>BSWB01000007.1:12142907-13563522 GCA_033239125.1 Fagopyrum homotropicum
CAGAGTCGGATCGTAAGGATGGCCCATGATACGCTCGAACTGCAGCTGAGCCATGATGTGCTGATGATGCTGCCGCTCCTGCATCTCGCGGATATCCAGCGATAATGCAGCATATGAGTCGATAACCCGATCCGTCAGGTCATCGATCCGTCGGTGAGCAGCTCTATCCCTCACTCCATGTCTCCTGCGTCTAGCAGGTCTGACTGGAGAAGTCTCAGCTGGTGCCGGCTCTGTATCCTCCTCGTCATCCAAATCTATAATAGGTGGCGCGCTCGTCCCAGCTGTATCTGTCCCTGTGTCCATCGGGACGCCACCTCCTCTCTCATCGACTGTATCCTCATCGTCGTCGTCGTCCTCAGCCTCCTCCTCCTCCTCAGCTGCAGCAGGGGCAGCTGCTGCCTCTCTGTAATCCTCCATCAGTGGAGCCCATGCTGTCTGCCAGTAGTGTGGATCAAAGACTGAGAACTGTGCAGACCACCTGATGCCCTGAGGTGCAGTCAGCTCCCATGGCATAGCGACGTAGGGTGTAGTCAGTCCACGGGGAACTAGAATCCTCCGCGTGATCATCTCCTGTAGTCCGAGCGGCTTGGCAGCCGCCACCATAGTACACCTACTCAGATCCATATCCTGATAAGTAGCGATATGGGTCACTATCCCACCACAGCATATATCTCCCTTCCCTTTGGCCTTGATCCTGTGCAGATCCTCTGCCAGCATCAATCCAAAGTCGGGGAATCCACCTGTAACCATGCAGTACAAAGCAAAGAGCTCCCCCTGTCGGACCTTCTGGGGCGTCTCAGTACGCGCCAGAAGCGTCTCGCTGAAGATCCTGTGGGCTAATCGAAAAGCAAGATGGAAGATAAGCTTCTCCCTGGAATCACCAGGGCGCCACCTATCTGCATGCTCCACAACATGAGCAATCTGACCCCAGAACTCTCTAGCTACGGCTCGGGTCGGGAAGTCTACAGCAGTGGGGGTAGGGAAGCCAAAAATATCTCTCCAGTGGTCCAGGGGTACTAAGAAGTTCCGGTTCATCAACCGGTACTTCACGGCCCTCTCTGTGGGGAGGTAAGTGAAGGAGCTGACAAACTCAAGGGTCGGCTCTAAGTAAGCTGGGGCTCGGATCTCAGTAAACTGATCCAGCCCGACGGTGGTCATCATCCTCCTAAGCTCTCCATCAACGTGGAGACAGTCAAAAGCCGAAATGTCCAGAAATCTAGGTGCGATCACTGGACGGCTAGCAATGCGCTCATAATCTACCTGGTGTCTCTCGTGGATCACCGGGATAGAAGGTCGGGATGAGGAAGAAGAAGGGGAAGGAGAGGATCTATCTCTAAGGGCTAAGAACCTGTCAGAACTCATCTTCAGAAATTTCCACTGTCAGAACACCTCGGTCTCTGACAAACTCCAAGAATCACCTCGGTCGAGGTGCAGGTCGACTGGACCGAGGCGAAGACAGTCGCGATTCAACTCTCAGAAATTCAGTTCTTTTACCCCACAAATCACTACAAATGCTTCCTAAGGGGTACTTAAGCTTTTCCTCAACAGATTCAAGGGCAACCAAAGCCCAAATTGCAGTAAACGAGCGAGTTAGGGTTTCGATCGTTTTTACCTCGTTCCGGCCGATTCACTCGAATTTCTTGCAGATTTGTTGTTGCAATCGACTCCTCTACCCTTCAATCTCGGTTTGGAAGCAGAAAACGTCGAAAACAAGCAAGATCTGAGATGAGCGAGGTGTGTCTGTTCGCCGCGGTCGAAGAGGATAAAAAAGTGAAAAGTATTTTTTTTTCCGCCTTTTATACTGTTACTGGATCTGCTGTCACCTCGGTCGAGATGGTCTCGACTGGACCGAGGTGGTGTGGACCGAGGCAGTTCTGCAGATACCCTAGTCGCCTCGGTTGCTCAAGAATCAACTCGGTCGAGGTGCTCTGACAGTAACCGAGATGTTTCTGTCTTCTCAGAATCTCGAACTTCTGTCCTTCCAGTTGTGCTCCTCCTTAGATATTCCCTGTTGTCTGTCCAGAATGCCAAAAACAAAGCAAAGCTAAAACAAAAACTATCTAATCTAGACTAGAAAACGGGAAAAGAAAGCAATACCTTGGGTTGCCTCCCAAGAAGCGCTTGATTTAAGGTCGCTAGCTGGACCATGATGCGTCTCAAAGGAGGTATATCGGTGCAACCTCCTCAACCGGCGTTTCCGGTATGTACTTCTTAAGTCTATGACCGTTGACCTTGAAGCTTCCGCTAGTTTCGCCCCATATCTCAACTGCGCCATGAGGGAAAACATGTTTTACAACATAAGGTCCGGTCCATCTAGATTTCAACTTACCTGGAAAAAGGCGGAGGCGGGAGTTGAAGAGTAGAACTAAGTCTCCTTCGTTAAGCTCCTTTGGAACGATACGCTTGTCATGCCATCTCTTCGTCCTTTCCTTGTAGATTTTGGCATTCTCATAAGCGTTCAAACGCAGCTCCTCCAGCTCGTTAAGTTCCAATAGTCGCTTCTCACCAGCCTCCTTGATGTCGAAATTCAACCATTTGATCGCCCAATACGCCTTGTGTTCCAATTCGACGGGCAAATGGCAAGACTTCCCATATACTAAATTATAAGGAGTGGTACCGATGGGAGTCTTGAATGCGGTCCTGTACGCCCAAAGAGCATCGTCCAACTTCATGGACCAATCCTTCCTCGTTCTAGAGACGGTCTTCTCCAAAATTGCCTTGATTTCTCTATTCGAGATCTCGACCTGTCCACTAGTTTGAGGGTGATAAGCGGTTGATACCTTGTGGGTGACCCCATACTTCGATAGAAGTGCTTTGAACTTCCGGTTGATGAAATGCGTTCCTCCATCGCTAATGATGATGTGTGGAGTTCCAAACCGTGGAAAGATAGTTCTATTCAAGAACTTCACAACCACTTTGGCGTCGTTAGTGGGAGAAGCAATGGCTTCAACCCATCTAGAGACGTAATCAACTGCAAGGAGAATGTAGAGGTTTCCTCCGGATGATGGGAAAGGTCCCATGAAGTCAATCCCCCATACATCAAAGATTTCCACTTCTTGGATGTTATTAAGTGGCATCTCGTTCCTCCTTGATAAGTTCCCTGTTCTTTGGCATGCATCACAAGAGACAACAAAAGATTGCACATCCTTAAATAATGTAGGCCAAAAGAAACCGGAACGCAATACCTTAGCGCATGTTTTATCGGTGCTAGCATGCCCCCCACAAGAAAGTGAATGACAATGCCTTATGACGCTATTAACTTCATCCTCCGGAATGCACCTTCGAAGCATCCCATCCGGTCCGCGCTTGAATAGCAGCGGCTCGTCCCAGTAGTAATGTCGTACTTCCTTGAAGAATCTTTTCTTTTGAGAGTACGTCAATCCGGGCGGTATCTCCTGGCAAACAAGATAATTCACAATATCAGCGTACCAAGGACCTTTATTATCAGAAAGTTGGTGGATGGAATGCTCCACCAACAGTGGGTGAATGTCAGAGAAGGGAGTAAGAAAATTGTTGTTCTCAGCAATCTCAGTTGACATCGTCTCGCCGTCGACCTCGGTCGAGGCGCATAGGCGTTGACCGAGATGTTCTTCGGTCGCCTCGCTCAGTCCAGAAAGTGCCTCGGTCGAGGTACTGCTACTGGACCCGAGACTGGAGATCTTCGTCTCCTGGATTAGCTTCTCAGTTTTAGCTCCTGGATCCTCTTCCAGTGCCTTCAAGCTCCGTATATCTGCATCACAAGTAGCATCTATACCTTCCTCCATTAAACTGAAGCTAATAACTCTTTCGAGTGGATCGTTAATAAGGATAGAGCTCACCAATTCTCTTGATTCTTCTTCATCGTAGATGTTGAAGATATCATCAGTTAGTTGCTCCCCTTTCATGGCTGCAAGTAGTGCGAACTCCACCTCATCGCCACCAACGTTGAATTTCAACTTGGCGTTCTTCCAATCCACGCTGCAACCCGAAGTTGCTAGAAATGGCCTCCCGAGAATAATAGGAACAGGATAATCTGCGGGAATGTCAAGTACGACAAAATCTATGGGTAGATAGAAGTTACCTAACTTGACCGGAACGTCCTCCAAGATGCCCACGGGATGGGTAATGGAACGATCCGCCATGTAGAGTCGAATCTTGACCGGCTTGGGCTCTCCAAGACCGATCTTCGTGCATAGCTCCAGCGGGATGATGCTCACGCTGGCTCCTAGATCACAAAGGGCTTCACAAGTTACATCCCCAACTTGAATGGGAATGCAAAATGAGCCGGGATCTCTCAACTTAGGTGGCATCTTTTCCTTCATGATCTTGATAAGCTCCGAAGATTTAGATGTCATCCTAACTTCACCAACATCCTCCAGCTTCCTCTTCCTTGATAAGATTTCTTTTAAGAACTTCCCATAGGCGGACATACCTAAAATAGCATCAAGGAAAGGAATATTAATATGTAGCTTATTCATCAAGTCAAGGAACTTACCAAAGTGCTTGTCAAGATGTGCTCTGGCTCTAGACTGAGGGAATGGAAGTGGTGGCTTATATGCAGGGGGTGGAACATAAGTTTCTGTCGTTCCTCCTGCTTTCTGTTGCTCCGCCTCGGTTGGCATCTCGGTCGAGGTGTTCTTCGACTGGATCTGGACCGAGGTGGTATGCGTCGAGCGAGGTACTGGATCTGCAGTTTTGAGTCAACTCCTCGTCGTTATGGCCATGCACTGGCCCTTAGGGTTAGTTTCCGTCTTTGCTGGAAGCTTCCCTGGATCTCTTGGCGCTTCATTCGCCCTATTAGCAAGTTGCTGTTCGAAGGATTTTTGGGCCCTCGAAAATGAAGTCATAGAATTCTCCATAGCGCTAAGCTTGATCAAGATTGCCTCCAGAACTGCGTCTTTCTTTTCTGGCTGAGACGAACTTGATCCTTGCCCTTGGCTTTTCAATGGAATAGAAGAAGAAGAAGAAGGGGGAGAGAGGAAAGGGTTAGAGGAATCATTAGAATTGGAGTTTGAATGATTGTTACCGTGATTTTGGTTGTTCCCCCTCCAGTTGTTGCTATTGGATCCTCTATTGTTGTTGTTGTAGTTGTTGTTTCGGGGACCGTTGTTGTTGTTACGGTACCCGTTATTGTTGTTGTTCCTTTGCCCTTGCTCTTCCTTCTTAGTTTGAGCCATCAAGAGCTCCTTCAATTGCTTCACGTCATTCTTCAACGACGTGAGTTGATTGTTGTTGGGTTGAGTCTCTTGAAAGTTGACTCTTTTAATTCCACCTTCAGCTCCTTGGTGGGTATACTTCTCCATGTGCAAGGCTTGCTTCTCAATGAAGTCCCAAGCCTCATCAATCGCCATGTCCATGAAGGTACAGGCGGAGAGTAGTTGGAGATTGAACTGGGTGCTTCCGTCTAGCCCCTTGAAGTAGATCTCCAACAACTCGATCTTTGGAATCCCATGATGTGGGCAATCCAAAAGGATATCCTTGAACCGCTCCCAAGATTTGGACAAGCTCTCCTTGTCCTTCATAATGAAAGCATTGATCTTTCCTCTCATTTCGGCGGTCTTTGAGGGGGGAAAGAATTTGGTCAAGAATTCCGTGGTCATCTCCTCCCATGTGCTGATTTTTCCTGGAGGAAGAGATTTATACCAAGTAAGAGCTCTATCTTTTAAAGAAAAGTAAAAAGGTCTTAGCTTGTAGTTGTTATTTTCAATTCTGGACGGTCGCAAGGTTTCCATCAAGATCTCGTAGTTTTGAAGATGTTGATGCGGCGACTCCTTCTCTAGCCCTCCGAATTGGCATTGGCGAATCATGGCTAGAACTTGTGGTCGAAGTTCGTAGTCATGATCTGCTGGATCTCCTAGGTTCACTCCTGGACGCCTCAGCTGTTGATTAGGGTCCATCCTTTGACCTAGGGTTTGTGGAATTCCTGCAAGAAGAA
The DNA here is from genome assembly GCA_033239125.1 of Fagopyrum homotropicum. Lineage (NCBI taxonomy): Eukaryota > Viridiplantae > Streptophyta > Magnoliopsida > Caryophyllales > Polygonaceae > Fagopyrum > Fagopyrum homotropicum. The sequence goes on from BSWB01000007.1 coordinate 12,148,822, forward strand.
CATCTCGGACTGGCATCCGAGGTGGAAGTACATCGGCCGGGGCGTCAGGTACTGGAATCTGCCTCGGTCGAGGATCAGCTACTGGATTCTGCCTCGGTCGAGGATCAACAGGAGGGTCTTCCCTCGGTCGAAGTAGAATCTGGTCTCGTATGACTGCAATCTCAGCTTCGATTGCTGCAGTCCTGGCGCGATTCTCCTCTTTCTCTTGCATTAGTTCTTCCTTACTGAGACGCAGCAGCTCTTGCGTCTCCTTTAATTCGGCCGCAAGATCGCGATCGTCTTGTTGGGCCATCTTTGCTTCTCTTAAGCGTCGCTTGTATGTCTTTTCTGGTTTGGGATCGTAAGGAACGATTTCCTTCCCAGAGCGGGTTCTTCGCATATACCTAAGAAAGAACCTGCAAAAGTCGTCACTCAAGTAGAGTGGTTAGATGAAACGGGGGCAAGCGCCCCAAGGGCAAACCGTACCGGCTCGGTCTAGACCAAGTCCCCGGCAACGGCGCCAAAAACTTGTTCGCTCCAAACGGTGTGTGCAAGCTTTAAATTTATAACCCTAGACTTAAGCTTAAAACAAGGATGCGAACCCGCAGTGTACGGGTCAATCGTAGTAAAAGCAAGAAAATTCCAGGGGGTCGATCACAGGGACTCGGTGAAACAAAGTCAATACGGTGTGCTTATGTCAATACTAACCACAAGAGCAATTAACACAATCAAAGATGAATAAGAAGTCAATAAAGCAAACATGCAATTCTAGGGATTAAAGCATCTAGTTGTGGTTCCAACTCAAGATCTATAGATAAGCGGACAAAGCTGAGATTTTTGCGTGGGGAAGGTGTTTCTAAAGTGGAGTAGATCACCGGGTAAGTCTCACTACACACTAATCCTAAAACGTAACTCCTATTACCGGGTAAGTCTCAAGGAATCAAGATAAAGAACTATAACCTCAAACTAACACACCATCTAAGGGAATAGAATCAACCTTTACCGGGTAAGTCTCAGGCTAACTCACAAAGATGGGATGGAAGCACACTCAAAACCCCAATAAAGGATAAACCTTTATTACCTACACTTATGATCGTTAATACACAAACTAAGGAATTACCGGGTAAGTCTCATCCTAAGCTTGCTTTGAACCAGGAAAGGTGTAATAAGAATAGGATTTGGCAAACTCTAACACTTAACTCTCAGTTATGGATCAGATAAGTCACCTCGGTCAGCCAGTTTCCACCCCGGCCGAGGTGTTCATCGACTGAACGAGATGCTTAGGGTTAAGGTTAAAGACTCGAACTTTCAGGATCCTACTGGAATCTAAGATTATTCTATCATTGTTTTTCCCACAACCTTCAGCCAATCACCCTAGAATCACACAAGGAAATTAGCCACTCATCATCATAATGAAAGTATTAAAATATATGGGAAGAAGGTGAATATTTGAACAAAAAAGAATTTAATGAAAAGACTTCAATAACTGAATCAAATATCACAACAAAGCGTTCCTTGGATAACAATCCAAAAAGACAAGACAACAATTGAGGGAATTGAAGACAATCTTACAAAACCCTTCAATAAAGCTATAAAAGCTATGGACTTCAATCTTCCTTCAACCTTCAAAAAGGTTCTTCAATCCTCCCAACTTGGAATAGGCTGCTGCTGCGTATTTTTCGGTGTAAGCGGGATTTAAGCACGATCTAAGCATGATCGGATTTGTGGAAAATCCAACCCTTTTTATAGGAAAATAACCCTCCAAAGATAATAAATCTTAGAAAGATATTCTCCCATCAATATAGGCAAAATATATGATTCTGCATATCTCCTTCCTTCCAAGAGCCAAGCCCAAAAATATAAGATCACTTTCCAAATTTAAAAGATCTCCTCCAAGAATAAAATATTCTCGCCGCGTCCTAGGTGTTCGCCTCGGTCGAGTCGGCGTCTCTGGATCACCTCGGTCGAGATGAATCTCTGGTCAACCGAGGTGAGTCTCAACTGAATGTGAAATCTCTCAAAACTGGTCCAAAGTAAATCTTTAATCCATGGCTATGCTTCCTGGATGTAGCTCCAAATGACTCATGACTCCTTTTGCTCCTTTTTGATGCAAAACGTAGCATATTACCTGCAATTACAACAAAACTAGGTGTAGACCTCGATTCTCGCAAAGGTAGGTGAAATGGTAGTAAAATCACATAATGTACATACAAACATGCAGATTATGAAAGATAAAACGTCTAAACAAACCCCAAAATATAGACTATAATTCATGCTATCAGGTTGCAACGTGGATTGCAAGAACGCCAAGTTGAAATTCAACGTTGGTGGCGATGAGGTGGAGTTCGCACTGCTTGCAGCCATGAAAGGGGAGCAACTAACTGATGATATCTTCAACATCTACGATGAAGAAGAATCAAGAAAATTGGTGAGCTCTATCCTTATTAACGATCCACTCGAAAGAGTTATTAGCTTCAGTTTAATGGAGGAAGGTATAGATGCTTCTTGTGATGCAGATATACGGAGCTTGAAGGCATTGGAAGAGGATCCAGGAGCTAAAACTGAGAAGCTAATCCAGGAGACGAAGATCTCCAGTCTCGGATCCAGTAGCAGTACCTCGACCGAGGCACTTTCTGGACTGAGCGAGGCGATCGAAGAACATCTCGGTCAACGCCTATGCGCCTCGACCGAGGTCGAAGGCGAGATAATTCAAACTGAGACTTCATCGAGTCCAGTTTCTGATACCACTCCACTGGAAAGAGGAAGCATGGATTCCCCCCAGAAAGCACCCCCAGTCGTGGAGCTTAAACAGCTCCCCAGTCACTTGAGGTATATCTTTCTTGGACCGGATTCTACTTATCCCGTTATTGTTAGTGCTTCCCTTTCCGAATCTGAACTGTCTAAGTTAATGCATGTCCTGAGAAAGCATCGAAAAGCCATAGGTTACACCACGGACGATCTTATTGGCATTAAACCTTCTTTCTGCATGCATAGAATTTTAATGGAAGATAATCATAAGACTTCACGGGAACCTCAAAGACGGTTAAATCCGATCATGAAAGAGGTTGTAAAGAAGGAAGTTCTTAAGTTGTTGGATGCAGGTATTATTTATCCTATCTCGGACAGCAAGTGGGTTAGCCCGGTGCATGTCGTTCCGAAGAAAGGAGGGATGACCGTTGTGACGAATAAGAACAACGAGTTGATCCCAACGAGGACCGTTACGGGCTGGAGAGTTTGCATCGATTACAGGAAGCTGAACACGGCAACTCGGAAGGATCATTTTCCGCTTCCCTTCATCGATCAAATGCTCGAACGATTGGCCCAGCATTCACACTTTTGCTACTTGGACGGCTATAGTGGGTTCTTCCAGATTCCTATCCATCCGGATGATCAGGAGAAGACCACTTTCACTTGTCCTTGGGGGACGTTTGCCTATCGGAGGATGCCATTTGGATTGTGCAATGAGCCCGCTACCTTCCAGCGATGCATGATGGCTATCTTCTCCGAATACATAGAGGAGATCATGGAGGTATTCATGGATGACTTTTCTGTGTATGGTTCCTCTTTTGATGATTGCCTATCTAACCTTTCTCTAGTGCTTAAAAGATGTGAAGACACTAACCTTGTTTTAAACTGGGAGAAGTGTCATTTTATGGTTAATGAAGGCATTGTGCTAGGACACCTCATTTCTAATCGAGGTATTGAGGTCGATCGAGCTAAGATCGAGACTATTGAGAAACTCCCTCCTCCCTGTTCTGTTAAGGGTGTGAGGAGTTTTCTCGGGCATGCAGGTTTCTACAGGAGATTCATCAAGGACTTCTCTAAGATTTCTAAACCTCTAACTAACCTCTTGAATAAAGATGTTGTTTTTGAGTTTTCGCAGGAGTGTCTTGATGCTTTTTACAGGATTAAGGAAGCGTTGATCTCCGCTCCTATTATCCAACCTCCTGATTGGACCTTGCCCTTTGAGGTCATGTGTGACGCTAGTGATGTAGCCGTGGGAGCGGTGCTTGGACAGAAGAAGGATGGACGGACCACCGCCATTTATTATGCTAGCAAGACGTTAGATGAAGCACAACGCAACTACGCTACCACCGAGAAGGAGTTATTGGCGGTTGTATATGCTTTCGAGAAGTTTCGTTCCTATCTAGTAGGAGCGAAAGTCATTGTCTACACCGACCACGCAGCCATTCGTTACTTGTTGGCTAAGAAAGATGCCAAGCCGCGCCTTATTCGATGGATTCTCTTGCTCCAAGAGTTTGACCTAGAGATCCGCGATAAGAAAGGATCCGAGAACTCAGTTGCGGATCACCTCAGCCGGCTACCGGAATCTTCCCGCGAGACGGATAACCCACCCATAGACGATTCATTCCCCGATGAGCACTTACACTTGTTGGAATGGTTAATGGATCTACTTACTTCACCCCACGATGGAGGTGAAGTATGGGGTGAGGGCACCTCCTACCTCATTTGAGACGCAGCATGGTCCAGCTAGCGACCTTAAATCAAGCGCTTCTTGGGAGGCAACCCAAGGTATTGCTTTCTTTTCCCGTTTTCTAGTCTAGCTTAGATAGTTTTTGTTTTTGCTTTGCTTTGCTTTGTTTTTGGCGTTCTGGACAGACAACAGGGAATATCTAAGGAAGGAGCACAACTGGAAGGACAGAAGTTCGAGATTTTGAGGAGACAGAAGCATCTCGGTCACTGTCAGAGCATCTCGACCGAGTTGATTCTTGAGCAACCGAGGCGACTAGGGTTCCTGCAGAACCACCTCGGTCCGTACCACCTCGGTCCAGTCGAGACCATCTCGACCGAGGTGACAGCAGATCCAGTAAAAGTATAAAAAGGGGAAAAATTACTTTTCACTTTTTATTTCACCCTCCTCGACCGCGGCGACAGATCTACCTCGCCTCCTTCGTTTCTCGCTCGTTTTCGAAAATTTCCGCTTCCAAACTGCAATTAAAGAGTAGAGGATCCTATTGCAACTGCAGATCTGCAAGAAATTCGAGTGAATCGGCCGGAATGAGGTAAAAACGATCGAAACCCTAACTCGTTCGTTTACTTCAATTTGGGCTTTGGTTGCCCTTGAACCTGTTGAGAAAGGACTTAAGTACCCCATAGGAAGCATTTGTAGTGATTTTTGGGGGAAAAGAACTGAAATTCTGAGAATTGGAATCGCGACTGTCTTCGCCTCGGTCCAGTCGACCTGCACCTCGACCGAGGTGTTCTTGAAGTTTGTCAGTGACCGAGGTAGCCTGACAGTGTTGATTGAAGATGAGTTCTGACAGGTTATTAGCCCTTAGAGATAGATCCTCTCCTTCCCCTTCTTCTTCTGCACCCAGACCTTCTATCCCGGTGATCCACGAGAGGCACCTGGTAGATTATGAGCGTATTGCTAGCCGTCCAGTGATCGAACCTAGATTTCTGGACATTTCTGCTTTTGACTGTCTCCACGTTGATGGAGAGCTTAGGAGGATGATCACCACAGTGGGGCTGGATCAGTTTACTGAGATCCGAGCCCCAGCTTACTTAGAGCCGACCCTTGAGTTTGTTAGCTCCTTCACTTACCTCCACACAGAGAGAGCTGTGAAGTACCGGTTGATGAACCGGAACTTCTTAGTACCCCTAGATCATTGGAGAGATATCTTTGGCTTCCCTACCCCCACTGTTGTAGACTTCCCGACCCGAGCCGTAGCTAGAGAGTTCTGGGGTCAGATTGCTTATGTTGTGGAGCATGCAGATAGGTGGCGCCCTGGTGATTCCAGGGAGAAGCTTATCTTCCATCTAGCTTTTCGATTAGCCCACAGGATCTTCAACGAGACACTTCTGGCGCGTACTGAGACGCCCCAGAAGGTCCGACAGGGGGAGCTCTTTGCTTTATACTGCATGGTTACAGGTGGATTCCCCGACTTTGGATTGATGCTGGCAGAGGATCTGCACAAGATCAAGGCCAAAGGGAAGGGAGATATATGCTGTGGTGGGATAGTGACCCATATCGCTAGGTATCAGGATATGGATCTGAGTAGGTGTACTATGGTGGCGGCTGCGAAGCCGCTCGGACTACAGGAGATGATCACTCGGAGGATTCTGGTTCCCCGAGGACTGACTACACCCTACGTCGCTATGCCATGGGAGCTGACTGCGCCACAGGGGATCCACTGGTCTGCACAGTTCACAGTCTTTGATCCGCATTACTGGCAGACAGCATGGGCTCCACTGATGGAGGATTACAGAGAGGCAGCAGCTGCCCCTGCTGCAGCTGAGGAGGAGGAGGAGGCTGATGATGACGACGACGATGAGGAGACATTAGATGAGAGAGAGGGTGGCGTCCCGATGGATACAGGGACAGATACTGCAGGGACGAGCGCGCCACCTATTATAGACTTAGATGATGAGGAGGATACAGAGCCGGCACCAGCTGAGGCTTCTCCAGTCAGACCTGCTAGACACAGGAGGCGTGGAGTGAGAGATCGAGCTGCTCACCGACGGATCGATGACCTGACGAATCAGGTTATCGACTCATATGCTGCACTATCGCTGGATATCCGCGAGATGCAGGAGCGGCAGCACCATCAGCACATCATGGCCCAGCTTCAGTTCGAGCGTGTAATGGGCTATCCGTACGATCCGACTCAGTATCCCTACATACCACCACCACCGGATCGAGACTATTGAGGAGCTGCTGGATTTTCTTTATTTTCTTTTATGCAGTTCGGCTTTTATCCGGTGAGTACTCTCATGTTTAGACTTTTTATTATACCCACTGGGACAGTGTGTCTCAAGTATGGGGTATTTGTACTTATTTGACTACGTGATGTATTTTATTCGACTACCTTTGATGTATTATATTTTATCGGATATTTTCGTATTTATGCTTCATTGCCTTTATATGATTATCTGATATTACATGCATACCTACAGGTTATTTGATTGAGAAAAACGTCGAAACCGAAAAAAAAAATGGTTTTTAAAAAAAAAAAAAAAAAAATTTTTTTGACCTTGACCGGGGAGATTCTGGCCAAACGAGGCATTTCACCTCGGTTGAACCAAGAACACCTCGACCGAGGTGTGTTAACTGAGAGTTTTCGAAAAACGATTTTTGTGTTACTTATCTGGATATGATCTCAGTGAAGATTTTGTTTACTGACTGGTTTTAAATTCTTTATGTGCTTGAAAGGTTTTATAATATGTTTAAGTTGCTAAATGCTTTGTTTGAAATTATTGGCATGTTTAATACTTTGTTTTTATCCAAATTATGTTGAATTTGAAGGTTGACACCGCAGGTTAAGTTCTCTCACTTTCTTCTTGGAAAGACCAAGGCAATTCATTTTCTTCTTCTTCCTCTTGATCATGCTTAGCCCCTCATATACACTTTGCCTCCCTTTAACTATCCGGGAATTTGGAAGCAAGCGAAGTGGTGAAAGCAAGTGGAGTTAAAGTTGAGAAGTGGCTGGAAGTGAAAGTGTTAGAAAGCAATAATAGGTTTGGGGAAGTCAATCATGAAGATGAGTAACTCGGCACCATTCACATAGCCGGGTGTTTGTGTCTTGCCAAAGTCGGATTGAGCGATATTCCTAACGGGTCATGGTATGTGCATCAAGGGTTTGATGCATCTCGAGAAATTGATGATTGCAGATTTCCTAGGCTTCGGTTATTGTGCACCTCTGTCCATGCATCCCAAAAAGTAAAGTAAAAAGAAAAAGTGTGAGATAAGCGAAGCTTATTGGTGGAAGATGTTGCAAGTCAAAGTGAAAGTGAAGTTCATCCTTTTCCCGGATTCTAGCACCACATTACCTTACATACATCCCTACCCTACACGTTTCTTGACCTTTTCTTTTGGGAAGCCCTTGAGACCTTGAGCTTGTTGATTGACTTAGCGGTTTAAACTGGATTATACATGATTAATTTTGATAATTATGATTTATTATGCATTCTATGATTTTATGCAAAGATGAACAACTTTCCTATATTTATAAAATGTTTTGAGCATATTGAGTTTTTAATTCCAGGAAGTACTCTCTTAGAGTGATCTATGATAGTTGCACACCATGAAATGTTTTTGGAAGACTTTTTCATTGATTTTCTTGACTTATAATTCATTCTATCTTATCTTTTATATGAGGAACTTGCTTGGGGACAAGCAAGGGCTAAGTATGGGGTATTTTGATAGCATGAATTATAGTCTATATTTTGGGGTTTGTTTGGACGTTTTATCTTTCATAATCTGCATGTTTGTATGTACATTATGTGATTTTACTACCATTTCACCTACCTTTGCGAGAATCGAGGTCTACACCTGGTTTTGTTGTAATTGCAGGTAAAATGGTACGTTTTGCATCAAAAAGGAGCGAAAGGAGTCACGAGTCATTTAGAGCTACATCCAGGAAGCATAGCCATGGATTAAAGATTTACTTTGGACCAGTTTTGAGATACTTCACATTCAGTTGTGACTCACCTCGGTTGACCAGAGATTCACCTCGACCGAGGCGATCCAGAGACGCCGACTCGACCGAGGCGAATACCTAGGACGCGGCGAGAATATTTTATTCTTGGCTGAGATCTTTTAAAATTGGAAAGTGATCTTATATTTTTGGGCTTGGCTCCTGGAAGGAAGGAGATTTGCAGAATCATATATTTTACCTATTTTTATGGGAAGAGATCTTTCTAAGATATCTTATCTTTGGAGGGTTATTTTCCTATAAAAAAGGGTTGGATTTTCACAATTGGAGGAGGCCGCATACAATCCGCTATCACACGTTTAGGGCTGGACATCTCGCAGCCGCCGCACTCCAGTTTGGGAGAGATTTGAAGAACCTTTTTGAAGGTTGAAGGAAGATTGAAGTCTATAGCTTTTATAGCTTTTTGGAGGGTTTTGTAAGATTGTCTTTAATTCCCTCATTGATTGTCTTGTCTTTTTTGGATTGCTATCCAAGGAACGCTTTGTTGTGATATTTGATTCATTTATTGAAGTCTTTTCATTAAATTCTTCTTTGTTCAAATATTCACCTTCTTCCCACATATTTGTTTAATACTTTCATGATGATGAGTGGCTAATTTCCTTGTGTGATTCTAGGGTGATTGGCTGAAGGTTGTGGGAAAAACAATGATAGAATAATCTTAGATTCCAGTAGGATCCTGAAAGTTCGAGTCTTTAACCTTAACCCTAAGCATCTCGTTCAGTCGATGAACATCTCGGCCGGGGTGGAACTCTTCTGACCGAGGTGACTTATCTGATCCATAACTGAGAGTTAAGTGTTAGAGTTTGCCAAATCCTATTCTTATTACACCTTTCCTGGTTCAAAGCAAGCTTAGGATGAGACTTACCCGGTAATTCCTTAGTTTGTGTACCAACGATCATAAGTGTAGGTAATAAAGGTTTATCCTTTATTGGGGTTTGAGTGTGCTTCCATCCCATCTTTGTGAGTTAGCCTGAGACTTACCCGGTAAAGGTTGATTCTATTCCCTTAGATGGTGTGTTAGTTTGAGGTTATAATCCTTTATCTTGATTCCTTGAGACTTACCCGGTAATAGGAGTTACGGTTTGGGGTTAGTGTGTAGTGAGACTTACCCGGTGATCTACTCCACTTTAGAAACACCTTCCCCACGCAAAAATCTCAGCTTTGTCCGCTTATCTATAGATCTTGAGTTGGAACCACAACTAGATGCTTTAATCCCTAGAATTGCATGTTTGCTTTATTGACTTCTTATTCATCTTTGATTGTGATAATCGCTCTTGTGGTTAGTATTGACATAAGCACACCGTATTGACTTTGTTTCACCGAGTCCCTGTGATCGACCCCTGGAATTTTCTTGCTTTTACTACGATTGACCCGTACACTGCGGGTTCGCATCCTTGTTTTAAGCTTAAGTCTAGGGTTATAAATTTAAAGCTTGCACACACCGTTTGGAGCGAACACCGGCCCAAGCAATCGGAGCTCCAGTAGGCCGAGAACGCCGTTCTCTTTCCCCCTCCTTCCCTGTTTTCTTTTGTCACGAGAAGGTCCGTCACCGCCGGAGTTGGGCCGCCTCTATCCTGAGAGTGGGCCGCCGCTAGACACCGCCGCCGCCGCTCCTTCCTCCGTCTGCCTTGCCGCCGACTGGTGCTTCTTTCCCAACCTTGCGCGTGCCAGCGTGAAAAGGAAACCCTATTTTAGGGTTATTTATTCCGGCCCCCCTCTTCTTTTGGTATAATTGCATTTTGTAACCCATTCTTTGTATTTACAGTTTTTACCCTGATTTATGGAATGAAATTTTATACCCCTGCAGAAATTAATTTACAGATTTGGCCCCAAGGTTTTATTTTCTGAAAAAATTTCCCAAGTTTCTTGAGTTTCATATCTTGTCCGGAAAAGTGGATTGCGGGGTTTGACTCATGTTTACAAAATGGTATAAATTGCCCGGAAAGAGTTTTAAGATTTTTAACTTGGATTTTTAGTACCGGGTTTGTTCTTACATTTATATATATATTATATATTATTCCGTTCAAATTTAGCATATTAGATAAATTTGCTTAGCTTTGGTTTTAGGTTCGGAACTGCCCAATAGAAGGCCCAATGAATCCTTCTCAACATCCATAGACCGTCTTATGCCTTCAACCTCATGTGAGTACCCTCTTCCTCGATCTAGTTATATGTATTGGTAGAATCATGCTAGGTTGGATATAGCATAACTTAGAGCGAATTCCACTAGTGGTTGTGAACTTTAGGGAGTTATGGATGGATGATGAATAGTTTGGTTGAGGAACGGTCTTTTGTGATCTTCGAGGTTAGTAGTGGTATCATAGCATAGTTGAATTGAGATGTATGTTCTAGTAAGATCATGAGCTTATGTTGATATTCAAGCATGTGTAGTTATGAGTTATTGAGATTGTGAGATTAGGATGAAAGTATCCTAGCAAGTGGTTATAGTTGAGATCTCGTGAGTTTTTGAGGGTTAGGAGTGTATCCTAGATTATGAGAGTGTATGACCTAATAAGATCATATAGGACTAGAAGTCTAAGAACTTCTAGCTTGTGCGAGTGGTTGTTGATTATCGTGCCTGTTCTTGAACAAACTTTGGTTATATTCCTTTGGAGAGTGTTATCGGTTTCGGGTAGCTTTGAGACGAGGTAAGTCCTCGGACTTACTTAGCCGCTTCTATGCCTTATTTGGATATATTATGGTGGTGTGTGTTTTATCGCTTTTGATCATGAAACCGGATTAGGATTACTTGACTATATATATTATTTGGCCCATTGTTACAATTATTATCGGGCAGTGACATCACCGCTCAGTTTCCCGAGGGAGACTGGGGGGATCTCTACGACCAGGCCATACACGGTATACGGGCGGGCTTCTTCATGACTCCCTCAGTGTAACACCCCGAATCCGCGGGACTCGGGATGCTACGGGTTGGGACCTCACAATGGGTCCCGACCTTTAGCCTGACAACAATTTCACCGGATCTTTCAACATGGCACAAATAAAGGCAAACCAAAATTCCTTTTAATGCAAATGATAAGAAACCCGAAGGAAAACAACAAAAGACTTCAGCCGATAATCAACACCAAAGATCAAAACGCCATACACACGGCATACCAACATAATAAACGAAGAATAAAACACAACCCGACTCCAACCAAAACCCACTCCTAAAATGTACGGAACCCCGGCTGCCCACTCTTCTGGATCTCTCGGCCACTTTCCTAACCTGCAAGGCAATCTACAACAATATCGGTATAAAACCGTTAGCTAGCATTCAAGGCATTAGAATCATGGTATTGGAACATACACACATAAGGCATCATAAACACACAACATGTTCCAAAACACACAATCCGGTTTATTATCTTTTTTTTTTAAGTTATTCCATTACTAATTTCCATTTAGTTGTGGCACGGAAATCCCAAGGATCCCGCCCTTGTCCCCTTTCACCAAACAGGTTTGGGCCAGATGCGAATCAGCATCACCTGTTGGACTGGTCGCAAGGCACCTCCCGACCATCCCCATTTTGGGCCGGACATAGTGGTCACCGCCCGTTATCATACACTTGGGCCAAATATAAACATATAAAGTCGGTGGTCCTATTACCGGTTTAGATGTTATAACATAAGCAATAAACACACACATAAACAATAAACACACACCACCAAACACGCATTGAAACTAATACAGAGAATACGAGCTAAGTAAGTCTGAAGACTTACCTCTCTCAAGGTAACTCGAATAAACCACTCTCAACTTCCCGCAGGAAAACGCTCAAAGCCTGGCCAAACGAGGCACTATCAATAACCAACTAAAAAGCTAGAAGTTCTCGGACTTCTAGTCTCCAACATATATACATATATATGAGATCCAACTCTAGCATGCTAGGTCCAATCTATAATCTCGAGGATCATCCTAAGATCGTAAAGAAGATAATTCAACAAGTTCAAAATCCAATCACTAATACCTATGGTCCATGGCCACTACATGGCATTTGCTCTACGTTATGCTAAGTTCACCTAACATGTTATACTACCATTACCGAACTAAATAAGGAGAATTACTCACACGAGATCTAAGGTGAAGCACGGTCTACGGAGTCAAGAACGAGTTCGATGGCCTTTATCGGCCGCTTCCGGACCTAAGAACAAAACTAAGCAAAATTAGCTTAAACGCTAATTTTGAAAGGAAGGTTTAGCGCATAAAGATTTTCCAATGAAAACTCCGTTTTTCAAAACCGAGGTTAAACTCGTTAAAACCAATTCCGGGCAAAATATCCAAAATGGAAAGTTGATTGTAAAACCGAATTTCAAATTTATCCAACAATCGGATTTAAACCATCAAAGACACCAAATTAATTTGTGATGGAGTTGGCTCACAAATTACAACAAAATTAAGGGTTCCGTAATTTTAATAATCCACTGCAGGGCATAAAAGTTCATTTTCCAAAGTTATTGGGTCACAACTGCAATTATCAATAAATTGGGGCCAAAACCGAATTAATTACAAAGAGGGGCAAAGATTGTAATTAAACCACGCTTCTTCAACCTACTGTTATCGCGGCCCAGAAGAACGAGAAGGGCAAGGGAATCCGGCGGCTGCCCAGGCGGAGGAAAGGAGAAGGCCGGCGTGCAGGCGGCGACTCCGGCGGCGGTTAGCGGCGGACCAGACTCCGGCTAGAGGCGGCCCACTCCGGCGGTTTCTACACAAAAATTAGGGCACAAGCTGTCACACAGAGGGAGGAAAGAAAGAAAGGAGGGAGAGAGAGGAGCGGCCACTCACCGTGCCGTGCCGGCGGTTCGGGCGGCGGCTTCTGCTCTTCCCGGCGGACCTCTTGGCGGCACTGAGGCCGGCTGCTGCCCAGAACGAGAAGAGAATGGAGGTACAGAGGTGAGTTGAGAGAATGGCGAAATGGCACACGCAGGAAGGTACAAAAAGCAAACGAGGAGATCGAGAATGGAGGTACAAGGGAGCACTAGGAGGTAGAGGGAGAGGGAGGATCGAAGGGTCGAGCTAGGGTAGACGGCCGGCTCGTAGTCAGCAGACGAGGAGATCGAGGGGTCGGCAGCTGTGGCGTGACGCGAAGGGTCGGCCTCTGGCCTTCCTCTGTTGAGCGTGGCGCCACACGCAGGAAGGTACAAAAAGGAAAGAAAGAAAAAAAAAAGAGAGAGAAGGGAAGAAAAAGAAAGAAAAACAAAAAAAGAAAATAAAAAGTAAAGAGAACTGCTTTAAAATAATCAACTCGATTAAACATACGGAACGGGATTTTCCGGATCAGGAATTTCCGACTTTTCCGAATAAAATACGAAAAATATGTATATGCACACCAAAACAAATAAATACCCGGAAAGATATTTTTAAAAGTAAACATACTTTAAATAATAACTCTAGCTACTAACGAATCGATAGAAGGGAGAAGAAAACAAAGTCGGAATGCACCCGAATACACGGGGCGTTACATTAGATCCCCTAAAAACAAGTTTCGTCCCGAAACTTGCTATACGTCGAACTTCTCGGTCCCTAAGGCTGAGGTGTGAACTCTCAAACTAAGAAGGTTAGACCTTCTAATCTATATACACGAACTGCTTAACCACCAACGCAATATATATAGCTGGTCATAAAACACATTCTCACACGGGCACCAAAACCACATATAGCATCACATATATATACACCACTCACTTAAGGGAAGAACTAGGTCTAACCCGTTGATCCTATCGATGCTACTAGCTCAACATCAAACTCAACCAAAGATATTATCCTACGTCTTCCAGTTAGCCTCATCGGTTCCTTGTCTACCACTCGATCTTCATGACCAACAACATGTCTCGATCCATATATGTACTCTCTCGATTGATTCACATGAAACACCGGGTGATCACCCTCGACTCTTGGCGGCCACACCAACCGGTAACTACTTTCTCAACTCGCTCTAAGATCTCAAAAAGGTCCGATATATCGGTACTCAACTTCCTTCTCGGGTCTTTCTCAATACATCATTTCCATGATGTTTCTCTTTGATTTCTCTATCAAAGAAGATTGAACTTCCAATTTACATTGTTGGCTTTGGTTCTTATCAAACTAAACTTTCATGTTACGTTTCCTCAATTCGTGTTGCAAGTTCCAAGTAATGAAGGAAGAACTTTACGTCACACTGCTTATACTCACAAGACACGTATGCTATTACTTTTACATCGCTCCTCAATGCTCAATCGAGACTTTGTCTTGAAGAATCACTTGTATACTTCAAACCCTTCATACCTCGATGTAATTCATAACAATTACACCAATGAATCCCTTCTTAACTCTCAGCAACTCTATTGTCAATTCTTCGTCTCATTCAATACTTCATCGTCATCCGTAGTAGGTTACCATAAAAGGTGTTACACAACTTCTCCCTTCACATATCTAGTAAAGCTCGGCACATCTAAGAAAACTTGTAACTTCTTTCACCTCTTTCGGGGTTTGTCATCCCGTGACAACTTGTCAAACATCTTCTCTCTTTTTCAAGAGTATACCAAAATATCTTATTTGGGCATTAGTAATCCCCTTAAGGAATCATTACAACTCATAATGACCATGGTTTGTCCGGAATGCCGTATTTACTATATTCAATCTCGAATTCTCAATTGGTGACAATCAGACCTTAGAGTAGAAGAGACTACCGACCCTTGTAACCGATCGAGTAGATCATCTATCTGTGGTGAGGGATACTTGTTCTTCATTGTTATCTTATTCGGCTCAAGGTGATGTGCAAACGCAGATAACCGTCTCTCTTTTCGCAAACTGGTGTTCTCCATAACAACTTCAAATTAAGAGATCAAAATATAATTAATTGTGAGATTCAAATCAAGAGCTCAAGATAACTTCTGGTGTACTCTATGACAGTGCATTGGTTCTAATGAACCATTATCAACAAGTCCTTGCAATTGCTCCTTGATTGCATCCTCAGTTTGAGTATCCCTACGGGTATCATTTATTAATGACTTTTGTACGGTGCCTTAGAAATGGGAGTTGAGCCCAAATCAATCTTAACGATAAAATTCACATTCCGATGCATTAGAATCCGTTCTATCTCGGGTTCTATCTTTTCTCTACACATCACATATCGTATTAACTGGAACCACCTAGTCCTAACGCTTGACAAGTGGTCCAGCCCGACTGGTTGGGGTGATGTCCTTTAACACGTGTATTGTTTCTTCTGTAGCTACTATGTTGACTGTATCCTTCCAAATATTCGTCTTTTCTTGAATTGGAAAGATTTGCTTCTGTCTTCTGACTCTTGTGGTCTGATTAAAGTATTCTTTTAACTTAATCCCTTTTCCCCTTTTGATGACATGATTATAAAAATCTTCTAAGATTTCTCACTTATGTGCAACCATAAGGGTCCAATCTACAGGACTTAACCGTGCTTCAAAACAATTGACCTTATCTTCTTCACTTTCCGCGACATCCCAACATATGCGACGAGCTCTTTGTATCCTAGATAAGCTTTCACCATAGACATCATTTCTTCAAGTAGGCGTAGAAATTTATACTTCAGCTCCTTATGTAACGTCAAACCGACCGTAGAGGCTCTAACCTCGATCTTTCATGTACTTCTTGTACGTCTCATATCGACATCAAATTTCAAAACCTCAGTCTTCTCTTACTCTTGTTGAATACTGCTATATCTCTTGGTATCCATGAACAACTTCACAACCGTACCAGTATGCCTTTAGGCAAAATTTCCCAACCACCATCACTGAAAGGTCCACTCATAACTCCACCAAGCACTAACATCATAACTCTAAGCTTGTCGCGTTGCCTTAACCCAGATTTCTCGTTTCACGTCATAGCCACTATGGTTTCACCATGCGAGTCACGGAACTTCACTTAAATTTTTCTCGCGAAAATATGACATCATCACTTAGAACAAACATACTATACATCCCCTTATATATCCTCCCTTTACGCACAATAACCATAAAAGACTCCCTTCCCTTTTTGTCCTTCTAGTTCCATTTACCCTGATCCATGTCATTCCTCCATATGACAATCTCATGACCTAAGAAGGTCGTACCAGATCGTTACAATCCCTCTCAACAAGGTACGTTACCATCACTTGTTGGAATCAGTAAATTGTTACTTGATTAAGACGTTTATGCTTCCTATAATAAACCTCCTTATTACTAACATTCAACCACTACGAATGTTCCAAGTTCTTGTTACCTTCTTCATGATCCCACACTTGGATTACTCTCCCCACCTAAATTCACCAGTATACAACCCGCACTTGTGCATTTTTGGTGGTCACCGATTAACTCATTGATGACCCTCTCCAAGATCAACGACTTATCCTCCTACCACACTTCCATGTTAACATACTCCTGAAGGCTACCCTCCTTGGGGTACTTCACCTTAAACTATGTTAGTTATTTCCCCGTTCCATGCTTTCTTCCTCTTCCATAAGGCAATCATACTCTTGAATGTTATCCTCCTAGTGTATTCTACTTCAACTCTACTAACTCGACCAGCACTCTACGCTTCCTTCTTCTTTTGTAAGGTAACTCTACCACTCTCATAGGCTTAAGCACTGTTCCGTGATGTTTTGCAATGCACTTCTTCAATATTCTGACCTTAGTTAGCATCCACCCGTGTTCCGATTGGTTGGTATCGTAAGTCTTTCGATCAAGCTCCTTGTTTCCTCTTTCATCTTCTTGAGATCATCGTTTATACACACTTCCTCCTTCTTGGCGTTTCTTAGCCTTATCATTATAACAGAAACCGGTCAACTCCAAGTGAATCCCTATCATGCCCTTCTTCTCATAACTCTTGTAATGTTGACGCTCCACTTATTGGTACCTTGTAAGTTTGATTTACGGTATCTTAAATTTTCTGCAAATGGTTCAATCACTTTCTCATCTCGACTCCCATGCTTAGAAGCGCCTAAGGGAACTTCCACATCTTAATGGAGTACCACCTTCAACCTTGCTAAGATGTACCCATCTCCTCCTCGATTCACACCTTTAGTTATCCACGCGTCTTCTTGAAAAACTTAAGTTCGTTCGTCTCGTCGTTGTTCGATTATGGCCTCTTTAGAACTGCTTCTACACTTTAATGTTGCTCCCCTTTTTTTTTGTATTGCTCCTATCGTGATTTCTCTTAAGTCGTCCTGGATTTTCCTTCCACTTGTTTGTCCCTTGTCATGTCATCTTTACTCCTCCTCTTCGACATCCTCTTAAAGGATTCCGAGAACTTAAGGTGATCTTCAGAGCGTGATACTCAACTCGATACTTGAGCATATTCATCCTCGTATGTACACTATCCTAAGTCAAATGACGTCGTCCAAGGATGATGATATCATACTATCATCTTAGCTAAAAGGTCCCATAACTTCATATGCTACTATATATATAAGAATACTTATACATAACTATATAAGTCTTAAGTTCATATTACTACTAATATCACGCATTCGGCATTCCATTACAACAATACAAGGATTAAAACACATAATCGTTCACATAGACAACTATACACATAAATCATGTACATCATGCAAGTACAATCCAAATATAATAATAGTCCAAAAACATCCTAAGTCCACAATACATATCTACATATATACATATATATACATATATATACTAAAAATCCAATAAACTAAGCTGCCGAGATCCGCGGAAGAAGTGGTGGTCCGTACATTCTACCCCGACTCATGCATGTGATTTTGAAAACGAAAACTCAGAACCCGCGGGGTTCTGTTTATTCCTTATTCGGCCTTTAGAAGATTGCGAGTGCCATTGTTGTCAACCTAGGGCTCTGATACCACTTTTGTAACACCCCGAATCCGCGGGACTCGGGATGCTACGGGTTGGGACCTCACAATGGGTCCCGACCTTTAGCTTGACAACAATTTCACCGGATCTTTCAACATGGCACAAATAAAGGCAAACCAAAATTCCTTTTAATGCAAATGATAAAAAACCCGAAGGAAAACAACAAAAGACTTCAGCCGATAATCAACACCAAAGATCAAAACGCCATACACACGGCATACCAACATAATAAACGAAGAATAAAACACAACCCGACTCCAACCAAAACCCACTCCTAAAATGTACGGAACCCCGGCTGCCCACTCTTCTGGATCTCTCGGCCGCTTTCCTAACCTGCAAGGCAATCTACAACAATATCGGTATAAAACCGTTAGCTAGCATTCAAGGCATTAGAATCATGGTATTGGCACATACACACATAAGGCATCATAAACACACAACATGTTCCAAAACACACAATCCGGTTTATTATCTTTTTTTTTTAAGTTATTCCATTACTAATTTCCATTTAGTTGTGGCACGGAAATCCCAAGGATCCCGCCCTTGTCCCCTTTCACCAAACAGGTTTGGGCCAGATGCGAATCAGCATCACCTGTTGGACTGGTCGCAAGGCACCTCCCGACCATCCCCATTTTTGGCCGGACATAGTGGTCACCGCCCGTTATCATACACTTGGGCCAAATATAAACATATAAAGTCGGTGGTCCTATTACCGGTTTAGATGTTATAACATAAGCAATAAACACACACATAAACAATAAACACACACCACCAAACACGCATTGAAACTAATACAGAGAATACGAGCTAAGTAAGTCCGAAGACTTACCTCTCTCAAGGTAACTCGAATAAACCACTCTCAACTTCCCGCAGGAAAACGCTCAAAGCCTGGCCAAACGAGGCACTATCAATAACCAACTAAAAAGCTAGAAGTTCTCGGACTTCTAGTCTCCAACATATATACATATATATGAGATCCAACTCTAGCATGCTAGGTCCAATCTATAATCTCGAGGATCATCCTAAGATCGTAAAGAAGATAATTCAACAAGTTCAAAATCCAATCACTAATACCTATGGTCCATGGCCACTACATGGCATTTGCTCTACGTTATGCTAAGTTCACCTAACATGTTATACTACCATTACCGAACTAAATAAGGAGAATTACTCACACGAGATCTAAGGTGAAGCACGGTCTACGGAGTCAAGAACGAGTTCGATGGCCTTTATCGGCCGCTTCCGGACCTAAGAACAAAACTAAGCAAAATTAGCTTAAACGCTAATTTTGAAAGGAAGGTTTAGCGCATAAAGATTTTCCAATGAAAACTCCGTTTTTCAAAACCGAGGTTAAACTCATTAAAACCAATTCCGGGCAAAATATCCAAAATGGAAAGTTGATTGTAAAACCGAATTTCAAATTTATCCAACAATCGGATTTAAACCATCAAAGACACCAAATTAATTTGTGATGGAGTTGGCTCACAAATTACAACAAAATTAAGGGTTCCGTAATTTTAATAATCCACTGCAGGGCATAAAATTTCATTTTCTAAAGTTATTGGGTCACAACTGCAATTATCAATAAATTGGGGCCAAAACCGAATTAATTACAAAGAGGGGCAAAGATTGTAATTAAACCACGCTTCTTCAACCTACTGTTATCGCGGCCCAGAAGAACGAGAAGGGCAAGGGAATCCGGCGGCTGCCCAGGCGGAGGAAAGGAGAAGGCCGGCGTGCAGGCGGCGACTCCGGCGGCGGTTAGCGGCGGACCAGACTCCGGCTAGAGGCGGCCCACTCCGGCGGTTTCTACACAAAAATTAGGGCACAAGCTGTCACACAGAGGGAGGAAAGAAAGAAAGGAGGGAGAGAGAGGAGCGGCCACTCACCGTGCCGTGCCGGCGGTTCGGGCGGCGGCTTCTACTCTTCCCGGCGGACCTCTTGGCGGCGCTGAGGCCGGCTGCTGCCCAGAACGAGAAGAGAATGGAGGTACAGAGGTGAGTTGAGAGAATGGCGAAATGGCACACGCAGGAAGGTACAAAAAGCAAACGAGGAGATCGAGAATGGAGGTACAAGGGAGCACTAGGAGGTAGAGGGAGAGGGAGGATCGAAGGGTCGAGCTAGGGTAGACGGCCGGCTCGTAGTCAGCAGACGAGGAGATCGAGGGGTCGGCAGCTGTGGCGTGACGCGAAGGGTCGGCCTCTGGCCTTCCTCTGCTGAGCGTGGCGCCACACGCAGGAAGGTACAAAAAGGAAAGAAAGAAAAAAAAAGAGAGAGAAGGGAAGAAAAAGAAAGAAAAACAAAAAAAGAAAATAAAAAGTAAAGAGAACTGCTTTAAAATAATCAACTCGATTAAACATACGGAACGGGATTTTCCGGATCAGGAATTTCCGACTTTTCCGAATAAAATACGAAAAATATGTATATGCACACCAAAACAAATAAATACCCGGAAAGATATTTTTAAAAGTAAACATACTTTAAATAATAACTCTAGCTACTAACGAATCGATAGAAGGGAGAAGAAAACGAAGTCGGAATGCACCCGAATACACGGGGCGTTACACTCAGGGTATACGGGTTGGGCGCCGCCACACTCCTGTTGGTTACACGGGGACAGAGGCGAGAGTTATAAGACTCTCGTGTCACACTTGAACGAATGAATTAGATATGGAATAACCTAAAAAGATAATAAGTAACGGATGTGTATGTTTATGAGCATGTTGTGTGTTTGTGTTCCTATGTGTGTTTGTGCCATATTATTCTTATAATGCCTAGAATGTGAGCTAACGGTTTTATACCAATTGTTGTAGTTGATGTGCAGGATAGGATGTGGCCGAGTGATCCGGAGGAGTGGGCAGTCGGGGTTCCGTACATCTTAGGTTGAGTTGGGTTTTGGAGTCCTTGTGTTGTTGTTATTATATATTATGTTGATGTTGTTGTAAGGACGGCTAAAGTTTTTCCTATCTTTTATTGTCGGGTTTCATAACATTGCATAAAAAATGTATTTCGGTTTTGGCCTTTATTTGTGCCTTGTTGTAAGATCCGGTGAAATTGTTGTCAGGCTAAGGGTCGGGACCCATTGTGTGGTCTCGCCCGTAGCATCCCGATATTCCGCGGAGTTGGGGTGTTACAACAAGATCTCCTAAATATTTTTAAAATAATTTGGTTTACGTATTTCTTTTATTTTTAAGCCGTCAAAATTTAAGTAATTTATTTATTGGGAAGAATTTTATTTTTTTCTAAATTTATTTTTGAAAGATTATAAGTTCAATCTATTTATGTTAAAAAAAATTCACGGAATTCCCTATCCCACATCGATTATAAGTAAGTCTGACAGTTTGATAACTTGTATAAATAGAGGGTTTGAATATTAAACAAATCACACATTTCTTGGCCTTTTGGCTAAGTTAAGTATAATTTTTATTCATAACGGTTTGATATCTGTTTTGTGAGTCGTTGACCTACTATTTTGTGGGTCACTGGCCTACTGTTTTATGGATCGTGGACCTACTGTAACGTGGGTCATTGACCTATTGTTTTGTGGGTTATTGACCTACTGTTTTGTGGGTCGTTGGCCTACTGTTTTGTGGGTCGCTAAATATTTTCAGCAATTTTTTGCTAATTTTAAGTATAATTTTTATTCATAAATTAATATCCGTTATATTTTTTGGCCTTTTAGCTAAGTTAAGCTATAATTTTTATTCATAACGGATTAATATATGTTTTATGGGTCTTTGACCTACTATTTTATGGGTCGTTTACTTATTATTTTCAGCGAAATTGCTATCCCATGTCGATTATCAAGTAAGGTTGATACTTTGAGAACTTGAAAAATGTTTATAATTGTCTATATTAATATTAATTTATCCGTTATTGTATGAGATTTTGTTTAATTTTATATTATAGAATTTTTTATCGTCATCTATAAATTGTTTTTTAATTTACAAATTTTCAGTTTCTGATTTTTTAAATATAAATGATTTATTGAAAATGTATGTTTTATAAATAAAAATATTACTCTACGGGTATTCTTTTTTATCTAAGTATTTTGTTGTCCTATTATGTTTTTTAATCATAAAATACGGGTATTCTTTTTATATTACGTCGGTCGTTACAAGAATAAAGTTCCAGATTAAAAATTTCCTTCATCCAATAATTTGTTTTTGCTTCTGTTTGTATTTTTAAACTTTATTTCAACTTTTTGTGTATTTATTTAAAAAAAAAAACTTTCAAATTTTATTTTATTATATATCACACATTTCGCTTCAAATTCTTTTTTTTTTTTTACAAAATTAATCGGGTTCCATTTAGATAATTACTATATATTAAAGTAATTTAGTTATAAGTCTATAACGGAGTTGTGCATTGTAATTTTTTAAAAAAAAATTGTGCATTGTATAAGGATTAAATTTATGAAGTGTAGAATAATAAGAAGTTCTTTATTTGTGATTATTTTTTCGTTTGGAGAATAATCAAATCCGAATCATTATTATAAAATTTCATAAATATATCTTAAGTTCGTACAACTAATATTATAAAGATACCCGTACAAGGTGCGGGCTATACACTAGTTATAATTAATGTTAATCATTAGATTATAATTAATTGTGTTAGCAAACTTTTTTTAAAAATTTGCTAACAACTTCGAGAGATATTATCATTTCTTTTAAAGACAAAATTTGTTAAAAACTTTTCTTATAAAATCAAATTTGGCGGATAATATCACAATTTCCATTTTTTATAATATAAATGAAAACAAATTTTGCTAACAACTTTTCTTATAATTTTTTTAATTTAAATGAAAACAAAATTTAATTGTAGATTTGCTAACAACTTTGAGATATAATATCATAAATAAAATTTTTTAATATAAATGAAAACAAATTTGTTAACAACTTTGAGAAATATTATCATTTCTTTTAAAAACAAATTTTGCTAACAACTTTTCTTATAAATGTTTTTGACTGACGTTAATTTTGTGGGCGACACGTGACATTAAAATTTCGTTGGGCTGAGGTTAATTGTAATAACCGAAAATTTTAAATTTCCGTTAAACCCGAATTTAACCGAATTCCGATACGTCAATCTTAAATAAATGATTAAATAAACAATTAAAACGAGTTTTAAGTTCTATCATTTTATGTGACCTTAAGTCACATAAAATGATGAAACTTTGCAACCGGAAATAGTTTACGCACCTTAAAATAATAATAATAATAATAATAATAATAATAATAATTTATATAATATTAATAATAATTTATATAATACGGGATATAATTCCGTATTATATAAATTCCCGCACCTAACCAGAAATCCGGGCGAGTAACGAGTTCCTATTCCGTTTTAATGAGAGAGCAGGCCGGATCTGGCCCAACACCAGGCCCAAGCCCACCGGCCCACCTCCTTATGCTGATCCTAACCCTAAAATCTTACGCTAACCTAATCCACTCCCCTAATTGCACATATCGACACTTACCTCTGCTGCACACAGCGCACAGTTCCCCTCGCCTTGCTGCCGCCGCCGCCTCCCCTCGCCTTGCTGCCGCCGCCGCCGAACCGCGTACCCACCCACCTCGCTGATGACGATGAAGCAGAGGATCGCTGGTGCCGCCGCCTCGGACCTTACCCCTTGCACTCCAGGCCGCTGTACGGATCTGTCGAAAAGGAGACGACAGTAGACCGACTTCTCCACTGCTACAAACGAGAACCTGGTAAGACGAATCTCCTTCTGGCTTTCCTCCTCATGTTCAGACCATAACCGCTCCCTCCCTTGATCTAGTGCAGTCGTCCCTAACAACCTACCTCCACAGGGTTGCAGCAACGGATCCACTGGTTGCATTATAACCTCCGCAACGCCTCCCATAGATACGAGTAAGGTAGTATACTCCCTCCCTACCTTCTTCTGACTGGCTGTTACAGTATCTCACCTCCTCTCTTGTGCCGGACGGACCCCTTCTCGGCCTACTCTGATGCGAACAGGGAGATAGTATAGAGTTGAGCCTAGTCCGATCCCTGCGGTGACCAACCTCTCCAGTGCTGCGAACCGGAGCTTGACGCTGAGCCATCCCTCGTTTAATCCAGCTCATCGCGAAGGCCGCCTTTGAGTCGGATCGAAACAGATCGTTGGTAGTCTTAGGTACTGCCTCTTCTGCGATACTCTTCTTGTAAACAGTAAAGGATTTTACAGCAATTTAGAGTATGTATGTAAGGTTGAGAGTTATAAAAAAATGTGTATATGAATAAGTGAGATGGACATGTATCTTATACATAATTAAATAAGTTTGGAGAGTTGTGTAAGTTTTATATACCAGTAATGATGGTATGCTAGTGAAAGTATATATATAGATAGATATTTATAAGAATAAGTATAGTATATATATATATATAAGTAAGTATATATATGTATATGTGTAAGTATAATTATGTACAAGTGTAGGTATACGAATAGGTATAATGTATATATATATATATACCTAAGTTTTTAGACATAACGGGTTAAGAGTAACGTATTAGATACGTACACATATACATGTATAAGAATAGAGTACCCGGTAAAGGGGTATTATGACCTCCTTTGATGAGTGTTTGAGATTAGCCTTATAACCCTAACAGATTGTCCTGGAATAAACAGATTATGGAAAAACGTTCAAAAAAAAAAAAGAAATATAAGAAGTTAAGAGGTGACTTTGGGAATTGTCGGCACTAAGGGTAAAATGGTCTTTTACCATAAGAGAGCTTTTTTCCGTAATTCCTTCGCATGAGGTTGGACGTCGAGATGTGATTTGATACTCATGCCTTATTTGACAGGCGTTTGAGTTACCACGAGTACGGACGGGTTGAGACGTATTAGAGTGTATTTTGACTCAGGTAAGTCCTTGCGACTTACTTAGCCAGTTTCTGAGTGTTAGTTGAGTGATAGTAGTGGTGTGTGCTATTGCGTGATTTAATAATAATAACTTGCTAGGAGGACTGTTATTATTACGTTTAAGGCCCAAGTGTATGTATAACGGGCCGTGACATCACTGCCCAGCTCTGACAGGAGACTGGGAGGTTCTCTATACCCAGACCATACAGGTACAAGGTGAGGTGCATCGGATCCATTCCTGATGGTTACACGGGGGCGGAGGCGAGGTTTGGGAATCCCTCGTGTCACAAAATAAGTATCATTAGAGTGAATGAGTAATTTAAAGCAAGATAATAAAACGGACTTGTTTGAAAGCATGCTGAGTGTTTATGTTTATCTGAGTGTGTTTATGCTGCTATTATTCTGCTAATATTTAGATAACTAGCTAACGGTTCTTGTTGTTGTTGTTTTAGATTTACCGCAGGTTAGATCAGCAGCTGAGTGATCCGGAAGTAGTGGTCAGCCGAGTCTCCGTACTCCTTAGAGTGGGGTTGGGGTTGTTTTGTCTTTCCTTTCTTTTGGTTAAGACAGTTGTTCTTTTCTCTTGTTTAAGTACTGTAGGCTGCTAGACAGTGTTGCATTCATTACTCTAAAAACAGGGTTTTTATGAATTTCGGTTTCTTTATTTGTGTCTTGTTGCAAGGTCCTAGTAATGTTGTTGTCAAACTGAGGTCGGGACCCATTGTGAGGTCCTAACCAGTAATACTCCGAGTTCCGAGAATTCGGGGTGTTACAACATGGTATCAGAGCTCTAGGTTGGCAACAATGGCACTTGAAATCTTCTGAAAGACCGAATAAGTTTTAAGCAGAACCCGAAAAGGGATCTGAGTTTAAAAAGAAAATTTTTGGTTTCAAATACATGCATAGTCTGGTTGGGAATAGAAAAGTACGGCTGACCACCACTACTACCGCGGATCTCAGTATGCTTAGTTTAGACTTATAGTAGTGTACAATTATGTATGTTATATAAATATCTATATATATGTAGTATGTTGTTACCCTAGAGGATATGAAATATCCTTTAGTTGACTTATCATGATGCGATCATCGCCTCATGATAAAACGTTTGGAGATCTTAAAGGGTATCTATAAGAAGATGGTGGACTCATACCCCAGTTTGGAACATTACATTATGGCGGACGCCCTGGTGGTTTCTTCAATTGTCCGAAGAACGAGGGGTTAAAGAGTTGAGGATTACTAGAGGATGTTAACAACAAGCACAATCGGGCGAGAAAAGAATATCAAGCAATTCAAATAGAAGTAATCGAAAACCGTACAAGGATCTTAGTGGGATTACGACGAGAGGTGAAACTCAAGATGCATGTAAGGACTACTAAGAGCGCGGATTGAAGAGGACAACATCAAAACACCATTCAAACAAAGTATAGCACAACTACACTTGGCGGGTTAAAGAACACTACAACCAAGGTGGATGCCATCATAGACAAGTATGAGCATGAGAGTACAGAGAAAATAGAGTGTTGACCCAGATGTAAAAGATTAAAGGAGTACCAAGACAGAGATTTACGATCGAGTTTAAAAGACAAAAATTAATAAATTTCATAACCATGGAGATGGATTGACTCCTGTAAAGACACAAGAAGGTTGAAGGAAAGCACGACACAAATATCAAAAATAGTAGAAGTCTGAGATTGAGACAATGGATTTCCATGAAGGTAATGTTACAAAACAACATCCACCGAGGAAGAAGCATGTGCGGGAATGATCATGATGGACTTGAGGGATCATAATAACTACTCAATCACCAAGAGATTTAAGTTAACCATACTAGTGGTTCACTACAAAGAGCTGCAAGTAGACGATAACTTAGGAAAAAGGAACCGTGAAGATGGGTTTGCAAGCTATCACGGAAGGTTTGATAAACCCATAGATGGCAGGTGCATAATACAACTAGACTCGGGTAAAGGGATCTTAAAAAGAGAAAGAAAAGTGTAAATTATGGAAGGAACTAAAGGTGTATAAACGGATATCCTATAAGGGATAAGTTTTCACCTTGTATTTTCCGCATCAAAAGAAATAGAAGAAAAGTAAGTCTACGATCTGGTAGAATACCAACTACAGACTAACTAGTAATAACGAAGAATTCACACATGAGAGTTGACCAGTGATGACCGGTTTGTAGATAAGAAGAATAACATCGGATTTATTAAAGAATGTTACCGACATATGGAGAATCTCTACAAAAGACCAACGACGGCAATTGTAAAGTTAAACCGATACAAGTAACATGGAATGAGTTTGAGCCAATATCTCTGATTAAGAATTTAAGGAGAAGATTTTCACGGTCGGAAAAGACCACATAGGTCTTTAAAGAGATTAAGGAGATGGTTGTGAGCAGTTTCTTATCTTCTGGCTAAGAAAAAGGTACAAATCACAGTAGTACTAATGGATTACATAAGGAGAACTAGAGGAGTAAGAAGAAGCAGACGATTTTAATCCTGTCCTACGTCCATCGAGACAGAAGGTGCTTAACATGCCACACAATTGAGACTGATGGTGCTCTCCCGAGGTTTACAGAGGAAGCCTTTTGACTAAAGATGTCACACAGAATAACTACAGTTATAGAGACGGAGCAAACATAGAGATTATGACCTTAATCTCTTGATAATATGTCTCATTGAGTTTTGAAGTAATTCTAGATGGAATCTACACCTCATTGGAACGGACATGAGAAAGAGTAATGAGGAATAACTGAAGGTATTATACAAATCCGATATCACGTCTATAAGATATTTACCGAAAAGTGTTTGTATAAGAGTTTAATGATAAATGGCGGTACTCCAAGGAAATTCAAACTAATCCAGATAACCCTGTAATATGTAGATGGATGGGTAGTTATAGAACCGCGTACAAATGGTGTACCCTAGAGTCTTTTCTCGATTGATGGGAGAAGAATTGACGAAAGTTTTAAATTTAATCAACGTAGATTGTACGAGGAAACCTAAAAGGTTTTGACCATTATAATTGGTGTAAGGATTTGAAAGATAGTAGAGCGACAGGAGTATTCTGGCAATCTAGTAGACATGAATGAGGAATAAGATTTTTTTTTATATACTACTGAGCTGAAGATGTCAACAATAGTAATACTACTGAGCCGCGTCAACGGAGCTTTGAGGAGTTGAAGAGGAGATAGACGTCTGCTCTAATTTTAGTACAACCTGAGAGTACAGATGACTTTGTGATATACAATGACGCATCCAAGCTAGGCTTGGGGTGTGTCCTGATGCAGAGGGGTAAGGTCATAGCCTATGCGTCTCGGCCGCTGAAGATGTATGAGGAGAACTACCCCACACACGACCTAGAGTTAGCTGCAGTAGTCCATGCTCTTCAGATCTGGCGTCACTATTTGTATGGGGCGACATGTCAGATCTTCACAGACCATAAAAGTCTGAAGTATATATTCACTCAGAGAGAGTTGAATAACCGCCAGAGGCGGTGGTTAGAGTTGATCAAGGACTTCGACCTTGAGATTCTTTACCACCCCGGGAAGGCGAATGTGGTAGCTGATGCTTTGAGCCGGAAGACGCCTAGGGAGAGGGCGATAGCCCGGTTGACAGTACAACCACAGTTGCAGAGGGACTTGGCTTGGTTGGAGACAGAGATTCAGTTTCCCGATACTGATGGTCAGTTGGCTACCATGGAGTTACTTCCTGATCTGTTGGATGAGATCCGACAGAAGTAGGAGACTTGCCCGATTTTGATCAGGATCCGAGACAGGATGTCTCGAGATGAGGCCCCACAGTTTACTATTAGTGCAGATGGAGTGATGAGACGTCAGGACCGCGTTTGTGTGCCGTCAAACAATGAGTTGAGACAGAGGATACTAGGTGAGGCTCATGCTACCCCATACTCAGTACATCCTGGAGCGAGTAAGATGTACAAGGATGTGAAACGGTCCTTCTGGTGGGGTGGTTTGAAACCCGATGTGACTCGGTATGTAGCTCAGTGTGCGACCTGCCAGCAGGTCAAGATTGAGCATCGTAGGTCTGGAGGAGAGCTCCACCCACTCCCATTACCACAATGGAAGTGGGAGGATATATCTATGAATTTTGTCACAGGTTTGAGACTCCGCAGAGGATTTGATGCTATTTGGGTAGTAGTAGACCGCCGGACGAAGACTGCACGTTTCATTCCGATTAAGGAAACGTGGCCAGTGAGTCGTCTGGCTGGGGAGTTCACCAGACACATTGTGAGACTCCATGGAGTACCGATGACTATCATCTTTGACAGAGATGGACGTTTTACCTCGAGATTTTGGCAGCAGGTACATACTGCTTTGGGGACGAGTCTCCACTTTACTACCGCCTACCACCCGCAGACAGACGGATAGTCTGAGAGGACCATTCAGACCTTAGAGGACATGCTTCGGGCGTGTGTACTAGATTGGGGACAGGTATGGCCAGATCATCTTCCACTGGTAGAGTTTTCGTATAATAATAGCTGGCACGCATCTATTGGGATGGCTCCTTATGAGGCTTTGTACGGGCGGAGATGTCGTACACCACTATGTTGGGATGAGCCCAGCAGAGTTGATGGAGTAGCTCCAGATCAGATACAGGATGACATCGCCCGGATTGCCCTTGTCCGAGAACGGATATTAGCAGCTCAAAGTCGTCAGAAGTCCTACGCCGACAAAAGGCGTCGACCTTTGGAGTTTAGAGTGGGTGCTCAGGTGTGGCTGAGAGTGTCACCTACGAGAGGAGTCAGGCGTTTCGGCATTAAGGGGAAGCTGAGTCCCCGATATGTCGGACCTTTTGAGATCTTGGGGAGAGTTGGACATGTGGCCTACAAACTAGCACTACCGTCGAGACTAGAGAGTGTCCATCCGGTCTTTCATGTATCTCAGTTGAGAGAGTATATTCCGGATCTGAGACACGTCATTAGCCATGAGGATCTGACAGTTGAGCCTGACCATACATTTGTAGAGTACCCAGTGGCTGTCTTGGAGCGCAGTACTAGACGTCTGCGATCCAAGGAGATACCTATGTTGAGGATCCAATGGTCTAGGAGAGGAGCTGATGAGGCCACTTGGGAGACTGAGGAGAGTATTAGACGTAACTATCCCGAGTTCTTTGCGGGGTTAGAGGTTACTCCTGTTTTGACGAGTTAGTACTCGGATGTTGTGTTGTTTGACCTTTCAGGTTTTTATATTGATTTGAGTGATTACGTTTTATGTGATGCATGTCTGATTATGAGCTTTGACTAGTTGCATGGTAGAAAACGTAATGGTTAGAAAACTAAAAGATATCAAGGAAGTCGTGTGTTTAGGTATATTATT
This sequence comes from Fagopyrum homotropicum, assembly GCA_033239125.1. Classification (NCBI taxonomy): domain Eukaryota; kingdom Viridiplantae; phylum Streptophyta; class Magnoliopsida; order Caryophyllales; family Polygonaceae; genus Fagopyrum; species Fagopyrum homotropicum. The sequence goes on from BSWB01000007.1 coordinate 12,179,290, forward strand.
CTAAGTTTCGGGACGAAACTTCTTTTAAGGGGGCACTGATGTAATAACCGAAAATTTTAAATTTCCGTTAAACCCGAATTTAACCGAATTCCGATACGTCAATCTTAAATAAATGATTAAATAAACAATTAAAACGAGTTTTAAGTTCTATCATTTTATGTGACCTTAAGTCACATAAAATGATGAAACTTTGCAACCGGAAATAGTTTACGCACCTTAAAATAATAATAATAATAATAATAATAATAATAATAATAATAATAATAATAATTTATATAATATTAATAATAATTTATATAATACGGGATATAATTCCGTATTATATAAATTCCCGCACCTAACCAGAAATCCGGGCGAGTAACGAGTTCCTATTCCGTTTTAATGAGAGAGCAGGCCGGATCTGGCCCAACACCAGGCCCAAGCCCACCGGCCCACCTCCTTATGCTGATCCTAACCCTAAAATCTTACGCTAACCTAATCCACTCCCCTAATTGCACATATCGACACTTACCTCTGCTGCACACAGCGCACAGCTCCCCTCGCCTTGCTGCCGCCGCCGCCTCCCCTCGCCTTGCTGCCGCCGCCGCCGAACCGCGTACCCACCCACCTCGCTGACGACGATGAAGCAGAGGATCGCTGGTGCCGCCGCCTCGGACCTTACCCCTTGCACTCCAGGCCGCTGTACGGATCTGTCGAAAAGGAGACGACAGTAGACCGACTTCTCCACTGCTACAAACGAGAACCTGGTAAGACGAATCTCCTTCTGGCTTTCCTCCTCATGTTCAGACCATAACCGCTCCCTCCCTTGATCTAGTGCAGTCGTCCCTAACAACCTACCTCCACAGGGTTGCAGCAACGGATCCACTGGTTGCATTATAACCTCCGCAACGCCTCCCATAGATACGAGTAAGGTAGTATACTCCCTCCCTACCTTCTTCTGACTGGCTGTTACAGTATCTCACCTCCTCTCTTGTGCCGGACGGACCCCTTCTCGGCCTACTCTGATGCGAACAGGGAGATAGTATAGAGTTGAGCCTAGTCCGATCCCTGCGGTGACCAACCTCTCCAGTGCTGCGAACCGGAGCTTGACGCTGAGCCATCCCTCGTTTAATCCAGCTCATCGCGAAGGCCGCCTTTGAGTCGGATCGAAACAGATCGTTGGTAGTCTTAGGTACTGCCTCTTCTGCGATACTCTTCTTGTAAACAGTAAAGGATTTTACAGCAATTTAGAGTATGTATGTAAGGTTGAGAGTTATAAAAAAATGTGTATATGAATAAGTGAGATGGACATGTATCTTATACATAATTAAATAAGTTTGGAGAGTTGTGTAAGTTTTATATACCAGTAATGATGGTATGCTAGTGAAAGTATATATATAGATAGATATTTATAAGAATAAGTATAGTATATATATATATAAGTAAGTATATATATGTATATGTGTAAGTATAATTATGTACAAGTGTAGATATACGAATAGGTATAATGTATATATATATATACCTAAGTTTTTAGACATAACGGGTTAAGAGTAACGTATTAGATACGTACACATATACATGTATAAGAATAGAGTACCCGGTAAAGGGGTATTATGACCTCCTTTGATGAGTGTTTGAGATTAGCCTTATAACCCTAACAGATTGTCCTGGAATAAACAGATTATGGAAAAACGTTCAAAAAAAAAAAGAAATATAAGAAGTTAAGAGGTGACTTTGGGAATTGTCGGCACTAAGGGTAAAATGGTCTTTTACCATAAGAGAGCTTTTTTCCGTAATTCCTTCGCATGAGGTTGGACGTCGAGATGTGATTTGATACTCATGCCTTATTTGACAGGCGTTTGAGTTACCACGAGTACGGACGGGTTGAGACGTATTAGAGTGTATTTTGACTCAAGTAAGTCCTTGCGACTTACTTAGCCAGTTTCTGAGTGTTAGTTGAGTGATAGTAGTGGTGTGTGCTATTGCGTGATTTAATAATAATAACTTGCTAGGAGGACTGTTATTATTACGTTTAAGGCCCAAGTGTATGTATAACGGGCCGTGACATCACTGCCCAGCTCTGACAGGAGACTGGGAGGTTCTCTATACCCAGACCATACAGGTACAAGGTGAGGTGCATCGGATCCATTCCTGATGGTTACACGGGGGCGGAGGCGAGGTTTGGGAATCCCTCGTGTCACAAAATAAGTATCATTAGAGTGAATGAGTAATTTAAAGCAAGATAATAAAACGGACTTGTTTGAAAGCATGCTGAGTGTTTATGTTTATCTGAGTGTGTTTATGCTGCTATTATTCTGCTAATATTTAGATAACTAGCTAACGGTTCTTGTTGTTGTTGTTTTAGATTTACCGCAGGTTAGATCAGCAGCTGAGTGATCCGGAAGTAGTGGTCAGCCGAGTCTCCGTACTCCTTAGAGTGGGGTTGGGGTTGTTTTGTCTTTCCTTTCTTTTGGTTAAGACAGTTGTTCTTTTCTCTTGTTTAAGTACTGTAGGCTGCTAGACAGTGTTGCATTCATTACTCTAAAAACAGGGTTTTTATGAATTTCGGTTTCTTTATTTGTGTCTTGTTGCAAGGTCCTAGTAATGTTGTTGTCAAACTGAGGTCGGGACCCATTGTGAGGTCCTAACCAGTAATACTCCGAGTTCCGAGAATTCGGGGTGTTACAACATGGTATCAGAGCTCTAGGTTGGCAACAATGGCACTTGAAATCTTCTGAAAGACCGAATAAGTTTTAAGCAGAACCCGAAAAGGGATCTGAGTTTAAAAAGAAAATTTTTGGTTTCAAATACATGCATAGTCTGGTTGGGAATAGAAAAGTACGGCTGACCACCACTACTACCGCGGATCTCAGTATGCTTAGTTTAGACTTATAGTAGTGTACAATTATGTATGTTATATAAATATCTATATATATGTAGTATGTTGTTACCCTAGAGGATATGAAATATCCTTTAGTTGACTTATCATGATGCGATCATCGCCTCATGATAAAACGTTTGGAGATCTTAAAGGGTATCTATAAGAAGATGGTGGACTCATACCCCAGTTTGGAACATTACATTATGGCGGACGCCCTGGTGGTTTCTTCAATTGTCCGAAGAACGAGGGGTTAAAGAGTTGAGGATTACTAGAGGATGTTAACAACAAGCACAATCGGACGAGAAAAGAATATCAAGCAATTCAAATAGAAGTAATCGAAAACCGTACAAGGATCTTAGTGGGATTACGACGAGAGGTGAAACTCAAGATGCATGTAAGGACTACTAAGAGCGCGGATTGAAGAGGACAACATCAAAACACCATTCAAACAAAGTATAGCACAACTACACTTGGCGGGTTAAAGAACACTACAACCAAGGTGGATGCCATCATAGACAAGTATGAGCATGAGAGTACAGAGAAAATAGAGTGTTGACCCAGATGTAAAAGATTAAAGGAGTACCAAGACAGAGATTTACGATCGAGTTTAAAAGACAAAAATTAATAAATTTCATAACCATGGAGATGGATTGACTCCTGTAAAGACACAAGAAGGTTGAAGGAAAGCACGACACAAATATCAAAAATAGTAGAAGTCTGAGATTGAGACAATGGATTTCCATGAAGGTAATGTTACAAAACAACATCCACCGAGGAAGAAGCATGTGCGGGAATGATCATGATGGACTTGAGGGATCATAATAACTACTCAATCACCAAGAGATTTAAGTTAACCATACTAGTGGTTCACTACAAAGAGCTGCAAGTAGACGATAACTTAGGAAAAAGGAACCGTGAAGATGGGTTTGCAAGCTATCACGGAAGGTTTGATAAACCCATAGATGGCAGGTGCATAATACAACTAGACTCGGGTAAAGGGATCTTAAAAAGAGAAAGAAAAGTGTAAATTATGGAAGGAACTAAAGGTGTATAAACGGATATCCTATAAGGGATAAGTTTTCACCTTGTATTTTCCGCATCAAAAGAAATAGAAGAAAAGTAAGTCTACGATCTGGTAGAATACCAACTACAGACTAACTAGTAATAACGAAGAATTCACACATGAGAGTTGACCAGTGATGACCGGTTTGTAGATAAGAAGAATAACATCGGATTTATTAAAGAATGTTACCGACATATGGAGAATCTCTACAAAAGACCAACGACGGCAATTGTAAAGTTAAACCGATACAAGTAACATGGAATGAGTTTGAGCCAATATCTCTGATTAAGAATTTAAGGAGAAGATTTTCACGGTCGGAAAAGACCACATAGGTCTTTAAAGAGATTAAGGAGATGGTTGTGAGCAGTTTCTTATCTTCTGGCTAAGAAAAAGGTACAAATCACAGTAGTACTAATGGATTACATAAGGAGAACTAGAGGAGTAAGAAGAAGCAGACGATTTTAATCCTGTCCTACGTCCATCGAGACAGAAGGTGCTTAACATGCCACACAATTGAGACTGATGGTGCTCTCCCGAGGTTTACAGAGGAAGCCTTTTGACTAAAGATGTCACACAGAATAACTACAGTTATAGAGACGGAGCAAACATAGAGATTATGACCTTAATCTCTTGATAATATGTCTCATTGAGTTTTGAAGTAATTCTAGATGGAATCTACACCTCATTGGAACGGACATGAGAAAGAGTAATGAGGAATAACTGAAGGTATTATACAAATCCGATATCACGTCTATAAGATATTTACCGAAAAGTGTTTGTATAAGAGTTTAATGATAAATGGCGGTACTCCAAGGAAATTCAAACTAATCCAGATAACCCTGTAATATGTAGATGGATGGGTAGTTATAGAACCGCGTACAAATGGTGTACCCTAGAGTCTTTTCTCGATTGATGGGAGAAGAATTGACGAAAGTTTTAAATTTAATCAACGTAGATTGTACGAGGAAACCTAAAAGGTTTTGACCATTATAATTGGTATAAGGATTTGAAAGATAGTAGAGCGACAGGAGTATTCTGGCAATCTAGTAGACATGAATGAGGAATAAGATTTTTTTTTATATACTACTGAGCTGAAGATGTCAACAATAGTAATACTACTGAGCCGCGTCAACGGAGCTTTGAGGAGTTGAAGAGGAGATAGACGTCTGCTCTAATTTTAGTACAACCTGAGAGTACAGATGACTTTGTGATATACAATGACGCATCCAAGCTAGGCTTGGGGTGTGTCCTGATGCAGAGGGGTAAGGCCATAGCCTATGCGTCTCGGCCGCTGAAGATGTATGAGGAGAACTACCCCACACACGACCTAGAGTTAGCTGCAGTAGTCCATGCTCTTCAGATCTGGCGTCACTATTTGTATGGGGCGACATGTCAGATCTTCACAGACCATAAAAGTCTGAAGTATATATTCACTCAGAGAGAGTTGAATAACCGCCAGAGGCGGTGGTTAGAGTTGATCAAGGACTTCGACCTTGAGATTCTTTACCACCCCGGGAAGGCGAATGTGGTAGCTGATGCTTTGAGCCGGAAGACGCCTAGGGAGAGGGCGATAGCCCGGTTGACAGTACAACCACAGTTGCAGAGGGACTTGGCTTGGTTGGAGACAGAGATTCAGTTTCCCGATACTGATGGTCAGTTGGCTACCATGGAGTTACTTCCTGATCTGTTGGATGAGATCCGACAGAAGTAGGAGACTTGCCCGATTTTGATCAGGATCCGAGACAGGATGTCTCGAGATGAGGCCCCACAGTTTACTATTAGTGCAGATGGAGTGATGAGACGTCAGGACCGCGTTTGTGTGCCGTCAAACAATGAGTTGAGACAGAGGATACTAGGTGAGGCTCATGCTACCCCATACTCAGTACATCCTGGAGCGAGTAAGATGTACAAGGATGTGAAACGGTCCTTCTGGTGGGGTGGTTTGAAACCCGATGTGACTCGGTATGTAGCTCAGTGTGCGACCTGCCAGCAGGTCAAGATTGAGCATCGTAGGTCTGGAGGAGAGCTCCACCCACTCCCATTACCACAATGGAAGTGGGAGGATATATCTATGAATTTTGTCACAGGTTTGAGACTCCGCGGAGGATTTGATGCTATTTGGGTAGTAGTAGACCGCCGGACGAAGACTGCACGTTTCATTCCGATTAAGGAAACGTGGCCAGTGAGTCGTCTGGCTGGGGAGTTCACCAGACACATTGTGAGACTCCATGGAGTACCGATGACTATCATCTTTGACAGAGATGGACGTTTTACCTCGAGATTTTGGCAGCAGGTACATACTGCTTTGGGGACGAGTCTCCACTTTACTACCGCCTACCACCCGCAGACAGACGGATAGTCTGAGAGGACCATTCAGACCTTAGAGGACATGCTTCGGGCGTGTGTACTAGATTGGGGACAGGTATGGCCAGATCATCTTCCACTGGTAGAGTTTTCGTATAATAATAGCTGGCACGCATCTATTGGGATGGCTCCTTATGAGGCTTTGTACGGGCGGAGATGTCGTACACCACTATGTTGGGATGAGCCCAGCAGAGTTGATGGAGTAGCTCCATATCAGATACAGGATGACATCGCCCGGATTGCCCTTGTCCGAGAACGGATATTAGCAGCTCAAAGTCGTCAGAAGTCCTACGCCGACAAAAGGCGTCGACCTTTGGAGTTTAGAGTGGGTGCTCAGGTGTGGCTGAGAGTGTCACCTACGAGAGGAGTCAGGCGTTTTGGCATTAAGGGGAAGCTGAGTCCCCGATATGTCGGACCTTTTGAGATCTTGGGGAGAGTTGGACATGTGGCCTACAAACTAGCACTACCGTCGAGACTAGAGAGTGTCCATCCGGTCTTTCATGTATCTCAGTTGAGAGAGTATATTCCGGATCTGAGACACGTCATTAGCCATGAGGATCTGACAGTTGAGCCTGACCATACATTTGTAGAGTACCCAGTGGCTGTCTTGGAGCGCAGTACTAGACGTCTGCGATCCAAGGAGATACCTATGTTGAGGATCCAATGGTCTAGGAGAGGAGCTGATGAGGCCACTTGGGAGACTGAGGAGAGTATTAGACGTAACTATCCCGAGTTCTTTGCGGGGTTAGAGGTTACTCCTGTTTTGACGAGTTAGTACTCGGATGTTGTGTTGTTTGACCTTTCAGGTTTTTATATTGATTTGAGTGATTACGTTTTATGTGATGCATGTCTGATTATGAGCTTTGACTAGTTGCATGGTAGAAAACGTAATGGTTAGAAAACTAAAAGATATCAAGGAAGTCGTGTGTTTAGGTATATTATTCTAAGTTTCGGGACGAAACTTCTTTTAAGGGGGCACTGATGTAATAACCGAAAATTTTAAATTTCCGTTAAACCCGAATTTAACCGAATTCCGATACGTCAATCTTAAATAAATGATTAAATAAACAATTAAAACGAGTTTTAAGTTCTATCATTTTATGTGACCTTAAGTCACATAAAATGATGAAACTTTGCAACCGGAAATAGTTTACGCACCTTAAAATAATAATAATAATAATAATAATAATAATAATAATAATAATAATAATAATAATTTATATAATATTAATAATAATTTATATAATACGGGATATAATTCCGTATTATATAAATTCCCGCACCTAACCAGAAATCCGGGCGAGTAACGAGTTCCTATTCCGTTTTAATGAGAGAGCAGGCCGGATCTGGCCCAACACCAGGCCCAAGCCCACCGGCCCACCTCCTTATGCTGATCCTAACCCTAAAATCTTACGCTAACCTAATCCACTCCCCTAATTGCACATATCGACACTTACCTCTGCTGCACACAGCGCACAGCTCCCCTCGCCTTGCTGCCGCCGCCGCCTCCCCTCGCCTTGCTGCCGCCGCCGCCGAACCGCGTACCCACCCACCTCGCTGACGACGATGAAGCAGAGGATCGCTGGTGCCGCCGCCTCGGACCTTACCCCTTGCACTCCAGGCCGCTGTACGGATCTGTCGAAAAGGAGACGACAGTAGACCGACTTCTCCACTGCTACAAACGAGAACCTGGTAAGACGAATCTCCTTCTGGCTTTCCTCCTCATGTTCAGACCATAACCGCTCCCTCCCTTGATCTAGTGCAGTCGTCCCTAACAACCTACCTCCACAGGGTTGCAGCAACGGATCCACTGGTTGCATTATAACCTCCGCAACGCCTCCCATAGATACGAGTAAGGTAGTATACTCCCTCCCTACCTTCTTCTGACTGGCTGTTACAGTATCTCACCTCCTCTCTTGTGCCGGACGGACCCCTTCTCGGCCTACTCTGATGCGAACAGGGAGATAGTATAGAGTTGAGCCTAGTCCGATCCCTGCGGTGACCAACCTCTCCAGTGCTGCGAACCGGAGCTTGACGCTGAGCCATCCCTCGTTTAATCCAGCTCATCGCGAAGGCCGCCTTTGAGTCGGATCGAAACAGATCGTTGGTAGTCTTAGGTACTGCCTCTTCTGCGATACTCTTCTTGTAAACAGTAAAGGATTTTACAGCAATTTAGAGTATGTATGTAAGGTTGAGAGTTATAAAAAAATGTGTATATGAATAAGTGAGATGGACATGTATCTTATACATAATTAAATAAGTTTGGAGAGTTGTGTAAGTTTTATATACCAGTAATGATGGTATGCTAGTGAAAGTATATATATAGATAGATATTTATAAGAATAAGTATAGTATATATATATATATATAAGTAAGTATATATATGTATATGTGTAAGTATAATTATGTACAAGTGTAGATATACGAATAGGTATAATGTATATATATATATACCTAAGTTTTTAGACATAACGGGTTAAGAGTAACGTATTAGATACGTACACATATACATGTATAAGAATAGAGTACCCGGTAAAGGGGTATTATGACCTCCTTTGATGAGTGTTTGAGATTAGCCTTATAACCCTAACAGATTGTCCTGGAATAAACAGATTATGGAAAAACGTTCAAAAAAAAAAAAGAAATATAAGAAGTTAAGAGGTGACTTTGGGAATTGTCGGCACTAAGGGTAAAATGGTCTTTTACCATAAGAGAGCTTTTTTCCGTAATTCCTTCGCATGAGGTTGGACGTCGAGATGTGATTTGATACTCATGCCTTATTTGACAGGCGTTTGAGTTACCACGAGTACGGACGGGTTGAGACGTATTAGAGTGTATTTTGACTCAGGTAAGTCCTTGCGACTTACTTAGCCAGTTTCTGAGTGTTAGTTGAGTGATAGTAGTGGTGTGTGCTATTGCGTGATTTAATAATAATAACTTGCTAGGAGGACTGTTATTATTACGTTTAAGGCCCAAGTGTATGTATAACGGGCCGTGACATCACTGCCCAGCTCTGACAGGAGACTGGGAGGTTCTCTATACCCAGACCATACAAGTACAAGGTGAGGTGCATCGGATCCATTCCTGATGGTTACACGGGGGCGGAGGCGAGGTTTGGGAATCCCTCGTGTCACAAAATAAGTATCATTAGAGTGAATGAGTAATTTAAAGCAAGATAATAAAACGGACTTGTTTGAAAGCATGCTGAGTGTTTATGTTTATCTGAGTGTGTTTATGCTGCTATTATTCTGCTAATATTTAGATAACTAGCTAACGGTTCTTGTTGTTGTTGTTTTAGATTTACCGCAGGTTAGATCAGCAGCTGAGTGATCCGGAAGTAGTGGTCAGCCGAGTCTCCGTACTCCTTAGAGTGGGGTTGGGGTTGTTTTGTCTTTCCTTTCTTTTGGTTAAGACAGTTGTTCTTTTCTCTTGTTTAAGTACTGTAGGCTGCTAGACAGTGTTGCATTCATTACTCTAAAAACAGGGTTTTTATGAATTTCGGTTTCTTTATTTGTGTCTTGTTGCAAGGTCCTAGTAATGTTGTTGTCAAACTGAGGTCGGGACCCATTGTGAGGTCCTAACCAGTAATACTCCGAGTTCCGAGAATTCGGGGTGTTACATTAATCGTGGGGGCGATACGTGGCAATAGAGCCTTCTACTTTAATATATACTAGTGTATAGCCCGCACCTTGTGCGGGTATCTTTATAATATTAGTTGTGCGAACTAAAGACATATTTATGAAATTTTATAATAATAATTCGGATTTGATTATGCTTAAAACAAAAAAATAGTCACAAATAAAGAACCTCTTGTTATTCTACACTTCATAAATTTAATCCTTATACAATGCACAATTTTTTTAAAAAAAATTACAATGCACAACTCCGTTATAGACTTATAACTAAATTATTTTAATATATTGTAATTATCTAAATGGAACCCGAAATATAATTTTGTAAAAAAAAAAGAATTTGAAACGAAATGTGTGATAAATAATAAAAAAAAATTGAAAGTTTTTTTTTTAAAAAAAATTGAAATAAAGTTTAAAAATACAAACAAAAGCAAAAACAAATTATTGGATGAACGAAATTTAAGATCTGAAACTTTATTCTTGTAACGATCGGCGTAATATAAAAAAGAATACCCGTATTTTATGATTAAAAAAAATAATAGGACAAAAAAATACTTAGATAAAAAAGAATACCCGTTGAGTAATATTTTTATTTAAAAAACATACATTTTCAATAAATCATTTATATTTAAAAAATCAAAATATGAAAATTTTTAAATTAAAAAACAATTTATAGATGACGATAAAAAATTTTATAATATAAAATTAAACAAAATCTCATACAATAACGGATAAATTAATATTAATTTATGGAGACAATTATAAACGCTTTTCAAGTTCTCAAAGCATCGGCCTTACTTGATAATCGATGTAGGATAACAAATTTGCTGAAAACAATAAGTAAACGACCCATAAAAAAGTAGGTCAACGACCCATAAAACATATATTAATCCGTTATGAATAAAAATTATAGCTCAACTTAGTTAAAAGGCCAAGAAATGTATCATTTGTTTAATCTTCAATATCCACTATTAACCTCTATTTATACAAGTTCTCAAACAGTCTTAGTAGATCAACGACCCATATAATAGATATTAACTTATAAATAAAAATTATACTTCAACTTAGCCAAAAATCCAGACAATCTATATTAAACCCTCTATTTATACAAGTGAAAACCAATGTGGGATAGCAAAAAATCGCTGAAAATACTTAGCGACCCACAAAACAGTAGGTCAACGACTCACAAAACTAATATTAATCCGTTATGAATAAAAATTATACTTAACTTAGCTAAAAAGCCAAGAAATGTGTGATTTGTTTAATCTTCAAACCACCTATTTATAAAAGTTATCAAACTATCAGTCTTGCTTATAATCGATGTGGGATAGAGAATTCCGTAAAATTTTTTAACGTAAATATATTGAGCTTATAATCCTTCAAAAATAAATTAAGAAAAAAATAAAAATCTTCCAAATAAATAAATTACTTAAATTTCGATGACTTAAAAATAAAAGAAATACGTAAGCCAAATTATTTTTAAAATATTTAGGAGATCTTGTTAGTTAATTTTACAAAATTTTGTTTTATTTTTGGTTATGGTTAATAAGTTAGTTAAAAAAAGATTTAACCTTACAAAATTTGTAAGAATGACACGTCATCTTTAGTGTCTTCTGTTTTAATATAGTACTAGTGTATTACCCGCAGTTTTAATAAATATTTAATACTTAAAAATTTATGTATATTTTTGTAAAATAAAAATTTTGAAAAATGAAATTGTAATCAAATATTATGATTTTTAATTCTATTTTAAGTATTTATCTCTTCTAATTAATTATATTTTTAAAAATTGATTTGTTAAGATATGCTTGTTGGTAAAAAAAATATTCGTAAAAATTTAAAAATTATTTTTATAAAAATATTTTTTTAAAAATTTAGAAATCAATTTTCAATTTATATTAACATTTAGAAATCACTTTTTAAAATAATTTTTTAGGCATCGAGAAACCTGACGTTGACACGTGACAATAGAGGCTTCTGCTTTAATAGATACTAGTTTTAATACCCGTGCCCTGCACGGGTTAGACCATAATTGTGTGTCAAAAAAATGTATGATAATTTACTATGTTGAGAATTGTCTTAATTGTTATGTGATACTTGTTGTAAGATTGTATTTTTCACATTATGAATGTAAGTCAAGCAAGAATTCAAATCCTGCAATAACAATCGGGAAAGATGATTTTCGGACAATATCCTTTGAGATACTCGAATGCCGAGTTAGTATCAATCCTAGAAAAAATTCGGGTTTTATCATATAAGATAGAAAAGAAGTCATGTGTAAAACATATACTAACAAAAAAAAAAGGGTAAAACAAATCATTAGATTTAAATTAACAATATTAAATAATTATATATTAAAATGTAAATGAAAGAAGTTTATATAATATAAGTAGCATGTCTAAGTCAAAATTTATAATATCAAATAGTTAAATTTAAATAGTGAATTATCTAATCATTAAAAAGACTAATAACATATGTCAAGTTACTAAAATGATAAATTTTAGTAAATATTTTTTTTTAAAATTCAAAATAATAACAACTATCAATTACACTCAAAATAATACAAACTTTAAAATTTATAGAAAATGATACTATTTCAGGAGTTTTTTTTTTCTGATTTTTAAGTACTTTTTGTATTATTTTTTTCTAAAAAATAAATTAATATGTAAAAAGTCATAAATTAAGTAAAATATTTTTAATATAAAAAAAATTTTGAACATTTTTTCTGATTTTTTAAATACTTTTGTGTAAATGCCAAAAACTTTTTCAAAAAATAGTTGATTTATTTTTAAAAAGCCGACAATTTTTTTTTAGAAAAAAAAATTGAATATAACGTTTATGGGGAAAATCGATTTATTTCCATATCTTTTTTAATATGAAATTATGAGTTTTTATACAAATTACTTTAAAAATATCTGAAATTATTTTCAAAAAAATAATAAAATTGAAAATGAAAAAACACTTATTCTAAAAATACGATCTTTTAATTATAAAAAAAATTTATTCTAAAAAAATGAAGAAATATTTTTGTTAATCGTTTAAAAAAAATTATTTTAGAAATTTTTTTTATAAGTTTAGAAAAAAATGAAGTTCAATTGAAAATTAAAAATATAAAAAATATATTAAGATCTTTAAATTTTTATATAAAAAAATAAAGTTTATCAGTTTAATTGAAAAATATAAATAAACAAAACAAAATTAAATGTAAAATAAAGTCTATAAGTTTAAGAAAGTATAAAGATCAATTATAAATTAAAAATATTTTTTGACAAAATATTAATATCTTTAAAATTAGATTGCAAATCTTTACTATTTTGATTTTTAAGTTACAAATAATTAAAAATCAATTAATAATATGAGAGAATAAAACAAATATTATTTAGTAAAATATTAAAAATAATTCATAAATTAAATATTTAAAATAATTTGGTTTAACATGATGGGACCGGAATCAACAAAAAATTGACACATGTTAATTTAATGACGTGGATTCATTAGACTGCGCCATGTGTAAGTTCACGGGCTGCTTTAGTATATAGATAGATAAAATAAGATTTTAATAAATATTTTTTTTTAAACTTATTAAAATGTTGTAAAACAATGGTTTTAATTAATTAATTCAAATAATAACTTAAATTTTATTATTAAATTAATTATAATTTTAGATGAACAATAAAAATAGACTAATTTAGACAATATTACATCCTTTATACATTATAAGGGAGAGTTTCTGGCTTTCTACAATGACGGACCTTGGGCCAATTTAACCTTTTTATCTCCAAGCCCACTGAACTTTTCAAATGCTTCTGACATGCTTCAGGTTAATGTGTCAAGATGAGTTACACGTGGTCGCTCTTCCACCCTCCTCCATTTTTGCAGTGCCACTCAGCTTTGTGCTTATCATGGAAGCTTCTTACTCTCTTCTTGATCATTACTCCTCCCAAATTGATCTTCAGATTTATTATTCCAGGCTATTTTTTTTACTAATCTTTGATCTGTTTATTTCAGGTTCTTCCACTCGCTGGATTCGCCTCTTCTTCGTCTTCGTCGACAATAGCAAACACACACACCCGATTATTTCAAGGTTTCTTCATCCTCATTGACATCCTCACAATCCTCGGTGCTGTCGCCTGTTGCGCAACCGTCTCAGGCGCTCATATCTGCCACCGAGAAGAAGTTTCTCGCCACTTTTGATAATGCGCAACAGGTATTTACTCAAGTTCGTGATAAACCCTAATTTTTATTGTCTTTCTCCATCTTCATTTGGTTTCCCTTTTCCTAGGTTCATTTGTGATCGAACCATGGATCTTCTGCCATCGGGCTCTCCGTTCCACCACTCGCTCACTTGGTTTTTTTGCCTCCGGCCGCTATCTGGTCCTTTTTCGTTCTACTCTCTCCATTTTCCGTTCTATTGTCCGCGACGCTGCTTCACCGACCCAAATTGTGGTGAGATTCGACTTCCTCTCTTACGACTTTGCTATTTCCATGTTCAATTATTTGTGTTTGTTCATCTCTTCTGTGTTCTGATCTGCTTTCGCTGGCTTCTTTCTCTGATTCACTTGGACCATGTAAGGATTCTTGTTGTCTTCATCTTGTTTGTTTGATTCCTCTTTTGTATTCCATTTATCACGTATCTAATTTTTTAAATCTCTTTAAACTGTCTTATTGTTAGCATGAAATATTGTGATATTATAGGCACGTTTTCTAGTTGTTTTTCATTCATTATTGTGTTCATGGACAGGGTGTAGAAGCAATAGTTAGCTTATTCATCTATATTTTCGATATGGAGATCTACACTAGCTTTTTGTTGATTGTAGGTGAATAAGAGCTGGAATTGGATCGTTTGATGGCAATCAAGAAGGAATTGATCACCTAGGAAGATGAGGATACGCATTAAGAAGCTAAGGAAGGAGCAAAGATGAAGAATGACACGAAACAATTGCAAAACAAAGGGAATATGACTTCCACGCCCCATTTCCACGGCCGTGGACTGTAACGACCCGTTTATTGGGTACGTTTTCGATATTTATTTTTCCGTATTTTTGTTAATATTTTAATGGCCTCAATATATTTTCGCGAGTATATTATTATTCTTGGATACGTTCACGTATATCCGCGTCTTTATTTGTTTTTCGGAAATTTTTTTCCAGTTTGAAAATTCCGATCCGAGTTTTTTTGATCTAGTTCATTCCATTTTTATCATTATTTTTATTTTATTTTTTTTATTTTTCGTGCTTCTTTCTCAATGCCAAGTAGATGGCGTGTCTGTGTTTTCCCCCGCCCAGCCTGGCCATAGAACTCTGATGCTTTGCAGACACTCCCTATCTCTCTCTATCTTGTACAACCCAGCCCCTCTCCCTCCTCGTCTGTCTATTCTCCGCAAGCCACTCGCCTTCCCATCCCTACGCAACCCTCATCTCTCGGTTTCATCTCCTTCCCCGGACTGCTCTCGACAACAAGCCGCCGGAGCATCCTCCACACATGTACAACTTCACTCACCCGAGTCGGACCAGGAGCATCGAAACCGCCATCTCTCCTCTGTTTCACCACCACTGCCGAACAACTCTGCAACCAGGCGCAACCCCCTTCGAGCTTCCTCTGTCCTCGCCGGAGAAGGAAGCCAACCTTTCTTTTTTCCCCGTCTGCAGCCCTCCCTCTCGCCGGAGCACGAGTGCGACCTCTCCCTCAGCAGCCCTCTCTTCCCTTATGTCGATAGCCACGCCGGAAACAACGCCACCGGAGAGGGCCCCTGTCGCGCCTTTGTTGGCCACCGGGAATCGAAGCCACGCCGACCTTGCCGGCTACCCTTGCTTCACCCTAGCCGCGCCCCTTGCTTCCTCTTCCAGCGTGAATGCTGCTTCAAAGGGTTAGAAGAGAACCCTTTTTACATTTTCGAATTGGACCCTATATTTTGATATAATTGCAAAATGTACCCCATCTTTATTATTTCAGTTTTGGACCAAGGTTTTAGAATATACCTATTATATCCTCTTGTAGAATTTTATTTACACACATGAACCCAAATTTTTTATATTGCATTTGTGACCCGGTTTTACAAATTATATATTATGCCCTTGTTGGATTAATTGCGGGTTATGGCTCAAAGATTTAATTACGGGATTTTAACGTTGACTTTGAAAACGAGTTTAACTTTGGGTTATGATGTTATACAATTTGCCCGGAATATATATTTACGGTTTTAACTTGAGTTTTAAAAGTGGGGTTTTCCTTAGATTATATATGTTCTTTATTCCATTCAAATTTAGCTTATAAGCTAAATTTGTTTAGTTTGGTGATAGGTTCGGAAGTCCCCCGTTAAAGGCTTAACGAGTCCAAGTCAACATCCGTTGAACGACTTCCGTCTTTTGACGTCGTGTGAGTATTCTTTCCCCTCGATCTAGTTATGTTAAGTTTTAGTATCATGCTAAGATGAATCTAGCATAACTTAGATGTAACACCCCAAATCCGCGGGACTCGGGGCACTACGGGTTGGGACCTCACAATGGGTCCCGACCCTTAGCTTGACAACAATTTCACCGGACCTTTCCAACATGGCACAAATAAAGGCAAAATCGTAAATCAATTTTAATGCAAATGAGAAGAAACCCGAAAGAATGTAACAACAACTTCAGCCGAGGTACAACTCAAACCAAAACGCCAACAAGCGGCACACGAAACGTATTAACCGAAAGACCAAAACACAAGACAACCCCAACTCAAAAACCTTCCTAAAATGTACGAACCCCGGCTGCCCACCCTTCCGGATCTCTCGGAGCATGCCTAACCTGCAAGGCAAACTACAACATTCGGTATAAAACCGTTAGCTCACATTCGAAGCATTAGAATTAAAGGGAAAGGCACAAACACAATTAATTCAACATAGTCACACAACATACTCAAAGCACACAAATCCGGTTTATTATCTTTATTTATTAAGTCATATCCCGTTCTAGTTCAACTTCTTTTGTGACACGAGAATCCTCCGAAACTCGCCTCGGTCCCTTCTTCCGGCAATGGAACGGTCGGATGCCTCCGACCGTCTAACCAGCACGGGCCAGTCGCCGAGATCCCCCTAGCTCTCACGGGGAGCCAGGCAGTGATGTCACCGCCCGTTATCATACACTTGGGCCAAATAATATAAAGGTCGGTAATCCTATTTCCGGTTTAATTGTTATAAACAGTAAAATAATAAACACGCACCACCCAACACACAATAACACTAATACAAAGAATATGAGCTAAGTAAGTCCGAAGACTTACCTCGTCCCAAAGATAATCCCGCTAACCACCGCTCTCAACTTCCCGTAGGAAGGCACTCAACGCCTGGTCAAAACAAGGCACACAATCAACATCTCTCTGACATGCTAGAAGTCCTTAGACTTCTAGTCCCAATGATCTCGCAAGATCATAACCCATAACCATGATAGCATAACGGCTCCTAATCCTCACGATCTCACAAGGTCATAACCATTACAACACATGCTAGGATACTCTCGTCCTAGTTTCCACAATTTCAACAAGATCATACAACTATAGTCTCAATCCTCATAAGCTCACAAGATCAACGCAAACACTCAACGCCCTACAACAATCGACAATCCTCAAAACTCACCTAAGGTTCAAACCACTACTTGGTATTCACTCTAAGTTATGCTAGATCCAACCTAGCATGATACTAATACTAAACATAACTAAATCGAGTAAGATCATAAACTCGGAGGAGAGAGTACTCACGTGACGTCAAAAGACAGAAGACGAACTCGGACTCGATAGGCCTTTATCGGGACGCTTCCGGACCTAAAACCAAAGCTACATAAATTTAGCTAATACGCTAAATTTGATCGTAATATATAAGATATATTATTCTAAGGCAAACTCATTTTCAAAAGCAAACGCTAAAAACCCGCAATTAAACCCTTGAGTCATAATCTCGAAATTAATCCAACGAGAGTATAAAATATAAGGGAAGTCCCGCTTTTAAAACAAGGATAAAACTCGCAAAACGCTTTCCGGGACGATCCATACAAAATTTATAAATATGGGTAAAAATCCGAAATCAACTTTTCCAACAACAAGGAAACTCACAAAAACTCGGCCATTTTCCGAAATAAGCTTTGGGTCAAACTATGATTTATACCCAAGGACAAAAACTGCATATTTTAAGAATATAAGGTCAAGACTGCAATAACTCAAATTAGTAGGGCATAAACTGAAATCTCCAAAAGTGTGGGTCCAGATTTGCAATTATACTAAATTTTAGGGCCAAATTACAATTTGTAACAAATGGGTCTTCTTCAACCTGCAATTGGTGGCGGCGCTAGGGCTTCCTGAGGAGCGCTGGAAGTGGCGTGGATTCCAGAGGGGCGAGAGCTGGCGGCGAGGCGACGACGACGGCGGTCTGGCGGCCCTTCGTCCCCGGCGACAGCTGGCCGCACAGAGGAGGCGACTCTCTCTTAGTCCTGCGGGACTCGTTGCAACTGGGCGGTCGCGCAGAAGGCTAAGAGGGGAAGGGACTCGGGTTTCCAAGGCTCGACAGAGGAGGGAAAGGCGGAGGAAGCTGTAATGGGCCCTTCACTGGCGTCGATGGGTCAAGGCGAGGTGGGTTTCTCCAGTCCGGCGGTTACAGCTCAAGGCGACAACGATGATGAGGGGCGGAGAGAAGGGCAAAACAGACAACGCTCTTCCCTGTTGGGGTAAGAAAGGGAGAGGCTGGCGGCTCTTCTTGCTCGGGGAAAACGAAGGAGTACAGAGGTGGAGAAGGGATTGCAGTGGCTTGGGAGGCGCCACTCACTGTCCAGCAATTTTGAGCGTGTAGGGGAGGGATGAAGAGACTAGCTGTGGGCCTGTGGCGTGCAATGCAGAGTAAACAGATAACAGGGCTGCTGTGAGGTGAAGGTATCGAGAGGTCGACTCGAGAAGCAGGTATAGGCAACAGGTCAGAGAAAAGAAAGAATAAAAGGAAAAGAGAAATAAAAAAAAATATATATAATAAAACGTAAATAAGCAACAACTCGATCAAAGTATTCGGAACGAGATTTCTGAATTTTAAAATACGGGTATACGAACGTGTCCAAAAAATAAATATACTCGAGAATAAATATCAAAAACGCGCCAAAATTTTGGGCGTTACAACAGATCCCCCTAAAAACAAGTTTCGTCCCGAAACTTGCTATACGCCGAACTTATCGGTCCTTCAAGGCCGAGGTGTGCACTCTCAAACTAAGACGGCTTAGAACTTCTAATATATATACTCTAACTGTTCATTCCGTCATCGCAAAAGAATATCAGGTCATATAACGCATTCCCGCACGGGGCACAAATAACATATAACATCACACATATACACAACTCAACTAAGGAAAGAATTAAGTCTAACCCGTCAATTCTATCAACGCTACTAGCTCTAGGTAAAACTCAATCAAAGATACTATCCTCCGTCTTTCTATTAGCCTCATTGATTCTTCGTCTGCCGCTAGATCATGAGGATCGGAAATACATCTCAAGTCATGCATGTACTTCCTAGACTGATACACATGAAACACCGGGTGAACACCCTCTACCCTCGGCGGCAACGCCAACCGGTAAACCACTTTCCCAACTTGCGCTAATATCTAAAAAAGATCCGATATATCGGAAACTCAACTTCCTTCTCGGATATTCATCTCAATGCAGCATTTCCATTACGTTTCTCTTTTTTGGTCTCTGACAAAGAAGATCGAACTTCCCATTTACACCGTTGGCTTCGGTTCTTGTCAAACCAGACTTTGATGTTACGTTTTCCTCAATTCTTGTTGCAAGTTCTAAGTAATGAAGAAAGTATTATACTTCACACCGCTTGACAAGGCACATAAGTTATTACTTCTCCCTTTACATCCATACTTAACCAAGACCTTGTCTTGGAGAATTGGTTGTAAACTCCAAATTCATCACACTACGAAGCAGTGTAAAAATAGTTGCACCAATGAATCTCCTCTTATCTCTCAACAACTCTATTGTCAATTTTTCGTCCCATTTAGTACTTCATTGTCATCCGGAGGTTACTATAAATGGTGTTATACAACTTTTCTTTTCACAGATTTGGTAAAGCTCAACACACCTAAGGAAACTTGTAACTTCTTTCACACCTTTAGGGGTTTGCCATTCCGAGACCATTTGTCACACAACTTCTCTCTTCTTTAAGAGTAGACCGAAATATCTCATCCGTGACATTAATAAGTCTATACAACTCGTAGTCACCATGGTTTGTCCGAAATGCCGTATTTATCAATATCCTAGTCTCTGATTCTCAATGACAATCAAACCATAAATCATTCCGAAAGACTACCGACCCTTGCAACTAATCGAGTAGGTCGTCTAACAGTGGTGAGGGATACTTGTTCTTCATTGTTATCTTGTTCGGCTCATTGTAATCGATGTACAAACGGAGATAACCGTCTCTCTATTCGCAAACTGGAGTTCTCCATAGCATTTCACTAAATCTAATGAACTCTTTTCACTAAGTTCTTACAATTTCTCCTTCTCTCGCTTCCACAACTCATGTCTCTTCACAAGTGTCATTCTATACAGCGCCTTGGATATCGGAGGTGCTTCAAACTCTACCTTAGTGGTAAAATCCACGTTCCGATGTATTGTAATCCGTGATACCTTGGTTTTTGTCTTCCCTTATTTCGTCTCATAACATAAGAGCGAAACAACCTTGTCTTAACACTTGACATGTAGTCATGGTATTAATGATCTCCCCCGATCTGTTGGGGTGACGTCCATCAAACACGTGTATTTCTCCATCTTTAGCTACAATGTTGACCGTCCTCTTTCAAATATTCGTCTTTTCTTGAATTGGAAAGATTTGCTTGTGTCTTCTAACTCTTGTGTTCTTATGTAAGTATTCTTTTAACTTAATCCCCATTTTCCCTCCTAAATGGCACGATTGTAAAAATCTTCTAAGATTTCTCACTTATGTGCAACCATAAGGGTCCAATCGGTAGGACTTAACCGTGTTTCAAAACAATTGACCTTATCTTCTTCACTTTCTGTAACATCCCAACATATGGGAGGAGCTCTTCGTATTCTACATAAGCTTTCACCATAGACGTCCTTTCTTCAAGTAGAAAGTATACTTCACTTTCCTTTTGTAAAGTCAACCCGACGGTAGAGTTTCTAACCTCAATCTTCCATATACTTTTTGTACATCTCTTGTCGACATCAAACTTCAAAACTTCGATCTTCTCTTACTCTTGTTGGCCACCTTATGCATCTCTCGGCATTCCATGAACACTTCACAACTGTATCGGTATGCCCCGTGGAAAAATGTTAGAAGAAACTCCCCAACCAAAACCACTAAAATATCAAAATCATTACATCTCCATGTACTAACATCATAACTCTAAGCTTGCAGTGTTGTCTTAATCTAGGTCCTCTCTTTCGTACCATAGCCACCATGGCTCTTTTGTGTGAGTCAGAAACATCTAACTCAGCTTTTACTCGCAACAATAACCTTCATTTCATTCAGAACGAACATACTATGTATCCCCTTTACGCAAAACAACAAAAGAAGCCTCACTTTCCTCTTGGTTCTTCTAGTTTCCTTCGCCACAATCGTACTTTAAAAGTTTGATCCGTGTCATTCCCCTTATGTCAATCCCATGACCTAAGAAAGTCGCACAGGATCATTACAATCACTCCCCGGGAGGTCTGATACATTCACTCGCTTTGATCCTATGCAATGTTACTTGATTAAGATAATTGTACTTAGTTGGCATACTTCCTCACTACTTACCATTGACATTGATCCACCGCGAATACTTTTAAGCTCTTGTTGTCGATCCTCTACATGACCATAATCTTGTTTACTCATCCCCTCTACACTCACCAATAGACACAACTCGCACATGTGCGTTCTTAGTTGTCGTTGCTTAACTTGTATTTGATCTTTTCCGAAGTCAACGACTTATTATCCTACTACAGTTCTCATGTTACCATTCTCATGAAGGCTACCCTCCTCGGGGTACTTTACCTTAAACTCCGTTAATTCTTTCTTCATTCCATGCTTCCTCTTCTTTATAAGGTAACTATATCTTCTTTGCCTTTGTTTTTTTTTTTTTTTTTTTTTTATATATAACTCTCTTTCATAGACTTAACTATTCTTCTTTGATGTCTTTCAAGAGCACCTTCCCAAATATTATAGCCCTAGCTAACATCCATTCGCGTTCCTCTTGGTTGGCATCTTAAGTCTCTCGATCAAAGCTCTTCGTTTCATCTTTCATCTTCTTGGGGTCATCATTTATATACACTTCCTCCTTCTTGGCGTTTCTTAGTATTATCATCATAATTGAAATCGGTCAACTCCACGTGAAGCCCCTCCATGCCCTTCTTCTCATAACTCTAGTAAGCTTAACTTACGGTACCTTAAATCTTAGCAAATGGTTCAATCACTCTTCTTGTCTTGACTCGAATGCTTAGGAGCGTCTAAAGAAAGTTTCACATCTTAATGGAATGTCACCTTTAACCTTCTTAGAATGTATTCCTCTCCTCCTCAATTCGCATCTTTAGATGTCCACGCGTCTTCTAGAAGAACTTATGTTTATTATCCTCATTGGTCTCGTTGTCTTTCTAATCGTGACTTCTTTGTAATCACTTTCACGCCTTTGTGTTACTCCTTTTTCTTGTATGTTCCCCATCTCAATTTCTCTTAAGTTGTCTCGAGTTTTCTTTTACTTGGTTGTCCTTCGTTTACGTCATCTCCAATCCTCCTCTTCGACATCCTTTAAAGGAATTCGAGAACGCCACGGTGTTCGTTAGCACGAAATGCCCAACTCGATACTTGAGCGTCTTCTTCTACTTATGAACGTCATCATAAGCTACATCATCGTCATAAAGGTGATGATATCGTATCATCATCTTAGCTCCAAGGTCCTATAACTCTACATACTACTATACGTATAGGTCTACATATACATAACTATATAAATCCTACGTCCATAACTCTACTAACATACATATCCAACATGTCATCATATCAATACAAGGTCTAAAACATATAATAGTCCACACATACAACTATACACAAAAGTCATATCCATCGTGCAACTACAATCCACCAAGATACACATCAATTCCATCATGCATAACTACAACCCTCATATCCATATCTATATATATATATATACATATAAATACCAAGTCCAATAAACTAAGCTTCCGAGATCTGCGGAAGGAGTGGTGGTCCGTACATTCTACCCCGACTCATGCATGTGAATTTTGAAAACGAAAACTCAAAACCCGCAAGGTTTTGTTTATTCCTTATTCGGCCTTTAGAAGATTGCGAGTGCCATTGTTGTCAACCTAGGGCTCTGATACCACTTTTGTAACACCCCAAATCCGCGGGACTCGGGGCGCTACGGGTTGGGACCTCACAATGGGTCCCGACCCTTAGCTTGACAACAATTTCACCGGACCTTTCCACCATGGCACAAATAAAGGCAAAATCGTAAATCAATTTTAATGCAAATGAGAAGAAACCCGAAAGAATGTAACAACAACTTCAGCCGAGGTACAACTCAAACCAAAACGCCAACAAGCGGCACACGAAACGTATTAACCGAAAGACCAAAACACAAGACGACCCCAACTCAAAAACCTTCCTAAAATGTACGAACCCCGGCTGCCCACCCTTCCGGATCTCTCGGAGCATGCCTAACCTGCAAGGCAAACTACAACATTCGGTATAAAACCGTTAGCTCACATTCGAAGCATTAGAATTAAAGGGAAAGGCACAAACACAATTAATTCAACATAGTCACACAACATACTCAAAGCACACAAATCCGGTTTATTATCTTTATTTATTAAGTCATATCCCGTTCTAGTTCAACTTCTTTTGTGACACGAGAATCCTCCGAAACTCGCCTCGGTCCCTTCTTCCGGCAATGGAACGGTCGGATGCCTCCGACCGTCTAACCAGCACGGGCCAGTCGCCGAGATCCCCCTAGCTCTCACGGGGAGCCAGGCAGTGATGTCACCGCCCGTTATCATACACTTGGGCCAAATAATATAAAGGTCGGTAATCCTATTTCCGGTTTAATTGTTATAAACAGTAAAAAATTAAACACGCACCACCCAACACACAATAACACTAATACAAAGAATATGAGCTAAGTAAGTCCGAAGACTTACCTCGTCCCAAAGATAATCCCGCTAACCACCGCTCTCAACTTCCCGTAGGAAGGCACTCAACGCCTGGTCAAAACAAGGCACACAATCAACATCTCTCTGACATGCTAGAAGTCCTTAGACTTCTAGTCCCAATGATCTCGCAAGATCATAACCCATAACCATGATAGCATAACGGCTCCTAATCCTCACGATCTCACAAGGTCATAACCATCACAACACATGCTAGGATACTCTCGTCCTAGTTTCCACAATTTCAACAAGATCATACAACTATAGTCTCAATCCTCATAAGCTCACAAGATCAACGCAAACACTCAACGCCCTATAACAATCGACAATCCTCAAAACTCACCTAAGGTTCAAACCACTACTTGGTATTCACTCTAAGTTATGCTAGATCCAACCTAGCATGATACTAATACTAAACATAACTAAATCGAGTAAGATCATAAACTCGGAGGAGAGAGTACTCACGTGACGTCAAAAGACAGAAGACGAACTCGGACTCGATAGGCCTTTATCGGGACGCTTCCGGACCTAAAACCAAAGCTACATAAATTTAGCTAATACGCTAAATTTGATCGTAATATATAAGATATATTATTCTAAGGCAAACTCATTTTCAAAAGCAAACGCTAAAAACCCGCAATTAAACCCTTGAGTCATAATCTCGAAATTAATCCAACGAGAGTATAAAATATAAGGGAAGTCCCGCTTTTAAAACAAGGATAAAACTCGCAAAACGCTTTCCGGGACGATCCATACAAAATTTATAAACATGGGTAAAAATCCGAAATCAACTTTTCCAACAACAAGGAAACTCACAAAAACTCGGCCATTTTCCGAAATAAGCTTTGGGTCAAACTATGATTTATACCCAAGGACAAAAACTGCATATTTTAAGAATATAAGGTCAAGACTGCAATAACTCAAATTAGTAGGGCATAAACTGAAATCTCCAAAAGTGTGGGTCCAGATTTGCAATTATACTAAATTTTAGGGCCAAATTACAATTTGTAACAAATGGGTCTTCTTCAACCTGCAATTGGTGGCGGCGCTAGGGCTTCCTGAGGAGCGCTGGAAGCGGCGTGGATTCCAGAGGGGCGAGAGCTGGCGGCGAGGCGACGACGACGGCGGTCTGGCGGCCCTTCGTCCCCGGCGACAGCTGGCCGCACAGAGGAGGCGACTCTCTCTTAGTCCTGCGGGACTCGTTGCAACTGGGCGGTCGCGCAGAAGGCTAAGAGGGGAAGGGACTCGGGTTTCCAAGGCTCGACAGAGGAGGGAAAGGCGGAGGAAGCTGTAATGGGCCCTTCATTGGCGTCGATGGGTCAAGGCGAGGTGGGTTTCTCCAGTCCGGCGGTTACAGCTCAAGGCGACAACGATGACGAGGGGCGGAGAGAAGGGCAAAACAGACAACGCTCTTCCCTGTTGGGGTAAGAAAGGGAGAGGCTGGCGGCTCTTCTTGCTCGGGGAAAACGAAGGAGTACAGAGGTGGAGAAGGGATTGCAGTGGCTTGGGAGGCGCCACTCACTGTCCAGCAATTTTGAGCGTGTAGGAGAGGGATGAAGAGACTAGCTGTGGGCCTGTGGCGTGCAATGCAGAGTAAACAGATAACAGGGCTGCTGTGAGGTGAAGGTATCGAGAGGTCGACTCGAGAAGCAGGTATAGGCAACAGGTCAGAGAAAAGAAAGAATAAAAGGAAAAGAGAAATAAAAAAAATATATATAATAAAACGTAAATAAGCAACAACTCGATCAAAGTATTCGGAACGAGATTTCCGAATTTTAAAATACGGGTATACGAACGTGTCCAAAAAATAAATATACTCGAGAATAAACCCTTTACGCCATCAAATACCTTTTTTAAGAAAAAGTATTTAAGCTAAAAAAAAAATATCGTTAAAAGCCGTAAAAATAAATATCAAAAACGCGCCAAAATTTTGGGCGTTACATTAGAGTTAATGCCAAGTAGTGGCTTTGAACCTTAGGTGAGTTTCGAGGATTTGATATTCTTTGATGGATTGATGTTGATTCTAGGCTTGAGGTGTTGATATTATTTTGTGAGGTTGTTTATGGCTTTAAGTTGTATGTTGAGCTTGTGAGAATTTAGGGGTTGAGGTTGTGGACTAGAAAGAGAGTATCCTAGTGGTGTTGTGAGTTATGATCTTGCGAGATCTGAAGGTTTAGAAGTCTTAGGACTTCTAGCTTTTGTTGAGTGTGATGTGAGCATGAGGATTCTAGGATGCGGTCCTAGATTTGAGAGTTAAATGGTCTTGCGTAGATCATTTTTATAGAAGTCTAAGACTTCTATTGTGAGTGGGTTGTTGTTGATATAGTTATCTTCTTGTGAGCAGGTTATGAGCTTCCTCCCTAAGGAAGCGAGAGTGTTGTGAGTTGAGTGCGGCGATAAGGTAAGTCTCCGGACTTACTTAGCTCGTATTCTTTGTATTAGCATTATTGTGTGTTGGGTGGTGTGTGTTTATTATTTTACTGTTTATAACAACTAAACCGGAAATAGGATTACCGACCTTTATATTATTTTGGCCCAAGTGTATGATAACGGGCGGTGACATCACTGCCTGGCTCCCCGTGAGAGCAAGGGGGATCTCGGCGACTGGCCCGTGCTGGTTAAACGGTCGGAGGCATCCGACCGTTCCATTGCCGGAAGAAGGGACCGAGGCGAGTTTCGGAGGATTCTCGTGTCACAAAAGAAGTTGAACTAGAACGGGATATGACTTAATAAATAAAGATAATAAACCGGATTTGTGTGCTTTGAGTATGTTGTGTGACTATGTTGAATTAATTGTGTTTGTGTCTTTCCCTTTAATTCTAATGCTTCGAATATTAGCTAACGGTTTTATACCGATTGTTGTAGATTGCCTTGCAGGTTAGGAAAGCGACCGAGAGATCCGGAAGAGTGGGCAGCCGGGGTTCCGTACATTTTAGGAGTGGGTTTTGGTTGGAGTCGGGTTGTGTTTTATTCTTTGTTTATTATGTTGTTATGCCATGTGTATGGCGTTTTGATCTTTGGTGTTGATTATCGGCTGAAGTCTTTTGTTATTTTCCTTCGGGTTTCTTATCATTTGCATTAAAAGGAATTTTGGTTTTGCCTTTATTTGTGCCATGTTGAAAGATCCGGTGAAATTGTTGTCAGGCTAAGGGTCGGGACCCATTGTGAGGTCCCAACCCGTAGCATCCCGAGTCCCGCGGATTCGGGGTGTTACAAAAGTGGTATCAGAGCCCTAGGTTGACAACAATGGCACTCGCAATCTTCTAAAGGCCGAATAAGAAATAAACAAAACCCCACGGGTTTTGAGTTTTCATTTTTAAAAACACATGCATGAGTCGGGGTAGAATGTACGGACCACCACTCCTTCCGCTGATCTCGACAGCTTAGTTTATTGGATTTTGATATGTATATATATGTATATAGATATGGATATGAGGTTTGTAGTTATGCATGATAGAATTGATGTGTATCTTTGTGATTGTATGTTGCATGATGAACTGAATATATGTGTATAGTTATATATGTGGACATTTATATGTTTTGGGACCTTATATTGTTGATGGAATGTTGGATGTGTTATGTTGGTAGTGATAAGGACTTAGGACTTATATAGTTATGTATAAGTATTCTTACTATATATAGTAGCATATGAAGTTATGGGACCTTTTAGCTAAGATGACCGTATAATATCATCATCCTTGGACGACGTCGTTTGACTTAGGATAGTGTACATACGAGGACGAATATGCTCAAGTATCGAGTTGAGAGCTACGTTCGGGCGAACACCTTGGAGTTCTTGTACTTCTTTGAAGAGGATGTCGAAGAGGAGGATTAGAGATGACGTAAACGAAGGACAATCAAGTAAAAGAAAACTCGAGACAACTTAAGAGAAATCGAGATGGAGAGCTTACAAGTAAAGGGGAGCAACGTTAAGGTACATAAGTGGCTATAAAGAAACCGGGATTGTACGAGGATCCACCGGCACAAGTTCACACTCGGATTGGAATCGGTGAAATGAAACTCAACTCTTTTTTTTTTTGGATTTTGTATTTTTGGATATGAAGAGCAAATTCCCTCGGCATCTCACTTTGGGAATCCCTCAACTCGAACGAACTACCCTCGGAATCTCACTTTGGGGTTCGAACCTTTGTCCCTCGGCCTCTCACCTTAGAACCACCTAAGCATCTCACCTAGATGTTTGAAAACTAAGCATCTCACCTAGAATTCGGGTTTTGTTTTTCTCAAAGTGAAAACACAACTTTTGATCGATAACTCAATTCTATTTCGTCCTCTAAAAACGTTTGTGGGAGAGGCCTTATATAGGCTGAAAATTCAGCACCTACTCCCAACATTAAAGGCTTACAAGTTCAAGAGTTGTGACATTAAACAAAGAGCAAACATAGGGACTTTCAACCACCTACTTTTCCACCTACTTTTCTCCACCAACTTTCACATAATTAATACATAAATTCATGCATAATATATGAATAATATGAGGATGATATGCTGCATAAAATATGTATTGGGTGGACGTGCATATGTTTGTATAACCATCTTTCATGCCTCCATGCATGATCTTGCCCAACAATCCATACAAGTACCGTAGTTGCTGCAATGTAGGATCATTTTCACCCTCTTCCTCTTGGAATCTCGACTTTGTGTAAACTAGAAAGTTGTAGATATTGAAAATACCTTTCAAAGTAGTACTCATGGGTATTTTAGTTCCAAGAATTGTCTCAGTTATAGTCGTTTTACTGAGAGTGCGCAAACCTGACAGCTTAGCCGGAGAGAGTGAAAATTGGCTTCCATTTGGCATGCTCGGTGTAAGCATTTTCGGTTTCATTTCAATAAGTTTTGGCTCAGTTTTAGGCATGATCTCCCACACATAAGTATTGATTTCGATAGGTGCCGGTTGAGTTTTGACTTGGACGGTTGGTGGCAAAACGATTAGTTCCGGCATATTGACGATGATTTCTTCTCCGGTGGGGATCACATCATCCCCTTCCCTTGAAAAGGATTCGTCCTCGAATCCGTCATGCCATCATTGGGAAATTGATTATCGGATTTATTACCATGGTAACTACTTCTCGTGACTTCGACGCCGTCATGTTGAGATGCTTTAATACGATCCGGGGACCCAAGGGCACAACTATTCAGATTTTGTTCTCGATGGTTGTTGCTTCGTTCATTCCGGTTTGCATGGTTGCTACCTCCTTGTATTTTGTCATGAGGGTTCAAGAGAAGGAGCGGAAACCTTCTCAATATCTCAGCTAGTTGGGCTTCAAGCCTATCCAAACGTTGGTTGATTCGATTACCACCGTTTGCATTGTCGTTGATGATCGTCATCCCCGAAAGCTTGAGGAACTCGCACCGTTAGGCTCTGATACCACTTGATGTGATCGAACTCGATTCGAACACGAGGATCCACCGGCACAAGTTCACACTCGGATTGGAATCGGTGAAATGAAACTCAACTCTTTTTTTTTTTGGATTTTGTATTTTTGGATATGAAGAGCAAATTCCCTCGGCATCTCACTTTGGGAATCCCTCAACTCGAACGAACTACCCTCGGAATCTCACTTTGGGGTTCGAACCTTTGTCCCTCGGCCTCTCACCTTAGAACCACCTAAGCATCTCACCTAGATGTTTGAAAACTAAGCATCTCACCTAGAATTCGGGTTTTGTTTTTCTCAAAGTGAAAACACAACTTTTGATCGATAACTCAATTCTATTTCGTCCTCTAAAAACGTTTGTGGGAGAGGCCTTATATAGGCTGAAAATTCAGCACCTACTCCAAACATTAAAGGCTTACAAGTTCAAGAGTTGTGACATTAAACAAAGAGCAAACATAGGGACTTTCAACCACCTACTTTTCCACCTACTTTTCTCCACCAACTTTCACATAATTAATACATAAATTCATGCATAATATATGAATAATATGAGGATGATATGCTGCATAAAATATGTATTGGGTGGACGTGCATATGTTTGTATAACCATCTTTCATGCCTCCATGCATGATCTTGCCCAACAATCCATACAAGTACCGTAGTTGCTGCAATGTAGGATCATTTTCACCCTCTTCCTCTTGGAATCTCGACTTTGTGTAAACTAGAAAGTTGTAGATATTGAAAATACCTTTCAAAGTAGTACTCATGGGTATTTTAGTTCCAAGAATTGTCTCAGTTATAGTCGTTTTACTGAGAGTGCGCAAACCTGACAGCTTAGCCGGAGAGAGTGAAAATTGGCTTCCATTTGGCATGCTCGGTGTAAGCATTTTCGGTTTCATTTCAATAAGTTTTGGCTCAGTTTTAGGCATGATCTCCCACACATAAGTATTGATTTCGATAGGTGCCGGTTGAGTTTTGACTTGGACGGTTGGTGGCAAAACGATTAGTTCCGGCATATTGACGATGATTTCTTCTCCGGTGGGGATCACATCACGAGACCAATAGAGATAACGAAATTAAGTCTTCAAGAAGACGCATGGACAACTAAAGATGTGAAGTTTTCTTTAGGCTCCAAAGCATTGGAGTCAAGAGGAGAAGAGTGATCAAACTATTTGCTAAAGATTTAATATATTGTAAGTTAAGCTTACGAGGTACCAAAAAAAAAGTAAGTTTCAACATTACGAGAGTTATGAGGAGAAGGGCATGGTGGGGATTCATGTGGAGTTGACCGATTTCCATTATGATGATATGACTAAGAAACGCCAAGAAGGAGGAAGTGTGTATAAATGATGACCCCAAAAAGATGAAAGACGAAATGAAGAGCTTTGGTCGAGAGATTTAAGATACCAACCAAGAGGAACGCGAGTGGATGCTAGATAAGGTTATAACATTTGAGAAGGTGCTCTTGAAAGACATCAAGGAAGAATGGTTAAGTCTATGAGAGGGAGTTATATAAAACAATAAGGCAAAGAAGATATAGTTACCTTATAAAGAAGAGGAAGCATGGAATGAAGAAGGAACTAGCGGAGTTTAAGGTAGAGTACCTCGAGGAGGGTAGCTTTCAGGAGAATGGTAACATGGAGGGTAAGAAGAATGGTAAGTCGTTGACATGGGAGAAGGTCAGTTATAAGTTAATTGGTGACAACCAAGAACGCACGTGTGCGAGTTGTCTATTGGTGAGTGAAGAGGGGATGAGTAAACAAGATTATGGGCATATAGAGGGATTTGGATGACCTTATGCGACCTTTGTAGGTCATGAAATTGACATATGGGAGAACGACACGAATTAGAGGTTTTAAAGTATGACCACGGTAAAAGGGGAAGTAGTGAATCAAGAAGAAGGTAAGGTGTCATGGAGGTGGTACATAAACGGGAGTATATAGAGGATGTAGGGTATGAAATGGATAATATGTTACCGCGGGCAAGAGATAAGTCAAGTTTCTAGACTCACACGGAAGAGACATGGTGGCTATGACCTGAAAGAGAGGATCTAGATTTGGGCAACGTTACAAGCTTAGAGTTGTGAAGTTAGTGCTGGGTGGAGTTATGAGTTGGACACTTCAGTAATGTTGGTAGGGGATATTAGCCTAGCATTCTTCACAAGGCATACCGGTACGGTTGTGAAGTTGTTTTTGGAATACCAAGGGATGTATAAGGTGACCAACAAGAGTAGGAGAAAATTGAAGTTTTGAAGTTTGATGTCGATATGATATGTACAAGAAGTACATGAAAGAGTGAGGTTAGAGTCTCTACGGTCGGATTGACGTTACATAAGAAAATGAAGTAGGTTCTACACCTACTCGAAGGAATAGTGCAATCTTATATATAATACGAAGAACGGTTCCCACATGTTGGGATGTCATAGAAGTAAAGAAGATAAGGTCAATTTTGTTGAAGCATGGTTAAGTCATGTAGTTTGGACCCTTATGGTAGCACATAAGTGAGAAACCTTAGAAGATTTTTAGAATTATGTCATCAAAGAGGGAAAATGAGATTAAGTTAAATGAATACTTAAATAAGGCTACAAGAGTCAGAAGACTCGATCAAGCCTCTCGAGTTCAAGAGATGAAGGATCTCTGAAAGAGGACAGTAAACATTGTAGCTAAAGATGGAACAATACATGTGTTTATAGGACGTCACCCCAACAGATCGGGGTAGATCATTAGTATCATGACCACTAGTAAAGTGATCAGACAAGATTGTGCCAGTTATTGCGATAGGTGACGGGAAGAGAAAAGATGAAACCTGAGATATCACGGATTTCAATACGTCAGAATGTGGAATTTCCCACTAAGGTCGAGCTTGATTTAATTTCGATGTCTAAGGCGCCGTATGGAATAACACTTGTGTAGAGACATGAGTGGTGGAAGCAAGTGAAGGAGAAATTGCAAGAACTTAGTGATAAGATTTCATTAGAATTATTGAAATGCCATAGAGAACACCAAACGTTATCTTGAACTCATGATTTGAAGTTCATATTGGAATATATCTTAAACTCTTGATTTGAAGTTGTTATGGAGAACACTAGTTTGCAAAAAGAGAGACGGTTATCACCGTTTGAACATCGATTACCATGAGTCGTACAATATATGGTGAAGGACAAGTATTTGTTCCAACGAATAGATGATTTACTCGACCAGTTGCAAGGGTCAATAGTCTCTTCTAAAATTGATTTAAGGTTGGATTGCCACCAATTGAGGATTCGAGATTGGGATATTGCAAATATGACATTCCGGACAAACTATAGTCACTACAAGTTGTAGTGATTCCATATGGGCTTACTAATGCCCCGGATAAGATATTTTGCTCTACTCTTAAAAGAAGAGAAAAGTCATATGACTAGCTGTCTCGGGATGACAAATCCCGAGAGATATGGAAGGAGTTACAAGTTATCTTAGATGTGCTGAGCTTTACCAGATATGTGAAGAGAGAAGTGGTGTAGCACCTTTTATGGTAACCTACTCTGGATGACAATGAAGTATTGAATGAGACGGAAATGGACAATAGAGTCGTGGAGAGTTAAGAAGGAGATTCATTTTGATTACCTTGAGGTATTTGGGGTTTGAGGTGTACAAGCGATTGTTCAAGATAAGGTCTTGATCGAGTAGTGAGGAGCGATGTAAAAGGAATAGTCTACGTGTCGTGTTAGTAGAAGTAGTATGGAGTAAAGTACTTCCTTTGTTACTTGGAATTGCAACAAGAATCGAGGAAACATAACGTCAAAGTTTGGTTTGACAAGAACCAAAGCTAGTAGTGTAAATTAGAAGTGCGATCTTCTTTGGTAGAGAAATCAAAGGGAAAATAATGGGTATGCTGCATTGAGAGAGACCCGAGAAGGAAGTTGAGTTCCAATATATCGACCTTTTTGAGATCTTAGCGCGAGTTGGTAAAGTGGTTTACCGGTTGGCACGGCCGCCGAGAGTAGAGAGTGTTCACCAGGTGTTCCATGTGTATCAATCGAGAGAGTATATACAAGACTCGAGACATGTTATCAGTCATGATGATCTAGTGACAAACGAAGAACCAATGAGGCTAACTGAAAGACGGAGGATAGTATAGCATCGATAGAATCGACGGGTTAGACATAGTTCTTTCTTTGGTTGAGTTATGTGCATATGTGATGTATATGTAGTTTGTGTCATGTGCTGAAATGTACTTTATGACCTGATATATCTTGTAGTGGTAGTTTGAATGGATGATGTGTTTAGGTTAGAAGGCTTCTTAGTTTGGAGAGTTCATACCTCGGCCTTAGGGACCGAGAAGTTCGACGTATAGCAAGTTTCGGGACGAAACTTATTTTTAGGGGGATCTAATGTAACGACCCGTTTATTGGGTACGTTTTCGATATTTATTTTTCCGTATTTTTGTTAATATTTTAATGGCCTCAATATATTTTCGCGAGTATATTATTATTCTTGGATACGTTCACGTATATCCGCGTCTTTATTTGTTTTTCGGAAATTTTTTTCCGGTTTGAAAATTCCGATCCGAGTTTTTTTGATCTAGTTCATTCCATTTTTTTTATCATTATTTTTATTTTATTTTTTTTATTTTTCGTGCTTCTTTCTCAATGCCAAGTAGATGGCGTGTCTGTGTTTTCCCCCGCCCAGCCTGGCCATAGAACTCTGATGCTTTGCAGACACTCCCTATCTCTCTCTATCTTGTACAACCCAGCCCCTCTCCCTCCTCGTCTGTCTATTCTCCGCAAGCCACTCGCCTTCCCATCCCTACACAACCCTCATCTCTCGGTTTCATCTCCTTCCCCGGACTGCTCTCGACAACAAGCCGCCGGAGCATCCTCCACACATGTACAACTTCACTCACCCGAGTCAGACCAGGAGCATCGAAACCGCCATCTCTCCTTTGTTTCACCACCACTGCCGAACACCTCTGCAACCAGGCGCAACCCCCTTCGAGCTTCCTCTGTCCTCGCCGGAGAAGGAAGCCAACCTTTCTTTTTTCCCCGTCTGCAGCCCTCCCTCTCGCCGGAGCACGAGTGCGACCTCTCCCTCAGCAGCCCTCTCTTCCCTTATGTCGATAGCCACGCCGGAAACAACGCCACCGGAGAGGGCCCCTGTCGCGCCTTTGTCGGCCACCGGGAATCGAAGCCACGCCGACCTTGCCGGCTACCCTTGCTTCACCCTAGCCGCGCCCCTTGCTTCCTCTTCCAGCGTGAATGCTGCTTCAAAGGGTTAGAAGAGAACCCTTTTTACATTTTCGAATTGGACCCTATATTTTGATATAATTGCAAAATGTACCCCATCTTTATTATTTCAGTTTTGGACCAAGGTTTTAGAATATACCTATTATATCCTCTTGTAGAATTTTATTTACACACATGAACCCAAATTTTTTATATTGCATTTGTGACCCGGTTTTACAAATTATATATTATGCCCTTGTTGGATTAATTGCGGGTTATGGCTCAAAGATTTAATTACGGGATTTTAACGTTGACTTTGAAAACGAGTTTAACTTTGGGTTATGATGTTATACAATTTTCCCGGAATATATATTTACGGTTTTAACTTGAGTTTTAAAAGTGGGGTTTTCCTTAGATTATATATGTTCTTTATTCCATTCAAATTTAGCTTATAAGCTAAATTTGTTTAGTTTGGTGATAGGTTCGGAAGTCCCCCGTTAAAGGCTTAACGAGTCCAAGTCAACATCCGTTGAACGACTTCCGTCTTTTGACGTCGTGTGAGTATTCTTTCCCCTCGATCTAGTTATGTTAAGTTTTAGTATCATGCTAAGATGAATCTAGCATAACTTAGAGTTAATGCCAAGTAGTGGCTTTGAACCTTAGGTGAGTTTCGAGGATTTGATATTCTTTGATGGATTGATGTTGATTCTAGGCTTGAGGTGTTGATATTATTTTGTGAGGTTGTTTATGGCTTTAAGTTGGATGTTGAGCTTGTGAGAATTTAGGGGTTGAGGTTGTGGACTAGAAAGAGAGTATCCTAGTGGTGTTGTGAGTTATGATCTTGCGAGATCTGAAGGTTTAGAAGTCTTAGGACTTCTAGGTTTTGTTGAGTGTGATGTGAGCATGAGGATTCTAGGATGCGGTCCTAGATTTGAGAGTTAAATGGTCTTGCGTAGATCATTTGTATAGAAGTCTAAGACTTCTATTGTGAGTGGGTTGTTGTTGATATAGTTATCTTCTTGTGAGCAGGTTATGAGCTTCCTCCCTAAGGAAGCGAGAGTGTTGTGAGTTGAGTGCGGCGATAAGGTAAGTCTCCGGACTTACTTAGCTCGTATTCTTTGTATTAGCATTATTGTGTGTTGGGTGGTGTGTGTTTACTATTTTACTGTTTATAACAACTAAACCGGAAATAGGATTACCGACC
The DNA here is from genome assembly GCA_033239125.1 of Fagopyrum homotropicum. Classification (NCBI taxonomy): domain Eukaryota; kingdom Viridiplantae; phylum Streptophyta; class Magnoliopsida; order Caryophyllales; family Polygonaceae; genus Fagopyrum; species Fagopyrum homotropicum. Next base: position 12,215,193 of record BSWB01000007.1, read on the forward strand.
TTTATATTAATTTGGCCCAAGTGTATGATAACGGGCTGTGACATCACTGCCTGGCTCCCCGTGAGAGATAGGGGGATCTCGGCGACTGGCCCATGATGGTTAGACGGTCGGAGGCATCCGACCGTTCCATTGCCGGAAGAAGGGACCGAGGCGAGTTTCGGAGGATTCTCGTGTCACAAAAGAAGTTGAACTAGAACGGGATATGACTTAATAAATAAAGATAATAAACCGGATTTGTGTGCTTTGAGTATGTTGTGTGACTATGTTGAATTAATTGTGTTTGTGCCTTTCCCTTTAATTCTAATGCTTCGAATATTAGCTAACGGTTTTATACCGATTGTTGTAGATTGCCTTGCAGGTTAGGAAAGCGGCCGAGAGATCCGGAAGAGTGGGCAGCCGGGGTTCCGTACATTTTAGGAGTGGGTTTTGGTTGGAGTCGGGTTGTGTTTTATTCTTCGTTTATTATGTTGGTATGCCATGTGTATGGCGTTTTGATCTTTGGTGTTGATTATCGGCTGAAGTCTTTTGTTTTTTTCCTTCGGGTTTCTTATCATTTGCATTAAAAGGAATTTTGGTTTTGCCTTTATTTGTGCCATGTTGAAAGATCCGGTGAAATTGTTGTCAGGCTAAGGGTCGGGACCCATTGTGAGGTCCCAACCCGTAGCATCCCGAGTCCCGCGGATTCGGGGTGTTACATGGACCTTCCATCATGAACGTGGATTTGATCATTGAGCTACCCAGTGAGTTCCACGGTGTAAATTACGGTCGTGGAAGGTTGGAATCATCGTAATATTTTCCTCGCCTACATTCCACGGTCGTGGAATCTCTGAAGACCGTGATTTGGGCAATCTTTTGCCGAATCATTAATTGCCACGTTTTCTACACATTGGACATAGAAGATATCTTTTTCTCACCCTATAAAAAGGCTGGAGAAGAGAGAATTCGAGAGCTTCGCTTAGGGGTGCTTACGTGGATTATCGATTGCATACACGTGCTTAGGGTTTGAAGATCTTGAAGTTGCTTGTGGCGTAAGTTAGGCTCTTTTGTCCTTTTGATTTGATTAGAAGACGGATTGACATCCCGTTCTTCGTTCTCATCAAGGATTGTGATTGATTCGTGTTTGTTTCTGAATCTGTTATACACTTATCCCTTTTTGTGTACGAATTTGATATTTGATTTGAGTTTTATTGAAGTTTCGAATGTTTTCCATCTTTCATTCTTCTTAAACATAATTATTGATATCAAATGATGGTTGTTGGCTAAAACCCTTTAGCAATTCTAAGGTGAAGGGTTGATAGTTGTGGCTTAGATGATGATAGATCGTTCGTAATCAGATTGGACCCTGAGAGTTAGAGAAATCTTGTCGACACCCAAAATTACGGGTTGTTCTTGAGTTCCACGGCCGTGGAATCTCAAAATCCAGCCGTAATTTTTATTAGTTTACGAACTTTGCTTTTACTTTAATCCAATGTTAAAGATTTGCTTTAATCTAGTATTGACTTGTCTTTTCTAGGTAGTAGTGAGACTCAACATCCTCTATTTCGGTTTCGAGTGTCACAACCTTAACCGTTTGAGTTTATCTTGATCCTTGGGTTACAAGTTTGGGTATTTGAGATCAATTCTTGCCCTTAGATCCTTTCTATACTGAAACCTCAACAACCTTTATAGAGAGTGTCTAAGGGTAAGTCATATAAGGTTTTGGAACTTCACCGTACATTACCTTACATTCGTATACCTTTGCAAACCTCAACTCTGTCCTTATATCTTTAGTATACCTTGAATCGATTGCCACAACTGGATACCTGGATCTTTAGGGTTGTTGTTTTCCCCAATATTTGCAAAGCTTCATACATTACTTGCTTGACAATCTTTATAACTGAATTTATCCTCCCCAAATCCCTGAGTTCGATACTCTGGAATTCTTGCTCTACTACGCCGATCCGTACACTGCGGGTTCGCTTGCTTGATTCTAGTTTTATAAATTTAAAGCTTATTTGCACGCACGCTGAGTGGCGAACAAGTTTTTGGCGCCGTTGCCGGGGATTTGGCCTAGGCCGAATTCGGTTATCGGTTGTCAAGCCGGGGAGCTTTGCACCTACTATTTGATATCTTTTCTTGAGTGATATTTGCAGGATATTTTAGGTATATGCGTAGGTCTAGAACCGACAAAGACCTCCTACCTCTAGATCAAGAGCTTGAGAAGACTTTGAGAAAGAAGCTCAAAGAAAAAAAGATGGCTGAAAACGAAGAAAGAGATCTCCAAGCGGAATTGGAGGAATCTAGAGCTCAATATGCATGGAGTGAGAAGACTCGTAGAGAAGAGTCGGATCGAAATGCAGCTAAATATGATGAGCTTAGGGACATGTTTTTGCAACTTAGAGTGGAGATGAGTGACTCTAAGAAGAAGAAGAAGAAAAACAAACCGACAAGGTCGGTTAGGACCGAATCATCCGAAGATGAGAGTGATGATTCTATGTCGGCACTAGAGGACATTGATCCAACGATCAATCAAGTCCGGAACAATCCGAGGCCAGCCGTCAATCCTCGTATCCCAGCTGGGGGTACGAGAGCCGCTCGTGTGGAAGAAGAACCAAGAACGCTTGGTCAAAGGCTGGATCCAACTCAACAACCACGCCGCCTTGGTGTGAACTTTGAAGTTGAAGATGTTCAGGGATTTAGCTTCAATCCGCAAGTGATTACCATGGTTCGCCAAAATCAATTTGGCGGAACAAGTGCCGAATCTCCACACCAACACTTGTAGAATTTTGAGATTCTTATGCAAACGATGAAGCCAAAGAAGACCACCACCAACAGCTACAAGCTTAAGCCGTTCTTTTTCTCTTTGAAGGGGAAGACTCTAGCATGGTATCAAGCTCTTCCAAATGCTAAGCTTAATACGTGGGAGGATCTCTCTTCGGAGTTTCTAACTAAGTTCTTTCCGCCATCCAAAACTGCGGAATTGAGAGGTAAAATTAATGCTTTTTCTATAAAACCTAACGAAAGTTTGTTTCAATCTTGGGAAAGGTTTCAGGAATTGCTATTGGATTGCCCACATCATGATATTCCAAGACTTGGACTACTAGAGATATACTATGAGGGACTTGATGGAGAGACACAATTCAAGCTCCACTCCCTTTCATGTGGAACGTTCATTGACATGAGGGAAGAAGACGCTTGGGATTTCATTGAAAGACAAGCCCAAATCATAGAGAGATATTCTCACCGAAATATGGAATCCAAAGGAGGAGATTCGGGAGCAAAGCTAACCCAAGCTGCGCAAACTCAAATTTTCTCCCTAAACACCGAAATCAAGGAATTGAAAGAGGTGATTAGAGCTGGCTTGCAAAAGCCAAAGGAACAAGACGTTGGTTACCTAGGAAACAACAACTACCAAAGAAACGAAGGAACCAACCGCAACAACAACAACCGGAATAATTGGAACAACAATAACCCGAATAACAACAATTGGAACAACAACAACAGGAATTCAAACGGCAATTGGCGTTCCAATCAACAACAAAACTCCGGTAATTTTCATTCCAATTCAGGAAATTCACTAACACCACCTTCTTCTTCTTTCACTCCTTTGAAAAGCCAAAGGCATGGATCCAACAATACAAGCAGTTCGGGAAAGGAGAAATCCGACCCTGTTTTGGAGACAATCTTGGGAAAGCTTCAAGGATTGGAGAATCGGATCACGAAGGTTGATGATCACATAACAAAGGTTGATAAAGCCCAAAAGAATTTAGAAACCCAACTATTCAGCAAAGCCGGAGAAGTTCATAGATATCAAGGAAAACTTCCCGGAAAGACGGAGGACAACCCTAAAGGAAGGGTGATGGCTATTACCACTAGGAGCAGAGTAACCACAACTGACCCGCAGCCTAAGTTTGTAGAGGTTCCAGCTGAGAAGGAAAAGGAGAAGGGGAAGGAGAAGGAAGACATCTACATTCCTCCCTCAGCTTACAAACCACCTCTACCATTCCCGCAATCTAGAGCGAGAGCGCGTCTAGACAAGTAGTTCGGTAAGTTCATTGAACTCATGAGCAAACTGCATATTAACATACCTTTTATTGATGTAATTGTAAGTATGCCCGCTTACGGGAAGTTCTTAAAAGAAATCCTCTCTAACAAGAGGAAACTAGAAGACTTTGGAGAAGTCAAGATGAGTTCGGAATCATCGGATCTCATCAAAACAATGAAAGAGAAGATGCCCCCGAAGCTGAAGGATCCAGGATCTTTTTGCATTCCAATCGGAATGGGGGATGTCACATACGATGCATTATGTGACTTAGGAGCAAGCGTTAGCATCATCCCGCTTGCCTTATGTAGGAAGATCGGTTTAGGTGAGCCTAAACCGGTGAAGATGACGTTGTACATGGCGGATCGATCCATAACTCGTCCCGTCGGTATCATCAAAGACATCCCGGTCAAGCTCGGTAAGTTCTATGTTCCCATAGATTTTGTTATGCTTGACATTCCTGCAGATTGTCCGGTCCCGATCATACTCGGAAGACCGTTTCTTGAAACCTCCGGCTGTATGGTGGATTGCAAGAATGCTAGACTCGCCTTCGACATAGGAGAAGAGAAGATTGAATTCGTTCGCTCAACATTGGTGAAAGAGACAGCTTTAGGAGAGGACATGTTCAACATCCATGACGAGGAGGCATCTAGAGAGGAAGTTAGCTCAATTCTAACCGAAGATCCGTTGCAAAAGGTGATTACCATGAGCGTAACGGAGAAAGGGGAAGATGAGGAATGTAACAATGAGATTAAAGCCTTAGAGGAGCTACAAGAAGTGCATGAAGAAGAGTTTGAAAAACTCTATGATGGGTCAGAAAACGTGAGGAACCACGACCAGTCGTGCTATTCCACGGCTGTGGAATCCTCCATGATGACCGTAATCAGCTACTCAGAAAGCCACAGTAAGTTACACGGCCAATTCCACGGTCGTGGAATTTCCAAAGGCACCGTAATTGATTTCCACGGCCTTAGAACTAACAGAGGTGCCGTAATTTTGGAGAATTCAGAGGACAATCACGTTCTTTCCACCAATTCTCTTGAGCCTTCTTCAACCACTCTTCCACCTTTAGAGACTTCGAAGGAAGCAATGGACACTCCTCAAGAGCCAATTGAAACTCCAACAACAATGGAATTGAAGCCGCTTCCAACACATCTTCGGTATGCATTCTTAGGAACTAATTCTACTTTTCCGGTAATTGTTAGTTCCGATTTAAGTGAAGATGAACATAATAAGCTCATAGCTATTCTAAAGAAACATAGAAAAACTTTAGGCTACACAATAGAGGATCTTGTAGGCATTAAACCATCACTATGTATGCACAAGATTCTAATGGAGGAAGACTTTAAGCCTTCACGACAACCTCAACGGCGGTTAAATCCGACAATGAAGGAGGTTGTCAAAAAGGAGATTCTTAAGCTACTTGACGCATGTATTATCTACCCTATCTCCGATAGTAAGTGGGTAAGCCCGGTTCAAGTTGTTCCAAAGAAGGGAGGAATGACGGTCATCAAAAGCAAAAACAACGAGCTCATTCCTACAAGAACCGTAACGGGGTGGAGGATGTGCATAGACTACCGCAAGCTAAGCAACGCGACAAGGAAGGATCACTTTTCTTTTCCATTCATCGATCAAATGCTTGAGAGGTTAGCACAACGCGACAAGGAACGTGCCCATGGGGTACGTTCGCTTATAGGAGAATGCCGTTCGGGCTTTGCAACGCCCCAACCACCTTCCAAAGGTGCATGATGGCTATCTTCTCGGAATATATAGAAGAGATTATGGAGGTTTTCATGGACGATTTCTCTGTTTATGGTTCCTCTTTTGATCATTGCCTTTCTAACATTTATCTTGTGCTTCAAAGGTGCGAAGACACTAACCTAGTTCTCAATTGGGAAAAGTGTCAATTCATGGTTAAAGAAGGTATTGTCTTAGGACACTTGATCTCTAGTAGAGGGATTGAGGTAGATAAGGCTAAGATAGAGACCATAGAGAAGCTCCCTCCTCCATCTTCGGTGAAAGGGATACGAAGCTTCCTAGGACACGCCGGATTCTATAGACGTTTCATCAAAGACTTTTCTAAGATATCAAAACCTCTCACTAATCTATTGATGAAAGATGCAGTTTTTGATTTTTCACAGGAATGTTTAGACGCCTTTAACAGGATCCAGGAAGCTCTAATCTCAGCCCCAATCATACAACCTCTGGACTGGAGTCTTCCTTTCGAGGTTATGTGTGATGCAAGTGACGTAGCCGTTGGGGCTGTGCTGAGACAAAAGAAGGATGGCCGCACACACGCCATCTATTACGCTAACAACACGCTAGATGAAGCACAGCTCAACTACGCCACTACGGAAAAAGAATTTTTGGCCGTTGTATATGCATTTGAAAATTTTCGTTCTTATCTTGTAGGTTCAAAGGTGATAGTATACACGGACCATTCAACAATTCGGTATTTGCTTGCTAAGAAGGACGCAAAACCGAAACTGATTAGATGGATTCTTCTCCTTCAGGAATTCGATCTAGAGATCTGCGACAAGAAAGGTTCAGAAAATTCTGTTGCGGATCATTTGAGTCGTCTACCACATCTAGAAGACGACGATTTACCTATAGATGACTCCTTCCCGGACGAACACTTATACATCATAGAGGAGTGCATCGACACCATAACAAGAGGTAACGAACCATGGTTTGATGATTTTGTTAATTACTTGGTTTGTCAGGAAATACCTCCCGGATTATCCTACGCACAAAGAAAGAAGTTCTTTAGGGATGTCCGGACGGCATCATTCGAAGATGTGTGCCGGAAGAGGAGATGCAAAGCGTCATCCGTCATTGTCATTCACTACCTTGTGGAGGACACGCTAGTTCCAATAAAACTAGCGCTAAGGTATTGCAATCCGGTTTCTTTTGACCTACTTTGTTTAAGGATGTGCAAACCTTTGTTTCCTGCTGCGATGCTTGTCAAAGAACAGGAAACATATATAGGAGAAACGAGATGCCTCTCAACAATATACAAGAGGTAGAGATCTTCGACGTTTGGGGAGTTGACTTCATGGGACCCTTCCCATCATCTTGCGGGAACCAATACATACTCTTAGCGGTAGATTATGTTTCGAGATGGGTAGAAGCTATAGCCTCTCCTACTAATGATGCCGCGGTTGTCATAAAGTTCTTTAATAGAACTATCTTCCCAAGGTTTGGGACACCGCGGACTATTATTAGTGATGGAGGTTCACACTTCATTGCCCGACGATTCGAAGCTCTCCTAGCTAAGTATGGGGTGATTCACAAGATCGCCACTCCCTATCATCCACAAACGAGTGTACAAGTGGAGATTTCGAATAGAGAGATCAAGGGCATCCTAGAGAAAACAGTTTCAAGGACAAGGAAGGATTGGTTTTTGAAGCTAGATGATGCGCTATGGGCATACCGGACTGCGTATAAGACTCCCATAGGAACGACACCATACAACCTTGTATATGAGAAGTCTTGTCACTTACCGGTAGAGCTGGAACACAAGGCGTATTGGGCAATTAAGTGGTTGAACTTCGGCATAAAAGAAGCAGGCGAGAAGTGCCTCTTGGATCTAAATGAGCTTGAAGAACTTCGCTTAAACGCCTACGAGAACGCCAAGATATACAAGGAGAGAGCGAAGCGTTGGCATGATAAGCATATCATTCCAAAGGACCTCAAGGAAGAAGATCAAGTCCTCCTTTTCAATTCGCGACTCCGGCTCTTTCCAGGTAAGCTTAAATCACGTTGGACCGGACCTTATCTAATCAAACATGTTTTTCCCCATGGTAACGTTGAAGTATGGGGTGAAAAGAGCGGAAGTTTCAAGGTGAACGGTCAACGATTGAAGAAATACTCAACGGAGCTCCAAGCTGAGGAGTTCGCGCCTACCGCACTCGAATAGAGGCAAGTACGGTCTAGCTACCTTAAACAAGCGTTTCTTGGGAGGCAACCCAAGCTATTGCATTTTCGTTTTCATTCTTAGTTTAGAGTAGTTTAGACGTTTTTGTTTTATTTTGCCTTCGATATCTTCCGGTATGTTGTGTTTTTGGATGTAGGAGCGAGGAATACGGAATTGAAGGAGGAAATGTCGAAAGAATTGACGAAATTGGAGCTTTAGAGCAACACAGAGAGTTCCACGGCCAATTCCACGGTCGTGGATGCTACAGTGACTGTAATTTTGTAAAAGCTGAGAAAAATCACAAAAACCACGGGTCCGTACAATTCCACGGCCGTGGAACACCCCGAGTGACCGTGGTTTTCAAAAATTTTTACAGCCACTATATAAACCACCTTCCTTCACAATTTCATCCCCAAACTCCATTCCACGCCCAAAATCGCCGAAAACTTCATTCCACTCCCAAATCCTCGTTTTGTAACCAAATCAAGCGATTCTTTGTGCTAAAGTAAAGTACTCTCATCCATCTACAAGATCCAATCAGCGGAACAAGCGAATAATCCCTCAAGAAGGCGGAATTTGGATTCAAAGATCCAAAACCCTAGGTTTTTACTCTCATTCCTTTCTTTGTCAATTCGGGTTCGATTTCTGCAAGAACTTAGAGAATTTGAATAGGATTGAGATTGAAATTAGTTTAGGACAGGTTCTGTTGAATTGATTGTTGAATTTGTGGAGATTTGAGGGAAACAGTGAGAAATTACGGCACCTGGGATTTCCACGGCCGTGGAACCTCAAGAACAGGCCGTGATTTTTTCTGGTTTGTGAGAAAAATGTATACACGAAGTGCAGGAAAGAAAAAGAGAAGGGGTGACAGTTCTTCCTCTTCCCAAACCCCTCCATCACCTCCACCATCACCTCTTGCTTGAGGATTTAGAGCCTCTCAATGTAGTGGGAGATTTGACATGGCTATTAGATAGGGCAGGCTTGATTGTCTTTTCCGCTATTCAAGCGGATGCGTATGAGGAGATCACAAGGGAGTTTGTTATCTCCTTCGAGTACAGTGCCGTCGATAGGACGGTATCTTTCAGATTGATGGAGACGGACTATGAGTTCTCCATCCAGCAGTTTGAAGCCTTCTTTGGGTTCCATGAGACCTTCAATGGTCGATTCCCTAGCGGTGTATACGCTAAGGATTTCTTGAGGGAGATTGCAATGATAAATGCAAGTGAGGATCGTTGGCAACAGGCCGACACCAAGGTTATGCTTATCTACCACTTAGCCTTGAAGATAGCTCATAGGGTCCTTTCCGAGTGCCTATTTCCTAGGACCGAGACCCCGCGGAAAATCAAGACCGATGAGCTGTTTCTCTTGTATTGTATGCTCCATGGTAGACCAGCTGACTGTGCGACCCTCTTAGCCGCCACTATGAGCAAGTTGAAAAATAAGAGGGCGGGGAACATTGGATATGGTGGGATGGTGACCCACATTGTTACACAGTTGGGGATTGACTATTCTGCCTATACTAGGATAGCAGCGAGACCTTTGGGTCTCAACAACCTCATGACTAGGGGTATCGTATTTCCTAGACACCGAGCCCCACCTACAGCTGATATGCCATGGGAGGATAGAGGAGTTAGGGGTATTGTTTGGCTTCTTGAGTATTCCATTATGGCCGGGCGCCATAATTGGAAGGAGACATTCGCTGTTATGCATGCGAATAGACTATCAGCACCCCCGTACATTCCCGAGGAGCCTCCAGTTGTAGATGTAGAGGAGGAGGTAGGAGGAGAGGATTATTGTGGAGGAGGTGATGATGTTGATTTTGGCACCTTTCCAGATCAGCCGGATACCTTCCCAAATTTACCGAGACAGTCTCCTCGCCCTTCTTGGCCTTCCGGTGCTTCATCTTCTCGCCGTGCCAGTGTGAGCGAGAGACCGACCTGGATGGATGCTCCTCCAGCTTGGTATGGAGCGCAGCCGGAGTGGATGGGAGCTCCTCCACCTTGGTACACTCAGCCGCCAGCACCACCAGCAGCGCCGGCTCCCCAAGACGCTCTAGCATGGTATAGCCAGCCACCTGCATGGTACAAGCAGTTGCCGGCATGGGCCAACAACTTATCCAGGAGAGTGGGCGACTTAGAGATCCACAGGGACCGGCAGGAGGAGAGGACTCAGCAGTACGATGAGATGATGAGCGATATGTACCGCCAGCAGTTTGGGCGGTACTACAGTCATGACTTCCGCCCATTCTCACCACCACCGCCGCTGCAATGATGAGTTTCATGGCCGACAGTTTTAGTCGCCCCACCACCGTTTAGTGAGTTCATTTTTCTTTTCTTTCTTTTCTTTCTTTTCTTTATTTCTTTTTCTTGAACATTGAGGACAATGTTGGTCTTAAGTATGGGGTGGGGTGTGACTATGTGTGTAATAACCCTACTACTACTTTGCTTGTTTCTATCCATGACATTATCGCATGTTTTGTTTCATAGTCACACGTTTCATTATCGCATTACATGAAAATAGTTTTGAAAAACCCATAAAAATTTGACAAATTTTAAAATTTTTGTGCTTCTAAGAATTGAGATGATTCCTATGATAGATCTTACTTGTGGAATGAGTTCTTGATAACAATTGCATGCTTAAACGAAATTATGAATTGAAAAGAGATTGAATGAGTTGTTTATCTTTACTTGCAAGTTTCATAATGTGGCTAAATCAATTTGAAAAATTGAAGTTGAAATCGCATGATGAGTTCCTATACTTCTTTGTGAAATGATTAAGGCAATTCGATTTTCTTGCTTCTTTCTTTAATCATTTAACCCCTCATTGAAATAATAGCCTCCCTTACCTATCCGGGAATTTGGAGGAATTGAGTTTTGGCATGTTTGATGTGGGAGGGCCATGAAAGCAAAATTTTGCATTCAAAGAATAGAAAGAAATTGTAGGTTTGGGGAAGTCAATCATGACGATGAGTAACTCGGCACCATTCACATAGCCGGGTGTTTGTGCATCAAGGGTTTGAGGCATCTCGAAATTGAAAAACGCCAATCTCCCAGGCTTCGGTTTTTATGCACCGCTGTCCATATTTCCAAAAGTAAAGTCGAAAAATAAAAGAAAAGAGCAAAGCTCTAAGTTGATGGTGTTGCAAAATCAAAAGAAAAAGTAAAAAAATATTGGGTTATTCCTTTTCCCGGATTCATGCACCACATCCCTTACAAGTTTCCTTCCTTTCTGCTTTCTAGACCTTTACTTGAAAGTCCTTAAGATCAAGAGTGTTATATGACTTAGTGATCTAAACTTGAAGTTTCTTATTCTTGATTTTGACAATACTGGAAGGTTATGATGTTTGTTTTGAGGTTTAAGTAACTTGTGAAGTTTCTTTTCTCTACATCCTTTGGTTTGTGTGTGTGAACGTTTTCAATGATGAATGAAGCAAGGTTTGAGGTTGATCTATTGACTAGAAGCACATTCACCCAAAAAGATGTTTTGTTTTGAGTTGCATGCATATTTCATCCTAACTATGTTCTAAGCTTTTGAAAACCTTGCTTGGGGACAAGCAAGTGGCAAGTATGGGGTATTTTGTTAGCATGAAATATTGTGATATTATAGGCACGTTTTCTAGTTGTTTTTCATTCATTATTGTGTTCATGGATAGGGTGTAGAAGCAATAGTTAGCTTATTCATCTATATTTTCGATATGGAGATCTACACTAGCTTTGTGTTGATTGTAGGTGAATAAGAGCTAGAATTGGATCGTTTGATGGCAATCAAGAAGGAATTGATCACCTTGGAAGATGAGGATACACATTAAGAAGCTAAGGAAGGAGCAAAGATGAAGAATGACACGAAACAATTGCAAAACAAAGGGAATATGACTTCCAATCCCCATTTCCACGGCCGTGGACCTTCCATCATGAACGTGGATTTGATCATTGAGCTACCCAGTGAGTTCCACGGTGTAAATTACGGTCGTGGAAGGTTGGAATCATCGTAATATTTTCCACGCCTACATTCCACGGTCGTGGAATCTCTGAAGACCGTGATTTGGGCAATCTTTTGCCGAATCATTAATTGCCACGTTTTCTACACATTGGACATAGAAGATATCTTTTTCTCACCCTATAAAAAGGTTGGAGAAGAGAGAATTCGAGAGCTTCGCTTAGGGCTGCTTACGTGGATTATCGATTGCATACACGTGCTTAGGGTTTGAAGATCTTGAAGTTGCTTGTGGCGTAAGTTAGGCTCTTTTGTCCTTTTGATTTGATTAGAAGACGGATTGACATCCCGTTCTTCGTTCTCATCAAGGATTGTGATTGATTCGTGTTTGTTTCTGAATTTATTATACACTTATCCCTTTTTGTGTACGAATTTGAGATTTGATTTGAGTTTTATTGAAGTTTCGAAGGTTTTCCATCTTTCATTCTTCTTAAACATAATTATTGATATTAAATGATGATTGTTGGCTAAAACCCTTTAGCAATTATAAGGTGAAGGGTTGATAGTTGTGGCTTAGATGATGATAGATCGTTCCTAAACAGATTGGACCCTGAGAGTTAGAGAAATCTCATCGACATCCAAAATTACGGGTTGTTCTTGAGTTCCACGGCCGTGGAATCTCAAGATTCAGCCGTAATTTTTATCAGTTTACGAACTTTGCTTTTACTTTAATCCAAAGTTAAATATTTGCTTTAATCTAGTCTTGACTTGTCTTTTCTAGGTAGTAGTGAGACTCGACATCCTCTATTTCGGTTTCGAGTGTCACAACCTTAACCGTTTGAGTTTATCTTGATCCTTGGATTACAAGTTTGGGTATTTGAGATCAATTCTTGCCCTTAGATCCTTTCTATACTAAAGCCTCAACAACCTTTATAGAGAGTGTCTAAGGGTAAGTCATATAAGGTTTTGGAACTTCACCGTACATTACCTTACATTCGTATACCTTTGCAAACCTCAACTATGTCCTTATATCTTTAGTATACCTTGAAACGATTGCCACAACTGGATACCTGGATCTTTAGGGTTGCTGTCTTCCCCAATATTTGCAAAGCTTCATACATTACTTGCTTGACAATCTTTATAACTGAATTTATCCTCCCCAAATCCCTGAGTTCGATACTCTGGAATTCTTGCTCTACTACGCCGATCCGCACACTGCGGGTTCGCTTGCTTGATTCTAGTTTTATAAATTTAAAGCTAATTATTTGCGCGCACGCTGAGTGGCGAACACTTATCTCTTCTCCTCTTGCAATAACATATCGGTCACAGCTCGACAAATTGGTTCAGGTATATTTCCCAAATCTCAACAACTTATCCTCGCTTTCTTCAGTCGAGTAATCAACTTCTTCTTCTTTCTAGAAACATAATTAGCGTTTGTTTAACCTAATTGTGTACAAACACTAATAATCTTCTTCTTCGTCTCTCTGTTCGTGTGGTTTAGATTTCATACCGCTTGAATGTACAGGTCAAAATTGAAAGGGGATACACTTGTATCTTGTTTTTTTTTGACTAGGAGGGGTAAGAGATTAGGAGTGGTCAACGTCTAACAGTTGGCCATCCTATAGCATCCTTTCGGATGATAACATCAATGGATGTCGGGACCCTCGAGCCATTCACCGCATCTTCCTGACCAGGAGAGCCAGAACCAGGACCGTCATGACCAAGTGTTGCTAGCTTGTCAGCAACACCGTTGATCTCTCTGAAGATGTGGTTGACTTGAACCTGATTAAAACCTGCGAGTAAGATAGAAATGTCCGTAATGCTAATATCCAATTCCCATGGTGGTTTCCAGATTTTTTTCACGGAATTGATAATTGTAAGATTATCCCCTTCTATCAATCCTTTTTAGTCCAAGTTCTTTTGCTTTTGTAATTCCCATTTTCAGCGCATATGCTTCTGTTTGGAGTACAGAAATGTCACCACACTTTCCGTAGTCGAGTGCAATAACCGAAGCATTATGGTCCCTCAAGATGTATCCAAAGGTACTTTGGCCATCATTTCGTTTCGATCCATCAAAATTAAGTTTAACCACTCCCGGTAAAGGCGGAGACCATTTAATGTTCCTTATTTTCTTTTTCTTATTAGTTTTTGTTTCTTCATTTCTATTCTTTAGATTTTTCCAGTCCAATAATTGAGATTCAGTTATATGTGAGATGTTCATAATTTTGTCGTTATTAAAAATGTGCTTATTTCTCATGAACCATACATTCCACCAGGTGACGAGCAAGCTGGTAATTGGGGAGTCTTCTAGATTTGTTCTAACAAGGGACATAACTTCCCTCAACTTCTTGTTAGTCATATCAATGCTTCGCAGGAAGCTTCTCGTTTCGTTGTTAGCTATGTTGTCCAGGGTATATGGACAGTTGAAAAAAATATGTTTTGCGCTTTCATACGGGTGCTGGCAAAGAACGCAAGACATAGGTGTAGGAACCTTTTGTTTTTCAAGGTTCTCCTTGGTTGGTAGACCATCCATTGCTAGTTTCCAAGTAAAATTTTTGACCTTGGGCATGATGTCTATGTTCCATATCCATGAAATATCGTGTTGTCCTATGTCGTTATTTTTGTTAAGGAGGGAGAGGGCATCTTTTGTACGGAACCATCCATCCTTACTCGGAGCCCAATAGAGTCTATCTTTAATGTCGCAGATCGGGAGCGGATGATTAATTATATTGTTGGTAGTATTTGGACTATTAAGCTGATTTTTCAAAATTTCTATCTTCTCTTGGTCCCATTTCTTGTTTATAATGAGGGTGCTTACTGTTTCCTCTATATTGGTTATTGATTATTTGTTTAGTACTAGTTTTTCTAAGGGGCGATCTTCAATCCAACGATCCTTCCAAATCCTGATAGTTTTCCCGTCACCTACATTCTCTCTAATTCCTTGTTCGAAATCTGGTCGTAAGTTCATCAGTCTCTTCCATTGCCATGCTGTATTTTTGCCCAATTTGTACTTCCACAACTGGCTTCTCTTTAGGTATTTTTCCTCAATAATTTTTACCCATATATTGTCTGGCTCTGCCATGATTTTCCATAGGAGTTTCATTTGTAACGCTTTATTCATATCTTCAGCTTTTCTTATTCCAACCCCCCCTTTTTCCATTGGTTTACAGATCTTGTCCCAACTTATAAGAGGGTGGTAGTTTGGTCCTTTATTCCAGAAAACTGTCTATTAATTTGGTCTAATTCTTTGTGTATGGATGATGGGAGCATAAAGCTTTGCATTATGTAGTTGGGCTTAGCATTCGGGTTAGCTTTAATGAGCACCGTTCGTCCTTCCTGAGATAAAGAGGATGCTTTCCATTTAGTTAACTGTTTCCTAGAGCTTTCGATGATGTCTTCAAAGGTAGATTTACTTACCCGTCCATTAATGATTGGGCAACCAAGATATTTTTCCAAATTGTTGCTCGGCAAGATGCCTGTATTTTGTTGTATCATTCTTTTTGCTTGATTATCTAGATTTCCCGATGTTTGGAAAGCCGATTTATGGTAGTTTACCTTTTGTCCAAGGACTTGACAATATCTTGTCAAGATATCCAGAACTTTGTTGCATGCATGGTTAGTTCCTTTGGCAAAGATAATGATGTCGTCTGCAAACGCTAAGAATGGAATAGTAGTTCCCGCTCTAGTGATAGGGAAGCCAATGTTTTTCTTGTCCTCATTACAGGCTTTCTGTAGATTTCTAGCCAGTACTTCAGCAACGAGGTTGAAAATTAACGGGGATAAGGGGTCACCTTGTCGAAGCCCTCTAGTAGGGTGGAGGATCTTAGTCGGGTTATCATTGATTAAAATAGAGTAGGAGGCTGTCGAAATGCATTCCTTAATCCATCCTATAAATTTTTCCGCAAATCCGAGTTTCTTGAGAATGGAAATGATACAAGACCATTCCACCCTATCATATGCTTTTTCCATGTCAAGTTTGATGGCCACATAACCTTCCTTGCCTTTCTTTGATTTGAAGCCGTGAAATATTTCATGGGCAATCAGAATGTTGTCATGGATAGATCTATTTTGGGTGAAGGCACCCTGATACGGGTGAATTAGCTTGGGGAGGATTTTCTTGAGTCTGTTTGTTAGGATCTTTGCAATGACTTTATAGAGCGTAGAGCAAAGACTAATAGGCCTGTAGTGTGATGTTAGTGATGGGTTGTCAATTTTTGGGATTAGTGCAATGAATGTGTGATTAATTTGCTTAAGAATTTTCCCAGTTTTGTAGAAACTCTTAACTGCCCGGATGACATCCGGGCCCATAATGTGCCAGTATTTGTGGAAGAAACCTGCTGGTATACCATCAGGCCCCGGGGATTTGTCACATCCAATCTCAAAGGTTGCCGTTTTAATGTCCTCATTTGTGAAGGGTCCGGTCAACATACCATTGTCCCTTTCTGTAATTTCATTTTGCAAAATTTCGAGTTGTTTTTGGAGCTCAACCATATTTATATTTGAAGCTTTGAATCTAGTTTCATAATCCAAGATAAATTCATTCTCAATCTCTTCTTCCGAAGCTAGCATCATCCCATTGCTAGTACTAATGACCGCTATATTTTTGTGATTTCTTCTTCCTGTTGCTCTACGGTGATGAAATTTCGTGTTTTTGTCACTTAGTCTTAGGTGATTTGATTTTGCTCGCTGGGTCCAATACTTGTGTTGGTAGTTAATGAGACAATCTCTTTTTTTATGTAACCTATTCAACTTAGTTTCACACTGCAAGGAGTAATTTGTGATAATCATACTTTGTAATTTTTCAATGGCAGTTTCCACTTCGCCTACTTGTCTGTTGATGTTGCCAAAATTTGCTTTACTCCATGCTTTCAATTTAACCTTAAGTAGACTTATCTTTTTGACAAAGTTATACATATGTGTCCCATGGTATTGTGTTCTCCAAGTTTGTTTGATTAGATTTTCACAATCTTTTCTTTACGTCCACATCATTTCAAAACGAAAGGGTTTATTCCTAGTTTGTTGTCCTGGATTTTGGAGATTTATCGAAATACGACAATGATCCGAGGTAGTGAATGCATGGTTCCATGTGAAAATATGTGGGTATGCTTGGATTACTTCTTGGTGAGCCAGTGCCCTATCAAGTTTCTCAAAGGTATTATTATCACCTTCTTTGCGTTTTCTCCACGTGTAATCATTTCCTTTAGTTACTAGGTCAGTTAGGTTACACTGCTGAGTGAACTCGTGCAGCCTCTTAGTTCTATTGGTGTTAGGTTCTGCACCTCCTTTTTTGTCAGATAGTTGCAGCAAGTCGTTAAAGTCACCTATAATCAAGGAGGGAAAGTTACTTGTGTTGATATGATTTTTTAGTTGGATCCAGAATGTTTCTTTTTGGTTTTCATGTGGAGGGGCATAAATAAAAGTAATGTGAATACTAGTATTGGTCTTTAGATTTTTGTGCAGTATTGTAATATATCTTTTTTCTTTCGTGGTTATCTCAACTTGTTCGTTTAGAATTTGGTAGCTTTTCCAAAGGAGGCATAGTCCCCCTGAAAGGCCATCAGCAGGGATAAAGCAAATATTATCGAAGCCAGCCCCTTTCCAGCATTTTTCGTCAGGTCCAATATTTGTTTTTAGTTCTGCCAGCATGATCATTTGAATTCTATCGTTCTTGCACGTAATGTTTAGGTCCGTCCAAAAGTTTTTCTTCCTCATGCCCCTGTAATTCCAGAAAGCCACTTTCATTATGATAATTTTGATTTGTTGGGTGGAAAGCCCATGTTTAATTCCGGGGTCAACATTTCCTTATGGGTCCTTTGTTTAGGATAGTTTAGTCTTTGCAGTTTTTCCAAATTAGAAATTAGTTTGGTCAGACAAGTCTTTATCCAAATAATGATTGAATGAGAAGCAGAATAAGAAGTGTGTTTTTGAAGAATTTTAGGTGTTTCATATTTTATTTGGTTTTTAGGCCTGAGCTTGTGCCATAATAGTCTAACTGTAGTCACCAGTTTGGCCTTAGGTCCTTCTAGAAAATCAAAAATGATATTGTCATTAGGCACAATGTAACAACGCCCTTCATTCCCTTTAATTTTACTCTTAGTTGAGGGTATAAATGTCAAGTTTAACTCTTCCCTGTTATATTTCATCCATTTAGTAATCATATTAGGTGCCCTAGTATGATTCATATGCCAAACTTCGAGATTGTACTCTTGTTTAGTAATGAATTCACAACTTGACGATATAAGTTTATTGTGTCCAAACTTGCATGTTGTTTGGTCTTTGTTACTCATAGAAATTCTGACATGGGTTAAAAAATTTCTAAAGCGCAAACACAAATAGTAGCTTTGAGAGGTGTTCAGATGGGCTGAAATTTCCATTGCTTCCTTGTAAGATTGAGTGTGTTCCTTAGGGTCATTACTTCCCTTTGCTTCCCTTTCTTGTAGGTTGAAATCTCTATGATGCTGAGGGGGCAATTTTCATCCTTTTATTAATTTTGGTCTTGGAGTGTGCTATCCTGGGGAGATCACTTTGTGATTGTATGTTGTTCCTTGCTCTTTCACACGACCATATAGCTGCAGGGTTCGACACAAGGGAGCTTAATAGGCATGTATTACTATATGTGCAAAAGTATTTAAATTTATCCCTAGGCTTAGAAGCTAGTTTGTCAAGCAATGGAAAGATTCCACTGTAATTCAGTTCAATATACATGGTAACCTCCTCTTTACTTACGGGTTTGTTCATGAAAGTGTTTCTCCGTAACTTTTTGTTGATCACCTTTGTTTCATATGTTCGTTTTTCCATCGTCCAATTCCCCCAAAGACTCATCTTCTTCTTTTGCCTGCAAAGGAGAGACCAGTAGAGAAAGATGCCAGGTGAATTGCAATTGAAAAGCCAATAACCAGTATATGATCAAGCTAAAGTGAAGAGATTTCATCAAATGGCAAATTAGATAGTTATTGTTAGGAAGACAGGGAGTGATCAGTTCATGCTTCCTGTTTTTGTTCATTTGATATTCTAACAATTTGGCTTTTCTACCGATGAAGTAGACGACAAAATAATCAGTTAAAAAATCATGTAGAGAGTAAGGTTTGCAAATAGACAGAAAATCATGGTTAGCACTTTTTCTGCAGAGAGTGTTCAGTGGGTAAGCAAGTTTAGTATCGGTTCCCCATCCAAATACAGGGTCACAAATCAACATCGGAACACAAATAGCAAACTGAGTGCAGACGATGTTCAACATAGGTAGAGACAAGTTTAACTTTGTATCAATATTGCATCTATGGTTAGGGTCATAGTCATAGTCATAGTCAGGAGAATGAGTACATAAAACAAAGATAACACCATATTGATACACAGGGGGGGAGAGAATGAAGGAAAACCACCTGGTTTGCCGAGTGCTCATGTTCTGCTTTAGATTATACGTTTTCTCTTTAGCGGATGCATTTGATTTGAGGACTTTTCTACTGGTGAAGCACATTGCCATATTCTTAGATAAAAAAACAAGTAGAGAATCAGATTTGCAAACAGACAGGGATTCATGGTTAGTATTTTTTTCTACAGAGAGTGTTCAATAGGAAGGCAAGCATATCAATTTTAGTATCCGTTTTGCATCCATATTTAGGGTCATTCATCAACATCAGAATACATATAGCAAATTGGGTGCAAAGGATGTTCAACTTAGGCACAAGCAAGTTTAAGTTTGTATCTGTATTGCATCTACAGTTAGGGTCAAGAGGTTGTGTCGGGCTTGGGATTACTAGAAGGGTCAGTAGGTTGCTCAAACAACATAGCTTAGTGCACATATGACCTGAATTATAAGTGTTTGTGCAATTTTTATTACCAGTAGGTGCAATATTCAGCAAAAATTTGCATATTTGATTTACACAATCATTGTCCTTAGAGGAAGTTCTAATGGTATTTAGCAAGATATGCCTACCTAACAACAGACATACGGATTGTTGGAACATAGGCATGAAGTGAAGCCCTACAAAAATCCTAGCAAAATCAGGGCACTCAAAACCACTTTTGTCGAGAAAATTCAGATCAATCCATTCATGGTTATATTCTAGTTTATTTTGTATCATTATCATATGCACAAATATTTTTTGACTATCAAACCTTCTAAATCTAGGTCTGTAAATTTCCCAACCAGAGGCATTAGTGATGCTATTGGTGATTCCATTTCCATTCATGTGTTCAATTGAATGGCTCCAATTATAAATGTATTCTCGATTAATTATATTATAGGGCATGAAGCAGGGAGATTCATCAATATACCAAAGGTAGATGATAGAATTCCAAAATTCTAAACACGTAGCAGAGTTCAGAAAGCCTTGTTCAAGCAAGTAGCAGTTTAAACTAGGCACATAACACATAAGATCGATTATAGGCCAACAGCCAATAATGAAATCGCCTAATATCATGGTTATGGTTCTTTCGATAATGTGAACTGCATTCCTTTTCAAAGTCATATGTATTACAGGTTTATATGAAGGCCATAAACAATTGATGAAATGGGTAGGAAAACACCTGTAGATGATTCTGGATGTGCAAGTTTCATTTTCTATTTTCGTTCTCAGCCAGGGTTCACGAGGCATACTCCATAGAGTCCAAGCGGTGTTTGAACCATCCAAGTCGGAACTTGCGTCTTGTTCGGTAAGAAATCCATTAGGGTTTAGGTCAAGAAAAAATTCACATGAATCCCTTCTAGCCGATTTGGAGAACTCGAAATCAGCCAACCCTTCTCTTCCCTTTCGTCTGCGACACTTCACGCGGTAAGTGCCTATTCCCGTCCGCCATAAGGAGTGATTAGGTCTTCGATTTACTTTAATCTTGCCACTATTTTGATTGTATGCTTGATGAATTGCATCTCCATTGCCATCTTTGCGTTTTTCCTTCCAGATCCAGCAATTTGGGACTTCATTTTCTCCATTAACCGGACTGTGATTAAGAGATTTGGGTTCTAAGGATGCCCGATAGCCATGGCAATTATATGAGAGAAGTGTTTGAGGCAAGATAGCGGCCATAAATTTTGTGATTTGGGATCTCTGTTTTTTACGGTTTTGGGGAAGAAGGGAAGCAGATGCGGGCGGCGCGTGAGGCGCGTTCTTTTTAGACGATTTTGGGTTTTTTGTTTTCTACATCGGAACACTTACACTTGTATCTTGTTAGTTAGTAGTAAATGCATTCTACTTGTTTGATAAAATGTCAAAAAGAGAAGGAAGTTAAAAAATGTACAGTTTGGAGTTTTTGGTAGTTTTCATCTTTTTGTCCCTCTTAAGCTTCTTTGATTTTGCATATTCTCTCTCTTTTTGTCCCAGTCTTTGTCTACAAATCCTACAATCGAGTTGATCCGATTTTTCCTTCCGAAGATGTATCTATTTATGCTACAATCCAATTTGATGATCTAATTTGCTTTAATTTGAGATTTAATCCAAGTTTGTTTTTTGGTTTTCTGTGCGTAGTCGCCCTGCAGGTCATCGTCCGCAGGTTGTTTGTAGGCATCAACAATAGCCAAGCTTAAGGATTGATATACTACTGCCAAGAAAGGTTGTACCTCTAACGGATGTGAGTTCTTTCTCTCCTTAAACCTCATCTTAATATTCTTATGCGTTTGCACTTAGTTTTAAACACTTAGCAAGCACAAGTGGTTTTTCTGATGGTGTATCTTAGCACTTTAGTAAAAATATTTCTGGTATTCAGTAATATTTCATTCATAAAGGTGGTTAAACATGGTTAACAACGACTTCAATCTTGCAAGTTTGATTTGCTTCTAATTTGGCTCTTTGACACTATGTACAATACTAAGAATGTCTATTATTTGTGTATATTATTTGCACATCATGTGTGAAGCATGCATCATAAGGAAATTGTTTTTGGTCACATGGTAGGTTATATAGGCCATACTTTTTGCTGCTCATGATGTTTATATGGTTGGCTTCTTCTATCCTAATTTAATAATTTATACTTAAATCACATAGTGATGCAAATGGTGGCTTAATTATAATTAGGTTGCATCATTGTGGCCTGAAGAAGTGATGGACAACCACGAAATTATGCGTACAATTTGCTATTCAAAAGAAAGACAGAGGACTGTTCATGACAGAAATAAGGTTGATTTGAATTTTGTACTCATAGTTATCTTCCAACGAAGCAAATATCTCTTGAACTATATTAAGATTCGATATTACATTCTCACTGGGAAGGTTTTAGCCATGTTACCATGCTGCTTTTCCACTACCACCAATACCACCATTGACATAACGGAGGAGCTTCTTGGTGTGACTTGTACAGGACGAGGCCATTAGAGAGAAATCAGATGAGAAGATATTGGAACAAAGCTATGTAGGGTTAGAGAGAGATGATAAGAGATTCAGTGGATCCATCCGACCCATTGAATCCGAAAGTGTTTATGACCCAAATCCATCTAAAGGTCAAGTTGAATTTGGAGGATCTAATTTTGGTGGAAACCGTTCACTAAAGCAGATGGTTGGTTCATATGACATTATAGAGTCAATGATTATCCATTGCGGGACTGGATATGACATTGATGGTCAAATCTTAATGATATGGATCAGTGTTAGGGGATTGTTGTTGCATCAACAATATTTGGTACATCTTTATTTGAAACATTTCTTTTGTATTTAGACTTGATTTAGTGTCTTGGCAATTTTCTAAATGAATTATTCGTTAGAGACATTTGAATTATTACAAGATTCCAAGAATATTAGTGAGACTGCCAAAAAACAGTTTGCTTCTTTATGTTCTTGGTTATTTTTTTAGAATTTTTTTTGTACTGAATTTTATTTAATTATAGTATAGATTTTCAACATTTTCCCACCAATTGCAGCAGTAATGTTAACTTAATTGATGAATTATGGGCTTGAACTAGGACGTATACTCGCCTGATCAAAGCTTCCGTATGAGCTCTGTTTCATAGCTTTATTAAGCATTACAAATGTCATAGTTGAGCATTGCTACATTAATATTTAATACCATCTTAA
Source organism: Fagopyrum homotropicum (assembly GCA_033239125.1). Classification (NCBI taxonomy): domain Eukaryota; kingdom Viridiplantae; phylum Streptophyta; class Magnoliopsida; order Caryophyllales; family Polygonaceae; genus Fagopyrum; species Fagopyrum homotropicum. Next base: position 12,238,063 of record BSWB01000007.1, read on the forward strand.
CTGATATGTGATGTTGCACCTTGGACTCCCAGAAATTAGCAGCTCGGTTACCCTTTCTCACGCGACAAAAAGTTGTTCTTCATGTGGGCATCATTATCAAGTTAGGCCAGCATGGAGCATTTCTGGTCTATTGTTGGATTCAAATTCTCAAATTCTTTACAATGGGAGATTTAACGTAGTTTCGCCGCTCAAACTTTATTGAGAAAATTGGTGGAATAGAGCCCTTTTTGTTCAATATAGATTAAATATAAAGATAAATAAAAGTATTAAGAAGATAAATTAGGGAGATAATTGGGCATTTAATAAATCCACAATAATAAACTACCTTAAATATTGAAACGGATTTGAAAAAAAGGAAACTGAATGGGAGAGATTCTCGCAATCTATATATTAGTGGTTACATCCGTCAATCATAAACACAATCACCGCTGCTTTACTCTCATTTTCATCTCCATCGAAGAAAGATTCAAGGTTTCATCTTTCTCCCTTCTAGATATCATCTTTCTCCCTTCCATTTCGTCTCTATTTTATTCTTCATTGAAGCCGATGCAAGTTATTGTTTCTATCCCGCTCCATTGAAGGTTATTGAAGGTCGGTTATATCCATCTCCATTGAAGGCCGCTCGAAACCTCTTCACAAGTTATCGTCTTCTCCGACTACAAAACAGGTACATTTTCTAACTTAGATGTAAGTTTCTTGCGACATATTACAGGATTATGTACCCGATTTTGCCAAAACAAACATTATGTATCACATGTAGTTGCTAATAAATATTATGTACTAGTTCTGTGACGCCCCGTTTATTGGGTGCGTTCTCGTTATTTATTTTAGCGATATTTTTAATAACTTGAATAATTTTTACGATTGTTTTCACATTGTAAATTAAATTTTTATGAGTTTATATGTTTTACATTTATATATATTCCGTAAATTACTTAACGGAAAGATCGGGAATTTTTCAAACCGGAAATCCTGTCCGGTTGATGTGATCGAGTTTATTTTAATTTCCCGATGTCATGCTTTTAGTTAATTTATTTTTTTTAAATATATTTTTCCTTTATTCCTCTTTTTTCTTTCCCTCTTCTCTGTCCAACGTGATGATGCTTTCTCTGCAGTCTGCACCTAACCCTCACTCCTGCAATCTGTTTTCCCTCTCCAACAAGCAAGCTTTCACCTTTGCAATCTCTCTCACAGCAGAAGCATTATCACCAACCCTCTCTCTGATTTTTCCAATCTCTACCTCATCTCTCTCCCTTTAAAACCCGCCCCACGCTATTCTTCATCTTCTTCCTTCGTTCACATCGCAACAGCAGGTCACCCTCTTCCTTTTGGGCGCCTCGCCAATCCTCGTTTTTGGGTAGATGCACACCACCTCGAGTTCCCTCTCCGGACTCTCATTTGGGAAGATGATAGCGCGCAGCAGCATCCTCTCCACCTCTCTCTTTCCTTCGGTCACGCCGGAAGTAGCAGCTCGCCTGTCGCCTCACCTTCGCCGGCAGCCACAGGAAAGCCGGGGATGCTCCGCCATGGTCTAGCCTGCCCCGACCCTGCTTCACTTGTCGTCGCCGGATGAAGCCCTCTCCGCCCTTGCCGGAAGCCCTATCCGCCGCCTATGGATCTCTTTCCCCCGCCGCCTTGTACTGTTGTTGAAGAAGGGTTTTGCCCTAATTAAATCTCCCCCCTTAATTGTGTTATTTGCAGATTTTGCCCTGTATTTTGCTATTATCACAGTTTGTACCCATATTTCTTGATTGTGGCAATTGTGCCCTTTGTTGGGTAATTTTCAGAAAAATGCCCCAGGATTTTAATTAGGGATGATGACCCATATTTCTGAAATGGTATATTGTGCCCGGAAAATGTATTTTTGGTTTTTAAACTTGGTATTTTTACTTTGAGTTATATGCTTATTTATATATATATTGGGCACTTGTTTCATTAATTGTGGTTTACGGTTCAAGTTTTATTTATGGAAATGGGCCACGTTTATTGAGTTGCATATCTTGCCCGAAAAAGTTGATTTGCGGTTTTGACCATGTTAGAAATTTGTGTAGTTTGCCCGGAATTTGTAACTACGGTTTTAACCTTGAATTTTAGATACGGGATATTCTTATATTTTTATATACACGGTATATTATGTCTTCGTTGGATTTAAAATTTGATTTATGACCCAAAGTATTATTTGTGGTTTCATGACCAGCTCCCCGAACTTTATATTTTGGCCGGAAGGGTTTTGCGAGTTTTAACATGGGCTTTCGAAATCGAGTTCTTCCTTAGTTTTATATATATTATTTATTCCAATCAAATTTAGCGTGCGGGCTAAGTTTGTCTAGTTTTGGTGCTAGGTTCGGAAACGACCCCGTAAAGGCCGAACGAGTCGAAGTTCGACATCCGTCGACCGACTACCGTCTTTTAGACGTCATGTGAGTTACCTTCTTACTCGATTTAGTTATGTTTAGTATTAGTATCATGCTAGGTTGGATCTAGCATAACTTAGAGTGAATGCCATGTAGTGGCCTTGAACCGTATATGGTTGTTGAATGGTTTATGAGTATTGTGATGTTTTGGTACGATCATAGGATGATCTTCGGGATTAGGAATTGGACCTAGCATGCTAGGATTGTGACCTCGTATACGTTTGGGAGACTAAAAGCCCGAGGGCTTCTAGCTTCTTGGCTAGTTATTGATTGTGTGTCTTGTCTGATCAGGCGTTGAGTTACATTTCTGCGGGAAACTGAGTACGGGATTTAGCGGGTTAGCTTTGGAACAGGTAAGTCTTCGGACTTACTTAGCTCGTATTCTCTGTATTAGTTTCAATGCGTGTTTGGTGGTGTGTGTTTATTGTTTATGTGTGTGTTTATTGCTTATGTTATAACATCTAAACCGGTAATAGGACCACCGACTTTATATGTTTATATTTGGCCCAAGTGTATGATAACGGGCGGTGACCGCTTGTCCAGTCCAAAAATGGGATGACTGGGAGGTGCCTTGCGACCAGCCCATCGGGTGATGCTGATCCGCATCAAGTACAAACCCGTATGGTGAAAGGGGACAAGGGCGAGATCTTTAAGATTCTCGTGTCACAAAAGAAGTTGAATTAGAACGGGATATGACCTAATAATAAAAAGATAATAAACCGGATTGTGTGTTTTGGAACATGTTGTGTGTTTATGATGCCTTATGTGTGTGTGTGCCAATACCATGATTCTAATGCCTTGAATGCTAGCTAACGGTTTTATACCGATATTGTTGTAGTTGCCTTGCAGGTTAGGGACGCGGCCGAGAGATCCGGAAGAGTGGGAAGCCGGGGTCCGTACATTTTAGGATGGGTTTTGGGTATTGTTTTTATGTATTGTTTAGGGTATTATGTATGTCGCGTGTATGGTGGTTACCTTTAGCGTTGTATCTCGGCTGAAGTCTTTCGTTGTTTTCTTTTGGGGTTCATATCATTGCATTAAAATGAATTTCGGTTTTGCCTTTATTTGTGTCTTGTTGTAAGATCCAGTGAGATTGTTGTCAGGCTAAGGGTCGGGACCCATTGTGAGGTCCCAACCCGTAGCGCCTCGAGTCCCGTGGATTCGGGGTGTTACAAAAGTGGTATCAGAGCCCTAGGTTGACAACAATGGCACTCGCAATCTTCTAAAGGCCGAATAAGGATTAAACAGAACCCCACGGGTTCTGAGTTTTCGTTTTCAAAATCACTTGCATGAGTCGGGGTAGAATGTACGGACCACCACTCCTTCCGCGGATCTCGGCAGCTTAGTTTATTGGATTTTGATATGTATATATATGTATATATAGTAGTATATGTGGATTGTAGTTTCATGATGGACGTGGTTATATTAATAGTATATATGTGGACTATAATATATTCTTTGGACTTGTTATGTATAGTAGTGGCATGACCTTATATAGATATATGCTTATATATGTGGTATGATAGGATCTTATTAGCTTTTGGACCTTGTATTGTTGTAATGGATTTCTGGATGTGTTATATTAGTAGTGATATGGACATGAGACCTATATAGTCGTTTACGCGGATTCTTACTATATATAGTAGTAGATAGTACGGGACCTAATAGAAAAGATGATAAGTATAGTATCATCACCTTTAAAGACGATGTGGTTGGCTTGGGATAGCATTTATACGTGGATGAGTACACTCAATTATCAAGTTGAGCTTTTCGTGCTAACAAGCACCATGACGTTTCTCGGAATTCCTTTAAAAGGATGTCGAAGAGGAGGATTAAAGATGACATAAATGAAGGACAAACAAGTAGAAAGAAGATCTCGAGACGACTAAAGAGAGATCGAGATGGAGCAATACCAGTAAAGGGGACAACATTAAGGTACATAAGTGGTTATAAAGAAACCACGATTGTACAACATCGAGACCAATAGTGAAAACGAACGTAAGTTCTTCTAGAAGACGCGCGGACAACTAAAGATACGAATTGAGAAGGAGATGGATACTTTCTAGAAAGTTTAAAGGTGGTATTTCATTAAGATGTGAAGTTTCTTTAGGCGCTCCTAAGCATTGGAGTCAAGATGAGCAGAGTGATCGAACCATTTGCTAAAGATTTAAGATACCGTAAGTTAAGCTTATGATGTATCAATAATTGAAGTGTCAATATTACTAGAGTTATGAGAAGAAGAGCATGGTGGAGATTCACGTGGAGTTGACCGGTTTCCATTATAACGACAAGACTAAGAAACGCCAAGAAGCAGGAAGTGTGAGTAGACGTGATCCCGAGAAAAAGGATTGACGCAACAAGAAGCTTTTGTTTATGGAAAGACTTAAGATACCAACTAAGAGAAACGCGAACGGACGCTATTTAAGGATACAATATTTGGGAAGGAGCACTGAAAGGACATCAAGGAAGAATGGTAAAACCTATGAAAGGAGTTATACGAACTAACAAGGCCAGGAAGATATAATTACCTTGTAAAGAAAAGAAGCTTGGAATGAAGAAGAGTTAACAAAGTTTAAGGTAGAGTACCCCAAGTGGGTAGCCTTCATGAGAATGCTAACATGGGAAGTATAGTAGAATAATAAGTCGTTGACTTCGGAGAAGGTCAGATACAAGTTAATCGTTAACAACTGAGAACGCACACGTGCGGGTTGTCTATTAATGAGTGTGGAGGGAATGAGTAAACAAGACTATGGGGATATAGAGGACCGGCAACAAGATCATAGAGTATACGCGGTGGATCAGTTTCAATGGTAAGGAAGTACGTCAACAAAAGTGCAGTTATCTTAAATCAAATAATGTTGAATGAGTTTAACCAAGTAGCTGTTACAGACCTCCTAGGGGAGGATGAATATGACCCTTTGCGACCTTCTTAGGTCATGAGAACGGCATATGGGAGAACGAGCCGGATTAGAAGTTTTAAGGTTTGATCATGGTAAAGGGTACTAGTAGATCAAGAGGAAGGTGAGGTTTCATTGTTGTGGTGCGTAGACGGGAGTATAATAAGAGGATGCATGCATGGTATGTTCGTTCCAATGAAATGGAGGCTATGTTTTGCGAGCAAAAGCTGAGTCAGATGGTTCAAACTCACACGGAAGAACCATGGTGGCTATGACGTGAAAGGGATGACCTAGATAAGGGCAATGCTGCGAGCTTAAACTTTATGATGTTAGCACTGAAGAAGTAATAAGTCGTATATTTCAGTGAATTTTAATGGGGAATTTCTTCTAGCATTTTCCACGGGGCATATTGGTACGGTTGTGAAGATTGTTCATGGAATACCAAGAGATGCTTAAGGTGACCAACAAGAGTAAGAGAAGGCTGAAGTTTTGAAGTTTGATGTCGACATGAGAAGTACGAGAAGTATATGAAAGATTGAGGTCATAACCTCTACAGTCGGATTGGCGTTTCATAAGGAAATGAAGTGGGTTCTACACCTACTCGAAGGAATGGTGCAAGTTTATATAAGATTCGACGAACGTTTCCCACATGTGGGGACGTCAATGAAAGCGGAGAAGATAAGATCGATTTAGGCTCCAAGAGTCAGAAGGCTCAAGTAAGTCTCTCGAGTTCAGGAGATGAAGAATCTTTGAAAGAGGACGGTCAACTTTGTAGCTAAAGATGGAGCAATGCAAGTGTTTGAAGGACGACACCCCAACAGATCGGTGTGAATCATTAGTATCATGACCACTTGTCAAGTGTTAAGACAAGACTGTGTCAATGTCCTACGTTATGTGATGGCGGAGAAAAAAATGGAACCCGAGATATTACAGATTCCAATACCTCAAAGTGTGGAATTTTGCCACTAAGGTTGAGCTTGACACATTTCCGGCATCCAAGGCGCTGCATAAAATGACATTTGTGAAGAGACATGAGTTATGGAAGCGAGAGAAGGAGAAATTGTAAGAACTTATTGAAAAGAGTTCATTAGATTTATTGAAATGCTATGGAGAACTCCGAATGCTATCTTGAACTCTTGATTTGAAGTTCATATTAGAATATATCTTAAACTCTTGATTTGAAGTGGTTATGGAGAACTCCAGTTTGCGAAAAGAGAGATGATTATCTCCGCTTGTACATCAATTACCGTTAGCCGAACAAGATAACAATGAAGAACGAGTATCCCTTACGAGGAATAGATGACCTACTCGATCAGTTGCAAGGGTCAGTAGTCTCTTCTAATATTAAGTTAAGATTTGTTTGTCACCGTTTGAGAATTTGAGACTCAGATATTGCAAATATGGCATTTTGGACCAACCATAGTCACTAGAGAGAGAAGTTGTATGACAAGTTGTCTCGGGATGGCAAACCCCAAGAGATATGGAAGGATTTACACATTATCTTAGATGTGCTGAGCTTTACCAGATATGTGAAGGGAGAAGTTGTATAACGCCTTTTATGGTAAGCTACTACGGATGACGATGAAGTATCGAATGCGACGAAGAATTGACGATAAGGTTGCTGAGAGTTAAGAAGGGATTCATTGGTGCAACTGTTTAGATTTGCCTTGAGGTATTATGGGTTTGTAGTGGACAAGTGATTCTTCAAGACAAGGTCTTGATCGAGTATTGAGGAGCGATGTAAAAATGATAGCATACATGTCTTGTTAGTAGAATTAGTATGGAGTAAAGTAATTCCTTCGTTACTAGAATTGCAACAAGAATTGAGGAAACATAATGTCAAAGTTTGGTTTGACCAGAACCAAAGCCAACAGTGTAAATTTGAAGTTCGATCTTCTTTGGTGGAGAAATCAAAGAGAAAATAATGGATATGCTGCATTGAGAGAGACCCGAGAAGGAAGTTGAGTTTCCGATATATCGGACCTTCTTCAGATCTTCGCGGGAGTTGGGAAAGTGGTCTACCGGTTGGCGTGGCCGCCGAGAGAAGAGGGTGTTCCTCGATGTTTCAAGTGTATCAGTAAAGAGTACATACATGGCTCGAGACATGTTGTTAGTCATGAGGATCTAGTGGCAGACGAGGAACCGACTAAGTTAACTGGGAGACGGAGGATAGTATCTTTGGGTGCGTTTTACGATGAACTAGTGGCATCTATAGAATTTACGGGTTAGACCTAGTTCTTCTCTTGGTTGAGTTATGTGCATGTGTGTGATATTATGTGTAGTTTGTGCCCTGTGCGGGAATGTGTTTTATGACCGGATATATATCTTGCGGTGGTAGTTCGAGTAGATTGTGTGTATAGATTAGAAGGATTAAGCCTTCTTAGTTTGAGAGTTCATACCTCGGCCTTAGGGACCGAGAAGTTCGACGTATACCAAGTTTCAGGCCGAAACTTGTTTTTAGGGGGATCTAATGTGACGCCCCGTTTATTGGGTGCGTTCTCGTTATTTATTTTAGCGATATTTTTAATAACTTAAATAATTTTTACGATTGTTTTCACATTGTAAATTAAATTTTTATGAGTTTATATGTTTTACATTTATATATATTCCGTAAATTACTTAACGGAAAGATCGGGAATTTTTCAAACCGGAAATCCTGTCCGGTTGATGTGATCGAGTTTATTTTTATTTCCCGATGTCATGCTTTTAGTTAATTTATTTTTTTTAAATATATTTTTCCTTTATTCCTCTTTTTTCTTTCCCTCTTCTCTGTCCAACGTGATGATGCTTTCTCTGCAGTCTGCACCTAACCCTCACTCCTGCAATCTGTTTTCCCTCTCCAACAAGCAAGCTTTCACCTTTGCAATCTCTCTCACAGCAGAAGCATTATCACCAACCCTCTCTCTGATTTTTCCAATCTCTACCTCATCTCTCTCCCTTTAAAACCCGCCCCACGCTATTCTTCATCTTCTTCCTTCGTTCACATCGCAACAGCAGGTCACCCTCTTCCTTTTGGGCGCCTCACCAATCCTCGTTTTTGGGTAGATGCACACCACCTCGAGTTCCCTCTCCGGACTCTCATTTGGGAAGATGATAGCGCGCAGCAGCAGCATCCTCTCCACCTCTCTCTTTCCTTCGGTCACGCCGGAAGTAGCAGCTCGCCTGTCGCCTCACCTTCGCCGGCAGCCACAGGAAAGCCGGGGATGCTCCGCCATGGTCTAGCCTGCCCCGACCCTGCTTCACCTGTCGTCGCCGGATGAAGCCCTCTCCGCCCTTGCCGGAAGCCCTATCCGCCGCCTATGGATCTCTTTCCCCCGCCGCCTTGTACTGTTGTTGAAGAAGGGTTTTGCCCTAATTAAATCTCCCCCCCTTAATTGTGTTATTTGCAGATTTTGCCCTGTATTTTGCTATTATCACAGTTTGTACCCATATTTCTTGATTGTGGCAATTGTGCCCTTTGTTGGGTAATTTTCAGAAAAATGCCCCAGGATTTTAATTAGGGATGATGACCCATATTTCTGAAATGGTATATTGTGCCCGGAAAATGTATTTTTGGTTTTTAAACTTGGTATTTTTACTTTGAGTTATATGCTTATTTATATATATTGGGCACTTGTTTCATTAATTGTGGTTTACGGTTCAAGTTTTATTTATGGAAATGGGCCACGTTTATTGAGTTGCATATCTTGCCCGAAAAAGTTGATTTGCGGTTTTGACCATGTTAGAAATTTGTGTAGTTTGCCCGGAATTTGTAACTACGGTTTTAACCTTGAGTTTTAGATACGGGATATTCTTATATTTTTATATACACGGTATATTATGTCTTCGTTGGATTTAAAATTTGATTTATGACCCAAAGTATTATTTGTGGTTTCATGACCAGCTCCCCGAACTTTATATTTTGGCCGGAAGGGTTTTGCGAGTTTTAACATGGGCTTTCGAAATCGAGTTCTTCCTTAGTTTTATATATATTATTTATTCCAATCAAATTTAGCGTACGGGCTAAGTTTGTCTAGTTTTGGTGCTAGGTTCAGAAACGACCCTGTAAAGGCCGAACGAGTCGAAGTTCGACATCCGTCGACCGACTACCGTCTTTTAGACGTCATGTGAGTTACCTTCTTACTCGATTTAGTTATGTTTAGTATTAGTATCATGCTAGGTTGGATCTAGCATAACTTAGAGGGAATGCCATGTAGTGGCCTTGAACCGTATATGGTTGTTGAATGGTTTATGAGTATTGTGATGTTTTGGTACGATCATAGGATGATCTTCGGGATTAGGAGTTGGACCTAGCATGCTAGGATTGTGACCTCGTATACGTTTGGGAGACTAGAAGCCCGAGGGCTTCTAGCTTCTTGGTTAGTTATTGATTGTGTGTCTTGTCTGATCAGGCGTTGAGTTACATTTCTGCGGGAAACTGAGTACGGGATTTAGCGGGTTAGCTTTGGAACAAGTAAGTCTTCGGACTTACTTAGCTCGTATTCTCTGTATTAGTTTCAATGCGTGTTTGGTGGTGTGTGTTTATTGTTTATGTGTGTGTTTATTGCTTATGTTATAACATCTAAACCGGTAATAGGACCACTGACTTTATATGTTTATATTTGGCCCAAGTGTATGATAACGGGCGGTGACCGCTTGTCCAGTCCAAAAATGGGATGACTGGGAGGTGCCTTGCGACCAGCCCATCGGGTGATGCTGATCCGCATCAAGTACAAACCCGTATGGTGAAAGGGGACAAGGGCGAGATCTTTAAGATTCTCGTGTCACAAAAGAAGTTGAATTAGAACGGGATATGACCTAATAATAAAAAGATAATAAACCGGATTGTGTGTTTTGGAACATGTTGTGTGTTTATGATGCCTTATGTGTGTGTGTGCCAATACCATGATTCTAATGCCTTGAATGCTAGCTAACGGTTTTATACCGAAATTGTTGTAGTTGCCTTGCAGGTTAGGGACGCGGCCGAGAGATCCGGAAGAGTGGGCAGCCGGGGTCCGTACATTTTAGGATGGGTTTTGGGGATTGTTTTTATGTATTGTTTAGGGTATTATGTATGTCGCGTGTATGGTGGTTACCTTTAGCGTTGTATCTCGGCTGAAGTCTTTCGTTGTTTTCTTTTGGGGTTCATATCATTGCATTAAAATGAATTTCGGTTTTGCCTTTATTTGTGTCTTGTTGTAAGATCCAGTGAGATTGTTGTCAGGCTAAGGGTCGTGACCCATTGTGAGGTCCCAACCCGTAGCGCCTCGAGTCCCGTGGATTCGGGGTGTTACAAGTTATGCATCACACATAGTTGCTGATAAATATTTGCTGATAAACATTATGTGCGAGTTATTTAAATAAAGCAAATAATATACTTGATTGCCACCGTATTATGTAACAGATCGATCTATATCAACAAACTTTGAAGGACACAATCAATATGTATCAGATTGTCTCCGTCTTATGTATCTAATCGAGCTCTTTCAACAATTATGAAGAAATCAAGAGGAGAAACAATGACTTCCATTTTGAAGAACTCAAGATCATAAACTCGGTTGCAGCAACAATGGCGTCCGAATTTTTCTCTGTAATGACTCGTCTGATTGATATCCCCAAATTAATGGAGATTGTCCACGATTTATTTCCTTGTTTAACGGCTGACAATAACTATTAATGTTTTTAATTAAGATAATTAATACGCCTAATTAGGATAAAGATATTTAGCAAATCTACAGAATCTTCTATATTATATGGGATTAATCTTTTTAGTAAAATATAGAGGGGCCTAGTTTGTTAACATGAAACAAAATGGGCCTAGTTTGTACACACTATTACATAAGTTGCCTACTTAGCCAGCTCATCCAACTTTATTTGCTTACTCAATACTAATTTAATAAATAGTTGTTAGCATGAAATATTGCGATATTATAGGCACTTATTTTGGTTGATTTTCACTCATTATTGTGTTCATGGATAAGGTATAGAAGCATTTGTTAGTTTGTTCACCTATTTTGTCGATCCCATGTTGGAAACAATCTTGGGAAAGCTTCAAGGATTGGAGAATCACATCACAAAGGTTGATGATCACATCACTAAGGTTGATAAAGCTCAAAAGACTTTAGAAACCCAACTATTAAGCAAAGCCGAAGAAGTTCATAGAGATCAAGGAAAACTTCCCGGAAAGACGGAAGACAACCCAAAAGGAAGGGTAATGGCTATCACTACTAGGAGCGGAGTAACTACAACCGACCCGCAACCTAAATTTGTGGAAGTTTCAATCGAAAAAGAGAAGGAAAAGGGGAAGGAGAAGGAAGACATCTACATTCCTCCTCCAGCTTACAAACCACCCCTACCATTCCCGCAATCTAGAGCGAGAGCAAGTCTAGACAAGCAGTTCAGTAAGTTCATTGAACTCATGAGTAAACTGCACATTAACATGCCTTTCATTGATGCAATTGTAGGTATGCCCGCTTACGGGAAATTCTTAAAGGAAACCCTCTCTAACAAGAGGAAGCTAGAAGACTTTGGAGAAGTCAAGATGAGTTCGGAATCATCGGATCTCATCAAAACGATGAAGGAGAAGATGCCCCCAAAGCTGAAGGATCCGGGGTCTTTTTGCATTCCAACGGAATGGGAGATGTCACATATGACGCCTTATGTGACTTGGGTGCAAGCGTTAGCATCATTCTGCTTGCTTTATGTAGGAAGATCGGTTTAGGTGAACCTAAACCGGTGAAGATGACGTTGTACATGGCGGATCGATCCATAACTTGTCCCATTGGTATCATCGAAGACATCCCAGTCAAGCTTGGTAAGTTCTATGTTCCTATAGATTTTGTTGTGCTTGACATTTTTGCAGATTGTCCGGTCTCGATCATACTCGGAAGATCGTTTCTTGCAACATCCGGCTGTATAGTGGATTGCAAGAATGCTAGACTTGCCTTCGACATAGGAGAAGAGAAGGTTGAATTCGTTCTCTCAACATTGGTGAAAGAGCCAGCTTTAGGAGAGGACATGTTCGACATCTATGACGAGGAGGCATCTAGAGAGGAAGTAAGTTCGATTCTATTCAAAGACCCATTGCAAAAGGTCATCACCATGAGCATCATGGAGAAAGGAGAAGAAGAGGATTGCAATAAGGAGATTGAAGCCTTGGAGGAGCTACAAGAAGAACATGAAGAAGAGTTTGAAAAACTCTACGATGGGTCAGAAAACGTGAGGAATCACGGTCAGTCGTGCTATTCCACGGCCGTGGTTTCACCCATGATGACCGTAATCAGGTATTCAGATAGCTCCAGTAAGTTACACGGCCAAAACCACGGCCGTGGAACTCCCAGAGGTGCCGTAATTGACTTCCACGGCCGTGGAAGTAACAGAGGTGCCGTAGTTTTAGGAAATGCTGAGAACAATTACGTTCTTTCCACCAATTCTCTTGAGCCTTCTTCAACAACTTCCACACCCTTAGAGACTTCTAAGGAGGCATTGGACACTCCTCAAGAGCCATATGAGACTCCAATGGTAATGGAATTGAAGCCATCAATTCTCTGTTTATGGTTCCTCTTTTGATCATTGCCTTTCTAACCTTTCTATTATGCTTCAAAGGTGTGAAGACACTAACCTAGTTCTCAATTGGGAGAAGTGTCAATTTATGGTAAAAGAAGGCATTGTCTTAGGACACTTGATCTCTAGTAGAGGGATCGAGGTAGATAAGGCTAAGATAGAGACCATAGAGAAGCTCCCTCCTCCATCTTCGGTGAAAGGGAAAAGAAGCTTTCTAGGACATGCCGGATTCTATAGACGTTTTATCAAAGACAATTCTAAGATATCAAAACCTCTCACTAATCTATTGATGAAGGATGCAGTTTTTGATTTTTCGCAGGAATGTTTAGATGCACTTAACAGGATCTGGGAGGCTCTAATCTCAGCCTCAATCATACAACCTCCGGACTGGAGTCTTCCATTCAAGGTCATGTGTGATGCAAGCGACATAGCCGTTGGGGCTGTGCTGGGACAAAAGAAGGATGACCGCACACACGCCATCTATTACACTAGCAAGATGCTAGATGAAGCACAGCTCAACTACGCCACTACAGAAAAAGAATTTTTGGCCGTTGTATATGCATTTGAAAATTTTCGTTCTTATCTTGTAGGATCGAAGGTGATAGTATACACGAACCACTCAGCGATTCGGTATTTGCTTGCTAAGAAGGATGCAAAACCGAGACTTATTAGATGGATTCTTCTCCTACAAGAATTCAATCTCGAGATCCGCGACAAGAAAGGTTCAGAAAATTCTGTTGCGGATCATTTGAGTCGTCTACCACATCTAGAAGACGACGACCTACCTATAGATGACTCCTTCCCGGATGAACACTTACACATCATAGAGGAGTGCATCGACAAGATACCAAGAGGTAACGAACCATGGTTTACTGATTTTGTTAATTATTTGGTTTGTCCGGAAATACCTCCCGGATTATCCTACGCACAAAGAAAGAAGTTCTCTAAGGATGTCCGGCAATACTTTTGGAACGAACCTCTACTCTTCAAGAGAGGTCCAGACGGCATCATTCGGAGATGTGTGCTGGAAGAGGAGATGCAAAGCGTCATCCGTCATTGTCATTCTCTACCTTGCGGAGGACACGCTAGTTCCAACAAAACTAGCGCTAAGGTATTGCAATCCGGTTTCTTTTGGCCTACTTTGTTTAAGGATGTGCAAACCTTTGTTTCCTGCTGCGATGCTTGTCAAAGAACAGGAAATATATCTAGGAGGAACGAGATGCCTCTTAACAACATACAAGAGGTAGAAATCTTCGACGTTTGGGGAGTCGACTTTATGGGACCTTTCCCATCATCTTGCGGGAATCAATACATACTTCTAGCGGTGGATTATGTTTCACGATGGGTTGAAGTTGTAGCCTCTCCTACTAATGATGCCGCGGTTGTCATAAAGTTCTTTAATAGAACTATTTTCCCAAGGTTTGGGACACCGCTGACTATTATTAGTGATGGAGGTTCACACTTCATTGCCCGACGATTCGAAGCTCTCCTAGCTAAGTATCAGGTGACTCACAAGATCGCCGTTCCCTATCATCCACAAACGAGTGGACAAGTGGAGATTTCAAATAGAGAGATCAAGGGCATCCTAGAGAAAACAGTTTCAAAGACAAGGAAAGATTGGGAAGTCTTGTCACTTACCGGTAGAGTTAGAACACAAGGCGTATTGGGCGATTAAGTGGTTGAACTTCAGTATGAAAGAAGCAGGCGAGAAGCGCCTCTTGGACCTTAACGAGCTTGAAGAACTTCGCTTAAACGCCTATGAGAACGCCAAGATATATAAGGAGAGAGCGAAGCGTTGGCATGATAAGCATATCATTCCAAAGGACCTCAAGGAAGGAGATCAAGTTCTCCTCTTCAACTCGAGACTTCGTCTCTTTCTAGGTAAGTATAAATCTCGTTGGACCGGACCTTATCTAATCAAACATATTTTCCCCCATGGTGTAGTTGAAGTATGGGGTGAAAAGGGCGGAAGTTTTAAGGTGAACGGTCAACGACTAAAGAAGTACTCACCGGAGCTCCAAGCTGAGGAGTTCGCACCTACCACACTTGAATAGATGCAAGTACGGTCTAGCTACGGACCTTAAACAAGCGCTGGAAGAAACCCAAGCTATTGCACTTTTGTTTTTCATTCTTAGTTTAGAGTAGTTTAGACGTTTTTGTTTTGTTTTGCCCTCGATATCTTCCGGTATGTTGTGTTTTTGGATGTAGGAGCAAGGAATAGGGATTGGAAAAAGGAAAAGTCGAAAGAATTGACGAAACTGGAGCTTTAGAACAATGCAGAGAGTTCCACGGCCAGTTCCACGGTCGTGGAAGCTACAGTGGTTGTGATTCTTTAAAAGCTGAGAAAAATCACAAAAACCACGGGTCCGTACATTTCCACGGCCGTGGAAGACCCCGATAGACCGTGATTTTCAAGATTTTTTACGCCACGATATAAACCACTTTCCTTCACAAAAACACCCCAATTCCCAAATCCACGGTTCTCTTCCACGACCCAAAGCACCGAAACACTCCTTACCCTCTCAAATCTTCGTTTTGAGTTCAAATCGAGCGATTCTTGGTGCTAAAGTGGAGCATTTTCATTCCTCTACAAGATCCAATCTACAAAACAAGTGAACAATCCCTCCAGAAGGCAGAATTTGGATTCAAAGATCCAAAACCCTAGGTTATTCTTCTATTTCTCTTCTTTGTTAATTCGGGTTCAATTTCCGCAAGAACTTAGAGGAATTGCATAGGATTGAGATTGGAATTAGTTTAGGACAGGTTACGCTGAGTTTGTTGTTGATTTTCTTGAGATTTCAGCATAACAGAGGAGAATCACGGCCTCTGGAACTTCCACGGCCGTAGAATAGGAAGAACATGCCGTGGTTTCTACTGGTTTTGAGAAAATGTTCACAGGGAGATCTGGAAGGAACAAGAAGAGAAAGGATGATAGTTCCTCCTCTTCCCAAGCCCCCCCAGTGGATCACCATCACCCCCACATCCTAGAATCCCAACCATACACGAAAACTATCTCGATGCTTTGGAAAAGATCGAGAAGAGAGCGGTTATAGGACCTAGATACCTCTTGCTTGAGGAGTTGGAGCCACTTAATGTGGTGAATGACTTAACATGGCTCTTGGATAGAGCCGTACTGATTGTTTTCTCCGCTATTCGAGCGGAGGCGTATGAGGAGATCACGAGGGAGTTTGTTACCTCCTTCGAGCATAGTGCCGTCGATAGGACGGTGTCTTTTAGACTGATGGATAATGATTATGAGTTCTCGATCCTGCAATTCGGAGCCTTCTTTGGGTTCCATGAGACCTTTAACGGTCGTTTGCCTAGTGGTGTATACGCTAAGGATTTTTGGAGAGAGATTGCTATGGTCAATGCTAGTGAGGATCGTTGGCAACCGGCCGATACCAAGGCTAAGCTTATCTATCATTTAGCCTTGAAAATAGCTCATAGGGTCCTTTCCGAGTGCATATTCCCTAGGACTGAGACCCCACAGAAAATAAAGACCGATGAGCTATTTCTTCTTTATTGCATGCTCCACGGTAGACCAGCCGACTGTGCGACCCTCTTAGCCTCCACCATGAGTAAACTGAAAAACAAGAGGGCCGGGAACATTGGTTATGGTGGGATGGTGACCCACATTGCTACGCAGTTCGGGATTGATTACTCCGCATGTACTAGGATAGCGGCGAGGCCTTTTGGTCTCAATATCCTTATGACTAGGGTATCATCTTTCCTAGACACCGAGCCCCACCTACAGCTGCTATGTCATGGGAGGATAGAGGAGGTAGGGGCATTGCTTGAATTCCAAAGTATTCCATTATGGCCGGGCGCCATTATTGGAAGGATACATTCGCTGCCATGCATGCGAATAGACTAGCACCGCCTCCGTATGTCCCGGATGAGCCTCCAGTTGCAGATGTTGAGGAGGATATGGGAAGAGGAGAGGATTATGAGGGAGGAGGAGGTGATGAGCAGGATTTTGGCACCTTTCCGGATCAGCCGGACATCTTCCCGGATTTACCTAGACAGTCTTCTCGCCCTTCTAGACATTCCGGTGCTTCTTCCTCTCGCCGTGCTAGTGTAAGCGAGAGGCCGACTTGGATGGATACTCCTCCAGCTTGGTACGGAGCGCAGCCGGAGTGGATGGGAGCTCCACCACCTTGGTACGCACAACCACCAGCACCACCAACAGCACCAGCTCCACAGAATGCTATAGCTTGGTATGGCCAGCCGCCGGCATGGTACGAGCAGTTACCGGCATGGGCCAACGATCTATCTAGGAGAGTGGGTGACTTGGAGATCCACCGGGACCAGCAAGAGACGCGGAGACAGGAGCATGACGAGATGATGAGTGATATATACCGCCAGCAGTTTGGGCAGTACTATAGCCATGACTTCCGCCCGTTTCCACCACCACCGCCTCCGCAGTGACGAGTTTTACCGCTGACAGTTTTAGCCACCCCACCGCCGTCTAGTGAGTTCATTTTTCTTTTCTTTCTTTTCTTTATTTCTTTTTGAACATTGAGGACAATGTTTGTCCTAAGTATGGGGTGAGGTGTGACTATGTGTTGTAATAACTCTACTACTTTGTTTGCTTCTATCCATGACACTATTGCATGTTTCATTCAATAGTCACACATTTCATTATTGCATTGCATGACAAAGGCTTTGAAAAACCCATAAAAATTTGAAAAATTTTGAAAAGTTTTGTGCTTCTAAGACTTGAGATGATTCCTATGATAGATCTTACTTGCGGAATAAGTTTTTGATGACAATTGCATGCTTAAACGAAAGTATGAATTGTAAAGAAATTGAATGAGTTGTTTATCCTTTCTTGCAAATTTCATAATGTGAAAGTTTTATCTAAATCATATTGAGAAATTGAGGTTGAAATCGCATGAAGAGTTCTTATACTTCTTTGTGAAATGATTAAGGCAATTCGATTTTCTTACTTCTTTCCTTGATCATTTGACCCCTCAATGAAATAATAGCCTCCCTTACCTATCCGGGAATTTGGAGGAGTTGATATTTGGCATGTTTGATGTGGGAGGGCCATGAAAGCAAAATTTTGCATTCAAAGAATAGAAAAACTTGTAGGTTTGGGGAAGTCAATCATGACGATGAGTAACTCGGCACCATTCACATAGCCAGGTGTTTGTGTCTTGACAAAGTCGGATTGAGAGATATTCCTAACGGATTATGGTATGTGCATCAAGGGTTTGAGGCATCTCGAATTTGAGAAACGTCAATCTTCTAGGCTTCGGTTTTTGTGCACCGCTGTGCATATTTCCAAAAGTAAAGTCAAAAAAATAATGTGAAAAAGAAAAGAGCAAAGCTCTAAGTTGATGTTGTTGCAAAATCAAAAGAAAAAGTAAAAGAGTTGGGTTATTCCTTTTCCCGGATTCATGCACCACATCCCTTATAAGTTTCCCTCCTTTCCGCATTCTAGACCTTACTTGGAAGTCCTTAAGATCAAAAGAGTGTTATATGACTTGGTGATCTAAATTGAAGTTTCTTATTCTTGATTTTGACAATACTTGAAGGTTATGATGTTTGTTTTGAGGTTTAAGCAACTTGTGAAGTTTCTTTTCTCTACATCCTTTGGTTTGTGTATGTGAGCGTTTTCAAGGATGAATGAAGCAAGGTTTGATATTGATCTATTGACTAGAAGCACATTCACCTAAAAAGATGTTTTGTTTTGAGTTTGCATGCATATTTCATCCTAACTATGTTCTAACCTTTTGAAAGCCTTGCTTCGGGACAAGCAAGTGACAAGTATGGGGTATTTTATTAGCATGAAATATTGCGATATTATAGGCACGTTTTTTAGTTGTTTTTCACTCATTATTGTGTCCATGGATGAGGTATAGAAGCAATTGTTAGCTTGTTCATCTATATTTTCGATATGGAGGTCTACACTAGCTTTGTGTTGATTATAGGTGAATAAGAGCTGGAATCGGATCGTTTGATGGAAATCAAGGAGGAATTGATCATATTAGAAGATGAGGAAACACATTGAGAAGCTAAGGAAGAGGCAAAGATGAAGAATGGCACGAAACAATGGCAACACAAGGGATGAAGCACTTCCACGCCTCACTTACACGGCCGTGGAACCTTCATTATGAACGTGGACTTGATCCTTGAGCAATCCAGTGAGTTACACGGTATAAATTGCGGTCGTGGAAGGCTAAAGACACCGTAATCATTTCTACGCCCTAATTCCACGGTCGTAGAACCCTATGAGACTGTGATTTGGGCAATCTTTTGGCGAATCATTAATTGCCACATTATCTACGTATTGGGCCTAGAAGATATATTTTTCTCACCTTATAAAAAGGCTTAAAAAGAGAGATTTCGGCATCGACGCTACCAGCGAATAGATCGACATTAAGATCGCTTAGGGTTTGAAGATTCGGAGTTGCTTGTGGTGGAAGTTACGCCCTTTTTCCTTATATTTGATATAGAAGACGGATTGACATCCCGTTCTTTGTTCTTATCAAGGATTGTTATTGGTTTGTGTTTATTTCCGAATCTATTATACATTATTCTCTTTGTGTGTGGATTTGAGATTGGATTTGAGTTTTATTGGAATTTTCGAAGTTTTTCATCTTTCATTCTTCTATTACTTGAATTTGATATCATAATGATGATTGTTGGCTAAAACCCTTTAGCAATTCTAAGGTGAAGGGTTGATAGTTGTGGCTTAGATGATGATAGATCGATCGTAAACAGATTGGACCTGAGAGTTAGAGAAACTTCGTCGACAACCAAAATCACGGTCTGTTCTTGGACTTCCACGACCGTGGAACTCAAGATCTAGCCGTGATTTACCCCAGTTTACGAACTTTGCTTTTACTTTAATCCAAAGTTAAAGATTAGCTTTAACCTAGCCTTGGCTTGCCTTTACTAGGTAGTAGTGAGACTCAACATCCTCTATTTCGGTTTCGAGTGTCACAACCTTAACCGTTTGAGCCTATCTTGATCCTTGGGTTACAAGTTTGGGTATTTGAGATCAATTCTTACCTTTAGATCCTTTCTATACTGAATCCTCAACAACCTTTATAGAGAGTGTCTTTGGGTGAGTCATATAGGGTTTTGGAACTTCACCGTACATTACCTTACATTTGTATACCTTTGCGATTCTCAACTACGTCCTTACATCTTTAGTATATCTTGAATCGATTGCCACAATTAGAAACCTGGATCTTTAGGGTTGCTGTTTTCCCCAATATTTGCAAAGCTTCACCTTTTATCGCTTGACAATTTGTGAATTGAATTTGTTCCCCCCAAATCCCTGAGTTCAATACTCTGGAATTCTTACTTTACTACGCCGATCCGTACACTGCGGGTTCACTTGCTTAATTTTAGT
Source organism: Fagopyrum homotropicum (assembly GCA_033239125.1). NCBI lineage: Eukaryota > Viridiplantae > Streptophyta > Magnoliopsida > Caryophyllales > Polygonaceae > Fagopyrum > Fagopyrum homotropicum. The sequence continues at coordinate 12,258,282 of BSWB01000007.1, forward strand.
TATATAAATTTAAAATTTGATTGCATGCACGCTACGAGGCGAACACACATCTTCGGTATGCATTCTTAGGAACTAATTCTACTTTTCCAGTAATTGTTAGTTCCGATTTAAGCGAAGATGAACATGATAAGCTAATAGCCATTTTAAAGAAACATAAAAAGGCATTGGGTTATACTATAGAGGATCTTGTAGGAATTAAACCATCACTAGGTATGCACAAGATTCTAATGGAGGAAGATTTTAAGCCTTCACGACAACCTCAAAGGCGGTTAAATCCGACCATGAAAGAGGTTGTCAAGAAGGAGATTCTTAAGCTACTTGATGCAGGTATTATCTACCCTATCTCCGATAGTAAGTGGATGAGCCCCGTACAAGTTGTTCCAAAGAAAGGAGGAATGACGGTCATCACCAACAAAAACAACGAGCTCATTCCTACAAGAACCATGACGGGATGGAGGATGTGCATAGACTATCGCAAGCTGAACAACGCAACGAGGAAGGATCACTTCCCATTACCATTCATCGACCAAATGCTTGAGAGGTTATCACAACACTCGTACTTATGTTATCTTGACGGTTATAGTGGTTTCTTCCAGATTCCGATCCATCCGGACGATCAAGAGAAGACCACATTCACGTGCCCATGGGGTACGTTTGCTTATAGGAGAATGTCGTTCGGGCTTTGCAATGCCCCAGCCACCTTCCAAAGGTGCATGATGGCTATCTTCTCGGAGTATATAGAGGAGATTATGGAGATTTTTATGGACGATTTTTCTGTTTATGGTTCCTCTTTTGATAATTGCCTTTCTAACCTTTCTCTTGTGCTACAAAGGTGTGAAGACACTAACCTAGTTCTCAATTGGGAGAAGTGTCAATTCATGGTGAAGGAAGGCATTGTCTTAGGACACTTGATCTCTAGTAGAGGGATTGAGGTAGACAAGGCTAAGATAGAGACCATAGAGAAGCTCCCTCCTCCATCTTCGGTGAAGGGGATAAGAAGCTTTCTAGGACATGCTGGATTCTATAGACGCTTTATCAAAGACTTTTCTAAGATATCAAAACCGCTTACTAATATATTGATGAAGGATGCAGTTTTTGATTTTTCGCAGGATTGTCTAGATGCATTTAATAGGATCCGGGAAGCTCTAATCTCAGCCCCAATCATACAACCTCCGGACTGGAGTCTTCCGTTTGAAGTCATGTGTGATGCAAGTAACGTAGCCGTTGGAGCTGTTCTGGAATAAAAGAAGGAAGGCCGCACACACGTCATCTATTACGCTAGCAAGACGCTAGATGAACCGCAGCTCAACTACGCCACTACGGAAAAGGAATTTTTGGCCGTTGTATATGCATTTGAGAAATTTTGTTCTTATCTTGTAGGATCGAAGGTAATTGTATACAAGGATCACTCGGCGATTCGGTATTTGCTTGCTAAGAAGGATGAAAAACCGAGACTGATTAGATGGATTCTTCTCCTACAAGAATTCGATCTTGAGATCCGCGATAAGAAAGGTTCGGAAAATTCGGTTACGGATCATTTGAGTCGTCTACCACACTTAGAAGACGACGATCTACCTATAGATGACTCCTTCCCGGACGAACATTTACACATCATAGAGGAGTGCATCGACAAGATAACTAGAGGTAACGAACCATGGTTTGGTGATTTTGTTAACTATTTGGTTTGTCAGGAAATACCTCCCGGACTATCCTACGCACAAAGGAAGAAGTTCTTTAAGGATGTCCGGAAATACTTTTGGAACGAACCTCTACTCTTCAAGAGAGAACCAGACGGCATCATTCGAAGATGTGTGCCGGAAGACGAGATGCAAAGCGTCATCCGTCATTGTCATTAACTACCTTGTGGAGGATACGCTAGTTCAAACAAAACTAGCGGTAAGGTATTGCAATCCGGTTTCTTTTGGCCTACTTTATTTAAGGATGTGCAAACCTTTGTTTCCTGCTGCGATGCTTGTCAAAGAACAGGAAATATATCTAGGAGGAACGAGATGCCTCTTAAAAACATTCAAGAGGTAGAGATCTTCGACGTTTGGGAGTCGACTTCATGGGACCTTGATAGCATAAATTATAGTCTATATTTTGGGGCTAGTTTAGACGTTTTATCTTCAATAATCTGCATGTTTGGATGTATATTATGTGATTATATTGTCATTTCATCTACCTTTGCGGGAATCGAGGTCTACACCAAGTTTCGTTGTAATCGTAGGTAAAATGGCACGTTTTGAACTAAAATGGAGCTAAAGGAGCTAAGGAGTCACTGGACCTACATTCAGGAGCTTAGAAGAGAGCTCAGGAAGCAAGGAATTAACAAAGAAGATTTACTTTGGACTAGATTTGAGAGATTTCACACTCAGTTGTGATTCACCTCGGTCAGCTACAGTACCACCTCGACCGATGTGATTTTGAGGAGCACCCCGACCGAGGTGAATATCCTGACGCGGCGAGGAGATATATTTTATGGATGAGATCTTTTAATTACGGAAAGAAAATATCATATTTTTGGGCTGGATTTCTGGAAGGAAGAGAAGATATTCAGCTGATTTATTTGGATATATTTTATAGGAAATTATCTTTTAAGATATTTCCTATAAAATTATCTCTTTAAGATAATTTTATTTTAGGAGATATGGATATATTTTATAGGAAATTATCTTTTAAGATATTTCCTATAAAATTATCTTAAGAAGATATTTATATTTCATTAGAAAATTATCTTTTTAAGATATTATTATCTTTGGAAGATGATTCTCCTATATAAAGGGTTGGATTTTCCACAATTCAACCATCCAGAAATCTTCGGATCACAAAATATCAGATCTTCGGATCAAGAGATTTTTTGGACGATTTTCTGAAGAGTTTAAAGGAAGGATTGAAGATCAAGGAAGGATTGAAGATCAAGGAAGGAAGGATTCTAGTTTGGAGTCTGCTTTTGAAGGGATTTGTAAGATTTTCTTAGATTCCCTTTTGTTTGATTGTCTTGTTGGATTTGTGATCCAAGGAACGCTTATTTGTGTGATATTTGATTCAGTTATTGAAGTCTTTTTATTAAAGTCTTCTTGTTCAAATATTCATTCTCTTCCCAAATATTTGATTATTGCTTTCATGATGATGAGTGGCTAATTTCTTTGTGCGATTCTAGGGTGATTGGCTTAAAGTTGTGGGAAAAACGATGATAGAATGATCTTAATCCCTGTAGGATCCTGAAGCTCGAATCTTTAACCTTAACCCTAGAACACCTCGCTCAGTCGATGAACACCTCGGCCGGGGTGGAATTAGTTTGACCGAGGTGACCTTTTCTGATCCAGAACTGAGAGTTAAGTCTTAGAGTTGCCAAATCCTATTCTTATTACACCTTTCCTGGTTCAATGCAAGCCTAGGATGAGACTTACCCGGTGATTTCTTTGCTTGTTTACCTAAGATCGTAAGCGATAGGTAATAAAGGTTTATCCTTTATTGGGGTTTGAGTGTGCCTTCATCCCACCTTTGTGAGTTAGCCTGAGACTTACCCGGTAAATGTTGATTCTATTCCCTTAGGTGGTGTGTTGGTTTGAGGTTATAGTTCTTTACCTTAATTCCTTGAGACTTACCCGGTAATAGGAGTTACGGTTTGAGATTGTGAGTAGTGAGACTTACCCGGTGATCTACTCCGCTTTAGAAACACCTTCCCTTTGCAAAATCTCAGCTTTGTCCGCTTATCTTTAGATCTTGAGTTGGAACCACAACTAGACGCTTTAATCCCTAGAATTGCATATTCCTTTAATTGACTTTTTATCATCTTTGATTGCTTTTATCGCTTTTGTGGTTAGTAGTTACATTGACAACTTATACCTGCTTTGTTTCACTAAGTTCCTGTGATCGACCCCTGGAATTTATTGCTTTTACTACGATTGACCCGTACACTGCGGGTTCGCATCCTTGTTTTAAGCATATTTCATCGGTTATAAATTTAAAGCTTGAACACACCATTTGGAGCGAACAAGTTTTTGGCGCCGTTGCCGGGGACTTGGTCTAGACCAAGCCGGTTGCGGTTGTCTTTTGGGGTTATTGCCCTTGTTGCTATTAACTACTCTTTCTATGAGTTTTGTAGTTTTCAGGATTTCCGATGACTACATTTGATACAGCCTGGATAGCAAGACAAAATGCTAGGGCGGACCATTATGAATACTTGGAGGAGAAATACTCCTTTTATTGGTTCAACAATGAAAGGGAAAGAGAAAAGGCCATTGAGAAGGAGCTTGCGATATGGGATGAGATGAATGTCCTTAGAAACATTTATGAGCAACCTCTTGAATATTCGCTTGAATCAAAATTGGAGAAGTTGATGAAGAAGGTGGAGGAGCTCAAGAAAAGCACCCTATCCTATGATAAGCCGAAAGAGGTGCATAAGGAAGCGTTGCAAGTTTCAAGCATTCCTCCAATCGAACCAGAAATTTCTCCTGAAGTTGTTGAAGAAGAGGAAGAAGTGGAAGATCTCGATCCAACTGTTGAAACTTCGGCCGAGGTGAAAGAGAGATCGGCCGAGATGGAAGAGAGATAGGCCGAGATGGAAGAAGAATCTGTAGAACTGGAAGTGGAAGATGCAGAGAACCTTGGCCAAATTACTGAGACTGTGACCAAGATGGAAGAAAGATCAGCTGAGTTGGGAGAGATTTCATGTGTGGATTATCAACCTAACATGAAACTTTTCCCACGTCTTGGAGAACTTTATAAGGTGCCTTCTCTTACTCCCTTTGAAATTCCTACTAAAGTTCTAGATTTCTTCAGGGATGCACCGAAGAGTTGGAGGTCTCTTCCGAAAGAACCTCCTAAGATCAAGATGAAACCTCCCTTGAAATTGTTGGAAAAAGATTCTCCTTGGATTATAAGGAGTGAAGTTAACAAGCGCTTCACCGCTAAGGCAACGAAGTGTTATTTGTTCAAGTATGGGGTCATTCATATGACAAATACCTTGCACTACCCCCAAACTGGAGATGGGGAAGCTACTAGGATTCTCGAGAAGCTATTTTCTCGATCCAGGAAAGGATGGGACGCCAAGCTAGATTATGTCCCATTGAAGTGCAGGAAAGCTAGAAGGATTCCGGTGAGAATCAAACCGTACAAGCATGTACGTGGGAGATCTTACCATTTGCCGGTGAAATTAGGAACCGGAACCTTTTCGGAAGAATTTTATGATGGATGTGATGAGCACTCCAAGGTGTTCGAGATACATTGAGTAATTTTATGGAGAAAGGTCCAGCTAGCGACCTTAAACCAAGCGCTTCTTGGGAGGCAACCCAAGGTATTGCTTTCTTTCCCTTTCTAGTCTAGTTTTAGATAGTTTGCTTTGTTTGTTTTTGTTTTCTTCTAGAACAACAACCAGGTATTCCAAAGGAAGGATCACAGTTGAGGAGCTACACTGGAAGGACAGAAGTTCGAGAAATTGAGAAGACAAAGTTTGAATGAGACACATCTCGGTTGCTGTCACAGCGCATCGACCGAGATGTTCTTGGGCAACCGAGGCGATTAGGTCTGACAATCCAGTCAGACACCTCGGTCCAATCAGGGACCACCTCGACCGAGGTGATATCAAAATCAGCAAGGGGTATAAAAGGCGAGACGGTTTCTCTCTCAACACTTTTCCCCAACCTCGACCGCGGCGTGCCCTATCTCCCACTCTTCGATTCTTGCTCATTTCTCGTAATTTTTTGATCGATTGCACCGGAGGAAGCGAGAGGATCGGACTTCAAGCGCTTCAGCTTATGTCCGGTGAGTACTTCTGTTCTTATGACTTATTTTGACCCGTTGGGACAATGTGTCCCAAGTGTGGGGTATTTGGATGTGTTTATATGACTTATGTGTGGATGACTTGTATGACTTCCGGATATTTATGATCTTATTCTGCTCTATGTGTTTATCTGAGATCACATGCATGCATACATGTTATTTGATTGAGAAAAAACGTCAAAAATTGGTTAAATAAAAAAAAAATTTGACCTTGATCGGGATGTTTCTGGCCGAACGAGGTTGACCACCTCGGTTGACTTAGAACACCTCGACCGAGGTGTGGTTTCTAACTGAAAAGAATTTCGAAATTATTTTTTGTGTTTATTCTGTGGATATGATCTCAGTGAAGATAAAGTTTGCAGATTGAATTTAAAATCTTTACATGCTTAAAAGGTTTTATGATATGTTTAAGTTGTTAAATGCTTTGTTTGAAATTTTGGCATGTTTAATACTTTGTTTTTGTCCAAATTATGTTGAATTTGAAGGTTGACACCACACGATGAGTTCTCTCACTTTCTTCTTGGAAAGACCAAGGCAATTCATTCTTTTCTCTTCTTCTTCTTGATCATGCTTAACCCCTCATATACATTTTTGCCTCCCTTTACCTATCCGGGAATTTGGAAGCAAGTGGTGAAAGCAAGTGAAGTAAAAGTTGAGAAGTTGGATGTGTTAGAAAGTAATAAATAGGTTTGGGGAAGTCAATCATGATGATGAGTAACTCGGCACCATTCACATAGCCGGGTGTTTGTGCCTTGCCAAAGTCGGATTGAGCGATATTCCTAACGGGTCATGGTATGTGCATCAAGGGTTTGATGCATCTCAAGAAATTGATGATTGCTAATCTTACAGGCTTCGGTTATTGTGCGCCTCTGTCCATGCATCCCAAAAAGTAAAGTAAAAAAGAAAAAAGTGTGAAATAAGCAAAGCTTATTGGTGGAGGATGTTGAAGTTCAAGTAAAGTGAAGAAAGATCCTATCCCGGATTCTAGCACCACATTACCTCCTATACATCTCTACCCTACACGTTTCTTGACCTTTCTCTTTGGGAAGCCCTTGAGACCTCGAGCTTGTTGATTGACTTAGTGGTTTAAACTGGATTATACATTATTGATTTCGATAAACATGAATTATTATGCATTCTATGATTTTATGCAAAGATGACCAACTTTCTTATATTCATGAAATGTTTTGATCATGTTTGATTTTATTTGCCATGAAGCATTCTCTTAGAGTGATCTATGAGCGGAGTACACCTCAAAAATGTTTTGACAAGGCTTTTTATTAATTTTTATGACTTATAATCCATTCTATCCTCTATCTAATATTCGGAACTTGCTTGGAGACAAGCAAGGAACAAGTATGAGGTATTTTGATAGCATAAATTATAGTCTATATTTTGGGGCTAGTTTAGACGTTTTATCTTTAATAATCTGCATGTTTGGATGTATATTATGTGATTATATTGCCATTTCATCTACCTTTGCGGGAATCGAGGTCTACACCAAATTTCGTTGTAATCGTAGGTAAAATGGCACGTTTTGGACTAAAATGGAGCTAAAGGAGCTAAGGAGTCACTGGAGCTACATTCAGGAGCTTAGAAGAGAGCTCAAAAAGCAAGGAATTAACAAAGAAGATTTACTTTGGACCAGATTTCAGAGATTTCACACTCACTTGTGATTCACCTCGGTCAGCTACAGTACCACCTCGACCGATGTGATTTTGAGGAGCGCCCCGACCAAGGTGAATATCCTGACGCGGCGAGGAGATATATTTTATGGATGAGATCTTTTAATTACGGAAAGAAGATATCATATTTTTGGGCTGGATTTCTGGAAGGAAGAGAAGATATTCAGCTGATTTATTTGGATATATTTTATAGGAAATTATCTTTTAAGATATTTCCTATAAAATTATCTCTTTAAGATAATTTTATTTTAGGAGATATGGATATATTTTATAGGAAATTATCTTTTAAGATATTTCCTATAAAATTATCTTAAGAAGATATTTATATTTCATTAGAAAATTATCTTTTTAAGATATTATTATCTTTGGAAGATGATTCTCCTATATAAAGGGTTGGATTTTCCACAATTCAACCATCCAGAAGTCTTCGGATCACAAAATATCAGATCTTCGGATCAAGAGATTTTTTGGACGATTTTCTGAAGAGTTTAAAGGAAGGATTGAAAATCAAGGAAGGAAGGATTCTAGTTTGGAGTTAGCTTTTGAAGGGATTTGTAAGATTTTCTTAGATTCTCTTTTGTTTGATTGTCTTGTTGGATTTGTGATCCAAGGAACGCTTATTTGTGTGATATTTGATTCAGTTATTGAAGTCTTTTTATTAAAGTCTTCTTGTTCAAATATTCGTTCTCTTCCCAAATATTTGATTATTGCTTTCATGATGATGAGTGGCTAATTTCTTTGTGCGATTCTAGGGTGATTGGCTGAAAGTTGTGGAAAAGACGATGATAGAATGATCTTAATCCTAGTAGGACCCTGGAAACTCGAATCTTTAACCTTAACCCTAGAACACCTCGCTCAGTCGATGAACACCTCGGCTGGGGTGGAATTAGTTTGACCGAGGTGACCTTTTCTGATCCAGAACTGAGAGTTAAGTGTTAGAGTTGCCAAATCCTATTCTTATTACACCTTTCCTGGTTCAATGCAAGCCTAGGATGAGACTTACCCGGTGATTCCTTTGGTTGTTTACCTAAGATCGTAAGCGATAGGTAATAAAGGTTTATCCTTTATTGGGGTTTGAGTGTGCCTTCATCCCACCTTTGTGAGTTAGCTTGAGACTTATGTAACCCCCCAAATTTTGGCGCGTTTGCGTGTTGTACTTTCTCGGATTTTATCGATACTTTAAATGCCTTAAATAATTTTACAGAGTATTTCTACGTCATAAAATTAAAATTTTCCGAGCTTATATATTTCCATATATATTTTGATCCATATATTTATTTTTCCGTATTTATTTTTGGAAAGGTTCGGAAATATTTTCCGATCCGAAAAGGTCATTCCGATTAGTTTGGATCGAATTTATTCTATTACTCTTTTTATTTAATTTTCTTTTTATTTTCTTCATCCTTCTCTTTCTTTCCCTGGCGTGCGCCTCTTCGTTGCTTCAGAAGAGACCCTGCGACCTCCCGACTCCTCGCTCCCTCTGATGCCCTACACCCACACTACCTAGCCGCCTCTGCAGCCCTCTATCTCTCCTCTCGCCACAGGCTCCTGCTCCTTCTCTCATTCTCTCACCCTATCTCCAATCTTTGGCCCTTCTCTCTCACTCAGCAGGTCATCCATCTCTTCTCACCTCTTCTCTGGTCCCTCTATTGACACCAAGGGGACGCCTTGCTGCCGCCAGGGTGAGACGGCGCCTGCAACCACCGAAGGGCCCTGCCTCACCTCGTCTTCTCGGCCCTCTGTTTCATCCGGCACAGCAGATCTCGTCCACCTCCGTGTTCCCTCTCTGCCTCCATCTCTCTAATCTCTACCTATCGTATGGCTGCACGGAAGCAACCCTCACCTATCTTCCTCTGCCTTCTCTGATGTGCTGCACCACTGGAGCCAGAAATCCCTTTCGGGCCTCGCCACTGCCATCGGAGCCGTAGTTGCTCTACCCAGCCCTAGCCGTCGATCTGTCGCCCTGCTCTATCGCCGCCCTATTCTGTTGGTGCCCTACCGAAGCTGCTGCCGGAGCCTTGCGAAGTCACTCCCTGCCGCCGCCAACGCTCCTCACCGTCGCCTTCGGTCGTAGCCACCAGCAACCTCAGTTGGCAGTTTTGTTCTGGCCGCCGCTGCCCTCACATTTCCCCCTCTCCGCCTGTGCGTTGCTCCTAGGTTGAAGATACCTTTTTGGATATTAAAATTGGGCCCCGATATTTTGATATAATTGCAGAGTGTACCCATATTTGTTTTATAATTGCAGTTTTGACCCAAAAGTTTTGGAATGTGGCAATTATATCCTACTGAAACTTTTATTGACATAATAGGGCCCATATTTTATATTGCAAGTTTTTGACCAAATTCCTATAATTGTATATAGTACCCGGAAAATGTTTTTATGATTTTCAATTTAGGATTTACTTGAATTATATTCTTATTTATATATACCATATATATTATGCTCATGTGGGATTAACGGGTTATGACTCAAAGGTTAAATTACGGGATCTTAACCTTGGCTTTGAAAACGAGTTTTACCTTGAGTTTATGATGTTATACAATTTGCCCGGAATATTATATTTACGGTTTTTAACTTGGGTTTTAGAAGTGGGGTTCTCCTTAGATTATATATGTTCATTATTCCGCTCAAATTTAGCTTATAAGCTAAATTTGTTTAGTTTTGTGCTAGGTTCGGAAGCGCCCCGATAAAAGCCTAACGAGTCCAAGTCGACATCCGTTGAACGACTTCCGTCTTTTGACGTCGTGTGAGTATTCTTTCCTCTCGATCTAGTTATGTTTAGTATTAGTATCATGCTAGGTTGGATCTAGCATAACTTAGAGTTAATACCAAGTAGTGGTTATGGACCTTAGGTGAGTTTCGAGGATTTGATATTGTTCGATGGATTGATGTTGATTCTAAGCTTGAGGTGTTGGTTATCTTGTGAGTTTGTTATAAGGCTTTAAGTTATATGGTTGATCTTGTGAGCGTTTTGAGGCTCGAGGTGGGGTTGTATGATCTTGTGGGATTTTGGAGTTAGGTTTGGCTTATCCTAGTTGCGTTGTGAGTTATGATCTTGCGAGATCCGAGGGTTTAGAAGTCTTAGGACTTCTAGCTTGTGTTGAGTGTGATGTGAGCATGAGGGATTCTAGGATGCGGTCCTAGAATTGAGAGCCAAATGGTCTTCCGTAGATCATTTGTATAGAAGTCTAAGACTTCTATTGTGAGTGGGTTATTGTTGATATAGTTATCTTCTTGTGAGCAGGTTATGAGCTTCCCCCCCTAAGGAAGCGAGAGTGTTGTGAGTTGAGTGTGGTGACGAGGTAAGTCTCCGGACTTACTTAGCTCGTATTCCTTGTATTAGCATTGATGTGTGTTTGGTGGTGTGTGTTTATTCTTTATTGTTTATAACAACAAAACCGGAAATAGGATTACCAACCTTTATATTATTTTGGCCCAAGTGTATGATAACGGGCGGTGACAACTTGCCTGGCTCCCGCGAGAGCTAGGAGGTTCTCGGCGACTATCCCGTGCTGGTAGACGGTCGGATGCATCAGTACCATTCCATGCCGGTAAGTAGGGACCGAGGCGAGTTTCGGTGACTCTCGTGTCACAACCTAAGTTGAATTAGAACGGGATATGACTTAATAATAATAATAAGATAATAAACCGGACTTGTGTGCTTTGGAGTGTATTGGGTGTTTATGATGATTGACTTGTGTTTGTGCCTTTCACCTTGATTCTAATGCCTCGAATATTAGCTAACGGTTTTATACCGATTGTTGTAGATTGTCCTGCAGGTTAGGAATGCGGTCGAGAGATCGGGAAGAGTGGGCAGCCGGGGTTCCGTACATTTTAGGATTGGGTTTTGGTTGGAGTCGTGTTTGAGTTTTGTTTTCATTATATATTGTATGCCGCGTGTATGGCATTTGGTCTTTCGGTTGTATCTCGGCTGAAGTCTTTGTTTTGTATAGTTTTGGGTTCATTGCATTGCATAAAATGTATTTGGTTTTGGCCTTTATTTGTGTCTTGTTGCAAGATCCGGTGAAATTGTTGTCAGGCTAAGGGTCGGGACCCATTGTGAGGTCCCAACCCGTAGCGCCCCGAGTCCCGCGGATTCGGGGTGTTACAAAAGTGGTATCAGAGCGCTAGGTTGACAACAATGGCACTCAAAATCTTCTAAAGGCCGAATAAGGAATAAACAGAACCCCGCGGGTTCTGAGCTTTCGTTTTCAAAATCACATGCATGAGTCGGGGTAGAATGTACGGACCACCACTCCTTCCGCGGATCTCGACAGCATAGTTTATTGGATTTTTAGTATATATATGTATATATGTAGATATGTATCGTGGACTTAGGATGTTTTTGGACTATTATTATATGTGGATTGTAGTTGCATGATGGACATGATTTATGTGTATGGTTGTATATGTGAACGATTATATGTTTTGGACCTTGTATTGTTGTATTGGAATGCTGAATGCCTGATAGTAGTAATATGGACTTAGGACTTATATAGTTATGTATACGTATTCCTATCATTTATAGTAGTAGCATATGGAGATATGAGACCTAATAGAAAAGATGATTGTATGATATCATCGCCCTTGGACGACGTTGTTTGACATAGGATAGTGTACATACGAGGATGAATATGCTCAAGTATCGAGTTGAAGCGCTACGTTCGGGCGAATAACTTGGAGTTCTCGTACTCCTTTAAGAGAAGGTCGAAGAGGAGGATTAGAGATGACATAAACGAAGGACGAACAAGTGAAAGGAAAACTCGAGACAACTAAAGGGAAGCGAGATGGAAACAATACAAGAAAGAGGAGAGAATAAAAGGGAACTTCGAGTCAACTTAAGCAAAACCGAGATTGAAGCTATACAAGAAAGGAAACAACATGAAGCTATGGGAGTGGTTCCAAGGAAGCAAGGATGGACATCAATGAAGCAAATTCGAGACAACGTAATTAAGATTCTTCCAAGTGACGTGAGGATAAACCAAAGACGCATATCTAGAGGAAGAGAAGTACCTACAAGCAAGGATAGAAGTGGTATTCCATTAAGATGTGAAGTTTCTTTAGACGCTCCTAAGCATTGGAGTCAAGACGAGAAGAGTGATCGAACCATTTGTTAAAGATTTAAGATGCCGTAATTAAGCTTACGAGGTACCAAAAAGTAAAGTTTCAACATTACTAGAGTTATGAGAAGAAGGGCATGGTGGGGATTCGCGTGGAGTTGGCTGGTTTCCGTTATAATGATAAGGCTAAGAAACGCCAAGAAGGAGGAAGTGTGTGTAAATGATGATCCCAAGAAGATGAAAGACGAAACAAGGAGCTTTGATCGAAAGACTTATGATACCAACCAATAGGAACCCAAAATATTTGAGAAGTGTTGTTACAAAACATCATGGGGAGCGGTTAAGCCTATGAAAGGGAGTTATATGAAACAATAAGGCAAAAAAGATATAGTTACCTTATAAAGAAGAGGAAGTATGGAATGAAGAAGGAATTAACGGGGTTTAAGGTAAAGTACACCTAGAGGGTATTCTTCATGAGAATGGTAACATGGAAGTATAGAAGAATGGTGAGCCGTTGAACTTGAAGAAGGTCAGCTATAAGCTAAATCGATGACAACAAAGAACGCGCTTGTGCGGGTTGTCTATGGATGAGTGTGGAGGGAAAGAGTAACCCAAGTTGTGAAATCATATAAGAACGGTAACAAGAACTTGAAATATTTTTGGTGGTTCAAAGTTAGTAGTGAGGAGTTGTATGGACAAAAGTGCGAGTGTCTTAACCAAGTAGCATTGAATGAGGTCAAGCATGTAACTATAACATACCCCTTAGGGAGAGATTGTAACGATCTGGTGAGACCTTCTTAGGTAATGAGATTGAAGCATATGGGAGAACGACACGAATTAGAGGTTTTAAAGTTTGACCACGGTAAAGGGGAAGTAGTGAATCAAGAAGAAGGTAAGGTGTCATGGAGGTGGTACATAAACAGGAATATATAGAGGATGCAGGGTATGAAATGGATGATATGTTACCGCGGGCAAGAGATAAGTCAAGTTTCTAGACTCACATGGAAGTGACATGGTGGCTATGACGTGAAATGAGGAATCTGGATTAGGGCAATGCTGCAAGCTTAGAGTAATGATGTGAGTGCTTGGTGGAGTAATGAGTGGATCTTTCAGTGATTGTGGTTGGGGAATTTCGCCTAAAGGCATACTAGCACGGTGGTGAAGTTGTTCGTGAATACCGAGAGATGCATAAGGTGACCAACAAGAGTAAGAGAAGATCGAAGTTTTGAAGTTTGATGTCGACAAGAGATGTACAAAAAGTATATGGAAGATTGAGGTTAGAACCTCTACCGTCGGGTTGACTTTACATAAGGAAAGTGAAGTACAATTTCTACATCGACTTGAAGAAAGGATGTCTATGGTGAGAGCTTATGTAGAATACCAAGAACTCCTCTCATATGCTGGGATGTCAGGGAAAGCAAAGAAGATAAGGTCAATTGTTTTGAAGCATGGTTTAGTCCTGCAGTTTGGACCCTTATGGTTGCACATAAGTGAGAAACCTTAGAAGATTTTTACAATCGTGTCATCAAAAAGGGAAAATGAGATTAAGATAAAGGAATACTTAAATAAGGCTACAAGAGTCAGAAGACTCGAGCAAGTCTCTCGAGTTCAAGAGATAAAGAATCTCTGAAAGAGGACGGTAAACATTGTAGCTAAAGATGGAACAATACACGTGTTTAAAGGACGTCACCCCAACAGATCGGGGTAGATCATTAGTATCATGACCACTTGTAAAGTGATTGGATAAAATTGTGTCGGTTCTTACGATATGTTGCGGGAAGAGAAAAGATGAAACTTGAGATATCACGGTTTCCAATACGTCAGAATGTGAAATTTTCCACTAAGGTCGAGCTTGATTTAATTCCAATGTCTAAGGCGTCGTATGGAATAACATTGGTGCAAAGACATGAGTTGCGGAAGCAAGTGAAGGAGCAATTGCAAGAACTCATTGATAAGAGTTCATTAGAATCAGGGAAATGTTATGGTGAACTCCGAATGCTATCTTGAACTCTTGATTTGAAGTTCATATTGGAATATATCTTAAACTCTTGATTTGAAGTTGCTATGTAGAACACCTGTTTGCGAAAAGGGAGACGGTTATCTCCGTTGTACATCAATTACAGTGAGTTGAGCAAGATGAAAATGAAGGACAAGTATCCCTCACCACGGACTGAGGATCTACTCGACCAATTGCAAGGGTCGGTAGTCTCTTCAAAGAATGATTTAAGGTCGGATTGCCACCAATTGAGAATTTGAGACTGGGATATTGCAAATATGGCATTCCGGAAAAATCATGGTCATTACGAGTTGTAGTAATTCCATATGGGCTTATTAATGTCTGGATAAGATATTTTGGTCTACTCTCGAAGAAGAGAGAAGTTGTATGACAAGTTGTCTCGGGATGACAATCCCCAAAGGATGGTTTGAAGTGTACAAGTGATTCTCGAAGACAATGTCTTGTTTGAGTATTGAGGAACGATGTGAAAGTAATAGCATACGTAACTCGTTAGTAGAAGTAGTATGGAGTAAAGTGCTTCCTTCGTTACTTGGAACTTGCAACAAGCATTGAGGAAATGTAACATCAAAGTTCGGTTTAACAAGAACCAAAGCCAACGGTGTAAATTGGAAATCCGATCTTCCTTGTTAGAGACAATAAAAGAGAAACATAATGGAAATGTTGCATTGAGAAAAACCCGAGAAGAAGTTGAGTGCTGATATATTGACCTTTTGGAGATCTTAGCGCGAGTTGGAGAAGTTCCTTATAAGTTGGCGTTGCCGCCAAGAGTAGAGAGTGTTCACCCGGTGTTTCATATGCATCAGTTGAGAGGGTATATGCATGATTCGAGACGTGTGGTCAGTCATGATGATCTAGTGGCAGTCGAGGAACAAATGAGGCTAATAAGAAGACGGACGATAGTATCTTTGGGTGATTTGTACGTTGAGATAGTAAATTCAATAGAATCGACGGGTTAGACCCAATTCTTCCCTTAAGTGAGTTGCGTATATATATGCGATGCTATAATTGGTTTTGTGCCCCGTGCGGGAATGTGTTTTATGACCGGCTATGTATATTGCGTTGGTGGTGTGAGCAGTTCGTGTATATAGATTAGAAGGTCTAGCCTTCTTTGTTTGAAAGTTTATACCTCGGCCTTAGGGACCGAGAAGTTCGACGTATAGCAAGTTTCGGGACGAAACTTGTTTTTAGGGGGATCTAATGTAACGCCCCAAATTTTGGCGCGTTTGCGTGTTGTACTTTCTCGGATTTTATCGATACTTTAAATGCCTTAAATAATTTTACAGAGTATTTCTACGTCATAAAATTAAAATTTTCCGAGCTTATATATTTCCATATATATTTTGATCCATATATTTATTTTTCCGTATTTATTTTTGGAAAGGTTCGGAAATATTTTCCGATCCGAAAAGGTCATTCCGATTAGTTTGGATCGAATTTATTCTATTACTCTTTTTATTTAATTTTCTTTTTATTTTCTTCATCCTTCTCTTTCTTTCCCTGGCGTGCGCCTCTTCGTTGCTTCAGAAGAGACCCTGCGACCTCCCGACTCCTCGCTCCCTCTGATGCCCTACACCCACACTACCTAGCCGCCTCTGCAGCCCTCTATCTCTCCTCTCGCCACAGGCTCCTGCTCCTTCTCTCATTCTCTCACCCTATCTCCAATCTTTGGCCCTTCTCTCTCACTCAGCAGGTCATCCATCTCTTCTCACCTCTTCTCTGGTCCCTCTATTGACACCAAGGGGACGCCTTGCTGCCGCCAGGGTGAGACGGCGCCTGCAACCACCGAAGGGCCCTGCCTCACCTCGTCTTCTCGGCCCTCTGTTTCATCCGGCACAGCAGATCTCGTCCACCTCCGTGTTCCCTCTCTGCCTCCATCTCTCTAATCTCTACCTATCGTATGGCTGCACGGAAGCAACCCTCACCTATCTTCCTCTGCCTTCTCTGATGTGCTGCACCACTGGAGCCAGAAATCCCTTTCGGGCCTCGCCACTGCCATCGGAGCCGTAGTTGCTCTACCCAGCCCTAGCCGTCGATCTGTCGCCCTGCTCTATCGCCGCCCTATTCTGTTGGTGCCCTACCGAAGCTGCTGCCGGAGCCTTGCGAAGTCACTCCCTGCCGCCGCCAACGCTCCTCACCGTCGCCTTCGGTCGTAGCCACCAGCAACCTCAGTTGGCAGTTTTGTTCTGGCCGCCGCTGCCCTCACATTTCCCCCTCTCCGCCTGTGCGTTGCTCCTAGGTTGAAGATACCTTTTTGGATATTAAAATTGGGCCCCGATATTTTGATATAATTGCAGAGTGTACCCATATTTGTTTTATAATTGCAGTTTTGACCCAAAAGTTTTGGAATGTGGCAATTATATCCTACTGAAACTTTTATTGACATAATAGGGCCCATATTTTATATTGCAAGTTTTTGACCAAATTCCTATAATTGTATATAGTACCCGGAAAATGTTTTTATGATTTTCAATTTAGGATTTACTTGAATTATATTCTTATTTATATATACCATATATATTATGCTCATGTGGGATTAACGGGTTATGACTCAAAGGTTAAATTACGGGATCTTAACCTTGGCTTTGAAAACGAGTTTTACCTTGAGTTTATGATGTTATACAATTTGCCCGGAATATTATATTTACGGTTTTTAACTTGGGTTTTAGAAGTGGGGTTCTCCTTAGATTATATATGTTCATTATTCCGCTCAAATTTAGCTTATAAGCTAAATTTATTTAGTTTTGTGCTAGGTTCGGAAGCGCCCCGATAAAAGCCTAACGAGTCCAAGTCGACATCCGTTGAACGACTTCCGTCTTTTGACGTCGTGTGAGTATTCTTTCCTCTCGATCTAGTTATGTTTAGTATTAGTATCATGCTAGGTTGGATCTAGCATAACTTAGAGTTAATACCAAGTAGTGGTTATGGACCTTAGGTGAGTTTCGAGGATTTGATATTGTTCGATGGATTGATGTTGATTCTAAGCTTGAGGTGTTGGTTATCTTGTGAGTTTGTTATAAGGCTTTAAGTTATATGGTTGATCTTGTGAGCGTTTTGAGGCTCGAGGTGGGGTTGTATGATCTTGTGGGATTTTGGAGTTAGGTTTGGCTTATCCTAGTTGCGTTGTGAGTTATGATCTTGCGAGATCCGAGGGTTTAGAAGTCTTAGGACTTCTAGCTTGTGTTGAGTGTGATGTGAGCATGAGGGATTCTAGGATGCGGTCCTAGAATTGAGAGCCAAATGGTCTTCCGTAGATCATTTGTATAGAAGTCTAAGACTTCTATTGTGAGTGGGTTATTGTTGATATAGTTATCTTCTTGTGAGCAGGTTATGAGCTTCCCCCCCTAAGGAAGCGAGAGTGTTGTGAGTTGAGTGTGGTGACGAGGTAAGTCTCCGGACTTACTTAGCTCGTATTCCTTGTATTAGCATTGATGTGTGTTTGGTGGTGTGTGTTTATTCTTTATTGTTTATAACAACAAAACCGGAAATAGGATTACCAACCTTTATATTATTTTGGCCCAAGTGTATGATAACGGGCGGTGACAACTTGCCTGGCTCCCGCGAGAGCTAGGAGGTTCTCGGCGACTATCCCGTGCTGGTAGACGGTCGGATGCATCAGTACCATTCCATGCCGGTAAGTAGGGACCGAGGCGAGTTTCGGTGACTCTCGTGTCACAACCTAAGTTGAATTAGAACGGGATATGACTTAATAATAATAATAAGATAATAAACCGGACTTGTGTGCTTTGGAGTGTATTGGGTGTTTATGATGATTGACTTGTGTTTGTGCCTTTCACCTTGATTCTAATGCCTCGAATATTAGCTAACGGTTTTATACCGATTGTTGTAGATTGTCCTGCAGGTTAGGAATGCGGTCGAGAGATCGGGAAGAGTGGGCAGCCGGGGTTCCGTACATTTTAGGATTGGGTTTTGGTTGGAGTCGTGTTTGAGTTTTGTTTTCATTATATATTGTATGCCGCGTGTATGGCATTTGGTCTTTCGGTTGTATCTCGGCTGAAGTCTTTGTTTTGTATAGTTTTGGGTTCATTGCATTGCATAAAATGTATTTGGTTTTGGCCTTTATTTGTGTCTTGTTGCAAGATCCGGTGAAATTGTTGTCAGGCTAAGGGTCGGGACCCATTGTGAGGTCCCAACCCGTAGCGCCCCGAGTCCCGCGGATTCGGGGTGTTACAACTTACCCGGTAAATGTTGATTCTATTCCCTTAGGTGGTGTGTTGGTTTGAGGTTATAGTTCTTTACCTTAATTCCTTGAGACTTACCCGGTAATAGGAGTTACGGTTTGAGATTGTGAGTAGTGAGACTTACCCGGTGATCTACTCCGCTTTAGAAACACCTTCCCTTTGTAAAATATCAGCTTTGTCCGCTTATCTTTAGATCTTGAGTTGGAACCACAACTAGACGCTTTAATCCCTAGAATTGCATATTCCTTTAATTGACTTTTTATCATCTTTGATTGCTTTGATCGCTTTTGTGGTTAGTAGTTACATTGACAACCTATACTTGCTTTGTTTCACTAAGTCCTTGTGATCGACCCCTGCAATTTCTTGCTTTTACTACGATTGACCCGTACAGTGCGGGTTCGCATCCTTGTTTTAAGCATATTTCCTCAGTTATAAATTTGAAGCTTGAACACACCATTTGGAGCGAACAGGCCTTTCCAATCATCTTGCGGGAATCAATACATACTCCTAGCTGTGGATTATGTTTTGAGGTGGGTTGAAGCTATAGTCTCTCCAACTAATGATGTCGCGGTTGTCATAAAGTTCTTTAATAGAACCATTTTCCCCAAGGTTTGGGACACCGCGGACCATTATTAGTGACGGAGGTTCACACTTCATAGCCCGACGATTCAAAGCTCTACTAGCTAAGTATGGGGTGACTCCCAAGATCGCCACTCCTTATCATCCACAAACGAGTGGACAAGTGGAGATTTCAAATAGAGAAATCAAGGGCATCCTAGAGAAAACAGTTTTGAAGACAAGGAAGGATTGGTCTTTGAAGCTAGATGATGCATTGTGGGCATATCGGACTGTATACAAGACTCCCATAGGAACGACACCATACAACCTTGTGTATAGGAAGTCTTGTCACTTGCCCGTAGAGCTGGAACACAAGGCGTATTGGGCGGTAAAGTGGTTGAACTTCAATATGAAGGAAGCGGGCGAGAAGCGCCTCTTGGACCTTAACGAGCTTGAAGATCTTCGCTTAAATGCCTATGAGAACGCCAAGATATACAAGGAGAGAGCGAAGCGTTGGCATGATAAGCATATCATTCCAAAGGACCTCAAGGAAGGAGATCAAGTTCTCCTTTTCAATTCGAGACTTCGGCTTTTTCCAGGTAAGCTTAAATCTCGTTGGACCGGACCTTATCTAATCAAACATGTTTTTTCCCATGGTGCAGTTGAAGTATGGGGTGAAAAGGGCGGAAGTTTTAAGGTGAACGGTCAACGACTCAAGAAGTATTCACCGGAGCTCCAAGCTGAGGAGTTCGCGCCTACCGCACTCGAATAGACGTACGGTCTAGCTACGGACCTTAAACAAGCGCTTCTTGGGACGCAACCCAAGCTATTGCACTTTTGTTTTTCATTCTTAGATTAGACTAGTTTAGACGTTTTTGCTTTGTTTTGCCCTCGATACCTTCCGGTATGTTGTGTTTTTGGATGTAGGAGCAAGGAATAGGAATTGGAAGGAGGAAAAGTTGGAAGAATTGACGAAACTTGAATGTTGGCACAATACAGAGAGTTTCACGCCCTAAACCACGGTCGTGGAGCTACAGTGACCGTAATTCTTTAAATTCTGAGAAAAATCACCAAAACCACGGGTCCATACATTTTCACGGCCGTGGAACACCCCGAGTGACCGTGATTTTAAAATTTTTTTACGGCCACTATATAAACCACTTTCCTTCACAAAAACACCCCAATCCCCAATTTCACGCCCCTCTTCCACGACCTAAACGCCGAAAATCCTCCCTCTCTCTCAAATCTTCGTTCGGAGTCCGATTCGAACGATTCTTGGTGCTAAAGTGGAGAATTTTTTATTATCTACAAGATCCAATCAAAAAACCAAGTGAACAATCCCTGCAGAAGACGGAATTTGGATTTAAAGATCCAAAACCCTAGGTTTTTCTTCTATTTCTCTACTTTGTCAGTTCGGGTCAATTTCTCGCAAGAACTTAGAAGATTTGCATAGGATTGAGATTGGAATTAGTCTAGGACAGGTTCTGCTGAGTTTGTTGATTGTTTGATTGAGATTTGAGCAAAACAGAGGAGAATCACGGTCTCTAGGCGTTCCACGGCCGTGGAATTCATAGAACAGACCATGATTTTTTCTGCTTCTGAGAAAATGTTTACGAGGAGATCTGGAAGGAATAAGAAGAGAAAAGATGATAGTTCCTCCTCCTACCAAGCCCCCTAGTGAACCACCATCACCACCACCTCCTAGAATCCCAACCATACATCATAACTATCTCGATGCTTTAGAAAAGATCAAGAAGAGACCGGTCATAGGACCAAGATACCTATTGCTTGAGGAGTTAGATAGTGATGGTTAATGCTAGCGGTGTATACGCTATTGCTTGAGGAGTTAGATACATCAGAACTATCTTTAATGGTCGTTTTCCTAGCGGTGTATACGCTAAGGATTTTTGGAGAGAGATAGTGATGGTTAATGCTAGTGAGGATCGTTGGCAACCGGCCGACACCAAGGCTAAGCTCATCTACCACTTAGCCTTGAAGATAGCTCATAGGGTCCTTTCCGAGTGCCTATTCCCTAGGACCGAGACCCCCCAAAAGATCAAGATTGATGAGCTTTTCCTTCTCTATTGCATGCTTCATGGTAGACCTGTTGATTGTGCTACCCTCTTAGCCTCCACCATGAGTAAACTGAAGAACAAGAGGGCCGGTAACATTGGGTATGGTGGGATGGTTACACACATAGCCTCGCAGCTTGGGATAGATTACTCCGCATGCACTAGGATAGCGGCGAGACCTTTGGGTCTCAATAGCCTTAGGACTAGGGGTATCTTCTTTCCTAGACACCGCGGTCCACCTACCGCCGGTATGCCTTGGGAGGAGAGAGGAGGTAGAGGTATTCCGTGGATTTCCGAGTATTCCATTATGGCCGGACGCCATAATTGGAAGGATACATTCGCTGCTATGCATGTGAATAGGTTAGCACCGCCTCCATATGTCCCGGATGAACCTCCAGCTGCAGATGTTGAGGAGGAGATGAGAGGAGATGATGGTTTTGAGGGAGGAGGTGATAGACAGGATTTTGGCACTTTTCCGGATCAGCCGGCACACTTTTCCGACTCTCCTAGACGTTTCCCGCGACCTTCCGGACCTTTTGGAGCTTCTTCCTCTCGCCACGCTAGCGTGAGTGAGAGGCCGACTTGGATGGATGCTCCTATCGCTTGGTATGGGGAGCAATCTTCATGGATGAGAGCTCCACCACCATGGTATGCACAGGCACCAACAGCACCGACTACACAGGATGCACCAGCGTGGTATGGTCAGCCGCCGGCATGGGCCACCGACCTTTCAAGGAGAGTCGGAGATTTGGAGATCCACCGGGAGCAGTAGGAGACACGGAGCCGGGAGCATGATGAGATGATGAGCGACATATACCGTCAGCAGTTCGGGCGGTACTATAGCCATGACTTCCGTCCGTTTCACCACCGCCGCCTCCATAGTGATGAGTTGATGACCACCAGTTTCAGCCGCCCCACCACCGTCTAGTGAGTTCATTTTGCATTTCTTCTTTTCTTTATTTCTTTTTCAGCATTGAGGACAATGTTTGTTCTAAGTATGGGGTGGGGTGTGACTATGTGTTATAATAACTCTATTACATTTGCTTGTTTCTATCCATGACACTTTACATGTTTCTTTCCATAGTCACACGTTTCATTATTGCATTGCATGAAAAAGGCTTTGAGAAACCCATAAAAATTTGAAAAATTTTGAAAAAAGTTTTGTGCTTCTAATATTTGAGATGATTTCTATGATAGTTCTTACTTGCGGAATGAGTTTTTTATGACAAATGTATGCTTAAACGGAATTATGAATTGAAAAGAAATTGAGTATGTTGTTTATCCTTTCTTGCAAATTTCATAATGTGTGAGTTTTATCTAAATCATATTGAGAAATTGAGGTTGAAATCACATGATGAGTTCTTATACTTCTTTATGAAATGGTTAAGGCAATTCGATTTTCTTATTTCTTTCTATGATCATTTAACCCCTCAATAAAAGTAATTGCCTCCCTTACCTATCCGGGAATTTGGAGGAGTTGATATTTGGCATGTTTGATGTGGGAGGGCTGATAACAAGATTTATGACTTAGGATTAGGTAATCATTTAGATAGATTTCTCACTCATTCATGCACGTTTTGGCATTGGTTCATGACGTCTTCGCTCAATTCATGCACATTTCTAGAAAAGACGTCTACACTACCTTTTATCGGTTTTATAGGTAATTCGGGGATCTATTGGACGTTAATCGATACATTTGAGGGCCAAGCCTCATGATGGTACACATCCAAAGCCTTGAAGGAGCATAATTGGATCAACAAAGGACACAAAGACCACCATTGGTGCAAGCAATGGAGCAACTCATGGCTAGACGATCATAGCATGCTTCTGTTGAAGAAAATCGACCTACACCCAGGAAAATCGGCCGATTTTTTCCTCTGGGTCGATTTTTGAGGCTTTGACAGCTTAAGCCACGTGTCCCACGATCTCTTGTCCGTCCTTGCTCTTGGTGGAGAATATAAGTGGTCCTTCAGGTGGTTGCTGAGCATCTCTCCTCTCCCACACTCTCATTGACAGCTCATTGATTTTGGAGAAAGATTGGAGGAGAAGAAAAGCTCTCAAGGATTGAAGGAAGAACAAGAACACCATTCTAAGAGTTTAGAGTGATTTTGAGTAATTTTGTAGTCTTGGATTGAAGAACTAATTGCAAGGATTGTTAAGAACGTTTTGCATCTTCATTTTAGAGTTTGTAAGTCTTGCTACAACTTGGATTTGGCTGAGATTTATTGATTTTGCTTACTCATCTTTCATTACTCATCTATGAACACCATGTATGCTTGTTTGATGATTTCGGATCTTGATATGCATATTATTGGCTAGTTTCTTGTGATTTTAGAGTGATGGATTGATGGTTATGGCTAGGGTGATGATAGGATGGGCTTATATGTCAGTTTAAGATGATTTATATGCACGAAACTCACAACAGAAGGAAAAATCGACCTGTTCATCAGATAAATCGGCCGATTTATCTGTAGAACAGCCCGATTTATTCTTCTGTTGCTCTTTAAATGATAAATCTGCATGCTAGGGTGTTTGGTTGTTTAAATCCTAGTGTTTATTAAGCCTAATTTAGCTTAGTATCACCTAATGCTACCAATCTAAGTGAGGGAAGAGATCTACCCGATGATTTCCGACCTTAGATACCTAAGATGATGAATGCTAGGTAGTAGTGAGCCTCATAAGCCGCTATTGGATCGAGTGTGCTAGGATTATTGCTTGAGATATCCCTATTCCGAGACTTACCCGGTAAGGAGAGGGTTACCCTTAAGTAGCATCTAGTTTGTGCGAAATTCCTTACTCTAACCCCTTGAGACCTACCCGGTAATAGGAGTTTGATGTGGGATTAGTGAAGTGAGAGACTTACCCGGTAATCGCTTCCATTAGTGAACATTCTTTCCCAAACACCACAGCTTGTCCTTAGAATCCTTAGAACCTTGAGTCCTATGCCATAACCGGAAATCTTGACCTCTAGAATCTATTTTTCTCTCTTGATCATATACTTGTGCTTTGTGTTACTTACTCGTTTGCTAGCTTAATTTGTTAGTTATTTTATTACTTTGCTTGACTTGTGATCTTTGTTTGATCACCACAAAAACTCAACCAAAAATATCATCATTTTCATTTCTTTATTTCTTTCTCTTTTCTTAGTCTAGATTCACACTATCTTGGATCATTGCTTGACTCGATTTCACTTTAGTCTTTGTGTTCGACCTCGGAATACTTATCTTTCTACAAACGTCCCGTACACTGCGGGTTCGCTAGGAGTTAGGATAATTATAACGAGTATAAATTTAAGACTTATTGCGTGCACATCACATCTATTCCTAGACGTAACCAGGTTTTTGCGCCGTTGCCGGGGACTAGGTCTAGATTGAGTCATTTTGTGATTGTTTATAGTGTAGATCTTTCTTGTTGCTTTTGATCTCTCTTTGGTGTGTGTCTTTGCTTTTCAGGACATCATCTCTCTCTTTAGGTGCATGCGAAGATCTCGTGGCAAGGATTTAGCTCCATTCGATCCCGAACCGGAGAAAACCCTTCGATCTAGATCCAAGAACATCCGAAAAGAGAAAGAGATGGCCGGAAGAAACCTCCAAGCTGAGTTGGATGAAGCCTTAGAGCAAATAAGGCTAAGAGATGAGCTCTTGGAGGAAGAAAGGAGACTTGCCAATGAGAGGCAAGAGGAGACTAGAAGGGAGATTGAGGAGATTAGGCAAGCCCTTGTTCAAGGAGAGCTTAATCGCCGACAACCTCCACCTCCTCCACCACCGGTGGAACAACCGCAGCCGGCGGCTAATGTTAGGGTTGTACCGATTGCCATTGAAGAGCCACAAACCCTAGGGAGACGCATGGATCCGGCACAAAGAGCACACCGTCCGGGTGTGAACTTAGGAGATCCCGTAGCCCACAACTATGAGCTCCGCCCTCAAGTTCTACAAATGATCCGGCATAATCAATTTGGAGGGATGGAAGGAGAGTCTCCTCATCAACACTTGATGAACTACGAGATTTTGATGGAGACTCTTAGACCGCCAAGACTAGAGAGCAACAACCATAAGCTAAGGGCTTTCTCCTTCTCTCTTAAGGACAAAGCCTTGGCTTGGTATCAATCTATTCCACAAGGGCGAGTTGGTACTTGGGAGGAGATGACAACCGAGTTTTTGACTAAGTTCTTCCCACCTTCCAAGACTACCGAATTAAGAGGGAAGATCAATGCCTTCTTGATGAAGTATAGAGAGAGTTTGTTCAAGTCTTGGGAGAGATTCAAAGACCTTCTCCTAGATTGTCCACACCATGGCATACCAAAAATTGAGCTATTGGAGATCTACTTCAAGGGACTTGATGAAGATAGCCAATTCAAGCTTCAATCCCTTTCCGGTGGGACCTTCATGGAGAAGCATGTGGATGATGCTTGGGAGTTTGTAGAGAAGCAAGCTCTAGTAATTGAGAAGTACTCCCATAGGAAGAGTGAAGGGAGAAAGGCGGGAGCATATGAGGTGAGTGAGGTCACCATGAGCAACTTCAAGCTCGACGCCATCAACAACGAGCTAAAGTCCTTGAGGGAGTTGTGTGCTACAACTTTGAAGAGTCAAGCAACCCCTCAAGTGCTTCCACAAGCTAACTTATCTTCCAAGGAGGAGGATGTAAACTATATGGGAAGGGGCAATTACAACAATTATCAAGGCCCAAGGAACTTCAACAACAACCGGCAATTCAACAATTACCGGCCCAACCACAACCATCCCGGGTTTTCTTACTCTAACCCGGATGGAGCCTTGAACCCTCCCGCTTCCACAAGCACAACTCCACCACCAAGAGCTTCACAAGAACCTCCACCCGGATTCACTCAACCTCCAAAGGATAGAACCGAAATGATGTTTGAGCAATTGCTTGGAAGGTTGAGTGGTCTTGAGAGCACGGTCACTTCTATCTCAAAGGCTCAAAAGGTTTTGGAAGCACAAGTGTTCCAAAAGGCGGGTGAGGCACATAGAGATCCGGGAAAGCTTCCCGGGAGAACCGAAGAAAACCCAAGAGGCCAAGTGTTGGCTATTACAACAAGAAGTGGGTTAAGCATGAAGGAGCCTTTGCCCAAGGAGAATGCTAAAGGGAAGCAAGTGGTGAATGAAGAAGAAATTTTGCAAGGAGATGGAGGCAAGAGCAAGGATGTAGAGCCAACCTATATGGCGCCGCCTCCATACAAGCCACCACTACCGTTCCCTCAATCACGAGCAAGAGCTCGCTTGGACAATCACTTTGGTAAATTCCTTGAACTAATGTCTAAATTGCATATTAACATTCCGTTCATGGATGCTATTTTAGGGATGCCGGCATATGGCAAGTTCTTGAAGGAAATACTCTCCAACAAAAGGAAGTTGAAGGAGTATGGGGAGATAAGGATGACTAAGAGATCCTCGGAGTTGATTCAAATAATGAAGGAGGAGATGCCTCCCAAGCTAAGAGATCCGGGATCCTTTTGTGTGCCAATCGGAGTAGGAGAAGTGAAGTATGATGCCCTATGTGATCTTGGGGCAAGTGTAAGCATCATCCCGCTTGCACTTTGCAACAAGGTTGGGCTAGGAGAGCCAAAGCCGGTCAAGATGACCCTTTACATGGCGGACCGCTCAATCACTCATCCGGTTGGGATCTTGGAAGACATCCCGGTACAATTAGGGAAGTTCTATGTGCCCATAGACTTCGTTGTTTTGGACATCCCGGCGGACTATCCGGTTCCTATCATCTTGGGGAGACCTTTCCTAGCTACTTCCGGATGTCTAGTGGATTGCAACAATGGGACTCTCTCCATCAACATTGGAGAAGAGAACATCAAGTTCAAGCTGTCCACAATGATGAAAGGGCCAACCCTTGATGAGGATATATTCAACATAGTTGAAGAAGAGGAGTCTAGAGAGGTTGTGAGCTCAATCTTGCTCAAGGATCCACTTGAGAGAGTTCTTAGCTCAAGCTTGATGGAGGAAGGAGTTGAGGAGAGTAGCAATGAAGTGATCAAGGCCTTGAATGCATTGGACGAGCTACCAAGTGTTGGGTTTGAAGTGCTAGAAGAAGAGGAAAACTGCCAGAAAAATCGGACTGGGGGCCAAAAATTGGCCGATTTTTGTACTTGTGCTGAAATTTCAGCCAGTTTTGCCAAAACAGAAACTCAGATCGACCCCCCCTTCAGATAAATCGACCGATTTTTCTTCCTGGGTCGATTTTCCTGAGTCTTTTCAGCATCAACAACTTGAGTATGAGCAATCATCAAAAGACTTCAAGGAGGCTTCCATGGCTTTGCAATCATCTCAACCTACATTGTATGGATCGTCTCCAACCGAAAAAGGTCCTCCTCAACTTGATCTTAAACCTCTTCCTTCTCATTTAAAGTATGCTTTCCTTGGTTCAAATTCTACTTATCCGGTGATTGTGAATGCATCTTTGAATGATGATGAGCTTAATAGATTGTTGAATGAATTGAAACTGCATAGAAAGGCAATAGGATACACCATTGATGATCTTGTTGGCATCAAACCCTCTTTGTGCATGCATAGGATAATGATGGAAGATAATCATAAACCCTCTATTGAACATCAAAGAAGATTGAATCCCATAATGAAAGAGGTAGTCAAAAAGGAAATCATAAAGTTGCTAGATGCGGGAATTATCTACCCTATCTCGGATAGTAAGTGGGTTAGTCCCGTTCATGTAGTACCTAAGAAGGGTGGTATGACCGTAGTAACCAATGAGAACAATGAACTAATTCCCACTAGAATGGTTACGGGATGGAGGATGTGCATTGATTATAGGAAGTTGAACATGGCCTCTAGGAAAGATCACTTCCCTCTCCCTTTCATTGACCAAATGCTAGAGAGATTAGCTCAACACTCTCATTTTTGCTACCTAGATGGCTATAGTGGATTCTTCCAAATCCCTATCCACCCCGATGACCAAGAGAAAACAACCTTTACATGTCCATGGGGTACTTTTGCATATAGGAGAATGCCATTTGGGTTGTGTAATGCACCCGCCACCTTCCAAAGGTGTATGATGGCTATCTTTTCGGAATACATTGAAGATATCATGGAAGTGTTCATGGATGATTTCTCTGTTTATGGTTCTTCCTTTGATAATTGCTTGGCTAACTTGTCATTAGTACTTCAAAGATGTGAGGAGACAAATCTTGTCTTAAATTGGGAAAAATGCCACTTCATGGTAAGTGAAGGTATTGTGTTAGGACACTTGGTGTCTAACCGTGGCATTGAGGTTGATAGAGCCAAGATTGAAACGATAGAGAAGTTGCCACCACCTACCTCGGTGAAAGGGGTAAGGAGTTTTTTAGGGCATGCCGGTTTTTACCCGAGGTTCATTCAAGATTTCTCTAAAATTTCTAAGCCTCTCACTAACCTACTAATGAAGGATGTTGAATTTGTCTTCTCCAAAGATTGCCTTGAAGCTTTTTGTAGGTTGAAGAACGCTTTGATCTCCGCACCTATAATGCAACCTCCGGATTGGAGTTTACCGTTTGAGATCATGTGTGATGCAAGCGATGTAGCCGTTGGGGCTGTTTTGGGGCAAAGGAAAGATGGGAAAACTCATGCTATTTATTATGCTAGCAAGACGCTAGATGATGCCCAACTCAATTATGCTACAACCGAGAAAGAGTTGCTAGCGGTAGTGTATGCCTTTGAGAAGTTTCGGTCATACCTCGTTGGGGCGAAGGTCATAGTTTATACGGATCATGCTGCGACCCGTTATCTACTTACCAAGAAGGATGCCAAGCCTAGGTTGATTCGGTGGATCCTTCTTCTTCAAGAGTTTGACTTGGAAATCCGGGACAAGAAGGGATCCGAGAACTCCGTGGCGGATCACCTTAGTAGACTTCCACCGATAGAGCTTGAGAGAGATGACATCCCGATTGATGACTCATTCCAGGATGAGCAATTGCAAATGGTGGAGGAATGCTTGTTCCAAGTGTCTAGGGGAAGTGAGCCATGGTACGCCGACATTGTGAACTATCTTGTGTGTGAGGAAGTGCCTCCCGGTTTGACATATGCCCAAAGGAAGAAGTTCTTCAAAGATGTGAGGCACTACTATTGGAGTGAACCACTTTTGTTCAAAAGAGGGCCGGATGGGATGTTTAGAAGATGCATACCGGAGGATGAGGTGGAGAGTGTGATCCGCCATTGTCACTCCTTGCCATGTGGAGGGCATGCTAGCGCACACAAGACATGTGCGAAAGTGCTACAATCGGGTTTTTTTTGGCCAAGTTTGTTCAAAGACGTGCAAGGCTTTGTGGTGGCTTGTGATGCTTGCCAAAGGACCGGCAACATCTCAAGGAGAAATGAGATGCCCTTGAACAACATCCAAGAGGTCGAAATATTTGATGTATGGGGTGTGGACTTCATGGGACCGTTTCCTTCTTCATGTGGAAATCTCTACATCCTATTGGCGGTGGATTATGTGTCAAGATGGGTGGAGGCAATCGCCTCTCCTACAAATGACGCCAAGGTTGTGGTGCGGTTCTTCAACCGAGTGATCTTCCCTAGGTTTGGAACACCAAGGGTGATCATAAGTGATGGAGGAAAGCACTTCACTAATAGGAACTTCGAAGCACTTTTGGCCAAGTATGGGGTGACTCATAAGGTGGCAACACCTTACCATCCCCAAACTAGTGGCCAAGTGGAGATCTCCAACCGGGAGATCAAGGCCATTCTTGAGAAGACGGTATCAAGGACGAGAAAAGATTGGGCTATGAAGTTCGATGATGCCTTGTGGGCATATAGGACCGCCTTCAAAACACCAATTGGCACCACTCCTTACAAGTTGGTCTATGGAAAGTCTTGCCACCTTCCGGTAGAGATGGAGCATCGAGCATATTGGGCTATAAGATGGCTAAATTTTGATCTCAAGGAGGCCGGAGAAAAGCGCTTGCTAGACATGAACGCCCTTGAGGAGATCCGGTTGGATGCTTATGAGAATGCTCGGATTTACAAGGAGAGAACCAAGCGATGGCATGATAAGAGGATCATCCCAAAGGAGTTGAGTGAAGGCGACCTTGTCCTTCTCTTCAACTCGAGGTTGCGGCTCTTCCCCGGAAAGCTCAAATCAAGATGGACCGGGCCATATGTGGTGAAGAAGATCTTTCCTCATGGAGCGGTAGAGATAGGAGGAGATCATTGTGGTGACTTCAAAGTGAATGGGCATCGATTGAAGAAGTACATCCCGGAAGCCCCGGTGGAAGTGATTGCCCCGCTTCACCTTGATTGAAACGCTCCTGAATTTGGTCAAGCTAATGACCTTAAAGAAGCGCTTAATGGGAGGCAACCCATTGGTACATATTTTTCCCTTTCTTTTTCTTGCTTTTGCTTGATCTTACTCTTGGTGTGCTTTGTTTTTCCTTTTGTGTTTTTGGGTGCTAGATCTTGTTGATTGTCATGAGTTATGAGATGTTGGAGGTCATGTGAAGGCCTCATGGAATGGTTGAAGAAGCAAGATCCGAGCACATGGACAAGGAAGAAAGCACCCAGGAAATCGGACTGTTCATGCCAAAAATCGGCCGATTTTCCTGGGTTGCTTGGCCGATTTTTCCTCTGTAAAGAAAAGTGATGATCTCCAATCAAGCATGGATGGAGCGGACATGGAACTTGGACGGCTTGCGGTGCCAAGCGCGGGTTCCGACACCATAATGAACATCAAGAGCTCTCTACCATCCTTGATCGATCATCCACCATCATCATCCAATGAGAACTGAAATACCAAAGCATCACCAATTTTACATTGTGAGAACTCTCTTTCACTTCTTTATTTAGCTTCCACATTGGGGACAATGTGTTTCTAAGTATGGGGTGGGGTTTTCATGATCACTTGCATGATTAGCATCTAGGATAGTTTAATTTTGTCACATGTTTCATTATGTCTTGCATTGTACATACATATTACGAAAAATCCAAAAAATTCAGAAAATTTTAAAAAATTTTAGTGCTTCTAAGGCTTGGATATGACCCTAATGATTGAACCTTGTCTTGTGGATTGGCTATGGATGGCCTTATGTGTTAAATTGATGAATGTATATGTGGACTTGAAGTACTTCTCTTGAATCCCATGAATGATTTGTGATCATGAATATTTTCCTTGATTGAATTGAGTATTGAAAATCGAAATTGCATGCTAGTTCTTGCACATCAATTAGGAGCGATTAAGGCAATTCATCTTCCTCTACTTCTCATCTTGATCATGTTGCTTGAGCACCTCAATTGATATAAATTGACCTCTTTTGACCCATCCGGGAATAGGAGCATGCTAGTGTGTTGATGTGTGTGAAAAGCAAGTGTGGGGTGAAGTTGTTGATGAAAAGAATGTCATGCATAAAATGCTGAAATTGTTGTGAAAGTGTAGCCAAAAATATAGGCTTGGGGACATTGGCTTAAATGACAAGTAACTCGGTACACTTCACATAATCGGGTGTTAGTGCCTTGCCAAAGTCAAATAAACCAATAGTCCTAACGAGCTTTGGTATGTGTGCCCGGTGTGGATGCATCTCGAAAAATAGAAAAAGCCCGAGAATGGCTAATCACCAAGGTTTCGGCTTTTGCACACCAATGCCATTGTCTCAAAAATAAAAGAAAGAAAAGAAAATGAAGAAAAATATACACTTGAGGGAAGTTGATAAGAAAATTTGAAGTTGTGGTTGTTTAGTTCCTTTCCCGGATTAGCATCACATAGCCTAGAAAATTCCCACCTAATCACAACGTTTCTTGGCCTTCTATTTTACAAGTCCTTTTGACCTACTTGCATGTGTGTAAGGCTAAGTGATTTAGATTGGATATACTCATGATCATCTTGACTTCTTCATCTTTACATTTCATTGCATGCTATCAAGTTAAGTGTAATTGTCTTTCCATGCTTTCATTTATTTGATACATAATTGCTTGTCCATTGCCATGAAACATGACTATGAAGGTGATCCAATATTAGAAGCACAACTCCAAAAGATTTTGCCATTTTTCTGCATACATAAATCATGTCATCTCTTAGTCTATAGTTAGGAATTTGCTCGGGGACGAGCAAACCTTAAGTATGGGGTATTTTTTATAACAAGATTTATGACTTAGGATTAGGTAATCATTTAGATAGATTTCTCACTCATTCATGCACGTTTTGGCATTGGTTCATGACGTCTTCGCTCAATTCATGCACATTTCTAGAAAAGACGTCTACACTACCTTTTATCGGTTTTATAGGTAATTCGGGGATCTATTGGACGTTAATCGATACATTTGAGGGCCAAGCCTCATGATGGTACACATCCAAAGCCTTGAAGGAGCATAATTGGATCAACAAAGGACACAAAGACCACCATTGGTGCAAGCAATGGAGCAACTCATGGCTAGACGATCATAGCATGCTTCTGTTGAAGAAAATCGACCTACACCCAGGAAAATCGGCCGATTTTTTCCTCTGGGTCGATTTTTGAGGCTTTGACAGCTTAAGTCACGTGTCCCACGATCTCTTGTCCGTCCTTGCTCTTGGTGGAGAATATAAGTGGTCCTTCAGGTGGTTGCTGAGCATCTCTCCTCTCCCACACTCTCATTGACAGCTCATTGATTTTGGAGAAAGATTGGAGGAGAAGAAAAGCTCTCAAGGATTGAAGGAAGAACAAGAACACCATTCTAAGAGTTTAGAGTGATTTTGAGTAATTTTGTAGTCTTGGATTGAAGAACTAATTGCAAGGATTGTTAAGAACGTTTTGCATCTTCATTTTAGAGTTGGTAAGTCTTGCTACAACTTGGATTTGGCTGAGATTTATTGATTTTGCTTACTCATCTTTCATTACTCATCTATGAACACCATGTATGCTTGTTTGATGATTTCGGATCTTGATATGCATATTATTGGCTAGTTTCTTGTGATTTTAGAGTGATGGATTGATGGTTATGGCTAGGGTGATGATAGGATGGGCTTATATGTCAGTTTAAGATGATTTATATGCACGAAACTCACAACAGAAGGAAAAATCGACCTGTTCATCAGATAAATCGGCCGATTTATCTGTAGAACAGCCCGATTTATTCTTCTGTTGCTCTTTAAATGATAAATCTGCATGCTAGGGTGTTTGGTTGTTTAAATCCTAGTGTTTATTAAGCCTAATTTAGCTTAGTATCACCTAATGCTACCAATCTAAGTGAGGGAAGAGATCTACCCGATGATTTCCGACCTTAGATACCTAAGATGATGAATGCTAGGTAGTAGTGAGCCTCATAAGCCGCTATTGGATCGAGTGTGCTAGGATTATTGCTTGAGATATCCCTATTCCGAGACTTACCCGGTAAGGAGAGGGTTACCCTTAAGTAGCATCTAGTTTGTGCGAAATTCCTTACTCTAACCCCTTGAGACCTACCCGGTAATAGGAGTTTGATGTGGGATTAGTGAAGTGAGAGACTTACCCGGTAATCGCTTCCATTAGTGAACATTCTTTCCCAAACACCACAGCTTGTCCTTAGAATCCTTAGAACCTTGAGTCCTATGCCATAACCGGAAATCTTGACCTCTAGAATCTATTTTTCTCTCTTGATCATATACTTGTGCTTTGTGTTACTTACTCGTTTGCTAGCTTAATTTGTTAGTTATTTTATTACTTTGCTTGACTTGTGATCTTTGTTTGATCACCACAAAAACTCAACCAAAAATATCATCATTTTCATTTCTTTATTTCTTTCTCTTTTCTTAGTCTAGATTCACACTATCTTGGATCATTGCTTGACTCGATTTCACTTTAGTCTTTGTGTTCGACCTCGGAATACTTACCTTTCTACAAACGTCCCGTACACTGCGGGTTCGCTAGGAGTTAGGATAATTATAACGAGTATAAATTTAAGACTTATTGCGTGCACATCACATCTATTCCTAGACGTAACAAGTTTTTGGTTATAATTATACTCGTTATAATTATAATTATACTCATTATAATTTAAGACTTCTTATATTTCATAAAGAAGTATAAGAAAATCGCTAGGAGTTTTGTGCTTCTAATATTTGAGATGATTTCTATGATAGTTCTTACTTGCGGAATGAGTTTTTTATGACAAATGTATGCTTAAACGGAATTATGAATTGAAAAGAAATTGAGTATGTTGTTTATCCTTTCTTGCAAATTTCATAATGTGTGAGTTTTATCTAAATCATATTGAGAAATTGAGGTTGAAATCACATGATGAGTTCTTATACTTCTTTATGAAATGGTTAAGGCAATTCGATTTTCTTATTTCTTTCTATGATCATTTAACCCCTCAATAAAAGTAATTGCCTCCCTTACCTATCCGGGAATTTGGAGGAGTTGATATTTGGCATGTTTGATGTGGGAGGGCCATGAAAGCAAAATTGTGCATTCAAAGAATAAAACTAATAGGTTTGGGGAAGTCAATCATGATGATGAGTAACTCGGCACCATTCACATAGCCGGGTGTTTGTGTCTTGCCAAAGTCGGATTGAGCGATATTCCTAACGGATTATGGTATGTGCATCAAGGGTTTGAGGCATCTCGAAATTGAGAAACGCCAATCTCCTAGGCTTCGGTTCTTGTGCACCGCTGTCCATACTTCCAAAAGTAAAGTTGAAAAATAATATGAAAAAGAAAAGAGCAAAGCTCTAAGTTGATGGTGTTGCAAAATCAAAATAAAAAGTAAAAGAGTTGGGTTATTCCTTTTCCCGGATTCATGCACCACATCCCTTATAAGTTTCCCTCATTTCCGCATTCTAGACCTTACTTGGAAGCCCTTAAGATCAAAAGAGTGTTATTTGACTTGGTGATCTAAATTGAAGTTTCACATGCTTGATTTTGAAATTGCTTGAAGGTTATGATGTTTGTTTTGATGTTTGAGCAACTTGCGATGTTTCTTTACTCTACATTCTTTGGTTTATGTATATGAGCGTTTTCAAAGGTGAATGAAGCAAGGTTTGAGAATGATATATTGACTAGAAGCACATTTACCTAAAAGATGTTTTGTTTTGAGTTTGCATGCATATTTCATCCTAACTTGTGTTCTAAGCTTTTGAAAACCTTGCTTGGGGACAAGCAAGTGACAAGTATGGGGTATTTTGTTAGCATGAAATATTGCGATATTATAGGCACTTATTTTGGTTGATTTTCACTCATTATTGTGTTCATGGATAAGGTATAGAAGCATTTGTTAGTTTGTTCACCTATTTCGTCGATATGGAAGTCTACACTAGCTTTGTGTTAATTATAGGTGAATAAGAGCTGAAATCGGATCGTTTGATGGAAAACAAGGAGTAATCGATCATGTTCAAAGATGAGGAAATACATTGAGGAAGCTAAGGAAGGAGCTAGGATGAAGAATGGCACGAAACAAAGGCAACAAAGAAGCATTATACACTTCCACGCCTATTTCCACGGCCGTGGACTTGGCATTATGAACGTGGACTTGAGCTTTGAGCAATTCAGTGAGTTACATGGTATAAATTACGGTCGTGGAAGGCATGAGACACCGTAATCCATTTCCACGCTCTAAATCACGGTCGTGGAATCTCATGAGACCGTGATTTAGGCGATCTTTTGACGAATCATTATTTGCCACGTCATCTAAGTATTGGGCCTTGAAGGTATCTTTTTCTCACCTTATAAAAAGGCTGGGAAAGAGAGTTTTCGGTAGCTTCACTCAGGGTTTTGCTTAGGTTTGCGAAAGCACTGCGGATTTGGATTTTTGGAGATTGCTTGTGGCGGAAGTTACGCCCTTTGTCCTAGGTTTGATATTGAAGACGGATTGACATCCCGTTCTTCGTTCTTATCTAAGATTGTTTTGTTGGTTTGTGCTATATTCCGAATCTATTGAACATTACTCTTTGTGTTTTAGATTTGGAGATTGGATTTGAAGTTTATTCCAATATTCGAGGGTTTTCATATTTCTCTCTTTATCACTTGAATTTTGATATTATAATGAAGGTTATTGGCTAAAACCCTTTAGCAATTCTA
The DNA here is from genome assembly GCA_033239125.1 of Fagopyrum homotropicum. Taxonomy (NCBI): domain Eukaryota; kingdom Viridiplantae; phylum Streptophyta; class Magnoliopsida; order Caryophyllales; family Polygonaceae; genus Fagopyrum; species Fagopyrum homotropicum. The sequence goes on from BSWB01000007.1 coordinate 12,294,635, forward strand.
AGGTGAAGGGTTGATAGTTGTGGCTTAGATGATGATAGATCGATCATAAACATATTGGACCCTGAGAGTGCGAGAAATATCGTCGACAACCTAAATCACGGCCTGTTCTAGGACTTCCACGGCCGTGGAACTCAAGATCTAGCCGTAATTTACCCCATTTTACGAACCTTGCTTTTACTTTAATTCAAAGTTAAAGATTAGCTTTAACCTAGGCTTGGCTTGCCTTTCCTAGGTAGTAGTGAGACTCAACATCCTCTATTTCGGTTTCGAGTGTCACATCCTTAATCGTTTGAGCTTATCTTGATCCTTGGGCTACAAGTTTGGGTATTTGAGATCAATTCTTACCTTTAGATCCTTTCTATACTGAAGCCTCAACAACCTTTATAGAGAGCGTCTTTGGGTTAGACATATAGGGTTTTGGAACTTCATCGTGCATTACCTTATTTTAGTATACCTTTGCAATTCTCAACTCTGTCCTTATATGTATAGTATATCTTGAATCAATTGTCACAATTAGATACCTGTATCTTTAGGGTTGCTGTTTTCCCAATACTTGCAAAGCTTATCACATTTACTTGCTTGACAATTTACAAACTGAATTTGTTCCCCCCAAATCCCTGAGTTCGACACTCTAGAATTCTTGCTTTACTACGCCGATCCGTACATTGCGGGTTCGCTTGCTTAGATTTCAGTTTTATAAATTTAAGACTTTGTGACGCACACTTTGAGGCAAACAATAGTAGTTTAAAAAACTTTACAGTTCTACGATTTTTGTATCCCTTACTAAGATTTCCAATTAACTAAACCTAACAAAACTATTTGTTCAGGCGCGTGCACAGCACTCGCTACCGCCTATTATCTTAAAAGTTAATGTTAGTAGATCATTGATAAAGATGATAAAGGTGAAATAAAATATCAAAAAGGAAAATAAAAATAAGTTTTAAAAATTAAAATACAAATATTAAAATAGATAAAATTAAATTTTTCAATTACAAAATTATATTAGGTAGCTTTAAATAATATCCTTAAAGATTAAGAAGATGTAATGATGATTATATTATAACAATTTATACATTTGTTAAGTTAGTGATTATTTCGTAATTAATATAAGAACTATGTATTTATAAGTCAAAGTTAGAATACTAAATTATTTAATTATCTTATAAATAAAAGTGGGGAATTTTTCAAAAAATAATGATAAGAAAATATTGAAGATTGTGGTAAGATTAAAAATGAAAATAATATATTTATCTATGTTAATGATTTTTTTTCTTATTTATTTAATTATAAAACTAAAATGCACAAGAAAAAGACGTGTGCCGGCAAGTTTATAAGAACATGATACGTGAAACAAAGAGCTTATGATTTAATATATGTATATACATCAACGCCTCTAATATTATTTACCTTTGTTTTAATATTTTTATGTGTAACAAAATATTTAGAAGATTTAATTATACGCTATTATTTTAGTTTAATTTTTATATAATCCGATCCTCTAATCTCTAATACTAAGATACGGGAAATTTTAAGATGTGTATAATTTAAAAAGCTATAATCGAGATTAAAATGACAAATATAGATTGAATCGTAGGGTTTATCCTCTTCACATCTCCATCATCCAATCGCTTATTTTCTTTGCATATTCAGTTTTGATTTATTTATTTATTTCATCATTGATTGGCCTGAGTATTTGTTCTTCATCCGATTGCTCATTTTGTATGTAAATGTAACTTGGCTTGCAAGAACCCGTCATCTTGAATTGAGCAAGCAACCCAAGTTCGAGCATTTAGATTCACTAACTCCAAGCAAGAGTTGCCACCTGCAAGCCCATATGTGCAATGCTTTAAACCGCGACCTAGACCACCAATGTTCCAACTTTCTTGATCAACCTTCGGTGCATCAATTCCAATCGGGAGTCAAGGTCCCAAATCCGGGTATGTTCACCCGAGTTCAAATGAAATTGCTTTTGACGATGAGGAACATATAGAGCTTATATAATGACAAGGAAGAAATTGGATTCATCTAGTGTAGATCTAGTGTAAAGGAGATGAAGACACATACCCTTTTTTTAATAATTGCGTCGAAAACGAGTTAAACGCTAAAAGAAAATCTTTCTCTCTTCTCACTCTTCTCTCCCTTTCAACTTAATTTGATAGTTATTTCCCAGTAACCCACGTCTGCTCTCTCGTTATGGAGGTTGACCCTCCACCACCACCACCCTTGCCACCGTTTGTGGTGCCCTCTTTTGTTCCTCTTGACATTGCTACAGAGGCTATACCACCGGAGGTAGTCCAATCTAGTGCTCATTCGGTGATAGTTAATTCTTCTACTGGTATCGCTATTGGTACCACTACTCATCTGCTATTGGCCCCATTGTTGTTGTGACGCTTGAGTCATGATTCATCCCTTGCTATTACTATACAAAGCCTTGTGCAACCTGGTCTATCGGAGTTTCGGTGTACGGTGGTTTGCGAGGGATCTACTACTACACAATATGTCCCGGATTTAGGGCATGACTTTGTCGATAGATCTCAGTTCCTAACCGTTTGGTCCGTATGGAGATCCAGTCGTTACGATTGCTAAGGGATTATCTGCTTCACTCGAGGAAAAATAGAAACATTCCATTTGCTTTCAAAGTGCTTGGTTATCCAGATGTATTTCCGGTTATGGGATGTCGGATTAAAGATTTGTGAACGTGTGGTACCAACCTTCAACTAATTGATCTAGATAATAATTAATGTTTAGCCCGGTTTTGTAATGAATCTGAACTTTTTACAGTGCTTACTGGCGGACCATGAGCAATCTTTGGTAGATGCTTGATCATGGAGAGATGAACCCTTGAGTTTGTGACAACTGACCCTATTATATCCACTCCTACATGGTTACATAGCACTAACATCCTTATGTAGTGGTATCATAAAGATATCTTATGGACTATGACTTGAGGTGGTGTGTCTCCAAACACTGTTGATCCTAAAACCATGAATTTCAACCATTGAAGCTTTGATCGTTCTATGCGTGGTAATTGGTCTCACTAGACCACTCAAAAAGACGATTCATATAAATGACATCCGGTGCCCAATAGAGTACGAGGGACTTGACATTATTTGTTTCAAATGCGGTCGTTATGAGAACTATGCTTCTACATGTGACAACTCTGAAGCTGCATATCCAATAACTATTCAACATGCCGGTCAACAGCAGCCTAAATTTCCTACTGTTGCGGTTAATATGCCATTGTCTATTGCTATTGTTAATTTTGCCAACGTTCAAAACCACGAGTCAATCTCTCCGCCATTGGATGACTCTTCTTTTGGACCTTGGATGTTAGTTTCTCATTGGAATAGTGTGTAGAGAAATCATCCTTCTTCAATGGGAGCACACGGAAACGGTAAGGTTCTTTTGAAAATTCATTTATGTAGTAGATCAGAAAACTCAACAACCTTTGACAGACAAACAATCTTCAACTACGGTGCTTACTCCTTCCTCGGTTGTTTCAAAGGAAAAGTTGGCGTTGAGCCTGCATCGTCTATCACCCCAAATGTTATTGATACAAGGATCGGCTAGTGTTCAATCACTCCTAAACACTCACCATCTACTATCGTCAGAGTTACAAAGAAATGCTCGACAAGTTCGGTTACTCCTTCTAATTTACCGGTGATAGCAGAAGTTAGTACCGGTGAATTACTTCCGAGTGTTGATCCCTAACCGTCGAAGAAAAATAAGCAAAATAGTAAGCAAAAAAAACCTCGAACGGAGACTAGCATGGCGGTCCAAGCTAATATTGACGAAGGATCTCATAATATGCGTCATCCTTGTTTGGTCAAAAGGGCAACATTAAATTGTTCAAGCTTCCTTAAACTCACCCCGTCTTTAGCCTTTGCTTCGCACAATTGATCCCAACTATGTCAATGAAGCTTGTTTTGACTACCTTCTCCCCACCAAAACTTACACATGAGTTTCTCAATCTCCCGACAGAACCCTACCGACAACACAAAGCATAACATATCATATAAAGGAATCAACTGAATGACTGACTTCAAGAAAACCTCCTTGTTAGCCAACCCTATACAATTGTCGGTTATGCCAAGGGGAGAGCTTTGCAGCAACTTGTTCCATGATGTTAGCAAAAGCGCCCCACTTAGATCATCCTACGTACCACGTAGGCAGCTCAAGGTAACGATCATGGTGCTCAACCTCAAGATAGACATAATTCCCTTGACAAAATCCCTAGACCTCCCCGAAACATTACGGTTTAAAGATAATTAAGACTTAAAAAAGTTAACCTATTGACCGGAAGCTTCTCCATAAAGACATAGAGTATTGTGAGAATGGCTACAAATATTAGAAAGCCAAACTTGTTTTATTCCACTGAGATATACGTGTATATATACAAATGACCTAGGATTAGTTTACTAAAATACTAATACATAATATTAGCAAAAGGAAACAAACTTATTCTGCAGTACCAATTTAGGGAGGTGAATACATATGTCAAGGGATATTGTATCACTCCCCCTCAAGTTGGAGCATGAATGTCTCGAATGCCCAATTTGCGAAGGAGGAAACGAAATTGATGTTGACCTAAGGCCTTAGTAAGAATATCAGCAAGCTGATGTGCGGAGCGAACGTGTGCAGTTTTAATGTTGCCGTTTTGAACTTCATCCCGAATTACATGACAATCGATCTCGATATGCTTTGTGCGCTCGTGAAACACCGGGTTGGAGGCGATGTGTAATGCAGATTTGTTGTCACACCAAAGCGTCATGGGTTGTTGATGATTGACATTAAATGAACGTAGGAGGGACTTTAGCCACTTGAGTTCACACGTTGTGGTAGCCATGGCCCGATACTCGGCTTCAGCAGAGGATCGAGAACCGGTTGTTTGTTTCTTTGTCTTCCAAGAGATAGGTGAACCTCCCAAAAATATAAAGAAACCAGTTAAAGACCGTCGTGTTAATGGACATGTAGCATAATCGGAGTCGCAAAAAGCATTGAGTTGCAGAGAACTTGAACGAGGGAAGAAAATACCTTGTCCGGGGCTCGTCTTTAAATAGCGTAAGACTCGAAGACTGGCAAGCCATTGGTTTTCGGTAGGTCTTTGCATATATTGAGCGAGGACATGGACACAATAGCTGAGGTCGGGTCGGGTTATTGTGAGGTAAATCAATCGACCGATAAGGCGCCGGTATTGTGCTGGATTTGAAAACGGGGGACTTGTATCCAATGACAGATTATGACCTGGCTCAATAGGAAAAGGAGAAGGACGGGATCCAAGATTACCAGACTCTTGTAAAATGTCGAGAGTATACTTACGTTGGGATAGGAACAAACCATTCGGTGTTCGAGTGAGTTCGAGGCCAAGAAAGTAACGTAAGACACCCAAGTCTTTCATATGAAAGCACTTATGGAGATAAGCCTTGAATCGTGCTATAGTTGCTGGATCATTTCCTGCAATAACGAGATCGTCAACATAGATAAGGATATGTAGTTCAATACCTGGTTTAGTGTAGGAGAACAATGAGTAATCTGCGTATGACTGTCGGAACCCAACTCGGATGAGTGCAGATCGAAGCTTGGCGAACCAGTTCCTAGGCGATTGTCGAAGACCGTAGATGGATTTACGCAAATGACACACTTTTGAGGTGTCGGTTGTTTGGAACCCGGGAGGAAGCTTCATATAAACGTCTTCATGTAAATCACCGTGTAGGAATGCGTTGTGGACGTCCATTTGATGGAGCTCCCAATTCCGAATGGATGCTACTGCAAGAAAGACTTTCACAGAAACCATCTTAGCCACAGGTGCAAAAGTTTCGGTGTAGTTTGTACCTTCGGTTTGATTGTTTCCCAAGGCGACCAATCGGGCCTTGTATCGTTCGATAGAACCATCGGCATTGAGCTTAGTACGGAATACCCACTTACAACCTATGGATTTCTTTCCAGGAGGTAGGGAGATGATAGACCATGTGTGATTACGTTGTAAAGCGTCAAGTTCATCCTTCATCGCCGTTCGCCAATGTGAGTATCGATTAGCGTCTTTGAATGATGTTGGATCCGGATGAGCAGCGGAGACAGACAAGTAGCATCTGTATGAAGGAGAGAGATGAGAGTACGAGAGATAATCGGATATAGGGTAAGAAGACCTACCTTGCGCCTTGACTGAAGTAGGAATGAGATTCGTGTTGTATGTAGTGGTATGGTTACATACATAATCTCGATGTAATGTGTTTGGATGCGAGATCGTGTGCTGCGTCGAATAGGCAACTGAGTTGAAATAGAATTATCTTCTAGAGAAATTTGATCCGAGATTACAGGGGAAGAGGTCATATGAGGATCTATAGTTGGTTGATTTTGGATCGGAATATGCGGATGGGTGGGAAGAGTAGATGGGGAAGGTATAATATTTGCAGGAGATTGGCAAGTATCCATAGATACAGGATCGTCAAATATTATAGGATTGGGGATAGAAAACTTTCCTGAGATATTTTGATTATAATCAATAGAATAGGTAGGAGAGAGATTGGGGGGATTTGAATTAGGTAGGGCAATATTTTCATTATTTGTGGATAGAAAGGGAGGGGGATCCGTGTGATTGGATTGGGGAGTAGGATTAAATGGGTTAGGTGGGGTAGGGTTAGAAGAGAGAGAAATATTGGGAGGGGGGGGTCCGTGTGATCTGATTGGGTAGTAATATTAGATGGGTTAGTGGGGTAGGGTTAGGAGAGATAGAAATATTTTGAATAAGTTCCTCTTTAAACGGAAAAATATTTTTGTGAAAAATAACGTCACGTGATACAAAAATCGATTTAGTTTCTAGATCATATAGTCTCCATCCTTTTTGGTTGAAAGGGTAGCCTAGAAAAATACATTTTCGACTACGAGAATTAAATTTGTTTTTGTCTCTTGGTAATTTTGAAGCGTAACATAAACACCCGAAAATACGAAAGTGTGTATACGTGGGTTTTTGTTTATAAAGCATTTCAAAAGGAGTTTTATTTTGAATAATTGAACTAGGAGTGCGATTAATTAAGTAGCAAGCCGTTAAAATTGTTTCGCCCCAAAAAATGATTGGTAGAGAAGCTTGAAATAAAAGGGCTCGAGCGACGTTAAGTATATGTCGATGTTTACGCTCAACACGCCCGTTTTGTTGCGGTGTATAGGTGCACGATGTTTCAAACAAAATGTCATTATCACTAAAAAAGGATTTAAGAGAAATGAATTCGGATCCATTATCACTGCGGAATTTTTTAGTAGTTGATTGAAATTGTGTTTGACACATTTTGACAAAATTTTTAATTATTCTTGAAACTTCGGATTTATTAGATATTAGAAAAACCCATGTAATTCTAGGATAATCATCTAGGAGAGTTAAAAAATAAAACGCTCCACATAGAGATGAAATACGATATGGTCCCCATACATCACAATGTATTAAATCAAATACCGATGTAGCATTAGAAGTACTTATAGGAAAAACAATACGTGTTTGCTTGGCTCGGTAACAAACGTCACAAGGAGCCTTTTTGTTTTGAGAAATAGAAGAGGAGGTAACTCCCGGAAAAGTTTCAAGTAATTGAAAAGCAGGATGCCCTAGTCGTTGGTGCCATAGGACAGTTTTATTGGAATGAAAAACAGAAGTGGGTGCGGCGGAATAGACGGGTAGAGGGTTGAACCAACTTAGCCAATACACGCCATCACAAGTCTCACCCGCTCCAATCAGCGTCTGCGTAGTGAGGTCCTGTATAACGCATAATTTAGAAGTTAGGATAACGGTACATGATAATTGTTTAGTGAGGCATCCAATCGAAACGAGATTACATTTTAAGCCGGGAACAAATAATACATTGTTTAAAATAAAATTTGAATTAAAATTAACCGATCCTGCAGATTTTGTTGTTGCTAAAATACCATTTGGAAGTTGAATGGTGTAATCCGATCCATTAGTAATATTAAACAACAATTTTCGATTACCTGTCATGTGAAAAGAGGCACCGCTATCTAATATCCATGAGTTAAAATTGTTACCTGATAGTGTATCATTGGACGTTGCATGATATGTTTTGAATCTCTCAAATAAGTCAGCCCACTGGTCCTCAGTAACATTTGAACCAAGATGAATACGATCCTGGGATGAAATTGGAGTCACTGCAGCATGGGCATGTGCTGTTTGTATAGCACTACTAGTGCCATCTAGTGGAGTAGTATTGGGTGATTTGTTGACAAAAGAACGAGATCGAGATGGTGGTGCACCGGTGGTGGGATTAGAGACCCCTTTTCCATTGTTCCACCATTCAGGGAACCCGATAATTTTGAAACACGAGGCCTTGTCATGACCGGATCTGTTGCAATGAGTACAAAAGAGAGAGGATTTGTCCGGTTTACCTTGATTCGTGCGCGAAGCCCCTCGAACAGCAAGTGCGAGTGAGTCGGTGTGAACCTCCCTTTCTTTTGACTCATTATGTGTGCATTCTTCCTGTATAGCAAGTGCATAAACCTTATTAAGGGTGGGTAATACCTCTTTAGATATGACGGAAGATCGTAGATGAGCGTAGTTGTCATCGAGTCCTAGGAGAAACTGGTGGACTCGCTCATCATCACGAGCCATTGATAAGATCTTAGCACAAGGATTGCAGATATCCTTATGAGATGGGAGACACGCAGCAAGTTCGTCCCATAAGCGACGAAGTCGTCCATAGTAAGATGTGATGCTTTGGCCTTGTTGAGAGCAATGACCTATATCGGATCTCAGCTTGAGGATACGCGGTCCATTGCCGACCGAGAATCTTTGCTCGATATCAAGCCAAAGTGCACATACTGTGTCAAAGTATGTTAGGGAAGAACGAAGTGTAGAATCAACAGATTGTATCGTCCATCCGATTAACATCGAGTTGACGGTGTGCCAATGGATGTAGTCGGCAGAATCAACATCAGGTTCGGTAATGCTACCATCAATGAACCCTAATTTTCTTTTGGCACGAAATGCATTTGTCATATTTCGTGACCAATCTGAGTAGTTAACCCCTTTGAGGATCACCGAGCATATGGAAAGGCCGGGATGATCCGAAGGGTGAAGATAGTAAGGATCTGTGATATCGAGTGTTTTGGTGGTGGACATAATCGAGTTTTGAGACTCAAGAAGAGAGGATCGTTTGAAAGCCTGATACCATGTGAGAATGGCTACAAATATTAGAAAGCCAAACTTGTTTTATTCCACTGAGATATACGTGTATATATACAAATGACCTAGGATTAGTTTACTAAAATACTAATACATAATATTAGCAAAAAGAAACAAACTTATTCTGCAGTACCAATTTAGGGAGGTGAATACATATGTCAAGGGATATTGTATCAAGTATTAGCAATAGTAAAATTGTGTTGACAAGTGGCCTTAGCAAACAAAAGACAGTCATCCGTAAAAAAAGATATGTTACTTAGAGGGGTTGATCTAGCAATCTGAATACCCTCCACATGCTAATACTAGTAGTGTCTTCAATCATACATGACAAAGATTCCGCACACAACAGAAATAAGAAGGGAGACAAGGGATCACCTCAGCGTAAACCTCGAGATAGGATAAATCGAGAAGAGGGCACTCCAATCATAAGGATAGAGAAAGACAATGAACCAACGTGTCGCGTCACAAGGGATACCCATTCCTCAACCAAAGCGTAGTTGTTGCATACTCCACTCCAAAAACTCCCATTCTACCCTATCATACGATTTAACCATGTTCAACTTGACTGCCATAAATCCATCCTTGCCCATACATCTTGTATTCATATGATATAAGACCTCATAAGCATCCAATACATTATTGATACTGAGATGTCCAAGAACAAAGACACTTTGGGAGGGAGAAATGGCTTTACAAAGGCAATCCTTCATTTCATACGATTGACAATCATCTTTGAGATTATCTCGTATCATACGTTACACAAACTAATAGACCGCAAGTCCCTCATTCTAGATGGGTGCTCAACCTTAGGAATTAACGAACTAAAAGTATGTTTTAAACCATCAAGGATAGAGTTACCATGTAAGATACCCAAAACAAACATCATCACCTCCGACCCGACAATGTCTCAGAATTTTTCTGATAGAATAAAGTCGTCACCAGGAGCTTTTTTCAGATACATGCTAAAGAACGCACATTCAACCTTCACATCAAAACGGCCTCAAGAGACTCTAATTGTCATAAGGCAATACAACACTTGGAACATCAACCAACGCAATATCAATGTTAGTACACCCTGGAGACGCAAACAGAGATTCAAAGTACTCCACTGCCACACGTGCTCGACTATCGTCACTACGCCATTCCATCCCTACATCGTCCACCAAGCGCATAATGTTACTTCTCCGATTCCGCCCATTAGCTTTGTTATGGAAAAAGCGAGTATTGCGATCTCCCCATCGCATTTCATTGGCTCGGGCACGTTAGAACCAAATTATTTCTTCTTGGTACACGAGGTCTTGCTCTTGGGCCTATGGGAACTGGCGGCGAGCCACCAAACTGTCATGCATCCCATTCATGTTTATACCTCATAAATCCTCCCTAACCTCATTCCGACAAACCATGATATTGCCAAACATGCACGATTCTATTCTCGCAGCCATCCAAAGTACAACCAACCTTTGTTAGCACCGCACCGTCCCTTACTCCCAACGATGGACACTGTAACCAATTCATCACCACCCCTTTATAACCATCATGTTTGGTCCAAAGTGGTTCAAACCGCACCGGTCGCGAGCATGTCCGCTTAACCTAACATCCCCTCACATTGTAAAAGATAAATCATTACTGGGACATGATTAGACATAAGCATGTCCACGGGTCGGACCCGCCGGGTCGAGGTCCGGGAAGGGTGACCCGGACCCGGACCCGTGTAAAAGGTCAACCCGCCGGGTCACGGGTCAGACCCGGCGGGTCGGCGGATTGGCCCTTTTATTTTAAAAACCAATTTAAAAAAAAATGATCCGGCGGGTCGACCCGCCAACAACTATTTTAGCCGTTGAGATTTTTTTTTTTAGTTTTTTTTTCAAAATTAATGACCCGCTGGGTCACGGGTAAGGATCACCTCGACCCTTACCCGTACCCGTAACCCGCCGGATCACTGACCCACCGGGTCACGGATTACCCGTGACCCGTGGACATGCACAATTAGACATCTCCCTATCAAGATGGCGAGCCATTGTTCTTGAAAACGGTCAAGCCACTCATCAAACGCGAAGCGGAAATCCAAACTTTTGGATACAAAGGCATCTCCACGACACCCATTACCCCAATTCCAAGTGAAACGTTGTCCTTGGAAAGGCAAATCACGTAAGCCACACTTATCCAACACCTCGCGAAAGACAAGCTTCGGACTCCTTTCGGTGTCCCTCCCACCTTTCTTATCCTCCCGTGACAAAGTCTAATCGAAATCTCTTGTACATAGCCACTCATCTGTCGGTTCCTCCCTTAAGCGATCCAACAACGCCCAAGACTGATACTTCTCAAGACCTCTTGGCCATCCATAAAAACAAGGAAGCCTCTAGGGTCACACAAACACCTATAGGAAAAACCAATTAGGATATTTAAATATATATTTTTTAAAAATAATTTGGTTTATATTTCAAGTCCAACGTCACCGATCGACGATGACGCCTTTACATGACAAAAAATCGCTTTTTCTAAATGTAAATGACGCCACCATCTGATTTGTGGTCATAAACTCTCATAGACAACACGACGTCTTTCTTTGTCACGTTTCATCTACACAAAATTTGGTAATATGCTTTCGGGCCCCACTTTCTTGAATCAATTTTCACTCATTTTGTGCTTTTAACTTAATTAGACCCACACTAAATAAGTATTAAAAAAGTCTTATTTTAATTTTTTTTGGTAATTATAATAGTGCAACATCTGTATATCCTTACTATACTAAAAGTGGGAGTCGGCTAAATGAATAGTCAATTTCCCATTTTACCCTTTTTATTTTGTTATTATTTTTTTCCTTCATATTTTACCCTTATTTTTTTGGCTGAATTTGCAATGTAGACCTTTTACAATGTAGAGTTTGGATTTAGGGTCTCCCAATTATTCATTTAGAAAATGGGCTTCTATATACTAGATGAAATCAGAAAAAGTACAAAAAAGTGATAGTCATTTATTTGATTGATGACAATTTGATGGACATTTTCCATGGAATTTGTGCCAAATAAATGCAACCATTTTTCTTCCCTATTTATCTCATGTCCCTTATTCTTCCCTTCAAATGCAGTTCCTTTCTTCTTTCATAACTCAAATTCTTCCAAACGCAGGTCCTTTCTTCTTCCCTTCACCGAAATCTGGAAGCAATCCCCTGTTCTATTTTTGGGTAAGTAATATCCAAAACTGCATACCCAAACTGCACACGCATATACTCAATAAGCAATACAAAAAATGCATACCCAAACTGCACACACATATACTCAATGATCAATACCCAAAAAAATGCATTTCAATCACTCAATAAACAATACCAAAAAATGCATACCCAAAAAAATGCATATCAATCACTCAATAAGCAATACTCAAAACTACACACACATATATTCAAAAATACTTACCCAAACTGCACACACATATACTCAATAAACATTACCCAAAAATACTTACCCAAACTGCACACACATATACTCAATTAACATTACCCAAAAATACTTACCCAAACTGCACACACATATACTCAATTAACATTACCCAAAAATACTTACCCAAACTGCACACACATATACTCAATAAACAATACCCAAAAAATGCATATCATTCACTCAATAAGCAATACCCAAAAATGCATACCCAAATATGCATACCCAAAAATGCGACCCCTGGCAGCGTCTTGTAGTGAGGGAAGGCTCGTCGACTACTTCTTCTTGTGCATCGAAGGCACCGACTGCGGCACTCTAAACCCCTAGCGGCCAATCTGTAGCGATGAAAGGCGACGACTGTGCTTTCTTTGGTCCGGTGGTGCAGAGAAGGGTAGGGGAAGAGGCAGAGAGAGACAGAGAACGAGAGAGGAAGAAGGGGAAGACTTGTCAAAAGCCTCGACGGGCTGGGGAAGAAGATTGAAGGCATGCAGTGCCGGTCCTCGACGGGCTGAAATAGGAGATGACCAACAGAGCAGGTTTCGGTTTTCATCTGAGACGGAAAGTGGATGAGAGACTGAGAAGGTAGGGAAGTGAAGGTCCGGCGGTTGAGCAAGAGAAGAAAGAAGAAGGATTCGGCTAGGTTAAAAAAAAGAGGTTGACATTTAAATTTTCTACAGCCCATCATTTCAATTCAAATACAGCTATTAATTTTTTTGCAGGCCTAAATTTTTTTGACAGCCCATTCATCCATCCATCTTTTCTTGGGAGGCCCACAAATACAGCTATTAATTTTTTTTGCAGGCCTAAATTATACTAGGAGCCCACTTTGTTAAAGTAAAATTTTAGGAGCCCTATTTCCCTCATTTATTCTATTTTTTTTGATGATTCAGTTTTGTTTAATTGCGTGTCTTCCTCTCAAGCCACCTCTTCTTTACCCCATCGGTTCCTCCGTCTTCTTCCGCAATTTTCTTCTCTATCTCTCTCAAACTATTTCTTTTCTACTCTTCTCTCCCCAAATTCTCTCGATTCTCAGATATCTCAATTGACTACTGAAGCTCCCAGCCCGAGATATCACTCTTCAATTTCTAAGGTTTCTTGGATTGGTTTTAGGTTTTACGAAGTATCACTCCTCAATTTCGTAACACCACGTGTCGTTTTTTCCTCTATTAAATCGAAAATTAGGAGTTGTTTAGGGGCTACAAATTGTCCCTTTCCTACTTTTCAATTCTATTTTTGTTTCTTCAGATCAAATTGGAACCCGGTACTTCGATTCAATTCTAGGCGACTGAACTTCCTTTTCAATAATCGCCGTCTTCGCGCAGTGAGTCTCTTTCTTCCTTTATTCAGCTTTCTTCTGGTTTTGTGTTCATCGCTTCCTTCCTTTACCTTCGATTATGAATGATTGTTGTCCCCCCCGGTTTTCTTCGAGAATATCTATTTGGTTTAATTAATTTGATGTCATGTTTCAAGAAATTTTGAGGTTTTATCTACTACGAATGTTTGCATGTGGTTTAATTGGTTAATAAACTCAAACTGATTGCATAATGCTGTCAACCAAGCACGAAATGTGGCGTTATGAATGTTCTTGTGAATCTTCATCCACTGCATGTAACACTTCCAGGTTTGGTTTTAAGGAGACACACACCACGTGTTTGATGAAATGTTAAAGAAGAAATTGACCAACTTCCGAATGATATAGATATGCGTAGCATAATTTTAAATCTTTGATACTTTTATTCTAGATTGACCATTTAAAGGATTATTTGTTTTCCGGGCTTGTAATAGGATCTTAGCAAATAGGCAGTCAGTTGCAAGGTCAAAGGAAAGAAAATTGAGATACATTGCTGAGCTGGAGCGCAAAGTTCAAACTCTTAAAAGAGAAGCGACCTCCTTGTCTGCTCAGTTGACTCGTTTGCAGGTAATGCCATTTATTCACTATTTCCTGTAATCGAGCATTCAACTGCAGGTGACACGCATTTGACTTGTATTTCCTAGCTAATCAGGGATCTATATGTGCTGGAACATTTATTTGTCAAATTCTGTTGGATTTAGTACCTCGTGGGATATGTAATTTTTTGGAAATTCTGATTCATTTTTACTTTCTCCTGTGTAGAGAGATACAAATGGCCCGAGTGTTGAAAACAATGAAGTAAAGTTGCACTTGCAGACAGTGGAGCAACAAGTTAACTTGCAAGATTGTATGTCCTTCTTTCTGCACTTAATTTCCCTTTTCTTTCACATATCAGTTCTTTTCAGCTACCCTACCTTTAAGTGGGTAATATTTGTCCCTTGGAATGCCCCTTTTGTGTAAAAGCATTAGAGCTGTAGAAGTCAACACCTTGCTCAATTAATATTAGGAACATGAAAAGAGGATAAAGTTTGAATGTAAGAACTTTGCAGTTTAGCCAAACTGAGTACATGATATATGATAGCTTTTGAGATCGAATGTTGAAGGTTGATTCCATAATGATGAATTTAGAAGCAATTTGTGCATTGCCCTTAATTTTTATATCTATTGCGTTTTATTTTGTATTCTTATGATTCGCTAATATATGAGGAGGTTGAGAATCTTTTGCTTGGATAAAATATCCACATACTTTTATTGTGCTTCAATCGGCGTCTGTGCACCAACCTCGCTTATTTTAAATTTGAAGCGTATGTGCACAAATCTCAAATCTAAAAACGAAAAATATGGAAGAATTTAATTATAATTTTTCAACATGATTGTGATATTCTCTATGTTAGTTGAATTTGTTTTATGTGCATTGGAATAAAACAAAAAAAGCCTTTGTGCCTCTTAACTGATTGCATTTTGTTTCAGCTCACATCTTCTCTGTTTTGTGTTCATTTGATGAGTGAATGTGTTGTGTTAATGTCCTTCGATTCTTCTGCAGTCCCGTGAGTCCAATTACGAATGTGATCCCCCGTCTTTTCTTTTGGGAGAGGTTCTAATTAGTTGCAAAAGTGTGCTTTGTTTTGTTACCTTTCTTTTCTTCTTATTTTCTCGTTTTCTTATTCTTTATTCTTTGGATTTCAAAAAACCCTAAATTGGGAGCGAGTACCTCATATAATTTATCTATTATATTTTTCATCTTGGGATTTGACTACATCAAATGGAATGATAAAATGAAAAATACATGGTATTAGGAAATTTTAATTGGTGTCTCATACTTTGCCCCCTCTCGGTTTTGATTCAAGTGTTACTTTGTTACATGTAATGTGTTTCTCTGTTCATTTCTTTGAGTATTCTTTGGTTGGAACGAGGTATGCATCTTGTGTTGTACACAGTATCGAATGTTACGGTGCCATCCTACTACTTGTTGTCAATTTATCTGGATGTTTGTTTGCTGAATATGTCAAGTTTTAGGTTGTCTACGTTGAAAATTGTTGTTAATATATGTCAATTGTCAACTGAACATGTTCCTTAGGTGTTTGATGAAACACTTATAAGAAGTTCATGATTATATATGTTGTTATGTTATTTGAATCTGCTAAGTTTTAGGATTTTAATTTGGCGTGCAATTTAGTCTCATGTCTCACTTCATAATGGAAGATTATATTCTAGGCGATAGGCATATTAGGCAACTCACCCATGACGATTTGATTTTGGAAATGAAACATCAGAAGTTCACTATAGTTTATGAAGTATCATTGAAAATAAAAGGCATACCTTCTTTTTTCTTTTCCGTTGCCCTAATAGTCTTCTTGATTGACTGCAGTTACATGGGTATCTTTTATTTTGAGCTGATAAGAGTGTTTTTCATTTATCTCACATAAACTTCTTCAATGGATATGTTTTGGTTGTTGCAATTTTGAGTTCTCGTACTTTATGCCTTGTTCCAATGTTCATTTGATCAATTTAATTCCGCATATTCTAATCGATTTATGCCTTGTTCCAATGTTCAGCTTGCCTGCAGGTAGCGATTCCATCCAACGTCTTCTATAGGGTGGCCACTTTCAGTTGTGCTGACAATGAATTCTCCTTTTACCATTCCACCAAACAAATGGATGGCCTTTGCAACTCTTATCCGTGGCTTGCTTGTCATTAGCTGCCAAAATGGAGTAACTCCTTGGTCCTTCTTTTCTCGATTTCTAGGCCCTTTGCATCATTTTAACTCTACCGTGATGAACCTACATTAATTTTATTTGGGTAGCTACAATTTATCGTTCTTATTTTGATAAGTTGAAGGTGCTAGTTTATATTCGAACCAAAGACTATCCAAAAAATGGAGCTTCTGATTCTCAGAGTTCAAGATTGGAGGCTAAGATTTGTTACGCCCTTCAGCTTCATCAACTTCTTTGCAAACAAGCTTCTTCGTTTTAGGGTTTCAAACCCGTGTCGCTCTTTTGTACTCCCTCACCTATTTCCGCCTTCATCGATCACTGTCATGTATACTTTTCCTTTGTTTTTTAGGCTCTCATATTTACCAAGAATGTGAATATGTTCCAGGACTAAGGTTATGACAGCACAACATTGTTCTGAGCTCACAAAATCTTGTGAGCAATGGAACACAGTTTCTATACAAAGTATTTATGTACTTGCTTTCTTTTACGGTACATTTGGTCCACTATACCATAAGTTATGTTCACCTCACATATGAAATGAAATAAAATCACGAAATTCTTACCTTAAATTATGTTCACCTCACATATGAAACGAAATAAAATCACGACATTCTTACCTTATCTATTGTCTCTGTAATGAAAATTTTGTGCCCGATGTCTGTTGTCTCTCATTTGCAGCGTTTATGTGGATAAAAACCACGCTGTAATTTTACATTAGCGTTTCTTTTCAATTTTTTAGGAGACAGTAATGTATGATACGTATGTGTATACTTTTTCTGGGTTCGCGCCTGTAACATATAGCTACCACTATAATTTACATTTTATCGTTTCTGTACAAGTATTTATGCACTTGATTTGTGTTACATCACTTCTACTCGGCCGTACTATAACTTATGTTCATCGCATATATGCATCGAAAATGAATCTCGACGCGCGCGCGCGGCTCTACTAGTACTATTAAAACACAACTCTCTTAATCCACATGTCAACACATTAGACATACCACATATAATTTTTTGACAAGTAATTACAGATTTGCCATATGCCATATTTTAATTACAATTTTAATTTAAAATTAAAATGCTTTCCATCTCATCATGCCAATATATATATTTTTTACTAAAAGAGCTCCTATTTTTCCTACGTGCCAATCACTAAGGCCGTCCACATCAATATTTTTTAATTTATTTACAGATTTGCCACAATATATTTATTTTGTCATCTATATACATATATTAAAGCAGAAGCGTTTTGTCTCGCGTGTCATCTTCTTATCAACTTCAATCCACATGTCATTTTCTCATGCATTTTAGTTTTTTAATAATACTAATAAATAAATAAATCATTAACATGGTCAATATATATATTATTTTCATTTTAGTCTTACCACAATCTTCGTATATTCTTAAGAGATTTTTATTATTTATCTTCTTTATTTTTATTAAGGATATTATGTAAAACTACCTAAAATAATTTTGTAATCCAACTTCTTAAATTCTCAATTTTCACATTTTAATTTTAATTTTTGAAATTTATTTTTAGCTTTCTTTTAACTTTTAACATTTAATTTTTTTTAATTTTACTTTTATCATCTTTACAAAAAGTACAATATGATATGTAATATTGTCTAAATTAGCCTATTATTATTATTTTTCTAAAATTATAATTAATTTAATGATAAGTTTTTTAATTATTCTTTGAGTTAATAATTAAAACCGTCATTTTTTTTACAAAAAAAATAAATTATTATAATTTTTTTTTAAAAAATTTATTCTAAATGTTAAAAAAAATACACATCCATTAAAATTTAAAATTATACCCGTGTCTTGGCACGGGAATTACACTAGTTTATATTTATAAGAGTTTTTTTCATCATAAATAGTAAACAGTCACCATGCCACATCATTTAAAAAAAAATATATAATCAAATCTACTTATCTACCGATCAAAATTAACAAACCTCATATTCCATAATTCAATTTCGTTGAAAAAATCTCACGAAAATCTTCTAACAAAGATTAATTTTTTTTTTTTAAATTCAAAGCTAAATAAAAATTTGCTCCTATAACTTTATATAATTAAAAGTGATAATATATTGAAGTATAACGATAATACTCAAACAATAATATTTGTAACAGATTTTTAATTATATACTTTCGTTTATTAAAAAAATTTACAATTTAATCCTCTCGAATATTAGTCATATTAGTTAATAAAAATAATTTTTTTATAAATTATTATTTAATACATGATACATAACAGTGAAAATATAATATCTTTTATTTAGACAAAATCCGCATAAGGTGCGGACACTAAACTAGTTTTTAAAAAAACCTTCAAGATCTGGCGGTAAAATGTTCTCCTTTCAACATTATAATTTGCAAACTATAATTTAATGAATAACGGTAAATAAATTTAGAGGATATAAAGTTTGATGATGAGAGTTTTTTCCTCTAATTATATAAAATTTGATTTTATTTACAGAACAAAAAATATGTATTTTTTTCCTTTTTCAAATTATGTTTTGGACAAAAAAAAAAGCAGGAGAGTGAAAATCACGATTGGGAAAAGGAGAGTGGGGGAACGCGGCAGACAAGGCCACCGTGCTAAAAGTAGAGCTGCCCCGACGGAAGAGCCACAACTGCAATTAAAGCTCTCCCCCACTCCACTTCTCCTCTCTCTCCTGCACCCCCCAAAACCTCCATTTTTGGAGATCTCTCCTTTCTTCTCTCTCTCTCCTGCTTCTCCAATCTCCTCGCCGGCTTTCTACTTCCTCTCTCGCTCTGTCACTGTCTTTGTCGTTGTTTCGCTTCTCGAAGAGAGCTTCAGTTTGCTTTACTAATCCGCACAAAAACCTAGTGATTTCACCTCGCGTTGGTTAGATCTTCTACCGCATTTCAAGGATCTCCAAACGGAGTCGCTGCACTTTCTCTTCAAGCTTCGGTTGCTGCTGCTTGAGTTTCGTTGCACCGCATTTCTTACTCTAGAGTTCCAATTATGATATTATTTGGATTTCTGAAGTGTTGGTAGTCAGATGATGACTGGTTGTTGATTCGCTGCCGGCGAGGGAGGGGACGGTACCCTAGGATCTCCGCGGGTGTAGAGCTGCTTTGAAGTTGTGCAACTAGAGATTGGCTTGATGATTTTATCGGAAAGCTTTGGGAATGTTCTGATTTGGAGGATGCAGGTTTATGTTCTTGCTGTCGTAGTGGTTGTTCTTTTCGGTCGGCTTAACGCGACCTCCACCTCTCAAGGTATACTAGTATCCTACTTTTTCCCGCTGTTTTCAGGCTTTTGTTTTGTTCTTTGTTTTGAATTTTAGTGCCCTTTTGGCGTTTAGTTAACTAACATCTGTGCGACTTTGCACTTTGATTTCTGTGTGCTTCCTATTCGTTTTCGCGCACTCGTGAACTGTGTTGGTCTTTCTAGCTCTGCACTAGTAGTATTAATGATTACAGCCATCTTCCAGTGAAATTGAAGTTTAGTTTAGTTTGAGTTATCTTGATATAATGTACACTTTTGATGATCAATATTGCGTGGCTGGTGCTCTATGCCTTGAGAGAGGAAGAAATTTATGTCCCAAAAAGTAAGAAGAATCTTGCGTAGCTGATAGCTGTTGCTATGCATTACCGGATTTGTTGTTTCTGATTGTTTTTTTGGGATTTTGAAAGTTCAGGTTTGTACTTATGCCCCTCAGAAATTCTAGATAGCGATAAGCCGATAACACTCTTGTATGGTTTAGGCTCCTAGTTGATGTACTGCTACAGAAAGCCCATTTACTTTGAATGCTTGGCGTACAATTTTGATGCTTTATATGTCTCTTTTGTATTATCAAAGACAACCCATGAATTTCCACGTAAATTTGTCTCTTGAAGATCTTGTAATGCACTGGTCTGAGGAAAATGCGATATGACTTGATGACAAATTTGTTTTTCTCATTAAAATTATTCCAATGACTAGTCTTTATGCATCATGGAAAATAACATTCAACTTTGAATGGCTGAAAGTATTATTTTTTGACTTATTAGGTATATAATATGTAGTTTTTAATCAATGACATGTATGTGATGGGTTCTACTATGCTGCTTCTTCAGGCATTTACATGTGTCGCTGACATGTATGATTGACAAATGCAAAATTTGCATGTAATTGCATCAGTCATACTTGGTATATCCTTATAGTAGATAAGGAAGGGTGTATTTGTCGCTTTGTAGGTATATCTTCTATCTTTCATTTTTGTAATCATGAAGAAGTTGTTGTGCATCACCAGGTTGCAGGCGAGGCTATAGCAAAAATATTTTTGATGGCCTATCATAAAAGGAAGTTGCATGCATGATAAATTTGCATGGTTAGAAGATAAGATATTGTCTAATGATAACACGAGGAGTATTAAATATCCATTATACAATCTCCAAATCATTATGTGCTAGGTGAAACCCCCATTAAAAGCTGTGCAGTCCAAAACTAGTAGGAACTTCCTCACTTGACTGCATGAAGAAGATATTTGCAACTTCTTCACATATAAATCTAATAGCCTCTTACCATATATTATACTTTAGTTAGTTTTGTACCTAGGGTGTTCAAGTTTTAACATGAGGATTATGGGTTGCTGGCTTGTTGCCTTACAAGCCATGCAGTCCAAAAATCTAAAAGAATATTAATTGAGTTTGTGCTACCTTATAAAAAAATAAACCGCAGACATCTAACCTCCTGCCTTGAAACATGTCTTGTTACTAAATTATGTTTATAACTAGCGGTAACCATACATAAGTTTTGGTGCACAGAGGGACATAAAATTGGACTAGAATTTACTAAACACGCGAAGGAAGATATATAAAAGAAATGTGTGATGATTTAACACGCCAACTTTGTACTCAAAATAGAGGGCAAGTAAAAAAACATTGAAAGAGGATATTTATGTAGCTCACAAAAGTCTCTTAGAGGGACTTCCTAAAATGAAATTTGAATGAATAGCTGCCTCATTTCTCCCCGCACAGTTTGAGTTTAGTAAATTATCTGAAAAAAATAATAGAAGAATGATGAAAAGAAAGGATGTTGCTACTAGTTTTGGAAGAGGATATTTATGTAGCTCACATTGTCCCTTTCAAAAGGTACCTTTGGATATATTTTTTATAGAAGAAGTTGATGGATAAGTTGAGAAGATACTAAAATTAAAACAGATGTGAGATAAGTTTATAAAGGCTGCCACGGGTCAGCTTAATACTCTCTTGAGCGTTGTAGGCCTTCCTCAAAAGTTCATATGCGGTGGTGATTTTTTGTGATTAAGAGTGTCATAGTTGTCCGATGTTCTATACCTCTGTCAGCGACAATACATGTATGCAAAATAATGATACAGTCACTTGTGCACTATTTCCTGTGAGGATCATGTATATCTTTTCTAAGGAAGCACTGAAATATGCCTTCTTCAATCCTTCACCATGTTAGCCATGGTGAATGTGTTCTATTCTTAATTTTAGCTTTTCCTTTTCGATCAATAATTATATCAAACGCCTACTATAATAGCCAAATAAAAATGTCAGGTTAAATGAATTAGTAAATATGGCTACTGAAGAAGAAGAATACCCTTGGAACTCAATTTTCTTAAACTGATGTATCACAATATCACACACATGCGTACTATGAAGCAACAACATGCATGTATTAGCAATTATGGACCAATTCCCACCAAATAGATATTTGAAGCTTCATACTGGTATTGTCCAATGCTGTGGGTCTTAACTTTTGGTCAGCAGCTGTAGCTGCACCTGGTAAACGGTCCTCATGTTTTTATGAACTCTGCATCATGGAAGCTGTATCAATGATGATATATCAAATATCTATTTAACTTTTATGGCTAACTGCAACCCTTCTTGTTTTAAAAAGAAATTGTTGTGAAAGATAAACCGTGTTAGTTTCATTCTCTGATGATTATGCAATTAATGGTTTTTAACCATATTTGAGATGCCAAATATAAGAACTTTCCAACTTTCCCTAT
The DNA here is from genome assembly GCA_033239125.1 of Fagopyrum homotropicum. NCBI lineage: Eukaryota > Viridiplantae > Streptophyta > Magnoliopsida > Caryophyllales > Polygonaceae > Fagopyrum > Fagopyrum homotropicum. Next base: position 12,317,313 of record BSWB01000007.1, read on the forward strand.
TTTTACGTTTTCTTAATACCAATGTATTTAACTAGATTATCTTGTTCACATAACATAGACCAGCTAACGTTATAGCTCTACTTTTTTGTGAAGGACATTTCACATCAAACACATACTTGTTTACCATTGGCCTTCCTAGCCATTTATTGACCATCAGAAAGAAAGTCTCAATATGGCAAGAAAATTATCTAATTTATGCTCTTCATTTGACCTGCCATGTCTGATTAGTATCCATTACCTGAGTTCCTTTGGTGAACATTTTCTGCAAAGATATCACAGAAATAAGCATGGATAAAAGAAAAAACTTGGAGCTTCTTTATTTTGTAAATAGTTGCAACTTCCGAAAGCAATTTCAAGAAGCGTTTGAAAGCTGATATTTGAAAGTTGGTGCATAGAAGGATCTATTTCAAATTGTCAAGTTTAGAGAATGATAATTTTATTAATTCATATTTGGGCTATTATCCTCTTCTCTATATTGAGCGAGTATATTCTTGACTTGAGACCGACCATTCATTATTTCAACATATAATTTCGTAACATCTTTCATAACATCTAACTTTGTAAATTCATAATGATAAGCCCTATGTAATTGCTTGATGGGTTTGGTTTAATATATTTTCTATTGTTTGAGTTAGTTTATAAATATGCTAGTCTCTTTTTTTATTTGACATGCTCCATTATCCTTCCCATTCACAGTGCATTTCCTTAGATTTTCCTTGGCTACAAGCCCAACACCCTTCCGGGTTCCTGAAGCTTCTTACGAGCCTTCTAGTGCACCTTCAGCTTTAACAAATCCAGGTATTTGCCCTTTACCTTAAGCCTTAAAAATAATTTTTGTTTTTAGTTGTTATGTTTGACTCTGTAATGTTCTCGTTCAGGTCCAGTTGCTGCTCCCCTCAGAAAATTTTCGCCAAGATGGCATCATCATCACCATCACAGAGGACCTACTATAGCTTTCCCTCCCGCTCCTTCAGCTGCACCTGGTAATGCTTGAAAATCCAGAAGAATTTAAGAAATTCTGAAGTGTTAGGTTATCTGGATCGAGGAGATAAATGTTAATGGAAAACTCCTTTCACGATTAAAAAGTTGGGACATTTTCTTGAATCCTGATATGACAACACCAACTCATTGCCTGAAAACCTAAATTTTGGAATAATCTTGGAAAGAGCTGCAGACTACCCAATTACTACCTTGCCTTTGCTCTTGAATTATCTGCTACCATGATTTGTAGTTTATACATTGTTCTACCTAGCCTTTGCTTGATCCCTTAACGTCTGTATGAACCATATATAATTCTTTCTTGAAGATAACATGCATATAGAGTGTTTCTAACCAACTTTGATATCACAGGTTGTGGCCAAACTTGTTTGGATCCACTGACATCAACACCAATTGGATCTCCTTGTGGTTGTGTTATTCCAATGAAAGTTAGGCTTCTTTTGAGTGTAGCTGTGTATTCTCTGTTTCCCGAGGTCAATGAGCTAGAGATTGAGATTGCAGAAGGCACGTATCTCAAACATAGTCAAGTACAAATAGTGGGTGCTACTGCTGATACCCAGGACCAGCAAAGAACAGTAGTGGACATAAACCTGGTTCCTCTGGGTGATAAGTTTGATAATACTACGGCAACACTAACTTCTGATAGATTTTTCCGCAAGGAGGTGCCTCTAAATATAACTCTTTTTGGCATTTATGAAGTAGTTTCGATTACCTATCCAGGTATTTTTACAAAGATTCCTGTTTCTGTAAAGTTATTTGATATAGATTCTGAAGTTGTTGTTTCTTCAGGAATTGCTTCTCCACTGCCTGGAGGTTATTTAGGAAGTGGTCCAAGTGGAAGCATTGGTGACAGACAATTCCCTCTGACTGCCGATGTTAATAACAGAAGTCAAGGAATAAATACCAGAACTCTGGCCGTCATTATCTTTTCTGCCATTGTTCTATGCCTGGCTTGTGCTGCTGCTGTTTATATCATTATCAAATGCAGGAAGATTAGAAAACCATCAAATGCCGTTGGTCCTGTATTCACGCCGTCTACCAATAGGAAACTTGGTAATATTTCTTACTCACTTTCCTTAAATTGCTAAAAGTTGTAGGCAGTCTTGCTTGGGGTTTATGACGAATAAAATAATCGAAGCCTTTTATATTTAGTATGCAAACAGACATTCTTGCTTGGGTTTATGACAGATAAAAATAATCGAGGCCTTTTGTATTTAGTATTGCAATTTTAGACCTCTAACTGAATTGTACATCTGTTAAGCCGCTTGGGCATCCAACTATTTTCTATTGTACTGTCATAAGAAAGTTGGGACACTTGAATCCTGATATGACAACACTAACTCATCCCTTAGACCTCTAACTGAATTGTGCATAAGTCACAAGGAACTATTTTCTTTTGTACTGACATAAGAAATTCATCAACTATTGCGTCTTGGTCTATCACACAGTTTAAAAGCTAAAGATGGTTCAGTACGGTTAATGAATTTCTTATGACAGTACAATAGAAAATAGTTCTTTGTGACTTATGCAAGTTCTTTGCATACATTACCACTGCCTTATTCTATTATGTGAAAGCCATATCATGAAAAAATTGCTAGTCACAATCTTTTGTTGATCCCTTGAAAGTAATTAAGCTCTAATTGATAGTTCAAACCCTCTCCTTAGCCTAACTGAAACCTAAGTAAATCATTGAGAAGAATATTTATGATTCTATTGGACTTTTCAGTTTGTTTTCTACTTTTGTATCTTTGAGCTGTATCTAGCAATACAAGACAATAATTGTATTTCCAGAAACTTAGCTGAGGTTATAGATTATGTCTCATTAATGCAGGGATTGGATCTACTCTTTCAAGTAGCTTTGCAAGTTCAAGATCAATGTCCCCACTTACCTCCATGACAGCATGTGCTCTCTCTGTGAAAACCTTTTCACGGGCAGAACTGGAAAAAGCTACAGAAAAGTTTTGTTCAAGGAGAATCTTGGGGGAAGGAGGATTCGGAAGGGTCTATCTTGGCTGTTTGGAAGATGGAACTGAGGTAGCAGTTAAGTTACTCATAAGAGATAATCAGAGTGGCGACCGTGAATTCATTGCTGAAGTGGAGATGCTAAGCCGATTGCATCATCGTAACCTAGTGAAGCTGATTGGTATATGCATCGAAGGTCGCAGGCGATGCTTGGTTTATGAGCTAGTTCACAACGGAAGTGTTGAGTCACATTTGCACGGTACTTTGTTTCTTGAATTTTCTTTTTATTCAGAGTTATAACTACCGATTTTTCTCACTCCGACAACTCCCAGCATTAAAATTTAACGATCAATCATGTCAATTGGTTGTCTTATCTCATTGTGCATTGTATTAGTCATTGTTGTGTGAATTGAGATAGAATGAGTCTCATATTCTCAATTTTCCAGGTGCAGACAGGGAAAAGGGAATTCTAGACTGGGATGCAAGGATGAAGATAGCTATTGGTGCAGCAAGAGGACTGGCTTATCTTCATGAGGATTCTAACCCCCGTGTTATTCACCGGGATTTTAAGGCTAGTAATGTTCTATTGCAGGATGACTTCACTCCTAAGGTGTCAGACTTTGGGTTGGCTAAAGAAGCAACTGAAGGAAGCCAGCATATCTCCACTAGGGTCATGGGAACTTTTGGGTATGTAATGTTTGTAATGCCATATTCCTTTAATTCTTCATATCAATTGGTTAATAGAAGTTGGAAGAAATCCTTATGGAGGAAGAGATCCATATGATTTAGTAGCTTAAGGACAGGAAATTAAAGATTACTCTTGCCTCTTCTTTTCTGAGCGTTCATCTCTGTTTGCTAAATCTGACTGCAGTTTCACTGTTTGATGCCTGATCTTTCTTCTCCTTTTATGCTGATTCGTTTATCCCTGGTTTATTATGCTTGATTTGCTGCAATATCCAATGTATGTTAGTTAGACTCCGAACCAATAATGTCTTTGCTGAACTTAAGCAAGAAAGTACATTCCTTACCAAACATATAAACTTGTGCAATTTTCAGGTATGTCGCTCCCGAATATGCAATGACAGGGCATCTTTTAGTCAAAAGCGATGTGTACAGTTACGGGGTTGTGCTTTTGGAGCTTCTATCTGGAAGAAAGCCTGTGGATATGTCCCAACCCGAGGGGCAGGAGAATCTAGTAACATGGGCAAGGCCTCTCTTGACCACCCGAGAAGGTCTAGAGCAGCTAGTTGATCCTTCTTTAGCCGGCACTTACAACTTTGAGGATATGGCTAAAGCAGCTTCAATAGCCTCGATGTGCGTACATCCAGAGGTCTCTCACAGGCCATTCATGGGAGAAGTAGTGCAAGCACTGAAGCTAATTTACAATGACATTGATGAAACCTGTGGGGATTATGCCAGTCAAAGGGATTCTTCGGTTCCGGATCTTGATTCAAGGAGTGATATTGGTCCATCTGATGGCAGCTGGTGGAATGCAGGTGATATATATGGCCAAACTTCTGCCTTTGTAACAATGGATTATAGCTCCGGGCCGCTTGAAGAAACAGGAACCAGATTGTTTTCGGGTTCAAGCTTTGGAGGACAGAGAGTAGCTTTGCCTATTGAGCACGGTAACCGGTCGGGTCCTTTGAGGACTATAAGAAGCAAGCCGTTCTTTTACAGATTAAAGGGGAGTATGAGTGAACATGGAGGCCTTCTCCCCAAACGAACCTCGAACGGTGGCTTGTGGGTTTGATCAAAGAAGAGTTTTGTTGTAATGTGTTAGTTTAGTGTAGGAATGTGGTGATTAATTGTGCATTTCAATGTTTTCACATGAAACAAGCTTTGAAGGATTTGAAACTCAGAAGAATCCTTATTGAGATGCATAGAACACAAGCTAGCTTTGTAAGTGAATCTGACAATCATCTCTGTTATGTAGATATTAATTTACTTAATCATATGACCCTGCTCGGGTCAATTATCATATTAACAAGAGTTGTCTGAAAATATTTTTTGGATTATCCTCTGATCTTGTCTGGTAGGTTGGTGACCTTTTTTGAATGAGTTTGTTTTTAGCAGTGTTATCAGTTGAGGCAAGGATAAAATTTGGTCACATGGTGAATGACGACAGACTCTCACAATCAGAAGAAACCTGCAACTGTCGGTAGGGGTGTTCTTTTTCTGGTCAGACCAGATTTTACCTGAACTATCCGGTTTGGCTTTCGTATCGGGTTTTTTAATTTTCAGTTCTGGTTGAGAATCCGGTCCAGCTTGATACGGTCATCTTAGAAGAGAAGGGGGTTAAAAGAAGACAAAAATAACAATAAAATGAAAATCGGTTTTCTAAAAGCCATTACCAATTGAAAGAAATTTACTATCCAATGTAGAAATGGTAAGTTACTAACTTAATGTGTAATTTTTTTTCAATCACAAATAATTTGTTTACATCTTGTACAACAAGTTGTGCCGTCAATCCTTTCAGAATAGCGAATCCGATCACCCTAAAACAACGTCAGAAAACGTAGGTGAAATAGCGTTGTCATGCAAGGCCCGTTGCACCCTCTTGAGAATTTCAATAGCATCGTGCACAAGAAAACCAAAAGTGTCGAAAGCGAATGGAAGAAACACATGCTGGTTTTCAATACAAGCTTTCGTATGTTTGACCACCTTAGCAGAAGCCGCATTAAGTGTCGCCTTACCCACCACAAAAGGCCCACTACCCAAACAAACAAGTGGGGAAATCCAGTCAAATCGATGCAAGCATGTTTTTCACCCGTCCATCCAAACACCAATACATCTGCCGGACTCAACGTGGACCTCCCCTCACGTGGGTCAGTCAAGAAGGACAGAGGCGTCTCTTTCTTAACCGAGACCCTACTCTCCTATACACATCACACAACACATCACGGACCAGATCATACCTATATTTGAAGTCAAGACACTCTTTACAATGAACCGCATGCTCCCCAAAAGTATATAGAATTCTTCGACAATTGGGCATGGACAAATGTCATCAACCGGGTATAGAGGAATCATAAGACGATACTTAAGAACCGAACGATACTCAATCGGGGACATACAATGCCCAAGTCCATCAATGGGTATGACAAGAAAGAAATCTTGGCTATGTGTGGATTGAAGAAACTTGAAAACCGTTTTTTGTATAAGGGTCAAATCAAAAGTAACTTCATTCTCCTACATGGTCTTACCGAAAAGAGCACTCGCCAAAGCGTGTTGGGATTTAAGGGGGCGGTGTTCTTGACAGTAAAGACCAAAATATCGAAACCAGGAATAGAAGCTTGAAGATTGCCCAAAGCTCCATAACAGAGCCCATTTCTACAACTCCATTGGCCTGCAAAATGTGGTCTTATAGCTCCCAAGTCTGGGCCCTATAGGAAACATAAGCAAAGGAAGACGTCTCCATAGCAGAGTATAAACCAAGCCCCCTAAATCGAATATGCAAAGAAGTACCTTTGGGAAAGGACTTGATGCATTTAAATACCAAATTGATATCAACAACGAGGGGTGGTTCATGAAAGGTAGTGCAAGACTTAGAAGGTGGAGGCTTGTAGGTATGTTTAGCCTCTAACACCTTCAAAGTCTCCTCACTATAAGAAGCAACTCGAGAAGAACATAGAACCTTAACAACGGCTGTGAAATGCCCATCTAAAACCTTGCGGAGACATTTCTTGATATTAGGATTTCTCTCTAAACCATCTCTATCGCCTGAGCCATCATCAACCATCTCAAAAGGCCTATGCTCCGAAGGGTCCAACAAGGCCTCCACTAGGCAAAGCTAATACCTACATAGTGGATTATCATCAAAAGAGTCAACACCCAAATTTATTAATCCAATTATACTTATATAGGAATTTAGGGCCCGTTTGCTTTAAACTCCGAAAATGGAAACGAAGTAGCTAGAAACGAATCTAGTCCATACGTATATCCTCGTTGATGAAACTTTGTGGAATCATTTCTTGTGGTTTGAACTAATGAAGTAGAATTTGATTACTATTGATACCCTATAAGAAAAACTAAATAGGGGAAGCAAATGCATTTTGCATGAGACCACAAAAAATGATTCCAAATAATTCATGAACAAGGTACACATATGAACTAGATTCATTTTTATTCCATTTTCATTTTCAAAGTTACAACCAAATAGGGGCTTAAAGTTTTTATTATATATTAATATATGGGCTGGGTTGGCCCACGGGCCAAACCTTTAACATATACATATCCCATACATATCCCGTATAAAAAAGGGTCGGGTCAGAACCAAACTGGTTATCCATACCCATATTTTTTTTCCGGGTAGACGTACCAGGCGGTCCGGACCAAATTTATACAAGTCTACTAGCATCTCCTCTATAAATACTTACATTTGGAAGTCGATTAAAGTTGTTTTTAAAATCGTATTTCTAATAATGTATTATTTCAATATAGAAACATCTTATATAATGTGTTATTAAATTGAAGTATTTAACCAATGAATTTTCAATAACTAAAAGAATATGTATATAAAATGTGGTAATTAGGTAATTTATTATTATACTAAATACATAATATGGATTTGTTAATGTATTAATATGATCTTTCAAAAGAATAACTTTTTTCAAATGAACAAAAATAATAATAACTTGAACTTCTAAAAAAAAAATTCTTTCATAAACAAAGGAATAAAACAATTAACCTATAAGTATATAAAAACTTGGGATAAGGTACCATTTCTAAAATAACCAAGTTACCATTTCTAAAATTAATAATTAACCAAATTACCATTTCTAAAATTAATAGTTAAGAGCATATTGGTTGATCAACGTATAATTTTAATAGTGGTTCAGTTTTTTTTGGCAAAATTTGGCATACTAGGCCTTTTTCAGTTTTTATTAAAGAAAGTGTACCCAAAATTTTTACTGTTCAAGTGTTATTAATGGGGTAAATTAATTTCACTTACCAACATCCCGCTCATTCACAAGCTACCAACTTTCGTTTTCGTTATACCAGAGATGAGAGAAACCTTCGCCCGACTCCTCAACTTCAACTCTCATCTTTCTCAATCTCTCTCGTAATCTCCATTTTCAGCGACTTTGATTCCTTCATCGTCACTTTCCGGCCATCTCCTTCACTTGTTCTGTGATTTTCGTCTTCGTTTTTACCCAAACACACCAGAAACCGTTTCCATTTTTGTAAACCCTAAGAAAGTAAAAATGTCGACTCGATCAAAGGTCGTTGCTAATCAATCTTCTTGTGATGCTCCTACCTTCAACCTTCTAACTCCTACGCCTCCTTTACATGTTGAAGATGCCATAACAAACGAAGGTGAGGCTTCTATTGTGTCTCATGATGAATCAGGCCTTCAAATTGTATTATCTGGTGGTCCTCGAACAGTTGATATACCTGTGGTTAGTATTGTTTTGATACTCGTTCATGTTTTATGGTATTATAGTTTCTGGTATTTGTTCATATTAGGGTTTGTAAGTTTAATCATCGTTTCTGGTATTTGTTTTGATATGGTTTGTTCTATGTTTGTTTCGTCTTTATATTTACATGAGTTTTCTGATATGTTTATATGTAATAAGATTTTCTGGTATGTTATTGGTTTCAATTTTCTGATACTTGCTGTAGTTTAAGATTCTGGTATGTGTTTATTGTTAGTGTTTTGGTATTGCAGGTTCATGTAATTACTTTGTGGTATGTTTTCTAGTATTTGTTCATATGAGGTTTTTTGTTTCAAGTTTTTTGGTATTTGCTTTAGTTTAATATCCTGGTATGTGTTTATGGTTAGGGTTTCTGGTATTGCATGTTGATGTATTACTTTCTGGTATCTTTTTTGGTATTTGTTCATATGAGGTTTTTGGTTTAATGTTTTCTAGTATTTGCTTTAGTTTAAAATTCTGGTATGTGTTTTTGGTTAAGGTGTCTGGTATTGCATGTTGATGTATTACTTTCTGGTATCTTTTCTGGTATTTGTTCATATGAGGTTTTTATACTACTTTCTGGTATTTCATGTTGATGTATATATTGATATTATTTTCTGGTATGTTTACACAGACTGTTGAGGAAAATGTTAGTGATGGACATGAAGAGTCCTTTGTAAGTTGAATGTCTGGTATTAGTTTCTGGTTTGTTATTGTAATATTTTTCTTGTATTAACAATCTTGTTTCCCTTACTAGTTAATGTAAAGATTCGATGACAACCCAAAATACGAGGCAGCACGGATAACTGTTTTATCTCGTGTAAATATGGTTAATTTTTTTACTTGAAGGGTTGGATGTCAATGGGCCAGAATTGTTCAAGAACTCTATTTTTTCAGACGTCATCTCCCTCTGTACAAATCTTAAACCTTCCAACCAATTAATACACTTCATGCTTCTGCATGAGGTTCAAACTGACCGCAAACACTCAATGTGGTTTGCAATCAACAAAACTCTGCTTAGGTATTTATTAACTATACACCCAACCTTTTCAGTTCAGTTTGGTACCTCCATTCCACTTTCTATTGTTAATGTGTTTCTTTCTTTTTTTGTTGTATATTTTTGTTCATAAGGTTTGGCTTAAGCGACTTTTATGAAATTACCGGCCTTGAGTGTCGGTTTCATGTGTACAATGAAGAAGAAAATTTCGACATGAAGGAGTTGTTCGGCATCCCCAGGTGTAAATTGGAGCATTTGGAGGAAAAATATTCAAAACTGAAAAAGAATGATGAAAGGAAATTCAAGATGGCTTTTCTGCTGTTTATTGAATTTGTTTTGCTTGGGAATGATAAGAAAAAGTTTGTCTCCAAACTTCCTCTTTCCCTTCTGAAGGACATGGATGCCTTTAATTCTTATCCATGGGGGTGCCTTGTCTTTAATAAGACACTTGACAACCTCAGGGATTGCGAGCCAACAAAGTTCAGGGCATCAGGAAATTACTGTCTTTCTGGTTTTCCTTTGGCATTCCAGGTATGCTTCTGGTTTTCCATTTATGTGCCTTTGGTATGGTTATATTTGGTATTTTTGTTATGGTTTACGTTTCTGGTATAATTGGTTTTCATTTATGTTCCTCTGGTATGAGTAATTAGTTACTAGAAATGTTCATTTTGTGATTTTATGGTATGTTTTATTGCATTAGCATTTATGGTATTTGTTTCTGGTTGTGTTTCTTGTATTTTGTTTCCATGTATTAGATTCTGGTATGATTGTTTATGTTGTATAATTGAGTTTTGTGATGTATTGTGTTGTTTCTAGTATGTTCAGAATTTTATACTTTCTGGTATGAGTTTACTTGCTTTCTGGTATGAGTAATTAGTTACTAGAAGTATTAATTTTGTGATTTTATGGTATGCTTTATTGCATTAGAATTTCTGGTATTTCTTTCTGGTTTGTGTTTCTTGTATTTTATTTTTATGTATTTGATTCTGGTATGATTGTTTATGTTTTATAATTGTGTTATGGTATGTATTGTGTTGTTTCTGGTATGCTCTTAATTTTATACTTTTTGGTATGAGTTTACTTGTTTTCTGGTTTTATGATATGCATTTCTGGTTTCATTTTCTGGTATGATATTATTTTATTAGTTTTATATTATTTATTGATTTGAGTTTCTTGTATGATCTATTCATGTGTTTCTTGTCCATATTTTGCAGGTTTTCATCATTGACTCTATCCCCAAACTAGCATCTTTGTTTGTCACATGTGTTGATGAAGAAACAACCCCACTTTGTCTTAAGTGGGTTTCATCAACCAAGGGGAAGATAAAATGCAGCTTCCAAACAATCAAAGATACAGCGTCATCGGTGGCCCAAGATGACATCAAAACTATCCCCCTCTCCCTAAAAGACCTAGAAACTGAGGATGACTGCAAGTGGTGGGGGGATGAAGTTTTGGACCCAGCTGGCTATCTATGTCATCTTTTCAAAGTTGGGTTGCACAATGTACGTGTATGCAGGCCTGGAGGGCGTGATGTCAAGGTTATCAAGGATGCCCAAAAGAAGGAGGAATCCGACAGTGATGACTTTGCTACTCCTCCCCCTCCTCCTCCTCGTCATATTTTGAGGTTGTCAAGACCACAAAAGGTTGTAAAGAAAGAAGATGGCTCAAAGAAGAGGAAAATTGAAGAGGGAAGGAAAAGGTATTTCAATATATTTCATACTCAATCTATCTTTTAATTATGTGGCATTAGTTTCTGTTATACTAGTCTCTTTAGTTTTATTGTATGAATGTTTTTTTGCTTTTTGGTATGTATTTGTTAGTTTCTGGTATGCTTTTTATATAACTTCTGGTATGAGTTTCTGTTTTAGTTTTCTGGTATGAATGCTTTCTTACTTTCTGGTACGTGCCTGTTAGTTTCTGGTTTGTGTTTTATCTTAGTTCTAGTATAAGGTTTGTCTTACAGTCTGGTATTAGCTTTCATATGTTTTCTGGTATGATCTTTTGAAGCTTGTTTCCTGTGTATACTGTTATGTTTTGTTCTGTTTTAGTTTCTGGTATGTTTATCATTTACTTAATAATGTTTTTTTTTTCTAATGTAGGGCTCCATCTAAGAAGCCTAAGACAGAACAAATTGTTGAGGAAGTTGAATGGTAAACTGAAGTTGATTATGCATTCATATTATCATACCAGAATTTTTCATTTTTAAAAAATTTGTTCTATTGTTTTAGCCCCGAAGAAGACATGATGGCATTGGCTACACCCTCAGTTGTTGGTGTTGCACCTTCTAGCCCTGTTGGGATTGTTGTTGCTCCAGAAATGGATATCATTGTCCCTACAGATGCTTTGGTTACACCACCTCTCCCTGATCCCACCACCTCAAATGCAGAAGTTGTGGTTGCACCACCTCTCCCTGATCCCACCACCTCCAACACAGAAGCTGTGGTTGCACCACCTCTTCCTGATCCCACCCCCTCCAACACAGAAGTTGTGGTTTCACCACCTCTCCCTGATCCCACCACCTCCATTATTTCTACCACAAACAGGTAATTGATATTTTACATACCAGAATTTATTAGTTTCAAATGCTTATTAGTTATCGCATTTGTAATCTTGTACTATGTTAATGTATAGGGTGCTTGATTGGGTTGAGGATTTAAAGAAACAAATACAAACCCAAAATCAACTAATTTATGAGTTGTTCAAGAAGGTTGAGCAACAAGATGCGACTATTAACCAAGTTGTTATGAAGCAGAAGGCACAAACTATGACGCAACACAGAATAGGAAGTCAATGTTTCAGGATCCTCACCAATGTTCAAAGGATGGCCGGTTCTTCTTCTAAAGGCACCAAACCCTCTAAAAAGCCGGCCTCCCAACCTCCAGCTGATGCTCCTAAGTTAGAAGTTCTTGGGATTTCTTCAAATTCTGAAGATACGCCATCTTTAGAAAAGCCAATGCCCCAGCCCCAGTTCCAACCTGAGTCCCAGGAGGAAGCTGAAGTTGATCAGCCAAAGGAAGAACCAGTGGAAGAGGTATAATACACTACTATTCTTCATGTGTTTTGTTTCCGTGCATATTTGTTAATGTTTGTGTTATGTTTTCGTTCTGGTGCAGAAACCAATAGCGACCTTGTGGTATCTCCCTATGTCGTCCCACTAAAAATCATCAAGCCATCCAAGCATAATTTCTTGAGCAAAAAGGATAGAGATGCTTTTTATGCTTGGTACCTTAACCCGAAGACTAAAAAAGAATTTAACTGGATTTCAACATTCAGCAAATAAAGAAAACTTCAAGCTCTTACTCCAAAAAATTGGTTGGTTGTGGGATTATGTAAGTTAACACTAACCTTACTTTTGTTCAAGTTAATAATTTCTGGTATGATGTTTTCTGGTATGACTTTCTAATACTATCTACTGATGTGTTTCTGGTAAGATGTTGGGTGTACATTTTATTTTTAAAATTTCTGGTATGATGTGTTGTATTGCTTTCTGGTATGAGCTAGTTGTATAAGAGTATGGTATGACTTTATTTGTGTTTTTTATTTTGGTTTTTTGGTATTATGTATTTCATTAGTTTTATGGTATGTAATTCTTTCATTTTGCCATAAATTATCATTTGACTTCCTTAGATGATTTATTGCTTGAGCTTTCTGGTATTTGTTTATGTTTTGTGTTTCTGGTATGATGTGTTTTCATGTATGTGTATCTTGCCTGATGGTTTTCTTGTCTTGAATTCTAGTATGAAATTTTAATGTGTTTATGGTATTATTCTCATATGAGCTTTGGTATTGAATTATTAGTTTTTTTTCCTACTTTACAACAACTGGATGAAATGATTACATACCTCCGAAAAGCTGTACTTGAATATCCCGAGGTTTATTGTCGTATTACCATTCTTCCCGTACCATTCGTCGACTACTTCAATGATGTGCGCTATAAACAGTTCTTAGCATCGAAAACTACAGGGACTTTTAATTACGGTGAAGAAATTGCAGGTTTTATATTTGAAATTGATCCCCCCCTTTTTTACCAAGAGCTTATATGGATTCGATACAATATATATTGCCATCAACACCTATGGTAAACACTGGATAGCGCTACAGATTGATTTAATTAAATGGTGTGTTGTTGGATATGACTCAATTGTGGATTGTATGTCTGATGGGGACTTGAAAGTTTTGCTCACCCCATTCCTTGTTATATTTCCTCACATTTTGAAACTTCATGGACAATTTGAGAGGTTTGGGGACAATCTTGATAAGCCATTAGATTATGTTCGAAAAACAGCCAAAGAAGTTCCACAGAACAACCCAAGGTAATTTCTACAATACTACTCATATCTTTTGGTATGTTCATTAGTATGATGTTTTGGAAAAACACTTATATAATATATTGTCTACAATTGCAGTGGAAGTTGTGGTGTATTCACAATCAAGCACATTCAGTATTCGTCATTTGGACGAACTGATTTGTCAAACATATGTCAAGAATGGGTCCCATCTTTCACGAAACAATTTTGTTCTATTTTGTACCATAGGGAGTGGGTGAAACCCCACGAGTCCCTTTGAAACTGAATTTGTCCTATATGATGTAATTGACTCTTGATAAACTGATATTTTGGTATTGACTCACTCTGTTGTAATATATTAACTCTTTTGTAATATAATCTTGTTTATGAATCAATAACAAGTATTCTGTTAATATAGTTTCTTTACCAGAAGTGTTTATGTTGCGATTTAGGATTCATGTATTTCATTTAAGTGCCTTTGGTATGACTATATCTGATATTTTTTGTTATTTGTTATGCTTCTGGTATGATTGGTTTTCATATATGTGCCTCTGGTATGAGTTATTACTTACCAAAAATATTCATTTTGTGATTTTATGGTATGATTTATTGCATTAGTATTTCTGGTATGTGTTTCTGGTTTGTGTTTCTTGTAGTTTGTTTTCATCTATTTGATTCTGGTATTATTATTTGTTTACCAGAACCGTTCAATTTGTGATTTTATTGTATGATTTATTGCCTTAGTTTCTGGTATCCATATCTAGCCTTATGGTATTCTTTTATTGGTTTCTGATATTAGTTTTTTATTTAGTTTTTGTTATTCCCTGTTGTTTTCTTCTGATATGAGGATTTTTACACATAAAAGAAACATATATTAATATAGTAACTATTTTCTACAAATCTGATAATGACAAATAATCATAATTTGTATTTCTGGTATGTGTCTTCATTCCTTCTCCATTGGTTGATTTCGGCAAGTTTTTTTGTTATGGTCTACCATGCGGCAACAGCTGCATTTCTTCTTCTTACTTCCTTCCGTTGTTCCCCGTATCCTAACTTTAGGCAATCTTCCGGTTCTCTTCCTCTTTATAGTAGGGTTGCATTCAATAGATGTAATGCAACTTGGAATATCTAAATTCTCATGATCTACGATTGGGTATATTGTCTCCTCATATGCCGTCTTCCAATATTTGGTGCTGTAATAATTACTTACCAGAGAAGCCGGATTCATTTTTTTTCATCTTTGTTGCAGCTATTGCATGAACACACGGTATTTCCTCAATATCAAATTCCTTGCAAGTGCAACTCCTATCCACTAAACATACAACTTCCCTTTCCTGGTTCCATTGTACCTCAAACAACAGCCTTTTCGCATCAAGCACGTAGCATCCATACTTTGTTGTCTCCCCATATTTAGCTTGTATTAGGACATCGACGTTTGATGTTGTCATTTTTGTACATGATGCAACACTTTCCCTTCGCGTTGCAAACCATCTACCCACCGTTTGCCTGATAACATCAATGAGGCCAAGCACTAGATTATCTCTTGCATCACACAGTACACTATTTATACATTCTGCATTGTTGCTTGTCATAATGTTGTAACGTTTGGCGTGGCAAAAAGTTCAGGACCAAGCAGCAAATCCAATTTCTTCCAACAGCTGCGCAACTATACATTCTCCTACAAACATTAGCAGGTACACATGAAGTTATATACAATACCAGAAAAAACATACCAGAGACATAACATGTTTCCATATCAAAAAAAGGTAATACCATAATCATTGTTCATCAATGATAATGTTCAATACCAGAAACATATCATGTATGATACCAGAAACGATAACAAAATGCATACCAGAATTCATACCAGATATTAAATGTAATACCAGAAATGATAATGTTCATAAAACAAACCTAACATGCGTTCATACCAGAAACATTCATACCAGAGTCACTATTAATGAGAGATAAAGACAATACCAGAAATGAAATAAAACACCAGAAATGAAATATCAGAAGCATAATATGATTGCATACCAGAAAATAATATAAATGAGAATAAACATATCATCTTTATATTTTCAAATAGTTCAAGACACTTATCCTTTTTGTAGCACCTAGTTGCATCCAAGAACATTTGTTGAACTATATTCTTGGTTGACTTTTTCTTGATGTTCCCTTTCAAGTGGTACATGCAAACTCCATGGGATGCTTTTGTGTAGTGCTTAACAATACCATTCTTTATTGACATGTGTCTGTCCGATATAAATAGTTGTTCCTCGCTGTTAGGGACAAACTTGTGTATATGATAGAAGAAGAAATCATACGAGTCATCACATTCACGGTCAACAATCGCAAATGCTAGCGGGTATATTTGTTGGTTTGCGTCTTGCGCTGTTGCAAGCAATAACACCCCACCATATCGTCCTTTTAAAAATGTTTCGTCGACTGATATAACCTTAAACAACAACAATCATCAATCAATTAGTTTTCTGGTATACCAAAAAAGGATAATACTCATACCAGAAACTTCATTGTTCAAATATATATCACTATACCAGAAACTGAGCATGTAATCAAATCAGAAATGATATTACCAGAAGCACATTTATCTAACAATACCAAACACTGAATATACAAACCAGAAAAGATTATACCAGAAACATAATTCTACTGCTTACCAGAAACATAACTCTACTACCAAAATCTATATCATTCATGCATAATTGATAATACCAGAGGCATAACTTTATTACATACCAGAACAAGGATAATACCTTTCTCATTACTAATTATCCTTTGATTGATTGTCCCAAAGCAAAGAAGACATAAGACATACTTGAATTTGTTTTCATCATCCAATTGTAGTGCTACAATAGTGTTCGAATTTGCCTCTTGCAATCGATGTAAGTACACCGGCACACCCTTATAGTTCTCTTCATTTGTTCATCTTATATTGTCCTTGACAACCTCTTATGCCATCCAACATTTCCAGTAGCTAGCTTCTAAACAATGCTCGTTTCTCAAAATTCCAATAATTGTCTTAGGCTCGGGGAGTGTGTGTGTATTAGCATACCTGAATAACATAAACAATATGATTTTAATGTAGTTCATACCAGAATGGAAGAAAACAATATAGAATTGAATATTATATGTGATAATAAGCAATGGACTTACATTTTTGCAACTATTTCAGCAATGACAGGATATGAGACCTTTCTGCGGTAATTTCTCCTTGTATGGAATGAACAAGTGTGCTCTCTGGTATACTTTGTTAGAGTAAACACTTTCGATTTCTTGATTTTTGAGAACCGCACGCACCACGTACAATTTTTATATAGACATCGCGTAAGAATAGCAAGCTTGATAGACTTTGTTATTTTGTATTGTGTACATTCGGCAACAACATTCAAACACAATGCATTTTTCACTGCGGTTTTATCCTTGAACTTTTGACCAAGCTTAAGACCCACTGAGTTTCTTCAGGTTGAACTTCAGTGATTGCATAGCTATTCTCTGTTTCTATTTTAGTCACATTGGGAGCAGGAACAATGGCAGTGTATGGATGATATTCATTAATTTCTTCAATTTCTGGTATAACATTTCTAGACTTTAATCTCACACACAATGGCACACTCCAGCATGGTTGAGTCAATTGATTAACTTCAACAAAATTCTCGAAATCTTCTACCGTCTCAATATCAAACGGTTGCAACGCTTCATTTAAGGTATTCTTGTAAGTAAATTCCAATTTGTTCACTGTCTCATCTACTTGAAAACGTTTGGCAATCAACATCCTAATTTCTGGTATGCTAACTGGATCTTCCACAGTGATGGGTTTGCACACTACTCTATCCCCTATATATGTCCATTCATTTCCCACAGATTTCCACTCTCCTCCACAATAAACCACAATTTGTAAATGAGTCATGCCTAACAAGTTCTGTATATACCAAAAAAAAAATACTATAAGTATACCAGTATTTAAAGTATGCACAACACCACAAATACAAGAAGTTAAAGTATACCAAAAGTTAAAGTATGCCTAACAAACAGAGCATGTTACATACCAACATACCTGAAATACCAGAAACAGGATGATACCATAAACATATATACGTACCAGAAAGTCACATACCATAAACACAATTTGAAACAATACCAAAAACAAAATTAACAATCAAATACCAGATAAATGATGATACTAGAAACATTATTATTTAAATATAATGTACATACCAGAAACACAATTATTGTACCAGATAATTGATGATACCAGAAAGACAATTATCATACTAAAAAAGGGATTATACCAGAACTCATCATTCATACCAGAATTAAGAAAACAAACTAGCAACAATGTTCATACCAGAATCGTTTATCAAATTGATACCAGAACAGAGAAAATCCAAATGTAATGGACAGAACCAAAAATTGAAATCATAACACACTCATTCATACCAGAAATATAATTTAAAACAAAACCAAATCTGACGATACCTTATACCAGAAATACAAGAATCTGATCAAAATTTCACAATGGTGAACATAATACCAGAATAATACTAAAGAAGATGGCGAGAGAGAGAGTAGATCGATACCTGGTTAGATCGAAGCGATTTCTGGTATTTGAAGTGTTGAACCACAATTCGATTGCGTTGTATTTGTTTCTGGTGTTTGATTGATTGATACCAGAGAAGACTGTGAGATCGATGTCGATTGTGAGAGAGAAGAGAGAAAGTAGATCGATAATTGTGATACCAGAGAAGGAGAACTTGCGAGATCGAAGGAGGAGAAGAATGGATTCTGAGATCGAGATCGAGATTGAGATTGAGAGGAGGAGAATAAAATACCAGAAAGCTTTACTTGATCGTAACATAAAAGAGAGAGAAGAGGAGAATTTTACCTAATTGTTATGCTAAATAATTGCTTTTAGAATGGTAAATAGGATTTGGGGTATATTTTCTTAATGGAAAATATAAAAAAGTCTACTTAGTATCATGCTTTCTTAATAAAGTCTACTTACCAATTTTGCCCTTTTTTTTAGTTTTTTTTTAGTTTTTTTTTTAGTTTTAGTACATGTGGTTTATTTATATTTCATTTAATTTATAACTCATAGTTGGTTTTATTTTAAAATAATTTAAAAGGTGATTTGTTAAAAAAAACATACTGGATTTTGTAAAAAAGGAGAGCTTATTTTAGTTAATTATTACACCATATTTAGGGGAAGGTTTACCTACTAAATGTTGTTTGTAGTTACGAATATTTACAAATCTATATATAGTTACGAGGCGATGTTGATACTGACGTGGTGACTCACGTTTTTCTCGAGGAATAAATCTTTTACTAAATATAAATAATTTTTTTAAATTATTTACTAAATCTATATCTAAACTAGTATAATACCCGCACCTTGTGCGGGTTTTGAAAAAAAATGAGAAAGAATATTGTGAAATAGGTTTTTTTACGTGTTTTTGTTTTGTATACTTCTCTAATCTAATCCTGCGTCCACAGCGCGGCCACGTCATCAACCCGTGCTCTGTTTTAGTAAGTATAATATATTTGGTTTCTAAAAAATTATTATTTTAATAATAAAAGATTTTATGGTTTAAAAAATAGTGTAAAAAATAAAGATTTATTGGCTTTAATTGTGGAAGCTCAATTTCAAAAATCCTGCGTCCACAGCGCGCCACGTCATCAACCCGTGCTCTGTTTTAGTAAGTATAATAGATTTGTTTCTATAAAATTATTATTTTAATAATAAAAGATTTTATGGTTTAAAAAATAGTGTAAAAAATAAAGATTTATTGGCTTTAATTGTGAGAGCTCAATTTCAAAAATCCTACGTCCACATCGCGCCACCTCATCAACCCGTGCTCTGTTTTAGTAAGTATAATAGATTTGGTTTCTATAAAATTATTATTTTAATAATAAAAAATTTTATGGCTTAAAAAATATTGTAAAAAATAAAAATTTATTGGCTTTAATTGTGGGAGCTCAATTTCAAAAATCCTGCGTCCACAGCGCGTCACGTCATCAACCCGTGCTCTGTTTTAGTAAGTATAATAGAAGATTTGGTTTCTATAAAATTATTATTTTAATAATAAAAGATTTTATGGTTTAAAAATAGTGTAAAAAATAAAGATTTATTGGCTTTAATTGTGGGAGCTCAATTTCAAAAATCCTGCGTCCACAGCGCGTCACGTCATCAACCCCTGCTCTGTTTTAGTAAGTATAATAGATTTGTTTCTATAAAATTATTATTTTAATAATAAAAGATTTTATGGTTTAAAAAATAGTGTAAAAAATAAAGATTTATTGGCTTTAATTGTGGGAGCTCAATTTCAAAAATCCTGCGTCCACAGCGCGCCACGTCATCAACCCGTGCTCTGTTTTAGTAAGTATAATAGATTATAATTGTGATTTTTGTAATTTTTAGTCAAAATTCGTAATAAAAATAACGTGATTGTGCCGGTTAAGCCAATAAATCTCAGAATAAATTTTTAACAAATATATATATATAAAAAAAAGCAAAACGTAAATCAAATCTTCAATAAAAAAAAATATGAGTATCGTGTCAGTTAACTCAAAATGCGTAAACAAAAATCAATATGCAAAATTCTTAAAGACATTTCTCATATAAATTGTACTTGGAATCAATACTTGTACTGGGAATCAATACATAAAAATTGTGGCACTTGACACAAAATACTTTAATAAAAAAAATAAATACTTAAACATCTCAAATACACTTCTAAGATAAATTGTACCGGAAAACAATACATAAAAATCATGCCAATTGACACAAAATATTTACCAAGATAAAATCAGTAAACTTCTTATGTACCCTTCTAAAGGAAATCGTGACGGGAAAGTAATACGCAATTCTTTAATTTTTACTATATGTATGGACCACAAAACTATTGTGTATTCATCAATCTTACATGTTCTTATAAGCTAAAAAACTTTTTCGTTATTCTAGCTAATTCTTCTGTTTTTTTTTAATCATTTTCTTGAAATCGTAATTTTCTAGATTTGTAACCCTTGATGGTTTTTCGAGTTATATTCATAAAGTAATATTGTGTCTACTTGATCAACATACGCAAATGTTAAATTTTTTTATAACAAATACTCGTGCATAGCACGGACTATAAACTAGTGTCGTTATACTAAAGACGATAATTCGCTCCGAGTCGAGTCTTTGTGTGCACATGAGTTGAACTTAAATTTAAGATATAAATGAGAAAATTGGGCAAAAACTATTTTTTTTAATTATATAGGTAAAGAAAGTAAGCTACTAACTTTGAACTAGCTTTAGCTTTAAGGCTTATATGTTAGGTTCACTCAATATCATATTGTCAATACTATCGATGTGGGACATTCCAAACATCTCAGCAAAATTTAATTATGATAATTTGTGCTTACATACGTGGATATAACTATAATTTTAAACAGAATACAATTCAAATATTTAATTTTATCTAATTGATGACGGGGTAAAAATAATACCTTTCAGCCAAGTTTAAAGCTCATAAACTAAACAAAATTATATTTTTATTATATGCCAAATTACATATAAAATGTCAACTTATTTAATCAAGTTAACAATCGAGTTTAAACTTCCTTACATAGAGTATTTGACTTTTATTATCTTGTTGAGTTGTATTATTTTATTTTTTTTATCTAAACTTTACATTCACCGTACGTAATCTTACATGAACCGTAACCATTTTGATAATTTTTAAATTTTAATAGAAGAAAATAAAAGTCAAATAGTGTATGTAATTATATAAAGATATATTGAATGCTAATCCATGTGTGTTGGGGAGCAAGCATGCAGCATAGTGGTGACGAGGACAACGTCTTTGGTCAAAGCGACTCTTAATTTCCCCAAAATAAAAAATTTAAAGACTTTTGATGAATTAAAAAGTTATTCAATTTCGAATTTGGTTTATAAATTAGTTAATTAGCTTCGGTTGAAAAGTAATTATTTTATTTATATGAATAGCTACATGCAGCATGCCTGGCTGTGACCCAGAGTCCTGAGATGTGCCTCCTACAATGCTTTCTATATAATATAATACATTTTTCTTATTTTTAATGCAATTCTAATGATTGGTTGACCCTTGTTTTTTTTTCTTTTGAGGGGCACAATAAAGAATTAACATTAGTTTTGTTAAGGATAGGAGGGTATATGTAAGATATACATATTATGTGTACTAAAATACGGGTTGTGTTTATAGGTAATACGGGTTGTGTTTATAAATTAAAAATGTTTTTTTTTCCTTTTTAATCTCGACATTCTGAGAATTTCTTTTCAAAATTGAGTCGCTAGTTCTTTATGGACAATTTTTAAAGGTGATCATTGTACTTCATATGACTATGAGCTTTGCAGATATTGAAATCGAAAGTGATAACCGTAAGGTCTCAATATCACTAATAACCAAATAGACCATATCATTCACATTCTTATGTTTGACATTTCTAGTAGTCTTGCAGATTTCGAATCTTATTTCGTCATTCACGTTTTCAAAGAAGTTAACTTGGTGCTCGACAAATTCGATATTATTGACCACAACCCTTGATGCCTGGTTCACCGTTTACCTACCGTCTTAAACATTAAATTCTCTTCCGAAAAAATGGTATAGAATACTTTTTTTTTTTTTGGCGGTTAAATATAAATCTCTTTCCTATAAAAACAAGTAATTTATTTTATGTTTCAAAAAACCATGACTGCGGCCTGCGGATGAGAAACATAAAGTATAGGTTATGAATGTTTCTTGTACTTAAATTTATTGTATAGTGGTTGTGGTGCTAGACTCCTTAAGTGTTAGCCCGGAGATTCGAGTTCGAATCCTCCGGGAGACATGTATGGAAAAATTGGTATTGGGAGAGTATCCCTTAATGGGCCACAATAAATACCCTATCCGAACGTAGGCGAAGCCGAACCGGAAACGTACCATTTCAAAAAAAAAAAAAAAATGGCGTGATGATAAGTCATGGATTTAACTACTTCTAGAACAACACTTATTTAAAAATTGACTTTTACGTCCCACAAAAAAGACATTTTTTATTGTAAAAGCATACGTGTATTATAAGTGTAACTAATTAGGCAATTGTGGTTAGTGTACGTATAACGGTATAAGCATGCTTATCAGAAAGACCTTTCCACGGTGAGAGAAGAAGACGAACATATATGTACGTTGAGCACGCTTCTGAACGTGAATGCCAAAACATTGTTATGATTATAAAACTATTATCAAATTTCCACTCTTTATACAGCTTTTTGGGGATAAAAAAAATCGCTTAAGGGTCATCAAATTAAAAAAACCTCGATATTATTGACCACAACCGTTGTTTTTTTTACAAGATACCACCTTTAGAATTGTATTTTGTTAACAAACCATATTTTATAATTTATTTAAATAAAAACCACTTTATCTAATATAAATTATAAATTTAAATAATTCACTCATTTTTTAACAAAACATAAACTCATTAGACAATAATTACCTTTGATTATTAATTAAATATTAGTATTTTTTAGAATTTATTTTTAAATACATATTTATCATATTTTTTTTACCAAATTACCTTTAAAAATTTATATGATATAAGCAAATATTTTTATAAAAAAAATTATTTTTAAATTTATTTTATAATTCTTATATTAAAAACCCAAAAATTACTATATTAATTAAAAAGTGGGAACTTTTTTATTTTCTAAAAATGACATTAAAATTTTTTTAAATACTGTTTTTTAATTAGTTGATTAAGGATATTTTAGTCAACTAATCTAATAATTCTCTAGAAAAAAGATTATGGCTGATTCAATTTCATGAGTTAAAATAGTAAATTTGATATTACAAATAACAAATTTACTTTATTTTGTATATATGTGCAAGAATTTCTTTTCCCTGTAAAATTTACGTCAAAGGCGTGAATCACACGTCCATATAAACATATCAATTTTTTTTTTTTTTTTTTGGTATTTTATGTATTTTTAATGGAGATAGATTATTTTATTTCAAGAATGGATTATGTCTACTTTCGACATTACTAAGTCTTAGATGAGTGCGAATGGTCTCAAATTTAATTAAAAGATATTGATTTTAACTCTTAAAATAAAGCGTTATAATTTTACACTATAAAATATTTTACTTATAAATTATAATACATACTACATAGTGTATACCCAAATGAGGTGACGTGTCATTCATTTAATACAAATTAAATTTATATTTTACAAAAACAAATGATTACAACCCATATTAAAATTCCATTCCTTTTTGTTTTGAACTGATTAAGAAACCATTATTCATCCTCTATATATATCACCACCGTCACATTCCTCATTCCATAACAACAAACGAGATTTCTCAGATAAACCCTAATTCATTACAAATGAAGCAAACAGTGCTCAGATCGTCGGAGCCGGTCGTCGGAGCTCCACAAGAAGAAAGAAACTTCATTTCAGCAGGAAGGACTGTTTGGGTCAACGGCCCAGTCATCGTCGGAGCCGGCCCATCGGGACTCGCTGTCGGAGCTTGTCTCCGGGAACAAGGCGTACCCTTCGTCATTGTCGACAGAGCTGATTGCATTGCTTCTCTATGGCAAAACCGATCTTACGACAGGTAAATTGCAGGATCACTACGTACATATTTAGGGTTATTTTATGCAATTTTGAAAGTTTTGGGGGTATGGTTGATAAAATATTTTCGCCCTTAAATTTCAGGTTGAAGCTGCACCTTCCGAAGAAGTTCTGTCAATTGCCAAAAATGCCCTTCCCGGAAGACTTCCCGGAGTACCCAACGAAGAAACAATTCATCTCTTACTTAGAGAACTACGCGAACAAGTTCGAAATCAATCCACGATTCAACGAGTCCGTGCAATCGGCAATGTACGACGAGACTCTCGGGCTATGGAGGGTGAAAACCTTCAAAACAAGGTCGCCGGAGGACGTGGTGGAGTATTATTGTCGATGGGTGGTTGTAGCGACGGGGGAGAACGCCGAGAAAGTAGTGCCGGAGATTGACGGGATGTGTGAGTTTGCAGGGAAAGTGATTCATGCCTGTGAGTATAAGACCGGAAAGGAATTTAGCGGCAAGAGAGTTATGGTCGTCGGCTGTGGAAACTCCGGCATGGAAATTGCACTTGATCTTTCTAACCATCATGCTTCGCCTTCCTTGGTGTGTCGTAGCTCGGTAAGTATTCGAGCAGAACGAGTCAACTCTGACTTTTTTACTAATTCAATAAACTAATATGATTGACCTTTGATGATTCTACAGGTTCATGTGTTGCCAAGAGAAATGTTTAAAAAGTCAACGTTTGAAATAGCCGTTACACTGATGAAATGGCTTCCGGTGAGGATAGTAGACAAGCTTCTACTCATCATGGCATGGCTACTGCTAGGAAACTTAGAAAGATTCGGATTGAAGAGACCGAAGATAGGGCCATTGGAACTGAAAAACACCTTAGGCAAATCTCCAGTTCTCGACATCGGAGCTCTTTCCAGAATCCGATCAGGACACATCGTCGTCGTGCCCGGAATCAGAAATTTCTCCGGCGGAAACTCCGTTGAGCTCGTAAATGGCCGGAAAATCGAGGTCGATTGCGTGGTTCTTGCAACGGGGTACCGTAGTAACGTTCCCTACTGGCTTCAGGTTAGACCAAAATCCTCTACACTGGATTAATTTATTTACAGATTTTGATCTAGATGAGTATGAAGTAACGAGATGTGTGTTTTGAACAGGGTGATGAAATGTTTGACAAGAATGGAATTCCAAAAACGACGTCGTTTACGAATGGATGGAAGGGAAAGCGAGGGCTATATGCTGCTGGTTTTACAAGGAGAGGCCTGGCTGGTGCTGCTTCTGATGCTCTAAACATCTCACTGGATATTAACAAACTATGGAAGAAGGAGACCCAACAACTAACCAAACCCTAACTCAACTCGCCATTTTCGCTGCATATATCGATTTCATCTCAGATGGTAGCCTGAATTGGAGATAGAGAATGACATGGATTACTGGTCGCGCCCATCGGTCTAGCTGGGCTGAAATTTTGATTAGAAGGAAGCCCGAGTTTTGATTGTGCAGATGTAATAATGATATTGATGAGGCGCTTTAAATTCAATTTTTTTATTCTTTTTTCCTCTGTGTATTTTGAGTGAGCGTGTATAAAGTTTGGTTTGTTAACTTTGTTTATAAAGAGATTTGACAACTTTTTGATATGAGATTTTGATTATAAACCTCTATGTATTTTAAGTCCTTGGTGATTTCTAAGGTTTCTAACATAAACAAGCATTTTGATGATAAATTCTCGCAAATCTTTGGGTTTGATATGAACTCATGGATCGAAGAAGTTAACCTAGGGAAGCAACTAGGATCCATAAGCTTGATCCCGGTTACTATTTCCATGGGTTTGAGCCACCAAGCTATCCATGCGCAAGCCAAGTCCGCCATGCCCATTTCGTTGCCTCTCCGGGCCTTGTCTTCGACGAAACTCTATGTTCCTTGAACATAGGACTAACCCTAATACGCTAGGACGGATTGGTCTAGATCAGGTTGGTTCGAATTTTGATGTGGATTGGCTCATCTTCTCAGCTGCAAATTGGGTCCATAACTGCACAAGGGCTCTCTCGTAAGGATCACACGGAAGCAAAGGCTTATGTTCACCAAGGACTTAAAATAAAGTGGCTATTTCGAACGTTGACTATTTTTAGTATTGAGAGTAACCCTCTCATTAACTATCTCCTCAACACTTGCAATAATAACTATTGTCCTGAAAAACACAAGCTCAAGGCCTCAAAGCCATTCCAATCTTAAAGTTTACAAACTGATTTAACGTTGGATTTGCTTGATGTAGATCTAAAACGAAACAACTCTGCAAGATTTGTTGGCTTTCGGGTAAAAGAAATTGATGATCTCCGATGGAAATCAATAGTGGCATGTAGGGGTGTAATACGAGCCGAACGAGCCGAGCATCGGCATTCTCAAGCTTGACTCGTTTATAAACGAACCGAGCCCGAGCCGAGCCTAAAATTTATACGAGCTTTAAAATGTGTTCAAGTTTGGCTCGTTTAGAAAATGAACGAGCTTGATCCGAGCTTTTGACGAGCCGAGCCCGAGCCGAGCCCGAGTAGCTTGGCTAAAATAATTCTCTTATAGTGTTATTATAGCCGAACGAGCCGAGCTTTACCTGAACGACCGAGCATTGACATGCTCAAGCTCGGCGAGCCTAAAATTTATACGAGCTTTATATTGTGCCCAAACTTGGCTCGTTTAGAAAGTAAATGAGCTTGAGCCGAGCCCGAGTAGCTTGTCTCATATTACAGCTCTAGCATCATGTACCCAATCGATGTGATAACAAGTGTTGTTTGTGGCTTAATTTGATTGTTGATTTCAATTTGAGCCGTTTTTTTGCGATTCATTTTTTTGGTTTTCCTTACTAAAAAATGAACAACCCTACCGACACTCTAAAGTTGTTGACAAAAAATAAGATGGTACCAACTTTGTCCAAAAAAGACTCATTTTCAATCTGATTGTTCATTTTGTTGGATTACTTTTAGGAGATTAGGTTCACTGGGCTGTTTTGCTCCCCTAATTTCTTGTCAAAAATCTATTAATTGATAGTTAGCTTTTGGAAAATTAGAGGTACCTCAAGACAAACCTTGACACGGTTTATAAATTCACTAGATTCAAGTTATCGCTCTAGCGGAAACAAAAACTGAAAAGCTACCCGATGATTGCTTATGGAAGTCCGCATGCTTTGACTCCTACTAATGGTAGGACTACATGATTATGTCTCTTATGGAAATCCTACCAATTAAGATATCAATCGATAATCGTTTGAGAACATTTTTAAACAATTTTGGTGTTCATACTTTGCAAGTTCCGAGATGTACAACCATATAAAAAAAACTAAATTGTAAAAAGAAAGGCAAAAAAATGGAGCAAAACAAAATTTAGAATATCTTCAAACAAATCAAGGAGGTGTAATTGCAAAGAACTTCAAGGTTCAAGATCCCACATCATGAACAAAAGAGACGTGACTATCCCAAGGGCCCTTTTGACCAAACAAAATCGGCTCCTTTCTTTCCACCAAAGATATTGGAGACAAAGAGTTAAAAATAACCACCACAAAAATATGGATTCAAACTCAAAATATTTTCACCGTATTACCATGGGAAAGAGGAATATAAAATATCTAAAGGAACTTACAACAAACGATGGAACCATTCTTACGAATGAATGTGATATTCGTTCGATAATGAAAATTGAATTTTCTAAAATATTCCCGACTTCTTTATTTGACTCGTCTCTCTTACAAGACAAACTC
Source organism: Fagopyrum homotropicum (assembly GCA_033239125.1). Classification (NCBI taxonomy): domain Eukaryota; kingdom Viridiplantae; phylum Streptophyta; class Magnoliopsida; order Caryophyllales; family Polygonaceae; genus Fagopyrum; species Fagopyrum homotropicum. The sequence goes on from BSWB01000007.1 coordinate 12,345,317, forward strand.
CATATGAGTAGGGGAAAAGTTTGCGATGAAGACATTATGAAATTAACATATATAACCGCCAACAAATGAGAAAATTTAAAAATGTCATTTTTTTATGACGGATGATAGATGTACCGGCGAAAATCACTAATTGTAACCACAATTACGCACGCAAAGTGCGTAGTATGAATTTTCAACTTTGGAATCTAATTACGCTTGTGGCGTGCGTAATTAGAGCCGATGCGAAGCTGATAGGAGCCTATTAACTACGCTTATGGTAAGCGTAGTTGAAGTTGTATTTAAAAAAAAGAAGAAGCTCCAACTACGCTAATGGAAAGCATAGTTGGAGTAAATTTAAAAAACAAAAAAGATACTTCAACTTTGGTTCTCATTACCAAAGTTAGATTTTAAAAAAAAACGTGTAGGCTATTTGGCGCAGCTCCAAATTACTAATCATGCCCATTTGTCCGTGACGGACAAATGGGCATGATTTAGTAATTTGATCCCATTTGTCTGTCACGGACAAATGGGAGTTGTCCGTCACGGACAAATGGGAGTTGTCCGTCACGGACAAATGTCACTTGTCCGTGACGGACAAGTGTTATATGTATATAATGAAAATGTTTGGATTAAAGTTATAAAATTTGGTTTATTTGAAAGAAATTTAATATCCTTTTGATTGTCTTTTGTTAACAGAAAGTTTAAATGTTTTCAATAACGTCATTTTGATTTGATCGTGTTTATGTTTAAATTTATTAAAAATGTAACATTGATCTTGAAACTTTGATTCCTTTGTAATTGTTATGTTTGTAAGTAAGTTTGGTTTCTTTATTGAAATAAAATGTTAATCCTTTGAATAAAATATCTTTGATTTGATCTTCTTTTGTAAAAGGAAGTTTAAATCCTTTCAATAACATTACCTTCATTGAATCGTAGATATGTATGATATGAAGTTACGTTTATTTCTTGAAACTTTATTTGTTTGTTACGAAATCTATAAATTTTGAACAAAAGAAACGTTTATTGATAGTAAGTTACGTAATTTTGGATTGACAGGAATTTATAATCCTGGCAATAGCGTTAAATTGATATTTTTATCTCATTATGTTCTTTACAACTCGTTATGTTCATTCAAAGATCTTACTAAATTAAAATTTAACGAAAATGTTACTACAGGTAATTAAACTCATTAATGTAATGAAGTTGTACACATTATTGGTTGATCTAAAAGATACAAATATATGTTGTAAATACCAAGGTGGAAGGAAGGTTCTGTCCGTAACGGACAGATTGGGTTTGTCCGTAACGGACAGAATGGGTTTGTCCGTCACGGACAAACTCCTTATGTCTGTGACGGACAAACTCATTTTGCCCTATTAAGGACAGCCACGCTCTTATCTTTCCCTTTCTTCCTCTTCCTCTTCCTTTCTTCGCCGCGACGAACACCTACGACGATCTCGCTCGATCTTCGGCTGCAATCTCTCTCAATCTCTCTCCACATTTCTCGTATTCTCTACTGCTATATAAGGTAAGAACATAACTTTCTCGTTTTAGTTTCGTTTAAATTTGTTTGTTTTAGTTAGGTTTAGGTTTAGGGTTTAATTTGTTCGATTTGGGTTGTTTTAGAGAGGTTTAGGGGCTTATATGTTACTAAAATCGATAAATATGAGTTAGGGTTGAAGTTAATTAGTTGTTTTAGAGAGGTTGATTGAGCAGATCGCGAACGCCATTGTTGGCGTTCGCGATCTGCTGAACGAAGAAGACGCTTGTCCGTTGACGGACAAGCGTCTTCTGTCCGTGACGGACAAGAAGAAGTTGTCCGTCACGGACAACTTACTTGTCCATAGTAAGTTGTCCGCTACGGACAACAACCTTGTCCGTAGACAAGTAAGTTGTCCGCTACGGACAACTTACTTTGTCCGTCAACGGACAAGTTTGTTGTCCGCTACGGACAAGTTTGTTGTCCGCTACGGACAACTTACTTTGTCCGTCAACGGACAAGTTTGTTGTCCGCTACGGACAACTTACCTTTTTTTTTTTAAATTTGTTTTTTCCCCTTTTTTTCTTTTCCTTTTTATTAACATTTGTTGTTTTTGTTTGCAGATGGAAAGGAACCCAAACAAGGACTCTAAGAGGTTCAGTGGATTGGGATACTTCAGGAAAGTATTCCACAGTGGCATGCGTTCTCTGAGGGGACAGCGGGATGTCCACTCTAGACACGAGGCACGAGAGCCAGTTCCTTACTCTGGAGGTGAGGAGCAGTTCCCGATACAGGAGTCGGGAGTCACGCGGCGTAGTACATCTGGTATTGCGCGTGACATTGCTCCACCGAGCCCTCCTCACCATGCTTTTAGCGGAGCCAGACATAGCTCCTATACTGGAGGTGGTGCTTCGTTTGGTGCCGGATATTATTCTCAGATCGAGGATCTGAGTGCTCCTTACCAGCAGGAGCAGCAGTTTGCTTCTTCTTCTTCCCGACAGGAGCAGCAGGATGCTCCTTCTTCTTCCCAGCGGGAGCAGGAGTATGCTCCTTCTTCTTCACAGCAACAGCCTGTAGCTGAGAGGAGACGCCGAGGGAGGAGGCCACCTTCGCCAGCTCCTGTGGAGGAGGTACTTGAGGAGGTACTTCTTCGTGCTCTGGGCGATCGTCCTAGACCAGTACCTCCTACTCGGCAGGCCTTTCAGCCCGATCTTCGAGGTCCTTGTGGAGGGGGACCTCGTATACCAGAGATACTCAGGAGTTTCCAGGCTCACACCGCTCTCCACGTCTGGCATGGCATGGTGAGTACGCAATAAATATGTTATATAAATGCATCTTTAATGTTATAATATTTTTAGTTATATATTAAATTTCTTTTTCTATGAACCAGCTGCACATGCCTTGGGGTGAGATGACCATTGCTCTTCATGATGTCCAGCTCATCCTCGGCATTCCCATATCCGGTACGGCGGTTACTCAGGTGATCGCCAGAGCTGATTCTGCCATCCGAGTGCAGGAGTTTTTTGATTTTACCGATGAGCAGATGACTGCCGGAGATGTACGTCGTCGAGGGCTGTCACATTCCTTTTTACTGGATCAGTGTGACGGATATTCACATCTGTATCCGACGACTGCAGCGTCCGGATGGTTGTTGTACCTGCTGGGATCGACGCTGTTCACCGACAAATCGCAGCACAAGATTTCTCCAAATTTACTGATATTGGTGGAGGATCTTGATCAGGTGATCACGACATCCTGGGGTACGGCGACACTCGCCTACCTCTATAGGCGTATGGGCGAGGCCACTAGGGTCGACTGTCGTCAGATGTGCGGTTGTCTCACGCTGCTGTAGGTAAAATATATCCTCTATACTCATATTATTATTCTCGTAACTTAATTTGTATTGTTTGTCTAATTTTTATTTCTTTTTTGTTAAAGGCATGGATCTACCTTTATTTTCCATGCTTTGCACCGGATGTTGTCGAGGGCTGGGAGTATGGGATGCCTTGGGCGGCGAGATTCGAGATCAGGCCTGTCAGGAGGGACACCCGTGATTATAGACGGATGCTTGACGAGATGACTGTTGATCAGACAAGTCCATTACATTTGAATAGTTGTAATCTTTTTGTCAACTAACGTGTTTATTTTCTAACAATTTTGTCTGTTTTTTAAACAGGTGAACTGGCAGCCATACGGCCAGTTGGACTTCACTGATAGAGAGTTACAGCGTTCGTTGTTTCACGGGTTGTTGACTTTCATGGACATATCAGAGCCCTACGATCCATACAGGAACATGAGAGCTTTTGGATACGTTCAGACTATTCCACCTCCGCTGATACAGCCTGATTATGCCATTAGGGTCGAGGATCCCAGGAGCTACAGAGTTGGCTATCCTCGAGGTAGCTGGGCGTGGGATAGATGGGAGCACCATCACGTCACGGTTGAGGAGATGGCTGCACGTTACGGCCCTGGATATACCGCCACCGACGATTATATGGCGTGGTATACAGACCGATCGCACCGGTTTATACGCCCAGGTGCTCAGCAGATGCATCCTCCTCCACCTCCTTCTCCACCTCCACCTCCACCTTCGACATTTGACGGCCAGTTGGACCCTTACGATTACGCTACACGATTTATGGGGTATATTGGTGATCCTTCTATCCCTCCTTCCCTGCATCAGGACTTACGCAGTTATGTAGATTATTTTCCTGATCTCCGAGATTATTCTTACGATCATGGACAGGGTAGCGGTACTCGTCATGACGATGACGAGTAGGCTTGTGTATGCACTTTTTTTTGGGTTTGTATTGTGTATTTAAACTTTTGAATCTTATGTCTACATTTTTGTGTATGTTTAAACTTGTTTCGTTGTATGTTTAAACTTCGTACTTAACTTTTTGCGTTATATTTAACTAAATATAAACGATAACTATATAAGCAAACTTAACCTTAACATAATATAAATGACTAAACCTTAAGAAAATATGTCTGATCGTAAAGTTAAAATTAACAAGTTAAACTAAACAAGATCAACTAAACTGTGCCAAGATCTATCCGTGTTATTCGTTCATGTTGTAAATGTAACTCCTTCTAGCGAGTGAGGCGATGAGCTAATCTGACTTCAATACCATCAACCGTGTCGTTACGAAAGTGCGCCCAAGTTTTAAGAATCTCTGGTAAAGGACAATCCTCTTCAAGTGTTAGCTAAAACAAATAGAAAAAAAAAACATTAGTACATATATGTTGTGAAGAACAAAACCGAAAATGATAAATGAAAAGATCTTAAAGGACATACCCTGATGTAATGATACTGGTTGGGAACTATTGATATATGGATCTCTGGAAACTCTAAGTTCGAAGTAATTCCTTCTTCTCGACGATATAGTGGAACATATGTGTAGTCGCACCCACCGTACGCTACAACAATACACTGCAATGCAGTGGCAGCTAAATGATAACATGAATTATAGTCTATATTTTGGGGTTTGTTTGGACGTTTTATCTTTCATAATCTGCATGTTTGTATGTACATTATGTGATTTTACTACCATTTCATCTACCTTTGCGAGAATCGAGGTCTACACCTAGTTTCGTTGTAATTGCAGGTAATTTGGTACGTTTTGCATCAAAAAGGAGCAAAAGGAGTCATGAGTCATTTAGAGCTACATCCAGGAAGCATAGCCATGGATTAAAGATTTACTTTGGACCAGTTTTGAGATATTTCACATTCAGTTGTGACTCACCTCGGTTGATCAGAGGTTCACCTCGACCGAGGTGATCCAGAGAGGCCGACTCGACCGAGGCGAACACCTAGGACGCGGCGAGAATATTTTATTCTTGGCTGAGATCTTTTATCTTTGGAAGGTGATCTTATATTTTTGGGCTTGGCTCCTGGAAGGAAGAAGAATCATATATTTTACCTATATTTATGGGAGAATATCTTTCTAAGATATTTTATCTTTGGAGGGTTATTTTCCTATAAAAAGGGTTGGATTTCCACAAATCCAACACCCCGCTTACACCGAAAGGCCGCTATCAGCACAAGAGAGTTATTACGCAGCAGCAGCCTACTCCAAGTTGGGAGAGTTGAAGAACCTTTTTGAAGGTTGAAGGAAGATTGAAGTCCATAGCTTTTATAGCTTTATTGAAGGGTTTTGTAAGATTGTCTTCAATTCCCTCAATTGTTGTCTTGTCTTTTTGGATTGTTATCCAAGGAACGCTTTGTTGTGATATTTGATTCAGTTATTGAAGTCTTTTCATTAAATTCTTCTTTGTTCAAATATTCACCTTCTTCCCATATATTTTAATACTTTCATTATGATGATGAGTGGCTAATTTCCTTGTGTGATTCTAGGGTGATTGGCTGAAGGTTGTGAGGAAAACAATGATAGAATAATCTTAGATTCCAGTAGGATCCTGAAAGTTCGAGTCTTTAACCTTAACCCTAAGCATCTCGTTCAGTCGATGAACACCTCGGCCGGGGTGGAAACTGGCTGACCGAGGTGACTTATCTGATCCATAACTGAGAGTTAAGTGTTAGAGTTTGCCAAATCCTATTCTTATTACACCTTTCCTGGTTCAAAGCAAGCTTAGGATGAGACTTACCCGGTAATTCCTTAGTTTGTGTACCAACGATCATAAGTGTAGGTAATAAAGGTTTATCCTTTATTGGGGTTTGAGTGTGCTTCCATCCCATCTTCGTGAGTTAGCCTGAGACTTACCCGGTAAAGGTTGATTCTATTCCCTTAGATGGTGTGTTAGTTTGAGGTTATAGTTCTTTATCTTGATTCCTTGAGACTTACCCGGTAATAGGAGTTACGGTTTAGGATTAATGTGTAGTGAGACTTACCCGGTGATCTACTCCACTTTAGAAACACCTTCCCCACGCAAAAATCTCAGCTTTGTCCGCTTATCTATAGATCTTGAGTTGGAACCACAACTAGATGCTTTAATCCCTAGAATTGCATGTTTGCTTTATTGACTTCTTATTCATCTTTGATTGTGTTAATCGCTCTTGTGGTTAGTATTGACATAAGCACACCGTATTGACTTTGTTTCACCGAGTCCTTGTGATCGACCCCTGGAATTTTCTTGCTTTTACTACGATTGACCCGTACACTGCGGGTTCGCATCCTTGTTTTAAGCTTAAGTCTAGGGTTATAAATTTAAAGCTTGCACACACCGTTTGGAGCGAACACTAAACACCCCATGTCCGTCACATTAAACCAATATTCTGGTGGTGCAAAACCGTCTCCATTCCATCCAAGTGCTTTAATCGTCTCATCGATGTTACGTTGATGACAAAAACCCTCATACAACTCGCGATGAGAAAGGAGCTCTGCTAACATCAGTCGCCTAATCATCCGCCATCCTTCGTCTGTGTCTGTGTCGTAGATTGCATGATGTAGTGCTCTGAAACCACAATTTCCATCCCCTCTAACATTATTCCAACTGATTACATACTTTTTCATCCAAATGCGAATCGCTCCAGGCCACTCTACTAAAATATCAGGGTTATGCGTGGATATACTTCTCTTCAAAGGTGTTTTGGGTGGTAAATCGGTATTAGAAGATGGAGTTGATACTGGTATTGGAGATGGATTTGATATTGGAATAGGGTTCTTTGGGGGTCGACCTCTTTGTTTTTTGGGTGGGGTACCTGCTAACTCCCAATCGGATGGCAATCTTTTGTTTGGACTATCCTTCGGTCTTCCTTTAGTCGCAACCCTAGCAGGTTCCCGCAAACTGGTCCTCTCCGAAAAAGCAGTTTCTATAGCTTTATTTACAACATCCAACTGTCGAGTAGGGCTCAGGTTTGGAAAATCTTTCTCGCAGAATTCCGTCATTAAATTTCTTGCAACTCGACGCACGTCTCGTCCTTTTTCTGAGTCCGGAACCACGTCATCGATATCTAACTTCTTCCAGAATTCATGCACATCTGTAAGAGGGATAGACATTTCTTTCTTCATATAACCCCAAATAAAGTGCATACACGGCAAACCATGAGTCGTCGGAAATGAACATGTGCACGGACCATCGGGCTTGTTAGCACGAGCTTTATTGTACTCATCGATAATAAGTAAAAAAGCTTTGAGGGAGATGTTGTGGTGCAACGACTGAAATTGTTTAACACAAAAAGTCCATGTGATCTTTTTTGAAATGCTCTCGTTGAACGAACCGAGGATCTTATCCAACTGAATCCTCATCAAAGAGTGATAGAACCTGAAAATTGTATCCAACTTCGCAGAACTTGTTTTCATGAATTGTTTCAGAACAGAGTGTGCAGTTTCTGCCCTGTTGAGAAATAAAAGAGTTAACGTCAAATCGGGTAAATAAAATTTTAAATTGCTTTGAAATACGTACCTATTCGTCGTGTTACTTTTGAAGTTCAGATATTGATCCGTCCACGCGGAAACAATTCGTCTTTTGTAAGGATCTAGCCATTGCGTCCTCACATATTGCAGAAGATGTCCTCTCCTCTTCCACTTGTTTTCAAGTTCATTTAACCGTCTCTCGTAAGACTCTTCCGTTTTGGATGTAAATAAACCCGAGTAACTATTGGCAAATATTCGAGCGAGTTTTTTATCCATGTGATTATTCCTAGCCCTTCCTTCAATGTTTTTGAATATGTGACGGCGACATAAAAGAAACTGTGTTTCTGGGAAAATACGATCAAGTGCGTTCATAAGAGCCTTCTCTCGATCCGTCACAATTGTAGTTGGTGTCCTCTCGACACGCCTACAAAGCTTTGCAAGTTGTTCAATCGCCCAGACATAATTCTCTTCCTTCTCCGTGGATAGAAAAGCACCGGCAACGTTAAAGTTCAACCATGTCGATGTAAACCCAATAATTTCAAAAAATGACATCTTGTATCTGTAAAAAAAAATAATATCAAAGAGTTAATTTTAAATACATAAAAAAAGGACATCTAACGGAAAAGTAAATAACTGTGAAAGCTTACATGTTGGTGTTGTATGTTGAGTCCATTACTAATACGTAAGGGAATGCTTTAAGGAGGGCAACTGATTCCGGATGTGCGAAAAAAATGTCGGTAACTTCACCGTTCTTGTTTCCCCTATGTTCACAGAAATAGCCCTCTTTACGACATTCGAAAAAGAATTGTTGAGCGACTGTCCTTTGATCCAAACCTTCTTTACGTAATTTTTGCCTCTGGTTGTAGATTTGTCTCATCCTGGTGTTGTTATCTTTATCAATGCTCAAAGCACTCGCAATTTGGGCAGGGGTGCAATTACTGGTCCACATGTTCTTTACTAACTTCTTCTCATCCTCGTTCATCCTTCCCGCTAATGCATGACCCTTTAAATTTCTTCCAAGCTTGTGGTTGTGGACACCACACTGCACGTGAACTTTCCATAAACCTTGGTAAGTCTCAAAAACCTGAATCATGAATTCACACCCGCTTTTCTTCGTCGATGAATTCTTTCTCTGAGCTGGCTGCACCTTTTTTGGGTTGTATGCTCCATATTTCTCGCACGACAACCATGTCTTTCCCAAACTACCGAGGACGGACTTCTTTACCCGACAAATAGAAAAAACCATTTTATTTTCCTGTCCCACTTTTCGAACCCATCCTATTACCTCCTCTCGACTATTGAAGTTTATGTCGGTTGTGAACAGGCTAGAGTAATCATTATTCGTCGCTTCTGAGACGGATGCATTTACGCCATCTGTTGATCCTTCATCAATGCTAAGATTATCAACGTCCGCATCTATCTCCTCCAAACCCTAAAAAAAAAATTTGGTCAATCTGTTCGATGACTGTCCGTTATGGACAATCACCATCTGTCCGTAACGGACAATCACCATCGTCCGTAACGGACATATGGTGACTGTCCGTTACGGACAGATAGTGATTGTCCGTAACGGACAGTCATCGAACAGCCGTAACGGACAAAATATACGTAATAATCAAATTCAATTTACTCGATCAATGGTTAAATATCTAAGTTCAAACACGATTAATGACTTCAACTTTAATGATCAAAATAAACAAAACTTACCTCAATAATATCTTCGTCTTCGTTCTCAAAACTCAAAGATCTTTCTTCATCATCAATATCATAATCTTCCTCGTATGACATTGTTAAGTTGCTTTTTTAATAAGAATAGACTTTGTGAATAGATGGCTGAATGAGGGTTGGAGGGGATTGACTACGGTTTTTATAGGATGAAAAATATTGATTTAGGGTTGTTAAATTATGGAAAAAAAGATATTATTTATCCAAAATTAAGATTTATGGAAATAAAGATATTATTTATTTAACCGAAAATAAGATTTATGTTTGTTAAATTATGGAAATAAAGATATTATTTATCCAAAGATAAGATTTATGGTTTTTAATTTATGTAAATAAATATATTATTTATCTATCCGTAAATAAGATTTATGCTTGTTAAAATAAAGATATTATTTATCCAAAAATAAAATAAAATAAAGATTTATCCAAAGATATAATTTATGTAAATAAATATATTATCTATCCTTAAATAAGATTTATCTATCCGTAAATAAGATTTATCCAAAGATATAATTTATGTAAATAAATATATTATCTATCCGTAAATAAGATTTATCCAAAGATATAATTTATGTAAATAAATATATTATCTATCCGTAAATAAGATTTATGATTGTTAAAAATAAAGATATAATTTATGTAAATAAATATATTATCCATTCGTAAATAAGATTTATCCAAAGATAACTTTTTTTATTTAATTTAAAATAAAATAAAGATATTATTTATCCAAAAATAAAATAAAATAAAATAAAATAAAGATATTATAAAGTTTGTCCGTCACGGACAAGATACGTTTGTCCGTGACGGACGAACGTAGCTTGTCCGTGACGGACAGACGTAGGTTGTCTGTCACGGACAACCTCTATTAAATTACTAATAATGCACGTTTGTCCGTGACGGATAAACGTGCATTATTAGTAATTTAAGTATGCGCTAAATAACAGCGGCCAAAAAAAAGAAGCTCCAACTACGCTAATGGTAAGTGTAGTTGGAGTGAATTTTTTTTTTCAAAAAAAACTTCAACTTTGGTTCCTATTGCCAAGGTTAGATTTAAAAAAAAAAACTCTACCTACGCTTACCATTAGCGTAGTTGGAGTTAATTTTTTTTTAAAAAAAAATATTCTTCACTGGCTCCAACCGGCTCAGGTCGGCTCCAACTACACTTGTCAAATGCGTAGTTTGAATCCAAGCACAACTACGCACTCCGCGTGCATAGTTGTGGTTACAATTAGCGATTTTCGCCGATACGTCTAAAATTCCCGTTTTTTATATTGGTTGCAATAAATCACCAAGAGCCGATGGGATGCTTGTTGTTTTCTATGAAAAAAATATTGGTATATTGTGGGAATTGATGTCACTAAAGGAGTCAAAATTTTCTTTAGAAGCAAAAAAATGTTTAAACAAATAAACCATACTTTCATAACCCTAATCCCAAAAACAGACAACCCTATGGGCCTATGGCAATTAATCACTTTAGACCTATAAGTTTATGCTCTATGATTTACATAATAATTGCAAAAATAATAACTAATAGGATGGAAACAATCATGCTTAAATTCATATACCATTTTCAAGGTGCATTCGTTTCAAACTGATCAATACATTATAATATCCTTATTGCCTATGAAAATTTTCACTCTTTCATATCCAAAAAGGGAAAGGAAGGTTGGATCGCCATAAAATTGGATATGAAAAAGGCTTATGACCAAGTTAATTGGGATTTCATTCTCTCTTTCTCGAAGTTTGGTTTTAACGGAAAATTCTTTGGATAGATTAAAGAATGTATTAAAACAATCTATTTCTCCGTTTTGGTTAACAATGGACCAACATAACAATTCTTTCTACAAAAAGAAATAAGACAAGGAGACCCCTTATCTCATTATCTTGTTGTTCTAGGGGACGAAATCCTTACATAAATGTTACAAAACCATTGTGATAACTATGACGACCATATTGGGTTCTCTTTGTGTAGATAAGGAACTCTAATCTCGTTCTTATCCTTTGCGAACGACATGCTAATCTTTGCTAAAATAAATGTAGTTTCTTGTCAAAGAACCAAACAAATACTGGAAATTTAGTGTTCTATCTCGGGACAAAAATATTAACTTCTAAAAATCAGCTTTTCAAACAACAAAAAACATAAGCGACAGTTGCATCACCCAATTAAAAAAATGTCATGGTCATGAACCACACTACCATTATCGACAAATATCTTGGATACCCAAATTATTAATGGAAGAGTGACAAAATACCTTTGGCGACATTAACCTTAAACAAAACAACTTTCGAAATGCAAAACTAATGCTCTATCGCAAGAAGGCAAAAATACCATATTTAAACATGATCTGACGGCTAAACCGACATTTGTTATGCAAATTTTTACGTTCCCAATCCATAATCCGGAGGAGCTAGATAAAACATATAAAAAAATTTCTTTCGGAATAAGGGGACCAACACGGACCTATCATAAGTTGGGATAAAATATGCAAATAAAAAAAAGAATGGTGGTCTTGGATTCAAAAAATCTTTATTCAAGAACAAAAGCCTTACAAAAATGAAGCTCTTGTTGAAGATCCTAGCGGAACTAGACAATATTTGGGTTTAAATTGTTAATGAAAAATACTTGAAAAACCATAACATTCTCTACTACCAAAAAGAAGGACCAACGTTCTGGCAATAGAACAACCTTATAAAACTCAAACCCGAGTTTAAGAGAGACATTATTTGGCAAATTGGAAATGCTAAAACCATTAACTTTTGGCATGACAATTAAGTCACTACTTTGCCGCTTATAAAAATGGTCCAAAACATTAATCAAATTGACACAAATATCAAAGTCAATCATTTCATAAACAATTCTAGATAATGAGATTTCACAAAAATCGACAACGTGCTACAAAACATCATTAACCCATAGGTTATGGACAAAATGAAGCAAACAATAATACCAACAAAAATTAAATTCATGATAGATTATATTGGAGGTGTAGTAAAAATGGATGGTTCACAGCTAAATACAACAATGAAAATTATTAATGAGGATAAGATCATCCCCTAAAAATGCTTGTGATTGGATTTAGATTCCTGATAACCAACCTAAAATTAAAAACTTAATCTGAAAAATCTCAAAAATAGAATTCCAACAAAAACAAAGCTAGACGAAAGAAGAATTAATGTAACGAGACATTGCGAACTATATAACCATCAACTTGAGGACTTGTTCCACTTGCTTATTGAATGTCCTGTTAATAAACAAATCATAGCCAAAATCAATAGGTTAATCTTAATCGAAATTAACAACATTAGCCTTGTAAATAAAAAAGCTCGTAACCTCTTACAAAAAATTAAAAACAAAAATGGACTTAACAAGTTCGTATGTCTTGCAACTATCTGATGACAGGAACAAAATTATTTTTAACAATGGTTTCATTGGCCCTTAGCAAATTCACATGTCATTTACATGTAATTAGTTTTTAATTGAGCAAAAATTATCAATATCCAGACGGTTCTTAAAAGTCATATGGCTTTATAGGTTTATTATAAATGTAGCTACAAGTGAAATGAATTGTGACAAGGATAGCTGGCTAGGATAGCCAGATTGAGTGACAGATGGCACTCTTAAAGCCCTTCATTCTGTAACAGAATTGTAACCAATTCATGTATAAAACCAAGTGCAATAACATACAGTCTTCACTTTCGGTTACAATCTATTCTCCTTCTATTTATTCTCTTCTCACACATTCGGTCACATTGCCTAAGCATTAATGGATTAACATGGTATCGGATTCTAATTCCATGGATGATTCTTCCTCCGAGTCCCTTCTTTCTCCACAAAATGTCAGTTCTAATCACAATCCTATCCCATGATTGTTGCTAATTCTACTCTCCTGGAGCAGATTCAACTTCACCACTCAGATCCACCATCGCTTCGACTTTCAACAACACTTCTCAATGATACTAATTACAATCGTTGGAGGCGATCTGTAGAGGTATCACTTATGGCCAAGAACAAGCATGGATTTGTTACTAGTGAGTGCAAACGTCCTACTACAGATCCTAAACTCATTCAGAAATGGGAGCAGTGCAATCATATGGTCATATCGTGGCTTACTCATTCTATTGACAAAGAAATTGCTGAATCAATACTCTATTGCAAAACCGCTGCACAGATTTGGAAGGAGTTGGCTGCTCGATTTAGAAAGACAAATCGCACCAACATTTAGTAGCTACAGAAAGAGTTAAGCTCTCTTACTCAAGGTAACTCTTCTGTCACTGTATACTTTACAAAATTAAAGAAACTTTGGGACGAGTATATTCTGGCTTTGGAAGATCAAGTTTGTAGTTGTGGCTCAAATGAATTAGCTCTCCATCTCATAAAGGATCAACAAATAATTCAGTTTCTTACTGGTTTGAATGAACATTTTGCTACTGTGAGATCCAATGTTCTCATGATGACTACATCATTGGATCTTGGTGAGGTTTACAAAATGGTGCTTATGGACGAAGCACAATGAGGCTTGAATTCTATTTCATCCTCTATTGATGATGTTGTTGCTCTTTATTTTCAACATCGACAAAATGCTTCTAATCAGAAACAATCCTCTGGCAAATCTCTTTTCTGTGATCATTGCAAAGCAAGAAATCAAACTATTGATCGATGTTGGCGTTTACATGGCTATCCTACCTCACCTATTCCTGACGTTCCCTTCTGTGACCATTGTAAAATGGTTGGCCATGTCCTTGCTAAATGTTGGAAAGTGCATGGATATCCTCCAGGCCATAAATTAGCAGTTGCTGCTACTTCTTCTCTATCTTCAGATCAAATGACTAGATTGTTGTCTCTTCTTGAAAAACCAACTTCTTCAAAATCTTCTCAAGATTCTCATGGAGCCTTCCTTTCTGGTATGCCTCAATGTCTAATGTCTCATGATAGTGGAGCTACATATCACATCACTCCACACATTGATCTTTTCTCTTCATATAAACCAGTTGATCACACTATTCTCATTACTATGCCAAATGGAAAAAATGCCTCTGTTGCTCATATTGGTACTATTAATCTCACACCAGAGATTACCTTACAACAAGTACTCCATGTACCTGATTTTCACTATAATTTATTGTCTATACATAAACTTACCACTACTTTATCCTCCACTGTCATTTTCTCATCTGACTGTTGCTCTCTTCGAGTCCCTTCAATGAACCAGCCCTTGGTGATTGGTAAAGCTTGCAAAGGCCTATATGTTGTGGACAAGTCATCACCATCACCTAGCTCTATTTTTCTTTGCAATAATCCCCCTAATGTATCTTCTTCATGCTCTAATATGACGTATAAACTCAGTCCTGAAATATGGCATTGTAGGCTGGGGCATTTACCTTTCAATCAAATGCAATTCATTGACTCTATTTCTAGTATAAGGTCCCATGATATTTGTCAAATTTGTCCCCAAGCTAAGCAAACTCGACAATCTTTTCCCACATCCAATAGTGTGACAACCAAACCTTTTGATCTATTGCATATTGACACATGGGGTCCTTATAAACAAAACACATACAATGGATTTGCTTATTTTCTTACCTTGGTTGATGATTTTACACGATGTACTTGGACCTACCTTATGGCTCACAAGAGTAATGTTTTATCCATCATACAATCCTTTAACTCCCTTGTCCATACACAATTTCATACCAAAATAAAGATCATACGTTCTGACAATGCTCTTGAATTCTCCAACTCTCATGCCAAACTTTTTTACACTCAAAATGACATCATCCACCAATCCTCTTGTCCTTACACACCTCAACAAAATGGGGTAGTTGAACGCAAACATAGACATGTCCTAGAAGTTGCTCGAGCACTTTTTCACCAATCTAAAGTCCCATTAATGTACTGGGGTGAGTGTATTCTCACTGCCACTCATATCATAAATAGATGCCCCTTACCAGTCTTACACAACAAGTCCCCTTTTGAACTTCTATTTCATACCACTCCATACTACTCTACTCTACGAGTATTTGGTTGCTTGTGCTTTGTTAGCACAACCCTTGCCCATAGAGATAAATTTCAAGCAAGAGCTATTCCCTGCATTTTTTTGGGGCTATCGTTTTGGGAAAAAAGGATACAAGGTCCTCACTATTTCATCTAGAGAAATCATTTTCTCTCGAGATGTTGTCTTCCATGAGACAATCTTTCCTTTTCATCATATTAATTCATATAACCCCTTCCTTCCTGTACCTATCTCATCATCTTCTTTTGATACTTCCATCTACATACCTTACCCTTTACCAACTTCATCTATATACCTTCAGTTCCTCCATATAATCTTCCCACATCATCATCTTCTAGTATACCTCCTCACCTTCCATCTCCAACTCCATCACCCACTGCTTCACCTTCTACTTCTTTAGCCTCACCTCCATCTCAAACCCTCATATCTCCCCGTAGGTCTACCAGACCTCATCAACCACCTCCATACCTTCGTGACTTTATCAGCAACTATGGGTCGAGCAACTTATCTTCATCAGGTATATTTCAATTTTCTCTCTATCCCTTGTCTCATTTTGCCTTCATTACATCTTTATCCTCTTATGTTGAACCCACCACACACCAAGAAGCATCTAATAATCCAAACTGGATCCATTCCATGCACCAAGAGTATCTTGACCTTCAAACTAACCATACCTGGGACCTTACACCGCTTCCACCAAACAAAAAGGCATTGGCTCGAAGTGGGTATTCAAAGTTAAGTTAAAAGCTTATGGTACCTTGGAGAGATATAAGGCAAGATTGGCAGCACAAGGTTTTACTCAACAAGCAAGAATAACCTATCATGATCGACTTTGTCTCCGGTTGTTAAAATGACAACCATCCGTAGCATCATTGCTATTGTTGTATCTCACAAATGAACTCTACATCAACTTGATGTAAACAACGCCTTCTTGCATTGAGATCTTCATGAGGATGTATATATGAAGTTACCTCTTGGCATACCAAACCCTGAATCTTTAGTTTGTAAACTAAATCATTATACGACCTTAAACAAGCCTCGCGACAGTGGTTTCATAGGCTCACTACATCTCTCATCACTCAAGGTTTCACTTCCTCCAAGAATGATTACTCACTGTTTATTAAAAGAAGGGAATCTTTTATTACCATCATAGCTATCTACGTGGATGATCTACTGATCACATGATCTGACACTACCGAAATTGCTCGTATCAAACTACACCTTGACAACACCTTCAGTATTAAGGATCTGGGCATTCTTCGCTACTTTCTGGGCCTAGAAGTCACATATGTATCCACTGGAGTGATTCTATCTCAACGAAAATTCACTCTTGAATTGCTTCATGAGGCTCAATTGCCACAAGGGAAACCTGCATGCACACCTCTTCCTCTTAATCTAAAGCTATTACCTGATGAAGAGGATCTTGTTCCCAATGCTTCAGTTTATCGTTGTTTAGTAGGAAAGCTTAATTTTCTCACTAACACACGTCCAGACTTATGTTATGCTGTCCAATAGCTCAGTCAATTCATGCAAGCTCCACGTAGTCCTCATTTACAAGCTCTTCATCATACTCTTCGTTATGTTCAAGGGGCAATTGAAGATGGCATACTGCTCAATGGAAGTGATGCTCCTACTCTTCTGGCATACACAGATTCAGATTGGGTTGCTTGCCCCTCTTCTAGACGTTTTGTAGGAGGCTTTGTTGTTCTTCTTGGTCATTCACCTATCAGTTGGAAATCAAAGAAGCAAGGGACGGTTTCTAGAAGCTCTTCTGAGGCAGAATATAGAGCCTTGGCGCCTGCTGCTGTTGAAGTCACATGGTTGGTACGTTTACTCCAGAATCTAAACATATCTACCACAACTCATGTTCGTCTATATTGTGACGACAAGTCAGCTATCCAGATAGCAAGTAATCCCGTGTTCCACGAGCGCACAAAACATATTGAAATCGACTGCCATTTCACACGTGATAAAGTGATGGAAGGTCTACTTGAACTGCACTTTACAAGATTTGATTCTCAATTAGCTGATATCTTCACGAAGATTGTACCATCTCAACATCAAGATGAACTTCTTTCCAAACTGGACATGGCTCGTTACTCTTCATCCCCATGCTTGGGGGAGGGGGGGACAAGGGTAGCTAACTAGGATAGCTAGATTGAGTGAGAGATGGTACTCTTATAGCCCTTCATTATGTAATAGAATTGTAACCAATTCATTTATAAAACCAAGTGCAATAATATACAGTCTTCGCTTTCGGTTACAATCTATTCTCTTTCTCTTTATTCTCTTCTCACACATTCTGTCAGATTGCCTAAACATTCATGGATTAACAAAATGAGCTAAATAAACGGTAAGTAACGTTATAGTGTACTAGAAATTAATATGTAATGATATAGTAGAATGTGCATCTAAACGTGTGATATAGTATAAATATAATTTGGAGAAGCATGTGGGTACGTGGGGGGTCCTACTGCAAACTAAGATCTCGTATTGTGCATAGTATTGCCTACTGCAGAACACATGGCCCGCCATCGGTATTACACCATCTTTTGAATTAGTATAAGCTATCGCTTATCTACGAGGAGACAATGCTAATTAAAGCTAAGTTCATCCATCGATGTATGCGATCATAGTATTCTATATACTTCACTTTGATATTTGGGTTTAAAAGTTTATTATTAGGATTATGTTCCAATTAAACGATCGAGAATAGATCATTCGTCTGAATATGTGATTGTGTCTATCAACTCGAAGTTTTACGCTATATTTTGTATTACAATAAGCTAGATGGATGAAAAGTCATCATTATGAAATATAGTATATCAAACTTCACAATCCAACACGAGTTTTTGATATTACAATTGTGACGGTGTATTGAGGTTTTCTTGTTGTACGGGAGGTAGGATAGTTTGAAAACGCCTTTCGTCAAGTCTGACTTTGAACTTGTTATTCAATGGTTAAGTAATTCGTTACGTCAAAATCCTTAAACAAACTTTATCTTGTCGTTACTCTCTCTTGTCTGGGTAGTAAAAGTCAATACTTTATGAGCAGAATACGGGTTGTCTGATTTTGCCAGGTCTTCCGCGAGATTAATAAAGCGGTAAATTATTGAGCTTCTTTTGCTTGTACTTTGCATTTTAGTTATATTGTATTGATTGATCGGTTAGAGGGTGTAGTGTTTATTACTGCGAATGATGTAAGAGGTCGGCCAATCGGATATCACCAATTGAGCGTCACTTAGTCTTTTTTCTATCTATGTCTAGCTTGCGCGGAGAGTATTAGACCTCCTTCTAACAAAAAAAAAAAAATTATGTCATGATATAATAATATTAAGATTTCTCGAAAGAGATTGAACCATTCATTGTGGATGTGTTTATCTAAAAGCGAATGTAGCTGGTAATCGCTTCATATTTAAAAATGATATTTAATGACATTGTTTTTCATTTTTTATACTAGTTTTAACAAATAGGAAAATCAATAAAATTTGTCCTAAAATATTTTAGGGTAAAATATTTGAGGGTTCCGGTCCTCCTTCTAACCACAAATTTTAAGATATATTAAAAAATGTTTGTCGTGAACCAATGATAATCGCTCAAGCCATTGTAAACCAGTCAGGATCCTCTACAGCATTTTGTGTAGCCTTCTTTATTGCCTTCTTCTGATTGGCCAAATTATTATTTTTATTTATTTTCCCTAAATTAAAATTATGAGTCAAATTATTAATTTATCCCTACAAATATCTTTTATTTTAGTAAACAATATACCAAATCTATTCTCTCTCTTCCTCACGTTAATCAGTTTCCCTTCTGCGATTTTCTTTACTGCTTCCCTATTCGGCGTTTCGGCTGCGAAATGGAGGTTCACCATCTCCTCTCTTCCTGCCGGATTCAACCAAGTCGACGTCGTTGCTATACTTGTCATCCTCATCATCACTCTCATCATCTGTTACATTTCCCACTAATTCGAACTTCCATATTACCATTCAACTTCGCCGTTGCTTCAAACCTGAGGTGTTCGTGATCGGCGTCCGATTCTTTGACGGAGAAAGGTATTTTATCCGACGGAAGCAGGAGCCAATACAATGGAAACGAAAGAGAGCAGCCGTTCGGTCACCGTCGTGAGAAAGAAAGAGAGAGGGGATCTGCGGCGGGCGGCGCTTCGTCTGCGGCGACGGCCGATCTGCGGCGGCGGCGAGCGTTTGGTGTAAACGGCGGCCGATCTTCTCTGGCGGAAGCAGCAAAAAAAATCGCCGAATAGGGAAGCAGTAAAGAAAATCGCAGAAGGGAAACTAATTAACGTGAGGAAGAGAGAATAGATTTGGTATATTGTTTACTAAAATAAAAGATATTTTGTAGGCATAAATTAATAATTTGACTCATAATTTTAATTTAGGGAAAATAAATAAAATTAATAATTTGGCCAATCAGAAGAAGGCAATAAAGAAGGCTACACAAAAGGCGGTAGAGATCCTGACTGTAAATAAACGGTTAGCGGCTTGCATTCTTCTATTTGCGGTTATTTATTTTGAGTTTATCATATAATTTGGAGAAGATTGGTATAGTAACCTAATGATCCTTCAAAATTCTACTTTCAAAATATATAACTAGATTCAACTACTTAGGACCCGTTTGGTTCCATCTCCGAAAACGGAAACGGAATTGAAACGAGTTTAGTTCATATTTTATATCCTTATTTATGAATTTTATGAAATCATTCCTTGTGAATTAATGCAAAATGCACTTGTTTTTCCACATTTTGTTTCCCTATAGGGTAGACATGGGCCGCAGACCGTAAGTTTAGGTTTGCGAACCGGCGGTTTAGGTTTGGCCAAAAGGCAAACATAAACCTAAACCGAAAAAATCAAAACCGGGTTTATAAAAAAAATGAAAAACTGGACCAAACCGGCGGTTTGGTCCATTTTTTTAAAAAAAATTAAAAAAATAACCAAACTTTGGTCAAACCTAAACCTAAAACGCAAACCCACGGTTTGGCCAAACCGACAAACCTAAACCGTCGGTTTGGAAACCGCCGGTTTGGAAACCGCCAGTTTGGCGGTTTAGCCCAAACCGGACCCATGTCTACTATAGGGTATCAAAAGTAATCAAAATCTACTCCAATTACTTCAAACCACAATGAATGATTTCAAAAACTTTCCTGAACAAAGGTACACGTATAGACCATATTCGTTTCCATTCCGTTTTCGATTTCAAAGTTAAAACCAAACTTACCCTTAATCTTTATTTTAATAGTTTTAATAAGGGTTGTCCATTTATTACTAAAGAAATTATCACTTGATCCAAATTTATAATCTCTGTCTCGAGACCTGTTATAAAGACCCACGAAATATTAGTTATTATAAAAAAAAAAAAGAAGCTAAATAGAACTACTTTATTGCAGATCATTAGTTAATTTGATTTGATATAATCCAAATTTTGGCTATAAACAAGAAAATGGTCCCATATGTTCCACGTGAAGGCTCAAACCATTTTTTCGTTAATCGTACGTGAAATGATGATATTGATTCCTTGTCCAAGAAAAACAATAAAATTTGCATTTAGGGTTTAACCAAATGGCTATAATTTTGTCAACTAGTTGAAGCATAGTTCGACCAAAGCTTGTTATTCAGTTATACAACTACATACGTCGTCGTTTAGTCAACTAGTTTAGAGGAAACTTCTAGTAGAGACAAATCGAGAAGTAAGATAAATTATCATTACTATAGCATAATCCAACCACTCGTTTAATTATTATTTAACCTAATCATTGTATTTTGTTAGGTTTATACTATTCACTTTTTTGTTTCCCACCAAGTAAATGGCTAATACCTTCTGTTTTAATTTTTTAATTACTTTATAAGGTCGGTTTATTGTATGTTCTTTTTATATCCGGCGAGTTTAAGGCGTGAAAGGATGCACGTGAAGTGATACTATACATAAGTTTTTTGGACTTCATACTAAAATCAATTAACAATACGAGGAGTAATCCTAAAATGTTAGATTCACGTTGTCATAGAGTCGTTGTGAGACATTTTCACGCTCAACGCTTCCCTCAAGTGTCAACTATCCTGACTAGTTGACACTTGACACAAAGACTTAATTAAGGTCGGCTTAGCAAACGGACGGATAACATATATTGTTAATCACATTCCAAACAGAGAATAATGAGACACGAACCGGCTCTAATATTGTTGAGTGTGAAAATGTACACATTTGCAATATGATAATATGTGATCCTAACATATAAGTTATAGGGTTACTTCTCTTATTATCAATTGGTTTTAGGATAATTTTCAAAAAGACTTATGTGTAGGACATTGACACGAAAACTTAAGGTCGGCTTAGCCAAACGGACGGATAACATATATTGTTAATCACAATCCAAACAAAGAATAATGAGACACGGCTATGATATTGTTGAGTGTGAAAATGTCCCACATTTACAATATGATAATATGTGATCCTAACAAATAAGTTCTAGGGTTACTCCTCTTATTATCAATTGATTTTAGATAGAAACTCAAAAATACTTATGTGTAGGACATTGACGCAAAGACTTAAGGTCGGCTTAACCAAACGGACGAATAACATATATTGTTAATCACAACTCAAACAGAGGATAATGAGATCCGGATCGGACTTGCTTTGAAATTTTTGAGTGTGAAAATGTCTCACATCAGCAGTGATAATATGTGATTCTAACATATAAGTTTTAGAATTACTCTTCTTGTTATCAATTGACTTTTTAAGATGGAACCCCAAAACATTTATATGTATGATAAAAACCATATCAGAAATGTAGGACATTTTCACACTCAACATTATATTATAATTTACGAAAATAAAAATGCTATTCGATCTCATACCATCTAACATGACAAGTGTTTGGATGCAAGAAAAGCAAATTTATGCTTTTAGCAAGGAGAAGAAGGCCATACGTTTCTTTAGGCTTAATAAGAGGGGGTGGGGATTGCTTACTTATGTATACAAATTTCCCAAACTTAGATTCAAAACCACAATATATAAAAACTTCTAATAATAAAATACATTTCACCATTTTATGACACAAATTTCTCATAATAATAATAAACAAACAAATTGTAGTAGAATTATATGATCATCATAAATGTATATTTTACTTTGAAGGCAAACATAAGGAACAATATTAAGACCATTACGTTACATTGGAATGAAAACGTAGCACACGAACGTGTTAGATGTGTACAATAACGCATATTAATAAGCTAAGGTACTCTACTTGATAAAAAAATGGTGAACAGCTCATTATTGTTCGCACGGTTGATGAATTGAATTTTGGGACAGTAGAGTTGTCATTGCAATTATGGACACTTTATCTTTAGGGAGTAATGAGGATCCATTCAAATATAGTATGTGACACTAAAGCAAGGACAAAGAGTTGTTATAAGGACCATATTTTCTACCTAACTATATTTATTTTTCTATTTATTATTTGGGTTTTCACTATATTGTAATTGTGATTTTTGTGTTTGCTTATAGTTTCTTAACTAGTTCATATCCCGCATGTATATTTAAATATTGATGGATCTTTACATGCGGATCTCGAAAGATCTGTCTGCAAGTAGGTAAGTGAAAAGAAAGGCAGAATGAGGAGACTTTTATAAACACGGAATAGTAAAAACCAAAGTTGTTGAAATAGTAGTTATTAAAAACAAATTAAGAAATGAATAAATAATAGCAGAATGAGTGTGATGATTGAAAACGTAGGGAATAACTTGAAAATTTAGACGAAACAACTTTGAAAATCCGATCTTCAAATTATAACAACCTAAAAAAAGATGAAGAAATATGATCAATATTGGAAGACAATAACTGTCAGAAAATGATGAGGTATTATCCACATATATAGCGTGAGAGATAAAACGTGAAGGAGAAGTACGTACAACAGAAATTTAGGTTTTATGATCAACCAATTTAAATTGTGGAATTAGTAGACTTTGTTAAATTTTGATATTTTTTAATTTGATAAAACGTAATGGAGAAGTCTATAGCGTGATATACTTAACTTTTTTGGTTTTAATTTTTTAAAAGATTAGTTAAGAAAAGATTTGTTTTAGATTTTGTTTTAGTAAAAAAAGATTTATTGGCTTAATTCTTGATTTAGTAAAAGATTTAATCCGAAAAAAATTATGGAAGCGCCACGTCAGCATTAGTGTAGTCTACCTTAGTAGTATATATAGATAATTTAAGGATGTCAATTAAAAATAATTTTTTATTATTTGGGTTTTGAGATGCATGGTTGCCATTCCGACGAATAAACCTCCAACGACAATCATCAAACCAACTCGTCCTCCCTCTAATCTTTGAAAATATAACGCTCAAAAAATCCATATGACGTCCTCCATGCAACAACTTTAGAACTATCCCTTCAGAATCAGTTTCGAGCATTTGCGCCACCCATTACGGAGCCAGCTCCATCGCCACAGAAGAGTATGTCCCTCCGTCACCTCCACCGAAGGAATACCCTCCAAATTCGAAGATTGTTGGCGGTAACAGTAAATGGCGCCTACATCGACGGTGAACACTAACGATACGAGCGGTGACATTTGTTGTACATAATAGGAAATAAGATTGTCTAATTTTTTTTTCTATTTTTATGATCATATTTTTTAAAATTAAAATTCACACGTTCAACCAATGTTATTCAAAATCTATTGTAATTATATGCATCGAGATAGAAGGAGATAACCTTATGCTTATCAACTCGATTAAGCGAATGTGGAAGCCACCATGGGAACTCGATATGATGATTAACGATATTACGATTATTATGTCTGATTTCCATAGCTTCACCGCACAACATGTTTTTAGGAAGATCAACACGGTTGCGGAAAAGATTGCTCCACACGGATACAATAGCCAGATGGAAGTGGATGCAATTCCAGAAGATGTTCAAGACCTCATTCGAAAGGATACTTTAGGACGATCGGTTTCTAGAAATTGATTCTCCTAAGTTTTTTACCTTTGTATAAAAAAAAATGTTATTCAAAATCTATATCAGTATCGGTTTACTATATAATTATTCATACTAAGTAATATTATTTCCTGGATAGTTTTTTTATTTCCTTTTTATTAATAATTTTCTAATGAACAAATATAGGTGAATGTTTAGAAAAAATGGAAAATTTTGTTAGTTATTGGATTATTGCCTTGTTGGAATCAGGAGCCAAAGATTAAAAAAAAATCCATATCTATATTGTGCGTGAATATTTAAGGTCAATTTACAGAAAATAAAATAATGTGTAATTTATTATATAAAAAGTACAATTCTTAAATTGAAAATATTAGAAAACTTTATAAACTTTTTCTTTTTGAAGTAACGTCCTTAAAAAAGTTCACTGCTAAAGTTATAACCACCACTTATGCTAAGTTTTAATCAAATTAATTCTATTATTATAAATAGTCATTTTGCAGTTTAAAAGTTGATTTATTTACATTAAAAATTGTAATAATAAAAATATTGAAGGGGTTGATAGATAGGTGAAAATCTATAATGGTCACCCCAATTACGCACTTCGCGTGTGTAGTTGTTAGCGTCCCCAACTATGCTCAGTACCTTATCAACTTCGAAGTGTAAAATCTCAATATTGAAAACCCCTGTTTGATGTTTGTGTGTTTCCTCCCTTTCACTTCACAGTTCAGTACAGTTGACACACCCCCATTTCTTAAAGCCGTCTTCTCTCTCTCGTGTCCGAACTGTCTGTTTCGCTTTACGTAATCCAAACTCATAAATGGAGCAGATTTAATACCACTCTTCTCAAATCCGCCCCAATCCGGCCATCTCCATCGCCACCAACTTCGCCGCATCTCCGCCCGAGAATGCTACTCTCCCGCTGTAACGCCTTTTACAAATCACCCATTTCGAATTACTCTCCCGAAGAACAAGTGTGCTTCTGTAGCAGACAAATATTGCGATTTCTCAGATTCTCAATTGATTACCTCACCCCTTTTTGAAAAGGTCCTTTCCTATCTCCCTCTTCCCTTTGTTTCACCTTTTAGGTTTAGCTTTTAGTTTCTCTCTGATCCTTTGTCCTTTTTCGATGGTGTTGGAATCTGATTCTGTATCTCTCTACGTACTTTCTCTTTCTATTTTTCTTGGGGGGTTTCCCCACTTTTTTGCTTAACGTCTTCTTGTACTACTACTCTTTTAGCTTGGTGCTTCATGGGTTCTTCTCTACTTCCTTTTTGATCTAATCTGCTGTGCTGTTAAGGCTGACTGATCTTCTGTTACAGGCTGATCTATCGGCGATTTTTGAATTTCGGGGCTTCTTCTGGCTTGTTTAAGAGGGCTTTTGGCGGTGATAAGTTAAATGTGGGTTGTTAATCGTGTGATTTAGTGGTTCTTCAGTCCATCCCCGTGAAATTTGAGCTGCTTGGAAGAATTTCGAATCCTGGATTTGAAATTTGAGGATTTGTTAGCTGTCTTTCTCCTGTGAGTGAATGCATTGCTCCTGAATCCTGATTTGCTTTCTTAAAACCCACCCTTTCCCTTTGAAATGAAATGAATCCCTTTTGGACTTCTGCAAGCCCGAAAGTTCCCTTTCACCTTTTCACTTTTGAACATAATGGTGCTAGTCAGTTGAAATAGTTATTGCCTTTGTTTTGAGCACAAATTACTTCCACAAATATGTGGCTATAGCATAAATGGCAATATGATTTGAAATTTGGGGCATCTCAGGTTTGCAAATGAACGGCGTTCAGCTGAATGAAAGAGCTTACAGTTATGAGAAATCCGTTCCAGGTTGCTTGGGGAGAGTGGCTAATCTCTTTGATTTGAACTCAGGTGTAGCCAGAAGAAAGTTACTGACCGAGAAGCCGCATGGTGATGGTAGTTTCCCCTGATTGCTTATATAATAGCTATTCTCATAATTTACTTTCTGTTATTCTAAGTTTCTAATGGATCCTGTTGATTTCCAGACTCAAATCTTTCAAGAAGTCGATCTGACATCTCAATGATATCGAGTCCTATTGCCAAAGAGTTAGAGGATAAAGTGGTAATAGTAATACTTCTAAGATCTTATTGTTGTAATGGGAGTAGTATAGTTGAATCTGAAATTCTGAATCTTTTATTGTAATATTATTCTGATTTCATTTTCATTGTTTGAGTTCAGATGGTTTCTGAAACGAATAGGTCCTTGTCAACCCGACAATCAGGAGTACCTGTGAAGATGCTCATAGCACAAGAAATATCTAAGGATTTGGAATCTAGGCATGATTCTCCGAATGTGGTTGCCAAGTTGATGGGTCTTGATGGTCCTACACATCTGCAGGAGATACCTGATTTTTCTCATGAGAGGAGGAATACCAGATTTCATTTACGTGGGACTTACTCGGAGATACCATCAGGGTATTGGCATCAAGAAGATGACTTCTATGACAGGAAAACTGATTGTGAGATTCATCAGTGTGAGGAGCAACACAATTGCAAAGATAGACATAAAACAAACTGTCTGAGAGATGTATCACTCCAGAAGGGGAGGTCTAGCGAGAACACGAATGACCGACAAATGGCTCTTATACGTCAGAAGTTTATGGATGCCAAACGGCTCTCCACTGATGAGAAGCTCCGTCAAACCAAAGAGTTCCAGGATGCTTTAGATTTCTTAAGTTCCAACCAAGGTCTATTTTTGAAGGTCCTTCAAGAGCCAAATTCCTTGATTTCACATCATTTGTATGGAAGAGAGCCCATACCTTTGCCAACAGAAACAAAGCGCATAACTGTATTGAAACCCTCTAAAATGGTCAATGACAAGTTTCCTGCTTCAGGCAACAGATGTGAGAAACAAGTAAAGAAAGCTTGTCCACAGAATCGCTTTGGGCTTTCTCCTGTTGCTGCAACGCGAAGGTCCGATGGAAGTCACACTCAGCCAACACGAATTGTGGTACTGAAACCTACCCCAGGGAGGATACAAGATGTTATGGAAGCTGTTCCTTCTACACCATCATCACCAAGTAATTTACATCTGACAAATATCTTTGAGGAACCGGTAGATGATGAGACACGAGAAGCAAGGGATGTTGCAAAGGAGATCATGCAGCATATGCGTGAAAATCTGGCTGGGCAGCAAAGAGAGGAAACAATTCTTTCATCTGTGCTTTCCAATGGTTACACGGGTGACGAGAGTTCATTTCATAAGTCAGAAGCTGAATTTGTTTGCAATGTTTCTGACTCGGAAGTGATGTCTCCAGCTTTTAAATATTCATGGGATTACATCAACCGAAATAGTAGCCCATATTGTTCATCCTCACTTAGCCGTGCATCCTATTCCCCCGAGTCCTCGGTTGCTAGAGAGGCAAAGAAAAGACTTTCTGAGAGATGGGCCATGATGGCATCAAATGGGACTGCCGGAGGAGAACCAAGGCATGTAAGGAGAAGTCCAAGTACTCTAGGTGAAATGCTTGCTCTTTCTGACATTAATACGTCTGAAATATTTGAAGTAGATAATAGTAATAACAGAGATCAAGATCACAGAGTATCCACATCTTGTCTGATTAGTAATACTGAAGGAGTAGAGATTGAGTCTCCTAGAAGTCTTCTGAGGTCAAAGTCCCTTCCTGTTAGCTCTACGGGATCTCACCAGGAAGCTTTTGATCGAGAAGCTCGCAAAATGGATGGGTCAAGCAAACAGGCACCAAAATCTTCCTTTCGAGGAAAAGTTACGAGCTTATTTTTCCAGAGAAGCAAGAAGCAATGTAAAGGAAAGACTGATAAATATCAGCCACAATATCAAGCTGCGTCAAACCATGCAGAAACCTCTGCCTCCTGTAGAATGCCTTGTGATAATAACTCTGAATATAGGGGATCTGAAGAGGTTCGGTCTTCTGATTTACGATCAGCAAACAGACCTCTTTGGCTGGAGTTGAATGGTGAACCCAGACAGGGCTTATTATCCCAGCAGGTAACTGAATCCTCGTCCATTTTCGTAAAATTCTTCCTGCTGCTACTCAAGCTATGTGAACTTATCATGTTTTCTTTAATTTTATTCTGTTTCCTGGTTTGCTGGATTGATTCAACCATCACAGTTATCAAGGACGTCTTAAAGCTGGTTTTGCCCATGTAAAGCTTAGTAAAGCATAGATAATCTGGGTGCTGGAGTGCATTAATAGCATTTGATTAAACTTTACAAAGGATATAATTATGCAAGTACCTTTCTGAAGAAAGAAATCTTCTCAGTTCTCATACTGCATGCTTGTTTCCTATTTTGCTTATTCCCTTCGTTTTTGGCAAGTGACGTCTTAAAATGAATTATATCATATATAAGGCATCTCTACCTTATATTGGAATGTGTAGGTTGGTTTGGCAACTGAAATTTGAGTTGATATTTCATCATTCACTCATCCTTGATTACTACATCTATGTGCTATTTGCTCACTGAATGTCCGTTATTGTTGTATGTACATGGTTGTTGATACCTTGGTAGGTTCTGCTGTTCAATTTGCACAGCTTCTCTGATAAGAAATTACTTCCACTTTTTAGGATTTCAGTATTCTTTTTATGTTTTCACAACTTTTGCTTTCTGCATCTTTTGTGGAAATATATTCACTTAAGGTGTGGCATACGAGCTCATTTTATTTCGTTATGCTTGATTGCGAAGTTTATAAATGTAATTATTTTTTCCTTCCAGGTGCCATGGTCTACTGACCAGCCAAGTCCAATATCAGTATTAGAAAGACCATTTGAAGAGGATGGTAGTAACACCATGATTGATAAAACAGGAAAGCAGCCAGCCTTCTCCCTTGAACGGTCGAGCTTGATTGATAAATCACCACCGATCGGGTCCATTGCACGCACACTGTCATGGGACGAATCTTCTGTACAACCTGTGACATCAGATCCGCTAAAGTCACCGTTCCTATCAGGCGCTCGGGAGGAAAGGGATTGGCTCATTTTAGTCCAGTCACTACTATCATTAGCTGGTGTAGAGACCGAGTCTCAGTTACGCTCTAACCTCACAAGATGGCATTCATCCGATAGCCCACTGGACCCATTACTGAGAGAAAAGTACGTCGAGCTGACTGCCAAAGAGCCTTTCTATGAGGCAAACCGAAGGCATCTCAGGTCCAACTGTTGGCTCGTGTTCGATTTTGTGAATGCAGCTCTTATTGACATAACAGGCATGGGTCCTAAGAGGCTCGAAGCTATGCTACCCGGGGACTGTCTGGCAGACAAGGTTTGGTTACAAATGAAGCACTGGTTTTCAAGTGGTGGTTTAGAGACGGGAGATGACGGTAATGACAACCGCCTGGTGGTTGAGAAGGTGGTTCGGAAGGAGTTGGCGGGAAGA
The DNA here is from genome assembly GCA_033239125.1 of Fagopyrum homotropicum. NCBI lineage: Eukaryota > Viridiplantae > Streptophyta > Magnoliopsida > Caryophyllales > Polygonaceae > Fagopyrum > Fagopyrum homotropicum. The sequence continues at coordinate 12,375,155 of BSWB01000007.1, forward strand.
GAATGGGAGAATCTAGTAAGTATAGAGATTGACATTATAGGTAAGGAAATTGAGGGGAAATTGCTTGAGGAATTGGTTGAGGATTCTGTTCTTAATATTTTAAGACAAATCTCTCGTTTCAGGGATGACAATGGATCGGATATTCCCATTGACGGGACTCGAGAGTCCGGGATTTCCCGGACCTTCGAGTCCTGAACATGCGTCGTTGTTATCCTTGCCTGATGCTTTAATTATTAGTAACTATATTTGTATTGTAAAGCAACTTGTGGGATGAATTTGAATATTGAGGATGGCTGTTCCCCTCAACTTCCCATGATGTCCGCCATTCTCCCTTTGTTCAAGTTGCCAGTCTGTATGTAGGATTTTCACAGTATTATTCTTGTGTCTGTCTGGAGTTCAGCCATTTGTGATCTTGTCATTTGTTTCTTCATGATTAATAATGGTGGAGTGATATTATAAAATTAATAAACTATTAAGCTAACTGTACCACCAATATAAATTAATTAGTGAGGAATCCAAGTTCCTAATACTTCCTATGTATAAATGTATTTTTTTTGTATATGATAAGTGTGGTAACTGGTAAGGACATAATTTAAGAACATAAAAACTCTCATTTAAAAATGACTTTTAATTTTAACTATTTAACGAAAAAGCTAAATACACAATGTTTGTTATACTAACATAAAAAAACAAATGCATTCCGATGGCGTTCAAGAAAAAATAGAAAATTTACTCCCAAATTACATTAAAAAAAGGGCAAAAATAGTAAAAATATGATTTTGTGCGTCAGCACTATATATGAGCGCTAACGTAAAGCGTTCATATTCGATACCAAGTAAATTTAAAATTGTGTATATAACACGCCCATTTAATAATGTCTTCCCAACAATCCATCTGAGATTTGAGCTATTCTTTTGCACAAATTACATGGAGTCAGTTTACTTCGGTTATTGATGCAAAAACAAAATTCCAGATTTATGGCTATAAACAGCCCTTGAAATTGGCTCGTTCACATTCTATGTGAGCAAGTCTGTGCACAACTCCTTGTACTTTGGTGACTAGAGTCTGCAAATTGAATTGCATTGACAAAACCACCAAAACAGTTCATACCTCAGTATCATCTGAGATTTGGGTTATTTTTTGATTCTCTTATACATATTTGGTATTGTTTCACTTATACATGGACATGGAAATCTGCAAGTGACCAATTCTTGAATGTTTAGTTATAACAATAACCAATCCTCTTTTATGTTTCGCAACGATGATATTGTCTATGTGACTCTTCACTTGAGACGAGTAGATGACCAACTGCTGTAAATGAGCCATTTATGCGAAAAGCTTGTTCATAAGCTGTTGCAATAAGCAGTTATGGTATTGGTTTAGTTATATATGGCAGGAAAGCTTGTTCAGAAGCTACTACAAATGAATCAATTATGAGAAATTTAGTATATGTTGTACTTTTTCATTGACAAACAGTGTTTGCAAGCATATGACAGGAAAGCTGTCATTATCCCAAAATTTTGTGTTTGTTGTTACTTCTACAATTATGAGAAACTTAGGGTCCGTTTGGTTTTAACTCCGGAATCGGAAACGGAATGGAAATGAATCTAGTCCACACGTATACCCTTGTTCATGAAAATTTTTGGAATCATTCTTTATGGTTTGAAGTAATTGGAGTAGAGTTGATTACTTTTGATACCCTATAGGGAAACAAAATGTGGGGAAACAAGTGCATTTTGCATTAAACCACAAAGAATCATTCCGTAAAATTTCATGAATAAGGATACACATTCCGTTTTCGTTTTCGGAGTGAGAACCAAACGGGCCCTTAGTGTATGTTGTTATACTAATAGTTTCTTGTTAAGCAATGGAAATTCAGGTAGTCATCTGTATTTATGAAGAATATAATCTACTGATAGTTTGCTATGAATGTTCACAGTTTGTTACTAGTATCTTGGTTTATGCAAAATAGGATGATTACTAGATGCCTACATAACATGATGTGAATAACTAATTGCATGAAGCAATGATAAATGGTAATGCCCTTAAACCAAGTAAGAGTAACACAAATCCTGAAAAGACAGCAAAGTTACAACAACAAAGGATAATGCCCTTAAACCAAAGAAAGAAGAAAACCTAAACTAATCACAAACCTAACTGACTTGATTGTAGTTCTTGCATATGGAGCACAAAGAAGTGCATGAAGCAATGAGAGCCTTAACTTTTTTCTATTTTCTAGCATCAGCCTATGACAGGAGCATTGATGTTGATTTTCTTGCTTCCTTCATAAACCCCGGCCTCAAATCCATGAATTCAGAAACACCAAATCTTTCAATCTCAAACTTCAGGGTTTTAACCTTCTGCTTTATGCCATGGTGGTCTTGGATCTCCTTCATTTGATTTGACATCTTGACATGCAAATCCAAGAAACTGAAACTCTAAAAGCTGATGTTTTATTCTTTTCGGTTTCAGTGAATGCGAAAACCATTGTAAAATATACAGAAGTAAAAGGAAATGTTTATAATTACAATGATGATCCCATCAACAACATAGATAGAACATAAATTAAAGCATGTATGGATAAAGGAGAAAAAAGCACCATAGAGCTGATATTAATGGTGGATTTTTTCGTGCTTTACGAATAAATTTACCAAACTTATATGTTAATGTGTACCAAGGGCACCAATGCCTCTCTCTCTAGCAATGCAGAACTCTGGTGCAACATGCTTTTGTCTATGTTAATGAAGAACTATTGATATGTGACCATCTCACACACCAACTCCACTTACACGTTCAAAAGCTAAGGAAGAAGGATAAAAGCAAGGAAGAGTTTCAGATACGGCCATGATCTTCTATCTTTTGGCGATTATATGTTGTTTTAATTCCTTAAAGCTCTCAGAATATCTAAGAGATTATTAGTTTCTATCTTTTTAGATCTTATATTCTATATATTTTAAAGATATATTTGCAATATTATCTTTAAATATATTTTCCTAGTTTTAGTTGTATTAATCTCCCTTATAAATAGCCTTAGTGGAGGAGATTGATTAGTAGATTAGATTTGATATATTTCCACAGAATTGTGAGACTCGCATCTTCATTTAAGGAGTTTGTATTTTATTCATTAACCATTCAATCAATAAAGAGAGTTTTTGGTTGAATTATTTGTGAAGTCCTTGCTAGATTGTGTTTGTGTGTTAATTTTGTTGAAGGTTGGTGCTCCTGGTCAATACTAGTCACTCCTTGTGCTTGTCTTAATTAAAAGACTTGTGTAAGGTTAAAGAAGTGCGGGTTAAAGTAATCTTCTCGTTTAAGGGTTTTGACACATCATTGGTCAAGGTTCTTTTGCGGAACTATCTTAGTTCATATCTTCCTATATTTCTTTCATTATTCATTCCATATTCATCTTCTTATCTTTTCATATCATTCACTAATTCGTATTCTGAGTTTGTCGAAAAATCGACATGTTCTTGAGGAAAATCGGACGATTTTCTCTATAGAACAACCCGATTTTTATCCTAGTTAAGGACTTTCAATCTAGATCGGGAACTGCGACTTATACCCGCATCAAAGTGGTATCAGAGCTAAGCGATTGAAGTCCAAGCATTCATTAAAAGGTTTGATTTGTATTTGAGTCCTCTTTGAGTCATATAAAGTCGAGTCTTTTCTTGTTCGCCATCTTTATGAGATTATTTGAGTTTAACGTGCGTTGATTTGTGTAAGTTTGGAAGAGAGAAACGTCACCAACCCAACACAAGTCAGTCGTTGATCCTAAAAACCTCGCCAATACAAAAAAAAAAGAAAAGAGAAGAAAGAAAGTTCTTGAACGTCGAATCCAAGAGTTGATTTTTCATCAAGAAAATCAACCTGTTCTTACGAAAAAAAATCGTCCGATTTTTTACCCGAATTTTGCTATTGTTGCCAATTTTCGAGAAATTTTTTAGGCACGATTTGCAGAATCCAAGTGCACCCTGTTCAAGAGTATTACAAAAGAAGAATTACAATACATACCTTGATCCAATTGAAGAGTTCTAGCCATATCTAAATCCAAACATGGCTAACTCTCTTTTCTGAAACTTCGCAACTCAAGGTACGTTATTTTCTCTTCTTACTCTTCTGTGTGCTTTTCTTTAGCCTTTTCTATTCTAAACACTCAATCTTTCCTTGAGTGTGTTAGTTAGTATCTGTACTTCTTAACACACTAGTTGTCTATCCACAATATTTTCTTTCTACCTTGTCGTATGTGGAGTAAACTTCTTACAAGGATTCCTTAACCATCGCACCACACAAGAACCTTTAACCGAACCAAGTTTACTACTTGATTCAGTCATGAAGTTCTAGTGAGACCAAGACGTTGATTGATAAAGAAGCATTAATCCATACAAGTCAATTCCGTCAACCAACTTGCGACAACACAACAGGAGCGTGAGAGCGAGAGAAAACAAGTAAGACCCTTTTACGAGATTCTCTAACCTTACGAGTTTGTTGTTATTGTGCGTGTTGGTACAGATGTCAAGAAGAGATAGTCCATGCTGATCCCAGAAGGAAAACACTCCGGATATAGCGGACATGTTCAAGCAAATCATGATCAAGATGTCCAACATGGATAAACGGCTTGAATAAGTGGAAGCCAGACCCAATGCGGATTACCGATCTGAATCTCGCCTAAGATTCGCCCCGAAAGTTGTTTATGAAGTAAGCGGGAGTTCCGTTAATCCACCACCACCACCTCAAGTTTCGGCTATAAATCATCCACCAATGCCCCGTAATACTCACCCTAATCAATACTTTAATGCTAACTGAAATCCACTTTTTGGTGATGAATTTCAAGACATAAGTGATGAAGAGAAGGAGGGAATGTGGAGAGATCACCCACGACGTCATCAACGTACGGGACACTATAATGAACACCCTAGACCCCAACAAGATAATGACGGACTTGGGAAGGTCAAAATCAAAATCCCAAGTTTCGAAGGAAGATGCAATCTGGATGCATACATGGAGTTGGAAACCAAAATTGAACAGCTTTGGTCTTGCCATAACTTTAGTGAGCATGAGAAGATCCAACTTGTTGCGTTGGAGTTCCAAGGCTACGCTCTCATTTGGTGGATCATCTCATCAAAGAACGGAGAAGAGCGGGGGAATCGGACATCATCACTTGGGAACGTATGAAAGCTTTGATGAAAGCTAGATTTGTGCTACCACACTATGGTCGGGAATTGAGACAGTGCTTAGAGAACCTCAAACAAGGTTCTATGTCAGTTGAAGAAGTCTACACCGCCATGCAAACGATAATGGTGAAAGCCAACATACAAGAGGATGAGGAGTCTATTATGGCTCGATTCTTAAGAATTTTACATCCCTCTTTAGCTAATGAAATTGATCTTTATCCCTATGCTTCTATGACTAACTTACTGCATTTGGATATCAGGGTGGAGAAAAAGATCTAAGAGAATGAGGGCAATGATAGGTTTGAAGCCGATTTATTTGAAATTGTGTTGGATGTTCGTGTGAAGTCTCCAAAAGTATAGCAAGTAGTGAACTTTGTACATTAGTTAATTTATAACTGAGACATGTACGTATGTAATAATAAGGAAAATGGAAAGTTTGTCAAAGAACACTCGTTAGTCTTGTCAATGGAGATTGTACTACAATGAAAGGTAGATTTCAACTTATGTAGTAGGCCAATAGATGTACGAGGAAGAATTCACGAGGGAACTTGGCCTATCCCTATAGTAGTAATAACTGAGGTTGTGTGCAATTCTCTTGGATCTCCTTATTTCCATTTCGTAGTCATGTGAAAACATGTTCCCATCACGTGGGAAGTGTGTGCCATTATATTTGGGTAAAATGCTTTTCCCCCTCTCTCTTCTCTTCTTTTTTTTTCCCATAGCAAGAAATAATTCTGGCTACAAACATGTCTAGTAGTTTAATGGACCACAAAACACGGTAATCGAAGCAATCGCACAAAAGCTGAAATCCCACGAACGGACCGCAAAGCGTCATTTCTGATGAGATTTTCGATACAAGGGTGGAACATTATCATGACAACATAATGTAATTGTCCAAAATAAGCGAGAACATGAGCATCGACCACGATTTGGGTAGCATGCCTTTGTTTCTTTATCATTGTCACTGCTGATGGGACCATAATATATTTAGCCTTTATTATTTTACACGCTAAATTACATTCACAGTGTTTGCTTAAGAAACATTCACATCACCTTAATAAACATTCACTTAATTTTTCATTACTCATGGCAAAAACTCTCTTCGTTTTAATTGACATAATACTGAGTAATAAGGTGAACTTATATTAGGAGGGTTTCATATTTTATCGTTTGAATTGGACAAATGTAATCTTGTTTCTCTTTTCTTGTTTCTATAATGAAAATTAATGTTGCGATTGACCCAAATATTTATAAATAGTTATATATATTTGTAGTCTAAATCCACACTTCTTACTAAGTTCAACAAATTACGTGTTGTTAAATAACTTTTGTGGTCTAATATTTTGATAGATTATAAGATGTTGTTGATCCTTCACGAGAAACTTGATAACAAGAGTATAGGCAATATAGGGGTGCTTGGTGGAATATATACATAACAAGAAACAAATGTATATTAAATAACAAAACATCAAGGTCGGGGTCATTGATGTCTTTATCCAAAATCAAAGTATGAGAAAGAGATAGTGCAAAAAAAATCATTTATAAATGAAAAAATTGTTGTAAATAGCACCAACTTAGGGATGGTTGCGTCCGGTGACATCAACTTTCAGAAAAGAGAAATAAAGCATGAATTTTTGGGGATGATTACGTATTTTAGCGCGAACATATTTTCAACAATTAAATCCGATCAAGGTTGATGCATGAGTAGACACTAGATTGTTGACGTAGCAACTTAAAATAATTATTTAGTATTTTTATATTAATTCAAAGGAAACTTCGACGGGTTACAAAGTTATAGTATACTGCACTTAATTAATATAAACCTTCCATGAGTCAGATACTCCTCTTTGTCATCTTCAATTGTCGCTTCTCTACCCACCATTAATAATCCATTAATCTCTCAAAAGAACATGAATATGGATCCAATTAAATCGATCGTTTAGAAGCCGGTCAATTAGATCCGAGATTAAAAGTGTTTATGTTGAAGACAAAGTTCGAGTGAACACTTTCAAAAACACCAATTTACGCCATTGTAAATTAACATTTTGTTTTAGAAGCAGTCATTTTCTTTTTGCAACTGAGATTGCTCAATTCGACTCGGTCGCTAATTAGAGGAGGCTAGCCAAGATTTCACTCGACTCAACGACTAAAATGATCTTCAATGGAGAAAGCTAACTAGGGTTTCGCTCGAACTGATGCCCAGATTCTTCAACAAAAGAGGCCCAAAACAAGCTTCTACGAAGGAGCAGGGGAGAAAGATAATAAATGGGTTGTGAGTTTCAGTAAAGACTCGTTCTTTATAATCAATTCCATCATTGATTTGCTTTTGGCAACAGCTAAACAATGGAGGAGGAAGAAAATATTGTTTTAGATAATTGTATAAACATGATCGGATTTAATTGTCGAATATATGCCCGTGCTAAAAAACGCAATCATACCCTAAAGTTCATGCTTCATTTCGCTTTTTTAAAAGTTGGTGTCACCGGACACAACCATCCCTAAACATTTGTGCTATTTACAACAAATTTGCCTTTATAAATTGATTATTAAATACATTGTATGACTACAAAATAATCATGTACAAATATTTAGTTTATTTTTTGCATTTCCTATCAAAATGATGTTTTTTACTTTATAATCAATTCCATCATTGATTTGCTTTTGGCAACAACTAAACAATGGAGGAGGAAGAAAATATTGTTTTAGATAATTGTATAAACATGATCGGATTTAATTGCCGAATATATGCTCTTGCTAAAAAACGCAATCATACCCTAAAGTCCATGCTTCATTTCGCTTTTTTGAAAGTTGGTGTCACCGGACACAACCATCCCTAAACATTTGTGCTATTTACAACAAATTTGCCTTTATAAATTGATTATTAAATACATTGTATGACTACAAAATAATCATGTATAAATATTTAGTTTATTTTTTGCATTTCCTATCAAAATGATGTTTTTTACTTGATTAATTCTCATAATTTTCCATCATTGTATTACTACAAAAAAAATCATTTAAAAAATTAATTATCAAATGCATCTTATGTACTTTGAATTGTAGATGAAAATAAACATATAATACAATATCTATCCAATTATATTTTATTTAGTATTTATAATTTTAAATCAGGATGATAACACTTGTAAAAATATAAAATAAATTTTCAATTCTTTTTTTATAGACGGGAAAATGGGTTTGGCATAATCACGTTCGTTGTACCAACTGTGGGGCTTGAGTGTACTATTTTGGCAATTTTTTCGAGCTCATCATTCTTTTCCTGAAAATATGCACATATGAAACGTAATTGATAATAAACAAAAGGAAGGAAATGTAAGAAATAATCAAACTGATCTCCCATGGAGGTTTCCAAATCTTTTTTTTTTTATCACATTGATTATGGTGAGATTATCATCTTCGATTTCAAGTGTCATGATTCTAAGTTGAAGGACATTCAACATCTGCTTCTAAGGGCATAACCGAGGATAACACAAGTTGCACCACATTGACCACTACCAAAGGAAATAATATTGACATTGCGGTCTCTCAGCCGCCTCTCAGGATGAACCCAAAAGAGCATTGATCATTGTCTAGTTGTATCCATCAAAGTTAAATTTGTCGCACCCACCCTAAACTTGTTGTTGAAAATATAATGGTTCCTTCATTTCCTTGTTATTCATATGTTCCACCATAGTGCATCAAGATGCCCCATTTTCTTTTATCATTGTTTTCCAATGTTTAAATGTCAATGTCTATAATGTTTATTTTCTTGATCCACACAATCTCACTTGGGAATAACCCTTATGTTTATGGATAAGGTTGATTGTAGTTTGGCCGAGAACTATCCTTTCGTGCATGCTTGATTATATTGACAAGTAAATGATAGTTTTTTTTTAATGAATTATTGTGGGAGAGTCGTGTTGAGCATGCCTTTAATTTTATCAAGGTCCCATATTCGTTAAGAGTTCATGAGCATACAAAACCTTGTTGTCCAACTCCAAGATCCAATTATCCTGCCATAGTTTTATTGTATCAACGTTTCAAACGTTCCATCTAAAACCTTTTTTAAAATCCGGCGGATATTCATTAGTCGTCTCTGTTACCAAGATGAATTTTTCTTGTTTCATAATTCCATAACATGTTTCCCTTTATTATTTTCTTGGACCATATGTTAATTTTTCAAATGAGTTTCATTTGCAATGTTTTATTCATTTTCTCGGACTTTCGGATTACCACACCACCCCAATAATTTTGGTTTGCAAATTTTGTCTCAATTGGTCAACGGTGGTGATTAGTTCCTTTTATTCCAAAAAAAAACAAACTTATCTATCAATTTTACATAACTCAATACATATTGCAAATGAGAGCATAAAACTTTGCGATGCGATTTGGTTTAACGATTAGGTTGACTTTGATCATCACCAAGAATCCTTCTTGGGAAAATTGCACCTTAACTTTTTTTTTTCTTATGACAAACCAAACCACTAAAAAATAATAAAAAACACTAGTTTAAGTCAGACAACCACTGATTAGTGTTTTTAAAATACATACATTACGAAATACACACTCTAAAAAAAACCCTTAAAACACAATTTATCTCAATGACTTAGCAAACACGTCCATAGCCTTTCATCGTATTAAAATTCCGTATTTATAATAGATCACCATCAAAAGTGAATTTATTTTATTTATTTTCATTTTGTTTGGTAAGATAAAAGAATTTCGAGTAATAGACAAACCTCTAATATAAAAGGCATAAAGTCAAACGCTTTTATTTCAACAAAACTAATATATTGAATTATAAAAATAAAATTTTCAGATTTTTATTGGTAATTGAAAGGAAGTAATTATTTTAGTTATAAATGTCCTCTTTTTTACCTCTTTACAACCACTCTCGTTCTCGTTATCATAAAACTCTCTCTTCCCCAATCCCTCTCTTTTTACAGTTCACACAGGCTCACACACTTCCACCAAGTCTCTCTCTCTTCCATCCTCCACAGATCTGCCATTGCATAGATCCAAATCCAAACCCTAAATTTTCTCCAACCTTTCCCTATCCTCTTCCTCATTCACCATCAATGGAGGAGGCGCTGGAGCTAGTCCGGGCGAAGGACACCAAGGAGCGAATGGCCGGAGTTGAGCATCTCCATCAACTCCTTGAAGCTTCTAGTAAGCCTCTCTCCTCCTCCGACGTCACCTCCCTCGTCGACGCCTGCTTAGATCTCCTCAAAGACAACAATTTCCGCGTTTCTCAGGGCGCTCTCCAGGCTCTCGCTTCCGCCACTGTTCTCGCCGGTGACCACCTTAAAATTCACTTCAATTCCCTTGTTCCCGCTGTCGTTGAGAGACTTGGCGATGCTAAGCAGCCTGTTCGTGATGCCGCTCGCAGACTGCTCCTCACTCTCATGGAGGTTATCTTCTTCCCCGTTTTAGTTTTTCGTTTTTTCTTTCTTCGATTGCGTTTGCTTGTTGCTTTGCTTCGGTGTTTTATTCAAAATTTGATCAATGATGAGTAGTCTCGCATTTATGGAATCCTCTTTGGATTTGAAGTTGAGAATTTATTTGGGGGCTGGGAGAGTGGGAGAAATTATAAGTCATTGATGATTAACGGTTTGCTGCCTGGCACTGTATTGTGATTTCGTATTTCTGTAGCTACATATACATTTCTGAGATTTTGGACTCTCGTGCTTAATTTGAATTGCTGTTGGAATTGACAGCATTGCAATAAGTTGGTCTTTTTCAACCTAAGTATTAGGAATGATAGTCTGGTAAAACAAGCGGAATGTAATGTAACTAATTTCAAGGAGTTCTGCAGAGGCTGAATATAGAGCTATGGCTCATGCTGCTGCAGAAATAACCTGGTTGGTACGTCTATTACAGGAACTTGGTATGCCTCCTCCCCAACCAGTGCATCTTATGTGTGATAACAGTTCAGCAATTCAATTGAGCAAAAATCCTGTGTTTCATGAACGCACTAAACACATTGAAATCGATTGTCACTTTACTCGTGACAAAGTTATGGAGGGCTTGCTTCAGCTTCAGTTTGTTCCTACTCAAGATCAACTAGCCGATGTCATGACTAAAGTTCTTCCATCACCACACCAGAATCGATTATTGAGCAAACTAGGCATGTGCAGCCTACCTAGTTTGAGGGGGGTATTAGGAATGATAGTCTGGTAAAACAAGCGGAATGTAATGTAACTAATTCAGTTACAAACTGAGTGTATAAATACAAGTTTACAAGTGATAATAAAGTAAGCATTCACATTCTGTTAAACACAAACAATATCATTCTCTCTCTTTCTCTACTTGCAACACTAAGTACACAGAGTATTAGGTTCTGAAATAATTGTAACGAGCCTCACACTCTCACCTATGGGTTGGCTCATTCCTGTCTGTACTCTCTATGTTTGATCAATTTGTGTTTTATTTGTATTAAGTTTTGTCCTCTCATCTTATTTCAAGAGCTGATTTGTTTTCAACCAGGCAGAAAAAAGATTGTAGCAATACCATACATTGGGCGACATTCTTGCTATTGCTTTGTTCCTTTTTAATGCTTTATCATCAATATCACCAGATGAATTCCCGTTCTGTATAGGCCTTCAATATGCTAATGCATGCAGTCATAGTTTGTCTTTCATCCTTGATTCACTTGAAGGGAACAATAAGTGTAAAGAGGGGGTCGTAACTGATTTCTCCTTGCAGGTATCTTCTCCAACACTAATAGTTGAAAGAGCTGGGTCTTTTGCTTGGGAGCACAAAAGTTGGAGAGTTAGAGAAGAGTTTGCACGGACCGTGACATCAGCCATTAATTTATTTGCTTCAACTGAGCTTCCGCTTCAGCGAGCTATTCTACCTCCTGTATGATTGCTTGATATTAGCATGAAGTTCCTAATATTCTGTGATCCTTTGTTGTTGAATTGCACTTTTCATTTTACCTCTTTAATCTAATGCTTCTGATGATAGCTTTCTGGTCCCATCAGATTCTGCAGATGTTGAATGACCCAAACCATGCTGTTAGGGAAGCTGCAGCATCTTGCATTGAGGTTTGTGAATTCTTGTATAAATTGGTTCCATGATTAGGTTATAGTTTGTTGTGGTTGCTCTGCCTGATCTATGGACAATATGGAATAGACATCTCGGAGACTAGTCTGTTTTAGAAAAGTGGATTGGGAACGTAAAATGTATGATCAAACACTTCTATGCTATATGGACCATGCGGTGGTTCTTATTTCTAATAATGCTGATTACTTCAGTATAAATGGTCTTCTGCTAATTACATATAGTATTTACTAGACCAAATACAGAAGAAATCATGTTAGATTTATTAAAATATAAAAAGTTCAGAAGTTATCTTTATTTTGAAGTATATAATAGTCTGGACGGTGGTTCTTATTTCTAATAATGCTGATTAGTTCAGTATAAATGGTCTTCTGCTAATTACATATAGTATTTACTAGACCAAATACAGAAGAAATCATGTTAAATTTGTTAAAATATAAAAAATTCGGAAGTTATCTTCATTTTGAAGTATATAATAGTATGGATGGTGGTTCTTATATCTAATAATGCTGATTAGTTCAGTATAAGTGGTCTTCTGCACATATAGTATTTACTAGACCAAATACAGAAGAAATCATGTTAAATTTATTTAAATAATAAAAATTCGGACTCTCTAATGTTTTTGAGGCTTTTCTCTGTCGCCACCACTGGGCATATACATAATTTGGGTGCTAGATTTTTTGACGAGTTGGTGTATTCAAATGATAAAACCATTCAAAACTTGAATATGCGGATTGAAACTTTTCTAGTCTGTAGAGTTACATAATAGCTAGTATTTAATGAAATTCAATTGCTATGAATAGAGTTTAAGATGACTCAAACTTCCTTCTAAGTCATTTTTGGTCTCCAGAGAAGTTTAAATTAGAACTATTCACCTTTCAGGAAATGTACAGACAGATGGGCTCACAGTTCCGGGAAGAACTTCAAAGACATAAGCTTCCTTCATATATGGCAAGTACCTGACAACCCTTTTTCCTCCTCCATTCTATATTTATTTTTAACTTGGTAGGTTAGAAGCATAGGATATGGTATTCAATCCTTGACCTTCGGTGCTGGGTAGGAGCTCAATTGAGTGAATGCATGCTGTAGTTGCTGAATTGGATTTAATGAAGCATTTCATTGTACATTTCTTATGCCACCTTTATCATGTAGGTGAAGGACATAAATGTCAGGCTTGAGAGGATTGAACCTAAGGCTCGATCTTCTGACGGTGGCATTAATTTAGGTTCTGCCCCAGAACGCAAGGTTGTTAATGTTAACCCTAAGAGAGGCAGTCATAAACCCAAGCATTCTTCACGCGAGGCATCTCATTTTGGAGGTTAGTTTGCTCTGATATTATGAGAGGGATAATACTACTAGAATATCACGAGCACTTGCTTCAGTGTGTAGAATACAGACTGATAATCCATCAGTTCGATATGAGCTGAGCTTAAATGTTTGAATGAATATAGTCAGAAGATAACACTGTTTCAGTGTGTAGAATACAGACAGATAATCCATCAGTTCGATATGAGCTGAGCTTAAATGTTTGAATGAATGTAGTCAGAAGATAACACTGTTTCTGAATGTTTTTGGTAGAGTCAAAGTTAATATTGTTTGAAAGTATGGACTATGGAGTGATGTTTAACAGCCTGAGTAATATATTGGTCCAGTTGTATTAGGTTTTCGCGATAAAGTACACAATGCATCTTTTGGTAAAATTTATCTTGTCCTGTTGTTTTTTTATTAGAAGGGATCAAGTGGTTGTTGACAAACAACCTGAACATATAAGATGTGTAGACTAGAATAGAAAAGAGGATGTCTATGGGCGGGCAGCAGATCTAAGTAGAATATTTTTACTGTTAACCAGGGCAGTTGTCTTGTAACTACAATATAGTTTATTTGTGTGTATAATATATAATCTACAGGAGGGGTGCAATTGTTCATACGATGTTTGATATAAAATCATATTTTTTATTAGTGTATTAACCAATAGCACATGCTTGGCATTTGGGAATTAGGATTTTATTTTATGTCACGCCACTCATTCTTTCGATGTGCAGGTGATGCTGATGTCACCGAGAAACCTGTGGAGCCTGTAAATGTGTACTCAGAGAAAGAACTAATAAGAGAATTTGAGAAGATAGCTTCGACTCTTGTACCAGAGAAAGACTGGTCTATTCGCATTGCAGCAATGCAGAGATTTGAAGGCCTTGTTGTTGGAGGTCTCTATCCTTGCTCTCTTTGTTCATATGATTAGGCTTCTCTTATGAATCTGTGTTTCAATGAGAAAAGTATACCTGCTACTACTTCTTACTGGAAATTTAAACTTCGTACATGTTGAGTTTTTGTTGGCATGCTTTGAAATTTCAATATGATCATCTCCTGACATTTTATTATATAGTAAAATTAAACAATAATATGAATCCCCTTATTCCAGATAATAGTATGATAACAAAGTGCATTTCTCACAGGTTAGTGTAATCTTAATGAACAAAGGTTAATTTTCACGTTGTCATGATACATTCACCTTCATATATGGTAAATTTTCCTTCTAAACCCCCTTCCCCCTCACAGGATTTTGATACGATCCCAGCAGCAAAAGCTGGGCCTTGGTTGACTTATTCTAGAAGGGGGCACCAGATGGGATAAGTTAGAATTAATTTTAATTCGTTTTTTTATTAATATGCTTTTGCAGAGTCAGTTCCTTACTTTTAGTCATCTAGTTATATTGTTCCTAAAGCATCTCCTTAGTGGGTTAGTGGGAGATCAGTAGGGGTTAGTTGTTATTTATGCACTATTTAAGTCAGTTAGAGTCTCATTGTAAAGGGGGAGATTATTTTGATAAATCAAAGCAGAGTCAGAAACGTAGGATATTCCTACACAAGTTCCTCATTGTGAGATTCTCCTCTGAGTGGTCTTAGTATCTAACAATTTGGTATCAGAGCCATACGATCTTTATGGTGACAACACGCTCCTCAGCACATGATCCACTGCCCCCACCGCCCCCACCACCGCCAAACCCCGCTTTTTCCTCTCAAAACAACCAATCCATCTCATCCTCCAACCTCAACCCACCACTTGAAATTCTGCGAGATTTGACTGCTGCTATCCGCACCCTCACAACTCGGGTGTCAGCCATGCCCCAGTTACCGCAGTTTTACCATGCTGGAAACCCCGGGAGTTCCCAAGGGGGGCTACCAAGATCCCAACGGGTCCCACCTTTCGAACGTGATCGGCAACGTGTGTGGGACGATCAAGAAGACGAAGATGATAGTCAGCGAAGCTTCCAATCCCAGCGAAGACCAAGAGCCAAAATCGACTTCCCAAAGTTCGAGGGGGGTGATCCACGCGGATGGGTGCTGAAGGCTGAAAAATATTTTCGGTACTTCCAAATACCAGATGAGATGAAAGTCGAGGTGGCGTCGATGCACCTCGAAGGGGATGCCCTTGATCTCTATGCTTGGGTTAATGGAGAGGGTGAAGTTCTGTTATGGGAAGATCTCGTAAAAATCTTCCAGGAAAGTTACGGGCCTCCGGAGTTTCAAAACCCTGACGAGTTTTTATGCGCCATCAAGCAGTCTGGAACGGTGGCAGAATATCGTCAAGAATTTGCTCGGCGGGTCGCTCGTGTACGTGATTGGCCCGATCATTGCTTACTCGGAGTTTTCCTCACGGGATTGAAGGAGGAATTGCAGACAGAGGTTCGCATCCATAAACCAAGGTCTGTATTCCAAGCAGCAAGTTTAGCTCTCCAATTTGAGGCTAAAGTAAATTTATCCAAAGCCCACAAATCCTTTTCTTCCATAAACAGGCCCAGCCCATTTCAAAAACCTATGCTATCTCCATTTTCACGTTCAAATCAGGCCCTTTCCCAAGTTTCTCAAAATCCTACTCCTTTTGCACCGCTACGGCAACCGACCATCACAAACACATCAACAACTTCATCGGCCAACGAACGTCAACTCCGACGGGAGAAGGGACTTTGTTTCCGGTGTGGGGAAAAGTTCACACCAGGACATATGTGCCGCCCCTCGTTCTCGCACATGGAGTTCACTGAAGAAGGTGATGGTCCTTCAATGGGGGCAGATGACACTGGCAATCAGGGAGAAGAGACTGAGCATGTCAACGACGGCTCCGTCGAAATATCATTCCACCAAATATCAGGGCAAAACACAACAGCAACCATGAAGCTCAAAGGTACAATCAGAAGCCGACCAATTTTGATTTTGGTGGATAGTGGATCCACCCATAATTTCATATCAGACAAATTGGTAGCAGAATTGGGGTTACATACCCAGGAGGTGCCTGCGTTCGGAGTTACCATCGGTAACGGCGATGTAGTTTCATGTAACAGTATTTGCCCGGAAGTTGCCATCCATATGCCGGGACTCATCATTACACAGGATTTCTTTCCTTTTATGATGGGAGCTGCTGAATTGGTTTTAGGCGTTCGGTGGTTAGCCTCTCTTGAGACAATTGAGGCTAATTGGAGCGAGATGTTTATCTCTTTCATTCGGGACGGCCGACGGGTAAAAATTTCTGGTGTCAACAACCAGATAGGAGGCTCATCTCTAGCTTCATTCAGCCTGCTTTCTTCTACGCCCGAGACCCCAACCACATCTTACAACCAAGACATTCAGCAGGTAATACATGAATTCCCCCACATCTTTCAACAACCACTGTCACTTCCCCCTCCAAGAGCCCACACTCACACTATTCCCCTCCTACCTAACTCCAAACCACCTAATCTCCGCCCATACAGATACCCTTACCACCAAAAAACAGAAATCGAAAAACAGACAGCCGAACTACTAGAAGCCGGGTTCATTAGACCGAGCACCAGCCCATTTGCTAGTCCGGTTCTCTTGGTTAAAAAGAAAGATGATAGCTGGCGGATGTGTGTTGACTATAGACAGCTGAATCGCCTAACCATTCCTGACAAATACCCAATTCCGATCATTGATGAATTATTGGACGAGCTACATGGAGCGTCAATTTTCTCAAAAATTGACCTTCGGTCAGGCTACCATCAGATTCGGGTCCTTCCTGCAGACATCCACAAAACCGCTTTCAGAACTCATTCCGGACACTATGAGTTCATGGTGATGCCCTTTGGACTCACTAACGCCCCCTCAACTTTTCAAGCAGTGATGAACGATCTTTTCCGACCCTATCTCCGCCAGTTTATCGTGGTATTCTTTGACGATATTCTGGTGTACATCCCCTCTATGGAGCAACATGTTCGTCACCTCTCAATGACGTTGCAACTGCTGCAGGACCACAACTTTTATGCAAAACCTTCGAAATGTTTGTTTGGGCAACAACAAATTGCTTTCCTTGGGCATGTTATTTCCCACTCAGGAGTAGCCGTCGATCAAGAGAAGATTGCAGCTGTCACTAGCTGGCCTACACCTGTTACAGTCAAGGAACTGCGAGGGTTCCTGGGGTTAACAGGCTACTACCGTCGATTCGTTAAATGTTACGGTCTACTCGCCCGCCCGCTGACGGAACTGACCAAGAAGGATGCATTTAGATGGTCCAACGAGGCTGCGCAAGCTTTCAACCAGCTAAAAACAGCCTTGACAACGGTACCTGTCCTCCGTCTCCCGAATTTTTCAGAATCTTTTACAGTCGAATGTGATGCATCTATGGAGGGGGTGGGCGCCATTCTTCTGCAATCGGGGCATCCGGTAGCATATTTCAGCAAGGGTTTTTCTTTCTCCAACCGGCTCAAATCTGCTTATGACAGGGAGTTACTCGCCTTGGTCCTGGCTTTACAAAAGTGGTCACATTATCTGATGGGCTCTAAATTCATTGTGCGTACAGATCATCGCAGTTTGCAATACTTGCTTGATCAACGTATTACCACTAACACCCAACAGCGGCTTCTTCTTAAATTATTGCCCTTCGATTTTGTTATTGAATACAAACCAGGGCGAGAGAATTCCGGCGCTGATGCACTCTCAAGAAGACCGCAGCAATCCGAGTTTTTAGCTATGGCAATTCCATTGTCCCAGGAGCTTAACGATTGGTCAGGAACACTCCGGGCCGATCCGTTCACTTACAATATCATTCAGGCTAAGCAGAAGGACGCCAAATCCTTCCCAGAATTTTCTGTAGTCAACGACAAGCTCTTCTTCCGAAACCGACTTGTTGTTCCTGGTGATGCAAAACTGCGCAGTAAGATTTTGTTTGAAACTCATGATGCTCCTGCAGCAGGTCACGGGGGTTTTCTTAAGACCTTAAAGCGAGTTATGTCTGAATTCTATTGGCCTGACTTGAAAGCCGATGTCCGCCGGTACGTGCAAAACTGTGAGACATGCCAACGTGCCAAATACCAGACGCTCGCTCCAGGTGGACTTCTACAGCCCCTACCAATTCCCGTTCAAGTATGGGATGATATATCCCTTGACTTCATCTCAGGATTGCCCAAATCTGGAGGTGTTGACGTCATTCTGGTGGTAGTAGATCGTTTGAGCAAGTATGCCCACTTCATGGGTATGTCCCATCCCTACTCTGCTAAATCGGTTGCTACTCTGTTTTACAAAGACGTTGTACGGCTTCATGGGGTGCCACAGTCAATAGTATCGGATCGCGACCCGGTCTTTTTAAGTGCCTTTTGGAAAGAGTTGTTCCGCCTTAGCCAAACTCAATTGCGTATGAGCTCAGCTTACCACCCACAAACCGACGGGCAAACGGAAGTGGTTAATAGATGCCTTGAAACATACCTTCGATGTTTCGCCATGGAACAACCTCACCGCTGGGTTCACTTCTTACCGTGGGCCGAGTTCTCTTACAATACAGGTTTTCATACTTCAGCTGGTTATACTCCATTTAAGCTCGTTTATGGTCGTGATCCTCCCCCCGTCATCCCTTTTGTGCGTGGGGAAACTAGGCTACCGGAATTAGAAATGCAGCTTGAAGCAAGAGATGAGATGTTGCGCCTTTTGAAGTCCAATTTACTCAAAGCTCAGGAACGAATGGCAGTGCAGGCAAATGCGCATCGCCGTGAGCTTTCTTTTAAAGATGGAGATTTGGTATTCCTAAGGCTGCAACCCTACAGACAGCGATCA
Source organism: Fagopyrum homotropicum (assembly GCA_033239125.1). Lineage (NCBI taxonomy): Eukaryota > Viridiplantae > Streptophyta > Magnoliopsida > Caryophyllales > Polygonaceae > Fagopyrum > Fagopyrum homotropicum. Next base: position 12,394,443 of record BSWB01000007.1, read on the forward strand.
CTGGCCCGGCGAACCAATCAGAAACTATCTCCCCGGTTTTTTGGTCCATATAGAGTGCTCCGACGCATCGGGACGGTGGCTTATGAGTTAGACTTACCACCTACTTCTAAGTTACATCCAGTGTTCCATGTCTCATTACTTCGCCCTGCAAGGGGCCAGGATGCTCAGGTATCAATGACACCACCACCTGTTAGTGACTCTTTTGAGTTCACCGTTCATCCACAACAAGTGGCTGCTCATCGTTGGAGGAAGTTTGGGGACTCAAAGATACTTGAGTTACTTATCAAATGGCGTAACAGGCCAGCTGAAGAAGACAGTTGGGAGGAGTTTGAATTATTCAAGCAGCAATTTCCAGATTTTCAACTTGAGGACAAGTTGTTTTTCCAGGGTGGGTGCAATGATACGATCCCAGCAGCAAAAGCTGGGCCTTGGTTGACTTATTCTAGAAGGGGGCACCAGATGGGATAAGTTAGAATTAATTTTAATTCGTTTTTTTATTAATATGCTTTTGCAGAGTCAGTTCCTTACTTTTAGTCATCTAGTTATATTGTTCCTAAAGCATCTCCTTAGTGGGTTAGTGGGAGATCAGTAGGGGTTAGTTGTTATTTATGCACTATTTAAGTCAGTTAGAGTCTCATTGTAAAGGGGGAGATTATTTTGATAAATCAAAGCAGAGTCAGAAACGTAGGATATTCCTACACAAGTTCCTCATTGTGAGATTCTCCTCTGAGTGGTCTTAGTATCTAACAGATTTTCACGTCATTTTGATATTTTATTTCCTGGAATATCTGTACTCATTATTCATTTTTTGTTTTCTTTTCTTAAAAATAGTTTCATAGTGAACAACTTTTTAGGTGCATTGTCTGCAATTATATATCTTTTAACTTTTCGTCTAACCAGCTAATAGTTTATGCTATGTGCTTGCTTCTATCAGGTGCAATTGAGTACCCTTGTTTTCGTGGACTATTGAAGCAGCTTGTTGGGCCTTTAAGCACACAATTAAGTGACCGGAGGTCAAGCATAGTGAAACAAGTATGTTTGCTACACACCCTCCTACATAGAAAAGAACTTTTGCAGGCAAATCAAGTTTTTTCTATTAGTTTTCTGTTTTCCATCTTTTTGCATGTGGACTTCATTTGTATTATCAATTTGCTTCTAGATAGCTCTTGCTCAAAGTATGGTTGCTTCAAATATTAGAACTATTATGCTGATTAACAATTTTTCTAATTCTTTAATTCTTTTGCTATAAATTTGGCCTTCTTTTGGTAAGACGGTTTTCATAGTCAATTGAGAGTGGTGGGATCTTGTAGCTTTTCTTCGGATGGGATGTATATATGACATAATAATTAAATGCTGTTTCAACGTATCTTCTGAGAACTTCATTATGAGAGCTAAAATCTTCTTTCTGTTATGAGCATCATTATTGGTACTTTAATCCGCAATGGCTACATTTTCTGTTTGTGTGTGGTTATTTTCATGAATTGGGCAGCTGTATTTTCTTTCTATAAGTTCTGTTTGTTGACGCTGTCTCATTCTATCCAATGGTGTGTTGTTACAAGTTCTATTCCGTACCATCTTACCAGGCTTTTTCTTAAGACTCGAGCGTTTAAAAATATATAAATGACTTGCAAATTGCAATTACAACTGTTTTAGGCCTCAAAGATGCTGTGAACTCTTTATCTTTCTTTTGAGAACACCAAATTTAGGAAATATGTGTTATCAAAATGTAAATGAAGAGGCTGCCATGATCTAAATTTTGCACATCTTAAAGAGTATCTCATATTCTTGTTTGATTATGTAGGCTTGTCATCTACTATGTTTTTTGTCTATGGAGCTTTTGGGGGATTTTGAGTCTTGTGCAGAAGTGTTTATACCGGTAAGACTGGAATAACATTGACATTTACTTCACATTGAGTTCCATTTCAATGTTAAATTCCTCTAAATTTCTGTTATAATTTCAATATTTCAGGTCCTTTTCAAGCTTGTTGTGATAACAGTACTTGTAATTGCAGAGTCTGCAGATAACTGCATAAAAACGGTATTAATAATTAATATTGATTTTGTGTTGTATATTCTCCTTCAATTTGCTAAATTTTGACCGAGAGTACGCACTCTTTCAAATTCTGGATGTTTAGATGTTGCGTAATTGTAAAGTTGCCAGGATACTTCCTCGAATAGCCGACTGTGCAAAAAATGACCGCAATGCAGTACTTCGTGCAAGGTTTCTATAATTTCAAATTAATTTTTAACTAGCCACGATCCAAATGTTTTTGGTGCATTTTCTTCAGACTCCTTGCCTTAGTGTTTTATATTTTTTGTTTCAGGTGTTGCGAGTATGCACTTTTAGTACTTGAACATTGGCCTGATGCACCTGAAATACTGAGATCAGCGGATCTATATGAAGATCTCATCAAGTGTTGTGTTGGAGATGCAATGAGTGAGGTATGTAGTTGATGCTTTTTTTTTTTTTTTCCTTTTTTAAATAAAAGTGCAGGTATACAATGCTTAGTACTTCTTGATGTTTGATATGTATGGTTGGAATGACTCAATTTAGACTTTTATGCTATAAAAAGATCTGTTAGATGGTCAAAGGCCATAAGTAGCATGTAAATAATTGTTAATTTGAAAGAAACTGAGCACAGGAAAATAGCACACACGAGGAGCAGATTCAGGCAATATTCTTGTATGTATATAATGATCAAGATTTAACCCTGCTTCATGTAAACTTTCAAAGGATATTAGGTTGTCACCATAATGTGGAAGCTCAAGTTATCTTTGTCTTGAATGTATCACAGCTGAAGACAATACGCTAGTAAAAAAACCCTGCATTGTGATTCCTTTTATATTTCCTCCATTTAGTCGAATGGACTTGCTTGATAGATGATGGATAACAATATTCTTTCATGTTGCTGCTGCTTAATGCTCTAAGATGTATCTTTTAACGTTTCCATCTAAAAGTTGCCATCTGCATCTTGTAGGTAAGGTCAACGGCTAGAACATGCTACAGATTGTTTGCAAAGACTTGGCCAGAACGTTCTAGGCGCCTGTTTCAATCTTTTGATCCAGTTATACAAAGGGTATACTTGTCTCCGTTTGCATAATACATTTCTTATCCCTCAGAATCAATATTACAATGAATAATCCTGTAATTGAAACAGATTGTAAATGAAGAAGACGGTGGTTTACATAGGCGACATGCATCCCCATCTGTCCGTGAGAGGAGTGTGTCACATACGCCTCAGGCATCAGCTAACCTTAATTTACCTGGCTATGGGACCTCTGCTATTGTTGCTATGGATAAGACTGCATCGTTGTCCTCTAGGGCATCAGTCTCTTCTGGACTGCTTTTATCTCAGTCAAAAGACTCAAAACCTCTCAGTAAAGGGACTGACCGCAGCTTGGAAAGTGTACTGCACTCTAGCAAACAAAAGGTTTCTGCTATTGAGAGTATGCTTAGAGGGTTAGATTTGTCTGACAAACATAACTCATCAAAGCTAAGATCATCTAGTCTGGATCTAGGTATTTAGTACTTCTTTCTTATTTTCTGGGAAATCAGGATTTACAGTTCATGGACACGGGGACAACTTTTTTATATGATAAGTACCTTCTTTTTTATGTATTGAGAATGGCTAAATTTTCCCTTTATGTTTCCTAGTGCAGGAGTTGACCCTCCATCATCTCGTGATCCACCAATCCCTCTCGCTGTTACTACTTCAAATCAATATGCTGGTTCTCGGTCTTTAGATGCAAAATTGTCTCTAGTCAATGATGCTAAAAGCCGTAATGGCGGTTTAGCTTTATCTGACATTATGTCCCAGATTCAGGCATCCAAGGATGCGGGACAATTATCCCATCACAGTGGCATGGCTAATGATGTTTCATCAACTCTTACATCACACTCTGTTAGACGAGCAACCGCGAGGCTACAGGAAAGAGGTTCAGTTGAAGATCTCACTGACATCAGAGAGCCTAGACGGTACATCAATTCCCATGTGGATAGACACTTTGAGACACCATATCGAGAAAGTTTGAGAGATTCTCAGAGTAATTATGTTCCCAACTTTCAGAGACCACTGGTAAGAAAGAATGTGACCGGAAGGGTATCATTAGGCATAAGAAAGAGTTTTGATGATAGCCATCTTCCTTCAGGAGAGACACCAAGCTATGTAGAAGGTCCAGCATCTCTTGTGGACGCGTTGACTGAGGGGCTCAGTCCAAGTTCTGATTGGCGTGCAAGGGTTGCTGCTTTTAATTATATCCGGTCTTTGCTACAACAAGTTCCTAGGGGAATTCAAGAAGTTGTACAGAGTTTTGAAAAGGTAATGAAGCTGTTTTTTCAACACATCGATGATCCCCATCATAAGGTTGCACAGGCTGCTCTTTTGACCCTTATAGAGATTATTCCTTCTTGTCGAAAGCCTTTTGAGAGTTATATGGAAAGGATCTTGCCCCATGTTTTTTCTAGATTAATTGATCCAAAGGAGCTAGTCAGGCAGCCTTGCTCATCTGCTCTTGATATTGTGGGGAAAACTTATGGTGCAGATGCTTTGCTACCTGCTTTACTCCGTTCATTGGATGAGCAGCGGTCACCGAAGGCAAAGTTAGCTGTTATTGAATTTGCAAATAAATCCTTTAAGAAGCATTTGATTCCCTCAGAAGGTGCTGGAAACCTTGGGATATTGAAACTATGGCTTGCTAAATTGACACCATTGGTTCATGAAAAAAATACGAAGTTAAAGGAAGCAGCTATTACATGTATTATATCCGTCTTCACTCACTTTGATCCTACTGCTGTCCTGAACTTCATACTTAGTTTATCTGTTGAAGAGCAGAATTCTCTTAGGCGAGCACTTAAGCAAAACACTCCTCGTATAGAAGTAGACCTCATGAACTTCTTGCAGAGCAAAAAAGACAGACAACGATCTAAAACCTCTTACGACCCATTTGATGCTGTGGGAACCTCTTCAGAGGAAGGATACGTGGGAGTGTCAAAGAAGAGCCATTTCCTCGGAAGACATTCTGCTGGTTCCCTTGATGGCGAAGGATATAGGAAATGGAGTTCTGTACTTGAGTCAACTCAGATAAGTAGCCGTATCAGTCAAGCTGCTTCTGATGAAGCTCATGAGCACCCTCATGAGCTTCTTGAAGCAGGGTATGTCAGTGATGTTGTAGGTTCCAAAGTCAAAGATGCCACATACGCAAGTGATTTCACATATTCCTATGGTAGTCAACATCAAAATATGGAAACTAGTCAAAGTATGGGGGCCATATATACATCACATTTGGATGTTAACGGTGTGTTAAAGTCTGAGCATGTTGAAGCAACACCAGATTTTCATCAAAATAACGGAGGTCCAGCCAATTTGGAACTGGATAATTCACTTCTTGCATCAGTGAAGATTACTTCTGCCTCTGAACTGGGTCCTAGCATTCCTCAGATCCTTCACTTGGTGAGTCTAATTGATGATTTATTTGTTTATCCAATTTAAATTCACCTTAGCCAAAATACTAATTTGGTGTTAAAAAGTGACACTGGTGGACACTTGGATATTTAAAAATGTTATTATGCTGCCACAGTGAAATTTAAAAAGGCAAAGGTGACCATTTTAGTAGTTTTACCACCTTTTCATCTTCTAAACTTGGTTTGATTATTTTAATTGGTAGTTTTTTTTATAAATAAATAATATAGCTATCAAATCCAAAACATATATCTAAATGACAGTTTAAATTAATCCCAATGCCCAAACTAATGTGGGCAAAATGCTCTCCCCGTCTCCCCTAGTCCCAACCACATGATAGGCAAACAAGTTCATCTTGGAACAAAGTCTTCAAGCTACCCATGAAAATTGGAGGACATTTCAATTGGAAGGCAGGGAAACTAACTAAGCATTATTCACAATTTGTTTTTGTATATTTTCAAAGTTTGTAAGTTTGAAAGATTAGGGTTCAGCTATATTTACTTGTAACAATTATATAGTGTTTAAATGGTTAGGGTTCAAAGTTAAAAGCCCCCAACCTTGGTAGGTGGATGCAAACGTATCTGGGAAGAGGACTACTATTTAGTAGGGTTTTAACTTTTGAATTACATTTACGTATCCATAATTTTTAAAAACATTTCATTGACCATATGGCACCAATATTTCTATTAATATCTAAATGCTAGAAGTGTTGATCTTATAATGCTCAAATATCCACAAGCATTATTTTTTAAATCCCAACCGTTCCCAAGTACTTAAAAGTAGAAACGATTATGTTTTTGCTGTGCAAGATTTTAATCAATTGCCAGAAATTCTCCAAGGGAGATTAGATTTTTCAAAAAATATGTGAGTAGGCACAAATAAGGTGATTTTATCCAGCCCCAAGTTAAAATATTTTTAACTATAGATCTGAATGGCCGTATTGGATTTGAGAAAATCTTCAAATTAACGTTTCAACTTTGTATCTCAACTATCCTTATATGATCTGAAATCTGAGTAAGCTGTCCTGAATTGACTTGAAGATTATATAAACCTAAAACCAATTGAGTAAATATGTTCAGTTTAGCACTGGATTATGATTGTATGTGGATGCATAGTGCTGATCTGTTGTATGATTTTGCAGATTTGCAATGAAAATGACGGGAAACCTGCTGCTGGAAAGCATGACGCCCTTCAACAATTAATTGAGACCTCAGTTTCAAATAATCAATCTATATGGACCAAGGTAAATTTTTTTTTTTCCTTGATAAAAACATTTTTCTTCCTGGAATCTTTCGTGTACATCTTTTGAGGTTTTATTTATGAGGGCAATATGTTATATGACTCATTTAGCTTTAAGTTTTAGAGTAGCAAAGTTCTATTTGAAGGTGTCACTACCATGGCACTAATAGCAAAGTTCTTGTAGTTGCCATCCTTAAAAGCTGACAGGTGATTATAGTAGAAGAGTCTGTATGTTTTGATGCTATTATTGTGTAGTCAAATCCCTGTTTGGCTGATGAAAAGATGTAAAGTAAGACCACTTATGCCCACCATTCTCTTTTCATATTGCTTTCACAAGCTGATATAATCCTATTTCCAACTTAGCTTTGAGATTTGTCTATTTACATGTGCAATTTAACCCAAAAGACGAAATTCTTTTATTTAATTAAATTGGATTAAAATGAAGAGGGACATATATACTATCATAAAAAGTTTCCTTATATTACAAGGTGCGTCCTATGAAGTGTGCATAACCTTTCTAAATAATAAAAGGTGTGAATGTTGCAAATATAAAAAAAGTTGTAAATCACATGGGTTGTCTGATCTGTGAGTCATAATGAAACTGTACATAAGATTGTTTTATAAGATATTTCTATCTATACTAATCAATGTTCACACTTGAATCTTGTATTGCAGTATTTCAACCAAATTTTGACTGCTGTACTTGAGGTGCTCGATAATTCTGATTCTTCAATTCGAGAAACAGCACTGTCTCTGATAGCACAAATGCTGAATTATCAGGTGATCAGTTTATATTTTACTATATAATAAGTGTCTCAAATCATCATCAACCTTTTCCTCATTATGTTTGGCTTTAATAGTTCAACTTTTTTCTGTTAGTAAACCTATTGTGTATGCTTTTCTGGAGCCATTCTTCTACTTTATATTCTAGCTTCCTTTCTTGTGCTGTATTTCGTTCCACAATTTCATCCCTTTTGGTGTTTTCTTCCTATTGTAGAAAGGTGCTATGGAAGACTCTGTTGAAATTGTGATGGAGAAACTACTTCACATTTCCAAGGATAGCATTTCCAGGGTAACCAACTGCTTCTTATTCTTGTTCTACTCAATTCTTCTGTTTAGGTGTCTTGCTTCTGTTCTGATGATTTGCTCTTCGTGTTTAGGTCGACAATGAAGCAGAAAAATGTTTGAACATTGTGCTGTCTGAGTATGATCCATTTCGATGCCTAAGTGTACGCTAGTTTATTGCACTAGTTTTCCTATCAGCTTCATGAAAGAGTTTTGCCTTTTCTTGACCTTGATCTTTTCCGAACTCTGCAGGTTGTTGTCCCTCTGCTAGTTACAGAGGATGAGAAAACACTTGTAACGTCCATAAACTGTTTAACAAAGGTACTTCACTATGCATGCTTTCATTCGAAAAAGAATCAGCAATGAACCTTGAGAATTAAACAGAAGGATGAAATCATGAAATTTTCTGCTAATCATTGTCATATTTTTTTTTTCCTTTTAGCTTGTTGGCAGGCTATCTCAGGAGGAACTGACGGACCAGTTAGCTTCATTCTTGCCTTCCCTTTTTGAAGCTTTTGGCAATCAAAGTGCAGATGTTCGCAAGGTAATATTATTGATATTTCTGCAAAGCTGTTGACATAGCTCAACCATGCCTTTTCCATCTCTTTTCTTGTGCTTAAGAATTTTAATTCTAGTTCTAGTAACCTGGGTTACAGCTTTATGAAACTAAAAACAATTGTTTGCCATGCAAAGCTAGTAAAATGACAGATTTAACACACTTATGGGTAATGAACTAGGTACATGGAATTTAGACTGTAATTATTTGGTAGCCGGGTATCATGAGAAGTTATTCTGCACATTGTTTGTTGCATTTTGCAGTGGAATATGGTAATATATTACTTGATCTAATGATGTTAGCTCCTGGAAAATTCCTAGGAATGCGTTGTTTGCAAACCGACTTATTGCGTTTTTGTTGATTTTGCCTTTTCGGTGCTTGAAACCTTCTGGGATGAATCACAAACTCACAGTTGTTATGATTTGTCACAATTTCATAGGCTTTGAACTAGGTTTCAACCTTTAATATCATTTCTCTTGAAACTTTACTACTACAATCTAAACTAATATGTGCATATCCTATTGCTTGTAATCATTTATTATGATTTGAGTATAGAAGTTTACATGATCTTGATTGGATATCACAGACTGTTGTATTCTGCCTGGTGGACATATACATCATCCTAGGGAAGGCATTTGTGCCACACTTGGAAGGACTCAACAACACTCAGCTAAGATTGGTTACTCTTTATGCTAACCGCATTTCTCAGGCAAGAACAGGTGTTCCAATAGATACTAGCCAGAGTTAGGGTGTGAGTTTGAGAAAATCTCACTTTCAGTTTACATCTCTGCGGTTCACTCTTGTCCCTTTTGTTTCCTGTGGTTTTGGTGGGTACATGTTGTAGGCAATGTTTTCGGAAGATGGGTCCTGAATGCCGGAGGAGAATATGTGCATTTCTTCAATTATTGTTCTACTGGTCTTTGTATTTGTCAAGAGGGATGTAAATCATGCGTTGAAAGAGGGTTCCTTGATTTTTTTTCTTCCCATTCCCTTCGTTTGTTTGTTTGTATGTCTTGTGTAATGTACAAACCCATATTTGGTGTGTAAAGAGTTATTATTTTCCTTGTGGAATGTACATACCCACATATTTGCAATGTCTTATTGTCTACTAGAAGTTCAGATGGACTCCCAACTTATCATCAAAATGCTTAAATATGATCTTGCTCCTTTTCATTCCATTGCTAGACTCGTGGTCGGGTGGTCCACGACCATGACTCGTGATTGTGTGGTTCACTGTCAAGATTTCATTAGTAAAACTGAGCTGTCTAATTTAGTCATGTTTATGGCTAAACAAATACCTTTGCAGATCATATAATTTGACCCTGTAATAATTGCATCTTTCTTGTCTAATTTAGTCATTTACGTCAGTCTTTAGTCATAAGAGGACAAGATGGTCAGACAACGAACAAGCAAGCCACTCTTATGTTGAGTTTTGAGTCTTGACAATTGAAACCCGGTTTCCAAATGAAATGCCCAACTAGAATTTGCATGTCTCCTGTCCGAAGTTGCAAGGGAAAACGGCTCCTGGTTCCATTTTGGTCACTGAATTCAAACATGACATTTAGTATCTTGGAACTACGGGTGTGTTTGTTTAAACATAATTATTATCTGACCCAATATCAATCCCAATATTCTAATTCATGTCTTAAGAATACATGTTGAAAACATGATATATTTTTAAAAATTATAATATTACAAGAATAAGTAATAAATAATAATTGAAAATAAAATTTAAAAAGTAAATCTGTTAATATATTCTTAGGTTTTGATATAAGTTATTAAATCGTTACTTGTGTACTATTTTCATTTTTTAATGAAATTTTTAGGCTTAGTAGGTCAAAAGATAGTTGGATTCTAATCGAAGAAAGTTTATTCCAATTTTGGACGGACCAATTTCATCTACATTCATCCTCTGAATATGTCCTATTGATATTTATATAGCATCTGCATTTGGTTCTATGATTCCATCGCATTTTTAGAGGTCACACCACGAATCTGCATTATTGATTGGACTGGACCATAACTAAATTGACTTTATATAGCTGTATTTTTTATTATTATTATTAAGTATACTAAGCCCTCTTATTTAAAAAATAAACGATCGCAGAAACTTTCGTTCGCTCGAGATTAACCGCGAGGACCGAAAGTCCGAAAACACCATCTGTCCGCGTTGTCGTCGGCCCCAAAAAGATAATTACAGAAAACTGCCCCAAGTTTTAATTGTAGGAAATTACATAAATTTCTGAACTTCCATAATTTGCCCCCAAAAAATAAATTGGGTACGTAAAATCGGGTAATTAACATTGGATAAGTGAACGAAGTTAGGTACATGAAGGTTGGGTATTAACATATTAGTATTATGATATTACGTTAAAAGCGGTGGAGTTAGAAATTTTTTTAGAGGGGGGATCTTTTTTTTTTTTTTTTTTTTTTGGTATAAGACATTCGCATATTAAGTTAAAAGTAAACACTAAAATTTATAAATTAGGTACTAGTTGATGTTTTCGTTGTATATGTTTTTTTATTTATTTAGATGATAACTAGTATATCAAATAAAATATACAACAAGAAATTTTATTTGTATATTAATTTTAAAGTTGAGTTTTATAAATAAATTATCAAATAAAATTATTTGATGGTTGATAAACTAGTATATCAAAATTTATATTAAGTTGATTGCATTAATTAAGAGCTAATACAATAATAAACTTCATTTAATCTCTCCATCTAAATATATAATATATTTGCTTAAAATAAAATCCATAAAAACAAAAATGACTCTTTTTGCTGCTTCTAGAACTTGAACCATACACTCCAGACACTTTTTTCCTCCATCCACCAAATGAGTTAGTAGAGGAGTATTCGTCATATCCGAAAAAATAATCTCATTGCAAGTATGAGCATAGTCCCCATACCCTTTATCTCCACCCTGAGTATTGACTTGTGTATCATTATATTGAGTATTTGACTTGAGGATTAACATATTGAATATTATGTTTGGGTATTGACATATTTGGTACCACAGTTAGGTATAAAGATACGATGAATACACATATTAGGTACTACGTTGAATATCAACATATTTTGTATCAGACTTGATATTACGTTGAGTATTAAAATATTGAGTATCAGACATGAATATTAACTTATTTGGTACCACACTTGAACATTAAGATATTGGGTAACAAAATGAATTTTTCTTTTCAACCTCCCTAGAATTATTAAAAATATCATCTAACTAAACTAATTATTTTGTTATTACTTTTTTTTTAAAAAAAATTTCTGAGTATTTAAACAAATCACTCAACTACACAAAGAAAGTGCATACTTTGTATAGACTATAAAATAATATTTAATTTATATGCACTATAAAAAAATTACATACTTAGCAAATTCACCCAACCAAATTTTGTCACAAATAACAGGATGCTTTTTTTGATAAGGAAATGTTATATGGAGTAAATATTAAGAATAAATAGTAACTTCATAGGGCTTGTTGAATATTTCCAATAAAACTCGAAAAATACAATTTCGTATTTTTCCTTATTAATTCACTTTCTTACTATTTTTATCGTCAATATTAAGACCGTTATTTGAGGTCAACAAGAGTTTTTGTACACTCATGTTTAATTCGTTTAGAATCAAGTCAAGTTCTATTCGAGTTTTAGATAATTTTGTACTTGGATTTTTTAAAATTAAAAGGGATTAAAAATGAGTACCTTCTAGGATGATCCTTATAAATGTATGTTTTTCTGCTGGCAATTGCCATCTTTATGAATGTTATTTGAGTTAAAAAAGATTTTTTGTATCCCTATGTTCAACTCATTTAAGATAGCATCATGTATAGGAATGAAAATGGGTCGGTTTATGGGTGGAAGTACCACTTCTACCAACCGCTCACCTTACTTAAACTCTCACCCACCCCGCCCACCACCCGCCTAACACTTCACCCGTCACCCACCCACCCATCACCCACCGGGTGTTCGGGTGGTTTGGGTGAAATAACCGGGTGTGTATTGTGTTGTATATCTTTCAGTTTTAAACATTTACATGTATAAAGTAAATTTATATTTTAAACTAACACAAATATAAATATACTAAATTACGGAATATTATCCAACATTACAAACCAACGTGGAAAATGAATTCCAATAGTACAAAACTATGCAAATAAACGCCATATTTTTGCATACAACAAACATAAATCAACATATACTACAATCAAACTCCTTTAGATCTCGATGTAGCGATCCTTCAATCTTCCGCAAACAACGTAACCTGGTAAAATGTCAACTAGTATTGACCATCAACCTATCTACTCTCATATTCTAAAATGTCCGAAAGTTTCGGACTGGTATCTTATAGGGAGACGATATGCACAAGCTCCCACAAAATGTAATGGAACTTATGATTAACTAAAGAACAGCTTGCAAAGAAGCTGCCTTAATCCAAAATTATCAAACAAAAACAGTAATCCAAACATATGGTAAGAACTAAGTAGATGTATGAATCGTATAACTGACTAAACGACTGAAGTGAGTGTTGTGTTGAAGGGAGTGTGGGCTCCAAAACCGAATGTAGATCTGAGGAGAGGATGGATAGAAGACACTAGTGAAGATTAATTACATGTTAAGAGAATCAAGCGAGCGACGCGGAGAAGTGAGTGACCGAACGGGGAAGGGAGCGTGTAGCTCGGCGGCGGTAAACTGAGGTAGTCAGGTATGACGATTTGGCGAAGGACCGAAGATTTTAGCGAGTCTAGAGATTAGCGAATTAGCAATTGATATGAAAATATCAGGTTGGGGAAGGATTAAGGTGAATGGTGATGCGACTGCACTCTTGTCTCTTGATAATTTAGGGTATTTATGTTTTTATATGGGTAGAATTTAGGGTTATTTTATTTTATTTTTTAAATACTTTATACGGTGATGCGGGGTGGGTGAGACGGGTGGTGGATGGTTCGGGTGGTGGGTGGTTATACCTATACCCATACCCACCCCACCACCCGTCAATTTCACCCGTCAACCACCCACCACCCGGACTTCTTCGGGTTTTCACCCACGAATTCGGGTCGGTTGATCGGTTGGATCAGGTGGTTGTGCACCCATTTCTATCCCTAATCATGTATGAGTTTCATTCGAGCTTAAGCTTGAGCTAATACCCAACTTATTTAGTCAAGTGAATGAGGTAAAGTAAAAAAAATTTTCAAGACAAATTCCAACAAACCTAAAGTAGCTCGACACAAAATAGTTGGATTCAATAGAGGCCAATGCCACCACACGATGATACTTTAGAAACGTAGTTTCAAGCCTTCGTCGGAAGATCCTCCCAACTACCTTGCTATCAATTGGACAAATCGAATGTTTTGGATTTTCTTTTTTTCCAAAAATAAAAATTATATATGAATTATGATACCCATAGCCAAATATTGGATTTATAATACTTCAAATCTAATACCTGAATTTTAATGCTCAAACATGACAAATTAAATTGTGTATAATTTATTTTACTATTAAACAAAAATGACTTCTTAATCCAATTTCTTAGAATTGGACATGAGACGAGATGAGTTTGAGGTCATCCCACATTTATACAATTTTTTCGGTCAGGATCAATCATACTTAGGCCATTATGTGTTCACAATTTAAGCGATATAGTTCACACCCGAACACTCGATAAAACGAAAGAGTAAAAACTGTAAATTAAATAAAATTAATTTGTAAATTAAATATAATTAATTATAAACGAGACGATAGCGGACTTGGGTTGAACAATATATGGAATTTGTACCCATTCATAAAATTTTCTCAAAATGATTCTCACATGAAACTAAATACTATCACTATATATTGTAAATGATTACTCTTATACATTTTTAATGAAACCTTATTATAACTATTTCTTAAAGCTTTTTTGTTATCACAAAATTTATAAACATATAAGAGTACTCAATAATATTTGATAACTCTCCAATACTTAGTTCATAAAGTACATTAGCATTATAGCTTATTATATAAGTAGGCCATTACACAACATTCCAAAGAGAAAAGGGACATCACAATCGAGAAAAGAGGCTCGAAACCTAGCCGGAGAAGGCCTCCTGGTTTATTGTACGTACGTATGTCACACATCCATCACTATATTATTACACATAGCTTGGTAAGTGCAACCCAAGTGTTTAGGCATCGGCAGGAATGATGCTAACACAACGAACGAGCAATCCACTCTTCTCTTGGCCATTGAAGTCATACATCTTCGCCTTCACATTCTGGAAACCCGGGGCCGTGATGAACTGCCCGACCAACACTTTCATGTCTCCTGGCATGAGTTTCAACGGGAACCGGTTGAAGCCTCCGTTCTGGTCGCTGAACTCGAACATCACCGGGCGCTTGAACCCGGTTGCATTGTGCATCAATTTGAAGTCGAAGTATACGTTGTATTGAGTCATTGGTGTTAGCTTGCACACCGGTGAGTGTTCACCCTTCACTTCCAAACTAGAATCACTCAGCAGTTTTGCATGATGAACTAGGGCATCTCCTCTACATAGTTCAAATTAAAACAAGAAGAATTCCAAGTTAACAAAGTATATATAATAAGTTGTTACATGATCAGTATTAATTGGATTTGGCTCGATAAAGCTTCATTCGAGCTTATTCACTTTCGAAATGAGCGGTATGCACGTATTTTTAACATGATCAAAATTTAAATTTTATTTGAGTTAGCACGGTTGATAGGTCCGGACCTAGACCGGACCGGAATAATGCAGACCGGAAATAGACCCAATTATTCGGTCTAGGTCCGGTACAAAATTGGTCCAGGTATGGTCCAAGACCGGATGGACCGAAAAACTTGTGATATTTACAAAATCATAGATCTAGACCTGGACCGGACTGGAACAATTACCTATACGTTATAGGTATTGTTTTGTCTTTTTCTAATATAAAAATAAGACCGGCCGGACCGATTCTGGACCAAATTGGTTGGACCGAAGACCGGACCTGCTGGTTCGGTCCGGTCCAAAAACCGAACCGAACCGGACAAATGAACGGTCCTAATTTTAGCCATAATTAGTTATAAATAACATGCCAAAACTCAGCTCGTTTGACTTAAAGATAGTCAATGAGACAAGGAACCAATGTTCAATAGGGTTGTTATATCAACCGATCGAGCTATACTCATGTTCAACTCAGACTTTTGACTCGAAAAAAACTCGGCTCGAGCTCATCGATATTTTAAAGAAGTCGATCGACTCGGGTATAAACGAGTTGAATGTGAGCGTATCATTTCTACACTCACACAGCTCGAATAACCACCCTGAAGATGATCGATGAGTCAAGTTTCAATTGATTTGTTATATGATGAGATGTATGTACGTACTTCTGCACAATTTCATATTTCCAGCAATCTGGGTTGTTTCCATCGAGGATGTCGAGGGCTTTGGCATACAAGTCGACACAAGCACGGCCCTGGTCATCGAAGTAATAGTACTGCATGCGGGTATCCGAAAGATCATTCTCAAGTAAGTAAGATTTCAAAGATCACATGAAACCCATTGAAGTAAAATTAGATACAAGAAGATCATTGAAAAGAAAGAAGGATTATTACCACATCTTGTGCGCTCTTCATCATTTGAGCCATCGTGATTGATCAAGTTTTGGTATTGCTATATGAACTTGAAACTTGTTGGTCGATGTTGAAGTACTTAGCGCTACCTCTTCCTCTATTTATACTATATCGTATGAGAAATAGTATCTAGCTTGAGTTTATCTTTATTCATCCACTTAAATTGCATGGAGAATCTTATTCCAGATATGTATAGGACCAAAGGAGTAAGATAAATATCAAGCACACATCAAAGTGTCAAACAACTCCTATCTTGTCGCGTTTGTTATATTCCTTTTAAATAAAACAGACACGGGACGGGATGAGATAAAATTGAGGTATTTCACGTTTCATTCTAATTATTATACATGAGATGGATCAGAACTAATATTGTGCATTTTGGGTTCAATCCCGCCGAAATTGAAAAAATTAATTCCGCTTGACCTGTAATTTATATAGAGAAAATTGGTGTAGAAGGGCCCTTTTTGTATCCATCATACAAAATAGGCTCATCTATTTTTCTTCCAAAAAATAAAGCTAAATGAAATTATAAATCATGGGTAATAAGGTAGCTATTTAAAGGCAAATTAGTAATGTAGCATAATAACTGCCTAAAAGTTAAATAATAAAATAAAAAAAAGGCAACAACATGATTGATAAAGATACGGTTTCGACGGTTCGTCTCTTTACTAAACATTTCATCCCAAAAATTAAGCGTCATTCGGAACCTCCATTGTATCGTCAGATTCTCCATTCGCAACCTCCATCTTCAAATCGTGATCTTCGACCGTCTTCAACCTCCTGTCTTATCTATTCTTTGTGTAACAACAATCGATCATTGTAAATATTCCAAATTCTCTCAACAAAATACCATATTAATGGCTTCGGTTTTGGTTCAAACCGAAAACAGTTGATGAACGTTTTCCCTAAAATCCATACTAAAAACCGCCATTGTTGATATATAACTACATGGCCTTTCATTTACTCGGCCTTGCATGGTGTTATGAAGCATGATTTTGTGATGTATATTCGATTAGGTTTTGGAATCCGACCACACAAAGAAGAACATAAATGTTTTAGGCTGTTATGGAACTTAATTTTGAAATTAGCCATTTCTGTGAAATTTATGTATTCGAATTAACAGTGATGAAAGATTATGTACATAATTTTAAGCAGATACATAAACCGAACCTATGTACATAAAAGATTATGTACATAATTTTGAAATTAGCCATTTATGTTCGTCACCTTCCTCATTACCGACACTCAGCACATAAAAATCAACGACACATAAATTTAGCAACTACATAATATTAGCAGATACATAAAATACGCAGGCATATCACATTACATAAATTACGCAGAGCAAATTGAAGAAACAGATCATCAAAACGAAATAAATCGGAAGTAATCGCAAAAAAAATAGAGAAAATGTTTATGACAGTAAACGAATAACTTTGTAGAAATGGTGGTTATGGCTTCAGAAATGGGGAATTTCGTGATTCTGAGATCACGTTTACAAGGAAGGTATATTTGCTTTCCTAACAGCATCATGATTTGTAGGGGACCATATTCAATAAGCATATTTATTTAAAAAACTGTCACATCAGCATTTTTTATTTCCAGCCGGGGTATCAATTTATTTGGAAATTAATCTTTATTATAAAATTACTAGGGGCCTACTTTATCTACATTTTTACAAAAGAGACTAGTTAATCTACATTAATACATAATTAGCCTACTTCCCTTTTCTCTCATTTATTTACGCTTTACAATTTACACACGAAACTATTTGTTTATATTGCCCTAAAGAAGACGTCAAAATTTTTAATATTTCATATTTGTTTATTGAATAAGCTCCTCAAACCGAATTAACTTTTATCAAACTTGGAAACCAAAGCTCCAGAACATAAGAACTGATTGCTCGTTAACAACCCAATATACATTTCTAATTATTCACAATAACTTTTACTTTGCATCTTTATTATAATTTGAAAAGGATAGGACGTGGGTATATGACCAAAAAGCCTATTTGCCAATTGGTTTCGACTATAGATTTTAATATATAATTAAGATTTGAAACTAAGAATGAAATTTAATTTATATTTTAAATCAAATACTCTTACTATACAGGGGACGGGCCTAGCGAAACGTAGATGTTACGACACGTATAAAAAAACTATAACGATCGTGAGATGCAAGCTAACGGTCGTAAATATTTTTTTCCCACTGGTTGACAATAGTTAACGAACGTTAACATAGTTGAATGATCGTTAAGAATATGTTAACGAACGTTAACCTCTTTAATCTATGTTACCGTTCGTTAAACATTATTTTTTTTAATCTATGTTAACATTTGTTAATATTTAACGTTCATAGATTGACGATTGTTAATCCATGTTAGCATTCATTAAATATATATAAAATAAATTCTTGTACCATAGGTTAACAATCGTTAACCTGTGTTACCGATCGTTAGCATATGTCAACGATCATTAACATGTGTTACCGATAGTTAACATAGCTAGCTAATAATCATTTACATGTGAAAAAAACGACGTTAGTGTTACTAAAAAATACCATTCAACTTTTGTATATAAAACAATAACTTCAGCCATAAATAAGTGTATGTTTTAAGGTCAATCTAGTAAAACTTCTTTATGAACACTTACATGGTCTTTTAATCATTTTTATTTAGATTTTTTTTTTATCTAAGAGATGTTAAATGTTCCTGCTCCTTACCGTAAAAAAATATTTTATTTTATTTTATTTTTTGAAATGTTAATTGTATTAGAATGAAGAGGGGAAAGTACATTCGAGTGAGGTTATCATACAACGCAACATCAGTAAACCAACAGGCAAGCGTAAGAGCAACAATGAGAAAGAGGGAAAAAGGCGAGCCTCTAGTCGAACGGAGGGATTAGGCGAATTGTAGAGCAATGTTGAGGGAGGAGGCCATGTCGCGAGTGAGGGCAGTTCTGTCCTTCCAATTTTGAGTGAAGTGTGTCTTAACACTCCGAATAATCATCCAGGCACTATCAATTGGTGAGATGAAGGTCTGGCAGTAGAGGAGCTTGTTCCTAGCAGTCCAAATGTGATAGATGTAAGCAACAATAGCAGCAATTCGAGCACAATCCATAGGACGAGGCTTCTTCCTGGACCAGGAAGCCATCCAGCCCCAAATGTCGTCAAGGAAGGGGGCTGGGTAAGCGATGTTCAGCCAACGCGAAACGATGTCCAAAACCGAGGAGCTATAGCTGCATAGATTCCAAAGGTGGTTACCATCTTCAGGAGCAGCGTTGCATAGCTTACAGGTATCATCGTTGGTGAGGTTCCATTCCCTGATCTTCGTAAGGGTGGGGAGGCGGTTATGACACGCAAGCCAGGCAATAAAGGAGGCTTTGGGGGTATTGGAGGGTAGCCAGATAGCTTTGTAGGGGGATGGATGAGGAGTTGAGATAGGGGGTCTGAGATGGTCATAAATCGTCTTGCGAACGAGGGGACCATTCGATTTAGCAAGGGCACCAGGGGGAAGGCTGGTGAGGGCATCTCTAAGGCCGAGTAGTGATTTCCAGAAGTGCGAGTGGGAGGTTCTATTGGGGCAATTCCAGATGCATTCGCCCCGTTTGAACAAATGCCTGGCGACCCAAGAATTCCAAAGGCTAGGGTAGTTGCGATCAAGATCGAGCAAAATACTGGATAGGGCAACTTTGTTCTTGGTACCAAGATCAGGGAAGGACAACCCACCGTCCAATTTGGGAGAGCAAACCGTCTCCCACGCGACCAGCGCTCGCTTGCTGGAGGCAATACCCGACCAGAGGTAAGATCTCATGAGCCCGTTGATGGTGTTGATTACTTTGGCAGGAATGAAGAACAAGGAGCACCAATATTGGCTAGCCGAGTACAGGATAGTTTTGACAAGCTGGGTACGTCCGGCGTAGGAGAGGGCTTTTGCGTTCCATGAGTGGATTCGCCTAGTGATCTTGTGAATTAGAGGGAGGAAGTCGTAGATTAGAAGCCGTTTACTTCCGATAGGTACCCCAAGGTAGAGGAAGGGCAGGGCTCCACGGTTCATGCCAGTGAGTCGAGCCACTTTGTCAATCTCGTCTTGATGCATCCGCCAGTGAAGAAGTGGGATTTGGTGGGGTTGGGAAAGAGTCCGGAGCAGGCACCAAAGTCATTGAGAGCATCCATGAGTATAGAGATGGACTTATCATCCCCACGGCACAGGAGGAGAAGGTCATCCGCAAAGGCAAGGTGTGATATGGCAGGGGAAGTGCATTTGGGATGGAAATTAAAGTCTGGGTTAGCAGTTCTTTCGGTAATAAGCCTGGATAAGAATTCCATTGCAATGGCGAAAAGTGGGGGAGAAAGGGGACAACCCTGTCTAAGCCCACGAGAACCCTTGAAATGACCCTTAAGCTTACCATTAACATTGATAGAGTAGGAGACAGTTCCAATACATTCACGAACCAGACAGATGAAAGCATCAGGAAAGTTCATCGAACGCAGGCAATGGAGCAAGAACTCATGACTCACAGAGTCAAAAGCCTTGGAAATGTCGACTTTCAAAGCGACCCTGGGTGAAATGTGTTGTCGACCATACTTGTGGAGGAGTTCTTGACAAAGCAGCACATTGTGTTTTATAGACCGTTTCAAGACGAAGGCGCTTTGGTTGGGGCTGATGATACTAGGGAGAATATGATTGAGTCTCCTGGCTAGTATTTTGGATATGGTCTTGTAGGTTGTATTGCAGCAGGAAATGGGCCTGAAGTCCGAAGGTGTGGAGGGGCAGTCATGTTTGGCAATCAGGGAGATGGCGGTGTGGTTAATCTGCCTGAGCATCCTTTTGTTTACGAAGAAGTCCTGAATGGCAAGGGTGAAGTCATTGTGGATGATACTCCAGGCTTCCTTAAAGAAGAGAGAGTTATACCCATCCGGCCCAGGTGCTTTTTGGTTGGCAATGCTGTAGAGTGCATTCTTGATCTCGCAGGGGGTAACTGGTTCAATCAGAGAGTCGATCTCAGTCAAGCTAAGGGAAGACAGCCTGACTGGGGGCAGAGGACGTCTAGGTGGGGGATTTGGTGGATCGAGAGTTGCCTTGAAGTGATTAACCAGCAATTCACAAAAATTCTCAAGATCGTATGTCATCTCGCCGTTAGGTCCCTTAATAGCAGTGATTAAGTTCTTACTTCTTCGCTTCTTGACGCCCTTGAAGAAGAAAGAGGTACACTGGTCCCCAAATTTGACCCATTTCTCTTTAGAAAGCTGGCCCAGGGTCAGGAGCAACTTGGAGTGTGAGTTTTTGAGAGCAAGAGAAGCCCTCCGGTCCTGAGGAAGGAGGTCAGGGTTGAGGGGATCAGCCAGTAATTTTGTTTGCACATTCTCGAGTTGTCTGCGTAGATCATCGAGGCAAGAGTGTAGTTCCTCCAATTTGATACTGGGAAACTTCTTCAGGGAGGGTTTGAGCCGTTTCAGTTTTGTTGCTAGCCTGAACATGGGGTTACCATTTATCTCAGCAGCCCAGGAATCATTAATTGTATCCAGGAATTTTTCGTGCTTGATCCATTGGTTATTGAAACGGAAGGGGAAGGATCTCCGAGGGGAAAGGTGCTCAGTGAAGAGTAAAGCAGGGGAGTGATCGGAGATGCCCGCCACACAAAATTGAGCAAGAGAATCAGGGAAGGTGGCGACCCAAACGTTGTTAGAGATGATACGGTCAAGCTTGCTCCATATGCGGTTCTCAAGTTGTTTATTGGTCCAGGTGAACTTGCAACCGGAGAAGGGGAGGTCTGAGATACCGTTATGTTCGAAACAAGTTTCGATCTCGTCGGAGGCCTGGGAGAAGTGATGCTGGCAGTTGGTGATTTTTTCGTCGGGGGAGAGATTGACATTGAAATCGCCCATCAGGGCCCATGGGGTACTGGAGTTGAGCAAACGCAGGGTTGCGATCGAGTTCCAAAGCCCAACACGCTCCTCCAAGGTGTTGTGAGCGTAAACGAAAGAGAACTCAGCAAATGCATCTTGGTTAGGGTTTGGGAGAGGCTTAGAGACGAGGCAGTGAATGAGCTGGTCGGTAATGAGGGTGGTGGTAACATTAATTGATGCCGGATCCCACCACACCCAGATACGACAGTTGTGGGCAGTTGAGGAATTTGAAATCTGATTCCAGGATGGGAAGAGAGAGGATGCTAGTCTACGTTCATTGTCTGAGCGAAGGCGAGTTTCAAGAATGGCAAACAGGTTGAGGTGATGCTTCTTAGCAAGAGACTGAACAACATTTTGCTTCAGGGGGTCGTTGAGGCCCCTGATGTTCCAAGCACAGGCTCGGACAAACATTAAACAAGGGTGGTTGTTTCATTGATTGCACTTGCGATCAATGGGGTAGGTGTTGAGGATAGGGGGGGAGTGTGGAGTTTTGGGAGAGGTAAGCAGGAGTAGGGGAGCTAGGTGCTTGGATTGGAGGGTGATGGAGGGGGAACAAGAGATAGTTGGGAGGGTTAAGGCCTTCGGAGGTAGATTCCGGTGGTAAGGCCAACGGCGGGTTGGAGGTAACCTCAAGAATTGAGGTTGTAGCATTCTGCTGGGTTATGGGAGGGGCACTGGGTTCAGGTAGAGTGTGATGGAGTTTCATGGAAGGGTCAGGGGTGGGGAGTAAGGGGGGGAGCTTGTGGTTAAGGTTTGGGGAGGGAATCTTGGGGGGCTTATCATTCCAAGGTTTGCGTGAACCAACCTCCGGATTTGGCGGCTTGGGGACATGGCAGCAGTGCCCAAATACAAGACATGAGTCGCAACGTGGGAGTAACCAGTCATAAGTGATTTTCTGGGCGAAGGTGGCGCCGCTAGGTCCGGCAAGAGTGATCTCACGCAGCAATGGACGGGACGCTTGGACCTCAACAAGGATGCGGGCATATCCAAGGCGATCATGGTTGATTGAGCAAGCATCAGTGAGGATGGGAGTCCCCAGAGCGGACCCAATCTTGGCCAGCATTGTCTTGGACCAGAATCGAAAGTTAAGGTTGTGAAGGGAGACCCAGACCGGAACAGAATGAAGACTGGAGTAGTCCAGGGGAAGATCGGTGGTCCATCGTTTCAGTAGCAGGGTGGTGGAGCCATTGGCGATCCAGGGGTTGCCCAGGAGGATAGTGTGCAAATCCTCTTCGCAAGCGAAATGGAAAACGAAGATCCCGTTTTCATTCTGGAGCATTTTAGGTTTGGAGATTGTGTTCCAATGTTCTTCGGTGAATTTGGAGAGTCTTGGAAAGGAAATAGGGCTTCCAAGTGGAAACCCGATGAGGGTAAGGTTCCACTTCTGCATGGTTTCATCAATGTCTTCGTTTGTGAAAGGAATGATTCCCGAATCAAGCCCAGGTATGAAAGGGAGGGGAACATGGTTCCAGGCTAAGCTTCTGGTTGCAATTTCACAGTAGGAAGTTGGAGGGTCGACGTGGGTAATAGGGTTATTAATGCAAGCATGCATTATGGGAATTTGGGGGGCGCTCGAGGGGACAGGAGTCGAGGGGTCACATAATGTTGGAGGGTCAGCAACCTCGGAATCAGCGCTATCCACTGCGCAGGGGGCTGGGGGGCCCAAATCAGCGCCAGCTTTTGGGGCATCCGAGGAGGGGGGAGGTGGAAGGACAGAATCAGGTCCATTCGTGGAAGGGGGCTGGCCAGTTGGAGAGTCGGGTGGCGCGTGGGAGGAGGGTGCCATCGAGTGCATGACAAAGCGAGACTCAGGTGGGGAAGAGAGAGTGGTGCAGGTTTCGGTCGTGTGCGTTTTTGTAGGTGATGGGTAGATCGATCGTGGGCTCAACGGCGGGAAAGCGAGTTCAGATGACAGAGTGGGTGGGGATGGTTGTTTTGGGAGGTGTCTAAGATTGTTTGATCGAATGAGATCATCAGGTAAGGGTTCAGGGGTAGCTTCATGGCTGGGGTTAAAGCAAGCTTTGGTTTTGGAACATGGGTTGGAGGCGGCTCCAGGGAGTTCGGAGAGTTTGATGTTGCGGCGTCGGCCTTTCCGGGAGCCATCCATTGGGTGGGGGCTTAGGAGAGGGGTGGGGGGGCGGGGCAGGACCGGGTCGTGAGGACCAGGTGAGAGAAGAGAGCTTTTTTTGTGTTTATTGAGCTGGATCTTTTAAAGCCTGCATATTAAAAAAATATTTTCACTTGAACCTAACCCTATATATATATATATATATATGATAGCATCGAAATATACGTGTTTTTAACCCTCTTATTCATGTCATTCTAAACATCTATTGGCAAGATTTATATGCTTATAACACGTATTACATTCATATTATGCTTTCGGTATCTACTCCCGGTTATTTCATATATTAGGCTTTTCAAGACTCGTTATGAAGGATTTACCAATAATATACACTCGAAGATCTTAAGAGTTTGATCTTCCCTAAAGTCAGAAATCATACAACCACTATCTAATACGACTGGGGATTGGTTGCTCAAGAAGCTCGAAGACCACTCTAGATTGGAGCCAAGGACTTCTTGCTATGGAACATAAAATCACACAAGATGGCCTCTTCAAACGAGCAAGAACAAAAAGCTAAACGACGATGGCACGATCACCTGACGGGCACTATACGGCCAGACTGGCCGTCCCACAATATGTTTGGATCAGCTCACCTCAAGAAGAAGTCAACGCAAGACGCCATCAAGAGGATATGCCCATACGGCCTTGTAATGAGCACCGGGCGACCGTATGCCGGCCGTCTAGCTGGCCTTTTACGCCGTTGCGATAACCTCATTCCGTAACCTAGTTTTGTAAGTTTATGCCGGGCTTTTGTATGTATTTTGGCCCATCTTATATCTATATATACCCCTTAGATATTTAGGTTTAGACATCAACTCATCATTCAAGAGTCTCATCATCTCATTGGTGAAAACATATTTTCAGGGTTTTTGTCCCGAGTTAGAGGTTAGACGTATTTAGCTATTTATTTTGCTTTGAGTTTTATTATATGCAAAGATTCTTCTTTTCATCTTATTTCTCTCCATGCTCTATGTTTGGCTAACTTTCCCTCGATCTAAGGGTTCGTTGAACCCTAAGATAGATCGATGATGACTGCTTATGGAAATTTCCGTTTTAATGTCAACAAGTTTAATTTTATTTTCAAAGTATTTCACCCGACCTTTTGAAAATCTCCGAAATTAGTGGCATTTTTTTATTGACCTAGATAAAACAAGTGAATGACAAAAAATAAAGTTTGTTTTTATTGGATTTATTCGAAAGAACTCAATTTTGAGAGTAGAGCTGTATCAAGGCTTCGAAGATTTCTAATTGTCGTAGAAAGTTCTGGTCTTTACACTTTTTAAACTGAAGGGCCACAAACGAAGGTTTTTCTTGGTCTTTTTCGGATTTCTAAATTCTTCATGGGCTTTATCATGCTCACCAAACCGCTGGATTGAGAGTTGCGTGGGTTGAAAAGCACGGACTTGGTTTAAAGTTCATATTGTTCACGTACTTAGTTACTATTTGATTTATCATAGTGAAGATACATAATTCCTTTTAAATCATCCATCCATACCATATCGCATTACACCTTGTCATCAAATTGCTCCTCGATTGTTGTCCTTTTGATACTATAGTACTATTTGCATCCATTTCCTTCTCTTTAGCTTAGCATATATGTTTATTTGTTCCAATCAACACAGAATTGGTCCCTAAAATTTAATACCCGATCATACTACATCTGATCCCGTATCCTTGTGGGGGAAGTTGTTTGTACAGTGGTAAAACTTCTACGATTAATATATATATATATATATATATATATATATATATATATATATATATATATATATATATATATATATATATATATATATATATATAGGGTCGGGATCCGGTAAGAACGTGTTTTGCTGTAAGAAATAAGAACAACTAAAAATCGTTAGATTAAAGCACGAAAGGTTGAGATTTGACGTCTAAATAAGGTATTATTGTATTAAGATTTATTACTATATCGAAATATGGTAATAAATATTCAGTAATCGTGCATAATCCTATATAATTATGGAAAGAAATATTTATATTCTATTATACATTGCACGGATAAAATATCACCCGTGTCATCGGAGTTTCATTCCAACGCCACCGATTTCATTGAAGCTTTGAAAGTTGTATGTTTTCTTTGTATGCGTAATTGTATGATATCTACTCGTGTCATGTAGTACGCGTGTGATGCAAGTGCAACAATTGAGTATATATGGCTAAATATTTACTCGTGCTATGTAGTATATTGGACAAGTGCAACACCTAGGTATATGCACAAGTGAATGTAAATGGTCAAGTATCCATGTTTTCATACATGCACTACTACTATTACACAATGCACTACTAACATTTAAACGTGTCACATATCATGCATACTAAATTATTCATGCACAACTCTTATTCTCCTGCATTTACAAGTGCACTACTAACATTAATCGTGCACGTCACCTTTAATTCCTATTAGTAGAATGCACACACTAGTGCTTCATAATATGCACGATTCCGATAACACATGCACATTTTATGTACGACTGTGAATATAATTGACTGGTTGAAGAGTCGAGTAATTTTGGGAAGAAGATTGTTTTACCGGCGAATATATGATAGTAGGTAATAATGGTATGGTTCATTGAATAAGACAAAAACTGTATTCACCTTATATATATGGTAATACATAATATTCTATTAATTAGTGACTATATATATATCTCATCATAACCGTTAATTCATTAAAATCGTGGAGCTTAAATTCGTTCTCATTTTTTACCGTAAGTTATGTTCTTACTTGATCCTATCCCTATATATATATATATATATATATATATATATATATATATATAGGAATATAATCATTTAAGAACCTCCTTGCGTTTAAAATTGAAAACTTTTAAGAGACGCTTCATATATCTAAACAAAACAAAGCTCTTGATGTCCTCACCTATCTCACATGTTGTTTTTAGGCGCATGATCGTGTACCCTTTACGCACGATCACACACTTTGCTTTTACACGTACGTTCATGCGCCTTGAATAAGGATGTTGTTTTAGACGCACGATAGTGTACCCTTCACGCACGATCACACACTTTGCTTTTACATGCTCATGCGCCTTGAATAAGGATCTTGCATAATGATCTTGCACTCTTTTAGAAAAGTAAAGTGCTCTATCGTGAGTAAAGGGTGTACGAACGTGCACCTAATTACCACACACAAACAAGTAACGAAATCAAGTTGTTTTTATTTTTATAAAATGTATGTTTCGTAGAAATTCTCACTCCTTACCGTACAAGAGGTTCTGACATGATTTTATTGATAATTTATTTATCTTTTATGCATCCAATTATTATTCTTATGTTTATATTTTCAATCTAACAATTTTTTTTACATCCAAAAGGGCAACCCTCAATTATTACGTAGGAACTGGCTCGTCCAAATCCGCCACACCTTCCATGAGGCTAATGCCACTGCCGATCATTTGACATCCATTTCTTCATCTTATCCCCTAGGATTTTTTATATTTAGAATCCACCTATGCCTTTTAATTCATTTTCTGAAAAACGATGCCCGCGGAGTAACGACCCGCAGGATTGTCACTTGTTAGCTTCTCTTTCATGAATAATATTGCGGAAGCGCTCGAAGCCTTCCGTAGTCATTACAAAAAAAAGTGGTCCTTGCTTTTTTACCCCTGTCCCGTTGGGATTATCACAACGTTTCGTGCAAATTATATTATACTAATGATTCATACATTTCGTTCATGTTATATTATACTAATGGTTTAAGTTATTTTTTTTTGGTAAGTGAGAGCATAAACTCCCTACGCTAAGGCGCTTTGTTGAAAAAGAAAATTACAAGTGAGTGGCACGAGGGAGAGCAACTCCTCTCATATCGTCCATAATAAGCGCTCAAACACCCAACGGCAGAACTAAAAGGTTATGAGCACCAAAAGCTAAGGAGAAAGCATGATTAGCGAGGGAATCAACTACTCGATTACCTTCCGATACGTGTGACTGAGATTGATAATCCAATCTCTAACAATAAAGTCTTGGCACCGAGTTACTAGACTAGATAGCGGGTGAGTTTGGCTCACCCCTCTCTCAATGAACCCAACCACTAGGAGCGAGTCGAGTTCCACAACTACTCTCCTATATCCCAGGTCCCATGCTAGCTCGAGGCCATGAATGATTCCCCAGAGTTCCGCAGCCGGAGCGGAACATGCTAATATAAAATTTTTAAGCTAATAGAACATTTAATTTGAACTAATTGTATAAATTTTTTTAAATAAATTATATTATATTAAACATATTCTAATGATGTAACTACAAAATATATTAGAATTGACAATATGTAATTTTGAATGAATTGAGGGATAATAATTATTACAAATTTATCATGAAACATACTAAAATGCCACCACATCCCTTTTTTAAAATAGATTTTCAAAACGACAAATTATCCTCGTATCTTCTTAAATTTATAAAATTGTCACCACACCTTTCTGAAATCATAAAATGACGTGTATGACTAATAGCCATTTAAGCAAGTGAATCAAAGACTCAATTTGCTTGATAATGTCTTACCACAAGAACACTCTCACTTGAACCATTCTCATTAACTTATACATAAAAAAATAATTAATATAGACAATACATATATTATTTCTATTTCTAATCTTACCACATTCTTTTACATATTTTAAGATATCTTTTTTAATATTTTTTTTAAAACAATTTTTACTTTTATTTATAAGATTTTACTTATAAGATGATTAGATAACATCTATTCTATGGTAACATATATAGTTATTATATTAACTAGTTAGTACACGCTTAATTAACAAATATATAAATTATTACAATATAAATTTTACATAGTTATTAAATTAATTAGTAGGTACACAATAAATAAAAAAGTGTATAAAATACTACAATATAAATGTTACATAGTTATTATATTAAATAGTAAGTACACACAATAATAACAAATGTAAAAATTATTAAAATATAATGTCCCTTAGTTATTGTATTAATGAGTAAGTGCACACTAAATTAACACAATTAACAAATGTAATAATTTATTATGATATAAATGGTACATTTTTTTGTTCTAAAATTATATTTAAAATTACCGTAGAGGTTTTTTTAAATTGAACTTTTTATAAGGTCTCTATCTTAACATTTACATTTACAATTTTTTGTTCCTTATTTTCCATTTTAAAATATTTATTTCATTTTTTATAAATAGTTAGCTAAGATTAACTTATTTTTACACTCTTATATTGCTCAAGATATGAAAAATTAGAAGGGCAAATTTGGTTAGTAGGCTATTTAGAGAAATAGTGATAGTAAGTAGGCTTTTTTGTTTTTCAATTAAGTAAATAGACCCCTCTTATTTTTTTTTACCGTCAAACCTTCTCCATCCTCTTGTTTTCTTCTTTCTTCCGAATGCTTTTTAAAAACTGAATTTTTTTTATTTTCTTTTATTAGTTTTTTTTGTCTTTTTTATTTTCTTTATTTTTTATTTATTTTCTAGAATGAAGAATTTTTTCACACACCGGAATTATCACATACCTGAATTATCACATACTGGAATTTCCACATACCGGAATTTCACATACCGGAATTTTCACATACCAGACCGGAATTATCACATACCGGATTTTCACATACCGGAATTTTCACATAACATAATTTTCACATACCGGAATTTCACATACCGGATTTTCACATACCGGATTTTCACATACCGGAATTATCACATACCGGATTTTCACATACCGGAATTTCACATACCAGAATTTCACATGCCGGACATTTACATACCGAAATTTACATACCGAAATGAATTTTTAATTGTCTAATATTTAATTTTTCAAATTTTAGGGGGCTCGTTGTAATTTTGCAAATTTTTTTAATTGTAATTTGCGTATATGATGACGGTTTGCAAAAATGGGTCCATCACCGTCTCTTTTGGTTTCCAAAAGACTTGTTCTTTTTCCCGGTTGACAATGACAAAATTGGCAAGACATGGAGGAGTTGAGCATTATTTGAGTGGAGAATTATATGTTAAAATTGTCTCAAAATAAAAGTATTATGTAAACAAAAATAAATAGCGGACGGAAAGCACAAGGATCAAGTGTTGATTGTGCCGCTAGTTTTAATTCAGAAATTTCTGGAATGAAATTTCTGGTATGAACTTTTCGTATGAAATTTCTGGTATGAAAAATTCTGGTATGAAAAAATTCTAGTATGAAAAAAATTCTGGTATGAAAAAAATTCTGGTATGAAATTTTTGGTATGAACTTTTCGTATGATAATTTCTGGTATGAAAATTCTGGTATGAGAATTTCCGGTATGAGAAATTCAGTCCAGAAAATAAAAAAGAAAATAAAAAATAAATAAATAAAGGCAAGAAAAATAATAAAAGAAAACAAATTCAGTAATTAAAAAAATAAAAATTATACTTATATAATTAATAACAAACATCATTTATTCTTTCTTTCTAATAGAAGGGTTAATAATTTTTACCTACTATTAAATGAAAGTCGTAAAAAAATTTGGGGTACATTTTCTTAAACAAAAACTAAAAAGGCCTAGTATGTCAAATTCTCCCAAATTAGAATATGTAATATTAATATTGACTAAATTAGACCCATGTATTTAGTTTATAAATAACATATAATATAAAGGGAGAATTTGACATACTAGGCTTTTTTGAGTTTTTGTTTAAGAAAGTGTACCCCAAATTTTTTACCACTTTCATTTAATAGTAGGTAAAAATTATTAACCCTTTTATTTAGAAAGAAAGAATAAATGATGTTTGTTATTTGTTATATAAGTATAAGTTTTAAATTTTAATTACTGAATTTGTTTTCTTTTATAATTTTTCTTGCCTTATTTATTTATTTATTTATTTATTTTTTATTTTCTGGACTGAATTTCTCATACCGGAATTTCTCATACCAGAATTTTCATACCAGAAATTTTCATACCAGAAATTTCATACCAGAATTTCTCATACCAGAAATTATTTTCATACCAGAATTTTGTCATACCAGAACTTCTCATACCAGAACTTGTCATACCAGATTTTTTTTTCATACCAAAATTTTGGTCAAATTTTTTCATACCAGAATTTTGTCATACCAAAATTATTTTCATACCAAATTTCTTTCATATCAGAAGTACATACCACAATTTTCTACTAGAATTTTGGTCAAATTCATTCCAAAATTTTATGATTTTCTACTAGAATAATCTACCAGAATCTCTCATACCAGAAATTTTTCATACCAGAAAACTCATAACAAAATTTTCTGGTAAGAATTTTACATACCAGAAAATTCTGGTATGAGTTTTTTGGTATGAATTTCATACTAGAAATTCTGGTATGAAATTCATACCTAAAAACTCGTACCAGAAAACTCATAACAAAATTTTCTGGTAAGAATTTTACATACTAGAAAATTCTGGTATGAGTTTTCTGGTATGTATTTCATACCAGAAATTAGCAGATTATCATGAGAAAGCACAAGCAAATTTCATACAAGAATTTCATACCAGAATTTCTCATACCAGAAATTATTTTCATACCAGAATTTTATTGTATATTTGTGATTCTGTATAAGCACCGGACCATTTATGTAATTATTAATCATATAAGATATTCACTGCCTCTGCCTTTCTACGCAGAACGCGTCCACCGACCTAGAGGAAATGAAATCCTTAATCATGGGATTCCTACGTTGCTTTTGTTAACCCGACTCGATCTTAATTGACCCGAAACTAAATATGTTGGACTGCTAACTTAATATTTAGGCTTACCGTAGGTTCAAATGAATTTAGATTGGGGTTACACTATTATCTTCGAAACAAATTCTTTTATCAAAATGATAAAAAAAAAAAATTCAAAATTTTCGGCTTTTAAATTATACAAAATTAGTGAAAAATAATATAATAAATGATAAGTAGAGGGATCGCCATTGTTGAACGCATTAGGAACTCAATGTAAAACCCTAACAGTAAAAATATTAGTGGGTATATTTACTAATTAAAAAACTGAAAAAAGCCTACTTAGTGTACAATAAAAAAAATAGCCTAGTTACCTAATTAGCCCTAAAATAAATTCATTTTCTCTTTAAATTAATTAATTTAAACCATTACTATACATCTAAATTATTGTATAAAATTTAAAAAAATATTTAACTATTAAACTTTTAAATTATGTGTGCCGGTGTGAAGACATCCTACACTAATTTTAGTTTAAGTTGCAAAAACTAAATTATGGCACTAATTTATTGATATGATTATATTCCTCATTATAAAATAGTATGCACTTCAACAAGAAGCCCATTAATTTATGATATGTTCATATTAAAGTTATCTCATATGTATACGAAAAAACTACGTAAAATTACCCTTAATAATTACTCTTTTGCAATAAACCACCCCTTATAAAAAAATTAGCATAAAACTACCCTTAATGTTCAACTATTTGCAGTAAACCACCCCTAATAATTATTTTGGCACAAAACCACCCTTAATTTTTAAATTTTTGCAATTAAACACCCCATACTAATTAAAACTACTTCAAATAATTTAAAATTGAAGCATAGACAAAATAGATTTTCATTATTAATATCATAGATAATTTCAATAGTTTTATTAAGTATTATAGTTTGGTTAAGTATTACATTTTATATCAAAAAAATAAAAATCAAAACAAATTTTATTACCCATGAACAATACATAAGCCAAAATACTTTTGTGTTATGCACAATATTTAAACGTTGTCTTTTTTAAAGATATAGCTTATTAAAAATATATTTTTTAATTTAGGCTTGAAAACATGAAATAGTATATTAATTATTAAAAATAAAATTTCTATAGTTTTTTATTTTTTGTACTAATTTGTATAATTTTTTTGATTATTTTTCTAGTATAAATTGTGGTACTAACCAAAGTATAATACTTAATCAAACCATAGAAATTAATTGTGATATTAATATGAAAATTTACTTTGTCAATGCTTCAATTTTGAATTATTTGAAGTAATTTTAATTAGCATGAGGTGGTTAATGGCAAACATTTAGAAATTAAGGGTGGTTTTATGCCAAAAAAATTATTAGGGGTGGTTTACTGCAAATAATTGAACATTAAGGGTGATTTTATACTAAAAATTTTATAAGGGGTGGTTTATTGCAAAAGAGTGATCATTAAGGGTGATTTTATGTAATTTTCTCTGTGTATATAATAATCTGTTCTAACTACTTTACAGGTAGAATCTATATTCGGTTTAGATTCTTAATTTCTCCCAATAAATTTAAGACCTGTTTGCTATTATGTTTAGATTTGAATATATTAGATATATCGATCTAGATATGGATCGATACTAAACGGATCTTACAAACAAGACAATTTTGCTTCTAGTTTGTCAAATAGTATATAAGTAAAAAAGGTAACGTGAATCACATTCTTGGCATCAATTAATATATGGAACGTACTATTATATTATTGGACATATGAATAGTATGTGGATATTTAGGTATTATTCCATGTACCATAATTTACATACATATATTAAAGAGCAAATAAGGTGACATTTTAACTGAACAAAAGTGATTCTGTATGCTACATGTCTAAAATATCATTAAAGCGGAGAAATTCGATGAACATAATAATTGCAATGCTAAGAATGATATACGACACGTAAAAAAACGGATGCAACACTACACTTAAGAAAGGAATAAGCAAAAGTCCAGATCCCTCCGAATAAAGATGAAAAATTTTCTCTCTGTTTTCACTTTATCGATCTGCGTAAATGAATCGAACCTGGTAAGAACACGAGATAAATGAATTATTATATACTGTGTTTCGTCACACGGGAAGCAAGACAATAAAAGCTCTCTATGTTCGAGAATGTGGGCCACACGGATGCCATTCTTTCTATCTAGATGAGAAATTTTTGGAGACCTTGAACACCATTATGATCAACATAATAGGTATGGGGCACATGACTACAATTGTAAGGGCTGAGTTTTCGAGATCTCCGTTATTAGGTAAGATAAATTGTTTGAATTTAGTCGATTGTCTTGGTAAATTTTCATGTTTTGGAAAAACTTTAAATTGATTGGGTCAAGCTTTCGTTTGAAAGAGAAAACATTTGACACGAGGATATTAGGGTAGATTTTGAGACATGGATGACATGAAACATGCAGGTGATGCCGGAGTAGGGGCATTTAGTTGCATAATTGGGTGGTGGTGATTGAAGGGGTTTGGTGGAAGCGACTTAGGTTTAATAAATCAACTCTAAAATCATGAGGAAATTTATAATATGAAAATCCGAGTTTATTCATTGATTTATGATGTTTATATACACGAAAATTATAACCGTTATCAACTAGAAGATAGCCAAAGCTAATAATGTGATGTAGAAAATATATATTCTAATAGGGAATAATATATCTCTTAACAATTAGATGTAACAAATTTTAGATGCCCAAACTCACAACACAAGTATTGTGAGACATTGTATTTCAATCAAAACATAAAGACAAAACTAACGTATCCATCAATCATCATCCTATCTCTTGATACGTAATTATCGATACGTAAAATAATCAACTATCCTCTAAATGTAATTGTCAAGTTGTCAACAAGTAAAATAACTTGTTACTCAATTTCCAACATTTCACATGACCATCAATTTTAAGCTTTGTTACACTTAGTTTTAGCAAAAAAAAAAAATATATTATCATCCGCGAAATTTAAATGTGAAATCATATATATATATATATATATATATATATATATATATATATATATATATATATATATGAGTCCGCGGGTAGTCAAATCCCCGGTACCAACGCCCCTCAAGCTCACTTTGTTGAATCAAACTAGACAATTCTTCCACGTATAAATCAGATAAGAGCGATGAAGCACGGAAACCTTCAGACGGTGTCGTTTTTTGTGTCGGAAACTTGGAAACTTTCAAAAACTTCTCTAACACAGTCAAAATAGTGAAGACATTGTCAAGACACTTTTTCAATATCGGGAACTGGCTGGACATATCCAAACCATGGTCGCGGGTGGCGGCTCAATGTGGGATACAAAAGAGATGAACAAGACATTCATGACTGTTACGTTTTATTATTTTTTTTGAAATTCAAGATGAACAACGTCCACGACCATTATCTCAATATCGCTTTACGCAACCAATCTGCTTATTTCTCAATACTTCTATAACTTATGACACATTGATTTGTCATTGTTTATATCATACTAGTATAATACCCGCACCTTGTGCGGGTTTTGAAAAAAATGAGAAAGAATATTGTGAAATAGGTTTTTTTAACGTGCTTTTGTTTTGTATACTTCTCTAATCTAATCCTGCGTCCACAGCACGCCACGTCATCAACCCGTGCTCTGTTTTAGTAAGTATAATAGATTTGGTTTCTATAAAATTATTATTTTAATAATAAAAGATTTTATGGTTTAAAAAATAGTGTAAAAAATAAAAATTTATTGGCTTTAATTGTGGGAGCTCAATTTCAAAAATCCTGCGTCCACAGCGCGCCACGTCATCAACCCGTACTCTATTTTAGTAAGTATAATAGATATGTCTCTTCTTATTATATACAAATTCCTTCTTCACAAGAGCTTGAAAGTGACATTATTTATATTTTCTCGTAGTGTCTCATCTCCTATAATTTTTATGATTGCCGCCTCCCCGTTTCTTGTCGTGTCCGTTTCCCGTACCCGCTTCCGTGCAACATAGAATAAGAGAAATATATTCACATTAACGCAACTCTTGTAATGAAAGTATATTTACATACTATGCTACCAGAAGAGATGTTTATTGATCCAAATCAAGTTTTTTGAAAATCTCATCTCACATCCTCTTCAATTATTTTCCATCAGTTCCTCCCAAAGTTGAGGTGTAGAGAGACCCTAAACGTTTTAACTTCATCGTCTGAAGAATCCTCCGAGGAAGTATGTACATGATCAGCAACTTATACATTATAATTGAACTTCATCTGCTAAATACATACTCAGAATATTTATGTTGTTCAAGCGATGAATCATGTATCTCAAAATAAAGTTATTGTAATTGTAAATCCTGCGTTGTAAAATAAATATCGCGTATACATTATGGGAACTGATATTTTTTAAAATGTGTTTATCAGCATACGTTGCTGATTTCAGTTTAATGTAAAAGTTCATATAGAAATGATGTCAAAAACTAATCCAACACGAAAATTTGACCGATTTGCCTGCTCTAATGATACCCGAGAATGAAAATTTTACAATCTTACAGATGTTTGAGTCCGACTTGATGAAAACTGACCCGAACAATCCAAGAATTCAAAGTAATCTAACTAAAATGATCGAGAACCCAAGCTAACCTAAATAAAATAATCCGAGACCCAAAGTAACCTAACTAAAATTACCCGAGAATTTGCCTTGCTTCAAAATGAAATGGACAAATAAAGTGTTTTGGTTTTTCAATTTCCGTGCTACAGTTATTAGCATATTTTTTATTGGGAAAACACAAATGGTTACATTTTCTATCGAAAACCAAAACATCTCATTCACATAAAAAATGATCAAATGAAACATATTTGAGACGGACTTGATAAAACAAATTTGACATGAAACCAATATAATCTGACTGTACTCGAATCTTCCTTAATAATATGATTGTAAATAACTCGAAGTAAACTCATCAAGCTAGAATGACCCGATAACTGAAATTTCAAAAAATAACATATTCTAACCGAGTCTACACCAACTCAACTAGACCCGATTAGTCATTAGGCCGATCTAAAAATACCCGAAATCGAAGTAATTCAACCCATATCCGCTCGTCTAGTTTGTTTGACATGTCTTAAAATAGTAAATTTTACGATTAAAAACAATCATGTCACCTTGCCATTCACCTCGGACTCCAGGATTACACTAATTCTAGCCTTGACCTCTACCGTTGTTTATTGGACAGTTCGGTGGATTCCATGGGCCTAAACTAACCTAAAAAAAAGTGTGAGTACACAAACTCACTAGTAGCCTTCAGCATAGCTCGTTCAGCATAGAATTCTGTCCCGTTTAAAAAACTGACAGGTACAGTAAGTTCAATTCCATCAAAGAATTATCGAAACCGATTTCGATTAAAATAAACAATATGTAGATTTACAAAAGTGGAGGTACGTTGAATGGCGGATCTAGGGGGTAACGGTGATACGATTCTTCGGCTTGCGACGTCGTTTTGTCGGGAAAAAACCCTCTTGATAAAACAATGATTTATACTTGATAAAACAATTGCTTCTCTATGCTTGATAAAACAATGATTTATACTCAACTATGTGACTCTAGAGGTTCAGTGATAAACTTAAGAGCTAACAATGTCCAAAGACTCAAAGAGGTGTTGAGATACGATAATAAAAATTAAAACACTAGATAGTTGAACAAAACAAACATTAATGAAAAAATCGTTCAAAATATTTTTGTAATTAAGAGTACGTACTGCAAAATACAAAATGGTTTTTAATACACTTAAAAATGCGACTTAAAATTAAAGGGGCGTGTTATATACACAATTTTAAATTTACTTAGTACCGAATATGAACGCTTTGCGGTGGCGCTCAAATAGATCTGAGCGCTTTACGACGGCGCTCAAATCTTAAAATAAATGGCGCTGGCGCCCAAACCCCTGTTTTTTCTTATTTTTGCCCTTTTTTTTTATTAAAAATTTGAGCGCCTTCGGAAGGCGCTGACGCTCAAATTCTTTGTTTTTTTTTAACTTCTTGAGCGCCATCGGAATGCGTTTGTTTTTTACGCTAGTAATTCAAGCCTCGTGCATTTAGCTTTTTTGAAATTAAATGGTAGCCATCAACATTTTTATAATAAAATAAAGAATTTCTGAAAAGGAAAAGAAAAGAATTTTTTTTCTTTTTTTTTTTTTATAATTTTTATCGTCCTCACACCGACTAAGAATAACGTGTATAGCAAAAATTCAAACAAGTTGTAGAATATTTCTTTTTTTATTCATTGACGTGGATCACATATATTCTATCGGGATCATCTAGGTGAACTTTCACTTGCAACTTGGTGTAACTTTTTGCATCAATGATTTTAGAAAAAAAAAAACTTATACAATATTAAAATTCCATTTTATCACATATTCTCATCTTAATAAAATTCTCTTAAATTATATTTTTATATTTAAATTGTTTGATTCAGTACGACCTGTAAGTCTTCTACGCAAAATAAAATTCTCTTTTAAAATTTTAATAATATTAAAATTGAAGGAGATAATCTGACGATAATCAATATTTAAAAACTTCTTATTATCACATACATACTTTTTATTTTATCTTGTCTACCGTAGATAAAAGTCAATCATATTTTCAGGAAAATCAACGACGTGTTGTAAACAAATTCGCAACATTAGGCCAATATTTCTCTACAGGCACCGAAAAGTGATTGCGAACAAAATTAAAGTCCACATCCGTAAGGATGTCATACGATGTTCCATCAATAGGTGGTGGTCATGCTTAATTACTTATATTTATGGTAAAAAAAACTTATTAGTTACCTAGTTTAATTCATTATCTTCAAATATAAACCTTATTAGTTACTTACGGTAAAAAAAAAAAAAAAAACTTATTATCTCCATTTGATAATAAAATACCTACTTTAACTCCATAAATTCATTATTTACCTAGTGTTGGAGATAATAAAGGGCATGTTGGAGATAATAAGTTCCCACATCGAAACTTGTGGATACTTCGAGCCTAACATATAAGGTCGGTGAACTATTTCTCTTATTGTCAATTGATTTTGAAACCTTGTCTGTATAGACTTTGACACCTGGTTTATATATTAGCTTTATATGCGTTTTCAATCTAACTCATAACAAAAACACACCTGAGATAATTAATATGTAGTTGTAGTTATGATATTGTTGCATAACATAATATATCTCGAAAGATAATACATTATAATAGAGAAAATATGTTTGAACCCCATGTCAATCTTCATCTTATTGTAGGTAGATTGCTTCATTTGGCAGCAACGTAGCAAAGTGTTCAGTCGTCAGCAGGCAAGATGCTGACGCAACGAACAAGGAGCCCGGTCTTCGCTTGACAATTGAAGTCGTACATCTTGACGTTAATCGTCTGAAAGCCCGGAGTCGAGATGAATTGACCGACAAGCACTTTTGTGTCGCCTGTCCTAAGTTGCAACGGAAAACGGTTCACGCTTCCGTTTTGGTCACTAAACTCGAACATTATGGGACGCTTGAAACCCGTCGCGTTATGCATCAATCTAACATCAAAGTAGACACTGTATTGTGTCATTGGTGTTAGATTAGTCACAGGCGAGTGTTGCCCCTTCACTTCCAAGTTAGTGTGTTCCAATAGTTTTGCGCGATGAACAAGGGCATTCTCCCTGCGTACACACGTTCTTATAAACATCATATATAAGACGCGGAGAAGACATAGGGATCTACCCTAAAACTATTTGATGATAAGAGTAACTCATGTACTTATACGTTAGGGTCACAAACTTTAGTATAGTTGACGTGGAACAGTATATCTACACATCTCAACAATCATCCCTCAAGTGCAACTAGTTTAGCTTAGTCGACACTTGAACACAAGGCTGACTTAGCCAAACAAGTTAAGCACAAACACGTGCGTAGGATAATGACTACAAGTCTAAAACATGAAGGGAATGCACGCCAAGTGAATCTACGAACATAACCTCACGAGGTTTCATCCGAAAATTAATTAATAGTAATAGGAGCGACAGTTGTTTGTACGTACTTTTGCATGATCTCGTATTTCCAGCAATCTGGGTTGTCTCCATCGAGGATGTCGAGGGCTTTGGCATACAAGTCGACGCAAGTACGGCCCTGGTCGTCAAAGTAATAGTACTGCATATATATGTATAAAAAAAGATCGTTACTTGGTAATTTACAGCTACATACATGGATGTATTGATGAAGTGATGGAATGATTATTAGGTACGTACCACATCTTGAGCACTCTTCAACAGCTTTGCCATGCTGATCTCTGAAGGTTATAAATTATTTGCTTGATATCGAACAACTTCACAGCCTTGCTATTTATAAATGTCCATAGCTACTTATAGAAGGATATTCCCGCCCACTTGATATCGGATATAATATAAATGAATATAGTGTTGATATATATGATTTATTAATACTATTTGATATTATTGGAGATAATAAATTATCACGTTTAAAGTAGAGATGTTCTGTGTCTGAGGCTAATATATATGGCTGGTGGGAGATTATTCCTTTTATTGTCAATTGATTATAGGACGAAATCTTATTGTGTTTATGTAGGCTTGAACTTATAACGCAAATGTTCGCTTATACACACTACCTTTATTCTAGTATATAGGATGAATCTTGTTGTGCTGATGAAATCTTATTGTGTTTATTGTCAATTAATTATAGGATGAAATCCTGTTGTGTTTATTGGTAATCGGGATGAAGTAGGTTTAAACTTAACGCTTAGGAATCCTAAAGAAGATAATTTTCTTGTTTCAGAAATATCTGCATGAAATTTGGCTTCTGCTGCTCGGCATTTGGTTCAATCGCGTTTTCGATGGGTCAAGTCACAATTTTTTTATTATTAATTTGGAGCATTATAACCATTTTTGTCACGAATAGCATTATGCTTTAATGATAAGGAAGAATATATCTTTCAAGTCTTGTCTTCTTGTAAATTTGAGAATATAAGAGGTCTTGTCGTGACGAAACAACCCCTTATGCATATGGGCCGTATAGTTTTTTTTAAATTTTCAAATCAAATGTACGTTAGGGACTACTACACATATGTTCTACGACTACGCATGACGTATGCGTAGTATGGCTACGGGTCCGTCAAGCCTAGTCGTAGCCATTTTCCTTTATTTTTGAACGAAATGAGCTTATTGCTACGGATACGCATTACACACGCATAATCGGGGTATAAATAACATGTTTTATGTGGTACGAATAGCAATCTCGATAGTTAGAGTACATTATCGCGAAGGTTATAGTTATGACGACTACATCAGATTTTCGTCGAGACTTCTAGAAATATGATGCATGATATGTATTTTACAAAAAAAAAAAAAGTGTTTTCTTTAAGAATATCACCGTAGTTATATATTTGTTTTCCATATTATGAGTGTATAAAGAATAGTGAAGAGGAATTTTTTTTCATTTAATTGATAAAAGACATATAACTTGTTAAATGATAAATATTTTTTTTTTTTTTGAAATTTTTTTAAAAAAATATTTGAAATAGTAATTAACCACAAATATGTGACATATGAAGTACAAATACCATCAAGGTGTCAGCGTTCGCGGAACGGTTTCGACCCGAAGGTATGATCCCGTCCTCAATCCCATATGACAAAACGATGAATGTTTCAGATCTATCTCCACTGGATCGAAATCAATCACCCCGCTAATTCCGCCTAATCTTTCCCGTTAATTATAGACAATGTTAGGGGGGGTTTTCGTGATTTTTCATTTATAAATTTACATGGGTTAATAAATATATTTATTCACTTGAATAAATAAACATAATTGACATAAAAAGAAAAAGTATTAAGTCAAATAATGACAATTTAATACTACCTCCGATCAAAAATAACTGTCATTTTAGCATTTGACACAATTTTTAAGAAAAATATTAAATAACATAGATTTTGTAAAGTTTTTCTAAATCTTATCACATATTTAATATTCAACCTTCTTTTAAACCAATAAGAAAGATTTTAGAACTAAAATTAATCATTTACATCAATTTTCAAGAACATTTTTTTATAATTATTGTTCATTTATTGGCCTAGAAAACTTAAAACGACAGATAATTTTGATCAAATTTTTAATGTTAAAACGACACTTATTTTTGATCGGAGGGAGTAATAGTTAAAAAAAAACGTACACAATGTTTCAAAGGATATTTTAATATTTTTTGTACATTTAATTTTATTTTTTATAAGGAGACTTTTAATCTTTTATGAAATGGAGACTTTTATAGATTTATGGCTCGAGAGGCTGAAAACAAGCTATCACAAGAAAATATCAAACCAAAGTGTTCTGAAGCATGAACCGAATCACGACAAATACCGGAATAATTAGACCCACATGGGACTATACTTGAGAAATTTTGATGTCAACAAGTTTTGTCCGTTGATGGTGGACAGATTTTTGAGCAAAGTAAATGGCACTAATATTGTGAAAGTAGACGATAGATGCTTGCGACAATGGACAATTTAGCTCAAGAAAAAGACTGTGGAGCTAGGAGCACCCGGCCACCACATTGGCAACTCCACAATACTCACTCTAACAACGTGCCTGGTATGTAACATTCTGAATCCGCGGGACTCGGAGTGTTGCATTGGGCTAGGATCTCACAATGGATCATTACCCTACCCTAACAACAAGTTCATTGGATCTTACAACAAGACACATGTAGATTAAAACCAAATACATAAAGCTGTATAAGATACATCAAAAGGGTTTTACAACAACAAAGCCGAGTACAAAACAACATCCAAAAACATCAGATACAAAAGGTATCCCATATCCCACGCAACCCTAATGTACAAAAGTCCTCGGCTGGTCACCCCATATGCCTCACTTTGCAGTCTTCTTAACCTGCAAATCATCTACAACACGGTATACACCGTTAGCTACAGTAATGAATAAGAATGAAGGTAATAGCACAAACACACATCAACAACTCATACATGCAATGCCACACACATTCATTTATTATCTTTCAATTACGTTATTCCATTAATAATTCAACTTATTTTGTAACACGAGGAGCCTCAAGAACCTCGTCCCTTCCAACGTAACACAAGGGTTTTGCATGGGGGTGATCATCACTCGTCCCCCCCTGTGAGATCATATTCAGGGCACCTCCTCCTACCAGCAGGCGGAGGCAAGTGGTCACGACCCGTTATAATACACTTGGGCCATTTAATATAATAAATGGTCATCCTAGTCCGGTTTAGGTTATAAATGCACAATCATATGAACACA
The DNA here is from genome assembly GCA_033239125.1 of Fagopyrum homotropicum. Classification (NCBI taxonomy): domain Eukaryota; kingdom Viridiplantae; phylum Streptophyta; class Magnoliopsida; order Caryophyllales; family Polygonaceae; genus Fagopyrum; species Fagopyrum homotropicum. The sequence continues at coordinate 12,437,447 of BSWB01000007.1, forward strand.
CACAACCATTACAATCACACAAACCCACAACTGAACGCTAAGTAAGTCTTATGGACTTTCCTGATATACTCGTAATCTGTACCACGTCACAACTTCCCCTTGGGGAAGTAATCAACGCCTGCAATAGCAAGACACGCATCATCACATATTGTAAAGGTTAGGAGACTCGTCTCCATAACCATAACCAACCTACAACCTCAATCTAAACTTCAAGATCCTAACATGCTCACAAATGCCTAAGGCATATCCTTAACATAAACACAAGTGCCTAAGGCACATCTCTATCATGCAACTCAACAAGCTCATCCTAACCAAGCTAGTCTAGCCAACATCTAAGTCAAGGCCAAAGGAAAGGAAAGAAGAAATCATACCAACAAGGTATCCCCTGGAGGCACCAGCGGAAACAAGGGACGCAGGGGCTGAACCAGTGAGGCACAGGGGCGGCTCACTCAAGGCGCAGGGGCGGTTCACAACAAGACGCAGGGGTTGCCTAGTGCAGGCACAGGGGCGGCCATCTGTGCAGAAGGTTGGCCCCGACTTCTCTTCGATCCCTTTATCAACTCTCTTCGCTTCTTCAGCACGGAGCAATAACACACATACATATATATAGATGTATGGACATCAAAACAGCCAGGAAAGGATCCACACAAGCTCAGCTTGCGATCCTAAGCTAAAGAAGAAAGAAGCAAGGAAGAAGAAGGAAAGAAGTTGGAGATTGAAACCTTACCATAGCAGAATCCTAATCAGCAAAGAAGAGCATCCAACACACCTCACAACCTCAACACATCATTCACAAAGCTCAGCCACAAGCTCATCAACAAGAACTCATTCAACACAAGCCTAAATCAAGATCAACTCTTGATTCCAACAAGAACAAGATCAAAGGGAGAAGGAGAGAAGAAGAAGAGCGTAAGGAGGGAGAAGGAGTTTGAGAGAGATGAAGAAACCCTTCATCAGAAGCAAGGATGGCTTATAAAGGAAGCCAGTCGCAAAGCACGGGTCAAGGGGTCAACGAAGGCGGCTGCAACCACACAGAGCCACAGGAGCGGACTCTGTGAGGCGCAGGGGTGGCCAGCCGCTGGTGCGGCCACCTGGGTCCGCAGGGGCGGTTGTCTGGGTCAACACCAAGCTCACCAAGGCTTCAAGGCTCCTAAGACTAAGGCTCTTACACTGAATATACCGAATGATCCGCTTGAACCCAAGAAAGTGCAAGGGTCCCTAAAATCATTTGTGAAGAGACAATCTTAATGAACGGCATAACTGATGTCCGGACGAGTGAAGCTGGTAATGTATTGTAGAGTGCCGGCCAAACTTCGGTATAGTGTTGGGTCAGGAATTTGCGGGCGTGTGACGGCAGTTAGCTTGGAGGTGGTATTAGCAGGAGTATCTATAGGGAGGCAGGTGGACATGTTTGCTTTTGACAAATGTCCTTTGTATACTTTTCTTGATTACGAAGGCATGTAATGGATGGCACAAAATGAAAGACCTACCGAAATCATGCTTGTGTAAGGGTTCATATATGTTCAAGCGTGCATTTGAATGAAATATGTTAGGATATTATAGATTTTAGAGATAGCATCGTATTTATATTAGAATATTTTATATTTCATTCTATATTTACTATCTTTATAATTCCATTGTAAACCCTATATAATGGGTCATATGATATCGATACATGTGTTCTCCAATCAACGTTTACGGGTTCTAATCCTAAACCCTAAATCTATTACAATCTACCAAAAGGAAGGTATATTGTTTAGTTGTACGTGTTGCGCGTCAATCTGAAATTCTGAAGATCTTTCCATAGCTATATCCAACTCTTCGAATTTCTGATAAGTAAGTTGCTACGTGAATTAGCACTCTCATTTATGCGCTTTTTGTTATGTTGCTTAACTTGTTGTACGACATTTGGCAGTTGGTGATAATAAGTTCTCACATCGAAAGTTATGGACACTCCGAGCCTAGTATATAAGGTCGGTGAGCTACTACTCCTATTGTCAATTGGTTTTAGGAAGGAAGCTCATCAGATTTATGTGTTAGGTTTGGATCTAATGCGCATATACGCTCGTATGTACACGATTCCGCTCTACCATTCCGTCTTTATCGGACTTTGACATAGACGTTTACAATACATAGTTAGAGCACTCTTTCCGACGCATGGACAACTGAACTCATCTGCGGTGCGAATGAGTGACTCACTCATCCCAAATGGGTGTAGCTTATTGGTGATTCTCTACTTATATCCCGTAGAATGTATCCCTCATTTGTAGTGAATGTGCATAACGTATAACTTATTCGGGAAAATTGCGCTTTTTTTCACCGAATATGTATAAACCGGTAATTGTTGAACACAATCAACAACACTTATACGTATAACCTTTTGATCAAATGCACACACTTACGTTACACTATCCGTTACAATCGCTTCTATTTATATGGTGGAAAGTTCGGTTACTCAATGACACCACCTCCCTTTGCTATTTACCAAAACAAGATTACTGACACTAATCCTAGAATAATCTAGATCATTCTTCATTTTTCTATATGTTAAACTTTTTATATTTCTACTTGTCAAAAAAGAAAAAACTTTTTATATTTCTAGAGAGTGCTTAATCACATAGCAACACGACTAAGTTTTAATTTGTTTACACTTTTTCCGGAAAGGTAATAGAGTTGCAGACGCTATTGCGAATCTGGCCTTCTCTTTAGGTTTTGGGGCTCACCGCTTATCGGAACCTCCACTGAATATTCGAACTTTGATTCTAGATGACATGAGGAGAGTTGCGCTCCCTCGTGTCACCCGTTTGTAATCCCGTTTTATTTATTTAGTCTTACGGCAGGAGCGACACGCTCTTTTCCACCAAAAAAAATTTGTTTACACTTTTTGTTACGTGATTAAGCACTCTCATTTTTACACTTTTTGCTATGTTGCTTAACTTGATGCTCGATTTATATTTTACTAAAGTCCTATAATTTTGATTTGTCAATGTAAGTTATAATTTGTCAAGGTAATCATCATACATTCATCTTATAAGATTTATATACCATTTTTACTAAAGTCCTATAACTTTTAGGAAGGAGGAGAGATAGTATCTGAGATTTAGAGCTTAGATATTGAGAACTTGTTTCCATGTTGAATATGAGGTAACTTTTAGTCGATTTATGAAATAGATTAAATGGAGAAAAAATCTAGAAAAATTATATTACCCTACAAGGTACAAGAATCAAAATACATAACTTTAACTTTGATTATGTTTTACATAACTTTCAATTTGAAAAATAATTAAGTGGTTTATATTAAACTAATTTAACAAAGTATGATAATTAAACTAGTTTTTAATAAATAAATTAAAATTTATAACAATTTTGAACTTTAAAATGATTATAACAAATAATATGTACTTCTCCGACTATTAAATGATCAAATAGTAACACATACGTGATGTGTATGCGTCTTCCGGATGCACCTACTTGAACGTTAAATTAAAATGCATGTGTCCTGTCTGAGCGCATATTTAGTGTGCATGCGTCTGGACGAATACCCACAACGCATGCACACTATATATGTATTGGTTGGATCTGTTTGACCTAATAGCAATCCCAATTTAATATGTATAGTTTCAATTCTTTTGAAACAATTTTGTCAAGGTGAGACGAGAGCGTAGGTGATGAGTTGCCGGGTAAAATAAAGTCGGTCTTTGAGTATATCTTTAATATGTATGATGAATTTGAGAAGGAGATGGTGAAGGAAGGAAAAGAGCATGCCCCTCGCTATGCAAAACAAGGGTGCTTAACATGAGGCTACATAAAGTTAGAGATCGAATAAATTAGATACCAAAGGTTTTTGGGTTTTTAGTTATATGATCCGAGCTATTCGGTTTCGGTTTGAGCTCGGCACTTTTTAAACGAGGCGAAAGTGATTACATCTTGAATTTCGGTTAAAATTTAGAAAAATTCAGCTTGTTTGTGCACGAGCATGCGAAAGTTCGGCTCAAATAACATCGGTAAAGAATGGCTAGATCTGCCAATCTTTAGTAGGGTTGATATATGAGTCAAGTTATTCGGCTTTGGGTTCAAAGTTGGGCTCGTTCAACTCGCCTAACAACGCCTTACGACATTGTAATTCATTAGGCATAATTAAGCTTATTAGTGTTAACGGTATGTATCATTATTTGACATACAACTAACCAACTTAAGCCTATATGGTAGAATGCCTACATGTACGAGCATAGAGTAAGCAGAGGCGAAGGGCGGTTGAAGTGCTTCACAAAATGGCAAGAGATGCATGGAAAGATACGAACGAGGAGGTGGTAAAGCCGAGCCCTGTGGCGCAACGAATCCTCAAGCTACCCTTCAACATAGATATTGTAGGTTGGCGGATTCCCTTTACGAGACGATGGTGTCATCCTTATAAAGAAAGTTTGTTCCCCAATTTTGAACATTACACGGTGACAAAGAGCGGTCGATAAATTATTGGTTGAGCATTAGTCATTAGATAATTAGATAGCAACACATCGTCTTGGGTGCCAACTTCATTTCCATAGAAATGTGTGTAAAGGACATAATTCAGAGTTTCAAGGACAATTATATTGAATATAGTGATTTGTCAATTATGAAACAATGTTATATTTTTGAGAAAATTGGCCAATAACTTTTGTTCTATTATCAAAACCATCTATACCGGATGTTAAAGATCTGACGGGATCTACCGAAGGATCTACCGACGAATGTTGAAGACCTCATTCTACTGGATGTTGTGGGAAGAACGGTTTCTAAAAGCTGATCTTTCATATCTCTTACCTTTGTATTAAAAAAAAACCATCAATACTCTTTTTTAATTTGATTTTATAGTTTTATTATCAAATTTCGGATATTTAACTTTAGGCTGTGTTATTTAAGCATTATATTTTGGATAAATGGATCTTTCAAGTGCTATAATGGAAAACTTAAGTCGATGTTCCTATACTTTAAAATTTTAATATTATGTCCAAAAAAAATTTTTAATTTTCGGATAATACCTCTGAGTTCTATAAATTTTAGAACTACGCTTTCTCATAACATCATCAATAAGTTGACATATTATACAATCATTAAAAAATATTGCAAAAAATTGTGTGGATATCTAAGAAGTTTACCCTCATTTATTGTAGGCCTAATTTTGTTATAACTTAGGTCCAAATATGAAAGGGTAAAATAGTTAAGTAGATTTTTTTTTACCACTATTACTCTAATAAGATTACTTATATGATAAATTTGTTAAATAAATACATCCTTAATAATGTAATAGTAGTATAATGTAATAGTAGTAGTCAATTAGAGTAATAAAATTTAACCACTATTACTCTATTAAAAGTACTCATATCATAAACTCGGTAAATAAATATACTCTTAATAAAATAATAGTGGTAATCAATTAAAATGATAAAAATTAAAAAATCTACTCAATAAAAGCTAATAAAAAAAACCTACTCCACAATAAGGGCCTGTTTGGTTTTAACTCCGGAATTTGAAACAGAATAGAAATCAATCTAGTCCATACGTATACCCTTGTTTATGAAAGTTTTTGAAATCATTCTTTGTGGTTTGAATTAATTGGAGTAGAGTTTGATTACTTTGGATATCCTATAAGGTTAACAAAATGTAGGGAATTAAGTGCATTTTACCTTAAACCACAAGAAATGATTTCATATAATATCATGAATAAGTATATATATATATATATATAGACTAAATTCGTTTCTATTCTGTTTTCGTTTTCGGAGTTGGAAAACAAACGGGCCTAAGTCTATAGTGTCCTTTACTCTTGTCGTGTTCCAATCATTATGTACCGGTTTAATAACACGTTTTCATTTATGATTGTCACGTGAACTTGGAAAAGGGCACTGCACCCAAATTATTGAATACTATAAATATTGAATGGCCTAATCTTTTTTTTTTTTTAAATCAAGCAACAAAATTATATGTAGAAAGACTTTGACCATCCCCATATGAGAGACGAAGCTTTGAAACCACAAAATTGTTGAACGTAAACCTAGAGCAAGGATACAATCTGATGACCGGAGAAGGAAAGGTGGTTTGTGTGACCGGCGCTTCCGGTTACATTGCGTCTTGGTTGGTGAAGTTTCTCCTCCTCCGCGGCTACACTGTGCACGCCACTCTCCGTTCTCTTGGTAAGCTTCCTCCTCTATCTGGTTGAAGTAGAATTAGGGTTGTTATATAAGTCGAATGCAAGGTTGTATGTGAGTTGAGATACTCAATTCTTGAACATTCACTTTATAATCGAGAATATGAACTACTATTAAGGTCGATCAAATATAGACTTGACTCAATTATGAATAAGTTGAACATGAACGTACAATATCTTGGCTCGAAAAAACAGCCCTAAAACTGACTCAATGAGTCAATCTTCTACCAAAAAAAGATCTTGGCTCAAATAGATAAATGACATTTGTCTTTATTTTGATGACAAATCAGATGATCCCAAGAAGATGGAGCACTTGGTGGCATTAGAAGGCGCAAAGGAGAGGCTTCACTTCTTTAAAGCCGACTTAAAACAAGAGAGATCCTTCGATTCCTCCATTAATGGTTGCGACGGTGTTTTTCACGTAGCGTCTCCTTGTTCTTTTACCGTCACAGATCCCCAGGTTAAGTGATTCATCCATCTAAAAATCAATTCAAAGTTTGATTAAAGTTGAATCTTAAAGCTTGTGTTTGTCAAATTGTACAGTCCGATTTGCTTGATCCCGCGATTAAAGGAACCGTAAACGTACTCGAATCTTGTGCCAAGTATCCTACGGTAAAAAGAGTGGTGTTAACCTCCTCAATAGCTGCGGTGATTGTGAATGGTTGGCCAAGAACTCCGGAGGTTGTAATCGACGAGACTTGGGTTTCTGACCCGGAATTTTGTCGAAGAGAAAAGGTCCGATAATACAAACATATAATATATAAGATCGGTAAACTATTTTTTTTTTATAATTATAATATGACATTTCACTTGAACAGATGTGGTATCAATTAGCAAAGACGTTGGCAGAAGAAGCTGCATGGAAATTAGCAATAGAGAAAGGGATTGATTTAGTCGTCATGAATCCAACCTTGGTTATTGGCCCTTTGTTACAGCCTACGCTCAATCTTAGTAATTCTATTATTTTCAACTTGATCGGTAAGTCTAGTAATTTATCAAGTACATTCATTTTATGTACAAGTATCAATTTAGAGTATTCGGTGTAAATTAGAGTTTCTGAAAGATGTAACTACTATACAAGAGTACAAGACTGCATAATTACAAATGCAATATTTTAAAACTATAACTATATATTATAAACCAGTTATATGCCTATTGAACCGGGTTTCGACGTAATTTTTATGCGAGCTTTTGGTGAAACTTTGCGTTTTAATAAAGTTACATAGTTTTTGATAAGAAAGTTTTTTTCGTTAGCTTTAGCTTTAATGTTTTCCTGAGCTTATTGCGGAAAATTTTGAAACTTTTAGAAAGATTTTGATCCATAATTTCACCAAAAAAATTCGTTGTTTTTTTGGTAAAAACCTAAAATTTTGTTTTTACCAAACACTCAATTAGATTTTTCATCAAATTTTCATTTTTTATGAAACTTTTTTTAAAAAAGCAAAAAAATAGGCAAACAACTGTCCAAAGTTAAAATTATCCCAAAAAATTTAAACTACCCGAAAATCTTGTTTGTCGACCACACCCTAAAAGTCTGACTTGATGGAGTAACAAAAATCGTTAAGTTACGTGTTTTCATTTGTACATAAGTTATCTTTTACTCCCCGCCCGAACCCGCGTCTTACTGACAAGGCCGAGTTTAGCTTATTTGGATGCGGATTTGGTGTTGTGGCAGGAGCAAAGACCTTCCCAAACAGCACTACCAGTTGGGTTCATGTGAAAGACGTTGCAAAAGCTCATATTGAAGCATTTGAAGTGCAATCTGCGAATGGAAGGTATTGCTTAGTTGGAAGTGTCGCTCACTATTCTGAAGTTGTCAAGATTATGAGGGACCTCTACCCGACTCTTCAACTTCCACATAAGTAAGTGTGTTGTTAAATATTGAGTTTTATCCTGTACTTGTTTTCCGACAAATATTAATCTGATATGTCGGAGATCTCCGAATCTCCTTAACAACCAAAAGAAACAAATATTAATCTGAAACTATTGGAACAATTGTTTATTAGGTGTGTCGACGATAAGCCTTATGCGTCAAAATGGAAATATTCTTTGGCCAAAGCGACGAGTTTGGGTGTTGACTTCACTCCCTTGGAGGAATGCTTGCATGACACCATCAAGAGCTTCAATGACATGAAGCTTATTGAGCTTTAAACAAATTTGTATTATAGTATGTAAGGTCGGTGGATCTGTCTTTTATTTTCGTAATTTTAGTATGTAGCTTTTACTAAACTTATGTCTTGTATTCGGAATTAAATGCTTGAACGTGTGAAATCCAGTGTAGTATTATCCAAGCGAAATTTCACATATTGTTCTTGTTTTCCATCAAAATTTGAACACTAACCCTCATTGGTTACTTAAGTATACCTTCATTTGTTAGTAGTGTTCTCAGCCGTGACTAAACGTTTATATATGAAAAATAACTCAAAATAAGGTCAACTATCCACTTTAAATCCAAAATAATACGAACTTCAAATAATTAAATAAGAGTAGTCCATCAACGATATAACAAACTCTAGCATATCGATCGACAATGATACGACCTTGATCATTGTAGTCTAAGATCTACATCAATCGAACCGAATAAATGAATGTTTTGTTTACCACATGTCGTTGTGCCTTTTCTATTGTGATTGATCAAGCTTGTGTTGTTTTGCTTGATGTATCACACTATGTAAGTTTTGGTCTTCAACAGCAAGGATGGTGCAATATAATGTATGGGCCACCAGCCTTTATAAGTGGGCCGGGTAAGCCCAAAGTCTTCATAACCTCATGCCTCAATTAAAAAAAACATTTGTTTTTTCTTTTTTTTTATGGCTGTTGTTCCAGATATCATTAATTAAACTGATGACGAGTTTACATTTCTTACGTTAAAAATAATTTTCATTTGAAATGTTCCTAAGTATAAAATTTTAATAAAGTAGCTTCGTACCAAAAGAGTTATTTATACCGAACAAAACTGGAAAATGAATACATGACATACACAAAAGGATGCAAATGTGGTCTAAAGAATTACAGCAAGCAAGGAATAGAAATTTGTTGCTCTATTCTATGGAAAACCTAGGTGAACCATATCACATTATAGCATGACAAGCCAGCCCAACTGCAAAATGCAACAGATAAATATCATAGAACGCACAACCATATCACAACTTATTTTTATCTTTTCAGTTCTTCCACAATATCATAGCCCTTTCCCAACTTTCAAACCCAACGCAATTCAAGCAAAGCATCCAAATAAAACCGAACTGGGTCTGGCGCAGCCCTATGCATTGTTGTCATACCCGCCCCTGGTGCGGCCACCTCCCACGCGGCCACGCCCACGTCCATATCCACGACCTCCACCTCGACCCCCACCATATCCATCACCGCCACCTCGACCCCCGCCATATCCATCATTACTACCACGACCCCCACCATATCCATCACCACCATCGTTGTAGCTGTCACCACCACGGCCTCCACCTCGACCTCCACCATAGCCACCACCGTCACCATACCCGTCACCACCATAGCCACCACCTCCGCGGCCTCCTCTTCGACCTCCACCGTATCCACCACCACCATCTCCATATCCGTCACCACCATAGCCACCACGGCGGCCTCCTCTTCGTCCCCCACCAAAACGACCCCCACCATAGCCATTACCATCACCGTAGCTATCCCCACCATATCCACCACCACCACCGTATCCACCTCCATTGCCACCACCATAGCCGCCATCACCACCTGTCACAACATAATCAGACTGAAATCAATAAAAATTATTGCCAAACATGAGAACAGTTCTAAGATGCCTGTACTGCTAAAGAGATTGGGATCAAGACACTCAATGTAGATTAGTTTAGATGTTTAATGATCGAGTTACAACGTTGAGGAATATTACACAAAAATGAAATGGAGCAGATATAAGCATAAAATTTACTAGTAGGCTACTATGAGAGAACTCACCTTGGTAGCCCCGACCTCTTCCTCGTCCACCACCTCGACCCCAGTTTGAATATCCCCCATTTGAATATCCTCCATTATCTGTTAAAAGAAAGGACTACTCTCATTAGACAAATGAGGGTAATTGAAAAGTTCCCCAAGTGAAACTGAGCTCAGAATGCTAATAATATCAAATATATACAATAGCATACCCTGATATTGATATGATCCATATCCACCCCTGCCCCATCCCTGCCCTCGGCCACGACCTCTCCCTCTACCACGTCCCCGCCCACGTCCTCTACCATATGAATCCCCTAAACCAAAACGGTACTGAAAATGTCAAGAGATGTGGAATGGAATACATACTAGTTTCAAACTCATCAAGTAGATAAAAATCTCTCACCTTCATTGCCAGAATTAAAAGGCCCTCGAGATTGCCTAGGATAAGGCTGTTGCTGCTGATTGTATGGTTGCTTTGGCTGTTCAGTAGTGGATGGAGCTTGGTACCTTTAAGAAAATATTTAATTGCATTGTTATAAGCTAATCAGAATGAAGGTATAATCACAATCCCATAATCTTTAGAAAATGAAAAGTATTAGGTCATGTTGAAATAAGCAGATGCAAACACACATTAACCAAAAGAATGGCATACTTTTACAACTCTTAATCATGTTCTTGAGAGAATGACCACTAAATAGTGAACCAATGAAGTCCTTATACTTTTATACACTTTTTAGTATCAGATTATCAATCTACAACCACGCAAAGTATTAGAACATACCCAGGAGAATTTGTGTTCAGCTCATTAGTTGAGAGGGTAATTGATATCATGGATACTTGGCGTGTCGTCTCCAGACTGCAAATATCCAATATCAAATGCTAAAATAAATATACATTATACATATTAAACCACACTAGTTTTGCAATTCTTAAAGAAATGCAAGGAAAATATGAAGCTTACGGTACAAGGCCCTCTTCAATGGGCTCCCAAACATCAGTTATGCTTACAGAACTAATAGCAATATCTTGGTGTAACCCGGGGATTCTTTTCTGTAACAACATTGAATCACATGTCAAGATAAATATCTACGACGAGGAACGACTTGCAAGTTGCAAGATGAGAGAAATCACAGTGTCCAAACACGGAGAGATGTTCACCTTTATTATCTCAGCAATGGCTACTGTCTTGCTGATTGCCTGTCCCATAGCTTTCAAGACAATCTCCTTTTCATTTTTTTCCTAAATAAACACCAAAGAAATAAGCCTGTAAGTAATCTTGAAAAAGAAACTATCAGTGGAAATATTTAGGATCTCAATGTTACAGGTGATGAAACGCTTGCCAGACCCCTGTGAATTAAACATCACTTACTCTTGCATTGAAAGAGTATATGGATGTCAGACTGCCACATAATTTACCCTATGCAACTCACTGACTCACCGAGCAATTCAGATACAACATCCAGCTCACACATGACATAACCATTGGTATATAATGAACCCACCACGACAGCAAATTTAGTTACTCAGCACATGGATTGCAGACTTTGCAGATGGAATGAAAGCTAACCATCGTTAAGAACTCACATTCCCCCACCATCCTTACAACACTTGTGTCAACAAATAACATGAAACATGACCATTTGTTTGTCAACCACCAGTCACTACATTTAACATAACATAAACAAATTCGAACACTAAAAAAATTAAACATGCCGCCTAATTGTAGTCAATCAATCAAATGTCCAACACACATCAACGAAAAATAGCACAGATCAGAAAGAACCGAAACAATCGTATCCGATTAAAAACACTACGCGACGCATACGAAATGTCACAAAACGATAGTGAAATACAAACACCGATCAAACAAGTCAACGCCACCAACACAATGTACAGAAATCAAAAAAGAAGAAGGAAAAAACCTGAAGAAGAGTGAAGGCATAGTTGATGTAGTTTCTGACAATGCCTTGAGTGGTAACACGGATTTCGTTCTCGTTGATTGGAGTCTCCGGCTTAGGCTTCTCAACTCTCTGATATCTATCCATGGCTACACCACTCCACTGAGGTCAGGGGAGAGGGAATAGAGAGCACGCCTGGTGGTGGTTTGGTTGTGATGGATGAGAGAGAAAAACCCTAAAACCCTTTTCAAAGAGCCTCCAAAACCTCAGCAGCCTTCTCTTAAGTTCAGCCCTAAAAGCTTAGAATTTAGAATCGGCTTTCTCTATATATTTCGGAACAAGTTTATCCGTTTTAAGGGCTTGTTTGGTGGACATCATTTTAAACCTATTTTTCAAAATCATGAACAATTTTTTTTAAATGAATTATTTGTAAATTTTGAAAACAAAAAGGAAAATAATGTCTTAATATGTCTAATTTCAGATCTTATTTTAAATTAAAAAAAGAAAAAGGTTATGTTTGGTGAGACATGTTTATATTGTAAATTCTAGGTTATTTTTGGAAAAAAAAATAGTGGATAAAAAGTGATAAATGATGAATTTGGTAATAATGTGAAGGAAGGGTATCGAAAGTTGAGTGGATAAGGAATGTTAACAAACACGGCCTAAGTTTGAGCGCGTAGTGTGCTGCACGGTTAAGAGAGGGATGACGGTGGGGACTGAGGAAGGCTGAAAAGATGTGAAACATTTTATGGGCTTCTGATGGATTTGGAGGCCCACTAACCTATTCTTAAGCTTTGTTTGGCCCATCTTATTTTATTGCCAAACCATACATTAAAATAAATTAAATTTTACTCTGATTACTTTCAAGAACCTAAGAATTATTCCAAAACTTAATACAAATAGTATAACATGTTAAAATATCACATTATAATTGATAATATTGTGATGTATTATATTCACATTTTATAAAGTGGATATATAAGTAATTATTTGCATAAAACTGACCACGACCCCTCCTAATTTTTATATTTTATATTAACAAAATATCTTTACAAAAATATAATAAATTATTTGATATTTATATTAAAAAAAAATGATCTGTACGAACAGAAGTTCGCACCTAATCATGTTTAGTGTATATACTTTTTATTCTAACCAAAAAAAGTGTATATCTTTGTTATCGTGAAGATAAATATATGTTACATGACAAACCAAACACACCAATTGATAAAAGAGAATGAAAATGAAATATAATGAACCATTTCATACGTGTAAATCAGGTTCTCTTTGTGGCTACTCGTAGGGTGTAATACGAGTCGAACGAGCCGAGCATTAACTTGTTTAAGTTCGGCTTGCTTATAAATCAGTCGAGCTTAAATTTTATACTAGTTTTAAAATGTGTTCGTATTCGGCTCGTTTAGAAAATGAACGAGCCGAGCCCGAATAGTTTTGCTAAAATAATGTTCTTATAGTGTTATTTTTAGCCGAACAAGCCGAGATTTACCCAAACGAGCCGAGCATCGACATGCTCAAGCTCGGCTCGTTTATAAACGAGCTAAACCCAAGTCAAGCCTAAATTTTATACGAGTTTTAAAATGTGTTCATATTCGGCTTGCTTAGAAAATGAACGATCGAGCCGAACTTTTGACGAGCAGAACGCAAGCCGAATCCGAGTAGCTTGTCTCATATTACAACCCTAGCTATTCGAAATAAAAACACAAACTATCCGATTCAATTAATCGTTGAAATTCAAATAATGTCTCCGTATTTTAAACATTTTGGATTATGTCAGCAAAAAAAAAAACAGGTTTTAGATGGTGACGGTAAATTTTACAATTTTTTGAAATATACGCCTATCATTCATAAGTGAACAAATAACTATTATTTATTAGCTATTATTACTAGTCTTTTTTTTATACAAGGGTAAGCAAAAGGGAGAACAATCTCTAGAGATTTGTCGCTCCAAGGCATCCAAACGGATGAGGCCTTCAACATCTTCCGGTAGCACCAGCCGCTGATGCAAAGCCATGCAACGCAAGTAATCTACTACGGTGTTGAAATCCTAGAAAAAGTGGTGAGCACAAAGTTGATCAAAACCGGAGATCCAGGAGGAGATGTCCGAGAAGATCAAAACGGAGCCAAAGAGAAGAAGTGAAGCCGGAGGAGGACTATCAGCACAAAAACGAAAAGCATCTCACAAAGATAAAGCGGGAATGGGCGAGCCAAGCACTATCAAAATAGCACCGCCAGATGCATGTACAACAGGAACATGAACTCCCAGGGAAGTGAATGACGGGAATTCGGGAAGAGCCTCCCATCAAAAGAAACCGTCAAGAAAGCACACCACCACGACCGCAATCCAGACACGACTCTATATATTCCCGGAATATGTAGGGGAGCTTGAAAACAAGAACATGTCAATATCCACCTCAACGAAAGTCACGATACTTATTCATACGAAAACTTTTGCTCAAATTAGTTCATAACTTCAAAGATTAGTTCAAAAAGGAAAAAACTTCCATGTTTTCAAGTTGATCGGATAAAAGTTTTATTCCAATCAGATTTCATAGACAAATATTCAGGAATTTGTGATTCTTGGTCAAAGAAACATATTTCATATATAGTGTGACCGTAGTCGTTGTTCATAAGCAAGACAAATTTGTCTAAAGCTTCATGTTTTGTTCAAAAGCTCAAACAACTTTTCTCAACAAAAAGATTAAAAATTTCAATTTCAATTCCTTGAAAAAGTCAAAATTTCAACTCTAACAGTAGGGTGATAGATCTCAAATCTAGAGCAAGAGGTTTGTTGAAAGGGTGTTGTTCACAAGTGGATCAAGACGAAGAGGGACATCAAAACAAGATTTGTATCACCTAATCCTCAAATAATCCAAAAAATAGTCGGAGAGGCACTATGAAGGTAAATAAAGCCTATATAGTTAGACATTAGAGCATTACACTCAACGTTGTTCATATGAGCATAATCCGCTTAATCCGCTCAATATTGTTTAAAGAAATAGTTGGTTGCTCGAGATTTGCTAAAGGAGTATATTCAATTAATTGAGAATGGCTAGGAAAAAATATATGATATGAGGGATCCACATATCCTCACTCTATAGATTGTTCAAAGAGTATACCTGATTACTCCCTATTGTATAAATAGTATATACGACTTAATAAAACCAAGACTTTTTGCTCTTATTCATGTTGTTAATATATGTGTTTTTATTATAAGTTGATTTGTGGTCAAATCATAGGTTTGGTTATTCTAACGGTTCAATCTTTCAATTGTTCATGTAGATCAGTTTTGGGGAAAGTTTCAAACAGGGCATTAGAGGTACAAGAGGAAAAGAAGAAAATGAGGCTTAAGAAAATAAAACTTAAAGGAATGAAAAAGAATTTTAAACAACGATTTGCAAAAACAACTTAACAAAGATTGGGGACATTTGATTTAAGAAAGCCTTATAACAAAGAAGGGCAAAACCGAAAATCAATAACTGATCTCAACTTGGCACACAACCCACTAAAAAGAGCAGGAAAAACAACACTAAAATTTTTGAAGAACTCATCTTTTCCTTGTAAGAAATAAGATAAGAAAAATGTGTTTGGTTAAAAAAGACTATAACTATAAACCAAAAATAAACCGCGAAATTAAATACAGAAAACAAAAGATATATAGGAAAATTACACACGGTAAGACGAATAATCAAAGAGACGTGTATGAAAAATAAACAAACGGAGAAGACGATGAGAAAAAATGTAAATAGAGACCAAAATAAAAAAGGAGAAAAGTTTAGGAAAAAATTATTCTTCCATACTTTCTTCTAACCTTAGAGATAAAGGACAAATTTTCCCAAAACACAGTTGTAGATTTTCTATTATTTTTTTAATCCTATTTTTGTGAGAAATTTTTTCATAATTTACCTTAATTCTTAGTTCAAGGTTAATGGAGTGATTTGAAAGTGAAAATAAAATCACACCGGTTCTTTTTAAAGTTAATTATTCATTTTTGGATTCAGATGTTTCTAATTTTGATCAACAATACAAATAAGGTGATATTGTTTGAGGTCATTGAAAACCTTAACGTTTGATTTCAATTTGTTTAAAAGCTCTTTGCTAGAATAACGTTCTATGTTCTGTCGTATGAACTTTTTTATCGTTCACAAAAAGCAAAGTCTTAGTGAAGCTGTTTCATGCTTTCAGTAGCAATTCCAAAAGCAGGTTTGAGTTTGTTCCAAGAGTTTAAGAAAACTAGTGCTTGTTGTAGTAGTTGCAGAAGCAAAGTTGAGTTTGTTCAAAGAGTTTCAACGAAAACTCTTTTTTGGTATCAATTTCAGAAGCATAGTCTAAATTTTTCAAGAGTTTCAAAGAAAACTCATAATATAAGTATTTTTAGGGCAAAGTAGAGCTCGTGGTGAGAAAGTCTGGCAGCAAGAGTGGTGGCCGGAGGTGGTATGGAAATCTGCATCTGAAATCCAAAAAACTGCACAAAATTTCAATAGACCAAACACAATAAAACCTGAAGTTCATATACAAGCTAATTAGAGAATAGAAAAATAAACTTGTTAGTAATAGATGAAAGCTTTAGTTGAAGACCCCGATTCGTAGATCTAGGGTTTTGAAGATAGGGTAGTGTCGTCGGAGGGAAGGTAAGAGTATGCTTGGACTTCTTGAGACCGTCATTCCCGTTGAGAGGAACTTTTACCCGGCTTCACTTTCGAGCCCCTCCAAACTCAGACCTAGATCTGTAGAAAAGTGGAGACGGACGTTTGGCCGGAAGAAGGGAACTGATCGTGCCGGTGAAGAAGAACGGAAGGCGCCGGAGAAGAGAAGCAGATATCGCTGGAGAAGAGAAGAACACAACAAAAGGCTGAAATCTAACCTCCTCGCGACAACCTCTAGCAACACACTCCACGCCACAACCGCAATCGGAGCCGGTGGCCGGAGAAAAGAAAAGTAGAAGAGAAGGACAAACGGTGGGAACAACCTAACCCGGTCCTTCACTAGCGGCGGCGAGATCCTGATCAGCGTCTTTCACTAGCGGCGGACTGGAAGCGACGACGACTCCCGGTGGTGCGGCCGTCTTCGTGTAGTGGTCGTACTGACGTGAAAGGAGCGGCGGCTGAGGCACAACCAGAGGAGAGATAGCTATTATTACTAGTCATTTTAAATGTCATGATAACTTTTTTAATAAATATATTTCTTTTTTATTTCGGGTTCACCAAACAATGAAAAAAAAAATAAAAAAATCTTTGAACATAATCCAAAAAAAATAAAAATTATAGTCCATAATTTCCAAAAATCTATATTACGTAGGAGAGAAAAGACTCGATTATATCAATTTTTATAACATTATGAGTTGGAAGCAAATTCTATGACAATGTACACTTAGCCTGATAAATAGAATACAAGAAAACTTAAATACTTGAACAAATTTCAATCCAAATTTGGAGGCATTATTAGCATATTGAGTGCTCCAAAAATATTCTTAGCAGCCATTTTACACAGCTAATCATCTCCTCTTTCAAAGACAGCAGCTGCTCCCATACCAGTACCTGAAAGTTTCACCACATAAACATGGTTATCAAAGTAGTTCTTCTCTTACAAATGCGCAGTATTTTAGTGTCCATTGGTCATACCGTCATACGGAATGAAAACGGAAAGGTAACGGATAAAATAGAAGAAGTTTCCATTTCCCTCCCTCTAACCATTGTCTTTTCATTCTCATTCCGGATAACCAACCAAACGACCCCTGGATATCAAAAGTCGTACCTATGCACATGGAAATCACGCCAAATCGACAGCCCTTGCCACGACGCTTCATCTCGTGTAGCAAGGTACCTACGGATCGTGCACCTGAAATAGAATTGTCATTCAGTTTCTCAGAAGATAGACTGTGAAAGTGTATAGATTTGTCAAGATGGGTTTTATGAAATGTACCTGTAGCACCCAAAGGATGTCCAAGGGCTATTGCTCCTCCATTGACATTCACTTTATCCCAGTCAAGGTTCAACTTTTTACAGCAGTATACATATTGTGATGCAAATGCCTTCACATGAAATGGGAATGTTGATTCAGTCATGTATTGAGAAGCCAAAATGTTAAGATATGAAGATCAAATTTTTTTCTTTTTTTTTTTTACCTCATTTATCTCATACAATTTAATGTCATTGAGGTGAAGACCAGCAGTTTTAACAGCTGCAGGGATGGCAACAGCTGGGCCAATGCCCATAACAGAAGGATCTACACCAGCTACAGAGAAGCTCCTGAAACCAACCATATACCAGAAATTACATCAAAACATGAAGCTAGATAGAAAGCATCATAAGGATTGGATAATGAAAACGGTATGAGCAACGTATTTACCTGAAAACACCCAGGATTGGAAGTCCCCTTTCGATTGCAAGGCTCCTCTTCATTAGAAGAACAGCACCAGCACCATCGCTCACCTGGCTTGCATTTCCTAACAGGCAAAATTATAATCTTAGAAACTGAGAATTCATGTAAATAATGCATATGATCTCGAACAACAGTGTTTGTGTTCTCATACCAGCTGTAGTTGTTCCATCCTTTTTGAATGAAGGCTTCAACCTTGACAAAGCCGCCATAGTAGTGGTTGGTCGGATGCCATCATCTACAGAGATGATAACGGGTTTCTCCTCTCCGGTTTTTGGGTCGACAATCTTTATCCAGGAAAAAGGAAATAGATGAACAAAACACGAAAAAATATTTACGGTGGAAAAAGGAAAAAGAATTGAGTACAATCACTAGTCATGGCCACCTTTGTGAAGACAGGAACAATTTCATCTTTAAACTTCCCCGATGCAATTGCAGCCTCAGCATTTCTGTGTGATCGAACCTAACAACAACACCACAAACATAAAGTGATATACAATCAATGCATCAACAGAAACAACCTTAGAGTGTGGATGTAAAATCTTACAGCAGCTTGATCTTGTTCTTCTCGAGTCACGCCATAACGCTCTGCAACATTCTCTGAAGTTAAGCCCATTGGAATTAGACAATCCCGGGCTTGTGGAAAATTTTCGACCTGTTATTATAGCATACAACAAAATTAGAGGATGGCCATTTCTATCTGTCAAATTTTGATTAAGAGTTTTGAATAAGGTTGAATATATTACTCTTGGGTTATATTGACTTGGTCTGTCCACCTTATCTAATGTCATAAATTCCAGTCCAGCTCCAATACCTTTAGAGACATAAAAAAGCTTTAGATTTTTCTACTCAAGTAACATAAGTAATATAATTAGACAGCATAAAGACCCTTACCAATATCGTAGAATCCCGCTTTTATGCAGGCAGCCACGTCAGCAACTGCTTGAAGCCCGGATGAACACTGCCTGTTCACAGTTCTGATTGGCACATTTTCTAACAGAACAAGAAGACAATTTGATAAGAACACTCTCTTGAGTTTAAACTAAAGCATCATACATGATTGATGATTCAACATCAAGCTAATAATATGACACATTACATGTAGAGAAAAAAGAAGGGGATCATTTTATGCTTGTTTCTGGTTTTAGTAAGCATCAACAACAAGAACATATGATTCCATGTCATGAAGAGGAGAGATATCAAAAAAAAAGGATACCAGGAAAACCAGCATAAAACGCAGCCATCCTGCACAGAATGGCTCTTTCAGAACCTGGGGCGAGAACAGTGCCCACAACTATATCCCCAACTTCAGCAGGGTCCACATTTGTCTTCTCTATCACTGCCTGCAGTAATATTCCAATAATATGAGATCTTAAGTTCAATGATTAAAGTGACATGAGATTTTGCATAAATGGAAGGTCGACGCCAGCATTTTTCAATTGATTGAATTTTGAGATTAACCTTCAGCACAGGGGTAAGTAAATCATCAGGGTAAGAGTCTTTAAAGCCTCCGCGTTTGGCTTTACAGATCGCCGTCCGGTGAGCTCTGTACAAAAAAAATAAAGAGCCGCCAAGCTTCGGTCACAACCTTAATCTTGAGTTGTAGATAGAATGAACACAACCACAAGAAACTAAAACACACATAACAGAAGATGACTTACGCTACAATCACCACGTCATCTCCAAAAGCCACACTTCGTTCATATCCTCCGGTCTTACCAGCAGAACAAATCGAGCCCTGATTTGTAGGCAAGGGCAAACAAAACATACAATTTACCCTTAGATCCATAACATATTTTGGGTGAGAACGCCAAATGAATTTTTTTGCATTCTGAACGATAAAGTCCATATTCAGGAAAAACAAAGTAAAATTTTCCTAATGGTAAAAATACTTAGGCGGCATCAGTAGACAGGTTTGGAGCACAACGTATCTGTTTTAAATGAAAAATCCTATCATACTAATGTTAGCTTTCAGATCAAAATTTCCACAAACAGATCTCTCAAACTAGTGCGCTTCATTACCATTCTTTACTTGGGTATGACTCACTCTTTCAAATAAGTAAAGTAACTAAGCAAAAATGTGATCCTAATTCTACACGAAACCAAACAAACTACACTGGCATCTCAAAATTTTTATTCATCGGAAAATTGACTTTCCACAAGTAAATGCTGAGCAGGGCACCTATCAAATCATCACTGTATCGTAATTTTGCTTATTTTTCCCCAATTGAAATATCCTTCAAACAGAATATGAAATTATACGTCTAGTAGTCTTTTGCTACCAGCCTGATCATAGAAAACCGCCACTATTCAGTTCAAGTTACTCGCGTGCTACTAGCCTACTACTCTCTTAGCTGAGTTAGCCCCTTCAGCTCCAATAAACCCAAAAAAAATTTCTATTATTTTTCAGCTAACAAGTGTTATGCTGTCAGTAGATCAGGAAAACGCAAAAACCATGACGGATGAGTTCACCTAATAAGATTCAAACCCCTCACTAAAAGCTGCTCCAAATAGCAAACAGAGATACGAAACTAGTAAAATCTGTGTCTAAATCAACCCAAATACAGTATAGTTAACCAAATGATCCATTGGGCTGCCGAGAAAACCCTAGTAAAACAAAACTGAAAGAAAGATGGACTTACAGAGATCGAAGAATCGAGATTTTGGGAAGAATAGGGAGAAGTGGTTGTGGGTTTGAGGTGTTGGAGAAGAATCTTCTGTCTGTGAATTGCCTTGTCCATTTTCCTCTCTCTGTTTCTCTGATCAAAACTTGAAAAAAAAAAAGGAGGGATTTATATAGGAAGAAAGCAAGAATTTGGGTTTCCCCACTGAGGTTTGATAGGGTCTGAACTTTGAATGGACTATTTAGGAAGTTACAGATTTGAGGTGATTGTTCACATTCTGGGCTTACCTACTAAAGTTTTTAGGTGTCATTTATGTTCAAACTTGAAGTATGATTTATCAATAAATAAATGAACGGAGATTTTTATTATTTGTTTAATAAACACATTTATTAAAATATGCATTGTGTGTATATCATATTTATTAAGTATACTATATGCTTTGATTTCAAAGTTTAATTGATTAATTATCTATTGTAAGATATTAATACATTAATTATTGTTTATTAGTAAAATATATGAACTATATTCTTGAATTGTCAATGTTAGTAATCTTAATTCATACGTGATTAAACCGGCATTGAATAAAGAATAGTATACATGTCAGCTAAAATATTATATAAACTAAGTGTTCATTTAGTTAGAGGAGTGAAATGAAAACGAAATGAAAATGATTAAGAATAAAAAGTGAAATAAAAATAAATGAGTTGGTTGAGTAGGTACATTATGTAACATTGTGGATAAAATAGACATTTTTGTTACGTGGACACAATGTAGGTACCATAAATTATGATGAAAAAGATTTAATAAAAAATTATTAAATCTATAAATTTAATTATTTTTCTAATTAAATATCTAAACAAATATGTTGATACGTTAAATAAGGAATGAAATAATAACTAATCTTAAAATCTCTCCAAATTATTTACGGTCATTAACAATAATCAATGTCTTTTCTTATTTTCTCCATTGTTGAGCGAATACGATCTCGGAGTTTTTGTCGACAACATTAATTTAGGGTTGTCGATGAATATCGGTCCTACATAAGTTAGTAAAATAGCAAAGAAAACGGTGTATGATGCATCTTCTACAATATTTACTAGATTTCGAGATTTTCTGTTTGTGTTCGAAGTAAGTTAATGATTGTAAGTCGTATTTTGATTGTTTTGTATACATGAACGACTGTGAAAGCTTCTCAAATTGTTTCTGATATTATTCTCTAGCTTGTGTACATAAGATGTGTCTATGTATTTAGTCATATGTACGACATGTTGGTTAGTATTTTTTTGGGGAAAATATGTAGATGCATTATTCAATATAGTTTGGACTTGAAATATGTATATATATCTACATATTAATGTGTCAAGTTTCGATTGTGGTTGCCTGATATATATATATACATATTGTTTGTGAATGTCTACATAACGATTACATTTATGTAGTGAAAGTGTCTTCTTGGTCGATGGCATACCTCAGTGTGTACATATTGTTTGTAAGCGTCTACATAACGATTACATTTATGTAGTGAAAGCTCCGAGCAGTATCAATGGCGACAGAGAGAGACGAGAGGAAATTTTCGTACGAGAAAAGGGGATTTGTGTGAGCGAGAATAGAGGATTTGAGAACTGATTGATTGAAAGAATCTGTCATTTAGATTTGCAAAATCGTTTCTTTTATAATTTCCTTTTAAATTACATCGGTTACCTTTTTTTAGTTGGTTAATGCCCAAATTTATTTCATTCTTTAACGATATTCCAACTCATTTATCTTTATTTTTGACATATGAAATTAGGGTGTTTAGTTTGTATATAAAATATGAAAGGTACCTTATTTCACCAATATTCTCAATAAAAATGGGTATGTAACTTTTATCCATAAAAGACCTCTAACATTCAATTTTCACTAAACATGATTTTTTTTATTGACACGTTAATATTCCAATTCTGGAATTAATTTTTTAGTAATTTCAAAGAGGCCCTAAATATAATGGAAGTAAAAAAGATATTTACCTATATGAAGAGACACCTGCAAAATTACCGAGTAGTTATTCAGACAAAATTATTCATTTCGATCTATAATTGTAGATTTACGATTTGTAGGTTGATAAAATATAATGAAAGAATTTGGCCAAATAGGCTCTTTTCTATTTTCATTAAGTTTGGATGAACCGAAGTTATTACTCTAATTCAAAATTTGGCCAAATAGCCTTGATCATTCTTGTATTAAAACCTTTCGCAACAATAATGCTAAGAAATTTATTTCCCTTCGCCCTTTTCTTCACGGTAAGGTATTCATATATAACCCTTTGTATTTATACAACACAACAAAATGGGAGGATAGAACGGAAACACTGTCATATCCTTAATGTCGTTAGATCTCTGATATTTCAAGGAACCTTACCCATCTCCCTTTGGGGAGAATGTGTTGTTAAGGTTTGCTATCTTATTAATCCATCACAAAACTCCTAACGAGCTACTCAATGACTCTCCACCTAACCTTGATCATTTTGGATGTTGGATTATCTTACTTATTATTCCATTATACCTCGATCTTGAGATAAATTTCAACCACAAAATTGAAAATGTGTCTTCGTAAATTATCCATCAACACATAAGGCTTTGATAAAATTTTTACCCACACGGTACATAAAATCCCCCAAGAAAAACAAAAGCCTGAGTAATTGGACCCCCACGCCAGAAATCACCCCTCTCTCCTCCCCTAACACGCGGATCCCTAACCTAACAAACTCCCTCCCCTCTCCTATCGTACACGGGCCCTCCCCACTCAGCCTCCCTCACATTCTTGACCTGGCACGTGGGCCCTCCCCGCTCACCTCCCCCCTTTTTCCTCCTCCAACCACGTATCACCCTTCCACCCAAACCCTCCAATTAATTCAAACTAAAATTCCAAATCTCTATTTCCCACATTCTCCGCCCCCACCTTTACACATATCTAATCCCTCTATCTTTAACCATATTCCAACGGAACCTACCATTATGACTCAACCACTTGTCACTGATGTTCTGGCAATCAATCCACCTCGACAAGTTAGTTTGATTTCCAATCTGGCCAATTTCTCATCCACTGAACTCGATATTCAATAAAGAATTCTTTATCAAGAACCAATATCTTTGAGAGACGCAATTGCTAAGTTAAAATGGCAAAAGACAATGCAGGATGAAATGACATCTTTACACTACAACACTTGAGAAATAAGTTGATCTCCTATTGGCTGTAAATGGATTTTTTTTTGTCTTAAATACAACTATGATGGATAGGTTGAGCGATATAAGGCGAGTTTGGTTGCACTTGATCGACAACTGTCAACAAGAAGGCATTGATTATAATGAAACTTTTGCTCCTATTGTTAAGTTAGTTACACTCACACGTTTCATTATATGTGGATGATCTAGTCAGGCTCTCCAACCATCAATAAGGATTTTATCAGTCTCTTGCTGATTACTCCTTTTTCACTTTCAGGCGGTCAGTTATCCTCCTTCACATTTTGATATATGTGGATGATCTAGTCATTACTGGCAACAATCCTGCTACCATTCGCAAATTTAAAAAATATCTTCATACTTATATGAAGGACCTTGGACACCTTTGGTTCTTTCTAGGAATTTAAATTGTTTGCACCCCCTCTGGTTTATGGCTAAACCAACGGAAGTACATTCTAGATATTGTTGTTGATTTTGGTCTTCTTTGATGCAAACCCGCATCGTTTCCGATGTTTGCTGATCATGGTCTTCAATTATATTCTCCAGTCATGCTTGATGATTCTGAGAAATATAGTCGATTGTTTAGACGTCATATCTACTTAACCATCACTCGCCCTGAACTTGCATATTCGGTTCATACACTTTCCCAGTTTATGGTTGCTCCGTGTCGTGGCCAATGGGATGTTGCCCTGAAGGGTCTTCCTTACCTCAAGTCAATACATATTCAGGGTATTTTCTTATCTCGCTCTAGTGATTTGCGCATTCGTGCCTTTAATTTTGTGACTTTGACTATGCCGCTTGCCCTATCACTAGATCAACGCTCCATTGCAAGCTACTTCATTCTACTCGGTACTTCACCCATTTCTTGGAGAACCAAGACACAAGCTACTATTTCTAGATCTTCTGATGAGGCCAAATATCGAGCAATGACAGCTACTACTTGTGAACTCCTATGACTTCGTTCTATCCTTGAGTCACTAGGGTTTTCACATAAGGCTCTTATGCCCCTCTTTTGTGATAATCAGTCCTCCATTTAGGGAACGGATTCAACTAGGCGTTATTCAGACACAACATGTCCCTTACCCACTTCAACTAGCTTACATTAAGTTAAGAAAACACAAACGTGGCAAAGTGTCTTCTATTTAATATGGAACACTTTGTGTGAAGTTGTTGTTTCCTAATTCTAGGATCATTAAGTGACTACAATTTTTCATCGAAGAAGACAACCTTCAAGAAATTTGTTGTCGTTTAAATGAAGTGCAGTGAGTTGCCACAAGCCGGCTATACTATCCGGAATAGTTCCACACAACTTGTTGTTAGAGACATTCAAGTTAAACAAACTAGTGTTGTCAAGCTACAATAATTTCCTAGAGTGCCCTCAACATCTCCCCCATGAAAGCTTGTTCGACTAGAACTTCATCCATACCTTGGCTTACTCTAGTATGAATATCGTGAGCAGTTTTGACTTTTGAGTAATATGTTACCACAACCTTCTCGAATTCTTTTTTCTTGTCGCACACTTTCCCTTCGTCAACTATTAGTCATACAATTGCATTACTCCCCATCTTTATATCACTCATCTTCTTTATCCAGACGATTCATTTGAGACATTAGCTCCTTTCCTCTTATCTGCATGTTCGTGTTCACCGGGAACATTTGGATTTGTTCGACTTTTTCTCCTTCCCTCTAGCTCCTCCCTTTTTTTCTTTTTTGCTGTCGTCCTCCTAGCCTATGTCGCCAAGTCATTGAGCACGTACAATCGCAAACCTCACATGAACATCTTCTCCATTTCTCACACAAATGATCAGCGGCCACTAATGCTCTATTTGGTTGGAGATTAAAGGAGATTAATTTAGATTAAAATTTAAGAAGTTTAAATTTGTACAATATTTGGATAAAGATGAAGATAATGGGAAAGATTATAAAAAAAGATTAAGTGAGATTAAAAATGACCAAAAAAATAACCTCATACTACCAAAATTAAAGAAGATTACTCTCCAACCATCAATTAGTATTTCATTCAAAATAAAAATAAATTTGTAATTCTGTATAAATAAAACCCATTAAAAAATCTTCAACCAAATATAAATTATTTTATATCAAATAATCTCTAATAAATTAGATATAAAATTTAACCCCCTTTAAAATTCATCTATATTAATTTTTAAAATAAGCTCGTCCTCCACCAAACCCACCTAAATGGCTAAATCTCAAAATATTTTTATCCAAAAGCTCTAGATTTCAGTTTTATTACAGTAGGCGTTGGCGAGGTGCATTTCGACAAGTCTGAGCTCTGGGAATTAATTATTATTTAATAGAAAGAAAAAGTATTATAGTTTGAGATGCTGAGTGCCCAGAAAATGAATTATTTAGATTTATAGCATATCCCTTGTAAATTCAAAGTTAGATTCATTTGAATATTCTTTTTTTTTCATTCTTCTCCCTTTCTTCGGCTGTGATTTGTGAAAGCCTAAACCAATAACGGTAAGCAATTTTTTTAATTCATTTCCACTATCCCCGCACTGGATGCGAAAAGCAAAATTGAATTTAATTAGTTATGCACTTATGATCCGAAACCGAAACTATTTTTACAAAATCACCTAAATTTTGTCCGATGTGCGAAATTGAATAATTTTATAAATAAAATTTTTATCTAACTTGATCCTTTTATATATATATATATACACTATGAGAACATGTCTTATCGTGTAATCATGAGAACATGAATATATTTATCGTAGTTAATTTTATTTTTGTTACGTAGGTGCCATATCGTTTAATCTATTATTCGTAGTTATTGTTGATTGAATGGATTATTCTTAGTTATTATTATTCATTATATTTACCCTAAATCTCGACCCTTAATAATCATCATCCGACGGTCTAAGATTGTTTTCATGATACATAATAAGGTTGTTCTCATGATAATCACACTCATATATATATATATATATAGAGAGAGAAAGAGTATAGATCCTATGAGAACACCCTCTAACGTGAGAACATGAGAACAGATTCGTAATTATTATTAGTTTTGTTACAATTGTGACATATCGTTTAATGTATTATTCGTAGTTATTGTTGGTTGAGTGGATTATTCGTAGTTATTGTTGGATTCCTAATTATTATTATTCGTAGTTATTATTATTTTTTATATCTACTCTAAATCTCAACCCTTAATACTCACATCCAACGGTGTACGGTTGTTCTCATGTTCTCACGTTAGGGGGTGTTCTCATGGGAACCACACCCTATATATATATATATATATATATATATATATATATATATATATATATATATATATATAGGGTGCGGTTCCCATGAGAACAAGCTTATCGTGTAATCATGAAAACAATCTTAGACCGTCAGATGGTGAGTAGTAAGGGTCGAGATTTAGAGTAGATATCATAATTAATAATAACTACGAATAATAATTATGAATAATCCATTCAACCAATAATAATTAAGAATAATCCACCCAACCAACAATAACTACGAATAATACATTAAACGATATGACACTTTCGTAACAAAATTAATAATTATTACGAATCTGTTATCATGATTACACATAAGCTTATCTCATATTATCTATAACTAGTTCAGTGCCCGCACCTTGTGCGGGTTTTGTTTAAATAAAAAAATATTATATTTTTAATTTTATACATTATGTATTGTATATTAATCTATAAAAAAATATTTTTGACGGTTGAATCAACTATAAACTATTGTTATAACTAAATAATTAAGTCAAAATAATTACTTATGATATTTATTGTTAAAAAATTATAAATGTACGTTGAAAAGTTTGTAGCATGCGGGAAGTATCAACAACAATTTTGTTGGATAAGATTTATAAACTAAAATAAATTATTTCAGGATATATAAAAACATATAGGATGTATCAATAACAATTTTGTTGAATTATAATAGACGAATTTATTTATTTGGATTGGATTAATAAAAATTATATTAACAAATCATTAATGACAAATTTGTAAATACAGTGTGACAAATTTGTAAATAAATTAAAAAAATGCTAATTGATGACTTTAGAAATTGACGCATGGGCAAAATGAGGTTGTTTTATTATAGTATATAAATTTATTAAAAAATTAAAAATTTTTTAAAAATAATTTTTAAAATTAAATTTAAAATTTTTAAAAGAAATAAGAAAAAAAAAATTGTGATATAAATTTCGAAATTAAAAATTAAATACAATAATTAACTTAAAAAATTGTATTTTGAAAATTAAAAATAAGGTGAAGAAAATGAAATAAAATGTTAAAATGTACATATATTATTTTTTTTTGAAAAATTATAAAAACCATGTTTAAAAAATATGAAGAAGATTTCAAAATGTCGTTTGTTAAAAATTTGAATATCTAGTTTGTTAGCAATATCTTATGTTTTTTTTAATTTTAAATTTTCTTATATGTATTTAATAAATTTGTTAATAAGCGAAATAAATTCTTAAAATGTGATGTGGCATTGCTGATTGTTTATTAATATTTTTAGAATTTATTTTATAAATGAAAAAATGACAAATCTGTAAATATCTTGTGACTGTAAATATATTGAAAAAAGTTTTAGGTGACATGTGACCTTAAGGGGTTTCGTTATATATATATATATATATATATATATATTAATGACATAAAAAAATTAAGTCATATATTATTGAATAAATTAGGGAAATGAGACTCTTTATATATTGCTTTTGTAAAATGAGCCTCTAGAGAAAACAATAAAAGTTAGGCTTACACCTAGGGAAATAGGAGATAAGTGAAATGATGGTACTACACAACATTTAAATATTGATGGGATGTTTACTATTCATACTTTTTGGTTTTTTAAATAAAGTGAGGGAGACTCCCACTTAATAGTTCATATGTTAGGTGTGTTATTTATTTTTTGGGTATTGTATGACGAAACTGAGTTGTTATTTTTTGGGTATGTTAGGTGTGTTATTTTTTTTTTTTGTTGTATGACGATTTATGTTTGATTACCCAAAATTACGATCTAAAAATTAGGATATACACTTACCATGTTCGATCTACTACATTGACAACCATACGAACAAACCACTTACCCAAACATACCAATATCTTACAAAACACTTACCCAAAATGTGTTATAATGTTGGATATGTTTTATAGTTACCCAAAATGTGTTATATTTAAAGTGATATCGTGAATATGTTTTATGGTTACCCAAAATGTGTTATAATGATCAAGTGTCAAGCGAATTTTTTTTGGGTAATGACCAAATGTCATTTGATATTGATGTTTGTGTACAATATCGAGTTTTGAAAATTTTGGGTATGACAAATTTAAATTGGGTATGGATTTTGTATTAAGTGATGTTTAAATTGGGTATAAATATAAATTATTATCCAATTTATGAATATTGTTTTATATTGACATTTGATTTATTGGGTATATTGTGTTCGAGTATGTTTATGTACTTTGACAAATTTATTTTTGGGTATGATTGTGACATTAGTTGGGTAAGCAGATTTTTGGGTAAGCGGATTTTTTCTGGGTAAAGGGCTGCGTTTTTTTGGCCCCAAATTTCTTCCAAATGTCAATCAAAAGTGTCACAATCAACACTCACATCATCCATCACTCATTAGTCATCACTTTTGTCAACTTTTTGTCATATTTATGAATTAGTCTAGTAAAATAGGAGCTCTATTTCTCAATTTGTAATTGGTAGAGTCCTAAATTTTAACTCTATAGTGTAAAAGGCCCTAAATGCCAATTCAGCCTATATTATTTCTTGTAAAATAAGAAAAGGCAATATATTGAATCCTTGTCGAGCCGGCCGCAAAAGTTGTACAAAGGAGGCTGCTACAGCAGCGATGGCATGTTATACGAGGTGTACGCCGTGCCCTTTAACGCGGGCTCGGGCGGGCCCGATTTGTCTCTGCACGTCAAGTTCGAATTCACAGTAGACGTCGACGGAGGAGAAGCACACTACTCGGAGTCGCAGTTCCGGCTTATGAGGAACTCCGTGGATGAACACTTCGGCATCGAAGACCTCGCCCTGTGGCTCCGAGGAGTTGACAAGATCCCCTCGCGAGCGGCGGAGGCTGCGGTCGAGCTGACACGTCGGCTCTTTGCTTTATACCCTAGTGCGAGGGACGCCACGGCTTTTATAAGGGCAATATATATTTGGGCTCATCCCTTGAATGAGCTGATACGGTGGTGGCATGACGACCGATATTCAGTCGCGGCGCTGACTGCTAGGGCTGCGGTGGAGGCGCTGGACAAGGTTGTGATTAAGGTTCCTGAGGAGTCATGCTGTGTTGTTTGTATGGATATCTTTTCGGTTGGGTCCGAGGTTACTCGGATGCCTTGCTCCCATGTTTTTCACGGTGACTGCATTGTCCAATGGCTCAAGATTCGACCTTTCTGTCCATTGTGTCGATTTCAATTGCCTACCTAAATTTTCTTCTACAACTTACTTTTACTTTTAGTTCTCGTGTTTTAATATTATTTTTTGGATAGGTTATGCCATGGCTTCAATGAAAGCTTTGGCTACATATAATGGTACAATCCGGACCGGGACATGACCCTTACTTGTTACCCACATCGGAAGTTCATAGACCGGACCGGAACACGCCCTCTAATAATCTTCTTTGTGGTGAACGATACAAATATAGACCAATTTTGTTCAATATATAGCCCCCTCTTCATTTTCCTACAAAGATGAACTCGATCGCATATGTAAAGGTTGCGTGGATACCGGACCTCCTTCTACCAAAAAAAACAAAGCAAACAAAACTGAAAGCGAAACCCAATCCTAAGAGTCACGTGTGTAAATACATGTAAACAGAATTCTGTTACCATTACCACTAGAGACAAGTGTATAAAAACATTAGCAAGGCACACACATAATACAGGACAAGTTTACGGTTCAATATCTCTCTATATTCTGAAAGCGAAACCCAATCCTGAAGAGTCACGTGTGTAAATACATGTAAACAGAATTCTGTTACCATTACCACTAGAGACAAGTGAACATTAGCAAGGCACACACATAATACAGGACAAGTTTACGGTTCAATATCTCTCTATATTCTGAATCACTCTCTATTCTGACATGGTATCAGAGGACTCTTAAGCCTCTTAAGTTTACAGTTCAATACTCCCATGTGGACACTCCTTTTATTACAATGCCTAATGGACGACGTGCTTCAGTTGTTCATTATGACACTATTACCATAAATAGCCACCTTACCTTGTCTAATGTCTTGTATGTGCCCGATTTTCAATTCAATCTCATTTCCATTCAAAAATTATCAATTGAACTATTTTCTCATGTTGTGTTTACACCTCATGCTTATTCTTCAAGACCATTTGATGAAGAAATTAATGGTGACTGGTAGAGTTTTTAAGGGGCTATATGTTGTCTACAAATACATTCCTCATGCTTCTTCAAGCACGACATTGTCGGTTGGAACATTTACCATTTGATCTAATTCATCATGTTCATGCTAATATAGCTTCTCCTAAAGCACATTCCATTTGCACTATATGCCCTCAAGCACGACAACATCGTCATTCTTTTTCTCAATCCACGATTAGATCTAGCCACATATTTGATATTATCCACATAGACACCTGGGGTCCATACCGGGGACATGACCCTTACTTGCTCCCCACACCGGAAGTTCATAGACCGGACCGGAACTCACCCTTTAATAATCTTCTTTGTGGTAAGCGATACAGATATAGACCAATTTTGTTCAATATGTGATAATGAACGTATTTACAATAATTACAAAGGGAGCCCATAATTATATTCTAATTACAATTATATTCTATCACAATATGCCCCTCTTCATTTTCCTCGATCGTAAGACTTCCAAGACGAATGGTTCATTAGCTTCTTTTTGGGGATGATCTTCGACAAATGGTGGCTGCATTGGGATGTCTTTTATCCCTATGCAATTGGTTGACAATGGTTTTTGCTGCATGATTTTGTGTGCAATCTGGTTTTGGCCATTGGGTTCAGCCTGTGATGAGATTTGAATGATCACATTTGCTTCAGGAATATCTAATGAATTATCTCCGACCTATGCAAATAGAACATGAAGGGAAGTAGAACAATTTCCAAATCTGAAGATCCAATCCCATATTGTTGAAGTGCAAATAATTTGTTAATTAAGACGCTTTTCTTGATAAGGATGCAACTTTTTCTTGATCTACGCTTCTTGCTTGGGAGCCCTTTTGTTGCCTGAAGATCCAATGCATATTCCCATAAAAAGAAGCACCAGAAATAGGGCCAAGCAAAGCAAAACGAAGAAGAGTGCATTTTCTAATTTGCTTTCAAAGAAGAATGCACTCCTCGACTTCAAGCTCAGCCTTACAGCCAATCCGAAGGATCTTCATTCGAGTTGGAGTACTAGCAAAATGTTGTGAATGGAGGAGTTGAATGCTACGCTCTCACTGGACACGCTGTTTTTCTCTTTATCAAGCTTACATATATTGAAAGATGTCATATCGGATGCACCCTTTGTAAGATTTTCCAACTTGTTTGTGATACATACAACTACAATATATGTTCTTATATGAAAATCAAGCTACTTTTCGTGAACACTACTATATTAGGCTTGAAACATGCCACCCTAATGATAATATTGTAATGTTTTAGGTTAAGTAATTGGACTGGAGGAGCCATCTATCTCTACATTATCTTCTGCTTATTGGCCCAATTGTTAAAAGTGTCTTTCACTCATACTCTGTATAAGCTAAGATGATCATGTTTGAATTATTAGTATTTAGAACCAAAATAACAAACATCACACAAAATACTTTACATATGACTTCAGAGAAACTTAACAGTACATGCAAAGGTCACATATATATATGACTTAAATATTACCACTCACACAAAACACACTCACAAGGCTAATATCATTCACTCCCACCTTCATTTGCCTACAAAGATTCAACAAACCAAGATTCATTTTTTCAACGATGAAGAGACGACTCATATAATGAACCACTGATATCAAAGAGGAAACTTGATCGTAATATAATACCTTTTTCAAACCCAAAGGCTCCTTTTGATTATGGATTTGCACAATGATGTGTACACAAAGATCCTATTACCAACTCGATCGGACATCCGGAAGAAAGCATGTCTAGACCCAGCATGAAAGTTCATTATTCCAAAGATTCCCAACAGACCGAAAGCGAATCCTAATCCTAGAGCTGCATAAAAGGCTTCCCACTCGAATGCTTCATAATTTACTTCTTCTTCGACCAATGGGGGCTGTTTTTGGATGACATTGTCCCCGGAACACTTATTCGGTAGAGGCTCTCCGCATAGGTTGGGATTTCCGGCAAAAGAAGATGGATCAAAACTCTGCAACTGGGTGCTGGTTGGTATTCTTCCTGATAGATTGTTGCTTGATAGGTTCAATTTATTCAAGAAGGTCAATTCATCTAAGCTTTTTGGAATTTCTCTAGAAAGATTGTTAGATGATAACCACAAGACTTCTATGAATTTGAGTTGACCAATCTCATTGGGAATACTTCCATATAGGTTGTTGCTTGATAAGATCAAAGACCTCAGATACTTCAGAGAAGTCAGCTCACTTGGAATGTTACCGGTTAAACAATTGTCAGAGAGATCAATAACATTCCATTGTGGGAGGTTTTGAACAGACTCGTTTGCCAATATTCCCTTCCACATAATCGACGCATAATCCAGATATTCCGCACCAGCAATCATTGTGTAAAACTTACCAATTCGTGGAGCATGATTGCCTTGAATGAAGCTCTCGAAGCTTTGATCTTTAGCCATGGAAGTGAAGTTGTGGACACATTTTGGAATTGATCCTGATATTCTATTACAAGATAGGTCCAACACTTGAAGCATTTGAAGATGGCACAAACTTGAAGGTAAATCTCCCGAGAAATTATTCGATCGAAGGTTTAGAAAAATCAAACTTGACAAAGTATCTCCTATCCAAATTGGGAGACATCCTGAGAAGTTGTTTTTTTGGAGTTCTAAGATCACCAATTGAGTGCAGTTTTTCAGTGAAGAAGGCAAATTTCCACGAAATCTATTATTATTCAAATGAAGTGTATTGAGTTTCCACAAGGAGGCAATATTGCTAGAAAGAGTTCCAGACAACATGTTATTTGCTAGATTTAGTATCGTAATGGAAGGAAGTTGAAATATCCAATCAGGAGGTGAGCCGAGTAGAAGGTTGTTAGAGAGGTTGATGTGTGTCATCAGGGAAGGAGGAAAAACTCGAGAATTAATTATTTTCTTTGGGAAGGAGGAAAAACTCGAGAATTTATTATTTGAAAAATCTATTAGTATTGCATAAATCGATAAGAAAAATTTTGCTGGGATACGACCTTGAAAGTCGTTGAAACTCAAATCCATCACAACAAAGTCAAAGAATACGTTAGGTATTGTGCCGTGAAGTTTGTTATGAGAAAAATTCAAGTTGATAAACCAATTGTCAAGATTCCAAAAGGAATTAGGAACAACACCGGATATGGAGGAGTTTGATATGTCAAGACTAATCAATGATCTTTGTGTCAAAACCCAATTTGGAAAGTGAGGACCTACTATACAAGATCGTACAATTAGATCATTTATTATGAATGGAGGCACCCATATTTCACTAAAGTTGAATCTCAAATGATAATTTTGTGACAAGTCTAAGTAACTTAAATTGGAGAACCTTGAGAAGTGTGCATCTGCTATGACACCATTCAAGGAGTTCAACGAAAGGTCTAAATATGAGATGCTAGCTGGGATTTTGTTGAAAGTTTCAACTTCACTTATTCTATTGTAAGAAGCATCCAAATAATTTAGGTAAGCAAGTTTTGAGAAATTTGAAAGAGTATCAATGAGATTATAAGAGATATATAGTTTTGTCAGGTTCCAAAAATTTGGAAGTCTTTCAATGAGATTATAAGAGACATCTAGTTGTGTAAGGCTCCGAAAATTTGGAAGAGAGCAATTTGAAAAGATAACGTACAATGAGTTATGAGAAAGATCTAAGGACGAAATGCTTGTTGGAAGATATTGGAGAATTGAACATAGGTCTCCACTCATTTTGTTATGGGAAGCATCGAAGTTTGACAAAAAAGACAACTTTGAGAGATCTGGAAGTTTATGAAAGAAATTTCCAGAGACACTTAGAGTGGTTAGGTTCAACAAAGATGAAGAAAGTGGTTCAAGAGCAGCCATGCTCAAGTTTATAAAGCTCAAATCAAGTTCTTTCAAAGCAGAAAGCTGAGAAAGCCAGTGCAAATTATTAGCATGTAAGCCAACATTTCCTCTGAGAGAAAGAGTTTTCAATTTGGTTAGGTTTTGAAGATGGGGAGGAATTATACCAAAAAATCCAGAATGATCAAGATGAAGAGAAGTTAATGTGGTAAGGGAACCTATAAATTGGGGTATTCTCATAGAAAAGTTGTTTCCGCCAAGATTCAAAGATAACAACTGGTGCAATCTAAGTAAGGATGGCCGAAGTTGATGGCTTACCAAATATCCTCCAATATCGAGGGAAACCACATGTCCAGTGTGGTTGTCACAATCAACTCCACCCCATTTACAACACTCAGTATTTTTGATGTTCCAAGTTGAAAGATGCAAGTAAGGATCGGCAGTAAAGCTATGCTTAAAGTCGAGGAGTGCATTCCTCTCTTCCTTCATGCAAAGGACTCTCGAATCAACGGTGCATGGAAGGAGGAGTAGCACAAATAGCAGCAAAACAAAAGGAACTCTCATGTTTTTTGAAATCATAAGTAGTTTGAAGAGGAGACGATGAATGTTACGATTGACATCCACATTATTTATAATTGAAGGTGTCAAATTCCATGTGGACTTCAGTCAACTCAATTATTGAAAGCATACAAATAAATCTCAAATTAGTGAAAAGCACACCAACAAGTCTAGGTCATAAATATATAAGTATCAATTATCAGTTTGTTCACAGATTTTTCCCAAGGTTCAACTCAATTATTTAATGTTATATATATATATATATATATATATATATAGTTTCTAACTAATCTCTACGGGTATACGTTACTATGACTTTTAATTATATTTTTGAAGTTACTGAAGAAAATGGTACGAATGAGGAAGAATAAATTAGCTATATTACTCGATCTTGTTTCATGCAATTGCTTCTACATTTTTCATATTAAAAAAATAGAATAAATTAGCTATATTACTCGATCTTATTTCATGCAATTGCTTCTACATTTCTCATATTACATAGCAAAGCTATTCACCTTTTTATTAGTATGGTTATGTTGAAAGGTCGTTCGTAGACTTTGGATAGGAAATATCCAAACTACTTTTATGTGTTAAGTGCCCATTTAGTTGAAGCGGTGGAATGAAAACGGAATGATATCGAATAAGGGTAGAGAAACGAAATGGAATGGATGAGATTAATTTTATGTGTTAAAAGACCTCTAACTAAAAGTAGTATTTGATTGATTCGGAATCATTTCGTTACCGGAAATTATTCCGTTACTGTAAAAGTCTTCGTACAAGTCTTTCTTCCAATTTCCAACCCTCCAAATTTGCTCATACAAAGGACAAAAGCAACAACTATACGCTTTAGTTTCAATAATTTTGGTTTTTGGTTTTTTGATTTGTCCAAATTTTTTAAAATAGCTTCTGTGGTAGAGAAAGCTCATTATGGGTTGAGCAATCTCTTGGAAGATTACCAGTTAAACACGTTAACTGAATATAGTTGTCCATGAAAGTGAAGTTGTGGAGGTGGAGTTGGTCCTGATATTCTATTACCACACAGATCCAAGAATTGAAATTAAAGCTTGAAGATGACACAAATTTGGCCTTAAGCTGAGAACAACCAACCATGACCAGGACGAATCGTCTTCGAATAGATTATTACACAAGTTTGAGAGTCTATCTATAAGAAATATCTGATAGAACTCATATTGTAAATAGAGTTATATAGCGGGTGCCCTATGTAATTATTGTAAATACGTTGGTTATTTATATGACCGTCAGTCAATGAAAACTCCAAGGGGAATTTATTCACATTCTCACATGGTATCAGAGCCTTCTCTCCTCTAACCCTACTTCCGCTGATTTTCCTTCCTTACGTCTGTCGAGGTCACCCCTTCGCCTCCGGACCTTTCAATTAATATCTTCAATGGCTTCCGACAAAAAATCCTCGTTCCATTCTGCTCTCGGAATCTCAAACATCAAGAACAATATCGCCCTTGTTCTTGATCATGACACTCCATACGCATCTTGGGTCACTCTTTTTCGCGTCACTACGAAGGCTCATAATGTTCTGGATCATATTGATGAAGCAGTTCCGCGCCCCACCGACATCGACAATACATTATGGCTTCAGGTTGATGCTACTGTTCTCCAATGGATATACAGTACGGTTTCTCGCGACATTCTTCTTCAAATTCTTGATTCCGACGACACTGCGCTAGACGCTTGGAAGCGAGTTAAAGACATTTTTCAGGATAACAAGAATACTCGTGCGGTGTATCTGGAGCACGAGTTTTCCAACTGTAAGTTATCCGGTTTCTCCTCAGTTAATGCTTACTGTCAACAACTAAAATCATTGGCCGATCAACTAAAGGGTGTCGGATCACCGTTTCCTGCTACGCGCCTCGTTCTTCAATTAATTTCGGGTCTACCGTCTGAATACAACGCGGTGGCTAGTTTTATTCAGCAAACTGATCCTCTACCGAGTTTTACAAAAGCTCGTTCTCAACTTCTTCTTGAAGAAACAAGATTGTCGACTCAGTCCGGTTCGGGGAACACCTCGTCAGCCCTAACTGCCGCCACACAAGCATCCTCCCAGGGTGCTGTTGCGTCATCCCAGTCGCCGAGTCCGTCGGATCAGTCCAACAGAGGTCGCGGCCGAAATTGAAAGGGCAAATCCCGCAGCAACGCGTCACCCACAGCAGCAGCAAATCAAGCCCAAACACGTTTTGTTTGGCGGCCCAATTATGGCTGGATACCGGCCCATGCTTCTGCTCCCCCTAACAGACAGGCCCCTTTTTCCCACGTTGTCCAGTGGCAGGCCCAGCTTCCTCCTGGCCCACCGTGCCCATATCCCACTATGCATTCTGGGCTTCTCGGACAGGGCCCACCAATAGCAGCCAATCAGGCTTTTTACACGCAGGATAGAGCTCCACAGCCCACATCCTTGGACACTGCATTCGCGACAATGTCGTTAAATCCGACGGACAATTTATGGTATATGGATACGGGAGCTACATCACACATGACGAACGATTCCGGTAATCTCTCGTCTTTTTCGTATAATGGTCAATTAAATTCGATAATTGTTGGCAATGGTATGCGAATTCCTTCTACAGGTCTTGGCGATGCCGTCCTTCCCACCACAAAACAACCTCTCCACCTATCCAATGTCCTTCTCGCACCCAAAATTGTCAAAAACTTAGTCTCTGTTAGACGTTTTACCACTGATAACCGTGCCTCTGTAGAATTTGACCCTTTTGGTTTTTCTGTGAAGGATCTGCAAACGGGGACAATTCGCATGAGATGTAATAGTTCTGGAGACCTCTACCCCGTCACAAGTCCACCTAGCCGTCCACATCATGCTCTTTCAGTTGAGTCATCGAGTCTATGGCACGCCCGTTTAGGTCATCCTGGCGCACCAGTGTTTGATTTCCTTCGTCATTCTTCTTTTTTCAAATGTAATAAGGCTAAGTTGACTTCTCTTTGTCATACTTGCCAATTAGGCAAACATCATAGATTGTCTTTTGATCGTTCACATACTAGTTCTCTTGCACCTTTTGACATTATTCATAGTGATCTTTGGACCTCCCCGATTCCAAGCAAGGAAGGTTACAAATATTACTTGTTATTTCTTGATGATTTTTCTCATTTCTTATGGGTTTATCCCATTAAATTCAAATCTCAAGTTTTTCAATTGTTTGTGCAATTTCACCAACTAGTAAAAACACAATTTCAAGTCAATATCAAGAGTTTTCAATGTGACATGGGACGTGAATTTAATAATTCGGCATTCCACAATTTCTTTCGCTCTCATGGCATCATTTTTCGATTCTCTTGTCCTCACACATCCTCCCAAAATGGCAAAGCTGAACGTGTCATTCGAACGATCAATAACATGATGCGTTCTCTACTTTTTCACGCTTCTATTCCCGTCTCTTTTTGGCCTTTTGCTTTGGAGACATCCTGCTATCTTTTGAACATTCTTCCTTCCACCACCATTCAAAATAAATCTCCCACTCAAGTGTTGTATCTTACAACACCATCTTTCAGTCATCTTCGAGTCTTCGGTTGTCTTTGTTATCCTAATCAAAGCGCAACCATGTCTCGCAAGCTTCAACCACGATCTTCTCCATGCATTTTTCTTGGTTACCCAACATATCATCGGGGGTATAGATGTCTAGATCTAGCAACAAATAAATTTTTTCTATCTCGTCATGTGACTTTTGACGAATCGATTTTTCCGTTTGCTAGTCGCTCCTTTTTCAATCCGGAAATTTGTACTCCATTACGTGAGGATGGGGATATGACCCATTATCACCGTGCCCAGCTGGAGCTCCTGCTTCCTGTAGACAGCCCATCCCAGCCGGCCCTTCCCTCCTCACCTAACGTACCCAGCCCAGCTTTTGTCCCTGGCCCATCTGCAGTTTCTGGCCCTCCACTTACCAATAGTTCACACGGCCCAACTCTAGTGCCATCACCCTCCCAGTCCGGCCCACCTTCACTATCTCCGGCCCAGTCGCTTGTCCCACATCCTCCAGATACAAGTTCAGCGACTATCCCTCAGCCCATAAATCCGGCTCCTCCCATTACTTTGCCCAACCGACCACAAACTCGGAGTTGCTCCGGTATAGTCAAGCCTAAACCGATATTCGACCTCTCCGTCACCACTACACCATCATCCAAACTTATCTCGCCCATCCCAAAATCTCACAATTTAGCCCTCCAAGACCCGTATTGGAACCATGTCATGCTCGACGAATATCGAGCCCTTATGCGAAATAAGACTTGGGTTCTGGTTCCTCGTCCCCCTGATGCTAACATTGTGAGATGTATGTGGATTTTTCGCCATAAGTACAGGTTTGATGGTTCTCTTGAACGTTATAAGGCTCGTTTGGTTGCCAACGGATGTTCACAACAGGTTGGCATTGACTGCGATGAAACTTTCAGCCCAGTTGTGAAACAAGCCACTATCAGGACGGTACTCAGCATTGCAGTTTCTCGTTCTTGGTCCATCCATCAACTTGACGTTCAAAATGCCTTCTTGCATGGGCATTTAAAAGAGACGGTTTATATGTTCCAACCTCCTGGTTTTCGTGATTCATCTAGATCTAATCATGTATGTTTACTGCAGAAGTCTCTATATGGTCTTAAGTAGGCACCCAGAGCTTGGTTTCAGCGTTTTGCAGGCTTCTTGCTTCAAATCGGATTCATCGGCAGCAAGAGTGACTCATCCCTCTTCATCTACCGTCATGGATCCCACATTGCCTACTTGCTTCTCTATGTCGATGATATTATTCTCACTACATCCTCAGCTGAGCTGCGTATCCATCTGACCGCCCTTTTGGGTAAGGAATTTGCCCTTAAGGATCTCGGGGCATTATCTTACTTCTTGGGCATTTCCGTTCGTCGAGATACTTCTGGCCTATTCTTATCACAGGAAAGTACGCCAAGGAGATTGTTGACCGTGCCAAAATGACGAACTGCAAACCTTCTGCTACACCTGCAGAAACCTCTGTAAAGCTCAGTGCATCGTGTGGTCCAGCTGTCAGTGACCCGACCCTGTACAGAAGTTTAGCTGGGGCGCTTCAATACTTGACTTTCACACGTCCTGATATCAGTTATGCAGTACAACAAGTTTGCCTTTTCATGCACGATCCCAGAGAAGCTCACTTTGCTGCCCTCAAACGTATTATCCGCTACATTTCTGGCACTTCATCATTAGGTATCACCATTTCTCCTTCTCCAAAGTCAGATCTGATTGCTTATACAGATGTCGACTGGGCTGGATGTCCTGATACCCGCCGTTCCACCTCCGGTTATTGTGTCTTCTTCAACGACACTTTGATCTCGTGGTCTGCCAAACGCCAATCTGTGGTTTCCCGATCTAGCGCCGAGGCAGAATATCGAGGTGTTGCCAATGTTGTGTCAGAATGTTCCTGGCTTCGCAATTTACTGTTGGAACTTCATTGTCCACTTACCAAAGCCTCTGTAGTTTATACAGACAACATCTCAGCAACGTATCTTGCCAGCAATCCGGTTCAACACCAACGAACCAAGCATATAGAGATTGATATCCACTTCGTCAGAGATAAGGTTGCCCGCGGTCATATTCGAGTTCTCCACGTCCCATCGGCCTTCCAGTACGCAGACATATTTACAAAAGGTCTCCCCAGACAACTGTTTTTAGATTTTAGATCCAGTCTTACTGTATTACCTCCTCCAGTTTCGACTGCGGGGGTATGATAGAACTCATATTGTAAATAGAGTTATATAGCGGGTGCCCTATGTAATTATTATAAATACGTTGGTTATTTATATGACCGTCAGTCAATGAAAACCCCAAGGGGAATTTATTCACATTCTCACAATATCCAAACTTTCAAGATTCACTCCAGGTGGGGAACAATTTGATGAGGGAGTTGCTAGAAAGATCCAATTTGATTAGGTTTGTTAATTGGAAGATACTTTGAGAATTGAATCAAGATTGAAGCATCTAAAATTATTAGGGAAGTAGTGGGTTTTGAGAGATCCGGAAGTATGTGTATGAGGTTCTGATCGAGGAATATATAATGAAGATGAATGTAGAAAGCTCAAATGTGACGTTGCTCAAGCTGACATAGCTCAAATTCTGTAACTTGAAATGATATGTTTCATTTTTATAGTGTCAAATTGTCTAAAATGGCAAGTTGAAGGTTTCTAAATGTACATAGTATTCAAAGTCTTCGTACAAGTCTTTCTTTGTATTATTAAAGAGTTTGGGTTGTGACATAAACTTATATGATGAGATAGCAATGAAACTTGTCTTTTCTTGGAATTATGTTTTCCAACTTTGTTTGTGCAACTTGCATTGTATACTACCTATACAATGCTTGTGTATTTGATACACAAGTGGTGCATTAGAAATTTTGAATCGCTCAACAATTTCATCCCAGAGTTCTTTTGCAGACTCGGCATAAGAGAAGTTTCCTGCCAAATCTCTCTTCATCTGATGTATTAAATCCAACGTCGAACCATGTAATCTGCCCTAGCTAAACCATCTCGCTAATGTACTTTGGAGCAACACAAGGTTGGTACTAGCTACTTACCTGGATTATCTGAAGTAGCGAGATAAAGTGGATCATTCGAGTTTCTTGGCATCGATTTCTCCGTGATCTGATTATGTGAATCCATGATTTCCCAAGCAAGAGTCGATATGCGCTTATAAACTTAATCGCAAAGGAAGAACGAGATAGCTTGTGTAGAGGAAGCTATAGACACATATGTATCTGAATGTATTGCATATATCTCCACATGATTCACTATTACATTGATTTGAATATATAGAAATTTGAATATATAGAAGATTATGTTGGGCCTTGGGATTCTGTATGGGCCTTTGGGTTATGTACTCTAGTATGCCCCCTCGAGTTTGTAGGGAAAAACTCCGCTGCGTTCCCGACTCACTCCGAGTATATAAGCGGGTATTTTGTTGCGCACTCACACTCGTACACCTCACTTGTGTATAAGCCTTTTGATCGAACTCACTCACACTTCATTACAAGCAAAATGAGGTTGGTACATGTATATATACAAGTGTAAGGTCGGCAAACACTAAGCCCAAAAAGGCACCGACATGCACTTTTCACAATGAAGATATTACAAGTGATAATTCTAGATAA
Organism: Fagopyrum homotropicum; assembly: GCA_033239125.1. NCBI lineage: Eukaryota > Viridiplantae > Streptophyta > Magnoliopsida > Caryophyllales > Polygonaceae > Fagopyrum > Fagopyrum homotropicum. Next base: position 12,480,599 of record BSWB01000007.1, read on the forward strand.
ATCCATACTTATCTTCACCAATCTATATTTAAAAACTAATCATGATTTCTCTTGTTAATTCTAGAACATTCCACCTTAAACGTATATGAAGTCATGGGCCCTTCTTCAATTATTTTCTAATCAAGCCCAAAGCAAGTGTGTAAATAATTAAGCCCATTACTTGATAATTCAAATACGAATTAGCCCAACAATTCCTCCCTTAATTCATATTTGAAATACCTCAACCGTATCCGAAAATGTTACCTTCATTCGCTTCTTAGCTCCGGCGCCACCACATCTTTCTCGCACCGCTCTTCCATCTAAGAAGCAAATATTCTTCTCATCTTTGCGGCCTCGCATCACCAAGTGTCTCCTCTTGATCACCTCGTACCAGCTTCTTGTGCCGACGAACCTATACCCCTCCATCGTCATTGCACCCAACGAGATGACATTCACGTTCGCCGATGGCACGTACCTCACATTGTGTAGAGTGTGGCTTGTACCATTATGAAACCTCATCCTCACGCTTCCGGTACCTTCTGTTGGAGATTTGGGCTATGTCTTCATTGTAACCGTTGAGCTTGTCTTGAGACAAGGTGCAATGAGTTGTTCACATGTGTGTCACTATGGTCCGGGTTGCGGGAGGCAAGCCAAGTGACCGGCACTAAGAACAACTAGTATTATAAGAGGAGTCGAATCAAAGCAAGGTAATTCACGACAAGGTCAACTTGTGCTAGCTTTTAGAAGGCCGACGTTTGGGGCTTTTTAGCCATATTTTATCGGCACATATTTGGTTCTTAGGCCTTATATTGGCTAAAGAATATGTGGTTAAAAACTGGGAGCAATCCAAGCTCAAAGGCTTAGTGAGTGTCAATGAAGCAGCTAGTGAGCTTCTTAAGGAGCTACACTAGCTTGAGCTAAGATATTGAGTATTTGAGGATCTTGAAGCTTACCCTAGCTATATTAAAGTGAATGAAGCTCATTGGAAGTGTTTGGACCAAGAAAAATAAGCTAGCTCTAAGCTAGCTCCGGGGAGCGGTTTTGGGCTCCCTATGTGGGCCTCGGGCCTCGGGCTTTCTAGGGCTTCAAGGCCCATCTTCCAAGTAACTTCCAAGTAACTTCCATAACCGCTTTTAACCGCTTTTAACTCCCCAAAACCGTGGCCCCCTATGCCTATAAAAGGGAGAGCCATTTGCACTTGATTCTACATTCGTTTTTGCAATAATAAAGCTTCTAGTTCCATTGTATTGACATTGGATAGGCCTTCTTATAAGCTTGTTTGTAAAACTCGAAAGACCAGTATAGTTCCTTTGTATTGACAAAGGATAGGCATCCATCTTAGTTTGGTTTTGTATTGACAAAACCTAGGAATACCCTTTCTACAAAGTAAGACAAGTAAGTCTTTTACTTAGTCTTTGTAACGTGTAACGTTTTATCCCACTAAGGTATTTGGATATTCTCGGTGTAGGGGAGAATACACTTAGAAGGAAAATTCATTTATGAATGACTCATTACATTATCCAAGTCAATGGTTTTAACATATAACAACCGGTTTATAAGACGTGTAATTGAACTTAACTTCTATTAGAGTTTTGTCTACTCTTTTTTGGAGATTACAAACTCTTGCTTGAGTTTTGTCTACTCCTTTGGAGACTACAAACTCTTGATTGAGTTTTGTCTACTCCTTTGTGGAGATTACGAACTCTTAGTTGAGTTTTGTCTACTCCTTTGGAGACTACAAACTCTTGATTGGGTTTTGTCTACTCCTTTGCGGAGATTACAAACTCTTGGTTGGGTTTTGTCTACTCCTTTGTGGAGATTACAAACCCTTGGTTAATAACTAGTTTTTAGTTCAAGATAATTATATAATTTGTTTGGCAATTGGGAGAACCGTCTACTCACATAAGTGAGACTACGGCCCTTTGGTCTAAAACCGGACACCGAAAATCCAACAATCTTCTAAGTGTATTTATTGTTAATTGTTTTGTAGGATTGGATTGATCAATAATGAGTAAGACGTTAATGACAGAAATGACTTCTCGTTTTGGGAAGTTGAATAAGTTTGAGGGTGTAGACTTTAGGAGGTAGCAAAAGAAAATGCACTTCCTCTTGACTACACTAAAAGTCGCTTATGTACTCACTACACCTAGACCGGCCGAGCCGGTTGATGATATGGTGGAGGAGATAGAGGTTGTCCGACGAAGGAGCAAATGGGATAATGATGACTACATATGTAGTGGTCATATTCTCAATGGCATGAGTGATGCATTGTTTGATGTCTACCAAAGTGTAGAGTCATCAACATCAATGTGGGATCAACTAGAGTCTAAGTACATGGCGGAGGATGCTTCATCTCGCAAATTCTTAGTCTCGGATTTTAACTCATATAAAATGGTGGACTCAAGGCCGGTAATGGAACAATACAATGAATTGCTCCGGATTCTTGGGAGGTTCACTCAACATGCCATGCATATGGATGAGGCCATTGCGGTTTCGTCTATAATGGATAAGCTCCCCCCTTCGTGGAAGGACTTCCGCCATGTGCTTAAGCACAAGAAGGAAGAACTCACGTTGGTGGAACTTGGCTCTCACCTTCAAATTGAACAAGGCCTTAGGGCACAAGAAGGGGGACTCAAGAAGGAAGATAAAACTTCTACTTCCCACGAGGCCAACATGATGGATGGCAAGGGCAAAAGGAAGAGGTTCAAAGGAAAGGACAAAGGCAAGGACAAGGGAAATAAGTCCAAGAAGTCCAAAAAGGATAATGTTGACAAAAAACCAAAAGGTTTTGTTGGAAGTGTGGCAAGACTGGCCACTTCAAGCGGGATTGCAAGGTTAAGGACGATGGATCCAAGGGTGGAGGCCAAAGTGGCCAAAACCCATTAAACCAAGGTGCCTCACTTATGAGTCTTGATTCTAACTTTGATATAAATTCTGATTTGAATTATGTGTCATTGACTTTTGAATGTTTGTCCATGCAGGATGATGACCTTGGATGGTGGGTGGACTCGGGTGCAACAACTCATGTTTGCAAAGATCGGCGTTGGTTCAAGACATACGCTGTTGCAAACGATGGATCACTCATACATATGGGAAACGAGTCTACCACCCCCGTTCTAGGAAGAGGACGGGTTGATCTGTACTTCACAAGTGGCAAGACACTAGTCTTGTCAAATGTACTACATGCACCGGCCATTAGAAAGAATGTGGTTTCTGGTGGTGTACTCAACAGGCTTGGCTTCAAACAAGTCATAGAAGCCGACCGCTATGTATTATCTAGGAGAGGAACATTTGTAGGCTTTGGCCATTGGAACAATAATATGTTTCTTCTCTCTTTATGTAATAAACTTTCTAATAGTAATATAAACAAGAACAATTTGTTTACATTGTCTTCTTCTTCTTCTTCTTCCAATTGTGATTTTGTTAAATGGCATGCACGACTTGGACATGTTCATTTTAAGCGTATGAATGACATGACTAAGGATGGTAGTTTACCTAAACTTGACTTGCCAAAAGACAAGTGTAAAACGTGCATGTTGACCAAGATAATAAGACTTCCATTTCCTAGAGTTGAAAGAGAACAATCAATGCTCGGCTTAGTCCACTCGGATCTAGGCGACTTGCACTCTACTCCTTCATTAGGAAAGAAGAAGTATTACGTAACATTCATAGATGATTACTCTAGGTATTGTTACGTATATCTACTCTTTGCAAAGAGTGATGCCTTAGACAAATTCTATGTATTCAAGAATGAATCTGAGTTACAACAAGGTACCTTAATAAAAAGACTACACACGGATCGTGGTGGTGAATTTATGGATAAGGAATATTTCGAGAGTGTCGGGATCATACGTGAGACCACGGCACCTTACACACCACAATCAAATGGTGTGGCCGAACGAAAGAACCGAGTGCTTAAAGAGATGGTCAATGCCATGTTATCTTACTCGGGTCTTAAGCATTCGTTTTGGGGTGAAGCTATGCTCACGGCAAACTACTTGCTTAATCGTGTTCCAAACAAAAGAAGCAAGAAGACTCCTTATGAACTATGGTTCAAAAGGAAGCCAAACCTACATTACTTACGAGTTTGGGGATGTCGAGCCATAGTAAGGCTCAATGACAACAAACGTAAAACTTTAGGTGAAAAAGGTGTTGAGTGTGTGTTCATTGGCTATGCAGAACACTCCAAAGCTTATAGGTTCTATGTGATAGAACCAAATGACTTCATCTCGGTTAATACCGTAATAGAGTCTAGGGATGCCATCTTTGATGAAGATCGCTTCACCTCGGCTCCTAGGCCTAGGGAAGTGATCAACATGACTTTAGATGAGGAACACCCAAACAAGCATCGTAGGATTCAAGATGAATCCTGGGAAGCGTCTCACGGGCTTGACTTGCCAGAGATTGCTCCTATGAGCAATAATTTGTCCCAAAAATCAATTTTCCAAGTGTTCTTGGTTGAAGGGTCAAGGGATAATGAAATGGATCGTCACTCTTACTTTCATATGGATAAGGATCCAAAGACATTTGATGAGGCCATGAAGTCTCAAGATGTTGCCTTTTGGAAGGAAGCAATCCAAGAGGAGATGGACTCCATTATGGGCAATCATACATGGGAGTTAGCCAACCTTCCTTCCGGTTGCAAACCTTTGGGATGCAAATGGATCTTCAAGAGGAAGATGAAAGTTGACGGTTCCATTGACAAGTTTAAAGCACGCTTGGTCATCCAAGGCTTTAGACAAAGGGAAGGTGTCGATTACTTTGACACATATGCTCCGGTGGCTAGGATTATAACCATTAGGTTATTAATAGCTATGGCGGCTATACATAATCTAGTGATTCATCAAATGGATGTCAAGACAGCATTCCTTAATGGTGATCTAGATGAGGAAGTGTATATGAGACAACCTGAAGGGTTTGTTTTAAAAGGACAAGAGCACAAAGTATGTCGCTTGGTCAAATCCTTGTATGGACTAAAGCAAGCTCCAAAACAATGGCATCAAAAGTTTGATGATGTTGTATTGTCAAATGGATTTAAGATAAATCAAGCTGACAAGTGTGTCTATAGTAAGTTTGATCATACCGGTCAAGGTGTGATCATATGCTTATATGTTGATGACATGTTGATCTTTGGAACAAACCAAAGACAAGTAGATCTTACTAAGGATTTCTTGTCCACTAAGTTTTCTATGAAAGACTTAGGTGAGGCGGATGTGATTCTAGGCATAAGAATCAAACGTGATGCTAAAGGCTTAAGCCTCACGCAATCACACTACATTGAGAAGATTGTCAAACGCTTCCAATGTGATAAAAGTACAATTGTTAGTACTCCTATGGACTCAAGTGAGAAGTTGATGCCCAACCAAGGATCAGCTGTCTCTCAACTTGAGTATGCACAAGTAATAGGATGTTGCATGTATGCAATGACAAGCACTAGGCCAGATATTGCTTTTGCTATTGGTAAATTGAGTAGGTACACAAGTTGTCCTAGCTCACAACATTGGAAGGCACTAAGGCGTGTGCTTAGGTACCTCAAGGGGACCATGGGTTTTGGCATCTTGTACAGTAAGTATCCTTCAGTGATAGAAGGCTACTCGAATGCGTCATGGATCACTAATCTAGATGATCACTCATCCACCACATGATGGGTTTTCTTGTTAGGTGGTGGTGCCATTTCGTGGGCTTCAAAGAAGCAAACATGCATCACAACCTCGACCATGGAGTCCGAGTTTGTGGCACTTGCCGCTGCCGGCAAGGAAGCTGAATGGCTAAGAAATTTGGTTCTAGAAATTCCTCTATGGCCAAAACCGGTTTCTCCTATCTCGATTCATTGTGATAGTGCAGCTACGTTGGCTAAAGCTTATAGCCAAACGTACAATGGGAAATCAAAACATCTTGGTGTGAGACATAGCTCGGTTAGAGAGCTCATAACTCACGGTATAATATCGGTCGATTTTGTGAGAACCCACAATAATCTAGCCGATCACTTAACCAAGAGCTTGGCTAGGGACTTAGTTCAAAAGTCAGCCAAGGGGATGGGGTTAACGACCTAAATTGATAACGACTTGTCGTGGGACACCCAATTCGCCTATGGCTTGATGCCTTAGCCGAATTCAATGAGGAAAGCCCATTCCAAGAAGTTGTGAGCATAAAATGTCCATCCAAGGTAATGCTCTATGCCTATATAATATGTATAGTTTGAAATATGTAATTTCTTAACAACTCTTTTGAAAAATTGCAATTATAGGTGCAAGATCAAAAGAGAGTTGGCTACGTGAACGTGAAGTGTCCAGGCTTCTTCGAGGGAGTAGATGGTCGACTCGCCTATATGTTCATTAAAGGATTAGGACACAATAGCCTTTAAATGTGTCATTTATTTGTAAAGGAAATGTAAATTTCGTGTATGTTGCCTTCATGTACTTAAACAAGTTGAGTGGTTCAATCCATTAGGACACCACAATTCTTTAGTGCAGAATGTGTAATTATACTAATTCAATAAATTCAATCAAAAGACATTTATGATTATGCGAATATTTTGTTTGGATGTATGTCTATTAAAAGTTTCTTGACTTTGCTCAAATGGGGGAGGAATGTTGGAGATTTGGGCTAAGTCTTCATTGTAACCGTTGAGCTTGTCTTGAGACAAGGTGCAATGAGTTGTTCACATGTGTGTCACTATGGTCCGGGTTGCGGGAGGCAAGCCAAGTGACCGGCACTAAGAACAACTAGTATTATAAGAGGAGTCGAATCAAAGCAAGGTGATTCATGACAAGGTCAACTTGTGCTAGCTTTTAGAAGGCCGACGTTTGGGGCTTTTTAGCCACATTTTATCAGCACATCTTTGGTTCTTAGGCCTTATATTGGCTAAAGAATATGTGGTTAAAAACTGGGAGCAATCCAAGCTCAAATGCTTAGTGAATGTCAATGAAGCAGCTAGTGAGCTTCTTAAGGAGCTACACTAGCTTGACCTAAGATATTGAGTATTTGAGGATCTTGGAGCTTACCCTAGCTATATTAAAGTGAATGAAGCTCATTGGAAGTGTTTGGACCAAGAAAAATAAGCTAGCTCTAAGCTAGCTCCGGGGAGCGGTTTTGGGCTCCCTATGTGGGCCTCGGGCCTCGGGCTTTCTAGGGCTTCAAGGCCCATCTTCCAAGTAACTTCCAAGTAACTTCCATAACCGTTTTTAACCGCTTTTAACCGCTTTTAACTCCCCAAAACCGTGGCCCCCTATGCCTATAAAAGGGAGATCCATTTGCACTTGATTCTACATTCGTTTTTGCAACAATAAAGCTTCTAGTTCTATTGTATTGACATTGGATAGGCCTTCTTATAAGCTTGTTTGCAAAACTCGAAAGACCAGTATAGTTCCTTTGTATTGACAAAGGATAGGCATCCATCTTAGTTTGGTTTTGTATTGACAAAACCTAGGAATACCCTTTCTACAAAGTAAGACAAGTAAGTCTCTTACTTAGTCTTTGTAACGTGTAACGTTTTATCCCACTAAGGTATTTGGATATTCCCGGTGTAGGGGAGAATACACTTAGAAGGAAAATTCATTTATGAATGACTCATTACATTATCCAAGTCAATGGTTTTAACATATAACAACCGGTTTATAAGACGTGTAATTGAACTTAACTTCTATTAGAGTTTTGTCTACTCCTTTTTGGAGATTACAAACTCTTGCTTGAGTTTTGTCTACTCCTTTGGAGACTACAAACTCTTGATTGAGTTTTGTCTACTCCTTTGTGGAGATTACAAACTCTTAGTTGAGTTTTGTCTACTCCTTTGGAGACTACAAACTCTTGATTGGGTTTTATCTACTCCTTTGCGGAGATTACAAACTCTTGGTTGGGTTTTGTCTACTCCTTTGTGGAGATTACAAACCCTTGGTTAATAACTAGTTTTTAGTTCAAGATAATTATATAATTTGTTTGGCAATTGGGAGAACCGTCTACTTACATAAGTGAGACTACGGCCCTTTGGTCTAAAACCGGACACCGAAAATCCAACACCTTCAACCTTTAACTTCTCACCACTCACCGAGTTGAAGTGACCAAACTCTCCACCAACCTTCAAGGTGTCAAATAATGCTTGGTCTCTACAAACATGTATCGAGGCGGCGCTATCCATCACCCACTCTGAGTTGGCGGTCTCCTCACCCGTCGCCAAGTAAACATCTCCGTAATCAACTTCATCAACTTCACTGACCACATTTGTATGAGAGTCCTCTCTCTTCTTTCCCGGCGACATCTCTCTCAACTTCTTTAATTCTCCCCTCATCTGAGGACACCGGGCTTGCATGTGACCCTTCTCCCTGCAGTAGAAGCACTCAACCTCACTCAAATCTCGTCGCGAGCATGATCTCTGCCTCTGGTCATCATGCCTCCTCCATTGACTCCTCCCTCGTTCTCGCTCACCCGCAACTAGTATGCGATCCTCTCCTTTGTCGGTAACATCATTCTTCATCATCCTCTCACTCTCCCGCAAAGCAGCGGTCACCTCATCTAGCGTGAGAGACTTCCTTCCTACAAGTAACGTCTGCACCAAGGACTTGTAGGACTTCGGCAATGATGCTAGCAACAACAACGCTTGCTCCTCTTCTCCAATCTTGTCATCAGCATTCAACAATTGACATACTACACTAGTACAAAGACCCCCCTAGACCTCGCTTAGGTTGGAGCGGTTTGAAAGAACCGTGATCAAATGTATTTTCGGACCACGGTTATATGTATAACCGAGGTCAATTGTTTTTTATTTTATTTTTATAAATTTTAGAGCCCGGTTATATGATTTAACCGGGTTATTAAAATTTCGGACCCCGGTTTTTAAATAACCGTGGTAAAAAACGATGCCAGACCCCGGTTTTTGAATAACCGTAGCAAAAAAAAGCTAATTAAACGGCGTCGTTTTGAGCCTAAATAGGAAAACAATGCACCGCCCCCTCTCTGCCCTAACCTATCGATGCCGTCCTCCTTCGTGTTCACCCATACGGCGACTGTGGCGATTCTCCACCTTGATTCAAGTTACGTTAGCCCTAACCTATCGATCCCAACAATCCGGCGACTGGCAGCGGCGACTGGTGGAGGTGACTGGCGACTGCGGCGACTAGTTTATTTTGTACTCGTTGATTTGGTTTGCTTCTTCTCCTTTTCAAATTCCTTTTTACTGTCACGGATTTAGGTCAGCGCAATTTATTAGTGTTTGATTCTTTTGTTCGATTCAATTGTGATTTGATTTTTCGGTTGCGAAACACTAGCAGCGTACGACGCTTCGATAAAGTCCCGTACGACGCTTCGACAATGAAGAGCACATGTAAGTAAAAGCTTTCATGTTACTGTTTGCAAGTTTTATAGTTGATTCTAAAATACAAGGATCTTGGAATAGGGGGTTTCTGCAAGACAAGAAGAAACCATTAATATTTTCAATGGCAAGGCTAGATACAGTGAAGAACATTACCGGATCAACAGGCAGATGACCTTATCGAAGCGTCGTATGGGACTTTTGAAGAAAGCTCTAGAGATCTCCGTTCTTTGTGATGCTGAAGTCGCTCTTATTGTCTTCTCTCCCAAGGGTAATTAACTCCTCGATCGTCTTCTCAATCTACCTTTGAGGTTTGATTGATTCATCATTTACTTCATTATTATTACTTCATTACTATTACTTGATTTCATTTCATTTCTTCAAGTCGATCTCTGTATGATTTTGGATGTGTTGATTTGTATGATTTACTGTACCTTCAATTTCATCTATAAAGGAGAAACCAACTGTTATCTGTGAATTTTCAACACGAGGCTTTCAAAAGATTCATAGACAAGCAACAATCATTGATGAATCTTTCATGGTTGCTTTAGTGCAGTTATCAACCAGATATATGTAAATAAAGTAATTAGCCATTATGTTAACGAATGTTTTCTAGTTTTATTAAGAGATAAGATACAATAAATAAACAGTATAGCACTATATCAAAGCATGTTTAACTAGATTTCTATTCAAATTTTCAAGCTGAGTTAAAGAGGTTCTTTTCCAATGTGTAGTATTATCTACTATCTGGTGTAGCTAACTGTCAAATTACAATTAACTAATATTGCATGGCCACTATATTTTTATTGGAGTTTAGCTGTGAATCAACTCAACTATTATCACCAGACATAATTAGTACGTACTTTGCATGATTGATATTCTTCTTTTTCTCCCACTCCTCTCCTTTACCTATCTTGCCTGTACAATCACGAGAATGAAAAGTTTTTCGACTGATTTCTTTCTTCACAATCTTTTGCAATAGGTCAAGTGATGGGGACATAGCAGACTCCCTTTGGGTTATTTTCACGGGTAAGAAAAAAATATTAGTAGACCATAGAAGTATGTCAATGGCAAGTTATATTAATATTGTTCTCTTCCATGGAATTTTTCTGCAATGACATTGCTTAGCAATAATTCTTTAATCTATCAATGTGTACCTTGTCTAGAAACTTATGTGATGCATCAAAACTCATTGTTAAGTTTTACAACCCAGTTAATCACCAATATCATGGCAAAGGTGGCATTCTTGTGCTTAGATTAGCTTGATATTGGTGTTATCCTTTTAAAATGTAGCCGTGTCTGAAATAGGTATATATATGCTAGATTATTGGAATTTTAAGTGGATCTAATTTCAGTACATAATCTACTTTCTGTAACTTCAATTTAAGATTTATTTATCGTCTATAGTTGATTTAAGTGGATCCAATTTCAGTACATAATCTGCTTTAGGGTAAAGAAACCTTCAGTTTAAGGTTTATCCATTGTCTATAGCGCGTTTTGTGTTTGGAGATGTCATTATTATACATTGTTATGTCCATATAATAGTGTGTTGTTTCTTCCTAACAATAATTAGAGAGATAACTGTTTTTAGTTTACCTGAAATTAGTAGGATGACTAGGATCGGTCATAGTTGGAAATAAATTATTGGTTTGTTATGTCCATATAATAGTGTGTTGTTTCTTCCTAACAATAATGAGACAGATAACTGTTGGTTATCTGAAATTAGTAGGATGACTAGGATCGGCCATAGCTGTAAATAAATAAGGTGGATAAGACATGCTTAACTATTACAGATTGCACATTGCCGTGGGTGTATAGTTTGAGTCATTACCCTGATAAAGTTCAAAAGGATGTTATTTGGCTTGTTTTCATAAAATTACTTTTCAGCTGTATTGGAAATGTTTGTTGCTTTTACAACCAATGGAGTTACTAGCTAAAAAAAATCAACTACATGTACATCTAAAGCGATAAGATGATACTAAAAAACAGAAAAGAAGAGGGACATAATATTTTGGATGGACAACCAATGGACTTAGCAGGTAATGTTTTTCATCTATTTTGTGTCTCCACCTATAATCCTAATCCCCAAGCGAGAGAAAATGATACTTTAAAATTGATGATAAGTAGGAAACATTTTCTCAATCCGATTAGGGCTTTCCTTTGGCAATCTTTTGCAGTCCATATCATCTTTTAAAATTGATGATAAGTAGGAAACATTTTCAGCATTCTGCTGGAAGCCATTTTGCTTCATTTTTACCATATTCAGTAATGGAATACCCAGATAAGTAGGACTATGCCATGTACTTGGTTGTGTGGAAGTGTCTGGCTAAATTGTAGGTCAAAGGAGTGATATTTCTTAGGTATTAATTCTACTATCATTATTATTGAACATGCCATGTACTTGGTTGTGTGGATCTGTCTAGTCAAATAGTAGGTTAGTGATTTTCTTAGGGGTATTAAACTCTATTTTTATTATTGCGTGTCGTACTAAATACATAATGATATTAGAAAATGTGCAGACTGCATTATGGTGTACATGCAACTTGCATATTCTTCAAAGTCGTTATATGAATCTTAACAAGACTATAATTTGTATGCTCACAGGGAGGAGCTGGAGGAGCTGAAGGCTCATGAGAGATACATGAAACTGCAAGAGCAAGGGAAAACAGAGCAGGCAAAGAAGGATTTGGGTAAGTACCAAAAATGATGCCAGAAAGACTTCTTTGGTCATGGGCTAGGATATTGCCACGAATCACCTCTAAAACTGCACAGTTATCGTTTTATTGACATTATAATACTTGTTGATATTGGAATTTCATAATCTCTAAAATAGAATGATACATCTTTCTTATTTCAGTTATTTATTCTTGGCAATAAAAGTAGGATGACAGAATAGTAGATTTAGAAACCATAATATGGTATTTTCTTGTCTGTTGAAGATGTAGTAGCATGCATAACTCTTATTCTAATTGCAGAAGCCATAATATGGTATTTTCTTGTCTGTTCTTTGAGCTGTAGGGTAACATGGATCCAAACATTTGCAATTTGCTTATTAAGGATTTTATTGGCAACACCAAATCAATGGAGAAGTGCTTGTTGATGCTATGGGAATCTAGGAGGCTTAGTCACGCCCTATGTGTTTCACCTATAAATGAGGCATTGTTTACACAGCTTTCCGAGGATTATGGTGATGCTTTCAAGTTTGTTCAATACTTGTTAAGTTGTATGAAAGCTGCCCATTCTGCACTGCTCGGCTTTAAGCATAATTTTTCAGTTTTGTGTACTTTTCAGTTCTGTTAGGATTGACAGCTAAAGTAGAAAGAGTGAAATGTGGTATTTTTTGTTGTATTCAAGCCTTACACCCACGGTTCTTTAAAGAACCGTGGTGTATTTTTTTAAAAAAAAGAACTGGGACCCCGGTTATTTTGAAATAACCGGGGTCCGAAAAATACCACGGTTATTAAGAACCGTGGTGTTTTTTTTTTTAAAAAAAAGAACTGGGACCCCGGTTATTTCAAAATAACCGGGGTCCGAAAATTACCCCGGTTATTTTGAAATAACCGGGGTCCGAAAATTACCCCGGTTATTAAAAAACCGGGGTCCGAAAAAATTAACTCGGTGACATTTACCGGGGTGCGAACGCTCGGACCTCGCTCCCGTTAACCACGCTTCCTTAACCGGGTTCCCATGTACAAAATAACCGTGGTCTAAGGGGGGTATTTGTACTAGTGCTAGTTGATTAAACGAGTTAATGTGGTCATGAAGATTACCTCCTTCCTCCATCTTGAGCGAGTAAAGCTCCATCTTCAAGCACAACCGGTTGGTCAACGACTTCGACGCGTAAATGCTCTCGAGCTTCTCCCACAACGCCTTCGGTGTGGTCTCCTTTAACACACCATACTTGATCTCGGGAGCCAACGCCAACCGAATTGTACTTACCGCCTTCCTCTGGATGCTTCTCCACTTCTCCTCGCTCATCGATCCAGGCTTCTCCTCCTCCAGAGCTTGGTCAAGACCCTGCTGCACCAATAGGTCTTGAATCGTACTCTGCCACAAAGTGAAGTTGATCTTCCCATCAAAGAGTGGAATCTCGAACGCCCTCATCGCTTCGGCCGCCATCGCGCCAATCACGAGATTCAATAAGCAACAAATTTTACCCGAACACCACTGTTAGCATGAAGTATTGTGATATTTTAGGCACGTTTTCTAAGTGTATTTGATTCATATTGATAGTCTTTGATTTAGCATTGTTGCATTTGTGAGCTAGTTTGCCTATATTGTCGATATGGATGTCTACACTAGCTTTATGTTGATTATAGGTGATTGAGAGTCATTTCCGAACGAAATCGAGCAAAGAAGAGTTGATTGAGTATGTCCATGGATTGAGGGAATTATTAGGAGCAAAATGGAGTTCAACTTGAGGAATGCACGAGGCTAGGGAAGAATCATGTTCTTGCCCTAAACCACGCTCTAAAATACGGCCGTACTACAAACCACGTTTAGTTCCACGGCCGTGGAACCTTGCAAAGAGAGGCGTGATGCATTCCAGTAACTATTACGGTCGTGGAATCCATGGTTCAAACCGTGTTGATTTCCACGCTCTAAATTACGGTCGTGGAACCTTCCACGACCGTGATCTTGGCGATCTTTTTCGCCACATTTTGAAGCCACGATCTTTTGAAGATTTGGGCCGGGCCGATATTTTATCTTGCCCTATAAAAAGACGGACGAAGAGAAATTCCGTCATCTCGCTTTAGACCTTGGCTTACACCTCGCTTTAGACCTTGGCTTACGCCTTCGCTTAGCGGCATTTACATCTCATTGGAGATTGAAGTTCGTGTTGGGATTTGCCCTAATCTCGCACTTTTGGTGGAGATTGCTGTTGAGATTTCCGGATTGGCGGAAGATCGAAGTTTTTTGGAAGATTGTCGCAAGAAGATTTCTCTTCTTGTTTAGGTTTGATTTAGAAGACGGATTGACATCCCGTTCTTCCTTCTTTCCTAAGATTGTGTTTGTTTGCCTTATTCTGAATCTATTGACAATATTCGTTCTTGATTGTGACTTTGAGATTGGTTTGAAGTTTATTGAAAGTTTTCGGAAGTTTTCATCTTTCAATCTTTTAATCTTTGAATTTGATATCAACATGACTGTTATTGGCTAAAAACCCTTAACAATTCTAAGGTGAAGGGTTGATAGTTGTGGCTTAGATGATGATAGATCGATCGTAAACAGGTTAGACCCTGAGAGTTAGAGAGAATCGTCGACGTACCCTAAATCACGGTTTGTTCTTGAGTTCCACGGCCGTGGAGTCTCAAGATCTACCCGTAATTTCCCTTAAGTTTACGAACCTGCTTTTACTTTAATCCAAAGTTAAAGATTTGCTTTAACTTAGTTTAGGCTTGCCTTTTCTAGGTGGTAGTGAAGCCTCAACAACCTCTACCTCGATTGTGAGTGTCATAACCGTAATCGGTTAAGTTAGTCTTGATCCTTGGATTACAAGTTTGGGTATTTGACATTAATTCTTGCCTTTAGAACCTTTCTATATTGAAGCCTCAACAACCTGTATAGAGAGTGTCTTGTAGGTGAGTCATATAAGGTTTTTGGAACTTCACCGTACGATTACCTTACATTAGTATACCTTTGCATATCTCAACTTTGTCTTTATATCATTAGTATATCTTGAATCGATTGCCACAGCTGGATACTTGGATCTTTAGGATTGTTGTTTTCCCAATATTTGCAAAAACTCTCATATTTACTCGCTTGATAATCTGCAATTGAATTTGTTCTCACCCAAATCCCTGTGTTCGATACTCTGGAATTCTTGCTTAACTACGTCGATCCGTACACTGCGGGTTCGCTTGCTTGATTCTAGTTTTATAAATTTAAAGCTTATTTGCACACACGTTTAGGGGCGAACAAGTTTTTGGCGCCGTTGCCGGGGATTTGGTTTCGGCCGAATTCGGTAGCCGGTTGTCAAGCTTGGGAGCTTGCTCTCGTTATTTGATATTACTTTGAGTGCATGCGCAAGTCTAGGAACACCGAAGATCTCTTACCTCTTGATCAAGAGCTAGAGAAAACTTTAAGGCAAAAGCGCAAGGAAAAGAAAATGGCTGAAGGACACGAACGTGATCTTCAAGCGGAGTTAGCGGAGAAGGAAGCTCAACTCCAATGGAATGAGATCCTCCGCCAGGATGAAATGGATCGTCATCAATCTCAAGTTAACAATCTACAAGACATGATCTTCCAAATGAGGATAGAGCTAAGCGACCTTAAGAATAAGGGAAGCAAGAAATCCTCAAGAAGAGCATCAAGATCTAGAAGAAAAGGTCACTCATCCGCTGATGATAGTGATTCTTCCATGCCACCACTAGAGGAGATTGATCCCACGATCAATGTGAATCCTTTCCATCCACGAGGAGCTGCCAATCGTCGTGTTCCACCTAGGAATGCAAGGATCGAACGTGTAGATGAAGAGCCAAGAACTCTTGGCCAGCGGATGGATCCAACACAACAACCACGCCGTTTGGGCGTGAACTTTGATGCTGATGATGTGCAAGGGTTTAGCTTCAACCCTCAAGTTATTACTCTTGTTCGCCAAAACCAATTTGGCGGGACAAGCGCTGAATCTCCACACCAACACTTGCAAAACTTTGAGTGTATGATGGAGATAATGAGACCAAAGAGCGCTACTACCAACAACTATAAGCTCAAACCTTTCTTCTTCTCTTTGAAGGGGAAAGCGTTGTCTTGGTACCAAGCTCTTCCTAGGGGGAAACTAGACACGTGGGAAGACCTTTCCGCGGAGTTCCTCACCAAATTCTTTCCGCCATCCAAAACGGCGGAACTTAGAGGTAAGATTAATGCTTTTTCCATGAGACCTAACGAAAGTTTGTTTCAATCTTGGGAAAGGTTTCAGGATTTGCTCTTGGATTGCCCTCATCATGGCATATCCAAACTTGCCTTGCTGGAGATCTACTACAAGGGGTTAGATGCGGGAACGCAATTCAACCTCCAATCCCTCTCATGTGGAACATTCATGGACATGAGAGAAGATGACGCTTGGGACTTCATTGAGAAGCAAGCAAGGGTCATAGAGAAGTATTCCCACCGAAAAGTGGAGGGAAATCGTGTGGAGCAAGGAGCAAAGCTCACACATGAAGCTCAAAATCAGATTTTCTCCCTCAACAATGAAATCAAAGAGTTGAAGGAGGCTATCAAGACCAACTTCCCAAAGCAACAAGAGAAGGATGTTGGCTATTTGGGCAACAACAATGACGGTGATAACACCAACCGCAACAACAACAACAACCGGAATAACTATTGGAATGGAAACAACAACAACCGGAACAATAATTGGAACAACAATAGGGGTTCAAACAACAACAATTGGCGCTCCAATCAACAAAATTCCGGTAACTCTTATCCTTCCAATTCTAATTCACTAACTCCACCTTCCTCTTCCTCTACTCCTTTGAAAAGCCAGGGGCAAACATCAAATGGAGGAAACACTTCGGGAAAGGAGAAGCCCGATCCCATGTTGGAAACAATTTTGGGAAAGCTTCAAGGGTTGGAGAACCGCATCATTAAGGTTGAAGATCAAATGTCCAAGGTTGACAAAGCTCAAAAGGTTTTGGAAAACCAAATGTTCAACCATGCGGAGGAAGTTCCTAGGAATCAAGGGAAGCTTCCAGGAAAGACGGAGGACAACCCTAAAGGAAGGGTTATGGCAATCACAACTAGGAGCGGAGTGACTACCACCGATCCGCAGCCTAAGTTCGTTGAAGTCCCCGTAGAGAAAGACAAAGAGAAGGGGAAGGAGAAGGAAGATGTCTACGTTCCTCCTTCAGCTTATAAACCTCCCCTACCATTCCCTCAATCTAGGGCAAGAGCGCGCCTAGATAAACAGTTTGGTAAGTTCATAGAACTCATGAGCAAGCTGCATATTAATATACCATTTATTGATGCTATTGTAGGTATGCCGGCTTATGGCAAGTTCTTAAAGGAGCTCCTCTCTAACAAGAGGAAGCTAGAAGACTTCGGAGAGGTTAAGATGAGTTCGGATTCTTCGGATCTCATCAAAACCATGAAGGAGAAAATGCCCCCAAAGCTAAAGGATCCGGGGTCATTTTGCATTCCCATAGGAGTGGGAGATGTCACATACGATGCGTTATGTGACTTAGGAGCAAGTGTGAGCATCATACCACTTGCATTGTGTAGGAAGATCGGTTTAGGCGACCCTAAACCGGTGAAGATGACGTTGTACATGGCGGATCGATCCATCACTCGCCCCGTCGGTATTGTAGAAGACGTCCCGGTCAAGCTAGGTAAATTCTTTGTTCCCATTGATTTTGTCGTGCTTGACATTCCTGCAGATAGTCCGGTCCCGATCATACTCGGAAGACCGTTTCTTGCAACTTCCGACTGCCTAGTCGATTGCAAGAATGGTAGACTCGCTTTTGATATAGGAGAAGAGAAAGTAGAGTTCGTTCTTTCCACTCTAGTGAAGGAGCCAATCTTTGATGAGGATATTTTCGATATCCAAGATGAAGAGGGTTTGTCTAGGGAGGAGGTAAGTACGATTCTCTTTAACGATCCTTTACAAAAGGTTATCACTATGAGTCTAACCAATGTAGGGGAAGAAGAAGAGTGCAATGAGGCAATCAAAGCCTTAGAAGCACAGGAAGAGATGGGTGAAGTGGAGTTTGAAAAACTCCATGATGAGGCAGAAAACGTGAGAATCCACAGTCATACTCTGTATTCCACGGCCGTGGATTTCACAACCAAAACCGTGTCTCACTCCAGGGAGTTATACGGTCGTGGAGAAGATGTGACAACCGTATTTCCCTTCCACGCCCTAAACCACGGCCGTGGAGGCCATGAGGAACCCGTAATTTTGGGCGTGGAAAGGAGTGATCGAGACACTTCGTCAACTTCTTCTAACTCTTCTCCCACATACTCATCACCCTTAGAAACTTCTAAGGAGACATCGGACGCTTCTCAAGGATCATTGGAAGCTCCGAAAGCAATGGAACTCAAACCACTTCCTACTCATCTAAGGTACGCTTTTCTAGGATCTAATTCTACCTTTCCAGTTATTGTTAGTTCCGATCTAAGCATAGATGAACATAATCAGCTCATGATTGTCCTTAGGAAATATAAGAAAGCTATAGGCTATATTATTAAGGACTTAGTAGGAATTAAACCCTCCCTATGCATGCATAAGATACTAATGGAGGAAGATTTTAGAACTTCAAGACAACCTCAAGGGCGGTTGAAGCCGACCATGAAGGAGGTTGTCAAGAAGGAAATTCTTAAGCTTCTTGATGCAGGTATCATCTACCCTATCTCCGATAGTAAGTGGGTGAGTCCGGTTCAAGTAGTTCCGAAGAAGGGAGGAATGACGGTCATCACCAACAAAAACAACGAACTCATTCCTACCCGAACTGTGACGGGATGGCGGATGTGCATAGACTATTGCAAGCTCAACAATGCAACGCGGAAGGATCATTTCCCATTGCTATTCATCGATCAAATGCTTGAAAGGTTAGCACAACATTCACATTTTTGCTACCTTGACGGTTATAGTGGTTTCTTTCAGATTCCGATACACCCGGATGATCAAGAGAAGACCACATTCACGTGCCCATGGGGTACGTTTGCTTATAGGAGAATGCCGTTCGGGCTTTGCAACGCCCCAGCCACCTTCCAACGGTGCATGATGACCATCTTCTCCGAATACGTAGAGGAAATCATGGAAGTCTTCATGGACGACTTCTCCGTATACGGTTCCTCTTTTAACGATTGCCTTTCTAACCTTTCTCTTGTTTTGCAAAGGTGTGAAGACACTAACCTAGTTCTTAATTGGGAGAAGTGTCAATTTATGGTTAAGGAAGGAATTGTATTAGGCCACTTAGTCTCTAATAGAGGGATAGAAGTAGACAAGGCTAAGATAGAGACCATAGAGAAGCTTCCTCCCCCAATTTCAGTGAAAGGGATAAGAAGTTTCCTAGGACATGCTGGATTTTATAGACGTTTCATTAAGGACTTTTCTAAGATATCAAAACCTCTCACTAATCTATTGATGAAGGATGCAGTTTTTGAGTTTTCGCAGGAATGTTTGGATGCGTTTAACACCATTCGGCAAGCTCTAATTTCAGCACCTATTATCCAACCCCCGGATTGGACTCTTCCCTTTGAGATTATGTGCGATGCTAGTGACGTAGCTATTGGAGCTGTTCTTGGACAACGAAAGGAAGGGCGAACCCATGCCATATACTATGCTAGCAAGACGCTAGATGAAGCACAGCTCAACTACGCCACTACCAAAAAAGAGTTTTTAGCCATTGTCTATGCTATTGCAAGTTTCGCTCTTATCTTGTAGGTGCAAAGGTGATTGTCTACACGGATCATGCTGCGATCCGGTACCTCCTTGCGAAGAAAGATGCGAAGCCAAGGCTAATTAGATGGATTCTTCTCCTACAAGAATTCGATCTTGAGATCCGCGACAAGAAAGGTTCAGAAAATTCTGTTGCGGATCATTTGAGTCGCCTAACACATCTAGAGGACGACCATTTACCCATCGACGACTCTTTCCCGGACGAACATCTACATCTTATTGAGGAGTGCATCGATGTGATCTCCAAAGGTAACGAACCATGGTTTGCTGATTTTGTTAACTATTTGGTTTGTTAGGAGATACCACCCGGACTATCCTACGCACAAAGGAAGAAGTTCTTTAAGGACGTCCGGGAATACTATTGGAACGAGCCTCTCCTCTTCAAGAGAGGTCCGGATGGCATCATCCGGCGATGTGTGCCGGAAGATGAGATGCAAAGTGTCATCCGCCATTGTCATTCACTACCTTGTGGAGGACACGCTAGCTCGAACAAGACTAGCGCAAATGTATTGCAATCTGGATTCTTTTGGCCTACTTTGTTTAGAGATGTGCAATCCTTTGTTTCTTGCTGCGATGCTTGTCAAAGAACAGGCAATATCTCTAGGAAGAATGAGATGCCCCTCAACAACATCCAAGAGGTGGAGATTTTCGACGTTTGAGGAGTTGATTTTATGGGACCATTCCCATCCTCTTGTGGAAACCAATACATACTATTGGCGGTGGATTATGTTTCTAGATGGGTGGAAGCAATTGCCTCTCCCACTAATGATGCCATGGTGGTGGTTAAGTTCTTCAACAAGACCATCTTCCCGCGATTTGGGACGCCAAGGACGATCATTAGTGATGGAGGTTCTCACTTCATTGCCCGGCGCTTTGAAGCTCTTCTAGCTAAGTATGGGGTTACTCACAAGATCGCTACCCCTTACCATCCATAAACGAGTGGACAAGTTGAGATCTCAAATAGGGAGATCAAAGGAATCTTAGAGAAGACGGTTTCAAGGACTAGGAAGGATTGGTCCTTGAAGCTTGACGATGCATTGTGGGCATACTGGACTGCATACAAGACTCCCATAGGAACCACACCATACAACCTTGTGTATGGGAAGTCTTGTCACTTGCCGGTAGAATTGGAGCACAAAGCGTTTTGGGCTATCAAGTGGTTAAACTTCAGCATGAAAGAAGCGGGAGAGAAGCGTCTCCTAGACATCAATGAGCTGGATGAACTCCGCTTGAATGCTTATGAAAACGCTAAGATCTATAAGGAGAGAGCAAAGCGTTGGCATGATAAGCATATCATTCCAAAGGACTTCAAAGAAGGAGATCAAGTTCTCCTCTTCAACTCAAGGCTTCGTCTCTTTCCAGGTAAGCTTAAATCTCGTTGGACCGGACCTTTTCTAATTAAGCGTATTTTCCCCCATGGTGCAGTTGAAGTATGGGGTGAAGCGAGCGGAACTTTTAAGGTGAACGGCCAACGACTCAAGAAGTATACGCCGGAACTCCAAGCTGAGGAGTTCGCACCTACCGCACTCGAATAAGTGCGAGACTGGTCTAGCTACGGACCTTAAACAAAGCGCTTCTTGGGAGGCAACCCAAGGTATTGAATTTTTGTTTTTGTTTTCGATTCATAGATTAGCTTAGTATAGACGTTTTTGCTTTGTTTTTGCCTTCGATTCCTTCCGGTATGTTCGTGTTTTTGGATGTAGGAACGATGGAAAAGGGAAAGAGGAAGATGATGTTGAAGAAAAGTGACAAAATTTGGACTTTGGAGCTTTACAGAGAGTTCCACGGCCTAAACCACGGTCGTGACAACTATAGTACCCGTAATTTCCAGAAGCCTTTGAAAAATCACCAAAACCACGGTTCCGTACACTTCCATGGCCGTGGAACACCCCGACAGACCGTGATTTTCAAAAATTTTGCCTGTGACTATATAAACCACATTCTTCACAAAAATCATCCCAAAACCCCTCTTCCACGACCTAATAGCCGAAATCCACGACCCTCTCTCAAATCCTCGTTTCTTAATCGTTTTTAACGATTCTTCCTCCTAAACTGAAGCAAACTCGACCACATGATGAGAGACGTCTACCGCCAGCAGTTTGGGCGGTTCTATGATCCTAGCTTCTCTCCATTCCCGCCTCCACCAACGCCGCAGTGATGAGGATTTGATGATTGACCGTTTGCCTTAGACATTCCACCACCACTTTGTGAGTTTCTTTTTCTCTTCTTCTTTTCTTTCTTTCTTTTGAACATTAGGGACAATGTTCGTCCTAAGTATGGGGTGGGATGTACTAAAAGTTTGTAATAACTCTTACTCACTATGCTTGCTTCTATTCGAGACTATCTTTGCATGTTCATTATATTGTTGCACGTTTCATTATCGCATTGCATGAAAAAGAACTTGAAAAAAAAAACCCATAAAAATTGAAAAATTTTGAAAATTTTGTGCTTCTAATGAATTGAGATGATTTCTATGATAATCACTACTTGTGAATTGAGTTTGATGACAATTGCATGCTTAAAAGAATAGTGAATTGAAAAGAATTTGAATGAATGAATTTTACCTCTTTTGCAAGTTTCATAATGTGATGAATGTTACCTAAATCATGTTGAGAAATTAAAGTTGAAATCATACTATAAGTTCTTATACTTCTTGTTGAGATGATTAAGGCAATTCGATTTTTCTTTCTTCTTTCTTTGATCATTCTAGCTCCTCATTGAAATATTGACCTCCTTTACCTATCCGGGAATTTGGAGAAGTGAACGAAAAAGGCATGTTTGATGTGGGAGGGCCATGAGAGCAATTATTTGCAATCAAAAGAATAGAAAGGAATTCTAGGTTTGGGGAAGTCAATCATGATGATGAGTAACTCGGCACCATTCACATAGCCGGGTGTTTGTGTCTTGCCAAAGTCGGATTGAGCGATATTCCTAGCGGATTATGGTATGTGCGCTAAGGGTTTGAGGCATCTCATAAAAATTGAGAAACGCCAATCTCCTAGGCTTCGGTTTTTGTGCACCTCTATCCATAACTCCAAAAGTAAAGTCGAAAAATGAAGGGAAGAAGAGCGAAGCTCTAAGTTGAAGTGTTGCGGAAACCGCAAAAGAAGAAGAAGGGTAGTTGTCCACTTTCCCGGATTCATGCACCACATTCCTTAAAAGTTTCCTTCCCTTTCCACATTCTAGACCTTTTCTTTGAAAGTCCTTAAGATCAAAAGAATGTTATATGACTTGGTGATCTAAATTGAAGTTTCTTATGATTGATTTTGATAATGTTTGAAGGTTATGATGCTTGTTTAGAAGTTTGATTAATTCATGAATTTTCTTTACTCTTTACTCTTTGATTAAGTATATGAAAGTCTTATAAACGATTGAAGTAAGATTTGAGAATGATCTATTCTTTAGAAGGCACATTCCTCCAAAAGAAGTATTGCTTTGAGAAGGTACACATATTTCATCCTAACTTTTGTTTAAAGCTTTTTGAAAGACCTTGCTTAGGGACAAGCAAGTGTTAAGTATGGGGTTATTTGTTAGCATGAAATATTGTGATATTTTAGGCACGTTTTCTAAGTGTATTTGATTCATATTGATAGTCTGTGATTTAGCATTGTTGCATTTGTGAGCTAGTTTGCCTATATTGTCGATATGGATGTCTACACTAGCTTTATGTTGATTATAGGTGATTGAGAGTCATTTCCGAACGAAATCGAGCAAAGAAGAGTTGATTGAGTATGTCCATGGATTGAGGGCATTATTAGGAGCAAAATGGAGTTCAACTTGAGGAATGCACGAGGCTAGGGAAGAATCACGTTCTTGCCCTAAACCACGCTCTAAAATTCGGCAGTACTACAAACCACGTTTAGTTCCACGGCCGTGGAACCTTGCAAAGAGAGGCGTGATGCATTCCAGTAACTATTACGGTCGTGGAATCCATGGTTCAAACCGTGTTGATTTCCACGCTCTAAATTACGGTCGTGGAACCTTCCACGACCGTGATCTTGGCGATCTTTTTCGCCACATTTTGAAGCCACGATCTTTTGAAGATTTGGGCCGGGCCGATATTTTATCTTGCCCTATAAAAAGACGGACGAAGAGAAATTCCGTCATCTCGCTTTAGACCTTGGCTTACACCTCGCTTTAGACCTTGGCTTACGCCTTCGCTTAGCGGCATTTACATCTCGTTGGAGATCGAAGTTCGTGTTGGGATTTGCCCTAATCTCGCACTTTTGGTGGAGATTGCTGTTGAGATTTCCGGATTGGCGGAAGATCGAAGTTTTTGGAAGATTGTCGCAAGAAGATTTCTCTTCTTGTTTAGGCTTGATTTAGAAGACGGATTGACATCCCGTTCTTCCTTCTTTCCTAAGATTGTGTTTGTTTGCCTTATTCTGAATCTATTGACAATATTCGTTCTTGATTGTGACTTTGAGATTGGTTTGAAGTTTATTGAAAGTTTTCGGAAGTTTTCATCTTTCAATCTTTTAATCTTTGAATTTGATATCAACATGACTGTTATTGGCTAAAAACCCTTAACAATTCTAAGGTGAAGGGTTATTAGTTGTGGCTTAGATGATGATAGATCGATCGTAAACAGGTTAGACCCTGAGAGTTAGAGAGAATCGTCGACGTACCCTAAATCACGGTTTGTTCTTGAGTTCCACGGCCGTGGAGTCTCAAGATCTACCCGTAATTTCCCTTAAGTTTACGAACCTGCTTTTACTTTAATCCAAAGTTAAAGATTTGCTTTAACTTAGTTTAGGCTTGCCTTTTCTAGGTGGTAGTGAAGCCTCAACAACCTCTACCTCGATTGTGAGTGTCATAACCGTAATCGGTTAAGTTAGTCTTGATCCTTGGATTACAAGTTTGGGTATTTGACATTAATTCTTGCCTTTAGAACCTTTCTATATTGAAGCCTCAACAACCTGTATAGAGAGTGTCTTGTAGGTGAGTCATATAAGGTTTTTGGAACTTCACCGTACGATTACCTTACATTAGTATACCTTTGCATATCTCAACTCTGTCTTTATATCATTAGTATATCTTGAATCGATTGCCACAGCTGGATACTTGGATCTTTAAGATTGTTGTTTTCCCAATATTTGCAAAAACTCTCATATTTACTCGCTTGATAATCTGCAATTGAATTTGTTCCCACCCAAATCCCTGTGTTCGATACTCTGGAATTCTTGCTTAACTACGTCGATCCGTACACTGCGGGTTCGCTTGCTTGATTCTAGTTTTATAAATTTAAAGCTTATTTGCACGCACGTTTAGGGGCGAACAACCACCACCGCAACCTCGGCTCTGATACCAGTTGTAGGGAAAAACCCCGCTGCGTTCCCGACTCACTCCGAGTATATAAGCGGGTATTTTGTTGCGCACTCACACTCGTACACCTCACTTGTGTATAAGCCTTTTGATCGAACTCACTCACACTTCATTACAAGCAAAATGAGGTTGGTACATGTATATATACAAGTGTAAGGTCGGCAAACACTAAGCCCAAAAAGGCACCGACATGCACTTTTCACAATGAAGATATTACAAGTGATAATTCTAGATAAATCCATACTTATCTCCACCAATCTATATTTAAAAACTAATCATGATTTCTCTTGTTAATTCTAGAACATTCCACCTTAAACGTATATGAAGTCATGGGCCTTCTTCAATTATTTTCTAATCAAGCCCAAAGCAAGTGTGTAAATAATTAAGCCCATTACTTGATAATTCAAATACGAATTAGCCCAACAGAGTTAGACGGGTTTAGAAACAGTTTAGCTCGTAGAAGTTCAAAGCGAGCAGAGGATAATGGTTTGGTAAGTGCATCCGCCATTTGATCCTTGGAGGAGATGAACGCAACTTGAAGTGTTTTGGCTACAACTCGCTCACAAACGAAGTAGTAGTCCAAATCAATGTGCTTGGTTCGATGGTGAAATACTGGATTGACGACCAAGTATGTGGCTCCGAGATTTTCACACCAAAGAATGGAGGGCGTGTGGAGCTAGAATAACGCTCAGTTCTGCCAAGAGATTTTGCAACCAAGTTAGTTCACATGTGGTTTGACCAAGTGCTCGATATTCCATTTTAGTGGAGGAGCATGAAATAGTCGGTTGCTTCTTGGAAGACCAGGAGACCAAATGAATTTTTGAGATATAAAGTAGATCCAAATGAATTTTGTGGCATCATCTATAAAAAAACACAAAGTATCTAGAACCATTCAAAGATAGCACTGGAGATGGACCCCAAACTTCTGAGTAGACTAGATCAAAAGCATTTAGCGACATCTTATGATTGACTGGAAGATGGAGACGATGATTCTTGCCTAACTGATATGCTTCACAAGTGATGGGAAGCTCATGTGATGAAGTGGGAAGATGATGATATGCAACTAATTAACGAAGCACATATTCATGAGGATGTGCTAAGAAACGGTGTCATCCTTCTAGAGAAGTACGAGAACTTAGCATTGCACGAGGAGAATGATAGGAATGTTGTTGTTGAAGGCGGTAGAGGCCATGCTCAAGGATTCCTTGTAGGAGGATGGTTCCCTGAATATTCTTGAGAAGACAAGATGAAGGAAAAAGATCATTTGAGCATTATTGTCTCTAATTAGTTGAGACACACTGAGTAGGTTTTTAGTAATGTCAGGGACATGAAGAACATTCGGTAATCGAACATAAGCATGTTGTGTAGTTAAAATAGCAGAACTAACATGAGAGAAAAGTAGCTTGTTACCGTTTCCAACTTGCATACGATCCGGACCCTGATATGAGTCCACCATGTGAAGATTATCGATATGAGATGTCACGTGATTTGTAGCTCGTGTATCAAAGTACCAAGAGGGGTCAACCACAAATGAAGGTGGAGACATTTGAGTAGCGTTTGCAGAACGAGCTAAGGATTGTTGTTGGCCAGAGTTGGATCCACAAGAGCGACGTCTAGGTGGGAAATCATTTTCATTGTGACGATTCCAAAAATTTAGTGCATTGTGGTTGGTTTGGCCACATATATGACAAGGGTTCCTGGGGCGACCATATTGGTTAAGACGAGTGTCTGATGATGATCGGTCAGGAAGATCACTAGGTTGCTGGTTTTGAGGAGGAGAAGATCGATCATGAGACGCTTGATGTCGTCCATTATATCCAGTGGGAGAACGATATGACTGTCGAAAGTTGTATGTTGAGTAGTTTGCAGATGGAAGAGTTGGCGTTTGATTTTGCGAGGAGAGGCCGACAATAGTTGCTATAGTTTGAGCATCGATTTTAAGTCTTTCTTCCTCCTGAAGATCGAAGTAGACCAACAAGATTATCAACATTTGTTTCATCGATTTTCATCATCAAGGCAGTTCTGAAATGGCCCATATGACGAGTCTAGTCCATTCAGTATGTAGCCGATGAGGTATTTGGTTGGAACCACGTAAAGGTTGCCTGCCAATGAACTAGAGATATAACTTTTTCATTCATTATACTCTATCATGAAGAGAGAGCCTTTCTGCAAGATTTGAAGTTGTTGTTTGAGTGCCATTCGACGTGCTCTAGTTTGAGACTGGTATGATCGCTCCAAAGTAGTCTATGCTTCAATGTAAGTTGTGGCTTGAGCGAAAAGAGCCAAAGCTCGGTCGGTGAGGGTTAGTCTAAGCCATAGTAGAACAATCTTATCCTTCCGACACCAAGAGGTATATTCTGGTTAGATCTTATTGTGTTGTCTGAACTGGATGTGGTGAGAGTTTTGGATGGCGTTGGGGGGTCTATGAAGGCGTCGAGATCGAACGCTTCCAGTGCTGATCGGACTGTACTTTTCCAAAGGGAATAGTTATGAACATCAAGTTTGATGGAAATATGTGGGAGATTGAAGTTGAAAGTGCTTGCAGATGTGGCAGCGAAAATAAGGTTGTTGTTGTTATTTTCAGTCTCTGGGTTTGAGATTTGTCTGAAGTCACCGGAGAAAGTATCATTGTTGGAGGCCATGAAGAAAGTAGGAGAAAAAAGTTGGGTTTAACCGATAGGCTCTAATACCATATAAACAATGAAAGGGATGAATGTTATTGATGATATGAACTTATATTTATACAGAAGATGTTCCTAGAGTATATTCTATCCATGGGTAGAGTATAGGGAAATGTCCAAAATAAGCTAAGAATTATCTTAAGAATCCCATAGAATTAGGGAATTAGGGTTTTGTTAATAAGTGGCAACTTGAAAATTACAATAATTCCAAATCATTCGAAAGACTACTGGTCAAAGAGAAAAAAAACACGAGGAAGGAAGCATAACAACCGCAGTATTCAAAGTCTTTCATCAAAATTACTGTTTAATTTTCAATTGCCTGTGTAAAGTCTTATGGGCTATTTAAAATTATTTTAGCAGAAGATAGAATTTCCTTTGAGCTTACTTTACCCAACTTATAATGCGGCAACCAATTTATTCTATTGAAATGCCTGGAAGCGTGCTTATGATATTATGAGATGTATCCAGTCACATCAAGGAAGAGAGATTTGAGATATCTATATAGATGTCTGTTTATCATATTATGAGACACATCCAAATAAGTGAAGGAGGAAAGGTTTGAGAACTCTCATGTTTTCTGAAATCGAATCTTGATTGGTAAGTAGATTCCGAGTCTTCTTTTGATTCTGAATATCCCACCTTCATTTCCCTACAAAGATGCAACAAAGAAATATTCAATTTTTCAATAATGAAGAGACAGATCCTATAATAAAACATAATAAAAGAATATTAAAGGGGGAAAATATAATGAACCACTAATATCAAAGAGGAAATTTGATCGTAACACAATACCTTTTTCAAACCCAAAGGCTCCTTTTGATTCTGGAGTTGCACAATGATGTGTACACAAAGATCCGATTACCAACTTGATCGGATATCCGGAAGAAAGCATGTCTAGACCAGCATGAAAGTTCATTATTACAAGGACTCCCAACAGACCGAATGCGAATCCTAATCCTAGAGCTGCATAGAAGGCTTCTGTTCGCCACTTAGCGTGCGTGCAAATAAGCTTTAAATTTATAAAACTAGAATCAAGCAAGCGAACCCGCAGTGTACGGATCGACGTAGTTAAGCAAGAATTCCAGAGTATCGAACACAGGGATTTGGGGGAACAAATTCGATTTCAGATTATCAAGCAGGTAAATGTAAGAGCTTTGCAAATTATTGGGAAAACAACAATCCTAAGGATCCAAGTATCCAGCTGTGGCAATCGATTCAAGATATACTTAATGATATAAAGACAGAGTTGAGATATGCAAAGGTATACTAATGTAAGGTAATCGTACGGTGAAATTCCAAAAACCTTATATGACTCACCTACAAGACACTCTCTATACAGGTTGTTGAGGCTTCAATATAGAAAGGTTCTAAAGGCAAGAATTAATGTCAAATACCCAAACTTGTATTCCAAGGATCAAGACTAACTTAACCGATTATGGTTGTGATACTCACAATCGAGGTAGAGGTTGCTGAGGCTTCACTACCACCTAGAAAAGGCAAGCCTAAACTAAGTTAAAGAAAATCTTTAACTTTGGATTAAAGTAAAAGCAGGTTCGTAAACTTAAGGGAAATTACGGGTGGATCTTGAGATTCCACGGCCGTGGAACTCAAGAACAAACCGTGATTTAGGGTTCGTCGACGATTCTCTCTAACTCTCAGGGTCTAATCTGTTTACGATCGATCTATCATCATCTAAGCCACAACTATCAACCCTTCACCCTAGAATTGTTAAGGGTTTCTAGCCAACAATCATCATTATGATATCAAATTCAAAGATTAAAAGATTGAAAGATGAAAACTTCCGAAAACTTTCAATAAACTTCAAACCAATCTCAATGTCACAATCAAGAATGAATATTGTCAATAGATTCAGAATAAAGCAAACAATCACAATCTTAGGAAAGAAAGAAGAACGGGATGTCAATCCGTCTTCCAAATCAAACCTAAACAAGAAGAGAATTCTTCTTGCAACAATCTTCCAAAAACTTCGATCTTCCGTCAATCCGGAAATCTCCACAGCAATCTCCACCAAAAGTGCGAAATTAGGGCAACTCTAAGGAAAGGGCAAAATACGTCTTTTGCAAGAACCGCCAAAAATCTCCAAAGTGAAGGTGCAAGCGTAACTCTAAAACGAGGTCGCAAAACGCGTCTAAGCGGGGTTAAGCGAGGATGACGGAATCTCCCTTCGTCCGTCTTTTTATAGGGCAAGATAAGATATCGGCCCGGCCCAATCTTCAAAAGATCGTGGCTTCAAAATGTGGCGAAAAAAGATCGCCAAGATCACGGTCGTGGAAGTAATTTAGAGCGTGGGAATCAACACGGTTTGAACCATGGATTCCACGACCGTAAAAGCTCCTGGAATGAATCACGCTTCTCCTGCAGGGTTCCACGGCCATGGAACTGAACGTGGTTTGTAGTACGGCCGTATTTTAGAGCGTGGTTTAGGGCAAGAACGTGATTCTTCCCTAGCCTCGTGCATTCCTGAAGTTGACATCCATTTTGCTCCTAAAAACCCTCAATCCATGGACACACTCAATCAACTCATCTTTGCTCGGTTCCGTTCGGAAATGGCTCTCAATCACCTATAATCAACATAAAGCTAGTGTAGACATCCATATCGATAATATAGGCTAACTAGCTCACAAATGCAACAATGCTAAATCAAAGACTATCAATATGAATCAAATACACTTAGAAAACGTGCCTAAAATATCACAATATTTCATACTAACAAATAACCCCATACTTGCAACTTGCTTGTCCCTAAGCAAGGTCTTCAAAAAAGCTTTAAACAAAAGTTAGGATGAAGTATGTGTACCTTCTCAAAGCAATACTTCTTTTGGAGAAATGTGCCTTCTAAAGAATAGATCATTCTCAAAACTTGCTTCAATCGTTTATAAGACTTTCATACACTTAATCAAAGAGTAAAGAGTAAAGAAAACTCATGAATTAATTAAACTTCCATACAAGCATCATAACCTTCAAACATTATCAAAATCAATCATAAGAAACTTCAATTTAGATCACCAAGTCATATAACATTCTTTTGATCTTAAGGACTTTCAAAGAAAAAGGTCTAGAATGTGGAAAGGGAAGGAAACTTCAAGGAATGTGGTGCATGAATCCGAGAAAGTGGAAAACTACTCTTCTTCTTCTTTTGCGGTTTCCGCAACACTTCAACTTAGAGCTTCGCTCTTCTTCCTTTCATTTTTCGACTTTACTTTTGGAGTTATGGACAGAGGTGCACAAAAACCGAAGCCTAGGAGATTGGCGTTTCTCAAATTTTTACGAGATGCCTCAAACCCTTAGCGCACATACCATAATCCGCTAGAAATATCGCTCAATCTGACTTTGGCAAGACACAAACACCCGGCTATGTGAATAGTGCCGAGTTACT
Organism: Fagopyrum homotropicum; assembly: GCA_033239125.1. Classification (NCBI taxonomy): domain Eukaryota; kingdom Viridiplantae; phylum Streptophyta; class Magnoliopsida; order Caryophyllales; family Polygonaceae; genus Fagopyrum; species Fagopyrum homotropicum. Next base: position 12,511,684 of record BSWB01000007.1, read on the forward strand.
CATCATCATGATTGACTTCCCCAAACCTAGAATTTCTTTCTATTCTTTTGATTGCAAATAATTGCTCTCATGGCCCTCCCACATCAAACATGCCTTTTTTATTCACTTCTCCAATTTTCCGGATAGGTAAAGGAGGTCAATATTTTAATGAGGAGCTAAAATGATCAAAGGAAGAAGAAAGAAAAATCGAATTGCCTTAATCATCTCAACAAGAAGTATAAGAACTTATAGTGTGATTTCAACTTCAATTTCTCAGCATGATTTAGGTAACATTCTTCACATTATGAAACTTGCAAAAGAAGCATAATCAACGCATTCAATTTCTTTTCAATTCACTAATCTTTTAAGCATGCAATTGTCATAAAACTCAATTCACAAGTAGTGATTATCATAGAAATCATCTCAATTCATTAGGAGCACAAAATTTTCAAAATTTTTCAATTTTTATGGGTTTTTCAAGTTCTTTTTCATGCAATGCAATAATGAAACGTGCAACAATATAATGAACATGCAATGATAGTCTCGAATAGAAGCAAACATAGTGAGTAAGAGTTATTACAAACTTTTAGTACATCCCACCCCATACTTAGGACGAACATTGTCCTTAATGTTCAAAAGAAAGAAAGAAAAGAAGAAAAGAAAAAGAAACTCACAAAGTGGCGGTGGAATGGCTAAAGCGAACGGTCATGCAATCAATCACTGCGGCGCTGGTGGAGGCGGGAATGGAGAGAAGCTAGGATCATAAAACCGCCCAAACTGCTGGCGGTAGACATCCCTCATCATGTGGTCGAGGTCGTCTAAGCGTCCATCTCTAGCATCGGCTCGGATCTCCAATGCTCCTACTCTCTCCGAAAGGCCAGTAGCCCAATCCGGCATCTGCTCATACCATCCCGGAGCCTGACTGTACCATGCTGGAGCGTCGGATGGGGCTGATGCTGGTGCTGCTGTCTGCTCTGTGGACCAAGGAGGTGGAGCTCCGTACCATGCAGGAGGTGTGGTCATCCATGTAGGTCTCTCACTCACGCTAGCGCGGCGAGAAGACGAGCCTGAAGCTCTAGCTCGACGTGGAGAACGTCTAGGTGCATCGGAGGCCGCCTCCGGCTGATCCGGAAATGTGCCAAACTCCTGCTCGGCTCCTCCTCCACCCTCAAACTGGTCTCCCATCTCCTCCTCCTCAACAACTGGTGGTGGGACATATGGGGGAGCTGTTATCCTGTTCGCATGCATAGCAGCGAACGTCTCCTTCCAGTTATGGCGTCCCGCCATAATGGAGTACTCCGGTAGCCACTCTATACCCCTACCCGTCCTGCTCTCCCAAGGCATGGCCGCATAAGGCGGACCTCTATGTGTGGGGAAGATGAAACCCCTAGTCATGAAGGCATGGAGTTCTAAGGGAACGGCCGGTATGCGGGTACAAGCAGAAAAATCAACACCCAAGCTCCTAGCAAGGTGGGTAACTATCCCACCATATCCGATGTTGCCCTTCTTCTTGTTCTTGAGCTTGCTCATAGTAGCAGCCAAGAGAGTGGCACAGTCAGCTCGGCGCCCGTACAACATGGAGTAAAGCAAAAAGAGCTCATCCGTCTTGATCTTTTGGGGCGTCTCCGTCCTAGGAAAGAGACACTCCGAAAGAACACGATGAGCAATCTTCAAGGCTAGGTGGTACATCAACCTAGCCTTGGTGTCAGCGGGCTTCCAGCGGTCCTCGCTAGCGTAAATCATCGCCACCTCCTCCCGAAAGTCCTTGGCGTAAACGCCACTAGGAAAGCGACCGTTAAAGATCTCCTGAAACCCAAAGAAGGTCCCGAACTCACGGATGGTAAAATGATAGTCTCTTTCCATAAGATAGAAAGAGACGGTCCTGTCTACATGGTTGTGCTCAAAAGATGTCACAACCTCCTGTGTAATCTCCTCATAGGCGTCTTCTCGGATAGCCGAGAAGACAATAAGTCCGGCTCTATCCAAGAGCCAAGTGAGGTCATCAACTATGTTAAGAGGAGTTAGATCCTCTAACAAAAGGTACCTAGGTCCAATCACAGGTCTCTCATGGATCCTCTCGAGTGCAGCAAGGTGATCTTCATGAATGGTCGGTACTCGAGGGCTAGGTGGTGAGGGTGAGGAAGGTGATGATGGAGGTGAAGGGGAAGAGGGTGGTGGTGCTCTAGAGGATGAAGAAGAGGAGGGATTACCCTTCCTCTTCTTGTTCTGGTTATCCTTCTTCTCCTTAATCCTCCCCGAAACTCTCCTCACAAAGTCCATTCTGTCAGAAATTACGGGCTGTTCTACAGATTCCACGGCCATGGTTCTCCCAGGAACCGTGATTCGTCTCAGAATTTCTCAAATCTCACCAAATCAACACTCAACCTCAACAAACAGGCAGTCCTAATCTAATTTCTTCCAATCTCAATCAGTTCTTCCTAAAATCACTAACAAAAACGAACCAAATCGACAAAGATCAAGAAGAGTGGAAAAACCTATTTTTCGGATTGAAAAATCCGAATTGCGCGTTCCTTGGTGAGTTTCCGCTCGATTCGTCGCTTGGATCTTGTTGGTGGTCGAATTTGCTTCAGTTTAGGAAGAAGAATCGTTAAAAACGATTAAGAAACGAGGAATTGAGAGAGGAGGCGTGGATTCGGCTTTTAGGTCGTGGAAGAGGGGTTTTGTGGGTGGTTTTTGTGAAGAACGTGGTTTATATAGTCACAGGCAAAATTTTGAAAATCACGGTCTGTCGGGGTGTTCCACGGCCGTGGAATTGTACGGAACCGTGGTTTTTGTGATTTTTCAAAGGCTTTTGAAAATTACGGGTACTGTAGCTGTCACGACCGTGGTTTAGGCCGTGGAACTCTCTGTAAAGCTCCAAAGTCCAAATTTTGTCACTTTTCTTCAACATTATCCTTCCCTTTTCCTTTTCCATTGTTCCTACATCCAAAAACACGAACATACCGGAAGGAATCGAAGGCAAAAACAAAGCGAAAAACGTCTATACTAAGCTAATCTATGAATTGAAAACAAAAACAAAAAATGCAACACCTTGGGTTGCCTCCCAAGAAGCGCTTTGTTTAAGGTCCGTAGCTAGACCAATCTCGCACTTATTCGAGTGCGGTAGGCGCGAACTCTTCAGCTTGGAGTTCCGGCGTATACTTCTTGAGTCGTTGGCCGTTCACCTTAAAGCTTCCGCCCGTTTCACCCCATACTTCAACTGCACCATGGGGGAAAATACGCTTAATTAGAAAAGGTCCGGTCCAACGAGATTTAAGTTTACCTGGAAAGAGACGAAGCCTTGAATTGAAGAGGAGAACTTGATCTCCTTCTTTGAAGTCCTTTGGAATGATATGCTTATCATGCCAACGCTTTGCTCTCTCCTTATAGATCTTAGCGTTTTCATAAGCATTCAAGCGGAGTTCATCCAGCTCATTGAGGTCTAGGAGACGCTTCTCTCCCGCTTCCTTCATGTTGAAGTTCAACCACTTGATAGCCCAAAACGCTTTGTGCTCCAACTCTACCGGCAAGTGACAAGACTTCCCATACACAAGGTTGTATGGTGTGGTTCCTATGGGAGTCTTGTATGCAGTCCGGTACGCCCACAATGCATCGTCGAGCTTCAAAGACCAATCCTTCCTAGTCCTTGAAACCGTCTTCTCTAAGATTCCTTTGATCTCCCTATTTGAGATCTCAACTTGTCCACTTGTTTGTGGATGGTAAGGGGTAGCGATCTTGTGAGTAACCCCATACTTAGCTAGAAGAGCTTCAAAGCGCCGGGCAATGAAGTGAGAACCTCCATCACTAATGATAGTCCTTGGCGTCCCAAATCGCGGGAAGATGGTCTTGTTGAAGAACTTAACCACCACCATGGCATCATTGGTGGGAGAGGCAATTGCTTCCACCCATCTAGAAACGTAATCTACCACCAATAGTATGTATTGGTTTCCACAAGAGGATGGGAACGGTCCCATAAAATCAACTCCCCGAACGTCGAAAATCTCCACCTCTTGGATGTTGTTGAGGGGCATCTCATTCCTCCTAGAGATATTGCCTGTTCTTTGACAAGCATCGCAGCAAGAAACAAAGGATTGCACATCTCTAAATAAAGTAGGCCAAAAGAATCCAGATTGCAATACCTTTGCGCTAGTCTTGTTTGAACTAGCGTGTCCTCCACAAGGTAGTGAATGACAATGGCGGATGACACTTTGCATCTCATCTTCCGGCACACATCGCCGAATGATGCCATCTGGACCTCTCTTAAAGAGGAGAGGCTCGTTCCAAAAGTATTCCCGGACATCCTTAAAGAACTTCTTCCTTTGTGCGTAGGATAATCCGGGTGGTATCTCCTGACAAACCAAATAGTTAACAAAATCAGCAAACCATGGTTCGTTACCTTTGGAGATCACATCGATGCACTCCTCAATAAGGTGTAGGTGTTCGTCCGGGAAGGAGTCGTCGATGGGTAAATGGTCGTCCTCTAGATGTGTTAGGCGACTCAAATGATCCGCAACAGAATTTTCTGAACCTTTCTTGTCGCGGATCTCAAGATCGAATTCTTGTAGGAGAAGAATCCATCTAATTAGCCTTGGCTTCGCATCTTTCTTCGCAAGGAGGTACCGGATCGCAGCATGATCCGTGTAGACAATCACCTTTGCACCTACAAGATAAGAGTGAAACTTGTCAATAGCATAGACAATGGCTAAAAACTCTTTTTCGGTAGTGGTGTAGTTGAGCTGCGCTTCATCTAGCGTCTTGCTAGCATAGTATATGGCATGGGTTCTCCCTTCCTTTCGTTGTCCAAGAACAGCTCCAATAGCTACGTCACTAGCATCACACATAATCTCAAAGGGAAGAGTCCAATCCGGGGGTTGAATAATAGGTGCTGAAATTAGAGCTTGCCGAATGGTGTTAAACGCATCCAAACATTCCTGCGAAAACTCAAAAACCGCATCCTTCATCAATAGATTAGTGAGAGGTTTTGATATCTTAGAAAAGTCCTTAATGAAACGTCTATAAAATCTAGCATGTCCTAGGAAACTTCTTATCCCTTTCACCGAAATTGGGGGAGGAAGCTTCTCTATGGTCTCTATCTTAGCCTTGTCTACTTCTATCCCTCTACTAGAGACTAAGTGGCCTAATACAATTCCTTCCTTAACCATAAATTGACACTTCTCCCAATTAAGAACTAGGTTAGTGTCTTCACACCTTTGCAAAACAAGAGAAAGGTTAGAAAGGCAATCGTTAAAAGAGGAACCGTATACGGAGAAGTCGTCCATGAAGACTTCCATGATTTCCTCTACGTATTCGGAGAAGATGGCCATCATGCACCGTTGGAAGGTGGCTGGGGCGTTGCAAAGCCCGAACGGCATCATTGACCAATGGTTTGGTATTCAAGGGAAGAGGAGTAGCTGTGGTTCTTGAAACTAGAAGAGCGGCATCGTGTAGCAATTCCAAAGTAAACTTGCGTTGAGAGATGACAATGTCATGAGGTAGATAGCTGATTTTCAGTCCAAGAAAGAAGTGTAGAATACCCAAGTCTTTGACACTAAAAGTGTCATCAAGATATGCTTTTAATTGTAAGATTTCACTGGTGTTTGAGCATGTAATAAACAAATCATCCACATAGATTGCAATCAGTGTAATAAGACCTGAATCATAGAGTGAATATAGCCACGTTGTATTAATGTAGTAGTGAGACGATGAAACCACTGTCGTGATGCTTGCTTTAGACCATAGAGTGATTTGTTGAGCTTGCAAACTAAATTGTGAGGGTTAGGAATGCCAGGAGGAGTCTTCATATACACGTCCTCATGTAAATCACCATGCAAGAATGCATTATTAACATCTAATTGGTGGAGAGTCCATGATTTAGCGGAAGCAATGGCAATCAAACTTCTACTGGTGGTCATCTTTACCACTAGAGAGAAGGTTTCATGGAAATCTATTCCAGTCTGTTGAGTGAAGCTTTTGGCGACTAGTCTTGCTTTATAGTGTTCAAGTCTCCCATCAGACTTGAGTTTGACCTTAAAAACCCACTTACACTCGATGGCTTTCTTGTGAGGTAGAAGAGGCATAAGATCCCATGTATGGCTATCTTGGAGGGATGTGTATTCTTTGGTCATTGCTTGGACCTAGTTAGGATCCTTAGATGCTTCAGTATAGGTTGTAGGCACCACATATGAGGTGAGAGAGGAAACAAAAACATGATGAGATGTAGGTAAAAGAGAGGAAGGGAAGATACTTGGTGATGGTAAGTATGAAGAACCAAATGAGCACACAAAGTCATGGAGGTGTGGAGGAGGTTTGTGTCATCGAAGAGGTCGTCTAGGAAGAGGAGAAGAATGTGTAGAAATATCGGGGGTATAGAGGAGTGTGAAGATGGTATAGAATTAGATTGTGAAGGTGATGTAGGGGAGATAGAAGGTATATTAGGGGTATCAGATTGTGAGGAAAAATTAGGTATAGAAGAAGGTTGTGGAGGAGATGTAGGAGGTAGAAATATACTAGTATCAAAAGTTTGAGTGGAGAGATTTATAAGAAGGGTAGTGTTTGAAGAAGATATAGTATGAAAGGGGAAAATGTGTTCATGGAAGACAACATCACGAGATATAAGAATTTATCTTGATTGAATTGTGAGTACTTTGAAACCTTTCTTGCCATATAGATATCCTAGAAAAACACAAGAAAGATCTCTAGGTGCAAACTTATCTCGATGGGGTTTGTTAGTGGTGATAAAACATAGGCATCCAAAAACTTTTAGATGAGAGTAATCAGGAGGAGTGTTGAATAAAAGTTCAAGAGGAAATTTATGATGAAGAATTGGAAGAGGACATCGGTTGATATAAGTGGCACGAAATATACACTCACCCGAGTATTCTAAGGGAATTTTAGATTGATGAAACAATGCACGAGCCACTTCAAGTATATGCCTATGCTTTCTCTCAACAACACCATTTTGTTGAGGAGTATATGGACATGAGGTTTGATGAATAATTCCTTCTTTGTAGAAGAAAGTAGAAGCACTATGGCTAGAGAATTCCAAAGCATTATCAGATCTAATGGCCTTGATTTTGGTATTAAATTGTGTGTATATGAGAGTGGTAAAAGATTGGAGAATAGTGAGGGCATTACTTTTGTTGGCCATGAGATAGGTCCGTGTGCAGCGTGTGAAGTCATCTACAATAGTCAAAAAATAGGAAAAACCATTGTATGTGTGTTGTCTATATGGTCCCCATGTGTCAATGTGGATAAGGTCGAAATGTTGTAGTGCTCGAGTATGAGAAAGAGGAAAAAAATGTCGAGTTTGCCTTGCCTGTGGACAGATTTGACATATGAAATGATCCTTTGTATTCGCATTAATAGAATGAATATGATGCAGTTGGTCGAAAGGAAAATGACCAAGGCGACAGTGCCATATTTTAGAAGGTGTACAATGAAATTTAGATGAACTAGAGTGATTAACAACACATTTATTTGTGGCATGATTACAAGTAGAAGAGAACTGGAAGGAATGGAAGCATGAACTTTGTCCACCACATATAAGCCCTTGTATTCTTTACCAATCACCAATTATTGCTTCATCAAATGGCCCTGGACAAGGAAATGAGTAGAAGAAAAATGATGTGAGTAGTAGTGTCTTTGGATAGTTTGGAAACAGATAATAAATTAAAATGAAAGGTTGGTACATGAAGGGCATTATGTGATGTAAGATCATTGCTGACTGTAACTGTACCAACATTATGCACACGAGTAGTGGTACCATTAGGCATAGTAATGAATGTAGGGTGTGAAGCCGGCTGGTATTCAGAAAACAACTCAAGATGTGGTGTAATGTGGTCAGTAGCTCCACTATCAATGATCCATTGATATTTAGAAGTAGAGGAGAAAAGGCATAGAGAATTACCAGAAAGAAGTGCAGTGCGATGCTCTTTAGTAGAGTCATCACAGGGTTTATTAAGAAGTGACAGAAGCTGAGTCACTTAATCTGGAGAAAAAGAAGTAGCAGCAAGTTTATGTCCAGCCAGATAGCCATTGAGTTTCCAACATTTAGCAAGAGTATGCCTTACAATTCTGCAATGATCACAAAAAGCAATACCAAGAGATGGAGAAGTTGGATAACCATAAAGTTTCCAACACTTCTCAATTTTGTGATTCGTGGTTTTGCAATGCTCACAGAAAAGAGATCCTCTGGTGGAGTTAGAAGAAGAAGATGAAGAAGCACCTTTCATGAGAGGCCTGGATGATGAACTAGGAGAGCTTCGATGATGAGAATAAAGTGATGTTGCTTCATCTGAAACAGTATGAGGTTAAATAATGCCTCTCTGAGCTTCTTCTTGGAGAAGCATATGATACACTTCATCAAGATTTGGAGGTGGACTGAGCATGAGAATATGAGATCTCGTGATGTTATAGGAATCGTTGAGGCCAACAAGAAACTGAAGTAGTTGTTGATCCTTGAGAGTTGATTATGCAATCTCATTGGAACCACAACTGCATATCTCATTCTCAACAGCAAGAAAATATTCATCCCAAAGCTTCTTCAATAGAGTGTAATATAAAGTAATAGATTGATTGCCTTGAGAAATTGAATTGAGATTGCGTTGAATCTGAAAAATATTGGTACGATTGACTTTACCATATTTGATGGCCAACTCATTCCAGATTTGTGTGGCAGTCTTGCAGTAGAGGACATATTTTGCAATATCTTTGTCGATTGAGTGAAGCAACCAAGAAATCAACATATTATTACATTGATCCCAACGAGCAGTAAGTTTAGCATCAACATTCGGCCTTCGACATTCACCAATGACAAAGCCAAGTTTATTTTTGGCAAGAAGAGACACTTCAACAAATCTCTTCCATTTGTTGTAGTTAAATTCATTGAGCAAAGATGTGGAGAGCTTAAGAGAAGGGGGATCTGAGTGGTGGAGAAAACATTGGCTGGTTGAATCAATGGAAGATATATGGATGAACAGGATCAAGGACATGAGATGATCGATGAGGTGTGATGGATGGTTGATAGCATGAATTATTGTCTATATTTTGGGGTTTGTTTAAACATTTTATCTTCAATAATCTGCATGTTTGTATGTATATTATGTGATTATATTACCATTTCATCTACCTTTGCGGGAATCGAGGTCTACACCTAGTTTTGTTGTAATCGTAGGTAAAATGGCACGTTTTGCATCAAAAAGGAGCAAAAGGAGCTATGAAGTCATTGGAGCTACATTCAGGAACTTAAGGAAACATCCAGGAATCATAACCATGGATTAAAGATTCACTTTGGACCAGATTTGAGAGATTTCACATTCAGTTGTGATTCACCTCGGTTGACTACAGAGTCACCTCGACCGAGGTGATCCAGAGAAGTCGACTCGACCGAGGCGAACACTTGGGACGCGGCGAGAATATTTTATTCTTGGCTGAGATCTTTTATCTTTGGAAAGAGGATCTTATATTTTTGGGCTTGGTTCCTGGAAGGAAGAAGATAAGATAGACCATATATTTTACCTATTTTTATGGGAAGAGATCTTTCTAAGATATCTTATCTTTGGAGAGTAATTTTCCTATAAAAAGGGTTGGATTTTCCACAAATCCATATGATGCTATACCACCAATTGTGTTTTATACACCGTTGCAGCCATACTCCAGTTGGGAGATTTGAAGAACCTTTTTGAAGGTTGAAGGAAGAAAGTCTATAGCTTTTATAGCTTTTCGAAGGGTTTTTGTAAGATCATCTTAGATTCCCTTCTTTGTTGTTGTCTTGTTGGATTTCTATCCAAGGAACGCTTGTTGGTTTTATAATTGATTCAGTTATTGAAGCCTATCTCTTAAGGTTTTCTTGTTCAATTATTCTCTTTCTTCCCATATATTTGATTAATACTTTCATGATGATGAGTGGCTAATCTTCTTGTGTGATTCTAGGGTGATTGGATGAAGGTTGTGGGAAAAACAATGATAGAATAATCTTAATCACAGTAGGACCCTGAAAGTTCGAGTCTTTATCCTTAACCCTAAGCATCTCGCTCAGTCGATGAACATCTCGGCCGGGGTGGAATTTAGCTGACCGAGGTGACTTATCTGATCCAAAACTGAGAGTTAAGTGTTAGAGTTTGCCAAATCCTATTCTTATTACACCTTTCCTGGTTCAATGCAAGCCTAGGATGAGACTTACCCGGTAATTCCTTTGTTTGTTTCCCTAAGATCATAAGTGTAGGTAATAAAGGTTTATCCTTTATTAGGGTTTGAGTGTGCTTTCATTCCATCTTTGTGAGTTAGCCTGAGACTTACCCGGTAAAGGTTGATTCTGTTCCCTTAGTTGGAGTGTTAGTTTGAGGTTATGGTTCTTTATCTTAATCCTTGAGACTTACCCGGTAATAGGAGCTACGGTTTGGGATTAGTGAGTAGTGAGACCTACGTACCCGGTGATCTATTCCATTTTAGTAACGCCTTCCCTATGCAAAAACCTCAGCTTTGTCCGCTTATCTTTAGATCTTGAGTTGGAACCACAACTAGATGCTTTAATCCCTAGAATTGCTTATTTCCTTTATTGACTTTTTATCATCTTTGATTGTTTTAATTGCTTGTGGTTAGTGATTGCTAAAGCTTACCTATTCCGACTTTGTTTCACTAAGTCCCTGTGATCGACCCCTGGAATTCCTTGCTTTTTACTACGATTGACCCGTACACTGCGGGTTCGCATCCTTGTTTTAAGCTTACATCTAGGGTTATAAATTTAAAGCTTGCACACACCGTCTGGAGCGAACAATGGTGGAGATCTAGGAGGATCATCGGGATCGACAAAGCTCATGGTCTTCTTCAGTCTGATATCATGTTATAACTCACAGTATGTGAATTATACAGAATGCAAGCTACGAGAGAGAATTAGCTAGAGAGAATCTGTTATGGAAAAAAGGTAAGTTGTTATTTCATGTATATTTACATCGCTATTTATACACACGTGTAAAGGCCTAGTCACTCATTTCTGTTACAAATGTGTGGTCCAGATTCTTCTGGAACATTATTCTCATCAAAAACATTACTAGGGTTTGTAGTAAGAATGAGCTCGAAGTCAAGCGGTTCATTTTTCAACTTTGAATGAACCAGAACTATCATTCAAATCAATTATCCCGATTCAAGCACATTCAAAACTATGAACCATGTGAATATGAGTCACTTTGCACAACCCTATTGTTTAGTCAAATTATATTCAATCATTATCCTTAATCAACTGATTATTCATTCCATGTTACTCTTTCAAAAAAAAATGTAAGGCATAAAAATTCCAAATTACTCCCTCGTCTATTAAAAACAACTAGGGATATTTCAGAGAAGTTACCCCACGTGAATATTACTCGTTAAACAACTTACCACACTCATTCGCCAATTTTTTTTTGAAAGGTTAATATATAAAGAAGAGGAGGAATTTACAGAGAGTGTCATCGTAGACAGAGGGAAACAGAAGCAAACCCAAGAAAAAAAAAAGAAAAGAGAAAGAAGACTAGTCCAAGAGGATGCCGAGAATCATGGCCCAGGAGAGCGAGTTTGGAGATCTATCTTTTCAGATTTCAGAAGTGAAGTTTTTTGTAGAGTTGATAGCATTTAGAGCACAAATGGAGGCCGGGGTGGGTGAAACGGTTGTTGTAGATAAGGTCGTTCTTAGCTTTCCAAACGAAGTAGATGAAACCCGTAATGGTAGAGATGGGAACATGGAAGGATAGAATTTATCATTTCCACATAATCGATGCATAATTGAGATATCTCACACCATCAATTGGTACCGCATCAATGATATTGTTGTGCGAATGTGAAATTGCTGAGAAAGAATAGAATTTATCAAATAAGAAAAACGACACACGCGAATTTATATTGGTTCATCCAATAATGGCTACGTCCAATTTCCAAAAAAGATTTTATTGAGGAGTTTCAGATGATAACTAGGCTATCGGATTATTTTAGAGACAGAGGGAACACTATTATATATTGAGTATCAAACTCTAGATTAGACTTGGCATCACTAGACCAACAGCAAAAGACTCAAACAGATGAGACTCATTCAAGACATATAAACGTATACCATTTTGAAAAACACGATAACCTAGGGATCAAGAAGCCCTCAAAGCCGGCCTTGATATTTAGACATGGAAGTGAAGTTATGTATTACCGTGTTAATTAATTCCTCTTAAGAATGACCATGAAAGAGACATTGGGACAAAACTTCTCATTTACGGTCATTTTCAAAGAAATTAACACGGTAATGCAAATTAGTCAAAAAAACATACAACAAAGTCTCAAAAATATATATTAACAAATCAATTGTCAGTTTGTCATTATTTTTATCCAAATGATACGGCTCACTTTTACAGTATCAAATTGTCAATAGTGGCAACTTGAAAAATGACAATAATTCCAAATCATTCAAAAGAAACATGAGGAAGGAAGCATAGCAACCGCAGTTTGTCTATGAATTTTGTTCACAAGTTGAAGGTTTCTAAATGTACACAATATTCAAAGTCTTTCATCAAATTTACTGTTTAATTTTCAATTTCCTGTGTAAAATCTTATGGGCTATTTAAAATTATTTTGCAGAAGATAGAATTTTCCTTTGAGTTTACTATATTGAAATGTGTGGAAGTGTGCCGATAATATTATGAGATGTATCCAACTACATCAAGGAAGAAAGATTTGAGATATCCATATAGAAGTCTGTTTATGAACTCTCATGTTTTCTAAAATCGAATCTTGATTGGTAAATAGACTCCGAGTCTTCTTTTGATTTTGAATATCCCACCTTCAAAGATGCAACAAACAAATGAAACAATCTTCAATTTTTCAACAATGAAGAGACAACTTATATAATAAACCACTAATATCAAAGAGGAATTTTGATGGTATTATGATACCTTTTTCAAACTCAAATCCTCCTTTTGATTCTGGACTTGCACAATGATGTGTACATAAAGATCCGATTACCAACTTGATCGGACATCCGGAAGACAACATGTCTAGACCGAGCATGGAAGTTCATTATTCCAAGGATTCCCAACAAACCGAAAGCGAATCCTAATCCTAGAGCTGCATAGAAGGCTCCCCACTCGAATGCTTCATTTGCTTCTTTTTCGACCAATGATGGTTGTTTTTGGATGACATTGTCCCCAAAACACTTGGTCGGTAGAGGCTCTCCGCATAGCTTTGGATTTCCGGCAAAAGAAGATGGATCAAAACTCTGCAGCTGGGTGCTAGTTGGTATCATTCCTGATAGGTTGTTGCTTGACAGGTTCAATTTATTCAAGAAGGTCAATTCATCTAAGCTTTTTGGAATTCGTCCAGAAAGATTGTTAGATGATAACCCCAAGACTTCCATGAACTTGAGTTCACCAATCTCATTAGGAATACTTCCATTTAAGTTGTTTCTTGATAAGTCCAAAGACCTCATATACTTGAGAGAAGTCACCCCACTTGGAATGTTACCGGTTAAACAATTGTCAGATAGATCAATAACATTCCATTGTGGGAGATTTTGACCAGACTCATTTGCCAATATTCCCTTCCACATAATCGACGCATAATCGAGATATCCCACACCATCAATCGGCTCTTCATCAGAAAGACCACCATGAGAAATATCATAGGATAGAGTAAAGCCCTTGAAGCCTTGATATCTAGCCATTGAAGTGAAGTTATGGACACAACCTAGAATTGTTCCTGATATTCTGTTAGAAGATAGGTCTAACACTTGAAGCCTTTGAAGATGGCACAAATTTAAAGGTAAGTCTCCCGAGAAATTATTGGATCGAAAGTTTAGAAAAATCAACCTTGAGAAACTATCTCCTATCCAAAATGGTAGACTTCCTGAGAAGTTATTGTTCTGGAGTTCTAAGATCACCAATTGAGTGCAGTTTTTGAGTGAAGAAGGCAACTTTCCATGAAATCTATTATTATTCAAATGAAGTGTATTGAGGTTCCACAAGGAGGCAATATTGTTAGAAAGAGTTCCGGACAACATGTTGTTTGCTAGATTTAGTATCGTAAGGGAAGAAAGTTGAAATATCCAATCAGGAGGTGAACCGAGTAGAAGGTTGTTAGAGAGGTTGATGTGCTGGATGTGGTTATCATTTGATATTTCCTTAGGGGAGGGGGGAAAACTCGAAAATTTATTGTTTGAAAAATCTATTAGTGTTGCATAACTCGTGAAGAAAAATTGTGCTGGGATACGACCATAAAAGTTGTTAAAACTCAAATCCATCACGGAAAAAAGGAAGTGTACATGATGATCTACTAAAAGATTAGGTATTGTATTAGGTATTGTGCCCTGAAGTTTGTTATGAGAAACATTAAAGTACATATACTTCACGACATCTAGATACCAAAAGGAATTAGGAACAACACCGGATATGGAGGAGTTTGATAAGTCAAGACTAATCAATGATCTTTGTGTCAAAACCCAATTTGGAAAGTGAGGACCTACTAGACAAGATCTTACATTTAGAGTATGCAGTTTGAATGGAGGCACCCAACTTTCACTAAAGTTGAAGCACAAATGATAATTTTTTGACAAGTCTAAGTAACTTAAATTGGATAAGCTTGAGAAGTGTGCATGTGCTATGACATCATTCAAGGAGTTCAAGGAAAGGTCTAAATATGACATGCTAGCTGGGATTTTGTTGAAAGTTTCAACTTCACTTATTCTATTGTAAGCCGATTTTGAGAAATCTGGAAGTGTATCAATGAGATTATAAGAGATATCTAGTTCTATAAGGTTCAAAAAAGTTGAAAGAGAGCAATTTGTGACGATACCGTATAAGAAGTTGTGAGACAAATCTAAGGACGAAATGCTTGGTGGGAGATGTTGGAGAAGTGAATATAGGTCTTCACTCATGTTGTTGCCAGAAGCATCAACGTATGACAAAGAAGACAATTTTGACAGATCTGGAAGTTTATGAATGAGATTATCAGATATATCTAGTATTGTAAGGTTACAAAAATATGAAAGAGAGCAATTTGAGAAGATACAATACAAGGAGTTGCCATCAAGATTTAAGGATGAAATGTTTTTTGGGAGTTGTTGGAGTATTGAAGGTAGGTCTCCACTCATGTTGTTGTCGGAAGCATCAAAGTATGACAAGGAAGACATTTTTGAGAGATTTGGAAGTTTTTGAATAAGATTTCCAGAAATACTTAGACTAGTTAGGTTCAACAAAGATGAAGAAATTGGTTCAAGTGCAGCCATGCTCAAGTTTATAAAGCTCAAATCAAGTTCTTTCAAAGCAGAAAGTTGAGAAAGCCATTGCAAATTATTAGCATGTAAGCCATCATTTCCTCTTAGAGAAATAGTTTCCAATTTGGTTAGGTTTTTAAGAAAGGGTGGAATCGTACCAAAAAATCCAGAATCATCAAGACGAAGAGAAGTCAATGTGGTAAGGGAACCTATAAATTGGGGTATTCTCATAGAAAAGTTGTTATAGCGAAGATCCAAAGATGACAACCGGTGCAATCTAAGTAAGGATGGCCGAAGTTGACGGCTTACCAAATTTTCTCCAATAATAACACATGTCCATTGTGGTTGTCACAATAAACTCCTTCCCATTTACAACACTCGTTGTTGCTGATGATCCAAGTTATGAGAGAGAAAGAAGGATCTGCCGTAAAGCTAAGCTTAAAGTCGAGGAGTGCATTTCTCTCTTCCTTCATGCAAAGGACTCTCGACTCAACGGTGCATTGATGGAAGGATAGCACAAATAGCAACAAAATAAAGTGAACTCTCATATTTTTTGAATTTGTAGGTTGTTTGAAGAGGAAACGATGGATGTTACAATTGACATCCACATTATTTATAATTGAAGGTATCAAATTCCAAGTGGACTTCAAAATATTAAAACTGACAATTAAATCTCAAAATATTGAAAAGCACGCGGACAAGTCTCAATCATAAATATTTACGTATCAATTATCTGTTTATTCATATATATTTTCCAAGGGGCAACGCAATTGTTTAATGTTATAGCTTGTAATTAATCTCTACGGATTTATGTTAGTATGGCTTATAATTATACTTTTGAAGTTACTAAAGTAAATAAAACGAATGGCGAAGAATAAATTAGCTATATATATCTCGTACATATGCTCAATTGAGCTCTTGAGCTTAGGGGTGTTATACGAGCCGAACGAGCCGAGCCTTAGCATGCTCAAGCTCGGCTCGTTTATAAACGAGCCGAGCCCGAGACGAGCTTTTGACGAGCCGAGCCCGACCCGAGCCCGAGTAGCTCGTCTAAAATAATGCTCATATAGTGTTATTTTAGTCGAACGAGCCGAGCATTGGTATGCTCAAGCTCGGCTCGTTTATAAACGAGTCGAGCCCGAGCCGAGCTTTTAACGAGCCGAACGCGAGCCGAGCCCGAAAAGCTTGTCTCATGTATCAGCCTACTTGAGCTTATCTTTGTTGCTACTGAATACACAACTTTCATTGATATTTGGTTTGTTGGTTGTGCCCTTGTTGAACTTCATTCAGGACAAGTTGTATTTTAATAGATCTAAACCTCTATTATATTGGCTTGGGCTTTTCTCTTTGGATCTTTAGTTATTCTCGATCTATACTAATATTGTTATACATACAACCGTTGTTCCTTAAAGAAAAATGTTGTTGAAATCCTCTATCATTCAATTAATAATGAATTGTGTTTAGTCCAAGTTAATCTTTTTCTTTTATAATTATTCTATATGCGTGATTCTTTTTCACAAATACAAGCTTAATAATTGAATTCCAATGCATAGCAAATTCACCCTTATTAGAATGCAAATCGCCATTGTTTCCTATAAGATAGAAAGTCTGAACTTGAAATGACTCGTCTCATTTTTACAGTGTCAAATTGTCATTAATTGCATGTTGAAAAATGATGACAATTCCAAATCAATTAAAAGATACTAGTCAAAGAGAAGGAAACATGTGGCCGGAATTTTGTTCACAAGTTGAAGGTTAATTTCTAAATGTACATACTATTCAAAGTCTTCATACAAGTCTTTCATCAAGTTTACAATCAAATATTTAATTTTCAAAGTCTTCAGCATGTGGCAGGAATTTTACGACGAAACCTTAGATAAGCAGTTGAGTTATCATATTGATTCATGTCCGTTGTCCTTTTAGTTTTTTTGTGTGTTTTAACCACGCGATCTAGTGGATTACCATTTACCAGGAAAAGCTATTTAGCTATTCATCTTAATCTTTTGTTGAATATGACATCTTAAATTTGACCATTTACTGACTTGTGATCCAGGGAAGGATAGTCCATATGAATTGAGAATGGGGCAAGTTTGCATGCCACCAGAAGCACCAAATGTTTGGAGCGTTGGAGTGCAGATCAAAAATGACTCCAGCCATGTAAGATTGATTCCAGCTGAGAAGTTCTTTGAACTTTAGGCCTCCTTCATTGAAAGGTTGGCATGTTCTTTGTTTTAGGCTGTTTGATTGTGTCAAACATAGGAGCGATGGATTGATTCAATTCTGTAGAGAGCCATTCCAGGGAAGGAGATGATGTTGCACCAAAAGTTTTGAATACCGTAAAGAATGGATCTAATGACTTCCATCCGCAGGCATAAGTGAGGTTCTTAGAGGCCCAAGAGCGAACACGAGCAGTTTTGGGCTAAGTTTTCATGAGCTTGTCTTGAGACAAGTGCGATGAGTTGTTCACATGTGTGTCACTATGATATGGGTTGCAGGAGGCAAGCCAAGTGACCGGCACTAAGAGCAACTAGTATTGTAAAGGAAGTCGAATCGAAGCAAGGTGATCTGACGACAAGGTCAACATGTGCAAGATTTTACAAGGCCGATGCTTGGGGCTTTTTAGCCATATTTTTTCGGCACACCTTTGACTCTTAGGTCTTATATTGACTAAAGAATATGTGGTTAAATTTTGGGAGCAATCCAAGATCAAATGCTTAATGAATGTCGATGAACTAGCTAGTGAGCTTCTTTATGATTTACAAACTTACACTAGCTTGAGTTAAGACATTGAGTATTTGTAAATCTTAAAACTTACCCTAGCTATGTAGAAGTGAATAAAGCTCAATGGAAGTGTTTGGACCAAGAAAAATAAGCTAGTTATAAGCTAATTACGGGGAGTGGTTTTGGGCCCCGGTATGGGTCTTGGGCCTTGTGCCTTTCTATGGTTTCAAGGCCATCTTCCATGTAACTTTCATAACTACTTTTAACGGTTTTTTAATGGTTATATCTTTCCAAAATTGTGGCCCCTTATGCCTATAAAGGGGAGAATCAATCACACTTGATTTCACATTTATTTTTGCAACAATAAGCTTTTAGTTACATTGTACTGGTATTGGATATGCCTTCTTATAGCATGTTGTAAAATTCGAAAGACCACTATAGTTCATTTGTATTGACAAAGGATAGGCATCCATCTTAGTTTGGTTTTGTATTGACGAAACCTAGGATACGCTTTCTGTACAAAACAAGACAAGTAAGTCGCTTACTTAATTTTTGTAGCGTGTATCGTTTTATTCCACTAAAGTATTTTGATACTCTCGGTGTAGAGAGGATACAATTGGAAGAAAATTCATTTACGAGTGACTCGTTACATAATCCAAAGTCTTTTAAAAATGAGTTTATCAATTAGTGGACCGAAGTCACGTTCAAGAATGTGCTTAGGTCCGACTGGCACTCCAAGGTAAGTCATAGGGAGGGAGACTTCAGAGAACTCAAAGGAACTGGTGAGATGTTATTGTCATCAATTCCAGAGCAAAAGACAAGAGAGTTGCTGCAATTAATACAGTGACCAGACAAATTCCAAAAATCAGCAAACGTCTGGTCTGTTGAGATAGGTCTGTCAATAGCTGAGGCAATGTATCCCAACATGTGTTCAGACTAGAGAGATCAAGAGTCAGTTCATGAACCCATTTCTTGAGAATGGGCTCAAATCATCCAAGGACCCCTGCTATGGATAAGGGAGAGGTCTTCTCCATACTTGAGGTGGAAGATGAATAATCCTTTATTGTGGAGGACAAGTTTGGGTTATGAGATGAATGACCATTGTTGAGAGATGAAAGAGTCCATGGCTCTATAGGCATGAATATGTATGGAAATATTTAAATCTGTGTTCAATCATTTTATGTTGAATAATTTGTGTGTTTATTTTAGATATGCTACATTCTTTTATCACTGAATAATGTGATTTGGCTGTGCTAATAACTTTCAGATTTTTAATAATGATTCATTAACCATATTATAAGTAGTAAATTAGTAATAACCATTATTACACAAGTATACGGTGGATATGGGAAGTGGCGAAACAAGGTTCTATTTGAAGATAGGACTTGGATGCATAATAATTCACGAGGGAATTAGATGAAATGTATTCGATGATAAAAAAATTTTAGTAGATAACATAGGCCCAATAATTATTAGGTGAATAGTCTTAATAAATAAGTAATGGCAGTCCCTCCCTCGCACCCTAATATCAATCGGATAGGTTGAATCTCCCGATTTATCTTCTTTTTGAGGACGGAACTCTCCCTGTGGTAGCTAATGAAACTTTCATTGTCCTCATTGGGAAAGTGTCGAAACCGGAGATCATCGGCCAATTCCGGCCAATTAGCTTGTGCAATGTATGCTATAAAGTGATTACAAAAATTATTGCCAATAGGTTAAAAGATGTGATGGATCATCTGATATCTCCTATGCAGTCGAGTTTTATACCAGGACGGATAATATTGGATAATATTGTTATTGATCATGGGGAATGGATTAAGGGGATTGTAGTGAATATGGGTTGTGTTTCGGCTCCAGTTGCTGAATTGTGGTGGGTTTTCTATGGTTTGGAGATAGCTTGGAATAGTTGGGTCGGGCTTGTCGGGTCTGGACGGAAGTGGACTCTAAGATGGTGCTGGATTTTATGAATGAAGGGGTTTGTGCGTCTCACCCGTTATCTAGCCTGGTAGTTCGTTGTCAAGGCTTCCTTACCCGAGATTGGCTTTTGAATTTCAGTCATGTGTTTCGAGAAGGGAATAAAGCAGCAGATGCGCTTGCTAACTTTGCTTTCTCTTGCGATATAGGGATCCATTTGTTGGAGGAGCCACCTTTGGTAACTAGATATATCCTCTTAGATGGTTTTCGGGGGGTTAGTCTCCTCCGTATGACTCGTGTGTAGTTTTCTCGTCGTTTTGATATATTGCATGGAGTAGCGCACTCTCTTTAAACAAAAAAAAAAAAAACGATTAACCTTCTACAATTAGAGTGTATCATGATTTAAAAGACAATAATAAATACACAAATCTTGTAATTGATTGTATGAGGGTAATTTAGTCTTAAAATTTCAAATGAGGTTATATTCTAATAAAATTAGTGAGGCTACACTAAGTAATATTATCGACGTAATTCTAAATAGCAACTTCACTCATAATTCATCATCGATAGAGTTGCAAGAGTACGAGAGAGTTGAGAAAACGGTGAGAATGGATGGATGCAAGGACGATGACTATCTCCCTAGCTGCTCGGAAACTAGTCATACAACGTAATATGCTACAACATTGTCCGATCTACGAACATGTGTACATAAACACAAAATAAAGGGGAAGATAAAACCTGGAAATCATGGGCAAAAACGTCACCATAAGATCGATCATCGATACAAGATAGGGCGTTGATTCTTAGAACATTGCACGCTTGAACATCAAATTCCACAATAACAAGCAACTTAACGCCAAACACCATCGCGTCTAGCTCCGGAGTCTAACATAAAATTGAAGAAGCTGGTGAATCACATAAACTTTGCGAGGAGCATGTTGGAATATCATTTCATTGTGGATCGTCCAAGCAACCCAACATCAAGTATCAAAGATCATTTGAAAAGTTAAAGAGGAATGCTTATAACGGCACTAGCATCATATGGGGTAAACAAAGTTTAATTTGTATGAAGCTTTTTTGCATCCTCGCCAGATTGTGTCCAGATGTTCGTTCATAGCGTTTGTGAATATCAAATAACTTAGAGCACTCTTCTGTGGGCACAATCCCTTGCAGAGCAGAATCATGGTCCAAAGAGTTGTTCAGCATGGAACAAATCTGCATCAAATTTAATAATTTCCTTCTCAATCTTCTCCTCAGATTCTTCATATATGCCCTTAACCTCAAACAGTCCACAAACTCTACTGTGGTTTAGATGAGCATTCATCAACATGTACAAAAACATTCTCCATCTCAGAAATCATATGTGTATACCACAGACTACGTGGTCTGTGCATGAATATTTCCCAACAGATCCATCACACAAGTAGGCATAAAAACAATATATCGACACAAGGACGGAGATTGGTGACAATATCTTGAAACATCTATGCAAATACAATCCATGCCTAGTCGACACGGGAAGAACATGACTACGCGTGAGCTTTCCATACGTGTCAAAGCAATGCTTACAGTTTCACACTACATCACAATTTGATTCAAAGATCAACCAAAACAGAGGCTAATTGACTAATCTAAGCATTAATTTTCCGATTGGTCTATACACTAGAGAGATGATATTCACAAAATTTTCCAAGGCCTTTTTTGCCCATATAACAATGGCATAACACCCCCTCAAAAAAGAAGATAAAAAGCAGCAATAATACATTGCACTAAGATACAGGGAGCATCGAAACAAAGCCCCACACCATCAGTGGGAGAAAATGGAACGATGTTGAAAGACAGAACAGACCTCTGTACACGTACCTCTATCTGTCTTTTACCCAAGTTACTAAGCTCGTCATAATATACATGATGCCAATAGACGTCCTGCCTAACATGTTGAAGTTAGTGAGATGTTAACACTTCGCATAAGCATTCATTTGCTTTCTCCACCGCGCATGCCCTCTCAAAGTGACCAGCTTTATCTGCTTTGAGACAAACCATATCACAAAAATATGAGATGAACACCACATCTAACTCACTATAACATAAAACTTGCAGAACAAATTCCTCGTGACAATTGCGTAGACTAAAAGCCCGGATAAGCTAACCTGTACAATGCTGCGATGATAGGATGCCAACTTCACCAATGGAGCAAACAAGAACCCTAAAAAAGAATGACTCGTCCACAAGGTATCTCATTCTAAACTTGAGTTAGAATTCTGAACCTGTGAATGAGGATGCTGATGTGGCAGCGGATGTCTATGGGGAGAGTGCTCTACTGCTTGCTGTTGTTTAGATGAAATTGGAATGTCAGAGGTTGTGCTTAAAGGAGGAGTATTACCCAACGGCCGATCAGGATCAGAAACACAGTTCTGTGAAACTGCCCTTTGAATGGTAGTTTGAGTATGATTTACCAACTTTACCACTGGAGATGGGTGGGCTTTGAAATGCGGATGGTTACGGGACTGCGCCCCAGATGGCATCGTACCTTGACTTCCCGTTGGGTGCACACCCTGCTCTCCTTTCTCTGTTTGGCATCCTGGGCTAGCAGGAAGTCCATTTGTATGAGATGAGTCTACAGGAAGGTTCTGAGGCATTAACATGTTGCCTTTCCCAACTCCCTTGAAAGATTTAGCCTGGTTCTGAGTTTGAGACGGTTGGCGCTGTGGAGGATGGTGTCTGCCAGACTGTTGGAATTGAGGTTGTAGCTGCTGAGCTGGACGTTGTCTTTGCTTCCCCACACCATTTTGAGGCATCCGACTGAGTTCATGATTTTGAACTTGAAGTTTCGGTTGCTGCTGAGAAGTTACAGGAGTCATTGGGGAAGAAGGTCTAAGAGAATTAGCCTGTGGTTGCGATCCGTTTGATAAGGGGTGATGGGAAACATGTGATGGTAATGCACTAGACGTGGGAAACTGCTGCTGCCTTTGCAAAAGTCGCTGCTGCAACTGCCGTTCCCTTGCGAGGCGCATAGCAAAGGCTTGCTGTTCAGCACTGACAGGATGGCCTGCAGCACCTTGGAGATGATGGACCGGATATGATGGAACTGATGGTGCAGCGGACGGATTAAGAAATGTAGAGTTCGATCCACCAAAAGTAGCAACTCCTTGGCTGTGTGCTTGTGTTGCCGGCAATTGCATCTCCGTTGACATCATCTGCCTTGGATGCTCACTATTCTGGCCGGCCTATGATAGAAACAATTAATAATTACAGGAATCACTACGGGCTTCTCTCCTACTAGATGATGCCATTCTATCAAGTGTACAAATGATAATATAGAAGACAAAAAAAAAAGACCTATCATTCAAATCAATTATCCTGATTCACAATTTAAACTATGAACCATGTGAATATGAGCCACTTTGCACAAAACCACCTGTTATAGCCAAAATCATATTCAATCATTATCCTCAGGGCTCTTATGCTTCTAATGGGATAAAATAGGCCCTTGTTGCTTTATATTTTACAGCCAATACCCAACATTTTTTACCTTTAATCTTAATTCAGAAAATTAAGGGGTCTAGTTTGTATCAGCGATAAAAAAAGGCTCTAGTAACCCATTCTTCTCAAATCCAAATTACCTCTCATCTATTAAAAACAACCAAGAAATATCTCTGAATAAGAGGTATTTTTGGATAATTCATACTTTTTCTAACTGTTTTAGATTTTATTTTTTTCCATCACTCACCAGCACCCTTTTAAGTTTGTTTATACAACAATTACCTCCATGTGATTAGTCATACTAAGATGTAGAATAGAAACACTTACTCGCACCATATGTAAGGCATCGCGAGGTTGTAGCAATGAGTTTCCTTGGCCAGAACTGGCCCCAGATTGCATATTTGTGCTGCTTGGTACTGATGCCATATTGGAAGCAACTGCATTTGCTGTATTAAGCAAAGGTGATGCTGAAACCCCTTGAAGACCCGGTCTTGGGGTTGACAAGTTCCTACTCATCCCTGTCCTAATTCTGTCATTCCCCCCAGGTGGCATTCGCAAACCCCGATCATTTCCTGAAGCAAGTGTGTTTGTTTGATGAATATTTCTGGCAGATACCATGTGATTGTATTGTTGAACTCTGTGCTGCTCATCAATCGGTACGCTTGTCCTTGGAGCGCCATACCTCCCACTGCCATGAGAGACAGAAAGTGCAAAAAAACATATAAATCCAGAATCTTAACAAATAAAGTAAACTAGTGTTTAAAATGCTCCTGACCATACCTCGCAGAAGTATTGACCTGAGGAGATGCTGAAGCCAAATTACCACCGAGTCCCATGCCAGACGGACCTTGAAGCATTGACTGGGCAATACTCTGATTAGCTAATGGTAAGCCACCACTATGGGGAGATTGATAATTAAGAGAAAACACATCTGGACTTGATGCAGCCATGTCACAGAGATCAAGTGGCCTTCATTGAAACATTCAGAAGAACTGGTAATTACTTGGGTGTGTTCAACGATAGACTATGCCACAAAATTCATGAAGTTATAGAAACCAGAACTTACGTTAAAACATCTCCATTCACATTATTTGGGATCACTTGCAAAAGTGCAGTAGCATGTGAACCATGGACGGGTACCAATTGCTTTGGCTCCTGAATATATTCATTACCCCCCATCATATTATAATGAAGCAATCAAGGAATTAGAACGGTAGCTGGTAAATTGATTGAGCAACTCATGTCATCAATATTTGAAGTTAGTAGCACATGAGCAAGCAATCTAAGAAATGGAAGGTGCAGATTAAATTAATCATGATTAACGAAAGCACAATTGCTTTAAAATCTCAAAAGAAATATATATTCTTTGCTCACAAATAAGTAGGTGGTGACAAAGTCTAACTTTCTTCCTTGAATTAATTTACCCTTGAAGACCAAACGCTGAAAACCCAATATACGCTCAACAAACAATTTGGCTTCCGGTACATTTAATACAATCGGTGGTTAAGTGCAAATGCGATAGGTTTTAGATTTGGGGTACAGAAGAATGGTGTAAAATAATGAACAAATCTTATGAGCAGTATGCATAGATTTTACATCTAAACCACAGCACAAAGAACTAATAAATCTCATACTGCATTTGTATGAGAACTACTGAAGTGAAATACCTGTTTTTTTCTTCCATGCAACTGCTGGCCAAGTAATATTATCTTCTCAAAATGAGATTTAATAGTATCTTCCTCTATCGGCCCACGCAACTGCTGAAACAGCTGTCTGGCTCCACCCTATACAAAAAAAAAACATATACAATAAGATCAATGTTTTGTAGATAAAAAGTGCTGTTACCACATCCTTCATATATAGCTCAAGAAACAGAAGAAATGGGGGGAATCATTGCCTTTGGGATGCCAGGTAAAGTAGAAGGATATGGTTGAGAAGATCCTGAATCATCAGCACTATCAGCCCCATCTGTGCAGCTTTTCTCTATCAAAATCTTATGTCGCTCCTTACATTCTTTAGGCTTGCGGAAAATGCACTTGATATATTCAGAAGATAACAAAGTCAGTTAGTATTTTTCCTAGATGTATATAGCATAAAAGCATTGAGAAGAAGAAAACCCTCATGGTTGTAAATATCCAGTAAAATGAAACGCTTTGCTGTCTATTTGATCACTCATAAGTACATTAACCTGCAACAATACTAATACCAACCCCCCAAAAAAAATATAGAGTTTTTCTTGAGAAAACTATGGAATCAATCAGCAAAATTTGGTAGGTTCAAGATTCCCGAGTCCTGCGAGATTCATTCACTTGGTTTACAATGGTACCAGTGTACCGAGTATCAGATCCTCTCGCTTACAATTGGTTGTTAAAAGGTTCTTTATAGACGCTACAGTTATGTCAGTTAAATATGATTCCTTGCATGGGAAAGACCATAATATGTACCTTGAAATACAAAGTGCTGTTGATAGCATCGCTTACAAGCTCCCAATTAGGGCCCATATCATGTACAAGCACAACAAGAGCCTATGAACATGGAAATTATCTCAGGTTCCATATTTGCAGATAACAGCAATAGTTGAAGGAAAGAGACAAAGGAGAAAATACCTGGTCTTCAAACAAAGACCAAGGACTACCTGACCCAGTTTGTCCAGAAGGCATCTACATGGAGGATTTGATGATTAATTTCCATCATATAGCAACATAATAACAATTATACAGACAAAGGATAAGGAAACAATGAGTGCCCTTTACTTTTATAAAAAAAAAACAGAGAAATGCTCTCACAACATTCTTAAGTTATTATTGATGAATACCTTAAATGATTTTGATTTCCTACCACGATCCCGGCCACTGATCAGTTTAATGAGCTTATTCTGATTGGACATGTTGCTCATTTGGGAACCCACAGGAGAAGGAACAGATCCACTCATCAAAGATGTAGTTTCATATGAATTGTCCATTGATTGTTTTATTATCTTGAGTTTCTTGGTATGCGGACCAAGCATACCTACAAAAGAAAATATCACATTCAGCATACTACAAGCAACTACACTATGAGAAATTCAGAATAAGAAATGGACTAGAGGTTTTACCACCGTTTCCATTGGATTCAAATTGATGATATTCCATTCTTCTTTTTAAATGATCCTTCTGCATTACATAAGAAAAATGAGACACTCAAAAGTATATAGAGTTAAAGTGAAGCACATATAATATATATATATAACATACAATATACATAAAGATGTCTCATGGAACATTAAATGTCAAGGTTGCTATGGCATAGCTCCCAAACTAAGTTCCATATCTAGACAGTTATGAGTGGTGAATAATTACAACTAGTACTTTGTAGAAAGGCAATATGATAACAATGCAATATGGAGCTTCCATCTAGCTAGTTTCAAAGGAGAAAAACTAAGCATAATCACTGTTCCTCATACAGATTGAAGTTTTATTATATGACCATCTTTCTGGCACTCAAACTCCACTTTTGAGTCACTTCAAATTGTTGTGGAAATTTTTTCAGCAAAAATAGTCAACAAAAAATTTGCTAACCAGCTTCTGACACCTTTCATTATAGATTTTGTAAAAGCTTCAGCAAGTGCACAAACAGATAAGCTCTACAAAAAATATCTACGAGTCCCATAAGCTATTAATAAAATATATTTTAGCTTATTTATAGCTACACCATTACACCAGAAGGTTCTATTTTAGCAATTTCTGAAGGACTTCTAACCTTTTCACTTTGCATGTGCACATCAACCTGCCAACGGCCATATGCTTCACCCTAGTATCACACAAGATTCAATTATTAGATATGGCTAGAGAGATCAAGAAACAAGCTTGAAAAGTCTAATTGCTTTTCTGGGCGTAGAAAAAAAAATAAGAGAGAAAAGTATCGCCGCAGAAAAGAAAGAGGTGCAGGGAAAAGGTGTAGAAAGTCTGATTGTTGTAAGAAAAAGGAAGAAGAAAGACAAGTGGCACCACAATTAAGGAAGTGTTCATATCAGATCATACAGTAAAAGGATAACCTGATGTTTGGTTTTCTTCTTCTTTTTAGGTTTTACTGTTATCTCAGCAGAATCAAATGTCGACTGCTTGTCGAAGTCCATTCTTGACTCAACCTCCAAGCCTCTAGGGACGAATGATCCACCGTGCAGAGAACTCTGGTCATCCTGGAAGGAATTAGTATCCCCACTGGAAGCATCTGTCCTACGAGGAACAGGGATGAACCCAGCACCTCCCATAGTGGGACCCACAACTCTCTGTCGAGAAGCTGTACGTACACGTTTGGTTGGAATAGGACCTGCATTAAGGCCATTGGGAGGCCTCTTTCTCACAACAGCTAACTGTGGAGTACTAATCCTGTTCTCCATGCAGTGATCATATGGAAAATCCCTATCCACTTCATATGCCTTAGGGGTGTATGACTTGGGATTTTTCCCTCTCTTCTGTATAAACTTAGGTTGAGCGTGACCTCCAGTGGCGCCAGAGAAGTGATACATACTGTCTCCTTCATCTTCTTCATATTCACTCTCTTGGGATCCAAAATCTGAACATCATAAGCATCAGGAATAAAACATTTACACAACAGGAAGGGGGGGCGGGAGGTAATTTTGATGATGATGTTATCAGACATACCTGCAAAAGCATCATTCATGGAAGAAACACCATCTACTTGCACATTTTTGCCAGCTTCCTATAAAGAGCATACAACCACTCAAAACAATATCGAAAAGAGAGGTGGGTACAAGAACAAAAGCATGACTAACACCATCTAAAACACTCTTCAATCAGAAATGAGTTTTAACACCACGCCGATGTCTCCAAATTCGTCAGATTGTTAATTTGGAAGCAGGAGAAAAAATAAATAAATGGGAAGAAAAAAGTTCGCCATGTATATACCTCACATTCCATCGCGTATATTTCAATAGACTTTCTATAAGCTTCCATTGCACCATGTGGGACTACGTAGAAGAGATCATCCTGCAAGTAGGGAAACAGATCAGGAACACCATCAACCTAGAAACATGCTCGAACAAGATATGACTTATGAGATAGAAGTAGTGACCAGATGGATCAGAACTATTGTCCAGTAGAAATAGGCAATATATAGCAGGACAAGCCTATGAGCACAAAATGGTATCAATAGTGGCTGAAAAAAGCAAGCTAAAGCCTAATGGGCTCATATATGTGATGTCACAAAGTTAAGTGCATCACACTAATATACAAAAAAACAGATTGTCAGGAACAAGCAAATTGTGGAAAGATTTACATACTTCAGTGCGCTGATTAAATGATGCCATTTCAGGTATGTCCATCAGGCACTCTCTCTCAGGAGTTCCAAGAGCCTCAATGTTGGCATGCCTCACAACAGAATTGTTGTGCTGCATGAATCTGATCATGTATCTCTGCAGAGCAGGTTTCGTATTCTCAGGGCAGGGTTCCTGTTTATTACAGTTTGATGAGTAACTAAAGAAAAATTATAACATGGCATGGTGATAGTATATCCTGTCACTCTTTCCACGAACTAGTTAATTCCCTCTCTTTGTCCTAAACAAATAAAGTTTAAATTAAGTGGACCTTCATATAAATTGTATAGGAGAAGTGAAAGTCCACAAAAACTTTACGGTACAAGGGTACAAGTACTGAACTACATAGACTTATATCAAAAGAATGTATGGCAATCTTGTTACAGATAACAAATCATGGGACATCATTTTCCTATGAAATACTACATAATGGATGTGGCCTCAACCACCAAAAGACAAAAACAAGGTGGCAAGGGAATTGATCTCCAACATCAAAGGAAATTTACAAGATGAATCATAGATGGAGTGAGCGAGCAAAGGATGGCTGGAGTGGGATTCATAGTTCAAGATGAGAAAGGTAAAATCGTAGCATGTGGAGCAAAGGCTTTAGATGCAGACTTTAGCTAGGACAAAGCAGAAATCTTGGCAACAGATACAGTATTCAGAGAGCATTGGAGTCGGGAGATATAGATGGGAGCTGTTTGGAATTAGATGCCAGTTAGTGTCATTTATATGGAAGACTTCGAACTATAGTGTTGAGCTTCTGTGATTTTTGAAGCGAACTACGAAGCTAATAGAGCTGCAGATATATTTGCTAAATATGTTCATAATGTCAATATTTGAAAATCTCCATAGATTCCTCGATACTACGAGTAATATTGTTAGGTAAGACGATCTTATTTATGCATGCAGGTGTACTACTAACTTAAGAAGTAACACATTCCAAGAAATATTAACAAGTAAATTATAAATACTCCTTTTACGAATCAAAAGGGGAAAAGGATGATGTGTAAACTTTCCATGGGCAAGACTATGAGATTATAAAAAGAGCAGTACCTCATATAGGGCGCCATTCACAGAACTGACATTGTGCTTATCATAATTATTTCCAGAGGCCACTTTACCATCTTCATGGGCTTCAAAACCAGAAATGGTACCAGTTTGCACTGCATGCAATCCAGCAGATTGCCAAAACTCCATGACAGCCCTTGCCAAGGTTTGAGCCACAATTTTATCTTTACTTTGTTTATTCTGTTCCTCCAACTTTACACGTGAAGCAAAAGCAGCACGTTGGCATAATTGAGATGCTGAAATTCTCTTCCAGAGACGCTCCTAGAGAAAGGGGGAAAAGGGTGTCCATAAATCAGATGAAGCAGAATTACATATCCAATACAACCTTCAAGGCTAGAACAAATTGAACTTTGGAACAATATCATGGGAAATTCCAGAAAACCACAACTCGAAAAAAGTGCAGCATCACAAAACCTGAGCAAAGTCATTGGCCATCCAAACCATTTCCTCGAGAACATAATCCCAATGAGATTTCCGACGGTACTCCTTCGGCAGTGGACCAATAGATAACTCCTTGATTCTTTTAAGTTTGACCTGTAAAATAGCAAAGCTTGATGACAGACCTTTATAATTGAATAAGCTAAGAAAAGAAATAGCTTGCATAAAATTATATATCAAAGAGGCAACATGAATTGACCTCAATGATCCGTGCCTCTTCCAAAATCCTATCTTCATGTGCCTTATCAATCACTTCTATCTGGTTCCCAGCAGGTGGCGGAAGCTCCAAAGGAACAGGTCCAGATATACCAGTCTTAATAAGCTCTTGAACAGAGGGATCCTGAGTCCCTTGGGGTTTCTCCTGGCAACAGCACTCTGCTTCAGAAATAAAGGCACTGGAAAAACCTTGCTTCTTATCTGCTATTGTGTTAGTTAGTTGATTGGGAAGCATCTCCTCAGACTTAGAATGGCTATTTGCTTCATTCTGAACAGAAGGTTGGCTTTTGTCTGTTTCGTCTGCACCTTTGTCAAGAGAACAAGCAGCTGCGAAACTTCGAGGAATGCGATTATCATTCAAGCAAGAACTCTTTTCTGTAATGTAACTCGCTTTCCTATCCTCTAACACCAAGTCATCAATTCTGTTTGTTTTACATTCAATAGGTACCTTGTGCTCATTATCATAGTTACATTCTACATTCTTCAAACTAGTACACAGATCACTATCCATATTTCCATTTCCTTCTATGCTAAGACTAGTCTGGGTGCAAGATGACTCGGAATCCAAGCCCTTCGAAATGAATGGCGCATTACTGACAATATCTTCACTCTGAAGGTATTTCCCATCACCTGGAAACTGATTTGGTTCACTTAATTGTTCAGGAACAACATCATCCTCGGGTTTCTCAGTACCTGAACAAGGAGGGCAATCACGAACTGCCGGAATTGTCTCCTCTCTTCCAGTGAAAGATTCAGGTTGCAGAGAAGTCATAGCAGCTAGAACTTTATCATCTTTTATGACCTCGTTTTGCATATCTTCATGCAAGCCCCTCGAGGTAGGGATGTCTAACTTGCCTTCAGAAAAGCAACCATTATGTGGATTCATGGTGATAGCATTATCCACGTCCATCTCGGTGTCAGACAGAGGCTCTTGCATAACAGCTTTGCAGAGCACCTCAGGACGACTAGGCAAGGAAGAGCTAAGACCTCCATGAGATGCAATATTAGTGGAGCTAAATCGAGCAGTATCACGATTTCCCTTTGATCGGTTCCTTCTTTTATATGCTTTGTTGGGTAGAAAGCTAGGTGAACCCTCTGACACTTTGACATGTTGCCTCCCATCAAGTAGGGAAGAATGTCCCGATGGGATAATGTTACTCCTACCAGGATAACTACCCCTCCTCTCATTTTCAATTAATGCATTCTCTCCGTCAAAATTATCAGCACTATTTGGTTCACAGGGAACGGTAGCTCCTAATCTGCCACTACTTTCCACAGAATCTCCTCTAGGTGAGTTAGCTACAGCAAAACTGCCTTTCGCTTTGCTACAAGCACAAAAAATACCTCATAAGAGAAACCAAATAGGTAACAAAGAACCAGCCGCTACAACGATGGCCCTGTCCAAAGATCTGGAAAAGTAAATGTTACCTAGTCACAAACTGATCATGTGGTTGATCAATAAGGGAGGTAGACTGAACACTTAGGGAAGCTGCAAGACCAAATCTAAAGTCAAGAGGATTACCACCCTGCACAGAATCAATCCTGTATTAATGAACTACACAAGTTGACCAATAGCAAATAAATAAAAAAGTGTAACAAAAATAACTTACTTTCTCCAGATACTCAAGCTCTCGTCTCCTTTCCTCACGAACATCATACTCCGATCTGTTATTTTGGTAATGTAAATCATTTTCATCAAATAAGATCATCTTCAAGAACTCAAATTTCAGGCCATTTTACCTTAACTCCGCTTGAGCTTTCTCAAATGCAGCTCGGTGTGGAGAGGTCTTGGTTCCAATACCATCTTCACTACCAATAACCCCACCCATGGAATCAACCTCAGCGTTTACTAAGAGAGAACATCCTGAGCTAACTCCATGCATTCCTTATTTAGAAGCTACAGATCCAGTCCTCCCATTAATTCAAGAACAGCAAGTGTCTAATCTAGAGAAAGCAGAAAGAGCATGGACAGGAAAAAGAAGTTAGAAACAGTAACTAACAGAACTTATATGCAATTATGCATAAGCATAAACATATATACTGCATCAGACAAAACAGAAAAGCGGAAGGCGTGTGCCTCTAACAATCCTACTGAAGACAAAACGCAAGGAGGTAGATCCTTATGTAGCCAAACATTATGTTATTATAACACAGTCAAACAACATGTCAATCTAATGAAAACGTAAGGTATATTTGGCAATATGTATTAAAAGAAACATTTCTTTCTGAAAGTACTTGTTATTTGACAAACATCTTAACTTTAAACCACTGCAAACATATATCAGTACAACTATGATTGATTTATAAGTATTTGCCTGTTCTAGTATATAGGTACTTATATTTAAAAATTACAGGTACTATAAACACTCATAGTCTTTGCTCACTGACAAGTAAAACATAAGCAAGAAGCAAGATGTTACACTTGCTGAATAGTTTCAACTTTCGAATTAAATCGATGGAGCAGTTGAGGTGTATTTAATACATCACAAATAATTCAATGGGGAAGGTTAGAAAGAGCTCAGGAATTCACTATTGGCAGGAGCAACAAAAAAACATTGGTTCATCCACTGATAGACACACAAAACTTAGAATACAGTATTTGCCAACAGGAATCGGTCTACGCAAGGTGGTTCAGGACCATGTGATGGTTAGTGAGGCGGTTAGGTTATGATGGGGGTTTGCGAGTGCCCAGCATAGGTGACCTGAGGGAAGGAATAGTAATATAAATAAGGATATTCGGCTGTTTAGGTACCCAGTGATATTTTGTGCCTATAAAGGCTCTAGACTTGGAGCAAAGACTTGCTTGTTTTCTTGGTGTTTTGAATGCATTTTGGCATAGGGATTTTTCCCTCGGGTGACCATATTGTGCATGTGGGCATGTCTTGGACTTGTTTTCTCCCTTGTCCCAACGAAAAGCCCTTAAATTCTCTTTCATTTTCCTTTGGAGGTTTTTTTTGAAGCGCCTACATGAAAAAAACCCCACTGAGTCATTAGTGCAGCAAATACCCTTAATTTATCTTTCCTTTGGAGTTTATTATGGGGGTTTGCTATAGTAGTTCCAATGCCACCTAAACCGCTGGTTCTTTCTATCGCCTCTAAAATCTAAATGCAAATTTTCTGTTCATTCCAGCTATGTTACTTCTAAATTCTAACAGAGTAACAGTTTAATTTTGAACAGTATCCCTACTTCTAAACATCAGCTCAAAAGCATGCAATGAGAAAGGAGATTCATTCAAATCAAGAAATAATCCTACCTTCTGCGCATACATTGAAGCATGTTGACTCCCTCAGCCACATACTAAGAAGTTAAGCACCGATTTGTGTTCTAGCATGTCTTTGCCATAGCAAATAATGAAATGAACAACAATAATCCAGAGCGCGGTAATTTACAAAGACAACAAGCAATAAAGATCTGTACAAAATGGAAGATAAAGCCTTGTAAGTTCAGCAACAACTTAACGAGCACAATTATATCAGCGACTAAAAGTTTCAATATAATCTATACTTCTCCCGACTAGTAGAAGAGCACATTATCTCACACAAACATAAGATACTGAGTCTATGACCATATGGGCAAGTCAGGCACCATATACGATGATGGGTGATTTATCAGGCTCTTCGAGATCAATTGAATGTTGGATATTGTTCCAGCAGTATAAGGTGCATTACAAGAACTGAACTCAATGCAATGAAGTCTTAGAAACAGGACATATCCAAGGAAATAGGGTGTAGTTACTTATCATTGAAGCCAGGACAGTAGCATAGTAGCCTGTTACATGAACAGATGGAATTTCAAACTACATAGGCTCTGCGTAACTGAAAGTGCTAATAGCGGATTATGAGGATAACAGCTTGTTGCTAGCTGCAGGCAGCTGAAACTAAAAAGGAAGAATCGGTGTGATCCTCCTCAAAGCTAATCATTGGTACCAATGTGGCAAGTAGAAAGCAGTGCATTACTAGATATCGACATTTGGAAGCTGTGTTTGAACCATAAAGATGCAGCTGAAACAACCCTTGTTTACCAGTAACGTGTAATTCCAGGTTAGTCATATTTAATCATCACTATTAGTAAGAAATACAAAGCTGGAAACTGTAGCATAATTGACATGATTATGGTAAAGGAAATTAGCAAAGAGGAAAGAATGATGGTAGAAGAGGGGCATAGAAGACGGTGGAAAGTTTGCCCTAACAACCCAGCAAAGTAAACACTTAAACATAAATTCAGATCAATCCATCACCAACACGAATGATCACCCAGCACTACGAAACTTTAATTTCAGTCCTGTTGAATAACAGGATCAGTAAACGCCCTAGAAAAACTATCTCCATAAAATTAGGGTTTGAATCTTGATCAGGACGAACAACAAAACCAAATTGAAAGCCCGTAAGCGTTCGACTCACCGGGAAAGGACGTGGAGTGGGACAATCGTCGCAATTTTGGCAGATAAAACAATTAGGGCTTGTGTGTTTGACTTCTTGAGTGCAATTCGAAATTCTTATATTTCAATAAATCAGGACTTCTAGGGCACTAGCAACAGCCATGGAGAGTCATGAAAACATGCAATTATTCGCTCTGGTTCAAATTTACCTCCAATTGCAGGTGGCAGGGAGATTGGAGAGGAGATTCTGGAGAAATGGAGAAAGATATGAGCGAAGAGGGACGAGGAGGAGAGAGAAGATGGTGCAGAGTTTTGGCCTGGGTGAGTTCGGGTCGTGCTTGAGC
This sequence comes from Fagopyrum homotropicum, assembly GCA_033239125.1. Taxonomy (NCBI): domain Eukaryota; kingdom Viridiplantae; phylum Streptophyta; class Magnoliopsida; order Caryophyllales; family Polygonaceae; genus Fagopyrum; species Fagopyrum homotropicum. The sequence continues at coordinate 12,546,766 of BSWB01000007.1, forward strand.
GAGGCTGATGCTGCAACTCCCAACGCTGCGTTTTAGTGCTAAACGCAATACCTTCGTAATCAATTTTATTCGAAAATTAGTGACAAATTACTGCCGTTCAGTTTGCTGTAAGATTAGGTAGACGAGGACGAAGAGAATTATTTAGATCAACAATTAAGGATATGAAATTGTTTAAGATGATGAATATGAAATTAAGTGAAATGAATGTTTGGTAAAATTAATATAATTGTGGGTAAATTATAAAAAAAATACGTGTTAAATTTTTTTTTATAGGTGAAAGAGATAGGAAAAATGAGGGGTAAAAGTGAGATTTAAAACTCAATAATCTTCATAATCTTTATCATCTAAGTTTTGCAAGATTACAAAAGTTCCATAATCTAATTCCCTTAATCTCTATAATCTAACCCCTTTAATCTCTTTAATTCTATTACCAAACTAGATTACGATAATTATTTCTTCCTTTTAATTATCATAATCTTAATCCTCTTAACTTACACCCTTACCAAACGGGACCTAAATGTAGTGAACCCTAGTAGAAAATTATTATAACGAAAATTCGCATCACTTTACATAAATCGCAACAAAATATAGCGTAAATTACATTAATAATAGATAAACCTCAACGCTATCATATCTTTTAGTCAAGTGCATAATACGCGCTAATTTTCCTTTAACCCTTTGAATTGTACGCACGAAAGCACGTTTGTACACATTTGCGTTAAATTGTATATTAATTATTTTTAAAAGAAAATTGTGCTTAAAAACATAAATGATGTATTTTGAACCCTCGTACATTAAATTTAACTAAGATTTAAACCCTAAATTTTAACCATTGTCCCTCCTTCCGACAAAAAAAAACCAAAATTTCAATTCGAAGTTTCAATGATATTTGAGAGAAAATTTTATGACCTATTTTTCAATTATGATAAAAATTATGTTACGACTTATTTTTTAGTGTGTTTGTGATTTTTATGATCGGTAATAATGTAGGTTTTTTCATTAAGGAATATTGATGCAAAGTTTACTAAATGTAGTCAATATTGGTATAAACTTAGGGGGATTCAAATAATCATTAGAAAATATGAAATTAAAAAAATAATCATCAATTTTTTAACGTTACAAAACTAACAACTATACAAGTTATAATTGCAATCTCTCATTCTCTCCAAAAACCGTTCATCAAACCCTCTCTTTTTTTGTAAACTACAAACATTTTCAATTCATTCAACTTCTTTTTTGTTAACTTCTTTCAAATTCAAGAGATTTTGGCATGTTACAAGTTCATTCAAGTGGATTCAATACATATAAACATTGATTTCATCGTTTCGAATCAAAAGCATTGTCAACAATGGAGAGCAAATCATATATGAATCTATCAAAATTTTCATTCATATTGATATATTTTATCGACTTTAGTGATTCTCCATTATTGAGTGTGTTTTATGTTGTTGACGGTGTTGAGTAATTCTATATTGTGAAAGATAAAGTTTATAATGATTCTTCATTGTTGAATGTGTTTTATGTTGTGGACGGTAGGTTACATTAGTGCATTGATAGAATTATAACATTATTTATTTTCTCTTGTCTTATGTATGTGTTGTTGATAGAACATAACAAATTATTTATTGTTCTGATAATATTGACAACACCTAAACACGTTATATTGTTGTTATGGTGATGTTGACAATATCAACACCCCTTATTTAGTTATGTTGATAGCACCAACACACGTTATTTTGGTGTTATTTTGCTGTTAACAACACCTAAACACATTATTGTGTTACGTTGGTGTTGTTGGTAGAGCAACAATACTTATTTTTTGGTATTTTTGGTTTTGTTGACAACATCAACTCCCCTATATGACTGTTTTGATAATGTTGACAACACAATCAAACGTGTTTTGATGTTTATTGTGTTCTTGACATAATAAGTTCCCACATTGAAAGTTCTCACATTGAAAGTTGGGGACATTTTAAGCCTAGTATATAAGGTCGGTGAGCTATGATCATGGAAGTATTACCGAAGTACAAACAACCTCCTCCGCAATGATACAAGATCATATTTTGTATAATCAGGTATCGAATTCTCAAGGACCACATCAGTATTGCTTGGAACAAATAAACATCTTTACTAAGCTAGGGGGAATGAAATAAAAACAAACAATTTTGTAGGATCAAAGAACAACAAGCATAGAACAATTGGTAATAATGTGTGAGATGACGTGATATGGATGAATGATCTAAGGAAATAAGTATCTCCGGTATGATAAATCAAATATCAAACACGTATGTGAACAACATGAACTTCAATCAGCAATTATATAGGTAACCATCTAAGTTAGCCTTTGGCATAAAGAAACAAAGACCGCGCGTTCCAACTCACGTAACTCAATCCAACGGTTCGGCGAGTATAAGAAAACTCATTAAAAACTTAGAAATCCGGAAAAGACCGAAGAAAACCTTTGATTGTGTCCTTTTAGTTTAGAAAGGTACAAAGATCAAAACTTTTTACGATGATTAGAAATTCTCGAAGCATTGATAAAATGTTACTCTCAAAACCAATTTATTTTCAATAAATCCAATAAAACAAAATTCGCTTTTGACCCTTCACTTGTTTTATCTAACCTAGTTAAAAGCAACACTTCTTTCGAAGGTAATTAAAATGTGGAACGAAGCACTTTGAAAAAAAAACATAAAACTTGCTAATATCAGTTCCGTAATTCACATAAACAGTCACCATCAATCCATCATAGAGTTCAACAAACCCCTTGCTCAAAGGAGACTATGACATACATACAACAAGAGAAATCAGATGAAAAGAAGAATCTTAGCATATAATCAAACTCAAAGGAAAAGAATAGCAAATATGTTTAACTACGGTCAGGGTTCCGAGGTAAAGTTTAACTTCTAACACGAACTAGAAATAAAGTTGTATGAGATATATTATCTCTAGGTGTGGTAGTTAATATCTAAACCAAGAGGTATTAGGAGGTATATATAGGATAAGGATCGAGCTAAAATGATACAGAAAAGCCAGCATAAACCTAGAAAATTAGGTCACGCAACAAGGTTGTCGCCGCGGTGCAAATGGCCGGGTGAAACGGCCAGCATCCGGTCGGTATACGACCGTATGGCAACCATGGGGTGGCCGTTTGGGTTTCGGTTCTTCAGTGAGATGAACTTCAAAGGATATGGGCTAGTCTAAACACTATCAAGAACAACCAAGTAATGGTCATGGTGGGCGTATGGATACCCGTATGATGGGCGTTTCATTTGTTGTTCCAACTTCTTTGGAAATGCCGTCATGTGTGATTTTATGCTCCGTAGTAGAGAAGTTCTTGACACCAATCCAAAGTGAGTTTTGAAATTCCTGAGCAGTCGATCATTGGTCACATAAGATTGTGTCCTTGTGACGGCTAAATTTAGGGAAGATCGGGCTCATAAGCATCCTTGAGTGAATTTGGGTGGTAAATACTTCATAAACGAGCCTTGAAAGCCTGAATTTTTATTTTTTTTGATACACAGGTAAGAAAATAGTTAGATCAGTTTCTAGAAACCAATTTGCCTATGGCATCCTTGCGGATGAGGTCTTGGACATCTTCAGGAATCTCTTCAATGTGCATTTCGGTAGTGTGTCCATGTGAAGCAATCTTGTCCGCAACCCGATTAATTTCCCTAAAAATGTGTCGAGTGACGGTGCTATTAAACTCTGAGGTGATAATCGAAATATCGTTAATAATCATATCAAGTTCCCAATGAGGTTTCCATATACAATTGATTGAGTTGACAAGAGTCAAGTTATCTCCTTCAATCTCGATTAACTTAATTTCAATTTCCTTGGCCTTTTGAAGACCGATTCGTAAAGAAATAGCTTCTGATTCCAGAACTGAGTCAGCATCACATATACCACTTCCAATTTCGATTGGGACGGCATTGTGATTGCGAATGACAAAACTAAAGGAAAATTTTCCGGTCGAGTTTTGTGAAGCATCAAAGTTTAGTTTGTGAAAACCGTGTTCAGGCATTTTCCACTTAATATTTTTCTTTTATCTTTGGGGTGCTTTATTTGTTATATTTCTCGTGTTTTGGTTCATGTTTGCTATGTTCCACACTTCTATTTGGAGCAGTGCAAAATCTTTAATATTTTCTGGAAATTTTATTTTTTTAAGATGAATTGGTTTCTAGCCATCCATATGTTCCACCAAGTAACTATCGTAAGATTCATTTTTTTTGTTGAGATTAATCCTTTCAGGTCAAGAAGAGCGTCGACGATCCCCCCAGTTATCAAAATCGTAGTTTTTTAGTATTGTTGTTATATTTTGATTTTTGATAGTTGAAATCATGAAAGGACATTTGAAGAAGGTGTTTGGTACTTTCAGTATGGTGGTTACAAAATTCGCAATGCATTACAACGGGGATCTTTTGTCTATCGAGGTTTTTTCTTGTAGGTAATCCATCCATAGCAAGTTTCCATAAAAAGTTTTTAATTTTGGGCATAACATCCAGTTTCCATATCCAAGATTTATCCGAAGTAACCCCCGCTTTATGTTTTTGTAAAAATTCTAAAGATGACTTAGTCGACTACCAACCTTCCTCATTTCCGGACCAGTAGAGTCTATCCCGAACGTAACTACGAGGTAAGTTATACCTTTTCATTTTTTCGATAATGCTCAAAAGTAGTATTGTACTTGATTGGTTGATTCTTTGGAGGTCCCATGAGTTATCCTTCATGTACGTAGAAACGAGTCCATATCATTAAAAAGATTTTTATTTGTTACCATATCTTGCAAAGGTTTATCTATTAACCAGTTATCCTTCCAGAATCTGATAGTTTTTCCGTCCCCAACCCTCCATGTGAGGCCCTTAGTAAATTCTTCGTTTAACTTAATTAGTATCTTCCATTGCCATGATGCGTTCTTCCTGCATTTATACTCCCAAAGTCGGTTGTCTTTAAGGTATTTTTCTTCTATGATTTTAACCCAAATATTATCCGGCTCTGCCAATATTTTCCACAATAGTTTCATTTGGAGGGCTTTATTCATGTTTTCTGATTTTCTAATGCCAGTTCCACCAAGGGATCGTGGTTTACAGATTTTATCCCAACTAAACAAGGGTGGAAATTAGGACCTTTATTCCAGAAGAAACTTCTATTTAATTTGTCCAATTCATTATGGATACTTACTGGTAGCATGAATGACTGCATAATGTAGCTTGGTTTTGCATTGAGATTAGCTTTTATTAACGTTATCCTTCCTTCTTGGGACAAAGAAGACACTTTCCATTTGGTTAATTGTTGCTTAGTTTTCATAATTACTGAATTAAAAGTATCTTTGTTCACTCGTCCATTAATAATAGGGCAACCTAAATATTGTTCTAAATTTGTAGATAGATTGATCCCTACGTGGCCTTGTATTCTTCTTCTATTACTTTGGTCAACGTTTGCCGTCGTTTGAAATACCGATTTGTGGTAATTAATTATTTGACCTGAGATGTCGCAATAGTCTCTCAACGCGGTGAAAACCAAATTGCTAGCTTCAGTAATTGTCTTAGCAAAGATTATAATGTCGTCCGCGAAAGCTAAGAAAGGAATTCTTATCCCATTTTTTGAGATAGGAAATCCAATGGATTTAGGATAGTCATTAGATAGTTTCTGTAAATTTTTAGAAAGCACTTCCGAATAAAGGTTGAACAAAAGCGGGGAAAGTGGATCTCCTTGACGGAGACCGCGTTGTGGACAGAACATAGTGGGTGAGTCATTAATAAGGATGGAATAAGAGACGGTAGAGATACACTCATGTATCCATTGTCTAAATTTTTCCCCAAAACCGAATTATTTTAGAACTGCTTTTAGGAAATCCCAATTTACTTTATCATATGTTTTTTCCATGTTTAATTTCATAACCATGTACCCTTCTTTTCCTTTTTTTGATTTGAAACTATGAAAAATTTTGTGGGCTATGAGGACATTATCCTGAATTGCTCTATTTTTAATAAATGCACTTTGTAACGGATGGATAATTTTTGGTAAGATTAAGCTTAAACGCTTTGCTAAAATTTTAGAGATAATTTTGTATACCATAGATACTAAGCTAATAGGTCTATAGTGGGACGTTGATGTTGGGTTCTCGCTCTTTCGTAGGAGGGCAATAAATGTATGGTTAATTTGTTTCAGAATTTTTCCGGTTCGACAAAAACTCTTCACCGCCCTTGTCACATCCGGTCCAACAATGTGCCAGTATTTTTGGTAGAAACCCGCCGGCATACCATCCGGTCTCGGCGATTTGTCCGCACCTATATTGAAAATGGCCTCCTTTATTTCCTTATAGAGAAAGGCATTTCCAAATTAGTGTTATCAGTATCATATATTTCTTGGTAAATAACTTGTAGTTGACATTGCATTTTGTTCAAATCCAATGGAGACGCTTTGAAACGATTCTTGTAATCATTTATGAATTCTTCGTTGATCTCCGTCTCTTTTGACACCACCGTTCCATCAGTTTTGGTGATTGTTGATATAATTTTTTTGTTACGTCTTCCCGTCTCTTTTCTATGGTGAAATTTTGTACTCTTATCTCCAAATTGAAGGAATTTCGTTTTAGCTCGTTGCAACCAATATTTATGTTGATATTCCACCAAACACTCCATCTTCTTGCTTTACATTCCAATTTTATCATTCATAGTTTGGTCAAGCTGTGAAAAACTTTGCTTTTGAAGCCCTTCAAGGTTTTCATCTACTTTTTTTAACTGTCTGTTAATGTTGCCAAATTTTTCTCGACTCCATTGTTTAAGTTTTTGTTTGAGAAGTTTTGTTTTCTTTGCAAGACTAAACATGTTTGACCCTTCGAACTAGGTTCTCCACACTTGTTTGACTAGGTTTTCAAAGTCTTGTCTTAGTGTCGACATTGATTCGAATCTAAATGGTTTATTCTTAACACTAGGGTTAGAATTTTGAATAAAGAAAGATATCATGCAGTGATCTGAATTGGTGAATGCATGATTTCTTGTATGTATAGTTGGATATTCCTGGACGATTTGGAGTGAAGTCATCATTCTATCTAGTTTTTCATATGTATTATTATCTCCCTCTTTCTTTTTTTTCCACATAAATATATTTCCTTTAGTGGGTAGGTCCCTTAGGCTAAATCGGTTCGATAGTTGTATTAGTCTCTCAAACTTAGAGTTGGCTGGAATCACTCCGCCCTTCTTAGCTGTAGGTTCTAGTAACTCATTAAAATCACCCATAATAATTATCGGTATTTTTATATTAGTCTTTTCAATTGTTAGTTGTGACCAGAATTGATTTTTCAATTGTTCATTGGGCGGAGCGTAAATGAAAATAATCATCGATTCAAAATTGGTGCTTATATTTGTATGTTTTACAAATAGATATCGTTCAGCTACTTTGATGATCTCAATTTTTTCTTCTTTGGATTGGTATTCTTTCCAGAGAAGACATAGACCACCCGCAAGGCCCATTGCTGGAATAAAGATTATTTTATCAAAACCCGCACTTCTCCAAATTCTTTCCTCTGGCTCGTCTTTAGTTTATGTTTCTGCTAGTTCGATCATTTGAATATATTCATTCTTACAAGTAATATTTAAATTGGTCCAAAAATTCTTTTTCTTCATTCCCTTACAATTCCAAAATGTAATCTTCATTTTATACAATAATCCACTAATGGGTGTTTAAGTCCCCTTGTTCCAACCATTATTACCTTCTTCAAATTTTTTTCCGTCAACTTGATTGACCGAGTAAGACGAATCACCACAATTGTCGGAAAAATGGGTTAATCTGAAACAAATAAAATTTGCACACTGCAAGAAATAAATTTTGCACTAACCAAATCTGCATTACATAATTGCTTTTTAATTTGGCAATTTTCTTGATAGTTTGCCAAATGCTCTTCTTGTTAAACTTTTTATGAAATCTTATTTTTTTCTTCTAAAAACATATTTCCTTCTTTATGTTGTTGTATATCCCATACATTGCATGAGACCAAAAATTCAGAAAGTAAAGACACAACAGAAGGCGACAAAAATTTCCTTACAAACCATAGTATCTTATAGTATTTAGTGAGGTAAATATCAAATGCTTGGATCCAGTTGCATCTGGGAATTCCTGTTCGATTGATGACTTCAAACAACATTCTGGAAACTGTATAAAGGCATCCTTCTTCTGCCAGTAGTACCAAAATGCTACCTGATTTTCTGTTCTGTTCATACCGATTCAGCACAATTGCTCTCGATTTTGTTTGGTCTTCCTTTTTCCAATTTTCTTCCGAAATTGACACAACATCCCTGTGACCTGCGTACCACGACAAAAGCCAGAAGCCAGCGCCAAAGTAAAAGAGATCTGAACATATTTTTTTTGATTTATGAAATTTGTTTGTTATATTCTTTTCATGTATTAAATTTGAAAGAATGCACAACCAATTTACGAACCCGCGTTGTATGTCCTTAAGGTCGTGATTTTTTTATCCTTTTTACGTTTATACCTAGAAACAAACCATCCACTATTGAGCAACAACAGATCCATTTCTTTCCACCACACAAGTGCTCAATTATTCTAAATTCATCGTATTCGTATTGACCACCATCTACAAATGTACAATGCTGAAATTTACTAGAAAAGATAGACAATTCCATAGTATCCCAAAGCTTTCCTAAATAGCCATTTTGAAAATCTATCACATAAAATGTTATGATTTTATGTGAGCCTTAATCTACATGAAATGATGATTTTATGTGAGCCTTAATCTACATGAAATGATGAAAAATCACCAAACCCTAATTCTTACAACTTCTAGTACATGTCTTTTGACAAAGCCGAGACGAGACAATGACAAAACCGAGACGAGACCAAGACAAAGTCATGACAAGACCATGACAAAGTCATGACAAGACCAAGACAAACCTTAAGAAACTTGAAATGATGAAAATCCATGCCACACTAGCTTGCTTGCCTTGTACAAGCCCATTTAACAACCCTCTTCTGCAGCTCATACCACACTCTGTCCCAACAGCAGCAACGGATCTCCAGCTTGGCAAGAAGTACGGGTGAGCTGCACACTTCAACATCTCTCTCCTATCTTGCATAACCCTTTCCCGGAATTTCAGCGTCACGTACCAAAGCCCTTATTTAGCCAGCCGTTACTTCCTAGACTCTAACTCTACAACCTTCAATTTCGCTAACCTATCATTTTTATCATCTACACGACGCCGGTGCAGGAAACCACCTCCCTACAAGACCTCTCGAGTTTCTGTAAACCTCTACACACAAGAAGCGGGACAAGATCCTCGTCGAGACGTAAGCCGGACCTGGACTTCCTTCGCAGTCGCACGCCAGAGGAGTAGGGGTTGGAAGCCGTCTTGTTGGATGGGTTGAGTCTCGTCTGAACTCAAGCGCAAGGGCACCTTCCGGCCATTAGGGACCGTAGTCGGCTTTCAGCACCAATTTCCGTCACACCAGAGAATAGGAGGCCTCCATCAAGTTGCCACCACAGCAGGCGTCTCGTCTTGGAGTCCAGCAGAGCAAGTCAGCGAGTGACTGGTGCACACCAATTGCGAGCCCTCTGTGCGCACACATCGTAGACGTCGGGTAAGGTCTTGCCTCTATTTTGTAGACCTGTTTTTGTGTGGTACCAATCTGACCCAGACGACCACAGGGAGCACTTCTTTCAAACCCAGTAAAACAACATCGCGGCTGCCAACCTCCATACGAGCCAAGGCTGAGATTGGTCGAACCTCGACACTGAAGATGCACCACGAACCAGCCACCGAGAGCCCAGACGCTTTCCCAACCTGCTGTAGAGACTCATGGTGAGTGTTCTTGGTTGCTACTGTACCGTACATAGTTGAGAATGCAAATTGGAATAGAGGGTGCTAGTGTAGTGGTGTTGACTTATAGTAGCTTAGGCCTAGCTGGGTTTTGTATGGTTTGCTTCTCCTAAGTGTCAAACTAGTGACCACTGGGTAAACTAGAAGTAGGGATTCTACATGCTCCTTTAGATTTCAGAATATTGTTGAAAAACTGCTAGTTTGGAGGATGGATTTTGATACTATAGAAACAAAATCCACCGTTCAATTTTTATTATGATATAGAAGGACATGCATAGTATGATATATTAAAAGTTTAGGCCAATCCAACGGTCGGATCTGGATCTATAGGAGCTCGAAGTAGGCTAGTTGGGCTGTTTGGGAAATAACTCAGAAATTGGCTAAGTATAGATTTCTGGATTTTTGGAAACATCTTTGGAGATTTTTATAGGAGTTGTTGTCGAGTGTTTCCGAGAGATCTTTACTCCTATGTTTAGTATGCATATCATAGAAGATCTAGAGATTTATTTCGGAATTTAATACTTTTATCCGAGCCTCATATCTTAAGCCAAAGTTGGACTTTAGCGACTTTTTATGAAAGTCAAGAATGTGTTTAACTCTTCTAAAACTTTAACAAACTTCCTTTCTAGAGTGAGAGTGTGATTTTGAGTTCTAAAGAATAGTTTGGAACCTTGTTATCGAATTTTATAGAGTTTCGGGACCAGGGGTAAAATGGTCATTTACTCGTATATGGGTACTTTGGTAATTTCTTTATGATCGTTTATATATCTTAGAAGTTGGAGACTTCTAAGAAAGTGGGATACATTATTGATCCACGTGCCTTGTGTGACAGGTGTTTGAGTTTCTACGGTTGTAGACCGAGTTGAGAAATTGAGAGTTGAGATTTGATTCAAGTAAGTCCTTGCGACTTACTTAGCTGGTTTTTGGAAATTAGTCGGGTGATAATGGTTATGTGTGCAATGTGTGTTATAATAAGAATAATAACTTGTTAGGACGACCGTGCTTATTATGTGTTAAGGCCCAAGTGTATGTATGACGGGCCGTGACATCACTGCCCAACTCTGCTAGGAGACTGGGAGGTTCTTTATACCCAGACCATACAGGTACACGGTGAGATGTATCGGATCCACTCCTGATGGGTACACGGGGGCGGAGGCGAGGTTTGGGAATCCATCGTGTCACAAAATAAGTATCATTAGAGTGAATGACTTAAATGAAGATAATAATTGGATTGTTTGAAAGCATGATGAATATTTATTATTTTATGTGTGTGTGTGCTATTATTATTCTCCTAATGTTTAGATAACTAGCTAATGGTTTCTCTTGTTGTGTTTTTAGATTTACCGCAGGTTAGATCAGCAGCTGAGTGATTCGGAAGTAGTGGTCAGTCGGGTCTCCGTACTCCTTAGAGTGGGGGTTGGGGTTGTTGTTGTTGTCGTTCTTTTTTTTGTTAAGACAGTTGATCGTTTTCCTCTTGTTAAGTAATTTAGGCTGCTAGACCGTGTTACATTCATTCCTTTAAAAATACTATTTCATGAATTTCGGTTTTTCTTATTTGTGTCTTGTTGCAAGATCCTAGTAATATTGTTGTCAAACTGAGGTCGGGACCCATTGTGAGGTCCTAACTAGTAACGTCCCGGGTTCCGAGAATTCGGGGTGTTACAACATGGTATCAGAGCTCTAGGTTGGCAACAATGGCACTTGAAATCTTCTGAAAGACCAAATAAGTACTTAAGTAGAACCCGAAAAGAGATAGTCTACCCATTGTGAGGTCCTAACTAGTAACGTCCCGGACTTGCGCCCTGCCAAGCGTCCGGAAGGATCCTTGTCACCGCCCCCGCACTGGCCCTGCCCCGCACCCGCGGTGACATCGCTTGTAAGCCTATGTTAGAACCCTTGCGCCTCTTGCTTGAGGACTTGAGAAGCTCAAGAGACAATGTCACCGCCCCCGCGGTGACACTGGGCCACACTTGCGCATCGACGATAGAAATGTCAAAAGATGAAGAGTCAAGCGTTTCCAACGCATTGAAGTCGCCACCCCCACGACACTCCCAAGCCGCCCCCGCGGCTAAGTTGAAGATGGAGCATTTTGCACTAAACGCCCCCGCAGCTCCCAGATCCACGCCTGCGATTGTGCAACAGACATCATTACTTTGGTTTTTTAAAACCTCCTTTTATGGACATAAGGTGAAGGAGCCCACAATGAAGACAACCGAGACGACGTTCTGTCAGTCAGCCGCCCCGCGGTAGAGTGTCACCGTCGTCGTAGTGACCGACACACCTTGCGCATTGCCAAGCGTCCGGAAGGCTCCTTATCACTGCCCTCACCCTGGCCTTGCCCCTCACCCGCAATGACATTGCCTGGAAGCCTATGTCAACGCCCTTGCACCTCTTGCCTACGGACTTGAGAAGCTCAAGAGACAGTGTCACCGCCCTCGCGGTGACACTGGGCCGCACCTGCGCATCGACGATAGATACTTCAAAAGATGAAGAGTCAAGTGTTTCCAACGCATTGAAGTCGCTGCCCCCGCGGCACTCCCAAGCCGCCCCCGCAGCTAAGTTGAAGATGGAGCTTTTTGCACTAAACCGCCCCGCGGCTCCCAGATCCACGCATGCGGTTGTGCAACAGACGTCATTACTTTGTTTATTTAAACCTTCCTTTTATGGCCATTAAGGTGACGTTTAGACATCCCATTTACTACAATTTAGTGTGCTTTTTAGTATAAATAGAGAGGCTAGACTGATGTTAGAATCACCTCATTTTCCAACAAAAACCTCTCTTTTGTCATTTGTCTTGTTTAATTCTTTGTATGCAGTTCTAAGTCTCCTTGCTACATTGGGTTGATTGAAGCTTTATACAAGTTGGTTGTAAGTATTTTTAATAGACGTTTATATTCGGTCACATTTGTGTTATATTCCTAGTATCTAACTTTGTTTGCGTGTTGTTTTCTACCTAGTTTGATCACATAAGTAGTCTAAATCTCATGCAAAATGCTAAGGTTAATTGATGCTGGGTTCGGGTCATTAATCCAGTAAGAAACACATTAGGCATTAACGGGTTGTGAATATCTATGTGAAAAGGAATATAACTACATAATCAAGATTAACGGGTTGTTTATCTTTTATGTATCTCTTTATATTTGTTTGAATGCTAACTTGTTGTTTGATCTTGTAGGTTTACGGATTAACAACTTGTTAAGTTATGTTAATGCCGGTTGGCTTAATATATATATAAGATCAAGATGTGAACAAATGTTTGAATACTTCTAAAAAGAACCAACCAAGTTGTATGAAAGTGGATATCTAACCTAGTGTAGTGCTTGTCTCTCGGTATTATAATCATCTTTGCTTGCTTTTACATGTTTTTGTCTTGTTACGTTCAACAATCCTCCCCCCTTTGGTACTCATAATTGATAATCTAATCTCAATCGTACTTTAATCACACTCACACTCTCTTGGGTTCGACCATTGCTTAATCATCATACTTGTATTTAGTATTAAGTTCGGAATTCTCTTTGATAAGTTTAATATAACGACTGTAGAAATTTACGCTTGTCAAATTTGACGTCGTTGTCGGGGAGTTAGAGTTGTAAAGTATTTTGTCTTTTCATTATCAATTATTGGTTTAGACCATTTTCATGGTTCAAACCCATGCTACTAATTTCAATTTACTCCTTTTGATCCAAAAATCGAGAGAACATACAATCAACAAAGGAGAAACCATCGGAACGAATAAGAACGAACGACGAAACGAACACTCCGACAACTTACCCTAACCGGATTTGACTCAACACCCTCTTGCGGTAACCATATCGGCAATTGGAGAAGGGGTCAATTTCAGGCTCAAGCCGGGCTTGATTCATTAGCTACCTTCATTCCATGGGTTTAGTGGAGAAGACCCCATCAGACACTTGGGGAAGTTCCACACCGTTTGCATGAGCATGAAGCCGGCAAAGGTGACCGAAGAGAAAATAAAGATGAGGGCCTTCGGTTTTACTCTAAAGGATTCGGCGGATGATTGGTACTACCATCTCCCATCCGGAAGCGTCAATACTTGAGAGAACCTCCACAAGGCCTTATTGGAGAAGTGCTTTCCAACAAAGAAGGCCAATAATTTGAAGATGACCATAAGCAACATTGAGCAAGAAGTGGATGAGACTCTCTATGAGTACTACGAAAGGTTTGTCAGGCTAAGGTCAAGTTGTCCTTTCCATGGGTATTCTACCCAAACTTGGTGTTGTACTTGTCCAACGGTTTACTAGACAATGATCAGCGAATCATCGACGCCGCTTGTAGAGGTAATATTATTCTTAACTCTGCTCTTGAACTTGCAATGGAAAAGATTTAGGAAATGGCAGAGGGAATAAGGAACTTTGGTAGGACTACTACCAAAAGAGGGGTGCATGTTGTAAACCCCAACCGTCCGGAAATATCTAGTGAGATTGCCGAGCTTAAGGATGTGGTCAAAAGGCTCATTTTGATGGGAACTCCACAACAACTGAAGGCTTGTGGAGTATGTGCTGATCCATTCCACCCAACGGATTTGCATCCTCAAGTCCAAGACGGCCCCACTGATGAGGTGAATGCCCTAGGATATGGACAACATCAACAACGTCAAAGGAACGATCCGTACGCCCAAAACTACATGTCGGGATGGTGTGATCATCTCAACATTTAGTGGAGGGATCAACCGAACCCACAACAACAATACCGTCAAGGTAAGTCTGAATCCATTGAAGATATGTTGAAAATTTTGATTAAACACTTTGTCACCCGTGTCCAAAGTACAGAATCAAGTATCATGGTTCCACTTCTTTGGTTCCAATTTCTCCGTCCCTCGCTTTGCTTTCGTCAACAATGATGAAAGTGGAGACACAATTGAAGTTCAACGTTATTGTTGAGACTGAGATCAATGGAGATTAGAGATGTGTGATTTGAGAGAGTTGTCAGGAGTGATGATTCGTGGTAATTTGAGGAGAGATTGAGAGGTGTGAGGATGAAGTAAGAGGGGAAAAGATGAAGTTGCGGTAGAAGGAGGGGATAGATGACATAAGTTGCATAATGAGAGGCAGTGGTAGAAGGTATAGCAAATACATGTGTTTGAATAAGGAAGGTTATAATTGCAATTTTTATCAAATTTAAGGACAAAATAGTCAAATAATTAATTACAAGGACAAAACGGAAAACACCCTATTTATTATAAAAACTCTCGCATTTAAAACAGTAAGGATATGAAAAATTTACTGTCCAATTTTAAATTATGATTTAAAAGACAATATTTAATAAATATGTGTCGGGTATAATTATATCCGGAGAAATTTAAGAGTTTCACACTTAGGGCCCGTTTGGTTTTAACTCCGGAATCGGAAACGGAATAGAAACGAATCTAGTCCATACGTATAGCCTTATTCATGAAAGTTTTTGGAATCATTCCTTGTGATTTGAAGTAATTGGAGTAGAGTTTGATTAATTTTGATACCCTATAGGGTAACAAAATGTGGGGAATCAAATACATTTTGCCTTAAACCACAAGGAATGATTCCATACAAATTAATGAATAATGATATGAATATGGACTAAATTCGTTTCTATTCCGTTTCCGTTTCCGGAGTTGGAAACAAACGGGCCCTTAGTGGATAAGTATATGAATTATTTTTCTATTGACTAATGACTAATATACTTAGGCTGTGTTTGGCAGCATAAATACCCTAGTGTAAACAAGTATTTACGAGTGTTTACGTTTTTTACGAGTGTTTGGCCTTCCAAAAACACTAGTGCTTAGTGTTTTTAGAAGTGTTTCTGAAACCCTTATGGAAGCAAGGGTTTCTGATTTACCCTAGTATTTTTGGGCGTAAAATGACTCTCTTGCCCTCACCCTTTTAGAATATTTACGACATAAACCATCTATAAAGGTGATAATCTCTCACCTCAAATCTGAAATTAGGTTTCTCTGGTGAATCAGCGGCGAAGAAGAGGAAAGGAGAAGAAAGTCGAGATGAGGAGAAGATCCAGGCGAAGCAGGGCATATCCGGCGATGGGTGAATCAACGGCGAAGCAAGGGATTCTCCGGCGTATCAGGGGCTTCTCCGGCGATGGGTGAATCAACTAAAATCGGAAATTAGGTTTCGCATGAAGTTTGTGATGTCCAATCCTCTTCGGCGAGACCTCGATGCGATATGAGTGAGGGTGAAGAATGGTGACAGAGGGCTCCAAGTCTCCGGTGTCCTCCTGGAGGTCCTAGCGAAGCGTTGTAGAGCTTCAAAGAAGAAACATATGTGGAATCTGGTTGAAGTATGTGATTGTTGTTGCGTTGCTCTGCTGCTGATTCAGCAAACGCTATTGTTCAGTCCCAGGTTAGAAGGAGAGGTATGAAGGTGGTGAAGGAACAATTGCGTTTGTTGTTTGTTTACTCATCTAAGTCTTCATTGCAACAATGTTACAGTCGTGCAAAAATGTTGCTTCAGTTTTAATGAATTGAGAGGATGAAGGAAGCAGTTCTACAGTGACCTCCTTGATCATTAGACTAGCAATAATGAATCGAGAAGATGAAGGAATCTGACCGATAAAAATTACCATGTGATTTGCACGTGTTTGGACAGATATAAACTAGTGTGTTTGCTAAACGCTGATTAGTGTTTTATAAACACTAAACAAGGGTGTTTCACTCAAACCATACCGAAAACACTAGTTAACACTTAAACTAGTGTTTTCGGCTTTCTTGCCAAACATACCCTTAGTTTATGATAAAATCATTGATATAGTTTGTAGGTTTGATTCAAGAAGTTGTACTAGACAGTTGTTACCGGTTCAAACCAAACCGCCGAACCGGCGGTTTGTGAACCGGCTCAAACCGCCGGTTTGACCAAACCGGCGGTTTAGGTTTGCCGGTTTGGTTGAACCGGCGGTTCGCGGTTTAGGTTTAGGTTTGGTTCAACCTAAAACCTAAACCGACGGTTCGAACCGGTGGTTAACCGCCGGTTAAACCGGTGGTTAAACCGCCGGTTAAACCGGTGGTTAAACCGCCGGTTTGAGCCTTTTTTTTAATTTTTTTTTTGGCCAAACCGGCGGTTAACCGGCGGTTTAACCGGCGGTTTGGCCAAAAAAAAGAGACGTTGGCAAAAGCCAACGTCTCTTTGCAACATTTTGAACGTTGGCTTTTGCCAACGTTCACTCCAACGGCTATAATAGCCGTCGGAGGTTAAATTTTTTTTTTTTTTTTTTTTTTTTTTTTAAATACTAGTTTAACTAAAAAAAAAAAAAATTAATACCCACTATTCCTATAAATACCATACAATTATTTCATTTAAATCACACCAACATTCTCATCTATCTACTACTACTCTCAATCTCCAATTCTCCATCTCGTATTCTCTTTCTCGTAATTTCGATCTTTCGAAATGGCAAACCCGAATTTCCCAAGCGACTACGACTTCACTCCCGCTTTCTTTCCTAGCACACAAGAAAGCGAGACTCAACCGCCGGAATCGGAAATGCCACAAGCTCCACAAGTTCCACAAGGTGAAGGGCCATTCCGACAAGCCCCTCCACCGAAAATGCTCACCTCCGACATATTCACCAAACATTACAACAAGGGTCCGGTGATGGACGATTATTGCCAAGTTTCGTGCAATTATTGTCCGAAGGTGTACAAGTGGAAGGCGAAGGGCGGATACGGGACTTTGCAAACCCACATGCAAAAGACTCATCCGGAGAAGCTCGGAATAACACGGGGACAAACTCAATTGTCCCACGGGTTTGCATCCTCTTCCTCTCAATCTTCTTTATTTACTTATAATCATGTTGATGAATCTTTAGCATTAGCCAACTTAATTGCATCCGAAGCATTTCCATTTTCTTTTGCGGAATCTATTAATGTAAGAGAATATTGTTCTAATTATCTTTAACCGGCTTATAAACCAACTTCTCGTCAACAAGTTTCGAAATTAGTTTCTCATTCTTATGAACAAAAAAAACAAAAAATTCTTACGGTTTTACAATCTTTTTCGCATCAAGTTTCAATTTGTAGTGATGTTTGGAGTACTTTATCACAAAAACATTTTTACATGGGCATCACTTTACATTTTATCGATAATGATATGTACTTGCATAAATTTGTTATTGCATATCGACATTTTAATGAAAGACATAGTGCCGCCAACATTGCTAATTTAATAAAAACGGTTTTACAAGAATTTAATTTACAAAACCGTGTTTTTTCATACTCATTTGATAATGCTTCCGCTAACACCCGCGCCGTTAACCATTTAGTAGGAAATGCGGGTCAACTTATAAAAACTTCTTTTACTCACCAAAGATGTGCATGTCATATTTTAAATTTAAGTGTTCAAGATGGCCTAAA
Source organism: Fagopyrum homotropicum (assembly GCA_033239125.1). Lineage (NCBI taxonomy): Eukaryota > Viridiplantae > Streptophyta > Magnoliopsida > Caryophyllales > Polygonaceae > Fagopyrum > Fagopyrum homotropicum. The sequence continues at coordinate 12,564,961 of BSWB01000007.1, forward strand.
AGTTTTACATGAAATGTTAGAACCTATAACCGATGTAATTGAACATATTTGGCATTCAACCGAATTAAGAAGAAAATGGAGATCAACTTGTATTGAAAAAAATGTTCCTCCAATTTCATTTTCGAAAGATATTGGAACTCGGTGGAACTCAACCTATAAACTACTAACTCAAGCTATTCGTTATAAAAATGTTTTACAAGAATTTTCTTCACAATATATTTCTTGGTCTATTTTAGATGATGAAAGTATTTGGCAAACTTGTTTTGATATTTGTAGTGTTTTAAAAGTTTTTAGTGATGCTACTAATACATTAAGTTATGTTTACATTCCTACTTCTTGTTGTTTTTTAGAAATAGCCGTAAATGTTGCCGAGGCTTTACAAACCGGTTTAGCTTTAGAATCACTTAAATATGCGGCAACCGAAATGAAAACAAAATGGCTAAAATATTATAATGAGGTTCCCGTAGTTTATCTTATTGCCGCCGTTTTCGATCCTAGACTAAAAATAGATGGTGTTACGGAATTTTTAAATGCTTATTATGAATGTTTAGGATTATCTACTATTATGAATGTTAATAATATTATTAGTAATGTTCGTGTTGAAATTGCTAAATTACTTAATTTATTTGAAACTAGTGCTAGTGCTAGTGCTTCTACACAAACAACTCCTCCACCCACTTCTTCTTCTCCTTCTCCTTCTATTCTTTCTAAAGCTAGACAAATTTTATCTAAAAGAACTAAAACACCTAGACATTCATCCGCAAGTGCGGAATTTGAAGATTTTCTAACTACTCCTTTTAGTTTTGATGGTGATATTGATAGTTTTGAAGTTTTACAATATTGGAAGAAGATGGCCCCAAAGTATCCAACATTAGCCAAGATTGTGCAACAAATTATGGCCGTTCCCGCATCAACGGTGGCCGTGGAGCAAGCTTTTAGTCAAGGAGGAAACATGCTAAGCTACAAGAGGAGTCAATTGAAGCCCGATAAATTGGAGGCTCAAGTTTGTGTTCAAGATTGGATAAGGGCGGAGAGGAGGCTACAACGGAATGCACCCACTTATGATAGATCATCGGATTCCAACTCCGATGATCCGGCCACTACTTCCGAGTCCGAGTCGCAAAGGTAATGGGGTTACGAAAACAACTCGGAAGTCCGAAAAAAGGTAAGTAAAGGTAAGAGAACTACGTGGGCTTTGATTCCTCTTAAACCCCAAGAGGATACGTAGGCAACCGGGAAACCGGTTCAAGCCCTTTCCTTTTTTTTTTTTTTTTCATTTAGTTATATTCAAAATTTCAAATACTAATGTAAAGATGTAATAAAAAAAATTGAATGTATAAAAAATTTAGCTTGCTTTATTTTGTTGTAGAATTGTAGTTAGTAGTTAGTACTTAGTAATTTTGTTTAATATGTAATTATTATACATTGAATTTCAATGTATAAAAAAATTTTAGTTGCTTTGTTGTATAACTTCATTAACTTGTATGTTAGTTAGTTACTTAGTTAGTCATTTTATTTTAGTTGCTTCTTTCTTTTATTATTGTTAGTAATTTTTTTTACTATGTAATTATTTTATTCAAAAGCTAATGTAATGAAAAAAAATTCAATGTATAAAAAATTTGAGTTTGCTTTCTTTTATTATTGTTAGTAATGTTATATAACTTATATTAGTTGCTTTCTTTTATTTACTTAGTAATTCTATCTAAATGCTATTGTAAAAAAAAAATTCTATGTATAAAATATAAAGTTATAAAATAATTTTAATTAATATATATTATACATTTATACATATATATTATATTACTTATATATATATATATACATTTTTTTTTTTTTTTTTTTTAAAAGTCATGTGCCAAACCGCCAAACCGCCGGTTTAGGTTAAACCTAAACCGGCGGTTCCTCATTGGCCGGTTTAGGTTTAGGTTTGGCTTTTGCCAAACCTAAACCGCCGGTTCCTAAACCTAAACCGCCGGTTTAGGAACCGGCAACATGTCCCACCAAATTAAATTTCTCCGCACAACATTGTGTAATTTTTAAAAATTAAAAATTATAATATGTTACTTTTTTTATTACGTAAACCCTAAGTTAAATATCTTTTTTACCCGAATATTAATAAAATAAAGCTTTTTAATATCATTGGAGCTTTTGATTTTCAATTTTGAACATTTTTAAAACTAAAAATCCAATCAACTAAACTCTAATAAATTAAAGTTACTAAGAATTATAAAATGTGATTGGGTTGATGGTCTTTTCTTTTTTTTTTTTTAACTTTCAGTATTACCAAATTTTAACACTACAAACAAATGTCATTCAATGTTAGTACTACAAATTAGGGTTACCAAATTTTTTTAACACCCAACTTCTAAATACTCAATTTTAATTACCCAAATAATATGTAGTCAATCTTAATTATCCAAGTCAAATACCCTTAATTACCTATTTAGTTACTAAAATTTCAATTTCAATCGTAAAACCCAATTTTAATTACCCACTTAACTACCCAATTTCAATCGTAAAACCAAATCAGAATATCATTTTGATTACCCAAATTGGGTTTCTTAATACCCAACTGTAAATACACATTTTTAATTACCCATTTGGAAGACTTTGGAAGTCGTCGCCGCAAACGAGAGGCATCCCCTGAAACCCAAGAGAAGAATCGCTACGATGCTCTACTATAGACAAATCCAACAACTTTCCTTCGCCGTTGGGATGTGATCGGCGGCGACAACATTCATCAATTGTTGTGCCACCATTCCTCGGTTGACAATTGGAAGGGATAACTCTTCGCCAATCTTTCCATTATCGTCATTCCTTGGCGGGCACCTAGAAGGACAATACCCATGGCGGTTTTCCTCTAGCATATCCTTAAATGAATGAGATAATTATCGTTTTACTCTTAATTATGTGTAACTACTGTTCATAAATAACATATATTAAAATTTAAAAAAATATTAAATGCGGAGGGACTTAATTTGTATCTCAAATATAAAAAGCTCTTAGTTACATTTAGGGTTGAACAACGGTTCAAAATCAACCCGAACCGCAAATTGAATTTTCATAAAACATTGACCGCAAACCGCAATTGAAAATTTCAGTTCAATTGCTGATAAACCGAAATATTTCCGATTCGGTTTTGGTTGAATCGAAACCCTAAAAGAGATTTGAAATTTTTTTTTTAGGTTTACCTTGCAAATTCAGTGACAAATCAAGATCTAAACCAAATCTAGATTTGAAACAACAGCACAACAAAGAACAAAAAACGACAAATACATCCAAATCGGTAACATTAGAATGAACAAATGACAAATCCAAATCGGGAAAAGCGGAAGAAAAGAGGAAGAAGTGAGTAAAATTGAAGTGAAGATCCCATTGCCTCTCTCTCCCAGCCCTCAAGGGAGATCTACAAATCCAAATCCATATCTTACTCTTGCCCTTGTAGTGTTTGAATATGTAGAGTCACAACCCCCACCTCACCCTGGTAACAATGGACGTCTTACTCTTGCCCTTGCTAGTACCAACTACAGCCTCACCCTCGCCAATGCAGCCTAATACCAGCAACCACCTTGCTAGTTGTCAACAATAGCGGCCTCGTTGTCCTCGCCAGTAGCAGCGATCCCACTCGCCCTCATAGTAGTAGTGTCGCCCTCTTCGCTAGTCATTGTCTCCTCTCTTCTTCTCTTCCTTGGAGTTAGGAAGACTAAATGTCTGAAGCTGTCAAGTTGATCGAACCCTTAGAAACCCCAACAAATATGACTATATATGAGTGCTCGAGCTACTCGACTTTAAAAAATTCGGTTAAAAACGCGATTTTCGGTTCGGTTCATCAATCGAACCACAAACCTATATATTTTGGACAGAAAACCGAACCTATAACGGTTTGCAGTTCGATTCGGACCAAAAAGTGCAGGTTCAATCATGTTCTCCTTTAACCGCCCGACATGAATTTGGAGTCAAGTTGATTTGAAAGCACATTATTCTATTTTATATTAGAGTAGATAAGATTAACACCTTACTACTCATTGTACAAAAAAAACTATTGCTAGTGTTGTTTTGTCTTTCTTCATTAAAATAAGATAGTTGATCGAGACCATCCAAAGGTGCTCTACGGGAGCTTTTCACGGGTTGCCGCATTCTGTTCAACTCCAATTACTTCAATCTTCACCTTACAAAATCAAAACAAACAAAGTCACGACATAACTTTATCGACAATTATAAATGCAACCTTATAAAGGTTGTCGGCGTGAAAATCGTGTAATCATGACGAGAGTCAACATGTGAATGGATTTTTTTTTCTTACACGTTTGATCGTTTTATCGAAGTTATAACTTTGAGCATGTTTATCGTTTGATATAAATGTGTTTTCATTTTAGTTGAATTTGCCTAATATTTAACCCTTAAATTTTAAATTGATGTTCGGAATTTTTAAAAGAAAAAAGTCGTGGACAAAATAAAAAGAGAAGACCAAAAATTTAAAAAAAAAAAACAACTCAAATCTACTATAATTATATGTGAAATTAACGTTATAAGCAAAATTTCAGTAAATTACGATTATTATGACCATTTTAAAATCACTTATGACATACATAAAATTAAAAACCCATGAATTAATCCATTTTTTTTTAATCAAAATACGAAACCTTAACAACATCTTATTGGTCCATCTATTTTGTAGCTCTACATTTAATCTTGAAAGAATTTGGCTTACTAGGTTCTTTAACGTTTTGTGTTTAGTAAATATATCCCATAATTTTTTTACCAATTTCATTTAATGGTATGTAAAACTAATTAACCCTTCTATTAACAAAAAAGAATATTTGATGTTTGTTAAATAAGTTTTGATTTTAATTACTGAATTTGTTTTTATTTTATTTTATGTCATTTGTCTTTTTATTTTCTGTTTTCATACCAGATTTTCATACCGGACATATACATATCGAACATTTTACGTAGCGGACATTTTGCATATCGGACATTTACATACCGAACATTTTACATACCGGAATTCACATACCAGACATTTTACATACCGGAATTCACATACCAAAAGTCTACTTACAATAACAGAGAATATATAACAGAGAGCATGGAAACAAGACTTACCAGTGCAATAAGTAATCATTTTGCTGCATTGCATCATAATCCATATAAATGAGAATGTATAACAAAGAGCAAGCCATGTAGAACTAAAAGTCTACTTACACTAACAGAGAGCGGGGCTACTAAGCACATCTTGTAAATTGTAATGCTATGAGACTTTTCAAGCCCTGGAGGACCAATTTCTCCAGCCATGGTAGTTTAACTACTGAGTCAGCTCTATCATGTTCATCCATCTCAGTTCTCGGAAATATGTAGGAAATATGTAGGAAATATGTAGGCTACATTCTTGCAATTTCTCACTTCTAGAGTCTTCAACTTTAGAGCAAGTTGAATAGGCAATTGTAAGATTGTATTAATCTATATTAGTGGGCTTACATATTATATGACTAAATATATTAGCGGCCTAATAAAAGTGATTCAATCGAGTAAAGCTCGTATACTTTAATTAAGCGGTATGAGTTTAATGAGTGGATATTAGACTTTAGCCCAATAGACTTAATGAGATTCTATTAGGTCATTATATAAACGTTATTAGGTTATGGTTCCCAATACGTCAAATCAATCAGCAGTTTTCTATTCTTTTCTCATCAGAGAGAAAACCTAAAGGAATTTAAAGAGGTTTGACTGAGGAACACTGTATACCTGCGGCGCTAAGGCTTGATCCAATTGCTATTATGGAACCAGGTATGCAATTTTAGATTCCTTAGTAACCCTAGCATGATATCGATCCTTGCGTTTACGGCTTAGGGAATATGTTTATTCCAACAAGTGGTATCAGAGCCAGGTTAATCATGCTTGTTTATTAGGAATATTCGTTTTTTTATGATCGTATTGATATTCAGTTTTTTTTTAAGCGTCCAATCTTTTTACGTACGGCTAATATCGTAGTTTTGTATTCGGTTTTTTTGGAAATAACACTCTGCTGCGATCCTTTCTTTCCTTCTGCAGTCTCCGGTAAACTGAATGTATATTATAATATTAAGATATCTAATGTTCTTTGCAAATTTTGCATTTCAAATGCTTTTCGCAGTACGCTTTGATATTTTATATATATTTGTTTTATATATATAATATCTGGAGATTTTTTTTTTGAAAGGTCTTATCAATGTGTGTACAATGTAATATATATACACATTATGTATATTGAATTTTTTTTTATATACGATTTGTTTTCGATTGTTTATATATATATATATATATATATGGATATGGTCATGATTGTGTGCAATCCTACATATCCTACTTCAGTTGAAAAGTCTATATTTTTTCTTATCGTACAAATCTTACTTCAGTTGAAAAGCCTATACTTTTCTTATCCTACAGATCCTACTTTAGATGAAAAGCATATGTTTTTCTTTCTGTTGAGATATTATTTTGAACAGCTTATTGCTTTACAAAATAATATCATGTTTTATATATAATTGGTACGTAGTATGGTTGTTCTTACGAGCATAAAATTTGGATCTTTCCCACTATATTTTGTATCGATTAAAGGTTATCGAGTGTAATATTTGGATTTTATTTACACGAGATATATTTAAGGATCTATATATTATAAAGTTATTTTAAATTAAATTTAATTGAAACAATATGCTACTATGTTGTGTAAATTATTTTAATTAAAAAATATTAAGGAATAGTGTATCGTTTTTTTTATGCGGATATCAATCGGCCCAAAGGAAGGTTGATATTTGGCCAAACATTAAATACGCTAGTGATTATACTTGTTTATGCGAATATTGATCGCCCAAAGGAAGGTTAATATTTGGCCAAACAAAATCACACTTAAGATAATATATTGATTAATCAATTGTGCTTTCATCAATTATGCGGATATTGATCGACCCAAAGGAAGGTCAATATTTGACCAAGTAATGAAAGTGCATGCGACAATGAATAGTGATAAATATAAAGGTTATCCATGTGAATGATAGTCGGTCCAAAGAAAGGCTATTGTTTGACCGGATTTATTATCAATATTTGATTGTTGCATTGAGAGTACCATTTACAATTGATGTTTTGTGCAAACACTGAATGTCAAGTTGTGTTGAGTTTGTTGTTTTAAAATTAATTGATTAATTGTGTTTTTTCTTTGCTTTTATGTTTAGTTTCAGCAACTACTACTAATGTTTCTGCTCAAGTCGGTTCCATTCAAATGCTCAATGGGACAAATTATAAGGTCTGGAAGGAGAATGTGGAAATCGTTCTCGGATGTATGGATCTAGACCTTGCGCTAAGGACTGAACGACCCACTTTGGCTGAGGATAACTCCAATGAAGCAAAAGTAGAGAAGTGGGATAGCTCTAACCGTATGTGTCTTATGATCATGAAACGTTCCATTCCGGAAGCGTTTCGGGGCTCTATTTTTGAGAGCAAAGATGCTAAGGAATCCTTTAAGACAATTCAGAAATATTTTGCCAAGAATGAGAAAGAAGAAACAAGCAAGCATTTGGCTGCTCTGATTTCTATGAGATACAAAGGAAAAGAAAACATAAGGGAGTAGATTATGGAAATGTCAAATCTTGTAGAAAAACTAAAGGCACTAAAGTTAGAGATAAATGATGATTTACTCGTGCATTTAGTTCTCCTGTCTCTTCCCACACAATCCAGTCATTTTAAGGTGAGTTATACTCAGAAGGAGAAATGGACTCTTAATGAGCTCATTTCGCAATGTGCGCAAGAAGAGAACAGTATAAAAAGAGATAAGACAGAAAGTGCTCATTTTGCATCAAGCTCTCAAAACAAATCAAAGAAGAGCGCTAAGGATACTGCAGCTGGTACACATTTGCAGAAAAAGGTGAAGAAGCAAAGTGATGAACTCACTTGTTTTTTTTCTGCAAAAAGGAAGGACATATGAAGAAAGCATGTTCTAAGTACGCTGCTTGGCATGAAAAGTATGGTAAAGTTCTCACTCTAGTTTGTTCTGAGGCTAATTTAGCTTTTGTACCTATTGGCACGTGGTGGGTAGATTCTGGTGCTACTACTCACATTTGTGTGTCAATGCAGGGTTGTCTTTGGAGTCGACCACCAAGTGATGCTGAAAGATTCATCTATGTTGGCGATGACAATAAAGTTCTTGTGGAAGCAATAGGGCATTTTAGATTAAATTTAAGTACTGGATGATATTTGGATTTAAATGATACTTTTGTTTCTCCGTTATTTAAACGGAATTTAATTTCTACTTCCTGTTTTGACAAAGGTGGATACCTTTGTAGTTTTGGAAATGGAAAATTCAATATTTCCTTAAATTCGAATCTTGTTGGTACCGGTATTTTAATCGATCGTCTTTATATGATAGAAACGGTTCTTCCCATAATGAAATCCTGCACACATGTTCTAGAGGTACAAAGCGAAAATTGAATGAAGATTCTGGATTCTTATGGCATAAGCGCTTATGCCACATCTCTAAATAGAGAATTCAAAGGCTTGTGTCAGAAGGAATTCTTGATTCCCTTGATTTAACAAACCTTCAAGTTTGTGCTGAGTGCGTCAAGGAAAAATTAACAAACATAAGAAAGTTAGGTGTCAACAGAAGTACAGAAGTCTTAGAACTAATGCATACGGATATTTGTGGTCCATTCCCTACAACTGCGTGGAATGGTCAACAATATTTTATTACGTTCATAGACGACTACTCCATATATGGGTACCTTTACTTGATACATGAGAAATCACAATCTCTGGATGTTTTCAAGGCTTACAAAGCTGAAGTTGAACTTCAACTTGGTAAGAAGATTAAAGCCGTTAAATTTGACCGTGGTGGAGAATACTATGGCAGATATGATGGATCAGGAGAACAACGTCCAGGACCTTTTGCTAACTTCCTAAAGGAGTGTGGAATTGTCCCTCAGTATACTATGTCGGGCAAACCCAGCATGAATGGTGTTGCTGAGAGACGGAATAGAACACTATTGGATATGGTGAGAAGTATGATTAATCATTCTTCTTTACCTGAATCACTTTGGGAAGAAGCGCTGAAAACTACAGTATATATCCTTAATAGAGTACCTAGCAAATCGGTAGCTAAAACTCCATATGAAATGTGGACTGGAAAAAAAGCCCAGCATAAAGCACTTACACATTTGGGGATGTCCAGCTGAAGCAAGGCCTTACAAGCCTAACGAAAAAAAGTTGGACTCTAAGACAAATAGCTGCTACTTTGTTAGATATGTTGAACGCTCTCGTGGGCTTAAATTTTATGATCCCGCTACCCGATCATTTTTTGAGTCGGGAAATGCCAGATTTCTTGAGGATGTAGAATTTGGAGGGAAAGGATTAAGGAACGTCACTCTTGACGAAGTTGTCCTTGAGAAAGAGGAATTTATCTCTCTTCCCAATATTGTTATTGAAAGTGATCAAGATACAACTCTTGACACTCTTCAAGAAACAACTCCAGTTTTAGACAACAATGAAGTTCCTTCCATAGAGCAAATTCAACCACCTCAAGAAGTGCCTTTAGGAGATCCGGTAGAGAAAGATGATATGCAATTCCGGATGACTACATTGTATATCTAGTAGAACAAGAAGATCTTATGGGATAGATACCAGATGATTACATCGCGTATCTTATGGAACAAGAAGATTCTGCAAGCATTGCAGAGGATGATCCAATCAATCTTCTTGAGACCCTTCAAAGTTCTAACTCTCAATACTGGATTAAAGTCATGCAAGAGGAGATGAAATCCATGAAGGACAATTAGGGCTGTTCATTCTCGGATATCCGATCCGTTCGGATATCTGAATTCGGATATCCGGGAAAAAATTTGTTCAAAATCAGTATCCGTATCCGCTCCGAAATTAGCCGGATATCCGGTCCGAGAAGGAAAAACGGATCGGATATCCGTTTTCGGATATCCGGGTTATCCGACTAAGGCATCATTTTGCTGGTTGATTGTTGTTTTAATAAAAAAACAATTACATTTGCAATAGTTTATTTCTACATTGTTTCCTGCTTTGTGTTAAGATTAAAATTTCAAAGATGAGTATAAACCAAAATCCAAATAAATACATATATTTAGAAATTGACAACACAATCTGATTGAAAGTCAAGCAATGCCCTAATTGTTACATCATTCGATTGGCATCTTCTAATTGATTCTTTATTTCAGAAATTTCTATCTCCATCTACTTGCTTCATCAAGGTTGACAAGTGAGAAACAGTGCCACCATGGAGGGCAACTGAAGCAAAATATAGTAGCCCAAGATTGCTCTGATCGCAATAGCATCATCATATGAACCTACAGATATACAGATAAGTACACATTATCCTCAAATGAGAAGTAGTAGCCCAAGTTTAAATTTGTAAGCAGTGAAAATGTTGGATCATACTCAAGGGCTTGCTCAATCTGACAACAAGATATCACGGGCTTCAATTTCAACAGCAATCATCCACTCGTCTCGCAACCCCTTAACAGTTAACACCCCATCAAAAAATAAAGACAAATCAGTAAGATACAGTGGTCTTCAATTTCAGTAGAATACAATGGTCTTCTGAGCAAGAGAAGTGGTGATCTTCTAAGCAAGATAGAAAAAAAAAAGGAAGACAAAATCAGCAGGAAAATAAATTGAGCAAGAGAGAAGCAGGAAAATCAGTAAGAGGTGGAGAAAATAAGAGGGAATCGATTTAGGGTTTAAAAGAGAGAAGTTGAGCGGACTATAGAAGAAGAGGGTTACACTCACCTGTGAGGTTGCGACGGAGACGAATCAAAGCTTAGAACGGCTTTGACGATTTGACGTGGTCCGAGTCCGAGAAAGGTAGAGAGGACCAGAGCGCAGGACATGGTCTCTAATGGAGTAATGGTCTCTCATTTTCTCCAGAGGCAAAATGTGAGAGAACGGCGGTGATTAGAATGAGAGGTGAAGTATGAAATGAGGATGGATTGAACGATACTTCTAGGGTTTTTATTTTTTTTATTATTAAAAAAAGTTTAAAAAAAAATTGGGGTTGTGGAGGTTCGAACCAAGGACCTTCATTAAGATTAAAAATATTTACCCTCCCTTCAACCAACTCAGCTATTGCAACAGAACATTAATAATATGATAACTATTATACATATACCGGATAACGGATATCCGGGTCGAAAAAATACGATCCGTATCCGGTTCGGATATCCGAGTATTATAGACGGATCGAAGCGGATACGGATAGATTTCCGCCGGATTGATCAAAAGTCGGATATCCTCTAGTCGGATACTCGGATTATTGACGGATCGGATATTTTGTGAACACCCCTAAGGACAATGACGTATGGGATCTTGTCGAGTTTTCAAAAGGTGCAAAACCCATTGGTTGTAAATGGGTATTTAAAACCAAAAGGGATGCAAAAGGCAATATCGAAAGATATAAGGTTCGTCTAGTTGCAAAGGGATTCACTCAAAAGGAAGGTATTGACTTTAAAGAGACCTTTTCTCCGGTTTCATCTAAGGACTCTTTTAGGACAATAATGACACTAGTAGCTCATTTTGATTTAGAGTTACATCAGATGGATGTGAAAACAACGTTTCTCAATGGAAACATTGATGAAACCATTTATATGGTTCAACCAGAACATTTTGAATCCAAAGATTCAAAATCTATGGTTTGTAAATTAAAGAAATTCATCTATGGGCTTAAATAGACATCAAGGCAATGGAATCATAAATTTCATCAAGTGATCACCTCCTTTGGATTTGAGGTGAATAAGGTTGAAGATTGTGTGTATCACAAATTCAGTGGGAGTAAATCTATCTTTCTGGTATTGTACGTTGATGACATACTATTGGCTTGTAATGATATAGGCTTATTGCACGAAACCAAGAAATTTCTCATTAGAAATTTTGAGATGAAAGATCTTGGGGGTGCTTCTTTTGTCTTAGGAATTTAGATACTAAGAGATCGATCTCAAGGTATCCTCAGGTTATCACAAAAGGGCTATATCGAAAAGGTACTTAGCAGGTTTAACATGAAAGATTGCTCAGCTGGAGATACACCAATAGCTAAAGGAGACAAGTTTAGGGGGGGTGTATTCAATTAAGAGTTTATAGGAATTTTTTGGAGTTTAAAAGTATATGGGTATTGAATATAGATTTTTAAAAGTCCATATAAATCTTTAGGTATTCAATTAGGATTTAAATATTTTCATAAAATTCCTATGGTATTTAAAAGTTTGTCGATTTTAAAACAATCTATTATTTTATTGATTTTGTAGGATTCTAAATTACTTTTATACCTACCTAAAATCCATAGAAATCTTCCCCCAACACATAAGATTTTCACAGAATCTGTATTGACTCTATATAGAATTAAAATTTCCCACAGAATTTGCAAATCCTATAATTATTAAGAATCCGTCAAAATTTTTAAAAGTCTCGATTGAATACACCCCTATTAGTCTCAAACAGTGCCCCAAAACAGATCTTGAAATAAAGGAGATGCAAAAGGTTCCCTATTCCTCAATGGTAGGGAGTCTAATGTATGCTCAAGTTTGTACCCGTCCCGACATAGCATTTATTGTGGGACTTTTGGGCAAATACTTAAGTAATCCTGGATCGGATCATTGGAAAGCAGCAAAAAGGGTTCTCCGGTATTTGCAAAGAACGAAGAACTACATGCTGACTTACAAGAAATCATACAGATTGGAGATCGTTGGATATTCTGATTCTGATTTTGCCGGTTGTATTGATAGTATACGATCCACCTCAAGCTATGTCTTCATGTTGGCTGAATGAGCTATATCTTGGAAAAGTGTCGAACAAACACTTGCAGCTACCTCCACTATGGCAGCAAAGTTCATGGCTTGCTTCGGAGCATCCATTCATGGGATATGGTTACGTAATTTTGTCACAAGCCTACGTGTGGTTACTGGAATTGAGAGACCATTGAAGTTATTTTGTGACAATAAGGCTGCAGTTTTGTTCTCCAATAACAACAGAAGCTCTGTAAAGGAGAAACACATTGACATCAAGTTCTTGTCATTGAAGGAAAAAGTTCAAAGTGGACAGATTTGTATAGAACACATAAGCACAAACTCCATGATTGCGGATCCGTTAACTAAGGGGTTACCTCCTAAGGTTTTCATGAGCACACTGCTCGTATGGGGCTTGACAGTTTTGTAATCCCTTGACTTAGTGGGAGTTTGATTAGATGTTCTATGTTTATAATTTATGCATAATAAAGTTGTCGTCATTTACATCTTGAACTAAAGGTTGTTTTGGATTGATCTCCGAATAAAGAAGAACCAGTTGAAAATAGACATGTTTATGAGATCACATTTCATGTAATTTTCATGCCACTCATCCATACTTGATCTATGTCATCGAATATACTAATGTGGTGAACACGGAAGGTTTAGTCACGATGATGTGACGAAAGCTGCCGTGATCTCATATTGATATATGAGGTGGACCAGATTGATTAAAGAATAAGTCTACATAAAATTAGTCATTACGTGTACACATAAAGAATTTTGGATAATATAGTTGTTTATTTAATATGTAGCCGAAGTGGGAGATTGTAAGATTTTATTAATCTAATTATTATTAGTGGGCTTACATATTATATGACTAAATATATTAACGGGCTAATAAAAGTGATTCAATCGAGTAAAGCCCGTTGACTTTAATTAAGCAGTATGGGCTTAATGAGTGGATACTAGACTTTGGCCCAATTGGCTTAATGGGATTCTATTAGGTCATTATATAAACGTTCTGAGGAAGACTGTATACCTACAACGCTCATTCGGATCGTAGATTTCGCACTAAGACTTGATCCAATTGCTATTATGGAACCAGATATGCAATTTTAGATTCCTTAATAACCCTAACATGATATCGATCCTTGCGTTTACAGTTTAGGGAATATGTTTATTCCAACATAGGCAACACATATAATGAATGTTTGCAATCCCCAACTCTTAGTTCCCTTAGGTTTGGAAATAAATTATGGTCAGACTGGCTTGCACCCAAAATGCATTTCTTTCCGTCATCATCATTGTTCTTCAAAACGTTAAAATTCTGAATCTGTAAAAATTCAGTGTTTGACAACAAGTTGAGATGGCGGCTTACAAAGAGGAAGACGGGAGGAGTGTGAAATAGAAAGCTAGAATTTCACGGTTAAAAAAAGATTTGTGGTACATTTAGCTAATGGTAAAATATAAAAGACTACTTCCTATAATAATTTTTTAGAAAGGATTGGTTATCAAAATTGTTATTTAATCTTTTGACAAAAAGGTATAATATTGAATGTAACGGAATTGTGATTTTTCTTAATTCTTAACCAAATTTGTTATTTGAAGTTCTTGAAAAAAAATTTCACCTAAAATTGAATGATTCCCACTATGAAATGATGATTTAATGGTTAGATTAAATTTATCTTCTCTTCGAATCTTTTTTTATTTACAATTACTGGATTTAGTCAAATCGAAAGAGCCGTGTAGAAAAACTGCTTTGACTATATGAGGATTGGGGCACATGAAGGTTGTTCCCTAGTCGTTAAAGCTTTACGTGCACCTATATTTTCTTCTTCCAAAATTATGAAAACGGCCCCAGCTTCGAGAAATTCATGCTTGATAGTACTAACTTTTAAAAACTGAAAATACACACCAAACTTAAGAAAACGTTACGTACGTAGCACAAAACTATTTCACTTTTCTAGTAATAAAATTGAAAATACACACTAAATTAATGAAAATGTTACGTACTTAGCGTAAAAAGTTACGTACTTAATTAGCACAATACTATTTCATCTTCCGAGTATGGAAATCACTATCATAATATATTTAAATGTTTTGGTTCAATCTTAACCGTTAATCTATTATAATTGAACAAATCTTAAATATTCTCATTCGTAAATTGCTTCAACCAAAATATATATAGAGTATAGATCCTATGAGAACAGATTCGTAATTATTATTAGTTTTACGAAGGTGTCATATCGTTTAATGTATTATTCGTAGTTATTGTTGGTTGAGTGATTTATTCGTAGTTATTGTTGGATTCCTAATTATTATTATTCGTAGTTATTATTAATTATGATATCTACCTTAAATCTCAACCCTTAATACTCACCATCCAACGGTGTACGATTGTTCTCATGTTAGGGGAGTTCTCATGGGAACCACACCCTCTCTCTCTATATATATATATATATATATATAGGGTCAGGATCCGGTAAGAACAACTCTTACGGTAAGAAATAAGAACAATTGTAGAGCGTTGGATTAAAGCACGAAAGACTGAGATTTAACATCTAAATAAGGTATATTTATACTAAGATTTATTATGATTTTGAATTTTGGTAATATTAACATACATATCCGTGCATGATTTATGTATAACATTTTATATGGTAACAAATATATTTAGTTTATTCACGTATGGACACATATTGCACATAAAAAAAATCAACTCGTGTCACACTCATCCTTCATTCTAGCGCAGGCGATTTCTCCGAAGTTGTGTTCATCAAACGTATATAAGTAATCGTGCATTTGATTTTTAATTTAATCACAATTATGTTTAACCAATAATCTAATGCACTCATCCTTCATTTTAAGGTCGTGTTCATCAAACTTATATAAGTAATCGTGCATTTGATTTTTAATTCAATCCCAATTATATTTAACAAATAAAAGTAAACGTGCACAAATTAAATTGTATACTAGAGGAATTATGCATGTAACTTTGACTACTATTGTATAGGAGTCTTTAATTAGTCGTGCATATGAGTATTATGCTACACTCCTACCCGCCTTGGATATTCAACAATTCGTGCTAATGCACAAACCAGTGCACAACATTAAAGTGCATGCTGGAGTCGTGCATGTTGTGGTTGTAGGCATGCACATTTTATTCATTTGTTTAATGATTATAAACTTAAAATACGACTTTTAATTTGGGCTACACTATTGTAAATTATATACTATTAACAATATACACGATGCAAGCAATAACACGAGTTCCATATTCAAATACGAAATGAGTTCAATATTCAAATAGCACGAGTTTGATGCATCGATTGTTATTAATAGTTGAATGCTCTATTGTGCAATCGTAAGCTCAAGGAAGATGAGCCAGTATAGAATAAATTAGTATGCCTAGCTAAATTAGGAAAATAATATATACCATCCACATATGGTAACATGTATTACAATTTTTAAATATTGCCTAACCATAAATCTCATCATATCCGTTGAATAAATTGAATCGTACGGTTTAGATCCGTTCTCATTTCTTATTGTAATGCACGTTCTCACTCGATCCTTTTCCTATATATATATATATATATATATATATATATATAAGGAAGGAGGAATTATAATTAATCCTTTAATTTTAAGGTCTTATACCGATTTATTACGATTTCAGTTCTATATTAAACCCACAAAATGTACTTTGAACTTAACTTTATATATTATTCCGAAACACTTGCCACATAGAATATATACTATATAAATATTCTTGCTACAGAGAATAAAAATTAGTCTAACTTTATTGTTGAATAGACTTGTACCTGAAAAATGCAGCCTTCTCGATCTTGAAGTATTTCGATTTCTAAAGTTTATGCTGTTAGAGTCCGATACAGACGGACCGGTAGAGTGGGGTCGCGTGCATACGAGTTGCACATGCGCATTAGTCTCAAGCCCAACACATAAACTCGGCGAGTATCCACCCTAAAACCAATTGACAATAGGAGGAGCAGCCCACCGACCTTATATATTAGGCTCGGAGTGTCCCAGTCTTTCGATGGGGACTTCATTATCTCCGTCATACTATGGAACACGATTTCTCTTAAAGTTGGTGCTTTTAGGTCAATTTTGCCTTAGAAGGAACCTACATGTTTCCTTCCTATAAACGACGAAGCTCCTTAACACATGCAGCAGGCTAAAATAGAAAAAATATCAACTGTCAAGGAAAAATTTGCTTTTAATTCCTTTTCTATTTATATTTCAAATCTATGATATCTTCATTCATAGAATCATAGATACATACTGAATAGTACCTTCTTCAACGATTCATTTGCTCTTCATATCACAAAACACCATCCAAATCATGACCACCACCGTCCACCGCCGCCTGGTGGCGCTTCCATATCCTGGTCGAGGCCACATCAATCCCATGTTAAGCTTCTGCAAGCTAATAGCTTCAAACAGCCAACAGATTACTAACATTCTAGTAATCGTAACAGAAGAGTGGTTAGGATACCTTAACTCAGAAAATGATAGCTCCGATTTTTCTGCAAGCAAAATTACCTTTGCCACCATACCAAATGTTCTTCCTTCAGAGCTAGTTAGAGGCTCGGATATGGTCGGATTCTTTGGAGCTGTTCAAAAAGATATGAAAGAACATGTTGAACAAGTTTTCGACTCGCTTGAAGCCCCACCGGATTTGATCATAGCGGATTCTTGCATCGGATGGGCGCTTGATCTCGCAAATCGATGGAATGTACAAATGGCTTCGTTTTGGACAGCTTCAGTAACGTCATTTTTGCTGTCTTATTACTATGAACTGTTTCAGAACTTCTCATCTGGTAAGAATTGATGTATTTGTTAATTTCCTATTTCTTTATGATCCGGTTTTTAATATCAATGGTGTTATTTATAATAACAGAAAGAGGAGATGAACGCATTGAGTTCATCCCGGGTATCCGTTCAATCCGAGTATCGGATATTCCAGAAGGTTATTTTACAAACAAGACACAATCCTCCTTCATAATCAGCAGTATAATTACTCCAGCAACCAAAGCTAAATGCATCATTTTCCGGTCCCTCAACGAGCTTGAAGGAGCAGCAATCGAAGCTCTCAAAACCGAAATCTCCATACCCATATACGAAATCGGCCCTGCTATTCCCTACTTCAAAATAAAACAAAAGGCAGACAGTAAACCAAACTATATTACTTGGCTTAATTCCCAACAAGAAAGATCAGTTCTTTACCTTTCTTTAGGAAGCTTCCTTTCGACCTCGAATGCACAGATGGATGAGCTTGCAGCCGGGTTAAAAGAGTGTGGAGTTCCCTTTTTGTGGGTGGCTAGAGACAAGGCTTGCAAGCTGAACACAATGGTTGGAGATAAAGGAATGGTGGTTCCTTGGTGTGATCAAATGAGGGTTCTGTGTCATCCTTCAGTTGGCGGGTTTTTTACGCATTGTGGTTGGAACTCGGTTGCTGAAACCGCGTTTGCTGGTGTTCCTGTTCTGACTTTCCCTCTTGATGCTGAACAAATTGTGAATAGTAAGATTATGGTTGAAGATTTGGGAATAGGGTGGAGAGTGAAGGATAGGATTAGTGAGTTTGTTAAAAGAGAGGCGGTTTCGATTCTGTTTAGGAAGTTCATGAACTTGGAATGTAGTGAAAGGAAAGAGTTGAATAGAGCGAGTGAAGAACTCAGCGCACGGTTGTTGGATTCAGTTAATGAATATGGTTCGACAAGCGGTTTAGGCGGGTTTCTTTCTCAGATCTTCCCATGATATGGATCAGCAGCTGCAAAATGAGCACCATTCATATGTGTCATATGGCTTCTTTGTAATGTTTCAACTTGAATGTTGAAATGTATCTGACTATTCCAAAGCTCAGAGACTGTTTCAGTAAGTTTCTAAAATTCTCTATCCACAGTCATTGATTTAGTTTATGTAATACTTCTCAAATGAAAAACAAATCATCACTTCCCTACAAGTGCATTGTCTCAGCAAAACTTATCTAAACAATCGAAACAGAAAATGCCGAGAAGAAGAACAGAAGCAATTATAAGCAAACGGGGAAATGAAAGCACGATTACATTGCAGATCAGATACAACAAGAGAGTTTCATAAGCCAACTTTGAATGTCATCAATTCAAATCAAACATGAAATATCTAAAATTCTAAATCACATATTGAATGAGCTGACATTGAACACCTTTGAGCTGACATTGAACATCTGATTCAATTTTAATCACCCTATTTCGCCCAAAAAAGGACTTTACATTACATTGCACATTTGTTTTAGCTCTTGTTCATTCCTCCGCCCCTGACCACCCCTCCGCTTGATGCTTGTGCCGCCTTCCTCGCCGCCTTCTCTTGCAGCGCTTTTGCATCCCTATGCCGAGAAATTAATTATTAGTTTAGCAAGGCTTTGGATTTGAAGGTGGGGGGAGAGAGAGAGAATGGGTACCTTTCACGGCGTTGTTCAGGGGTCAAGCCATCGTTTTTGGGATTCTTGGTTTTACCAGAATTCCTAGCTTGAGCTCTTTCACGGTCTTTGTCCCTCTGGTTACCGCGTTAGCTTGAGTTAAGGCTGACAATCAACAGATCAACCAAACAAAAAACGCATCCAAATTTTGAATCAATCAAAATAGGGAAAACTAATATTTGTTTGGCCGAATCTAAATCTAAACGTCCGATTTCTACATGACTAATCAGCTAATTTGTTGTTTCCCAGAGAAACAAAAACTCAGGGGGCAGAATACAAAGAATCGATAGATTTAAAATTGCAAAAGCTTAGATCTGCCATGGAATTGAGCTTCGAAGTGGCAAAATTGCAGAAATTTCAAACTAGTAAAATTACACTCGCCATAAGCGATTTGTTTCCATCAGGAACCAAACGGCAACTGATCAAACAATAATAAAAAAAACTTGCAGAAAAGAAAAAAACAGAATTTCGATAGAAGAATCCGTGTGTGAGGATATGAGACATATTTCGACTTGTTGAAGCCCAAAGAACGGGGTTCAAACTGTGTGGCTAAAGCACAAGCCTTTTTAGAGCAATCTAGAAATTGATCGCGCTAAGCTGAATAGCGAAGATGACAATGATGAAGAAGGAAGAGGTGGATGAGATATGAAGGAATCGGAGAAGAAGGTTGTAGAAGGTGGATGAATCGGGTTACCTTTATAAATGGAAGGCGTGTGCTGTGTAGCGGTTATATAAAGGGAATGGAAGTCTCGAGAAGCCGCGGATTTGGAATCTCTAAATGTGATTGAGGAATTTTTATTTTATTTTATTACTATAGTCCCAAACCCAGATCGTGCGGCTCATGATTCATGATGCTTCTACCTTCGTCAGAAAGTTGACTACTATCAGCCGTTCGATCCGACTGGAGTAAGTTTTCTTTTTTCTCTCTTCCCGTTATAAACTATGGAATTTTCTATACCTATACCACTACAAATTTGGGCCGGTCCGACCCATCTGTCCGTTCGGAAAAAAATGTGGGTACGAGCAATTCAACAGTTAGTTTGGCTCGTTCGTGTTTGACCCAACTCGTATTTTGTGGAGGATATGAGTAAACATTTTGCCTTGCGGACCAACCCAATTCGGTCTTTATATAGATTTATATAAATAATTTTTTAATATATGTATATATAATTTAGATTGTTTTGAACGTACACATATTCTGATTTTTTATTTAGTTTATTTTGAATATTTTGACGAGTTATACTCGTTTGTAATAGTACTTGTTGTTTTTCACACAAGTATGTGAATTTATTCGTTTATGTGTGTTGATTGTTGTTGAACTTATTGGTAGTGCACTAAATGCAGGTATAATTGGATTGAAAGTTTGTGTCAGTTACATAATATTACTTTTTTAAACGATAAATTCTGGAAAAAACGCACAATCAAGTACATACGAACCATTCGGGTCGGCCCGGCAGTCCACCACTTTTTACGTGGGTGGACATGTGCGCGTTTGAGGCCCAGACAAGCCGAATCAACCAGGCCCGTACCTTCCGAGCAGAGTTTTTAGTTATGAACCGGCTCGAACCCGCTTTTGTGCAAGTCTAGAATTTTCTAACACAGATTTTTATTCAAATTAGTAGTCTAGCTGAACTTGGTAGAGTTAAAAATCGAAAATGAAAAGGAGAGTCAATCCAAGTTGGGAAAAAAACAGCCATTTATCACCTCGTATGATGAACTCTAAACTCTGAGAGAAGAGGTTCCTCCTCCAACTATAAAGAAATAATGTTTAAGTCTATAAAATAAGCAGTTTGTAGCTAAATCAAAAAGAATATTGTAAATGGAACTGAGTAAAATGAGGCATTTACAACAGATCTCGAACACCATTGTCATCAACCTTGGGTTCTCATGATTGTAATGCTTCCTTGGCCACCTTCAGTGCGGATTCTAGCCTTATTAACAACAGGTTTGCCTGAGAAAGGCGATGTCTCATAAATCATAGTCTGCTTCACTGGTGATGGAATCCGTATCCTCTTGTTGATCTCCTTCAGAGTCATGTCACCATTCGCCCCAGAAGGTTTGATGAAGGCAAAAGGGTAAGCCACTGAGGTACCTATCTTTGTTGACGGTATTTTCATGTAAGATTTTGTACCTAGTTTGTCATACAAAGAGAAAAAACACTAATCAGTATGATCCTCTAAGTAAGAACTCGTTTGATATTGATTCCATGAAATCAAAAATCAAAATGATTCAATTCATTCCAATACTCATCCTTACCAAGAAAGTTACCTTTGAAGACAACATTTCGCGGAGTTTTGACAGTTTGTTTGGGAATTGTATTAGCTGCAACTCTAGGCGGGGAATTCATCAACTCTGTGACATTAACATTACACTTGGATCAAATAAGAACAAGACTTGAGTAAAACAAATATACAAAGCAATTCCATATCATGTCAAATTTACCTGCAATGTCAATCAGGACATCATTCGTCCCACACGGAATCCTGCATAATAACCAGCCAAAGAATAAGTCGAGTTTAAGGAATGACAAGCAGCAAAAACAACAGCAGCAGAAAACATACGGATAGGTGTTGTTGTTGTGAGTCTGTGAGTTGTCAAAGCAATCAAGACCAAGCCAGTCTTCAACTTGATCAAGGCACCCAAGATCAAACTCAGACGAAGCAGAAGCTTCTGATATATGTCATGAGTATTCTATATAAGTTTCTACAATGGAGATAAGATAAACTACAATGTGCTTAAGCCAAGCTTTAGTATCTATCAGAACAAACCTGGAAATCCTACACCTTGTTTAAATGTTTGTGAGAACCCTTCATCAATCACATCAACAGTTTCCTGTGAATTACATCAATATTCGTCAGGCATTAAGTTTCCTTTTCATACTTCCTCAAAGAAAATTACAGCAATAAACCTTGGACTTCAGGATAGCATAATCATCATCAAATTGTAGAACTCGGCGCCTCTTTACTCGAGAAGAAGTAACTTGGCATTCATCAGCATCCTTGCTTGTCTCTCCTTGTTTAAATGTTTGTAAGGATCCTTCATCAATCACATCAATAGTTTCCTATGAATTACATGAATGTTAGTCAGACATTAAATTTCCTTATCATACTACCTCAAAACAACTTCTATACAGCAACAAACCTCAGACTTCAGGAAAGCACAATCATCACTTTGAAATGTGAGATTTAAGTCTTCATCATCAAATTGTAGGGCACGGCGTCTTTTCACCCGAGAAGAAGTAACTTGGCATTCACTAGAATCCTTGCTTGTCTCTCCTGGTACCAATGCTTTTATATAGTTATGATGATATATGAAATAAACTCAGATTGCAAAAATGAAATTAAGTACTAATAGTGATCTGAGAACAAACCATAGGGTCCAAAATGGTATGGAGCGTCCCCACAAGCCTTGACCGGAGTTGTTTCCTCAAGGATGTATGAAAAATCTTCATCTTGAGTATCTCCATCCCATGTTAGCTCAGATACATCTGCCAAAATGTAAATCAAAGTCATTGAATTTGATCTGATTTTATGATTATCTGTCTACATTGTTGCTTCAAATTAAGACCTTACCGAGAGTCAAGTCCTTGTCAAGGAAAGAAACTCCCTCTTGCCATTGAAATAGCTCACTAATACAATTCAAGCCACAAGAAGACATTTATTATGACACAAATTTCTTCTCTTAAGCAAACATATAATATATATCAGAAACAAATCAGAGCATTGAACTACTAAGCACAAGATCAAGCATCAAACTGTTGGGTGATTTAATCTACACATATTTTAAGTGATGATATTCTCCACATTGCCATTGATACATCTCACTAATGCAATTCAAGGGACAATAAGACATTTATTATGACACATAATCCCAACATTGAAGTAAGAATATATCATTAAAAATCATAGCATTTCCGTATCAGCTACAAATCAGATCATTGCTACCACTCGAAAACCATGAATGAACCAAACATCAAATTTAAAGGGTGATTCAGAAACTAATTTGAATCAACAGACATTAGCTCCACACAATTTGTAGTCATCATCATCATCAATAAGAAGCAACAATCACAACCCTAAAACTGTCTATCCGAACAAAAAACACCAAAATTAAACAAACCCACAAATGATAACCGCAAATCAAGCAGAACCAGTTTCAGCAAAACAAAATCTACACATTTGCAAACTGCAAAGGAGTGAACATTAGAGAATAACAGAAAGAAATGATATTAAGTTAGCCACATACTTGGCACGACTGTAATCCATCTCTACAACGCAGAAGAAACGATCGATCGGAAATGAACTAAACGGAAAGGTTATAAAAGCAGCAGAGTATCGTCGTCGATATGAAGCAAATCGCTGTATATAGAATAACCAGAACTAGCCGTTAAAAATATTACAAAGGGGGACAAAATCAAGGGTTGGAGGAAGCACGGAAATGAATTTATAGTCGAGATTTGTGGTGTTGTAAGGACAAAAAGCGCCGTCTCGACGCCTCTTCCGCTTCTTACTCTTCATGTGGCCCCGCTCCCCGGCCTTTTTTTAATCTATTTATTTTTCTATCAAAATAAACCTACAAATATTTTTCACCAATATTCAATGTTGTTTTTTAGGATTAAAATGAATTCCTTGGGTGATATTTTAAGGTGTTATGCATGAACCAAACTTTACCAAATGTAAAGGGTTGATTAGGAATAACTTGTCCTAAAAAAAACATATACGATTTAGTAACGGGGTTGACAGACACGTTAAAAATTGGTAAAGACACCTCAATTTATGTGCATTTTACGAAGTACATACAAAATTCGCATACAGTAAATGACATAAACGTCTTTGCGTGTCGATCAAATCCTCCTTATTTCTATCATTCTACCCTTCCTCACATGTCCAACAAAACTCTAGAATTTTTTTAATTCATAGTTTTTTTTTCTCTCGTAATTTAACCCATAATAATTTCCTTCATACCCATAATAATTTTCTTTGTATCAAACACTCAACTAATTATATTTTATTTATCTCATTCATCTTCATTCTCATTTTTCATTTTCATCCTCACATTCATCTTCAACTTCATCTACGGTAATTCACGTTCCACCAAATGGGTCGTATATTCAAAACTATAGGGTACTAATATAATTTTAAGTCCAAAAGGGTACTAAGAGAAAACAAGTGAAGTTATGAGGACAACGTCTAAAGTCATATGGATATCAAAAGGAAAAGATGAAGTCTAAAGGGCGCGAAAAGGATAAGTCCTAATATAATTTTAAGGATAGTTTTTTATATTGTAATTTAGAGGTGATTTAGAAAAATGATTTTGCATAATTTGATCATTTAGAAAGATTTTTTTTTAACAAGATGGAAAAAAGGTTAGTCGTTGTCACTTTTTGGGGTTGCACCACCCTAGGTCAATAGGTCATCCTTTCGGACAAGAACTTCCACTTCACGAGGTAGACTTGTAACTACAACAAGACTTGGATGAGCTATCTTAACGAGTTTACCACTCATATAATTTACTTCCTTGTAAGTATAACACACAAAAATTGAACAAAGTGATATCAAACATAAATAAGTTGGTTTCCAAATCTTGTTAATCGAGTTAATTATAATAATGTTATCGCCTTCTATTTCAATTTTTGTGATTGAGAGTTTAATTGCTTTCATTATCTTGTTTTTGAGAGTTAAAACTCCAACAAAGAATGACAAATTGAGCACCACTATGGTAACCTCGTGATCTCATACAATGAATTTAAAAGATATTTTCATTAAGTCATTAACGAATCTAGACTCGTTGAAGTTTAGTTTGACCTTTCCTCCAAAGGTTTTAACCCGTGCATTTTTTTTTTGCGTTCCGCTCTTGTGTGTTTTTCTTTCTTTCCCGTAGCATTCTCCCAAGTTGTAATTTGACCAAAGACACTATTGGTTCCTTGTTGTTCATACTAGGCACGTCCACGGGTCACGGGTCACCCATGACCCGCGCGGGTTCTGACACGACGGATCCGGGTCACCACGGTTCGGGTTCCGCCGGGTTACGGGTAAGGGTAAGGGTCGAGGGATCCTTACCCGCCGACCCGGCGGGTCACCCGGCAACGGTAACATTTAAAAAAAAATCCCAACGGCTTAAAAAAAAACAAAACAATAAACTATAATATTTAACCTGAAAACATTTCTATAAATACCCCAAACCCAATTCATTTCATCTCACACCAATTTTCATACAATCATCTATTCACTCTCTCAACCTCTCCATAATTTCTAACTCTTACATTCAATTACTCTCCTAATCTCATATTCTCATTCTCTTATTTTCTTTTTAATTATTCATTTTACAACTCTTACTACATTCAATTATTCAAACAAAAATTGCTAGCCGGGGAAGACGTTCCGTTAGCGGTCCTTCATCCGGCGGAGGTGTTAGCCGAGGACGTCATTCCGTTAGCGGTCCTCCTACCGGTTCGGATATAAGGCGGGGCTTAAGTGGAGATCACGAGATCCACGAGGAGGAGGAGGATATCAATATGGAATCACCTCCTTTCCTCAACACCCAAGAATTCGAGACCCAATACTTGGAGCCGGAGGAGCCGTTGAACAACACTCAACTATCACGCGGCGGTCTTCCGATTTTGGTTCACAAAAGGTGATCCTAATGCCAACGGAATTTACTATGTCAAATGCAATTTTTGTTCGACACAATACAAGCACAAAAAGGGAGAAGGCTACGGGAACTACAAGAGGCATATTCGGAACAAGCATCCCGAAAAAATGGGATTGGCACGAGGGCAAACACAACTAACCGGGTACGCATCTACCTCTAACCAACCTCCTTCTTTATTTACATATTATCATGCTTCGTCTATGGATGTATTTTCGAAAATGTTAGCCGTAGATTCTTTGACATTTAGTTTTGCACAAAATGTTGGTTTTAATGACTGGATGTAACATCATGCTCAACCCGCATATAAACCGATTTCTCGCCAAACCGCTAAAAGAAAAATGATGCTTAAATATAAAATGCGTAAAAAAGAATTTATTACATATTTTATGGAAAATGGTGATATTCAAGTTTCTATTTGTAGTGATATTTGGACCAAAGGTTTTCAAAAAAATCCATATATGGGTATTACTTGTCATTTTGTTGATAAATTTTGGATTTTAAATAAAAGAGTTTTAGCATTACGAGTTTCCAACGAACAACACACCGCCCAAAACATTGCCCGTTTGATTGCAAATGTTTTGGAAGAATATAGATTACTTTCACGAATTTTTCAATCGGTTTTGACAACGTCTCTGCTAACACGGCTTTCATTTGAGATTTAACCAACTATTGTAAGCCGACGATTGGAGGTAAATTTTTTCACATTAGGTGTGCCGCTCATATTTTAAACTTGTGTGTTTAAGAAGGTTTAGCATATGTTGGAGATTTAGTACAACCTATTCGAAAATTTTTTAATGAACTTTGGTCTAAAAAAGTATACGTACTAAATGGTATACATATTGTAAACAAAATGGCGTTTATCCTAAAAAATTTCCAAAAGATGTTTGTACAAGATGGAACTCTACTTACAAAATGATTTCCGAATCATATGAATATCGAAATTTTTTAAGTGGTTTTGCCGCACAACATATTGACGTTGATTTTGTTTTCGGTGAATCTTGGGTTTTAGCAAGAGATGTAATGAAGGTTTTTAAATATTTTTATGATGCTACTAATACTTTTAGTTATGTTTATACACCAACTTCAAACATATTTTATTATGTAGCAATTAATATTGCATTTGCACTTCAACAAGGTCTTTTAATTGATAATATTTCACAAGCTATTTATACAATGCGGACTAAATGGTTAGATTATTATACAACTATTCCCGATGTTTTTCTTGTTGCATTTGTGTTAGATCCTAGACGTAAAATGGATGGTTTAAAACAATTTTTAAAAAGTTATTATGAATTTTTAGAATTACAACAAAATCCCGATTGTCATGTCTCTACCATAATTGCTAGAGTTAAAAAATTATTTGATGAATTATTGGTTCAATATCGTGTTTCCGATCAAGGTCAATCTTCTCAACCCCCTCCTCGTCCTTCATCTTCAACTACATCTAAATTTAAATCAATTGCTAGAGATTTGTTTGGCCCGAAAAGGGCAAAAACCACGTCGAGTTCCCATTCGAAACTCGACGAATATCTGACCATTTCTTTTGAGTTTGCCAATGAAGAAGAGGAGGATTTCAACATATTAAAATGGTGGAGCCGACCGGAGAGAATGAGGTTCCCTACCCTCTCAAGGATCGCGGCACAAATTCTCGTTGTTCCCGTCTCAACGGTAGCGGTTGAGCAAACCTTTAGCCGGAATGGAAAGGTGCTCGATCCGACGAGATCAAACATGTTGTCCGAGACGTTGGAGGCACAAGTCCTACTAGCCGATTGGAGAAAAGCGGAAATGCGAACTCAAAGAAACAACCTATCGGCCGAGGAAGACGACGAACGACAACAAACGCCATCGGATGTATCGGCGGGAGAGTCCGACGACTAAGGTAAGGATCAATCGGGGATATAAACAAAGGTAAGAGAACCCGAGAGGATACGTAGGCAACCGGGATTCTGATTCAAGCCCAATTCTTCCCTTTTTTTTTTAAGTTGTGTTTCAAAAAAAAAGGCCAACCTGCCGGTCTGACCCGTGACCCGGTGGGTTGGCCGTTTACACGGGTCCGGTCACCCTTCCCCGGATCCTTGACCCGGCGGGTCCAACCCGTGGACATGCCTAATTCTAGACCTGTACAAAACCGGGTCGGGGCGGCCCGTCCAGCCCGCCCGGGAAAAAACATGGGTATGAGCAGCAAGCTTGGCCTGTTCGGGTTGGTCCGGCCCGTATTTTAATGGGACGGGTGCGAGTAAACTCTTTGGCCCGTGGGCTAACCCGGCCCGTATACAGTTTTGTACATATAATATTATATATATATATATATATATATATATATATATATATATATATATATATATAATTTATATTATTTTGAGTGTTACATATTCTAATTGTTCATTTAGTTTGTTTGGAGTATTTGACGAGTTATATTCGTTTTAACACAAAATTGTAGGACTAACTTGCGTGTAATGGTATTATTGTTTTTTAGGTATTTGAACTTTTTATTTTTGTGTGTTGTTTGTTATTGAACTTGTTGGTAGTGCACTATACAAGTATAATTGGATTGAAAGTATGTATTAAATTTATTATATTACTTGTCTTGAACGATAAATTCCGGGAAAAAAAGCACAAGAAAGTACATCCGGGCCATCCGGGCCGGCCCGATAGTCCGCCCGTTTTTTACATGGGTGGACATGGGTAACGTTTGTGCCCGTACAAGTCGGGTCGGGCCAACCCAACCTGCACTTTATGGGTAGAGTTTTTAGGTATGACCCGTCCCGAGCCGGATTTGTACATGTCTACCTAGTTCATACGCCCCACTAGAAAATAAAGTGTCCAATTTTTTTCTAGTAGAATGTATTATATAGCTTGGCTTTGATTTTATCCTGTCTTATATAAGACGTTTTTTGATATCGAGATCAATATGATTAGAAAATCAATTTAACTTCGACATATATTTATTACATTATGTAATACTATATTTTTGTGAAAAGTTATGGTACTATATTTTTGTGAAATGGAAACATGTATAGAGTATATTGACATTAAAGGATCATTCTCTTCCCCGCCTTGATTGCTTGCGATGCAAACTTTGCATTGCTCATAACAAATTCATTGACCGAATTCCTGAGATCTGAGTTGTAGAGTTCCGAAAACCCTAATCCTTATCGTAATCTAATGGATTAGCGTCGATATTTCTGCAATTTACTTCATTGGACCTATCTAGTTTCGGTTCACCTATCGAATCGACATCGAAAATGAATATATTCAGATTAGCGGGTGATATGACACATCTGGCCAGCGTGCTGGTCTTGCTCTTGAAGATCCACACCATCAAATCGTGTGCTGGTACCTCTTCCTCTCTGATTCTCTGCTTTGTTAAGTTTGTTTTTTTTAGTTTTCGTTTCGTATCGAGTATATTTTGGCCTGAATCTCATGCTCTAATGTCCCTATTTACTCGATCTTCGATGATCTAACTGTGATTTAGGCTAAGTTGCGAGCTGTGAATATGGCTTTATATGTTTACTCGCTTGTCTGTTGAGTTGTTGAGCACATTATCCATGGCGCTTAAGCTGTTAAATTTCGATTAGTTTATCAATTGCTGCTCTTTTGTTGTGCTCCTAAATTTCGATGAAAATGGAATTGAAAATAGCTTTGATACAAATAGGAAGGATAGTACAGAGTCTAGGATCATCCTTCAATGTTGCAGCATGCTCTATACAAGATTCAGCAGACAACATGTAATGTTACAAATGGCTTGCTAGGTGAATTAGATCAATTTCCTTGTTCGATGAGGCTAAAAATGTTGTTACAGTAGCAGTGTAGCACAATAATTTTGCAGTCAAGTATGATAGTTGTGATTGTATTCCAAGTTGTCATTCTTAAATAACTGGGTGATTTACTGATTTAGATAGGAAATCTTGAGTGATGAATGTTCAGATCTCTTGCACTGAATGCACTTACCTGAAGATGTGGTTCAGTTTTGTTAGTATGAGAATTATGCTATCATTTTTAGCAGTTCCAGAGCCAATTAACTGGTAATCATCCACGTGCATGAAAAGAGCATTTGTTCTCAAAGATAATTTATGTTTCTTTGGCAACCTATATATTATGTAACTTGATGTACACAACTGCTACATTTCATTATTTTTAGAATGCTATTTCTGGTAGGGGAGACTGCTGAGTAAATTCATAATTGTGGGCAGGTGTTTCTTTGAAGACCCAAGAACTTTATGCAATAGTTTTTACTACACGCTACCTGGACATTTTCACAGACTTTATTTCCCTATATAATACCCTCATGAAACTAATATTTTTGAGTAGCTCATATTCAATTGTTTGGTACATAAGGCGTCACAAAATTGTCAGACGTTCTTATGATAAAGACCAGGATAATTTCCGGAATTGGGTCCTGTTGTTGCCTTGCTTGATCTTAGCGTTGCTTGTAAATGAGAGTTTGACTTTCAAGGAGGTAACATATGCACAATGTTGGTTTCTGTCCTTGCTTAGCTTGAGTTTCAGACTTCCAGGATCTGTATTTTGATGGAGGGAAAGTTGTTTTCCCTTTCTCATTTCTTATTCATGGACAGGTCACGTGGACATTTTCCTTGTATTTGGAAGCTGTTGCCATCGTTCCTCAGCTGGTACTATTGCAGAGAAGTAGAAACATTGATAATCTAACTGGACAATATGTGTTGCTTCTTGGGTATGCATTACTTTGCTAGATTTCACAATCCTATTATAATTACTTTCTCTTGGTTTTTGATGATAATGGATATGTTTTTTTGTTAGAGGATGATAAAATAATCTTAGAAGGTTTTATCTGTCTTTCATTTTCCTACCTTATACAGCCCCCCTGTATTGACAGAGAAATTTTGAACATTTCAAAACATTTTACATATTCAAGCATCTCTTTTCTGCAGTGCATACCGAGGACTTTACATTCTCAATTGGATTTATCGCTACTTCACAGAGCCCCATTACGTGCACTGGATCCGTAAGACTGCTCATTTCCCCTTTCATGTGTATATTTTTTTTTCTGCATGTGTAATTATGCATACTGGAGTATTACATGTGACTCTTGAAGTTCAAATGCCAGAGTATCCTCTACTCTGAAACTCTGGATATTCAAATTTTAGTAGGCACTACATTAGCTGTATATATGGTTGTGGTCCATAGGAATAGCCTCTCTGAAACTCTGGATAGCCATCTAGGAATGAAGATAAAGGAAAGGAAATTGTGTCATACTTTCATGAACTCAAAGAGGATAAAATTACATTTCTCTTCGATTTTTTGTTGACGCCCTCTAAAATTGTCTGAACATTGTGCGGGTTGTTTAGGTCATGTCCCAAACTTGATCCATTGTTGTAGGAAAGTAGTTTGTGTGGTGGTGAAAATCCAAAAATACTTGCACGAGTCGTGTTCAGTTCTGATTATTGATTACCAACGTGTATCATGGATGCCTGCCTTCCCGAAACCAATATGAAGGTCTGAATGATTTAGCACTGGCATGAGATACTTCAGAATGTTTACATCCTGACTTGATAGATGCATTTGCATCTTCGTTTCCATCCCAACAAAAAATGAAATAAATATACACTTAAATTGATGATAAACTTACTTATATCTTGCAGCTTGGGTATCTGGGTTTGTCCAGACACTGCTGTACGCTGACTTCTTCTATTACTATTTCTTAAGGTGAGCCTTGTTACATATATTTCCAGTTCCTAACACCATTCTCTTTGTACTGACATTGGTTCTGTGTTTATATATCCTGTGTTGCAGTTGGAAGAACAACAGAAAGCTCGAGTTGCCAGCTTGAACATCACCTTACCTTTGTAAGACTTTTGAAAGACGATGATATGATATAGTTTATGATCAAGACCACATTAGTGGACTTATAAAACCTTTCCAGGTTTTTCTTGACTCCTTTAGATATCATTTAGGCAGTTATATATATTCACTCTAGAAACCATTAATTTCTCATTTATGAAAAGCAATTAGTATTAAATGGTATATGTTGAAGCCCCAAGAAATACTGTTCAGAGTTGCCAATTTTTGGAAGCTGTGTGACTTGTGTCAATTGGTACCGACCCTTAGTTTTTGTCAATGAGTTTTGTTTCCTTGTTCCTGTGGAAGTTGGTGAAGATGTCAAACTGTTGCTGGCTTATACTTGGTTGTAGCTATAAATGACAATCCTACCCGCATTGGATGGATTTTAACCACCCAACCCAAAAAGGGCGAAAGCCCGAGAAACTGTAGGTGATGTTCTTGGGTGATGAGGCGGGTACGGTTGGGTGACGATATCACACCAGATCTATTACCCGATCCAAGATCCACCCGAGGTGATCTTTAGTTTTATAATTTATTTTTGTCCTAAGTATATTTATCATTCTAAGAAGTATAATTTTATTCTATTTTGTTTCAATGTTTTGGATTAGAAAAAAAAAAAACTCGTGTTATTGGATTATTGTACCATGATGTATTTGTTTAATTTAATTTTTTTTTTGTTCTAGTTTGATATTTATAAAAGGATTCACCCGCTCATCCGATCGGTATGGGTTTGGTGAATGTGCAACGAGTGAATGATGAATCGAGTGCATGACCATTGACCAGCGATAAACAACAAAGTACTACCAAAAAACAACACAAAGCAAAAATATAACAACTTGTTCGTAAATTTATTAAATTATATACTAATAACGTTGAACTTCTATTATCAATTCAATTGTCAATTGAATTGATTTGATGCTGAAATTCACCGGATTTATATGTCGATCTTCTAAACAATCACCTAGTTTATGTAACTCCGGAAATAAAAACAGGATGAAAATGAATATAGTTCATGTGTACTTAATTTATGATTATTTTTTGAAATCATTCTTTTAGTTTATGTAAAATGCATTTGTTTTACTCCATTTTGTTTCCAGGTATCAAAAGTAATAAAAAACTAGATTTGTTTCCATTCTGTTTTCATTCGCGGAGTTAAAAATAAACGGAACCTTAATGTACAATCTATACCCAAAATTGAAATTATGTACATGTACTCTCATAAATAACGAATTCTTAAGTTCTTAACCTGACCCTCCTTTCTCTTAATATCTATTGGTCTTTCTTTAAGGGACACGTCAATTTTTTGGAACATTTGTTTAGGCATAATTAGGTATTCAGGTGCTTGTCCACGTTACTTGAACAGATTACTCTTCACGCAACCAGCTGAAAAACACACTAATGTTTCAAATTATGATAATCTTAGACTTTGATTGTAAAGTAGCTCTTAATTTGGATGTCGACGTTACTTGTATGTGATTCAGATCCCACAAAGACATCTTGTTATGTGCTATCATTCCCTTTCAGGGCCGTTTGGTTGTTTGGTTCCAACTCTGGAAACGGAAACGAAATGGAACCGAATTTAGTCCATCTGTGTATCTTTATTTATGAAAGTTTACGAAATCGTTCCTTATGGTTTCATGCAAAATGCACTTTCTTCTCCACATTTTGTTCTCCTATCGGGTATCAAAAGTAATCAAAATGTACTCCAAATACTTCAAGCCATAAAGAATGATTCCAAAAACTTTCATGAACAAGAGTATACATATGAACTATATTCGTTTTTATTCCGTTTCCGATTCCGGAGTTAAAACCAAACGGCCGTCAATTTACTGTAACAACTTTCCAGGTTTGGTTATGTAAGATGTTTTCAAAACCCTATGGTTCTCAAGTCAAGTTATGATGAATAAACCGCAAAGTGGCTTACTAATAGTTAACCGTATATCCCTTTCAGTTTATACTGACCCTCCAAAGTTATGGGCATATACTGAACGCAGTATGGGAGCAAGCAAACACATTGTTACGTGTGGGGAAAGTATATAAACACCCAAACGTATACTCCCTTTGCATGCATTTTCATGTCCATACAACTCAAAAACCTCTCGTACTCGTGTGTATATATACGTCGCTAATAACCAGTGTTAATTACCAGTACTCAAACCCGAAAACATGCAAATCATGAAGTCTGGTTATGTGAAGTGTGTGATTGTAGTTGCTCTAATGCTTGTTATTCGCGGAGAAGTATCATGTGCAGGAAATTTACGAGGAAGAAGAGCTGACGAAGGTGGTGAAGATTTTAACGAAAACTATAGAGTTTCTTGGGGCGATGATCATGTCATTAACCAAGGATATCAAGTTCAGCTTTTCTTGGATCGAAACTCGGGTAAGTTTCTCTCTTGATACTGATATCTGATATATAGATATGGATACCAGATGGGTCCTTATTCTCTTTGTTGATTGATCTTTCCTTCTAGGAGCTGGTTTCGTGTCGAAGATGAGCTATGGATCTGGATTCTTTAATTTGAGAATCAAGCTGCCTCCTAGGGATTCTGCTGGAGTTGTTACAGCCTTCTATGTAACATCTAAAGACTACCAATTACTTTTTATTTAGGAATATGTCATTTATTTTAATCTGATTTTTGATTTTGACCCAATTTCTGAAACTATCAAACGATCCCTAACAGTATATAACTTTGTTAAAGGCCAACGCCATTGATTGAGAACAAAAAGCTGTTGTTTATGTAATGCAGCTAAATTCAAAAGGGGCAAATCACGATGAACTGGACTTTGAGTTTCTAGGCAACAGGGAAGGGAAACCCATAACGTTGCAGACAAACGTGTTTGCAAATGGAGAAGGGAATAAAGAAGAGAGGATGCTCCTTTGGTTTGATCCTACTGCCGATTTTCATACTTACAAGATCCTCTGGAACCTCTTCCACGTTGTGTAAGACCTCTTAGCTCTTTATTCACACTAACTTGATCAAATCATGAGTGAAAATTTAGGGTTTTGTTTGGATTGTTTTCAATGAAATCGAAAACAAGAATAGGTTTCATAAATCATATGTAGTAAAACTTAGGGTTTTGTTATGTACCGGATCGTACATACAGATATGTGTATGAGCGACCCGATTACACTAGCTGACTTTAAGGCATGTCATCAAATGACAATGTCTGTTTTTGCACACTAAGGACGCATGAAAAATGAAATGTTTCCACACATCTTTGCATATCATTGCTATAGGTTTTATGTGGATGACGTCTCTATAAGAGTATACAAGAACTACACAAACAAAGGGGCAAAGTACCCGTCGCAGCCAATGCAAATTGAAGCAAGCAATTGGAACGGAGAGAGCTGGGCAACGGATGGGGGCCAAACGAAGATCGACTGGAGCCATGCACCCTTCACGGCTCAGTTCCAAGGGTTCGGCATAAACGGATGCACCAACACAACCACAACAACAAGCATGGAAGACTGCCATGACATTACTAAGTATTGGTGGAATGGGAACGAGTATAGGGCTTTGAGCCCGGAGCAACAAAAAGTGCATGATGATATTAGGAACAAGTATGTGAATTATGCATATTGTAAAGACAAGTCTAGGTTTCATGTTCTTCCTCCTGAATGCTCTCTAGATATTGATCCATGATGTAGCTTACTTATATATTGGCTTGCTTTATTTGATGGAGAATAAGCAAATATAGCATATATTCATAAATCATAATGTTAAGCTTAAGAATAATCTGACTTATGTTAGAATTTTTGGTTTGGTAAAATAAATTTTCTAATTTTTGGGTCGATTGTTCTAAATGAGTGTTATTCTAAAGGTGTCCATATACGTTTTGGTTTGTCGGGTGAAAAAAAGGACTACTTTGGACATGAATCCAAACTTGATAAACGGACTTGACTTTTAGTTAAAGACTGTCGAATCCGGTAATTATGTAGTGTACTACGTGTAACTAACTTTGCGTTGACCAACATGTAACTAGTTATTATTTAATACTATAGTTATTAATAACTTACACATAAAATGATAGAGTAACTTGTATTAGTTTAAAATATTCAATGTAACTTCGCGATCAACTTATCCAGGATGAGTTACTAGGGTTGTTATTCGAGTCGAGTAGAACCTAAAACTTTCACCAGACTTTAAAATGTGTTCATAGTTGATTCATTTAGAAAGTGAAGGACTTTGAGCCGAGTTCGAATAGCTTGACTCATATATAACAACCTTCAATGTTGTCTTAGTCAAATGAGTCGAGCTTTATCATGCTCTTGTTAAACCTGTCTAGAACGGATGACATCGATCATGAGCTTCCATGGAACACGTGCTTCGCTACCGCTATTTGGTTGTGCTGGCGGTCGCACAATGACTTTGTTTTTCGGGGATGTTCGGTACCAATGAATCGTGTGTCTATCATCTTAGAGTACGCAAAAAGCTTCACTAGGGCTTTTAATAATCATCGGTTCAAGCTTTCTCTTCCGGGCTGGATTGATATTCTGGTTAGTTGGAGCGCCCCACCGGAGGGATGGGTTAAACTGAACACAGACGGCTCCATCCGCCATGAGGATGGCACCGCCTCAGCTGGGGGTATTTTCAGAGATACGCATGCATGGACAATGGCAGTGTGGATTCGTTATGAATATTGGAGCATGCACTGTGCCTATGGCGGAGTTATGGCCTTATGGGGACTATGTATGGGATTGTATCAAGATTGGGAGAAGGGGTTTCGAAGGATTATCGTGGAGATGGATTCCGAACTCATCGTCAATCTCGTTTCACGTAAGCATTCCCCTTCACACCCATTATTCAGTTGTCAAGATGCCAAGGCTTCATCAGTAGGAGTTGGTCAATCCATCTCCGTCACACGTTTCGCGAGGCCAACAATGTAGCCGATCACTTGGCGAATTTGGGCTCAACCTATCCCTTAGGTTATTTCTATCTTAGAGACGGTCCTATTACCATTGTTAATATTTTGAAAAACGACGCTCGCGGGATGACGACCCGTAGGCGAGCCAAATGTTAGCCCTCCTTTAGTTTCAATAAACGTACGGGCCGGATCTATTTCCAGCTTCGTATTCATTACCAAAAAATATATGAAATTTTAATTGTCAGTTAAACATTATTACGTTACTATATTAGAAGAATTAAATTTTACTTGCAATATTAGCATATATATTCGAATTGGATTAACCCAGAATTAAACTAATAACTCAAACCCGTTCCATTAGAAACCGGCAGACAGAGTGATCCATTCTGCCATTCATAACCTACTTGCCGATACCCATCTCTATCTACATGTAAAGTAAGGTTTTTAGAGCACTAAATGACCTAGACAATTAATGTAGAATTTTAGAATTTAAATAAGGTTTTTAGAGAACTAAATGACTTATACAATCAATGTAGATATATGGAATAAAAGCCTCCGGTAGTAACCGAGTAGGACATTTATTATCATCAAGGTTTTTAGAGAATTAAATGGCCTATTTATAATATTGTCATTTATATTAATCAACATTTAAAATAAGATTTCTCATTAAAATTTTATTGAATGAGAGCTTTAGAAATTTTTAAATGTTAAATAAATAATTAAAAAACAATTATAGATATTAAAATATAAATATTAATAAGTTTAAAAAATAAATAACTCAAAGTAACTCATATCTAATGTAGATTTTAGGAATTTAAATATAATCAACGTATATTCATTTCTAAAAGCCTCCGATCGTAACTGACAACAGGACATTTAATATCATCAAGGTTTTTAGAGAACTAAATGCCCTGTTTATAATATTGTCATATATATTTATCTACATTTACAATAAGATTTTTCATTAAAAAAACTTTTTTTAGAGAACTAAATGACTTAGACAATCAATATAAATTTTTGAAATTTAAATATAATCAAGGTATATTTTTTTCTAAAAGCATCCGGTAGTAACAGACAACGGAACATTTATTATCATCAAGGTTTTTAGGGAACTAAATGGCCTATTTATAAATATGTAAAATAGGGTTTTAAAATAACTCCTCTTATTTATAATATTATTATATATTTGGTTAAGTTTTATGAGAAATATAATCATATTTATTTAGTATTATAAGTTTTAAAAATTGTCTACATGTATATAAATAACATAAGTATTTTTCTTAAAAACTCCTCTTTTTTATAATATTATTATATATATTTGGTTAAGTTTTATGAGAGATTAAAAGTTATGGTAATTGGTAACATAATATATCTACATGTAACATAAGAATTTTTACTAGCAAATATTTTATATAAATTAATTTTTGGAAACTTTCAAATGAAAAATAAATTATTGAAAAACAAATTATAGATATCATAATAATTTAGTAATAACAAAAATAATTAATGCATTTATAATAATAACAAAAAAAATACAAATAAAAGGACAATGAATATATAATACCACAAAAATAATATAAGTAGTCTCGTGCGTAGCACGGGCGTAATTTTCTAGTCATTAAGAAAAAGTAAGAAAAAGGAATAGTGGGGTCGTAAATCGTAATCAAAATGTAATATAAATAAAGTATATTTAAATTTTATATTTAGTTTAATGTACATGAATGCCGTCTTAGCTCAGCTGGTAGAGCGCATGGCTTTTAACCATGTGGTCGTGGGTTCGATTCCCACAGACGGCGTACAAGCCGCAATATGAGTTTTGACATCCTATTTGTTTTTTAGTCCATTGATCCATGTTGAACCTAAACCCTAGGTTTGAAATACAAAAGTTTCATGAGAAGAAGCTTACCAAACAGTTCCATTCAGAAACTGCACAACGAAATATCTGGATCCAAAGATCATAAAAAAGGTCGACAAGTGAAAAACAAAGAAAGGGTGATTGGGGTAACCTGACGTCAGTGTTGTCATGACTATTCCGAACCAACCCGAGCCTCCTGAAGCGCATGGAAGATGATGAGGGGTATAATGATCTAGAGAGGGACACTATTGTAATGAGGAACCCGGCCACCTCCTGCTACACGCTGTCGGCGACAACCAGCGGTCCGACCGTCCGTCTCGCCTGGCGTCGCAACCCATACCAGCCAGGCATCCCTCTCCTACCCTGCACTTCCCTCCGTCGTCGACGCTATTCCCTCTGCAGACATCACTGTAAGCCACTTCCTCCTCTTTCTCGTTTTCGAACCCAGAAAAAAACCAGCGCAGTTTGATGCTTCCTGGGTGACTGTGCAGACTCATCCTCGTGTACCTTCGAGATTCTTCTTCCAGCGATCTTCCAGGCATAGAAGAAGTGAGCCGAGCCCTTTGTGTCGACAACAGTCATCGCCGGAACCTTTCATTGGCGAGGGACAGCAGCGTGCTCCTCTTGCGGTGCAGTCGGGTAAGTGTCACCATCTTCTGTTGTTGTAGTTACGGTTAAGGAGAAGCAACTTTCATCTTAGTTAGGGATCGAACTTGTGACCAAGGTTATGCTAGCCTGTGAATCTATAGTTGTGCTGTTAGTGGGGCTCGAACTTGAGAGTGTGAGTTGAGTGTATTCTTGTTTTGTGGCCGGTAGGAATCGAAGCCTAGACCTCTTGCTTCCTCTTTCTGTTTTTATTTAGAAAATTTAGGTTGTAAACCGCAAGCTTTGAGGAACAATTTCGATGCTTTATATGTTGTAGGTGGATATGAGCAGTTTTTATAAAATTTGGGAATGATCCAACGGTCGGGTTTAAATTTATGATGTCCCGAAGTAGAACAATAATACAGTTTGGTATAGAGTTGGAATTTTGGCTAAGTATGGGAACGTAGGTCCTTAAGACAACTTTGGATTTGTGTCTAGAATTTGTGGTTGGTTGTTTTTGTATTATTATTGTTCTAGGTAAGAGTGGGCATAATAGAGTATTTCTAAGAATTTTCTTGGTATTTTTGGAATTTAGTGGAATGATCTTATTCGAGGTTAAAGTGGGACCGACGTAAGTTTCGATGAGAAGTTTGAAAATTGGAATCTTTCAAACTCATTAACCTTTTCCGTCCTAGAGTTGGACTAATGTACGTCTTTGGTTCTAGAGGAAGCATTAGAGACCTCCTAGATTGTTTTAGGGTTTCCGAACCCATGGGTAAAATCATCTTTTTACACCAATAGGGTAGTTGGTGTTCTTCTTTTAGATTTTCTGGTTAACCAAGTTTTTCTATGATAATCAGGTGATTGAGATCTTATTCTTGCGGAATCAAGTAGTAGCATTAACGGGATTTTTTACTCGATTTTGATAAGTTCTTTAGGCTTACTTAACTGCTTTCATACATGAGTTGATCGATCATATGAGTAGTGTTTGCTATATGAATGATCATATGTTTATAGGATTAATTACCGATGTATTATTGACCCAAATGATGGACAGTGGCATCATCTGCGCAGTTCTTGCGAGAGACTGGAGGTTCTCCGCGACAAGACCAGACGTGGTAAACGGGGAGATTACTAAACCACTCCATGTGGTATACGGGTCGGTGTGTTAAACCATTCCAGTTGTATAAAGTGGTGGAGGTGAGAGCCGTAGATTTCTCGTGCCACAAGCTTAAATGGACTATGAGTGTATGATGTTAAGAAAGATAATAAAACGGATTCTGTGATAGCATGTTCTTTGTTTATTTTCTTGATTTAAGTGTGTTTGTGCTTATGTGTTAATATTTATGAATTGTTAGCTAACGGTTTATCCGTATTAGATATTTTGCAGGATAGGATATCTGTCGAGCCTACTTCACTCGATTCTTTCAATATCAATGTATTTTTCATACGGGTTATTGTTCAACATGTAATGTGATTTCATTTTAAATTCTCAACTTTAGACATATTTATTTTATATTTATGTTATAGATATTTTATTTTTTATAATATCAAGATATTACTTACGGCGATAAAAATATTTTTGTTTAAATTTTACAAATCTCGTGATAGCACGATTATTTAGTTTAGTGTTTGGTTGGTGTGGTAAAATAAAATCGGATTTTTTCCATCCAAAATAAGGATTACTATTAGATTAGTAGATATATGTGCCCGTTTGGTTGGAGCGGTGGAATGAAAACGGAATGGAATCGAATAAGGGTTGAGAAAGGAAATGGAATGGATGAGATTACTTTTATCAGTTTTATGTGTTAAAAACCTCTAACCAAACATAGTTTTTGATTAATTCGGAATCATTCCGTTACCGGAAATGATTCCCGGTGCTTCCAAACGAGCCCGTAATGTTGTGAAACACATGTCACCGGTTATGTCATGTTACTTTTACATTATTGAATTTTGACTGGTTATTTTAAAGAAAAAAACGAAGTCCTTTTTGTTTTTTATGTTGACCAATAGGTTGACTTGATCACCTTGTTGGGCCCATCGTGGTCAAGTCAAATCCAACGGCCATCCTTTCATCATCTACCGGGCACACCATGCGAGTCACCGTGTACCATCCATGATCAACGTGCTGCTTTGTGTGACTGACACGTGGAAATAGGTGGTGGTCCAATGTATGATTACGATATTACGTTTGATGGATGATTTTCATACCACTGGTCCACTATTCGGCTGTTTTTGTCATCCAATGCAAATTTGAATTTAATAAATTTTAAGGGAAATTTCATCATATTTTCTTCATAGATTTACAATTTAATTAATGAACATTTTAAAGCACTAATTCAATTTTTTAAAACACTTTATACTCCGCGACTTGTTATTGGGAAATCTATATATATTTACTAAAGTAGAGTACACTCACGTGGCACGCTGAAAATATGAGGATTTAAGATAAATTTTCGTATATTACTAAATTGTCATTCATTAAAATTATCTATTTTAAAATAATTTCAACCAAATTCAATAATCTAAATACGAAATTCTATTTTTATTAACTAAACATCACATTTAAAACAATAAAGTGATAAAGAAAAGTAAAAAGGAGAATAAACAAACAAAAGTCGTATTATACCAATATATATGCAGTTCATGGAAGGTTGATACTTTAGAATACGAAAATTTAAAAATATTCTTATGTTAATCTAGGGGTGGACAAGGGACGGGACGAGATGGAATTGAGGTCATCTCAGCCCCGTCCCGTCTATTTTACATTGGATATTTTAGATTGAATCCCATCAGATCCTATCTCGATTGAGATCGGGACGGGACAAGCTCAATCCCGCTTAGCTCTTAATTGATTATTGTCTTTGAATTTTACACTTTATCCACAAAAATATCTATATATATATCAGACTTAAAATAGTTAATGCCCGTATTCCGACAGTGTATGGATCATTTGTTAAATTTGGTGGTTTGACCAACATGATTTTTCTTAATATATAAGCATAACTATATTATAACTATATATTTATATTACTAATGCTTATCAATTTCTATTTCTATTTATTATTTTATAATAAAAGATTTATATCATTCCAGATAGTTTTTAGCGGGGCGGATTTGGGACGAGAGTTCTAATTTTGAATGAGCTACTGCCGGGATTTTGATGGGATCAGGTTTGACAGGATGAGACCGGGTTTGGCATGATGGGACGGGATCATGATGTTCGAAGTTTAAGTTTGTTATGGGTGTAATATTTTTATATCTTCGTAAGAACTTGTATTATTTAGTGATGAAATATATATTTGGATTTATAAATTAATTTTTTATCTGATCAATACTATCTTTATTAATATGATTATAACAAGAAATATAGTGCAATTTCCTAGCATGACAACGCCCCAAATATAATCATATTTTCATCGCGGACTTCATTATTTGTTTTATTATTCTCTCATTGTCCTCGATTTCTAGCATACTTATGAACTTATTCAAAAACGTCGTGGGGTGACGTTTATATATTTCTTCTAATATACTCATAACACAATATATATTTAGATATATATATCTTACAAATACTCGTGTACGACACGGGTTCTAAACTAGTTCTTCATAATATCCATGAGATTTAAAACTTTTTATTTGATAAATATTTTTTTAATGTAATTCCTTGTGATGTTAATAATGTTTTGCTTAATTAGTTTTTATAACCAGGCCCACAGGTAACGGATAGATGCATTTGATTTATTCTTGTCGGTAACGGAAACATATGTGAGTTTCGGGAGATTCTCGTGTGACAAAAGAAGTTGAATTAGTAATGAACACCTATTATAAAGATAATAACCGGTTGTGTGTGAGTATGCCTTGTGTTTATATTCTTATATGTGTTTGTGCCATTATTGTATTTCTGATATCTAGAATGTTAGCTAACAGTTTATACCGATGTTGTAGATGTCATGCAGGTTAGAGATGTTGTTGAGTGATCCGGATGGAGTGGTCAACCAGGGTTCCCGTACATTATAGGACGAGATCGGGTTTATATTAATGTTATTGTCTTTCCAGTTTGTTGTTGAATTCGGCTGAGAGTCTTTCGCTTTCCCTTTGTTATACCTTTTGATGTTTTTATCTATTTTGGTTTTCATTTATTTGTACCTTATTGCAAGATCCGATGTTATTGTTGTTACTCTGAGGGACGGGACCCTTTGTGAGGGTCTAGCCCGTAATGCTTCGAGTTCCTAGAACTTGGGGTGTTACAATATGGTATCAGAGCTCTAGGTTTACAACAATTACACTTGTAATCTTCTAAAGGTTGAATAGATAAATACACAGAACCCGCAAGGGTCTAAGTTTTTAAAAGAGTTTTTGCTTTAAACTTGTCGATCTGGGATAGATGTACGGGGAACCACCACTACTTTCGTGGATCTCTGCAACTTAGTTTTTCTTTCTTTTATGTTGGTCTGTTATGTGTTTTCTTTGAATTTTTGTTTGGATAGGAGTCATATATATATATATATATATATATATATATATATATATATATATATATATATATATATATCCGTATCGCAGATGACACGTACTAGAGCTACATATGTTGTAGGGTGAGGGGGGTCGACCACCTCTTCCACGTGCAGTCCGTAGACGAGGACGTGCAAGAAGACCTCCACTAGCTAGAGGTCGGGGACAAGTCCCCATTGTTGACCTGCCAGTTGCTGAGGCGTTTGCTAAAGAAGGTGCTGAGAGTGTTGTTCGCGAGGCAAGGAACAGGACCGCTGCTAGGTCCGGAGCACGGAGAGCACAATCGACCGAATCCGTTCGGGTGTCCATCGGAGTTTCTACATATCACGACTATGTCTAGAGGGTCGAGGAGGCCATAAGGGTAGGAGGACCTGCCCCAGCACCGCCGGTAACTACAAGATCAGTTGATGTTTCACAAAGAGTGACATAGGTGGTAGTTGCACTTGTGAGAGCTGTAGAGGATATCAAAGTTTAGGATGAGGCGAGCGAGTCAAGACTAGATGTAGAGGGGTAAGGTCATATCTTACGCATCGTGACAGTTAGACGTATGAGGAGAACTACCCTACCCACGATCTCGAGTTAGCTGTAGTGGTTCACGCTTTGAAGATCTGGAGGCATTATCTGTATGGAGCTACATGCCAAATTTTCACATACCACAAGAGTCTGAGATACATATTCACTCAACGAGAGTTGAATAACCACTAAAGGAGATGGTTGGAGTTGATCAAGGACTTTGATCTGGAAATTTTATACCACCCGGAAAAGGCAAATTTGGTTGCCGACGCCCTTAGTAGGAAGACTTCCCGAGAGATGGCGATCGCTCGGATGATAGCTCAGTTGTAGTTACAACGAGATTTAGCATGGCTAGAGATGGATATCCACTTTC
Source organism: Fagopyrum homotropicum (assembly GCA_033239125.1). NCBI lineage: Eukaryota > Viridiplantae > Streptophyta > Magnoliopsida > Caryophyllales > Polygonaceae > Fagopyrum > Fagopyrum homotropicum. The sequence continues at coordinate 12,609,384 of BSWB01000007.1, forward strand.
CGGATTCTGATAGCCACCTGTTCACCTTGGAGATGTTACTTGATCTATTGGGAGAAATCCGACAAAAGCAAGAGAGTTGTCCGACTTTGGCACAGATCCGAGATAGGATGCCTCGAGGAGAGGCACCACAGTTTGTTGCCGGTGCCGATGGAGTTTTGAGATGCTAGGAGCGCGTTTGTGTGCCATCAGATCAAGAGCTGATACAACGGATCTTAGAGGAGGCTCACACGACACCTTACTCAGTGCATCCCGGTGCAAGTAAGATGTACTAGGACATCCGACGTTCTTTCTGGTGGGGAGGAATGAAGCCTGATGTGGCGAAATATGTAGATTAGTGTGCTACCTGTCATCAGGTCAAGATTGAGCATCACCGGTCAGGTGGAGAGCTACAACCACTTCCAATTCCTCAATTGAAGTGGGAAGATATATCGATAAATTTTGTTACCAGTTTGAGACCGAGTCGAAGTTTTGATGCCATATGGGTCCTAGTGGATCGACTGACAAAGACCGCACGTTTCATTCTTATCAAGGAGATGTGGCCGGTAAGCCGACTAGCAGAGGAGTTCACTAGACAGATAGTGAGACTTCATGGAGTACCTAAGACTATAGTCTTTGATATAGACGAACGGTTCACTTCGAGGTTTTGACAACAGGTGCATGCCACCCTAGGTACGAGTCTGCAATTCACGACCGCCTATCATTCTCTGAAAGATGGTCAATTTGAAAGGACCATACAAACTCTAGAGGATATGTTGAGAGCTTGCGTGATTGGGGCCAGGTGTGGCCACATCACCTTCCTTTAGTTGAGTTCTCATACAACAAAAGTTGACATGCATCGATTGGGATGACTCCTTATGAGGCGTTATACGGACAGAGATATCGGACCCTGCTATGTTGGGATGAGCCGGGTAGTGTTAGTGGTATATCACCCTAGCAGATACAAGATGATATGGCTCGAGTAGCGATGATCCAAGAACGGATGCTGACAACATAGAGTCGTCAGAAGTCCTACACTAATAAGAGGTGCACACCTCTGGAGTTTAGAGTGGGACCTCATGTATGGTTGAGGGTATCCCGACACGAGGCGTCAAACGCTTTGGCGTCAAGGGGAAGCTTAGTTCCAGATATGTTGGACCCTTTGAGATCCCTTGAGTGAGTTGGAGAGGCAACATACAGACTTGCTTTGCCATCGAGACTAGAGGGTGTTCACCCGGTCTTCTATGTGTCTTAGTTATGGGAGTACGTACCAGACCCGAGACACATCGTCAGCCATGATGATTTAGTGGTCGAGTCAGACCATATGTTCGGCGAGCACCCGATAGCTATCCTAGAGCGCATTACAAGACACTTGCAATCGAAGGACATACCGATGATGAGAGTTCAGTGGTCGATGCGAGGAGTTAATGAGGTTACTTGGGAGACAAATGATAGTATCTGAAGGAACTATCCAGAGTTCTATGTGGAGCTAGATGTACCTATAACATTGACATGTGAGTTTAGGTTTCTTTCTTGTAGAGTTTTGTGTGCATTTCTGTGATGTGTGAGTTATGTGCCCCGCGTGGGAATATGAGTTGTGATTAGTGTTTCCGTTACGTCGTTGAGTGGTTATGTGTGGTTTGCTTCAAGTTTCGGGACAAAACTTCTTTTTAGGGGATTTGATGTAACAACCGGCTTTTCTGGATCACCGCCCATGCGGTGACGTTGAGTCGCGATCGCGGCAAGCCGCGGGTGCGGCTGACCCCATATCGCGCAGATCTAGGGTCAACCGCACCCGCGGCTTGACCCTTCCGCGACCGCGGATCAACGACATCGCGGGGGCGGTGACCCAAAAAAGCCGGTCGTTACAAATAACATTCCTGTAGTCATTGCTTACTTTTTGCATATTTGTTGCTAGGACTTCTACTCCTAGATTAAAGAGTTGTAATATATAGTGGGTCTCCTTGATGAAGTCCACGGTAGGGGTTAAATGGAGTTATGGGGTTACCATTAATGAGGATGAAGTAGGAGATTGTAGTGATGCATTCTTTGATCCACTCTAATTTGTTTGCAAAGCCGATTTTTCGCAAGGCAACCATAATGAGCGGCCATTCTATTATATCGAACGCTTTTTCCTTATCTACCTTAAGAGCTGCATAGCCTTTTTTCCCTTGTTTTCTTTTAAATCCATAAAAAATTTCACATGCTACCAGGATGTTATCATGGATAGATTTGTCCTTGATGAAGGCCCCTTGTAGGGGATACATTAGTTTAGGTATTATCTTTTTTGGTCTACTTGTTAAGATTTTAGTTATAATTTTCTAGATAGTTGAGCATAGACTTATAGGTCTGTAGTGCGTTGATGCCGATGGGCTTTCGGTTTTTGGTACAAGGGATATAAAGGTATGATTTATGTATTTTTAGAATTTTCCGTTTTTGTAGAAGTTTTTGGTTGCTCGGATGACTGTGGACCTATTATGTGCTAGTATTTTTGGAAAAATCTTGTCGGCATTCCATTAAAGCCAAGAGACTTGACATTTTCAATTTTACAAATTGCTTTTTTGATTTCATGGTTGGTAAAAGGCTTAGTAAGTTTTGTGTTTTTAGAGTCATTGATTTTATTTTGGATTACTTCAAGTTGAATAATCTCCCAATACTATGATAATCCATGTGAAGTCTAGCCTATTAATTTTTCAATTTTTTTAATCTCGTGCTTGTCTACTGATGTTACCTAGACCTGTTCAAATCCGGGCAGCCCGCCCGGCCCAGCCTGTCCGCCGGGAAAAACGGGCGGGTATGAACATGGGAACAAGTCCGGTTGGGTCAAAAAGCCCAGCCCGTCAGCCCGGTAAATAAATAAATAAATAAAAAATAAAATAATTAAGTATTAAAATAAAATATGTAGTGTAGTTATAAAAATTTGATATATATTTTACATAAAATATCTTAAATATAATTTATTGTTTTGAAAACGGGTACCCGCGAGCCCGCCTGCCAGCCCGGCCGGCCGGGTACATCACCCATCCTAGGTCCGGTAGCCGGGTCTAGCCCGGCTCGGGTCCGGCTAAACGGGCTCAATATTTTATAAATCCTGGACCGATCCCGGCCGAGGCCGGATATGAACAGGTCTAATGTTACCAAATATATTCTTGCTCCAACTTTTTTGTTTGTTTTTTAGTAGACTGACTTTCTTTACCAAGTTGAATATATGAATTCCCTTAAATTGCATTCTCCATGATATTTTCATAGTATTTCCTTTGTGTCCACGCTAATTCAAATGTAAAAGGCTTATTTTCAGGTCTTGTTATTTGGTTATGTAGCTCAATAGAGATGTGACATTGGCCAGAGGTAGTGAAGGCGTGGTTCAAAGTGAAGATAGAGATATGCTTGAATTAAGTCTAGGTGCGCCATGACTCGATCTAGTTTTCTAGAGTGTTGTTCTCCCCCTCTTTTCGCTTTCATCATGTGTAACCGTTCCCTTTAGTTTGAAGATCAATCAAGTTGCATTGCTACATTAGATGTTGTAGTCTTATGAAGTGCCGAACGGTGATTTCGTTGAAATTACCGATGAGTAAGGTTAGGAGGTTATTTCTACTCACCCGACTTGCCAAAATGTTCCAAAATTCTTCTTTACGTTCTTTATTAGGGGGTACGTATATGAAAGATATAAAGATATAAATATTAGTTATATGGTTGATGTGTTTAGGAGTTACACATCTTTTCTTAATATTTTGTATTTCAAATGTTTCATTTTGTATTTGATATTTTTACTATAGGAAACAAAGGCTTCCCTAGAGCCCATATGTAGGGACGAAGCATATATTATCAAACTTTGTTCCTTTCCAACATTATTCGTTTGGTTCAACGCTCGTTTTTAGCTCTGCAAGCATTATCATATGCTATCGAAAAGTTTTTCGTTCTCATTTCACGAAATTTCCAATATGCAATCTTCGTATTAACCTATTTTTATAAATGGGCGGTATTTCCAATATGCAATCTTCATATTAACTTATTTTTATAATTAGGCGGCTTGGAGCCATGAATCATATCCATTTTAACTTTAAAGTGTTGATAATATATGGGCAAAGGTGAATCGTGATTGTCCATGCATGTATTGTAACTTGTATTTAATCTCAAAGTGATTATTTTGTTCCTGTCATCAATCGGATTTTGAAATCTGGTTGTTCCAATACATGTTAGTCAATTTTCTAAGATTTGGGATAAGATATACATAGTTGAGTTTCTAAAATAAAGGGTGTTCAACAATGGGATTCTAGTGCCCCAATACGTGGAGTGTAGTCGTATAGCTTCAATAGTGTTTAGTAACAGTTGATGTGGGCATCTTGGGCGAGCTGCCATCCGTTTTGGTGCACCATTTTGTTCCTTGAAATTTTCTTAAGCCTTTTGCCACATAAGATAGTAATTAGTAAGTAATATAAATTGATAATTCTAGTCCCTTCTCGTTTATTTTGTTGTTTAGTAGATCCCTGTAGTTCTATATAGTAGTCACCCATCTCTCCAAATATATTTTTTTTTCCTTAATAATTCCTTTTTAGGTATTCATAATCCTAAAGTTTTGTAAGTTGTGGTGGCTTATACATGCATCCATGCGTGCTTTATTTTTTCAATGGTTTTTCTCATAATAAATCCGTCTAAAATACATATTCATGTCATACATATAACAATTTATGCACCACCATCCTATATAAGATTTAGCGATTGAAAAATATGTGAAGGTAAGTTTCGCAAAAAAAATTGTTGGTCATCCAATACTCGACTAGGCAAATAAGAAAAGTTTTTTCAAAAGTATAACTTGAAACCCATGTTATTCCGTAGGATAGTGCAAAAGCGCTTAATGGTAGCCCTATATGTGTACAAGTAGGCAACCTAATGAGCATGTGGGTTTTAGTCTTATAGTTATTTTTAATCTTGTATTAATGGTGCTAGAGATAAATCTTTCGCTATGCCTCCTACAACTCTCAAGTTTATATAGTAGAACTTGACTTTGGTTCTTGTCAAAATTAGTCACACAGTAACAAACAATATAGAGATTTTATTTATTAAATTTGCTTTGGTTCTTGTCAAAATCTGGTTAGGAAGCATATCATATTTTTGGCTCCTTGTTCCGATTCTGTCATTGAACGGGCATGCTCTTGGAAATTTTGTTCGATATTTTAGGGATAGAGGATCTTGAAACAATTTTAGAATTGTACTCGGATCGCTTGTAATCTCTATGACTACAAATATTGGGTTCCTTCTTCCCTTCGGTGGAGGGAAAATCATTTTCTTTGTTGGACATATTCTGCTTTCCGCCTTCCTTACTTTACGTTTGCTTACGAAGTGTGTGAAATCTCCTCTGATTCTCCACCATATACAAAAAGTTTCCTTTTTTCTACGCTTTTTTTTTTAATTTAAATCTTACTTCTTTGGTGAACCTTTTCATCATGTGAGAGAAATTTTTTAAAATTTTGTGTTTTTTCATTTGTAGATCTTGAGCGGTGGAAGAAAGAGTAACACTTTATGTTTTCAATTTATAGAAACTCAGGGCGTGTGTGACACTTTATGGGATATTTTTTTTTATAAGGGGTGACTAATTTAAAAAAGAGTATATATGGGGCGTTTTGTATAATTTCCTATTAAAAAAAACAATCATTTATTATAATTTTTATTTTTTTTATTTCTTTTATTATGCCCTCAAACGGACGAACTTATAAATTCCAACCCGGTGTTGAAAAGCCCCTCTCTTTCCCAATCTTGAATATACCGGACGTGAAGCCCCAAATCCCTAGAATCCCAATCGTTTAGATCCTTCTGAAATCGCTTCACTCTCAATCTTTTACGTCGGCTAACCAATCATCTTTACGTCTGCTAACCAATCATCCCAGCTGCTGCTAAGGTACCGTCTAGATACCTCTCCGTTTCTTTGTTCTTTGAAATTTTTGATTTATGGCTCGTCGGTAAGGGTTTTGATCGGTATCAATGACTGCTTTGGTGTTTACAGGATCATGATTTTTAGTCTATTTCATCGTTACATTTTGATTTTTCACTTGATCGACGAGAGTACACGCTCGGATTTCGTTCTCTAGGGTTAAGTTAGGTTTTCGGTTTTTATTGTGATTTTGGGTTGTGATTGTGTGGAATTTGATGTTTTTCAAATCGGTCTCTGTTTGGTTGGTCTAACTAGGTATGCAATTGAATACGGGAATCCCTGATTAGCATATCAGGTTTAGTGTTTTTCTTAAGTCCGAGCTTGTGACTTGTGTATAGATTTCTTGTTCATTATGTTGTTGTTAGGTGGTGGACTTCAAGTCAACACATTTAACTTTTTGCCTCCGTGTTTAGGCTTGCTCAGCAGTTTCATTGGTAACTCAAGTTTGTAGAATGGGTAGCAGGGTAGCAAGGGTTCCGGCCACTGGGAGAGGAATTTCTAGGACCTCTCAGCTCAAGAAGATGGTTTTGAATGTTGATCTCAATGTGCCTGCCATTGAGAGCCATGATGAGGGGACTTCTGTTTGTCCTTCCAGGCCAGATGCGGAGCCAGATGCACGGAGTGTGCCACCACCGTTGGTGCCAATTGATGTTGATTTAATTGACGATGACGATGACGTTCTCATATCTTCACCAAGGGCATTTGCTGAGGTTTTTATTTACTTTGTTGCTGATTTTGAAATTTTATTGTTACTGAATCTGATTGAGTAACATAGAGCATGCTGTGTCTTAAATTTTGTTTTGTGGCAGGCAAAGGATCATTCAAGAAGAACTAGGAGAAGACGAGTTGTTGATGTTGATGCAGGTTAGTATCCTATAATTGCTCATTGCCCCCTATTTTCACAGCTGATATGATACTATCTGCATATTGATGTTATCTCGTTCTCACACAGTAATACAGACATATAGCATCTGTTCCAGTTTTTTTCGTATGAGCGTTAGGTGATCTGCTTTCTTTTATTACTGTGGACATATTTTCAGGATAGTTATGGTTTGTGTATTTGGGAAATCTTTCTTCCTGAAAGCTAACATCATTTTCGGTTTGTGGTTTAACTATGCTGAGCTTTCGAGTTGCTCCGTCTAATGTTTGAATTATGCAGAAGCATCATCTAGCCATGTCAACAACCATAACAAGCGCCGAAGAATTCCAGGAAATCTACCAGTCATCAACTGTGAAGAATATGTGAACTTGGAAAGCGACAATTCGGTGAGACACGTGTTTGGATGTGTTCTAGTTGTGCGTAGGCGAATAAACCTTTGGTCATTGAACTTATTTTATGTGGTTTTTAGTAGTTAATTGTGTAGAATATATCATCTCTCATTTATCAGTGTCATTAGTTGCTAATGTACTTTTTCCCATGTTTTGCTGTACATAAGCAATTTGAATAGGTAAATATAGAATGATGCATATCTTTAATCATCCGGATGCTTGAGATAAATGTTTTTTAGTAGAGCACTAAGGCAGTTGAACATGGAATCATGACTGATTCGTAACCTTGTATCTTGTTGCCTGTAGAAAGAAGCCAATGGTAGACCTAACGAACAGATAGCTCAGCCACCATCTCCTCCCAAAGAACCTACATTCAGTTGTCCAGTTTGCATAGGTCCACTGGTTGAGGAAACATCAACCAAGTGTGGCCATATCTTTTGTAAGGGTTGCATCAGGACTGCAATAGCTGTGCAGAAAAAATGTCCTACGTGTCGGAAAAGGACTACTATGAAGGATATTATGAGAGTCTACCTCCCATCAGCAAGTTAAACCGAGGTGTGTTGCTATTCTATCTTTATACGATTTCATCTCCTCAGTTAACATTGATGTGGTAAGGATTGCTATTCTGTCCCTCAAGTCTTCAAGAGAAGAATGTGTTCTGTGTTGAAGTCTTCAAGAGACTAGCTGTTGAGGCTTGTGTATCAGTCGAAGTGATACCAGGAATTTATACACAACAGATTGTGCTCAGTGATCAGAACAATAAATGGATATCAGTTTATTTTTAATCTTACTATTAAGCTGAAGGCTGATGTAAACAAAATTATTTGAATTTCAGCAGCCCTGAATGAAATAGTTTAGAATGTGAAAATAGCATCATTTGCTATGTTTAATCTCAAAAGTTTGTGATGTCATGAGTTAATTTAGAGATTTTTGTCGTGTTATATTGAAGTTTGGGACTTTGAAATATGTTTAATCTCCTTTAAAAGTTTGTAATGTCATGAGTAAATCGGAGATTTTTGTTGTGTTCTTTTGATGTTCGGGACTTTGAAATCTGTTGAACTGAATGAAATTAGTTCAGAATGTGAAATATGTTTAATATTCTTTAAAGTTCGGGACTTAAAAATTTGTTGTACTGAGTTTGGGACTCTGAAATTTGTTTACCGAGAACGGTTGATTTTAATGAGCTTGGGTCACTGTCTTTATTCCCCTTCTATCTGACACATGATTTTCAGGAGACCCGATGGTTGATAAAATTCTGACTATATATAAACCTTTTATGACAGGGAGAAAGTATTCTTCTGCAAGGTATTCGGGCTACCGAAGAGCTGGGGAGCATATCTAAAAATACAAGATGACATAGAGGGTTGTGGTAAAATTGTGCGGAATGTAGTACATAATCTTTGGTTGAAATTGTCAAGGTAATAGGCAGCTCTCTATAGTTGTCATAGAAGCCAGGGTACTTTACATGATTGGGAAGTTGTTCCTATTTGCTTGTCTTAGTTTGTTGGGATTTAGGTTAGACCCAACTTTTGACCGTCTTGTTACAGTATGTTCTTTGTCTACTGTCTATTGTCTGCCTAAGCTTCACTGGTGGTGATCTTGTTCAATTAGGGCATAATGTCTTAAATAGCCGGACCTAATAGTATATTTTGCATATGAATCATCCTTATACTGAGTCTAACTTGCTCATGATAAGTTTGTGTTGCCTCTGTAAACACTTGTTCTTTGTAGAAGTATAATTCATGGCTCCGGAGTTTCCTGCAAGCTTGCTAAATCTGAGCTATAGTGAAAAGGAAGTATTCGAGGTTCATTCTCTTCTTCTATACATGCTACGAACCTCAATATATCAATGGAAGTGTTCTTACAGATACTCGAAACTGGGTAAAACTTCTGAGAAGTAATTTGAATCAATGCTTTGGTAAAATCCAGCTTCTTATTTTTCATTTGCTCTGCATCGACCCGACTTGTGATACTACTGAAGTGAATCATGGCTGCTAAATATGACCCGGGGCTATATGTTTGTTATTAGCTAGTAAACCCTTTGTTTTGTTGTGTATGTAAATCTCACAAATGTTGAGAAACACCGATTGTGAAGTCTAATGTCCCCGAAAGCATTCGAAAACGATCAGCCTACAACTTTGTGAGCGTGATTGTGAATTGATCATTAGGGTTGAGGATTTATGATCCATTAAGTTACAAATACAATGACACAAATATTTGACACAACAATATTAACATTATTTCATATAAAATATAACAAGCCGGTAGGCTATACATGACACTTTCATGATATACAAGGAAGTAAGCTTACAACATAAACAACCACTTTGTAACAGTTTATTCACTTTCATGATATGAGGTTGGAAGCAATAGTTTACCAAATCTGATCATGGAGTTCTGCCACCATGAATTGGAGCACGCGGTACAATTCCACCATTGACGCTATTGGCATTGGCTTTGTCGTAGCCAAACGGTCCCCAACCTCTCCAAGGACCGAATCTACCCCACCCCGGACCACCCCACCCGCCCCAAGGGAATCCCCACCCGCCCCACCAAGGGAACCACTATTTCTGAGCGCCGTACAGCCCTGCAGCCTTGTCTTTGGGAGACAAGTCTCTTGCAGACTCGGCACTGAAGAAGAGTGCCACGAGAACCAAAATGCAGAGGAACAATGCCTTACTTGCTTTCTTCATAGCAAGCTTGTTTGTCTTTGTATCACTGTGAGATTGTTGTGAGAGAGATGGAACTAGTAATCTAATTTATAGAAGAAGTGCAAAAGAAGTTTAAATTCACAAGGCATAAAATCTACTTTGCTGCTTGCAGCAATCAACTCTAAACGGGGAAACTGAGTTAGGTGGATTTAAAGGAGGCAAATTCATAATCTCAAGCTACTCAAAATTTGCAGTAGCATTCATATGCTTTACATATATAGATTACTTCTCAAATTTGAAGATATCTATATGTGTTTAGACGGGTTGATGTAGAGCAAATGAAAACTAAGAATCTAGATTTTACCAAAGCATTGATTCAAATAACTTCTCAGAAGTATTACCCAGTTCAGTTTATCTGTAAGAACACTTTCATTGATATATTGAAATTCATATCAAGTATAGAAGAAGGGAATGAACCTCTACATCTTCCTTTTCACTATAGATCAAATTAAGCAAGCTTGCAGGAAACTCCGGACCCACAAATTATACTTCTAGGAAGAACAAGTGTTTACAGAGCTAGAGTGGCGAATGAGATGGAGTGGCGCAGTGGGGATGGTAGAGCTAGAGTGGCGATGAACTACTTTCAAGAGTTGTTTGGGTCGGAAGGGTGCCTCCGTGTTGATGAAGCATTACAGGGTGTACACTACCGGATTACCGAGGAGGATAATCTCGACCTGCTACGTATTTTTACCCCGGATGAGGTTAAAGCTGCACTATTCTCCATGCATCCTACATAGGCACCAGGTCCGGTTGGTATGTCGGCCATCTTCTATCAACAAAATTGGTAATGAGGTAACTCGATTTGTGCTTGATGTTGTCTCAATCATACATTCATCTCTCTTATCCCGAAGGTTCCTAATCCTCATCGAATGACGGATTTACGGCCAATTAGTTTATGTATTGTCTTATTTAAGATTATTATGAAAATGATTGTCATCCGTATGAAGACATGTTTGTCTAAAACCATTTCTGAAACGCAAAGTGCTTTTGTCCGTGGCGCCTAATTACTGATAATGTTTTGGCGGCTTTTGAAGTGTCATTACATGAAGAAGCGGTGTCAATAAAAAACTGGTTATATGAATGTCAAGATTTACATTACTGAGACATATGATAGAGTTGAATGGGCTTTCTTGGAGAGGACTATGTTACAATTGAAATTTCATTGTCAGTGGGTTGCTTTGATTATAAAGTGTGTTACATCACTGAGTTTCTCAGTACTCATGGATGGTATACCTACACAATCTTTCTCTCCTCCCCGAGGTCGACAAGGTGACCCTTTATCTCCTTTCTTGCTTCTTCTACGTGCAGAATCAATATCTTGTTTGACTCAGAACAATGTCAATGTTGGGCGGTGGAGAGGAGTTCGTATTGCACGTACTGCTCCAATTGTTTCTCATTTGTTCTTTGCGGATGATAGTGTACATTTTGCTAAGGTTACTTGTCAACAGAGCCAAACCATTGTTGATATCCTCCCGTATTATGGAGCAACATCATGTCAACAAGTAAACTTTAGCAAAAGGAACTTATGTGAGGAAACAAAGGAGGTCATTCAAGGTGTTCTCAATATTGTTGAAGTTGACAAACATGATAAGTATCTTGATTTATCATTGATGATTGGGCTCTCAAAAAAAGCTATTTTTAATGATTTATGGGATAGGGTATAAAGCGTTTGTCTACATGAAAAACTATTACGCTTATCTCGATGTTGAGGATGGTATGGGCTTCCGGAGTCTGGAGGATTTTAATACTGCAATTCTTGCAACTATTAAGGCATATACTGACCGGTGGTTACCACGGCCTACTACGTTCAAGCCACTCCTTGTGCCGGAGGGGACGGACTGTAATGCTAGAGTTATTGATTTCATTGACTGGACTACTATCTCATGGCGTTCAAATCAACTCAGGCTTGGTTTTCACTTTCTCGATGTATCGACTATTCAGGTTGTTCACTTAGTGCACCCCACAACAAGGGATGTTCTTGTATGCTATCCTACACCCAATTGTCTCTTTTCGGTGCGGTCTTGCTATAATCGCTTGCGGGAGAGGCGTCAGGTAGCTTCTTCATCTGCAACTCAATAGTCTTCTGGGAAGAGGGTCGGCTCTATGTATTTGGAGGCCCGTCCATAAAAAGAACCTAAGACCAACTGAAACTCATTAGGTATCCTTACCAACTGAGCTATTAATACATTGATATCAATACCATTTTTTTTATAATCAGGCCCAAAAAATTTGAGGCCCTGTTCTCATGAACAGGTTGAACCGGCTTTGAGCCGAGCTTGTCTGGGAATGTATGACGGCAATTATGGAAGGCTTGTTGTATTCCCAAGGTTACGGGGTTTTATGTGGAGACTTAATATTTGTTAATAGTTTACCATTTAAAAAAAAGAGGAATTTTCCTCTTGGTGTCATCAAGGTTTAAACTTTTCCTCTTAGTATCCACTAAGTTTTAAATTTTCTCTTGGTGTCCTCAAGGTTCCATTTGTTTCCTCTTTATACCCATTTTTAATATATTACATTAAAATTCATTAAAAATTATAAAAAATTATAAAAAATTAGAAAAATAGATTATGACCTTAAATAATAAATTTATAATAGAAATAGTTTATATATATATTTTTATTTTTTGAAATAAACTATTTTTGAATTAAAATATCTTTTTACTTTCGATTTAAAAAATATATATATATATAATTTATGTTAATAATATTTATTTAAAAAAATTAAAAATAATATTTTTTAAATTTTTTTAAGAGTCTAGAAAATTAAACATATAGTATTTTTTTTAAGTTAATTTTCTATAATTTACTTAATTTGAAAATAACAATATTATTTTTTTTATGTGTTAATTTAATATTTTTTATAATATACTTTTCCATAACCTTAAAATTTAAAAAAACATAATTTTTTAAATATTTCGAATTAATATAAATTATATAAAATTTAAATTCAAAATAATTTTTTTTTTCATTATATTTTAATTCTCTAGACCCTTAATAAAGCTTCAAAATTTTTTATATTTAATTATACATATATATATATATATATATATATATATATATATATATTTAAATCGAAAGTAAAAAGTAAAAAAATATTTTAATTCAAAAATAACAAATATATTTAATTTTTTAAAAAAATTTATATAAAACTATTTCTATTATAATTTATTAATTAAATTTAATGAGGTCATAATTTATTTTATTTTTATTTTTCTAATTTATTAATGATTTTTTTTAATGAATTTTTATATAATATATTAAGAATGGGTATAAAGAGGAAAGAACCTTGAGGACACCAAGAGGAATTTTGAAACTTAGTGGATACCAAAAGAAAAAGTCCAAACCTTGATGACACCAAGAGGAAAATCAGTAACTATTTTTTGTTGATTCAGTTTAAATGTTTTGAATTAATCCAAACAAAATCAATAATCGTTAAATTATTATTAAATGCCACTTTGTTATATTTTATTTTAAATATAATATTTAAATTCAAAACAAAAATAATCTACTAAACATTTAAATTTAAAAATCAAAACAAAAATGAATAAAATTTATTAAACAATCTATTTGTCTTTCGTTAAAATTGATTTTTATTGTAAAATTTTGATTCGATTTGGCAGATCTTTTAGTTATTCTTATTATATTATTATTTATTATTATTATTATTCCATTTATATATATATATATATATATATATATATATATATATATATAGATTTTAGTTCAAGTGAGGAGAGAGGTTGTAGATAGGAATTAGGAGTGCTGTAAGCCATTGGATGGATTTAAATCAAGGGCTCTCACACGCTCATCATTAATGGCATTTTTGTAAATTGACATAAAATTTGAAAAAATACCCTTACGTTCAAAATAATCATCGGTGTTCATACTTTTATATGTCATTGTTCATGTTTTTATACATCGGTGTTCATAGTATTTTTATTCATCAAAGTGTCATGTCCATTTATTTTTTTGTGTTCATTTTATAATGCACAAAAGTTCATTTACAGTATATAACCACAAAAAATAAAAAAACTCATCACAAAACGTTAAAAGATGATCATAATACGTTATGTATGTGTCAAAGTTATAGATAAGTCATTGGTGTTCATACTTTTATACGTCATTGTTCATGTTTTTATTCGTCAGTGTTCATACTTTTTATGTCATTGTTCCTATGAATATTATAAACTATGTTTCTATAAGGCATTTTGCCGAACAGTTTGAGTGCACACTAAAAGGAGCATATAGATTATTCGATTGGAGCTATTAGACCAATTCAACATATGTATATACATGTATTTTATCAATCAAACTTATCAAACACAAAATGATTCAAACAAATTTGATTTCGAACACAAACATTAGTCATAATGAAACCTAAACCTTAAGAATGAAAATCTAAACAGTGAGAGTAGAAATTCGAAGAAACAAAACATGAATCGTCTTGTATTCTCTTTGATTTCACAATTTTTTATGTAATCGATCTCTGAATATTATAAACATGATTTTAAAGAAAAGTATAATTTTGAAAAAAATGAACATCATATTATAAGCACCATAACTGTAAAAAAAAAAATGAATACATACTTGTAAAAAAATGAGCATCATATTTTATTAACACGATTTGAAAGAATAGTATAGTTTTCAAAAAAATCCAAAAAATGTATTAAAAAAATACAAAAATGAACAATTAATGTTAAACAATAACAGTTAGTGTTGGGAAAAAATGAACATTTATTGATAAAATATGAACAATGACTCTTTTAAAAATGAACACATACTTATAAAAATATGAACACCAATTTTTATTTACAAAAAGAAAATCTGGAAAGAAAAAAAAAAGGTGACGTGGCATGCCACATGTCACCACCCCGGCTCTCCTCATTTCTATCTGCAAGGGTCCTCCTCGGAACTGGACCCTATGCATATATATATATATATATATATATATATCTATATAGAGGTTGACTCCCAAGTAAACAACTCTTACCATGTAAAATGAGAACAAATTGTATCCGTTAGATCGTTAAATAGACGATTGAGATAAGACGATATTAAAGGATACAAAAAATCGTGTTATTAATGGAAGAAGATTCACCAGACCTGAATCTATATATTCAGCGGTATAGTCATATATATTCGGTGGTATACTCACATATATTCGGTGTTTACACGTTCACACGATAAGAGTCGTTTACATATATATATATATATATATATATATATATATATATATATATATATATATATATTTCTCAAATTATAAATCATGCTTCACAATTCGAATTTATTAAGAACATCATCCATATCTAAAATACTCAAATCTGAAGGCAACATATCATAACTCCAAACAATGATCATAGTCTAAATAATACTCATAGTCCAAAATGATAACTCATGAATCGAATCCAAATACTCGTAATCAAATCAATACTCATAAATAAACAAGACAAATTGGCAAACTAGCTCTTATAAACAAATCAAACAACCTACATTAACCAAAAATGAAAAGTAAACATGTAAAAAGTATACTTAAACTAAAAGTAAACATCTAATCACCATCATTTCAATTAGAGTACTTATTGCCCCTATTTTCTAGCTTCCATACCTAATTTTTCTTTCCTTTTGTATAGAGACCTTCTTTGTAAAAGAGAATTTCAAGGATCCTATTTCCCTAATTAATTCAATAAAGAACAAATCATCCAAATAACATTATCAAAACATGCTTAGCATTTTTAATTTATAAACCGTACATAAAACTCGAAATTGTATTTTAGTTCAAAATGTCCAAAATCAACGTTGAACACGAAGGTACCTCCTAAATCCCGAAACAGTGGATGATCAAGACAATCACTGATAAAGTGAATCCACGCCATACTCCAAAGTCAGGCACAACCCGACCCGCTCGACCCAAGACCTTCACTACTAGGTGCACACGAGTCTCCCCAAAACCATACCGCTTAATTAAAGTCTACAAACTTTACTTAATCGAATCACTTTTATATAGTCTACTAACTAGTCAACTAATATAATTGTGTATCATAATATGTAAGCCTATGTAATAAGATTTATAGAAAAATCTTATATAGCTGTCAAAGAAGTTCAATCCATCTTTTTGGCAGAATTCTTGCGCCACAAGCCTACTCTTGTACTTCTCTATTGAGTCATTGACTTTCAACTTTCTTTTAAAACATGACTTTTAAAGATACTCGAGGCTATATGTTTGTTATTAGCATGCAAACCCTTTGTTATGTATGTAAAAGTCTGACAAATGTTGAGAAACACCGATTGTGAAGTCTAAGATGTCTCCGAAAGCATTCGAACACGATCAGCCTACAACTTTGTAAGCATGCTTGTGAATTGAGCATTAGTGTTGAGGATTTAAGACCAATTAAGTTACAAATACCATCAATGACACAACAATATTAGCTTTATTTCATATAACATATAATAAGCCGATAGGCTATACATGAACTTTCATGATATACATGGAAGTAAGCTTACAACATAACCAACCATTTTGTAACATTTTATTCACTTATATAAGGTTGGAAGCAATAGTTTACCCAATCTGCTCATGGAGTTTTACCACCATTGAGGCTATTGACATTGGCTTTGTCGTAGCCAAACGGCCCCCAACCTCCCCAAGGACCGAAACCACCCCACCCCGGACCACCCCACCCGCCCCACCAAGGGAAACCCCACCCGCCCCACCAAGGGAACCACCATTTCTGAGCGCCATACAGCCCTGCAGCCTTGTCTTTGGGAGACAAGTCTCTTGCAGACTCGGTACTCAAGAAGAGTGCCACGAGAGCCAGAATGCAGAGGAACAATGCCTTACTTGCTTTCTTCATAGTAAGCTTGTTTGCCTTTGTATCACTGTGAGATTGTTGTGAGAGAGATGGAACTAGTAATCTAATTTATAGAGGAAGTGCAAAAGAAGTTTAATTTCACAAGGCATAAAATCTACTTTGCTGCTTGCAGCAACCAACTCTAAATGGGGAAACTGAGTTAGGTGGATTCCAAGGAGGCAAATTCATAATCTCAAGCTACTCAAAAATTGCAGTAGCATTCATATGCTTTACATATATAGATTACTCAAAATTCACAGTTATAACATTTATAAATCATTATAACTGTGAAAACTCTTGTGCACTGGAACAAGAAGATGCCTTATATGACAGGTCTTTTTTCTCCTAAAGTAAAGCAAATCTAATCATACTATCAAAGATCAAAACATCCCTTCTGTCAAGCAAATGAGTTTTTCAACTATAATGTAATCCTCCAGACTATTTCTACCTATGGTATACCATAAAACAACCGGCTTTCCGCAGATGTTTAAAACTAAGTGTTTTGACAGTATCAGCAATGAACAAAGAAAACAAGTTGTATTGAGTAACACGATTACATCTCAAAGAGGTAATTTACTCTGGTTCAGCCCCATCAGAGGAAGAGTCCGCTTCAGCTCCTTGTTCAGGTTAATTTGTTGTCCTGAATCTTTACAAACTTGACTTCTGGTTCAGATTTGTCACTGTGCTTCCTTTTATCTGAAAAAAGTTCATTTAAGAGCATAATTTCAGGGATTTAGATATGAAAAGAGTAAGAATCAGGAAAGGTTAGCTTATGATGGCCTATGTACTCTTGAAACTTAATTCGGATTTCGTCCTTTCCAAGAACTCATTCCAATTCATCTTCTTCAGCTCTTCTTGCTCCTCCTTTGGCAGTTCATAATTCGGTTCTCTTCCACACATAAAAGCAGCTCTAGCAAGCAGTACAGAGAAATGCTGATTATTTATAGAAATTTTGACATAATAGCTAGCATAAGAAATGAAGCATGTCATATAAAATACATAAGCCTAGGAAAAGTTCGTTGGTAATGTTGAGTATTAACAGGCATGCATAATCTGATAATTGATCAGGCAACTTAGTGAACTTACTATTGTAAGAAGAAAATGGTAGATAAAACTCGGGAATTCCAAATTCTAGCAATCTTCTGTAATAAAAGGATATCGTACTTGGACACCAAGGACCCATATGTGACTTGAAAGTATCTTCCAAGTATGTATTTCGAAGAAGCATAATCCTCACGCTATAATGTTCATGGCGAATCTAATTCAACCCACCTCATAGATTTAAGAACATCCTAGGTAATCATGGCTTAGAAAGAAGCTTAAGTGATAGAAGAGTATCATTACGTTTTGTAGCTCCTCTATTTTCAACTCTTTGAAACCATAAATACAAGCTGCCATTTCTTACTCTCTACAATAACAATGTTTTGAAAAATGAATACACTCTAACACTCCTTAAGATTGGAACTTTGATTACTCCATTAATTTATTACACAGTTCATGCGAAAACAATCTAGAGGGCAAGATGACCCAGAAAGAGTTTTCCAAATCCAAGCAACAATAGTGAAAGAAGGTAGACAGATCCGAGAGTAATTCAAGTGATTATTATATAACCTTGTTATAATTGACATAACTGATGTCAAGTTGGAGCAAACAGAGACAATACCTGTCGTATACGCGGGCTGCATCTTGTTGTGTTCCAAGAGTTCCCAGGTGAACCTGCTTACTATTGACTTTGATTGCTGCTTGCCACCTCATATTCTTATAGTATACTCCTCTCAGAGAAAGTTTCTCGTTATTTTCATGTTTATGCTTCCTTGTAGGGTTGGTCTATTGACCTACAAACAGCAAACACCTGCCTTGTAATAATGTCATCACATAATGATTCCTTTTGATTTGAACACAAAGAGACAAACCTGGAGATGGCTTATAATGCTGTTTCTTTGGTGATTTAAAACCACAGTCATCCTCTTGTTGATTCTGGTCCTTTGATGAACTAGAAACTAACATATTCAATGAATCTGGTCCCGTCGATGAGATATCAATCTGTAATAAGAAACACAAGAAGTACCTAAGATGAAGCTTACATATAAACACATGATTCATTCCAATCATATAGCTACAAGAGAGAAGTGAACATGATTATGTTTCAACTTCTACACTTAAGCCTGCACTTCTTCACCATTCCCGAATGGTCTTAAGAACATCTATTTCACCCGCCCTTTCCTGGAAACAATGTGGATATGTACAGGCTTATACCTCTTCTTTTTTGTTTTCAGTTGAAGGGATGGGATGTTCAGTTACACGATTTGCAGGAGGATCTCCAAACTGAGCAACACCTTCATTGTCAAAGTAATAAGGTGGTAGTCCTATGACGAAACAGGAAAGAACAAAAGCCGCAAGGTTAGGAGATTCTCTTAAGGTAAGTCATTTATTGCAATTCAAGCTGCAGATTCAAAGGTAAGAAACACAGAAGTATCCAAATTAGATTTAGAAATATCAAAGAAAGAAATATAGTTTATACCTGTAGAATATCCTAAGAGTCTGCGCCGTCTTAAGCTCACCATACTTAATCTGTAATAATAAAAAATCACACTTTTAATATTGATCATCTTAGTAAATTCCTAAATTGACTTCACGAAGGGCTGAAATTCATAATCCAACGGGAAATCAAAATACCATGAACAGACCCACAAACACAAAAAGCAAGTTACGCACATCCATTCTATTTGAAAACCGCGGTTAAGTAATAAAAAAAATCAAATTTTTAACGAAAAAGTAACCAAATAATCTGTCAAAAATCAACAAAAAGTTATGATTTTGAAGAATGCACGTGAAATAGAACAGAAATTCAATTCGAAGAGCAGGAATAACAGGTAAAACAGAAGGGACATTGTAAAGAAAGACCTGTTACCAAGGGAAGGCTGCTGGTGCGTGATAAAAGGTGAAATTGAGAGGAATCAAGCGGAATATGATGGAAGCTTTTGAAATAGGTGATGAATTGTGAATCAGAATGGAAGACTGGCAAGAAGGATGAAAGAGGAGAACGAGAAGGCGATGGATTTTGTGTTAATGAGCCGGTTGAGGGTGGATTTAAATTATGACAAATTAATTAAACGACCCTATTAAGCAGATAATTACCCAAACCTAGGTCGTACACGGGACAAGATTTTTGTGACATTATAAATTGTTTTTAACATGAATTTACAGTATAATTCCATAATTACGATTATCATTTATTAATTAAAAAAAAACTTTATTAAATTTTATGATTACACTATAAGAATATATTTATAGGGAGAATGACACATAAAACAGTTACATGTTATTATAGGATATTATTATATTTATTAAATTTTATACATTATATTATTTATTCACAGTATTATTCCATCATCATTTATTATATTATATTTGAAAAAAATTTACACGAGATTGAAATTTAATTTTAATACAATTATATTATCGTTCAATAAGTTCATAAATTGCATATTTTGATGATTTGTCATTATTTGTTTTGATATAAAATTCATAATATTTAATATTATAAATCTTAAATAAATAATTAAAATTAATATATAAAGAGTAATCGAAGAGAAGAAACTTTGTGTAGCATCATACTAACTAGAGATAATCTATATATACTACTAAAACGGAACCATCTTAGTCCACATGACGACACCTTAGTCACGTCACCTAGGACTTTTTAGCAAATATTTATAATTTTGCTATATTTTAATTAAAATTATTTCATTATTCAATAATAGTTTTAAGTTAAAATTAAAATGTTTTTCATCTCATATGCCAATTCAACAAAAATATGTGCTCACTAGACATGGGTCCGGTTTGGGCTAAACCGTCGAACCGTCAATTCTCAAACCGCCGGTCGGCGGTTTAGGTTTAGCCGTAGGTTAAACCGCCGGTTTGATTAGTTTTCATTTTTTTATTTTATTTTTCTTGTGACCAAACCGGCGGTTAATAACCAGTTTGGTCCGATTTGGTAATTTTTTATTAGTATTATTATTTTTTTATATAAAATATGTGTCAAACCGCCAAACACCGGTTTTGGCTACAACCGGTTTAGGTTTAGGTTTCAGACCAATGTCTAGTGTTCACTATTTTACAGTTATAACAATATAATTTTGTTTTTGTTACTAAATTTACTATCATCCTATAACAACTCACGATCACGACAAAATATTTTATAAATCTTCTAACAATAATATTTTTTAATATATTTTTAATTATATCCTTTCATTTAATATTTTATGTATTATACTTTTAACCAAAAACATTCTTTTGCCTATTCATAATTAATTTTGTTTAAAAAATATATTATATTGGAGTATAAATATTACTAACTAACAACTTAATTGAAAACACTAAATTAATTAAAGTATAATTAGACTTTAGGTACGAGTTTGTTTATTAGCTAATAACCATTATTGTATATAAAAAAATTTGTTACCTTATATGACCCTAGAATCTCTCATTTAAATCTTTCATCATCGTTCAATAACCGATTATTTGTGAAACGACTCCAATGGCGAGCAAGAGCGATTCAACGATGACTAGGGTTGCTGTCGTTCGTCCAATGAAGACACCATCGTCATCTCCAAACCAGATTTGACCGGCCGGTTTTCTTCGCTGATCCGGACTTGAACTCGCCATGGATCTCCCTCGAATGCTTCAGGTGCCCTTCCAACATTCCTTCAGTCTCGTGCATCGCAACTCAACCGTCTATGGGACCAATTTCGTCTCGCTCACCATCAATTTCGTTCGAGACTATTCAAAAGCCTCGTTTTCCTTCATCCTCATAGTCTCGTGTCGATATTACATCATTACCATCAACAATCTTGTTGTACGACTCCAAATTTGTCATCATTGCAGACCAACCGGAATCCATGGTTGTCCCATCCTCAACAGTACAAGAGAAGCATATGCTATTGAATTTGTATTCACTGTTTATTGAGTTTTTATTCGTTGATGTATGTTAATGTATTTAGCAAACTGAGAAGGACATTGATTTTGCTTAGATTAAGATTCAATATGTTTTTGTGGTGCTTGAAACCTTCTTTGATCCGATGAACAAAAATTGTTATTCCATTGTCATATACATGAATTATTGTACTTTAGTTTTTATTCGACACTAAATGTTGTAAATATTCGGTGGTTATATGTCTTTTATCCGGCGATTTGTGGTGGTTTGTCCGTGTATGTGCGACAAGTTATTGAATACAATTGAATAACTAAATTTTTTAACGAATATATTATATCATATCTATGAATATATTTAGTAACACTAACGAATATTTGAAGTCATATGGACGAATATCTTCGTATACGTATATGTTCGCGAATTGTCCGAATATTGAAACATTGGTCTCTTCAGATTATGAGCGGATATTTTTCACTATATAAATAAATAATTTATGTACCACTGACTATTAATTTCAGTTATCAATAATCGACTAAAATTTGTTAGACATGAACGAATAATATGGGTATCATGAATGAATTTTTAATAGTATATTGACGAATATTTTCATGAACACAAACGAATACTTTTGTATAATATTAAATAGAAGAATGGAGATGATAATTGAATTGATTTAGAAATGTTGTTGATATCAACTATGGTGAATGATGAATTGAGAAATGAAAAAAAGGGCAATATGAATTCACGTTGAAAACTAGATTTGGATGTAAATGTGAAGATTAGGATAATAACAATTAGGGAGAGAATCTCTAACTGCAATATTTGACTATAATTACTATGGAGAGTGTAATGCACCCTCTTTAATTGGAGAGTGGAGTAAAATATTCCCTAAAATTTGGTTTAATTAAGACCATTAGATCAAAACAATGTTATGGTTAATGTGGGTTCTCATTGAACACTATAAGGGCTGTTTACATGTGAGCCAAACTCTCTCTCTCTATATATATAAACGTTCAGGTGCGGCTGCTAATTTACGGTACGGGCGTGCGGCCGAACGTACGGCCGACACGTGTCCCTGGAAAAATTTTTTAATTTTTTTTTGGTTGCAGATTTTATGTTACCTTTTAAAAATTTTCTCGGAATCGTATTTTTTTATATTCAGAAAAAAATATTTGTTTTTTAATAATTCAGATACATTTTTTTAATGATTTTTTTATTTTGATTCGGATTCGTTACTATTAAAGCTTTCTTATTTGTTTTTTTTTCATATTCAATTGCAAGTTATTGTTAAAAAAATTTCATTCAAATTCGTTTTTTATCATACAAATTGATTTTTTTTAAAAAAAGTTTCGCTTTTAATTTTTCATATTCATTTATTTACAAGCTTTTATTTTTTTTTAAAAATCAGATTCATTATTAAAATTTTCTTATTTAGTTTTTAATTCAGATTTGACTAAAAGAATTGGTTACGTTTTTTTTCTTTCAAATTGGTATTTTGATTTGTTTTATATTTTTTTAATCATCCACAAGCGTAATCTCATTCGAGTAATCAGTTTTGTTATATTCCGATTTTTATATTATATGCTTAAAATTGGTTGAATGTTAAATGTCCAAATTAGTTTTGTATAATATAGAAATTTTGTAACTTTATACAGAAATCTTAACTAATTTTTACTAGAAGTTTTGTAATTATAACTTACTCACACATTATTTTACTAACCTTAAATATTATTTTAATTTTTCATATTTGAAAAAATTTAAAATTTTTCTCACAAACTTTTAGCGCCTTATTCAGTTGTAGTGCCTAAATGTTTTGACAACAAAACTAATTTGCATGTGCATAATTACGGTAATTTATTTATAAGCTAAAAAAAGTGGTATGTCGTATAAGAATTTAATTAAAGTATAAATAATGAGACACTTTTTTATTCGCAAATATTTTATCAATGTGAGAATAATTGAATGACTATTATAATGTTTCGTAAATATATCATTAGTTTATACATATACAAGTTCATGACATATTACTCAAAAATCCAATATATGAATGTATCTGCACAAGGTGCGGGTTATAAACTAGTTATATGTTAATTATTGGTACCATTTTATTTATATAAATAGAATAAGAGTCCATTTTAAAATTGGTTGAATCCGAAGCAATTCCTTCCTTTCGAAGAAATCCGATAACCCGTTTTAGTTATTGAATTCTAATGTCGTGATAAGGCCAACTATCATGGCACAAAGATAATGAGATAGTTGGTGTAATGAAGTCCCTTTTTGTTTAGTGAGTGCAAAAGAGATCTTTATCAGAATTGCTAATTATAAGAAAACAAATTTGGAAGTATTAAAAGGGATAGTTTTAAGGGTGAATTTGCTATGTAGTATTAGATCATTAATTTTATTTAGTAATTGTCCATCTCACTAATTTTGTTCTCTTAGAATATGATCTCTTTTGAAAACTTAAGACTAATTTACCATTATACAAGAATTTACAAGATTATGTGTTTATTATTACCTTTTATTTCACCCATACTCCCTATAATTTGGATTAACGTAATAAATTTGGATTACCCTCATACAAGAAATTACAAGATTTCTCTTTGGATGTAAAGCGTTGACTACTCTTCAACATTTACTACTCTTCATGTTGAACATTCAGTTTCTCGATACAATAATCGTGTACAAAAAAATTAGGTACGATAATTCTTGTACAAGAAAAATAGTTACAATAATTATTGTACAAGTTAGTGTACAAGAGAATTCAGTTATCATAATGAAACGTATATTTATAATTTTCAAAAGAAGATAAATCGTGAGATCCAACTTGTTCGGTTGGTATTAGGGTGGGAGGTACCAACCAGAGATCAATTCTCCATGGCTACATTCGTTTATTAATTTTTTCATATTTCTTGTAAGAATTATAATGTACAAGAAAATTCAAGAAAATATAAATTATAAGAAAATAAGTGTCATTTACAAGAATAAATTATAAATTTACAAGAAAATACGTCTCATTTATAAGAATAAGTTACAAGAAAAACGTCTAAATTAGGATTCATTTTAATATAATAAGTTACAAGAAAAATGTATAGAAAAAACTTTACATGACATCAGAGTCTACGATCCCTAAGCACGCTTCCGCCTTAACAAACCCTAAAACGCAAACCCTAGCCACACTTCCACAGGCTATCACGCCAACATACCGCCGCCCTAGAGCCGACTCTACTGGTGGCGCCATCAAGTTCTCATTTCATTCCTTTGTATCATCCCCTAGGACGTCAGCCTACTTGTGTCATGGGGCTCAACCTATCGCCCTAGAGCCGACTCTACTGGTGCCGCCATCAAGTCCTCATTTCATCCTTTGTATCAACCCCTAGAATACCAACCTACTTGTGTCATGAGGTTCAACCTACCCTAGGACACCAATCTAACTATGTCCTAAGTCCCCATATGTCCTAGGTCCCAATATAACGACGCCATATTAAAGCTAACCAAACAAAGACCAATGAAAGGAGGATGATCCATCAAGTATTCACTTCAACCTTTCATATCAACTCCCTAGGACGCCAACCTACTTGCATCCTAGGAACCAATATAGCTAGCTCAAGACTCATGCCTTCAAATGCAAGTCACGAAGAGCGTCAAAAACCAAAAACCTTAAAATTTATACTATGCAAGTTTGGAGTTGTTGAATCCCACCTCTAAGTTGAGGTAGAGAAATAAAGATAGAATTACGGTTATGTTAAAGTTATATGTACTTTATCGTTTTAGCCATAATTTTTTGTTTTATAAAGGATATCTAGTAAGTAAAAATAAAAGCTTTATGATTATTAAATTCTACAACAGACGGAAAAGGAAGAAACGTTGATGAAGAAGACGCTCTTGATTTCTCCTCGAGTTTGAACTTTTCGCCGGCGGATTGGAGAAAGGGGGTATGTTTCTCGCACGCGGAGGCGGATGAAGGAGAAGGACCCCAACCGGAATTTGGCTTCGAGAAGCCATGGTGTGGAGAAGGGGAGCCTTCGAGAAACATTCAACATCCGGAATCTGACGATGCCAGATCTGAACTTCTCGCAGACGAACCTTTAGAGAAGATGTCCGGATCCGTCGACGGTTGGTGGTGTTTTCCAACGGGCTTGGTGGTTGTTGCAGTAGAAAACATCATTTTGCGACCTGGCCAACCTATGGTGAGCTTGCGTGTGTGATCTCAATCGACTGAAGAGGGTGATATAATAAGACAATAAATCTAGGTATACTGATACGATGGGCCAATGACCGAGCGAGACGAGCTCTTCCTAACCGGGTAAGCGAGGAAACATATTTTGGGCCCATGGACTAATGGGCCCGGGGCGACAGGAGATGCGGGGGACGGAACCCCCCGCGGTACGGGTTCTATCTATTTCGTGATAAATAGATAGGTTTAGGGTTGTATTCTTTTATCCATGAAAGTATATTGAAAACCCTAGCTGCAAGGTTTGTGTAGCAAAACCACAAAACGTTTTGTCTTCGCTCTATTTCCTAAGTAACTCGTTGAAAATCACAACAAAGGGCTTGTGTAGGCTACGAAGGAGAATAAGAGGATTTGTTGCTTCCACGAATGATGAAACTGAAAACTCTATAACCAAAAAAAAGTTGGCGTTTTTTTATCCGTGTTGTATACATACACCCAGTACATCTGTACGTTTATCTCTTGAGCGTGTAGGTGAACAACTCTATTAAAATAATTGAAATAATTATACTTTAATAATACACTTTCTATCATCCTAAAAATTTACAAATATAAGTGTTGAGATGTTAGCGATGAGTTGTCCCACATCAATACCACATTATACACATTATTTGAGTCTACTATATAAATTTATAAGGATGTGTTTGACACACACTTTACACTAGTGTTTGGAAGTGTTTACGAGTGTTTTTCATTTTAACGAGTGTTTAGCTGTGTACAAAACACTAGTGTTTAGTGTTTTTTGGAGTGTTTTGGAAACACTCATCACAATGAGGGTTTGAGGGAGTGTTTAGTGTTTTTGTCTTGGAAATGACTCTGTTACCCTTAAAATATAAACCTTATTACAATTAATACCAGCTATAAATAGAACAATCTCTCACCTGACAGCAAGGGAAGCCAAGACAAGGGGAAAACGAAGAAGATATGTGGATAACTCTTCTGTGTGTGGCAACGAAGAAGAACATTATTGTAGAGCCATCTCGGTGAAAGAAACAAAGCCATCTCGGTGACAAGAGCATGCTATGTCGAGTTGGATTTCGTCTCCCTGATAGGCGTCGAGTTCAAAGGAATTTTCTTCACACTGATCCAATCCAAGTTACTTCTCTTCACTATCTGATGTTCGACTTTCATTTTGGTTTCCTTTTTTCATATCTTATGTTGTCTTAGATTTTTCAAATGGGATTTTCATTCACGGATCACTGACGGGTTGTCCAAAGCGGGATAACCATGAGTTTGGTTTGTAAAACTAGTTAACTGAAAAAGCTTATGCTATTGCTCTGATCAATTTATCATGTTAGGTGTAAATCCATTAGTAACCCATAAACCAAACAAATTAACAATTTGGTTACCCCAAAAATTTACTGTTTTTTCTTGGATATTTATGTGGAAATCATTGTCATTGTCACCAACTCAAACAATATTCTGTTATCCCTAAAAGACTTGTTGATATTTTTTTTTTGTAGTTTTTGTGGTCTTTCTGCTACACCATCTCGCGGATGACAAGGATCAACCATTTAGTTTAGCCCAAGGAGTACCAAGATCATCAAAGTTGGTAGAATACGACAACATGCTCACGTTGGGAGACTTAGAGCTGTCGAACTCCATGATCTTATTTACTTGGAGTGAAATGTTGGGAGTTCTTCCTTCCATGAAACTGCTTGCTCAAGTGTTGCTACATAATAGTTAAACATGTTTAGGTTTCTAAACACTAAACACTAGTTTTTCGCATAAACCCTCCCTTGAAACACTTGTGAACACTAAGGACATGTTTGTTAATTTAGTATGAAAATGGGCTCGGAATGGATTGATTCCGGCCCAAATTGATAAAGGTTGTTTGTTTGAGTATGTTAAATGAATGAATCTATTACTAGGCCTAATCTGTTTCCGTTTCTTATTTCCGGGCTAAAAAATAGCCCATTTCCAGAAAAAAAACGCTTTTGATTTCTCTCCCCCCGACAATTCTACGCCCTAATCTGTTCATCTTTGTTCTTCCTCCACTCTCCCCATCTCCGTTTTGCTCCGATTTTGTTCTCTTCAATTGGAAATCTTACATATGAGTCATTAATACAGGTAACTATATGCATTTCTTCGCACCTCTATCTTCTACAATATTCTTTCTGCTTCATTTTCTAATCTTTCGTGTCTAGGTGGGGATTGGTGACTTGTGTGCTGATTTTGCAACTTGCCGATTCTGAGAAGGTAGAACCACCAATCCCTTACAAGCATTGTAAAATTTTCGATTCTACAACTTGTATAATTGTTAGTTCTTCATAAGCTTTGTTTTCTAATCGGTATATTCATTTGAATT
This sequence comes from Fagopyrum homotropicum, assembly GCA_033239125.1. Lineage (NCBI taxonomy): Eukaryota > Viridiplantae > Streptophyta > Magnoliopsida > Caryophyllales > Polygonaceae > Fagopyrum > Fagopyrum homotropicum. The sequence goes on from BSWB01000007.1 coordinate 12,637,591, forward strand.
CATACCCTGAGACATTCATTTACAAGCATTGTATAATTTCCATTTCTACAACTTGTCACCCTCAATAGATGATGCAAATTTACCAATCTGAATTTTCAGCAACTTGTCATCCTCAATCTGAATTTGCTAATTTGAATTTTCAGTTATTGTTATTTGTTGAACTTGTTTGTTGTGTCCTATATGAGTACATCATGCTTATACACTTCAGGGTAGGAGTTTGCTTGAACCCGTCATTAGCTTGTTGAGCGTTTGTGTATCTGTTTTGACTTTTTGTTGTTCTGAATTTGTGATAGATTTTTGAATATGTGTATAAATTCAGTAAAATCTGACTACAGTTAGAGCAGTATTGATCAATTTTGATTATGTATATGTTCATCTGATTATAGTTCGAGTAGCTTACTAGTTTGATTCTAGGAACTGAAACAATAGAATTAACAATAACAAAAATCTGACTACAATTGTGATCAGTTTTATTTTCTATGCAATTTGGATTGATTTTTTTTATAGAAGTGTTATCATTTTCTTATATTTAACTTATTAGTATTCAACTATTGTTTTCTCAAGCTTCCAAAGCCTTTTTTGTACTTCTTTTGTCAGAAATGGATCACCCAAGGATGAGTAATTTATTGAGATATTGAGGGGTTGAAACTATTATTTTGCATCTTTGTAATTTTGTGCATCAGTTGTTTATCTTGAGAACCTTGCATGTCCAGCTGCCTTGAAGCACTGCATTTCTAAATGTTGGAACTAGTAATTTTTTTTATTTAGATTTCAGATTTTACCTGCCAAGTCACTATTTCTTATTTTTTCAGTGTGTCTGAAATCCTTGAGCGCTGCCACATCTCTACTGGGTCAGAAGGGGCGACTTCATCAAACTTATAGAACAAAGTAATGAAACTTTAGGTTCTGGTGCAACATACCTATCTAATTATGGTCTTTTTGTGTCTAATTGTGCTGCTGTTCCTTGCAGTCCCCAGACGTAACTATCCAGACATGTACAAAACTAATACAAAATGTTCACAGGCAACGACTTCACCTATTTATATATTATGGATATGGATAACTAGATTGATGTGAACTATTAAACATCTTTATCATAAAACAGGTACCTTGAGGATTCAAATTGTGATGACACTAGTTTAACTGACCTCCAGGTTTGAGAATTTATTACTAACAATGCTCTTCTCATATCATGTTGGAACCCAAAGTCAATAATATAAAATAAAATGATTCAATCACTTGGCCTAGAATCTAGATGCTTCTCAGTCTACTAGTCCTCACAATATGCTTGCAGACTTCACAATAATTCCAGTGTGATATCTTAGATGCTTTGTTACTAACAATGTAGATGATTTTAAATTTCAAGATCTCAGACCCGTAGCTTGCAGGATCAGATCTTGAGGCTTTCTGGTATTTCAGGTGATGGAGCCGCTTTTGAGACGGCTGCTGCTTGTTGGGTCAACTTCTGTAAAGACTATGACTTGAACATGATTGTGATACGCCCAACCCCCCATTTAATGAAGAAATTGGCTGGATGTTATTACAATGTCGTGTTTAAGGGTTTTTTGAGAGACTTTGACCTTTCGGCTAGGCAGAAGGCCTTAGTTGAGAACTTGAGGCTACCCCTGGCTCAACATTGGCTTAAAGCGGTCTCGATTTCTGGTCTTGGTAAGGTTATGAACCCGACTACCTTTCGGACCGTCGTTAAGTACCGCCTGGGCATCGAGATGTTTAGGGAGGGTTCCAAGTGCCCTGCTTGCGAGAAAGACATTTTGGACGCTTGGGGTGACCATGCTCTTGCTTGTGCTGCACAGGTTGGTATTAAGCACCGACATAACATGGTGCGTGATGTCATTTTTGATGAGTGTCTTAAGATTGAGATCTCTGTCCGAAAAGAGGTCCATACTGGTATGATTGATGGTGGTGGTTGTTCGCCACTTAGCGTGCGTGCAAATAAGCTTTAATTATAAAACTAGAAATCAAGCAAGCGAACCCGCAGTGTACGGATCGATATAGTTAAGCAAGAATTCCATAGTATCGAACACAGGGATTTGGGGGGTTAAATCCAGTTATAGATTATCAAGCAAGTAAATGTATGAAACTTTTCAAATTATTGGGAAAACAACAATCCTAAAGATCCAGAAATCCAGCTGTGGCAATCGATTCAAGATATACTAAAGATATAAGGACAGAGTTGAGGTATGCAAAGATATACGGATGTAAGGCAATGTACGGTGAAGTTCCAAGACCTTATATGATTCACCTAAAGGCACTCTCTATAAAGGTTGTTGAGGCTTCAGTATAGAAAGATTCTAAAGGTAAACATTAACGTCAAATACCCAAACTTGTAATCCAAGGATCAAGACTAACTTAACCGATTAAGGTTGTGACACTTGAAATCGAGGTAGAGGTTGTTGAGGCTTCACTACCACCTAGAAAAGGTAAGCCAAGACTAAGTTAAAGCAAATCTTTAACTTTGGATTAAAGTAAAAGCAAATTCGTAAACTGACACAAAATCACGGGTAGTTCTTGAGTTCCACGGCCGTGGAAGCTCAAGAACAGACCGTGGATTAGGTTCGTCGGCGATTCTCTCTAACTCTCAGGGTCCAATCTGTTTACGATCGATCTATCATCATCTAAGCCACAACTATCAACCCTTCACCTTAGAATTGCTAAAGGGTTTTAGCCAACAACAGTCATATTGATATCAAATTCAAGATTTAAAAGAATGAAAGATGAAAACTTCCGAAAACCTTGAATAAATCTCAAATCAATCCCAAATCCACAAATCAAGAACAATAATGTCAATAGTTTCGGAATAACACAAACAATCACAATTCTTAGATAAGAACGAAGAACGGGATGCCAATCCGTCTTCTAATCAAACCTAAAGATGAAGCGTAATCTCTTTACGAACAAGTCTTCCAAATCTTCACTCCTTTCGTCAATCCGGAAATCTCAATAGCAAAGCGCAAATCTCTCAATGACGATCTCCGCAAAAGCGTAAAACTAGGGTAAGCCGAAGTGTAAGCGAAGGTGACGGAATCTCTCTTCTTCTATCCTTTTATAGGGTAAGATAAAATATTGGCCCGACCCATTGCGTAGAAGATCGTGGCTTAAAATATTGCGTAAAAGATCACCAAGATCACGGTCGTGGAAGGATTCCACGCCCGTAATTTAGAGCGTGGAATTGGGTCACGGTTTGTCACATCCCTCCACGGCCGTGTAAGTTGCTGGAATGCACCACGCTTCTCTTGCCAAGGTTCCACGGCCGTGGACTAGAACGTGGAATCTAGTACAGCCGTATTTTACAGCGTGGTTTAAAGGTAGATCGTAATTTTCCTTAGCTTCGTGCTATTCTTCAAGTTAGCACCATCCTTAGCTCCTAGAGATGTCCACAACCCTTGGACATGCTCAATCAAACTCCATTCTCTCTCAATCCGTTCGGATTTAGCTCTTAATTGCCTACAATCAACACAAAGTTTATGTAGATCTCTATATCGACAAAATAGATAAACTAACTCACAAATACTTCAATGCTTTATCAATGACTACCAATATGGATGAAATACACTTAGAAAACGTGCCTAAAATATCACAATATTTCATGCTAACAAATAACCCCATACTTGCCACTTGCTTGTCCCTAAGCAAGGTCTTTCAAAGCTTTAAAACTCAAGTTAGGATGAAATATGTGTACCTTCTCAAAGCAAAACTTCTTTTGGATGAATGTGCCTTCTAATCAATAGATCATTCTCAAATCTTGCTTCATTCGTTTATAAGACTTTCATATACATAATCAAAGAGTAAAGAGTAAAGAAAGCTCATGAATTAATTCAACTTCCATGTAAACATCATAACCTTCAAACATTATCAAAATCAATCATAAGAAACTTCAATTTAGATCACCAAGCCATATAACATTCTTTTGATCTTAAGGACTTTCAAACAAGGTCTAGAATGTGGAAAGGGAAGGAAAACTTTAAGGAATGTGGTGCATGAATCCGGGAAAGTGGATAACTACTCTTTTCTTCTTCTCATGCGGTTTCCGCAACACTTTCAACTTAGAGCTTCGCTCTTTCTTTTCATTTTTCGACTTTACTTTTGGAGTTATGAATAGAGGTGCACAAAAACCGAAGCCTAGGAGATTGACGTTTCTCAATTTTTATGAGATGCCTTAAACCCTTAGCGCACATACCATAATCCGCTAGGAATATCCCTCAATCCGACTTTGGCAAGACACAAACACCCGGCTATGTGAATGGTGCCGAGTTACACATCGTCATGATTGACTTCCCCAAACCTATAATTTCTTTTTATTCCTTTGAATGCAAAATATTGCTTTCATGGCCCTCCCACATCAAACATGCCTTTTTCATTCAACTCCTCCAAATTCCCGGATAGGTAAAGGAGGCCATTATTTCCATGAGGGGCTAAATGATCAAAGAAAGAAGAAAGAAAATCGAATTGCCTTAATCATCTCAAAAAGAAGCATAAGAACTTATTATGTGATTTCAACCTTAATTCCTCAACATGATTTAAGTAACATTTGTCACATTATGAAACTTGCAAAAGAGAGATAATCAACTCATTCAATTTCTTTTCAATTCACTTTCGTTTAAGCATACGATTGTCATCAAAACTCAATTCACAAGTGGTGATTATCATAGAAATCATCTCTATCCTTAGAGGCACAAAATTTTCAAAATTTTTCAATTTTTATGGGTTTTTCAAAAGCTTTTTCATGCAATGCAATAATGAAACGTGTAACAATAGAATGAAACATGCAAGATTGTCTCAATAGAAGCATACAAGAGTGAGTAAGAGTTATTACAGACTATTAGTCACACCCCACCCCATACTTGGAACAAACATTGTCCCTAATGTTCAAAGAAAAGAAAAAGAAGAAAAGAAAGAAAGAAAAAGAACTCACAAAATGGTGGTGGAGCGGCTAAAACGGTCGATCATCAACGTCATCACTGAGGTGGAGGCGGTGGTGGAAACGGGGAGAAGCCGGGATCATAATGCCGCCCGAACTGCTGGCGGTAAACATCTCTCATCATGTGGTCAAGATCGTCGGCTCGTGCATCCCTAGCATCAACACGAATCTCCAATGCTCCAACCCTATCGGAAAGGTCGGTAGCCCATCCTGGCAACTGTTCGTACCAACCAGGCGGCTGGCTGTACCACGCCGGTGCATCTGAAGGTGCTGGTGCAGGTGGCGGCTGTGCATGCCAAGGCGGTGGAGCTCCCATCCAATCCGCCTGAGTGCTATACCATGAAGGAGGATCCGCCATCCAAGTAGGCCTCTCGCTCACACTAGCACGGCGAGAGGAAGAACCTGAAGCTCTAGTAGGGTGGGGAGAGTCTCTAGGAAGATCAGGAACTGCATCCGGCTGATCCGGGAATGTACCAAAGTCATGATCAGCTCCTCCTCCCTCAAACTCATCATCCCCTCTCATGTCCTCCTCTACAACTAGTGGTGGTGGAACATAGGGAGGGGCTACTAATCTGTTCGCATGCATGGCAGCGAACGTCGCCTTCCAGTTATGGCGTCCAGCCATAATGGAATACTCGGGAAGCCACTCAATGTCTCTCCCAATCCTACTCTCCCAAGGCATAGCAGCATATGATGGACCTCTATGTGTGGGGAAGATGATGCCTCTAGTCATAAGGGCCTGAAGTCCTAGGGGTACAACAGCAATACGTGTGTAGGCGGAGAAATCTACCCCTAATGCCCTAGCAAGGTGGGTGACTATCCCACCATATCCAATGTTGCTAGCCCTCTTATTCTTTAGCTTGCTCATGGTAGCAGCTAAGAGGGTGGCGCAGTCAACAGGTCTACCGTATAGCATACAGTAGAGAAGAAAGATCTCATCTGTCTTGATCTTCTGAGGTGTCTCCGTCCTAGGGAAGAGACACTCAGAAAGTACCCTGTGAGCAATCTTCAAGGCTAAGTGATGCATCAACTTAGCCTTGGTATCAGCTGGCTGCCAGCGGTCCTCGCTGGCATAGATCATAGCGATCTCTTCCCAGAAATCCTTGGCGTACACGTCACTGGGGAAACGACCATTGAAGGTCTCGTGGAACCCAAAGAAGGCTCCAAACTCCCAGATGGAGAAATCATAGTTTCTTTCCATCAGCCGGAAAGAAACTGTCCTGTCAACATGACTGTGCTCAAAGGAAATCACAACCTCTCTCGTAATCTCCTCATATGCATCTTCCCGAATAGCGGAGAAGATGACTAATCCGGCTCTATCCAAGAGCCAAGTGATGTCCCCTATGACATGTAGAGGCTCTAACTCCTCCAACAGTAGGTATCTAGGTCCTATGACCATCCTCTTATGGATCCTCTCTAAGGCGTCGAGATGATCCTCGTGAATGGTAGGGATCCTAGGGCGAGATGGTGATGGTGATGATGGTGATGATGGAGGTGAAGGGGATGAAGGTGGTGGTGCTCTAGAAGAGGAAGAGGGGTTGCCCTTCCTTTTCTTACTCTTATCCTTATCTTTATTCTTGTCCTTATTCCTACCGGACACTCTCCTCAAAAAATCCATTTTATGTCGAAAATCACGGTCTGTTCTTGGGGTTCCACGGCCGTGGAAATGCCAGTGACCGTGATTCGGCACGTAATTTTGCAAATCTCAACAGAATCTCACCAAATTTGACAGCAGCAGTCCTAGACTAATTCTCTTCCAATTCCAATAAGTTATTGCTAAAAATTCTAGCAAATGCAAGTCCGAATCGACAAAGATAGAGAAGAGCGAAAAAAACCTAGGTTTTCGGATTTTTAAATCCGAATTCTGCTTTTCTCGGTGATTTGCCGCTCGAATTGTTGCTTGGATCTTGTTGGTGATCGGATTTGCTTCTGTTTTGGCCAAAGAATCGTTAAAAACGATTAACGAATGAAGATTTGAGGTGAGGGGAAGCAAATCGGCGTTTAGGGCGTGGAATTGGGTTTGTGAGATGTGTTTTGTGAAGGAAAGTGGTTTATATAGTGGTCGTAAAAATTTTTGAAAATCACGGTCTGTCGGGGGGTTCCACGGCCGTGGAAATGTACGGAACCGTGGTTTTGGTGATTTTTCTCAGACTTTTGGAAATTACGGTCACTGTAGCTGTCACGGCCGTGGTTTAGGCCGTGGAAGTCTCTGTAATGCTCCAAAGTCCAAGTTTCATCACTTTTCTTCAAATTTTCTCTTCCCCTTTCCTTTTCCACTGTTCCTACATCCAAAAACACGAACATACCGGAAGATATCGAAGGCAAAACAAAGCAAAAACGTCTAAACTAAGCTAATCTGTGAATCAAAAACAAAAACTTGAATGCAATACCTTGGGTTGCCTCCCAAGAAGCGTTTTGTTAAAGGTCCGTAGCTAGACCAAATTCGCACTTATTCGAGTGCGGTGGGCGCGAACTCTTCAGCTTGGAGTTCCGGAGTATACTTCTTGAGTCGTTGACCGTTCACCTTGAAGCTTCCGCCCGTTTCACCCCATACTTCAACTGCACCATGGGGAAAAATACGTTTGATTAGAAAAGGTCCGGTCCAACGAGATTTAAGCTTACCTGGAAAGAAACGAAGCCTTGAATTGAAGAGGAGAACTTGATCTCCTTCTTTGAAGTCCTTTGGAATGATATGCTTATCATGCCAACGCTTTGCTCTTTCTTTGTAGATTTTGGCGTTTTCATAAGCGTTCAAGCGGAGTTCTTCAAGCTCATTTAGGTCCAAGAGACGCTTCTCTCCCACTTCCTTCATGCTGAAATTTAGCCATTTGATTGCCCAAAACGCCTTGTGCTCCAACTCTACCGGTAAGTGACAAGACTTCCCATACACAAGGTTGTATGGTGTGGTTCCGATGGGAGTCTTATACGCAGTCCGGTACGCCCACAATGCATCATCTAGCTTCAAGGTCCAATCCTTCCTAGTCCTTGAAACCGTCTTCTCTAGGATTCCTTTGATCTCCCGGTTTGAGATCTCCACTTGTCCACTAGTTTGTGGATGATAAGGGGTGGCGATCTTGTGAGTCACCCCGTACTTAGCTAGAAGAGCTTCAAAACGCCGGGCAATGAAATGAGAGCCTCCATCACTAATGATGGTCCGTGGTGTCCCAAATCGTGGGAAGATGGTCTTGTTAAAGAACTTAACCACTGCCATGGCATCATTGGTGGGAGAGGCAATTGCTTCAACCCATCTTGAAACATAATCAACCGCTAAAAGTATGTATTGGTTACCACAAGATGATGGGAATGGTCCCATGAAGTCTACTCCCCAAACGTCAAAGATCTCCACCTCTTGGATGTTATTGAGAGGCATCTCATTCCTCCTAGAGATATTTCCTGTTCTTTGACAAGCATCGCAGCAAGAAACAAAGGTTTGCACATCTTTAAATAGTGTAGGCCAAAAGAATCCAGATTGCAATACCTTAGCGCTAGTCTTGTCCGAACTAGCGTGTCCTCCACATGGTAGTGAATGACAATGGCGGATGACACTTTGCATCTCATCTTCCGGCACACATCGCCGAATAATGCCATCCGGACCTCTCTTAAAGAGGAGAGGTTCATTCCAAAAGTACTCCCGAACATCCTTAAAGAACTTCTTTCTTTGTGCGTAGGACAATCCGGACGGTATTTCTTGACAAACCAAATAGTTAACAAAATCAGCAAACCATGGTTCGTTACCTTTGGAGATTACATCGATGCACTCCTCTATAATGTGTAAATGCTCGTCCGGGAAGGAGTCATCTATAGGTAGATGGTCGTCCTCTAGATGTGTTAGGCGACTCAAATGATCCGCAACAGAATTTTCCGAACCCTTCTTGTCGCGGATCTCTAGATCGAATTCTTGTAGGAGAAGAATCCATCTAATTAGCCTTGGCTTCGCATCCTTCTTTGCAAGGAGATACCGGATCGCAACATGATCCGTGCACACAATCACCTTTGCACCTACAAGATAAGAGCGAAATTTGTCAATTGCATAAACAATGGCTAAAAATTCTTTTTCCGTAGTGGCGTATGATAGCATGAATTATAGTCTATATTTCGGGGTTTGTTTGAACGTTTTATCTTCAATAATCTGCATGTTTGTATGTACATTATGTGATTTTACTGCCATTTCATCTACCTTTGCGAGAATCGAGGTCTACACCTAGTTTCGTTGTAATTGCAGGTAGTATGGTACGTTTTGCATCAAAAAGGAGCAAAAGAAGTCAAGAGTCATTTGGAGCTACATCCAGGAAGCATAGCCATGGATTAAGGATTTACTTTGGGCCAGTTTTGAGAGATTTCACATTCAGTTGTGACTCACCTCGGTTGACCAGAGATTCATCTCGACCGAGGTGATCCAGGGACGCCGACTCGACCGAGGCGAAAACCTAGGACGCGGCGAGAATATTTTATTCTTGAAGGAGATCTTTTAAACTTGGAAAGTAATCTTATATTTTTGGGCTGAGCTCTTGGAAGGAAGGAGATATGCAAAATCATATATTTTACCTATATTTATGGGAGAATATCTTTCTAAGATTTATTATCTTTGGAGGGTTATTTTCCTATAAAAAGGGTTGGATTTTCCACAAATCAAAGGAGTGCTTAGACCCCGTTTACACCGAAAAATACGCAGCAGCAGCCTACTCCAAGTTGGGAGTTTTGAAGAACCTTTTTGAAGGTTGAAGGAAGATAGAAGTCTATAGCTTTTATAGCTTTTTGAAGGGTTTTGTAAGATTGTCTTCAATTCTCTCACTTGTTGTCTTGTCTTGTTGGATTGCTATCCAAGGAACGCTTTTGTTGTGATATTTGATTCAGTTATCGAAGTCTTTTCCTTAAATTCTTCTTTGTTCAAATATTCACCTTCTTCCCATATATTTAATACTTTCATAATGATGATGAGTGACTAATTTCCTTGTGTGATTCTAGGGTGATTGGCTGAAGGTTGTGGGAAAAACAATGATAGAATAATCTTAGATTCCAGTAGGATCCTGAAAGTTCGAGTCTTTAACCTTAACCCTAAGCATCTCGTTCAGTCGATGAACATCTCGGCCGGGGTGGAAACTGGCTGACCGAGGTGACTTATCTGATCCTAAACTGAGAGTTAAGTGTTAGAGTTTGCCAAATCCTATTCTTATTACACCTTTCCTGGTTCAAAGCAAGCTTAGGATGAGACTTACCCGGTAATTCCTTAGTTTGTGTACCAACGATCATAAGTGTAGGTAATAAAGGTTTATCCTTTATTGGGGTTTGAGTGTGCTTCCATCCCATCTTTGTGAGTTAGCCTGAGACTTACCCGGTAAAGGTTGATTCTATTCCCTTAGATGGAGTGTTAGTTTGAGGTTATAGTTCTTTATCTTAATTCCTTGAGACTTACCCGGTAATAGGAGTTACGGTTTAGGATTAGTGTGTAGTGAGACTTACCCGGTGATCTACTCCACTTTAGAAACACCTTCCCCACGCAAAAATCTCAGCTTTGTCCGCTTATCTATAGATCTTGAGTTGGAACCACAACTAGATGCTTTAATCCCTAGAATTGCATGTTTGCTTTATTGACTTCTTATTCATCTTTGATTGTGTTAATCGCTCTTGTGGTTAGTATTGACATAAGCACACCGTATTGACTTTGTTTCACCGAGTCCCTGTGATCGACCCCTGGAATTTTCTTGCTTTTACTGCGATTGACCCGTACACTGCGGGTTCGCATCCTTGTTTTAAGCTTAAGTCTAGGGTTATAAATTTAAAGCTTGCACACACCGTTTGGAGCGAACAAGTTTTTGGCGCCGTTGCCGGGCACTTGGTCTAGACCGAGCCGGTTACGGTTTGCTTTCGGGGCATTTGCCCCTGTTGCTACTAACTACTCTTTCTATGAGTTTTGTAGTTTTCAGGATTTCCGATGACTACATTTGATCCAGCCTGGATAGCAAGGCAAAGTTCTAGGGCGGACCATTATGAATACTTGGAGGAGAAGTACTCCTTCTATTGGTTTAACAATGAATGGGAAAGAGAAGAGGCCATTCAGCATGAACTTGCAATATGGGATGAGAAAAATGTCCCTAAAAACATTTATGAGCAACCTTTTGAAGACTCTCTTGAATCAAGATTGGAGAAGTTGATGAAGAAGGTGGAGGAGCTCAAGGAAAGCACCCTATCCTATGCTAAGCCGAAAGAGGAGCATAAGGAAGTGTTGCACGTTCCAAGCATTCCTTTGGTCGAACCGGAAGTTTTTCCTGAAGCTTCTGTGGAAGCGGAGGATGTGGAAGATCTCGATCCAACTGCCGAGACCTCGGCCGAGGTGGAGGAGATCTCGACCGAGATGGAAGAAGAATTTGTAGAACTGCAAGATGCGGCGAACCTTGGCCAAATTACTGAGATTGTGGTCAAGGTGGAAGAAAGACCAGCAGAACTGAGAGAGATTTCGTGGGTGGATTATCAACCCAACACGAAACTTGTCTCAAGCTTTGGAGAACTTTGCAAGGTACATTCTCCTACTTCATTTGAATTCCCTATTAATATTTCTAGATTTTTCAGGAAGGTACCGGAGAGTTGGAGGTCTCTTCCGAAAGAACCTCCTAAGATCAAGATGAAACCTCTCTTGAAATTGTTGGAGGAAGATGCTCCTTGGATTATAAGGAGTGAAGTTAACAAGCGCTTCACCGCTAAGGCAACGAAGTGTTATTTGTTCAAGTATGGGGTCCCTCGCATGCTCAGGACCCTGTACCATCCCCAAGCTATAGATGGGGAAGCTGCTATGATTCTCGAGAAACTATTTTCTCGATCCAGGAAAGGATGGGACGCAAGGCTAGATTATGTCCCAGTGAAGTGTAGGAAGTCTAGACGAATTCCGGTGAGAATCAAACCGTACAAGCGTGTACGTGGGAGATCTTACCATTTTCCGGTGAAGTTAGGAACCGGAACCTTCTTGGAAGATTTTTACGGATGTGATGAGCACTCCACGACATTCGAAGTGCATTGAGTAATCCCATGCCGTATGGTCCAGCTAGCGACCTTAAACCAAGCGCTTCTTGGGAGGCAACCCAAGGTATTGCTTTCTTCTCCCTTTTCTAGTTTAGTTTAGATAGTTGCTTTGTTTTTGTTTTCCTCTAGACAACAACCAGGTATTCCAAAAGGAAGGATCACAGTTCAGGAGCTACACTAGAAGAACAAAATTTCGAGAAGTTGAGGAAACGAGCTTTACTGAGATACATCTCGGGTACTGTCAGAACACCTCGACCGAGATGTGCTTCGCCAACCGAGATGGTCATTTTTGGGAGCTGTTTCTTACTCCTTCATGCAGTTTAGCTATGTTCGGTGAGTATCCTGTCCTTAGACTTATTTTGACCCACTGGGACAGTATGTCCCAAGTATGGGGTATGCGGATATGTTATTTGACTATGGATGATTGTATGCTACTTTGATGGATATTTATGATCTTATTATGCTTCACTTTCGCTTCTATATGTTTATCTGAGATTACATACATGCATACAGGTTATTTGATTGAGAAAAACGTCGAAACTGAAAAAATGGTTTTTAAAAAAAAATTTTTTTTTTGACCTCGACCGAGTCAGTTCTGGCCAAACGAGGTGCTTCACCTCGGTTGAACCAAGAACACCTCGACCGAGGTGTGTTAACTGAGAGTTTTCGAAAACGAATTTTTGTTACTTATCTGGATATGACCTCAGTGAAGATCTTGTTTACTGACTGGTTTTAAATTCTTTATGTGTTTGAAAGGTTTTATAATATGTTTAAGTTGCTAAATGCTTTGTTTGAAATTATTGGCATGTTTAATACTTTGTTTTTATCCAAATTATGTTGAATTTGAAGGTTGACACCGCAGGTTAAGTTCTCTCACTTTCTTCTTGGAAATACCAAGGCAATTCATTCTCTTCTCTCTTCTTCTTCTTGATCATGCTTAGCCCCTCATATACATTTTGCCTCCCTTACCTATCCGGGAATTTGGAAGCAAGCAAAGTGGTGAAAGTGGAGTTAAAGTTGAGAAGTGGCTGGAAGTGAAGTGCTAGAAAGTAATAATAGGTTTGGGGAAGTCAATCATGAAGATGAGTAACTCGGCACCATTCACATAGCCGGGTGTTTGTGTCTTGCCAAAGTCGGATTGAGCGATATTCCTATCGGGTCATGGTATGTGCATCAAGGGTTTGATGCATCTCGAGAAATTGATGATTGCTAATCTCCCAGGCTTCGGTTATTGTGCACCTCTGTCCATGCATCCCAAAAAGTAAAGTAAAAAGAAAAAGTGTGAGATAAGCAAAGCTTATTGGTGGAAGATGTTGAAAGTCAAAGTGAAGGTGAAGTTCATCCTTTTCCCGGATCCTAGCACCACATTACCTTACATACATCCCTACCCTACACGTTTCTTGACCTTTTCTTTTGGGAAGCCCTTGAGACCTTGAGCTTGTTGATTGACTTAGCGGTTTAAACTGGATTATACATGATTAATTTTGATAATTATGATTTATTATGCATTCTATGATTTTATGCAAAGATGAACAACTTTTCTATATTTATAAAATGTTTTGAGCATATTGAGTTTTTAATTTCCAGGAAGTATTCTCTTAGAGTGATCTATGATAGTTGCACACCATAAAATGTTTTTTGAAAGACTTTTTCATTGATTTTCATGACTTATAATCCATTCTATCTTGTCTTCTATATGCGGAACTTGCTTGGGGACAAGCAAGGGCTAAGTATGGGGTATTTTGATAGCATGAATTATAGTCTATATTTCGGGGTTTGTTTGAACGTTTTATCTTCAATAATCTGCATGTTTGTATGTACATTATGTGATTTTACTGCCATTTCATCTACCTTTGCGAGAATCGAGGTCTACACCTAGTTTCGTTGTAATTGCAGGTAGTATGGTACGTTTTGCATCAAAAAGGAGCAAAAGAAGTCAAGAGTCATTTGGAGCTACATCCAGGAAGCATAGCCATGGATTAAAGATTTACTTTGGGCCAGTTTTGAGAGATTTCACATTCAGTTGTGACTCACCTCGGTTGACCAGAGATTCATCTCGACCGAGGTGATCCAGGGACGCCGACTCGACCGAGGCGAAAACCTAGGACGCGGCGAGAATATTTTATTCTTGAAGGAGATCTTTTAAACTTGGAAAGTAATCTTATATTTTTGGGCTGAGCTCTTGGAAGGAAGGAGATATGCAGAATCATATATTTTACCTATATTTATGGGAGAATATCTTTCTAAGATTTATTATCTTTGGAGGGTTATTTTCCTATAAAAAGGGTTGGATTTTCCACAAATCAAAGGAGTGCTTAGACCCCGTTTACACCGAAAAATACGCAGCAGCAGCCTACTCCAAGTTGGGAGTTTTGAAGAACCTTTTTGAAGGTTGAAGGAAGATAGAAGTCTATAGCTTTTATAGCTTTTTGAAGGGTTTTGTAAGATTGTCTTCAATTCTCTCACTTGTTGTCTTGTCTTGTTGGATTGCTATCCAAGGAACGCTTTTGTTGTGATATTTGATTCAGTTATCGAAGTCTTTTCCTTAAATTCTTCTTTGTTCAAATATTCACCTTCTTCCCATATATTTAATACTTTCATAATGATGACGAGTGACTAATTTCCTTGTGTGATTCTAGGGTGATTGGCTGAAGGTTGTGGGAAAAACAATGATAGAATAATCTTAGATTCCAGTAGGATCCTGAAAGTTCGAGTCTTTAACCTTAACCCTAAGCATCTCGTTCAGTCGATGAACATCTCGGCCGGGGTGGAAACTGGCTGACCGAGGTGACTTATCTGATCCTAAACTGAGAGTTAAGTGTTAGAGTTTGCCAAATCCTATTCTTATTACACCTTTCCTGGTTCAAAGCAAGCTTAGGATGAGACTTACCCGGTAATTCCTTAGTTTGTGTACCAACGATCATAAGTGTAGGTAATAAAGGTTTATCCTTTATTGGGGTTTGAGTGTGCTTCCATCCCATCTTTGTGAGTTAGCCTGAGACTTACCCGGTAAAGGTTGATTCTATTCCCTTAGATGGAGTGTTAGTTTGAGGTTATAGTTCTTTATCTTAATTCCTTGAGACTTACCCGGTAATAGGAGTTACGGTTTAGGATTAGTGTGTAGTGAGACTTACCCGGTGATCTACTCCACTTTAGAAACACCTTCCCCACGCAAAAATCTCAGCTTTGTCCGCTTATCTATAGATCTTGAGTTGGAACCACAACTAGATGCTTTAATCCCTAGAATTGCATGTTTGCTTTATTGACTTCTTATTCATCTTTGATTGTGTTAATCGCTCTTGTGGTTAGTATTGACATAAGCACACCGTATTGACTTTGTTTCACCGAGTCCCTGTGATCGACCCCTGGAATTTTCTTGCTTTTACTGCGATTGACCCGTACACTGCGGGTTCGCATCCTTGTTTTAAGCTTAAGTCTAGGGTTATAAATTTAAAGCTTGCACACACCGTTTGGAGCGAACAAGTTTTTGGCGCCGTTGCCGGGCACTTGGTCTAGACCGAGCCGGTTACGGTTTGCTTTCGGGGCATTTGCCCCTGTTGCTACTAACTACTCTTTCTATGAGTTTTGTAGTTTTCAGGATTTCCGATGACTACATTTGATCCAGCCTGGATAGCAAGGCAAAGTTCTAGGGCGGACCATTATGAATACTTGGAGGAGAAGTACTCCTTCTATTGGTTTAACAATGAATGGGAAAGAGAAGAGGCCATTCAGCATGAACTTGCAATATGGGATGAGAAGAATGTCCCTAAAAACATTTATGAGCAACCTTTTGAAGACTCTCTTGAATCAAGATTGGAGAAGTTGATGAAGAAGGTGGAGGAGCTCAAGGAAAGCACCCTATCCTATGCTAAGCCGAAAGAGGAGCATAAGGAAGTGTTGCACGTTCCAAGCATTCCTTTGGTCGAACCGGAAGTTTTTCCTGAAGCTTCTGTGGAAGCGGAGGATGTGGAAGATCTCGATCCAACTGCCGAGACCTCGGCCGAGGTGGAGGAGATCTCGACCGAGATGGAAGAAGAATTTGTAGAACTGCAAGATGCGGCGAACCTTGGCCAAATTACTGAAATTGTGGTCAAGGTGGAAGAAAGACCAGCAGAACTGAGAGAGATTTCGTGGGTGGATTATCAACCCAACACGAAACTTGTCTCAAGCTTTGGAGAACTTTGCAAGGTACATTCTCCTACTTCATTTGAATTCCCTATTAATATTTCTAGATTTTTCAGGAAGGTACCGGAGAGTTGGAGGTCTCTTCCGAAAGAACCTCCTAAGATCAAGATGAAACCTCTCTTGAAATTGTTGGAGGAAGATGCTCCTTGGATTATAAGGAGTGAAGTTAACAAGCGCTTCACCGCTAAGGCAACGAAGTGTTATTTGTTCAAGTATGGGGTCCCTCGCATGCTCAGGACCCTGTACCATCCCCAAGCTATAGATGGGGAAGCTGCTATGATTCTCGAGAAACTATTTTCTCGATCCAGGAAAGGATGGGACGCAAGGCTAGATTATGTCCCAGTGAAGTGTAGGAAGTCTAGACGAATTCCGGTGAGAATCAAACCGTACAAGCGTGTACGTGGGAGATCTTACCATTTTCCGGTGAAGTTAGGAACCGGAACCTTCTTGGAAGATTTTTACGGATGTGATGAGCACTCCACGACATTCGAAGTGCATTGAGTAATCCCATGCCGTATGGTCCAGCTAGCGACCTTAAACCAAGCGCTTCTTGGGAGGCAACCCAAGGTATTGCTTTCTTCTCCCTTTTCTAGTTTAGTTTAGATAGTTGCTTTGTTTTTGTTTTCCTCTAGACAACAACCAGGTATTCCAAAAGGAAGGATCACAGTTCAGGAGCTACACTAGAAGAACAAAATTTCGAGAAGTTGAGGAAACGAGCTTTACTGAGATACATCTCGGGTACTGTCAGAACACCTCGACCGAGATGTGCTTCGCCAACCGAGATGGTCATTTTTGGGAGCTGTTTCTTACTCCTTCATGCAGTTTAGCTATGTTCGGTGAGTATCCTGTCCTTAGACTTATTTTGACCCACTGGGACAGTATGTCCCAAGTATGGGGTATGCGGATATGTTATTTGACTATGGATGATTGTATGCTACTTTGATGGATATTTATGATCTTATTATGCTTCACTTTCGCTTCTATATGTTTATCTGAGATTACATACATGCATACAGGTTATTTGATTGAGAAAAACGTCGAAACTGAAAAAATGGTTTTTAAAAAAAAATTTTTTTTTTGACCTCGACCGAGTCAGTTCTGGCCAAACGAGGTGCTTCACCTCGGTTGAACCAAGAACACCTCGACCGAGGTGTGTTAACTGAGAGTTTTCGAAAACGAATTTTTGTTACTTATCTGGATATGACCTCAGTGAAGATCTTGTTTACTGACTGGTTTTAAATTCTTTATGTGTTTGAAAGGTTTTATAATATGTTTAAGTTGCTAAATGCTTTGTTTGAAATTATTGGCATGTTTAATACTTTGTTTTTATCCAAATTATGTTGAATTTGAAGGTTGACACCGCAGGTTAAGTTCTCTCACTTTCTTCTTGGAAATACCAAGGCAATTCATTCTCTTCTCTCTTCTTCTTCTTGGAACAAACATTGTCCCTAATGTTCAAAGAAAAGAAAAAGAAGAAAAGAAAGAAAGAAAAAGAACTCACAAAATGGTGGTGGAGCGGCTAAAACGGTCGATCATCAACGTCATCACTGAGGTGGAGGCGGTGGTGGAAACGGGGAGAAGCCGGGATCATAATGCCGCCCGAACTGCTGGCGGTAAACATCTCTCATCATGTGGTCAAGATCGTCGGAGGTGGAAACGGGGAGAAACCTATAATTTCTTTTTATTCCTTTGAATGCAAAATATTGCTTTCATGGCCCTCCCACATCAAACATGCCTTTTTCATTCAACTCCTCCAAATTCCCGGATAGGTAAAGGAGGCCATTATTTCCATGAGGGGCTAAATGATCAAAGAAAGAAGAAAGAAAATCGAATTGCCTTAATCATCTCAAAAAGAAGCATAAGAACTTATTATGTGATTTCAACCTTAATTCCTCAACATGATTTAAGTAACATTTGTCACATTATGAAACTTGCAAAAGAGAGATAATCAACTCATTCAATTTCTTTTCAATTCACTTTCGTTTAAGCATACGATTGTCATCAAAACTCAATTCACAAGTGGTGATTATCATAGAAATCATCTCTATCCTTAGAGGCACAAAATTTTCAAAATTTTTCAATTTTTATGGGTTTTTCAAAAGCTTTTTCATGCAATGCAATAATGAAACGTGTAACAATAGAATGAAACATGCAAGATTGTCTCAATAGAAGCATACAAGAGTGAGTAAGAGTTATTACAGACTATTAGTCACACCCCACCCCATACTTGGAACAAACATTGTCCCTAATGTTCAAAGAAAAGAAAAAGAAGAAAAGAAAGAAAGAAAAAGAACTCACAAAATGGTGGTGGAGCGGCTAAAACGGTCGATCATCAACGTCATCACTGAGGTGGAGGCGGTGGTGGAAACGGGGAGAAGCCGGGATCATAATGCCGCCCGAACTGCTGGCGGTAAACATCTCTCATCATGTGGTCAAGATCGTCGGCTCGTGCATCCCTAGCATCAACACGAATCTCCAATGCTCCAACCCTATCGGAAAGGTCGGTAGCCCATCCTGGCAACTGTTCGTACCAACCAGGCGGCTGGCTGTACCACGCCGGTGCATCTGAAGGTGCTGGTGCAGGTGGCGGCTGTGCATGCCAAGGCGGTGGAGCTCCCATCCAATCCGCCTGAGTGCTATACCATGAAGGAGGATCCGCCATCCAAGTAGGCCTCTCGCTCACACTAGCACGGCGAGAGGAAGAACCTGAAGCTCTAGTAGGGTGGGGAGAGTCTCTAGGAAGATCAGGAACTGCATCCGGCTGATCCGGGAATGTACCAAAGTCATGATCAGCTCCTCCTCCCTCAAACTCATCATCCCCTCTCATGTCCTCCTCTACAACTAGTGGTGGTGGAACATAGGGAGGGGCTACTAATCTGTTCGCATGCATGGCAGCGAACGTCGCCTTCCAGTTATGGCGTCCAGCCATAATGGAATACTCGGGAAGCCACTCAATGTCTCTCCCAATCCTACTCTCCCAAGGCATAGCAGCATATGATGGACCTCTATGTGTGGGGAAGATGATGCCTCTAGTCATAAGGGCCTGAAGTCCTAGGGGTACAACAGCAATAAAGGATAAACCTTTATTACCTACACTTATGATCGTTGGTACACAAACTAAGGAATTACCGGGTAAGTCTCATCCTAAGCTTGCTTTGAACCAGGAAAGGTGTAATAAGAATAGGATTTGGCAAACTCTAACACTTAACTCTCAGTTTAGGATCAGATAAGTCACCTCGGTCAGCCAGTTTCCACCCCGGCCGAGATGTTCATCGACTGAACGAGATGCTTAGGGTTAAGGTTAAAGACTCGAACTTTCAGGATCCTACTGGAATCTAAGATTATTCTATCATTGTTTTTCCCACAACCTTCAGCCAATCACCCTAGAATCACACAAGGAAATTAGTCACTCATCATCATTATGAAAGTATTAAATATATGGGAAGAAGGTGAATATTTGAACAAAGAAGAATTTAAGGAAAAGACTTCGATAACTGAATCAAATATCACAACAAAGCGTTCTTTGGATAATAATCCAACAAGACAAGACAACAATTGAGGGAATTGAAGACAATCTTACAAAACCCTTCAATAAAGCTATAAAAGCTATGAACTTCAATCTTCCTTCAACCTTCAAAAAGGTTCTTCAAATCTCCCAACTTGGAGTAGGCTGCTGCTGCGTATTTTTCGGTGTAAGCCGGCTCTAAGCACTCTCCTGATTTGTGGAAAATCCAACCCTTTTTATAGGAAAATAACCCTCCAAAGATAATAAATCTTAGAAAGATATTCTCCCATAAATATAGGTAAAATATATGATTTTGCATATCTCCTTCCTTCCAAGAGCTCAGCCCAAAAATATAAGATTACTTTCCAAGTTTAAAAGATCTCCTTCAAGAATAAAATATTCTCGCCGCGTCCTAGGTTTTCGCCTCGGTCGAGTCGGCGTCCCTG
The DNA here is from genome assembly GCA_033239125.1 of Fagopyrum homotropicum. Lineage (NCBI taxonomy): Eukaryota > Viridiplantae > Streptophyta > Magnoliopsida > Caryophyllales > Polygonaceae > Fagopyrum > Fagopyrum homotropicum. The sequence continues at coordinate 12,657,680 of BSWB01000007.1, forward strand.
GATCACCTCGGTCGAGATGAATCTCTGGTCAACCGAGGTGAGTCACAACTGAATGTGAAATCTCTCAAAACTGGCCCAAAGTAAATCCTTAATCCATGGCTATGCTTCCTGGATGTAGCTCCAAATGACTCTTGACTTCTTTTGCTCCTTTTTGATGCAAAACGTACCATATTACCTGCAATTACAACGAAACTAGGTGTAGACCTCGATTCTCGCAAAGGTAGATGAAATGGCAGTAAAATCACATAATGTATATACAAACATGCAGATTATTGAAGATAAAGCGTTCAAACAAACCCCAAAATATAGACTATAATTCATGCTATCAAAATACCCCATACTTAGCCCTTGCTTGTCCCCAAGCAAGTTCCGCATATAGAAGACAAGATAGAATGGATTATAAGTCAAGAAAAATCAATGAAAAAGCCTTTCAAAAACATTTTATGGTGTGCAACTACCATAGATCACTCTAAGAGAGTACTTCCTGGAATTTAAAAACTCAATATGCTCAAAACATTTTATAAATATAGGAAAGTTGTTCATCTTTGCACAAAATTATAGAATGTATAATAAATCACAATTATCAAAATTAATCATGTATAATCCAGTTTAAACCGCTAAGTCAATCTACAAGCTCAAGGTCTCAAGGGCTTCCCAAAAGAAAAGGTCAAGAAACGTGTAGGGTAGGGATGTATGTAAGGTAATGTGGTGCTGGAATCCGGGAAAAGGATGAACTTCACTTTCACTTTGACTTGCAACACCTTCCACCAATAAGCTTTGCTTATTTCGCACTTTCCTTTTACTTTACTTTTTGGGATGCATGGACAGAGGTGCACAATAACCGAAGCCTAGGAAATCCGCAATAATCAATTTCTCGAGATGCATCAAACCCTTGATGCACATACCATGACCCGATAGGAATATCGCTCAATCCGACTTTGGCAAGACACAAACACCCGGCTATGTGAATGGTGCCGAGTTACTCATCTTCATGATTGACTTTCCCAAACCTATTATTACTTTCTAGCATTTTCACTTCCAGCCCACTTCTCAACTTTAACTTGCTTTCACCACTTTGCTTGCTTCCAAATTCCCGGATAGGTAAAGGGAGGCAAAATGTATATGAGGGGCTAAGCATGATCAAGAAGAAGAAGAAGAAGAGAATGAATTGCCTTGGTCTTTCCAAGAAGAAAGTGAGAGAACTCAACCTGCGGTGTCAACCTTCAAATTCAACATAATTTGGATAAAAACAAAGTATTAAACATGCCAAAAATTTTAAACAAAGCATTTAGCAACTTAAACATATCATAAAACCTTTCAAACACATAAAGAATTTAAAACCAGTCAGTAAACAAGATCTTCACTGAGATCATGTCCAGATAAGTCACACAAAATCGTTTTCGAAAACTTCTCAGTTAACCCACCTCGGTCGAGGTGTTCTTGGTTCAACCGAGGTGAAACGCCTCGTTCGGCCAGAATCTCCCCGGTCGAGGTCAAAAAATTTTTCGGTTTCGACGTTTTTTTTTTTTTTTATCAAATAACCTGTAGGTATGCATGTAATATCAGATAATCATATAAAGGCAAATGAAGCATAAATATGAAAATATCCGATAAATATAATACATCAAAAGTAGTCGAATACATCACGTAGTCAAGTAGTCAAATAACAAACACCCCATACTTGAGACACACTGTCCCAGTGGGTATAATAAAAGTCTAAACAAGAGAACTCACCGAGTAAAAGCCGAACTGCATAAAAAAAAGATATAATAATAAAGTCCTGCAGCTCCTCAGTAGTCTCGATCCGGTGGTGGTGGTGGTATGTAGGGGTACTGAGTCGGGTCATAGGGATGGCCCATGATACGCTCAAACTGTAGCTGAGCCATCATGTGCTGATGATGCTGCCGCTCCTGCATCTCGCGGATATCCAGCGAAAGTGCAGCATATGAGTCGATAACCTGATCCGTCAGGTCATCGATCCGTCGGTGTGCAGCTCTGTCCCTAACTCCACGCCTCCTGCGTCTAGCAGGTCTGACTGGAGATGCCTCAGCTGGCGCCGGCTCAGTGTCCTTCTCGTCGTCATCCAAATCAATAATAGGTGGCGCGCTCGTCCCAGCTGTATCTGTACCTGTGTCCATCGGGACGCCACCTCCTCTCTCATCTACTGTATCATCATCATCGTCGTCCTCGTCCTCAACCTCCTCCTCAGCCTCAGCAGGGGTAGCTGCTCCCTCTCTGTAATCCTCCATAAGTGGACCCCATGCTGTCTGCCAGTAGTGTGGATCAAAGACAGAGAACTGTGCAGACCATCTAATGCCCTGAGGTGCAGTCAGCTCCCATGGCATAGCAACGTAAGGTGTAGTCAAACCACGGGGAACTAGAATCCTCCGTGTAATCATCTCCTGAAGTCCGAGCGGCTTGGCAGCCGCCACCATGGTACACCTGCTCAGATCCATATCCTGATACCTAGCGATATGGGTCACTATCCCTCCGCAGCATATATCTCCCTTCCCTTTGGCCTTGATCCTGTGCAGATCCTTTGCCAGCATCAATCCAAAGTCAGGGTATCCACCTGTGACCATGCAGTATAAAGAGAAGAGCTCCCCCTGTCGGACCTTCTGGGGCGTCTCAGTACGCGCCAGAAGCGTCTCGCTGAAGATCCTGTGTACCAACCGAAAAGCTAGATGATAGATAAGCTTCGCCCTGGAATCACCAGGGCGCCACCTGTCTGCATCCCTCGTAATGTGGGCGATCTGACCCCAGAACTCTCTAGCTACAGCTCGGGTCGGGAAGTCTACAGCAGTGGGGGCAGGGAAGCCAAAAATGTCTCTCCAGTGGTCAAGAGGTACTAAGTAGTTCCGGTTCATCAACCGGTACTTCACAGCCCTCTCTGTGGGGAGGTAAGTGAAGGAACTGACAAACTCGAGGGTCGGCTCAAGGTAGGCTGGGGCTCGGATCTCAGTAAACTGATCCAGCCCGACGGTGGTGATCATCCTCCTAAGCTCTCCATCTACGTGGAGACAATCAAAGGCAGAAACGTCCAGAAATCTAGGAGCGATAACTGGACGACTAGCAATACGATCATAATCTACCCGGTGTCTCTCGTGAATCACCGGGATAGAAGGTCGGGATGAGGAAGAAGAAGGGGAAGGAGAGGATCTGTCTCTAAGGGCTAACAATCTGTCAGAACTCATCTTAAAACTGTACTGTCAGACTACCTCGGTCGACTGACAAACTCCAAGAATCGCCTCGACCGAGGTGCAGGTCGACTGGACCGAGGCGAAGGCAGTGCGATTTCCAACTCTCTGAATTTCAGTTATTTTCCCCCAAAAATCACTACCGATGCTTCCTAAGGGGTACTTAAAGGTTTCCTCAACAGAATCAAGGGCAACCAAAGCCCAAATTTCAGTAAACGAACGAGTTTAGGTTTTCGAACGTTTTTACCTCGTTCCGGTCGAAATGCTCAAATTTCTTGCAGATCTGTAGTTGCAATCGACTCCTCTATCCTTCAATCTCGGTTTGGAAGCAGAAAACGTCGAAAACGAGCAAGAAACGAGGTGAGCGAGGTGCGTCTGTTCGCCGCGGTCGAGGAGGGTAAAAAAATGAAAATGTAATTTTTCCCCCTTTTATACTTTTACTGGATCTGCTGTCACCTCGGTCGAGATGGTCTCGACTGGTCCGAGGTGGTATAGACCGAGGCGGTTCTGCAGAAACCCTAGTCGCCTCGGTTGCTCAAGAATCAACTCGGTCGAGGTGCTTTGACAGTGACCGAGGTCTTTCTGTCTTCTCAGATTCTCGAACTTCTGTCCTTCCAGTTGTGCTCCTCCTTAGATATTCCCTGTTGTCTGTCCAGAACGCCAAAAACAAAGCAAAGCAAAGCAAAGCAAAAACAAAAACTATCTAAGCTAGACTAGAAAACGGGAAAGAAAAGCAATACCTTGGGTTGCCTCCCAAGAAGCGCTTGATTTAAGGTCGCTAGCTGGACCATGGTGCGTCTCAAACGAGGTAGATTGGTGCAACCTCCTCAACCGGCGTTTCCGGTTGGTACTTCTTAAGCCTATGACCGTTGACCTTGAAATTTCCGCTAGTTTCTCCCCATATCTCAACTGCACCATGAGGGAAAACATGTTTCACAACGTAAGGCCCGGTCCATCTAGATTTCAACTTACCTGGAAAAAGGCGGAGGCGGGAGTTGAAGAGTAGAACTAAATCTCCCTCGTTAAGCTCTTTTGGAACGATACGCTTGTCATGCCATCTCTTTGTTCTTTCCTTGTAGATTTTGGCATTCTCATAGGCGTTCAACCGCAGCTCTTCCAGCTCATTAAGCTCCAATAGTCGTTTCTCACCAGCCTCCTTGATGTCAAAGTTCAACCATTTGATAGCCCAATATGCCTTGTGCTCCAGCTCAACGGGCAAATGGCAAGACTTCCCGTATACCAAATTGTAAGGGGTGGTACCTATGGGAGTCTTGAATGCTGTCCTGTACGCCCAAAGAGCATCGTCCAATTTCATGGACCAATCCTTCCTCGTTCTAGAGACGGTCTTCTCCAAAATTGCCTTGATTTCTCTATTTGAGATCTCGACCTGTCCACTAGTTTGAGGGTGATAAGCGGTTGATACCTTGTGGGTTACCCCATACTTTGATAGAAGTGCCTTAAACTTCCGGTTGATGAAATGCGTTCCTCCATCGCTGATGATGATGCGGGGAGTTCCAAATCGTGGAAAGATAGTTCTATTCAAGAACTTTACAACCACCTTGGCGTCGTTAGTGGGAGAAGCAATGGCTTCAACCCATCTAGAGACGTAATCAACTGCAAGGAGAATGTAGAGGTTTCCTCCGGAGGATGGGAAAGGTCCCATGAAGTCAATCCCCCATACATCAAAGATTTCCACTTCTTGGATGTTGTTAAGTGGCATCTCGTTCCTCCTTGACAAGTTCCCTGTCCTTTGGCATGCATCACAAGAAACGACAAAAGATTGCACATCCTTAAATAATGTAGGCCAAAAGAAACCGGAACGCAATACCTTAGCGCATGTTTTATCGGTGCTAGCATGTCCTCCACAAGGAAGTGAATGACAATGCCTTATGACGCTATTAACTTCATCTTCCGGAATGCACCTTCGAAGCATCCCATCCGGTCCGCGCTTGAATAGCAGCGGCTCATCCAGTAGTAATGTCGTACTTCCTTGAAGAATCTCTTCTTTTGAGAGTACGTCAAACCGGACGGTATTTCCTGGCAAACAAGATAATTTACAATATCAGCATACCAAGGACCTTTATTATCAGAAAGTTGGTGGAGGGAATGGTCCGCCAACAGTGGGTGAATGTCAGAGAAAGGAGTAAGAAAATTGTTATTCTCAGCAATCTCAGTTGACATCGTCTCGCTGTCGACCTCGGTCGAGGCGCAAAGGCGTTGACCGAGGTGTTCTTCAGTCGCCTCGCTCAGTCCAGAAAGTGCCTCGGTCGAGGTACTGCTACTGGGTCCGAGGTTGGAGATCTTCGTCTCCTGGATCAGCTTCTCTGTTATAGCTCCTGGATCCTCTTCCAGTGCCTTCAAGCTCCGTATATCTGCATCACAAGAAGCATCTATACCTTCCTCCATTAAACTGAAGCTTATGACTCTTTCGAGCGGATCGTTAATAAGGATAGAGCTCACCAATTCTCTTGATTCTTCTTCATCGTAGATGTTGAAGATATCATCAGTTAGTTGCTCCCCTTTCATGGCTGCAAGTAGTGCGAATTCCACCTCATCGCCACCAACGTTGAATTTCAACTTGGCGTTCTTGCAATCCACGTTGCAACCCGAAGTTGCTAGAAATGGCCTCCCGAGAATAATAGGTACTGGATAATCTGCGGGAATGTCAAGTACAACAAAATCTATAGGTAGATAGAAGTTACCTAACTTGACCGGAACGTCTTCCAAGATGCCCACGGGATGGGTAATGGAGCGATCCGCCATGTAAAGTCGAATCTTGACCGGTTTGGGCTCTCCAAGACCGATCTTAGTGCACAACTCCAGCGGGATGATGCTCACGCTGGCTCCTAGATCACATAGGGCTTCACAAGTGACATCCCCAACTTGAATGGGAATGCAAAATGAGCCGGGATCTCTTAACTTAGGTGGCATCTTTTCCTTCATGATCTTAATAAGCTCCGAAGATTTAGATGTCATCCTAACTTCACCTACATCCTCCAGCTTCCTCTTCCTTGATAAGATTTCTTTTAAGAACTTCCCATAGGCGGGCATACCTAGAATGGCATCAAGGAAAGGAATATTAATATGTAGCTTATTCATCAAGTCAAGAAACTTACCGAAGTGCTTGTCAAGATGTGCTCTGGCTCTGGACTGGGGGAATGGAAGTGGTGGTTTATATGCAGGAGGTGGAACATAAGTTTCTGTCGTTCCTCCTGCTTTCTGTTGCGCCGCCTCGGTTGGCATCTCGGTCGAGGTGTTCTTCGACTGGGTCTGGACCGAGGTGGTCTGCATCGAGCGAGGTACTGGATCTGCAGTTTTGAGTCCACTCCTCGTCGTTATGGCCATGCACTAGCCCTTAGGGTTAGTTTCCGTCTTTGCTGGAAGCTTCCCTGGATCTCTTGGCGCTTCATTCGCCCTATTAGCAAGTTGTTGTTCGAAGGACTTTTGGGCCCTCGAAAATGAAGTCATAGAATTCTCCATAGCACTAAGCTTGATCAAGATTGCCTCCAGGACTGCGTCTTTCTTTTCCGGCTGAGACGAACTTGATCCCTGCCCTTGGCTCTTCAATGGAGTAGAAGAAGAAGAAGGAGAAGAGAGGAAAGGGTTAGAGGAATCATTAGAGTTGGAGTTTGAATGGTTGTTACCGTGGTTTTGGTTATTCGCCCTCCAGTTGTTGCTATTGGATCCTCTATTGTTGTTGTTGTAGTTGTTTCGGGGTCCGTTGTTGTTGTTACGGTACCCGTTATTGTTGTTGTTGTTCCTTTGCCCTTGCTCTTCCTTCTTAGTTTGAGCCATCAAGAGCTCCTTCAATTGCTTCACGTCGTTCTTCAAGGACGTGAGTTGATTGTTGTTGGGTTGAGTCTCTTGAAAGTTGACTCTTTTAACTCCACCTTCAGCTCCTTGGTGGGTGTACTTCTCCATGTGCAAGGCTTGCTTCTCAATGAAGTCCCAAGCCTCGTCAACCGCCATGTCCATGAATGTACCGGCGGAGAGTAGTTGGAGATTGAACTGGGTGCTTCCGTCCAGCCCTTTGAAGTAGATCTCCAACAACTCGATCTTTGGAATCCCATGATGTGGGCAATCCAAAAGGATATCCTTGAACCGCTCCCAAGATTTGGACAAGCTCTCCTTGTCCTTCATGATGAAAGCGTTGATCTTCCCTCTCATTTCAGCGGTCTTTGAGGGGGGAAAGAATTTGGTCAAGAATTCCGTAGTCATCTCCTCCCATGTGCTAATTTTTCCTGGGGGAAGAGATTGATACCAAGTAAGAGCTCTATCTTTTAAAGAAAAGTAGAAAGGTCTTAGCTTGTAGTTGTTGTTCTCAATTCTGGAAGGTCGCAAGGTTTCCATCAAGATCTCGTAGTTTTGAAGATGTTGATGCGGCGACTCCTTCTCTAGCCCTCCGAACTGGCACTGGCGAATCATGGCTAGAACTTGCGGTCGAAGTTCGTAGTCATGATCTGCTGGATCTCCTAGGTTCACTCCTGGACGCCTCAGTTGTTGGTTAGGGTCCATCCTTTGACCTAGGGTTTGTGGAATTCCTGCAAGAAGAACATCTCGGACTGGCATCCGAGGTGGAAGTACATCGGCCGGGGCGTCGGGTACTGGAATCTGCCTCGGTCGAGGATCAACTACTGGATCCTGCATCGGTCGAAGTAGAATCTGGTTCCGAATGGTAGCAATCTCAGCTTCGATTGCTGCAGTCCTGGTGCGATTCTCCTCTTTCTCTTGCATGAGTTCTTCCTTGCTGAGGCGCAGCAGCTCCTGCGTCTCTCTCAATTGGGCCGCAAGATCGCGATCGTCTTGTTGGGCCATCTTCGTTTCTCTCAAGCGTCTCTTGTATGTCTTTTCTGGTTCGGGATCGTAAGGAACGATTTCCTTTCCAGCGCGGGTTCTTCGCATATACCTAAGAAAGAACCTGAAAAAGTCACTCAAGTAGAGTGGTTAGACAAAACGGGGCAAATGCCCCAAGAGCAAACCGTACCGGCTCGGTCTAGACCAAGTCCCCGGCAACGGCGCCAAAAACTTGTTCGCTCCAAACGGTGTGTGCAAGCTTTAAATTTATAACCCTAGACTTAAGCTTAAAACAAGGATGCGAACCCGCAGTGTACGGGTCAATCGTAGTAAAAGCAAGAAAATTCCAGGGGTCGATCACAGGGACTCGGTGAAACAAAGTCAACACAGTATGCTACGTTAGTTCTAACCACAAGAGCGATTAACACAATCAAAGATGAATAAGATGTCAAATAAAGCAAGCATGTAATTCTAGGGATTAAAGCATCTAGTTGTGGTTCCAACTCAAGATCTATAGATAAGCGGACAAAGCTGAGATTTTTGCGTGGGGAAGGTGTTACTAAGTGGAGTAGATCACCGGGTAAGTCTCACTACGCACTAATCCTAAACCGCAACTCCTATTACCGGGTAAGTCTCAAGGAATTAAGATAAAGAACTATAACCTCAAACTAACACACCATCTAAGGGAATAGAATCAACCTTTACCGGGTAAGTCTCAGGCTAACTCACGAAGATGGGATGGAAGCACACTCAAACCCCAATAAAGGATAAACCTTTATTACCTACACTTATGATCGTTGATACACAAACTAAGGAATTACCGGGTAAGTCTCATCCTAAGCTTGCTTTGAACCAGGAAGGTGTAATAAGAATAGGATTTGGCAAACTCTAACACTTAACTCTCAGTTACGGATCAAATAAGTCACCTCGGTCAGAAGAATTCCACCCCGGCCGAGATGTTCGTCAACCGAACGAGATGCTTAGGGTTAAGATTAAAGACTCGAACTTTCAGGATCCTACTGGAATCTAAGATTTTTCTATCATTGTTTTTCCCACAACCTTCAGCCAATCACCCTAGAATCACACAAAGAAATTAGCCACTCATCATCATAATGAAAGTATTAAAATATATGGAAAGAAGGTGAATATTTGAACAAAGAAGAATTTAATGAAAAGACTTCAATAACTGAATCAAATATCACAACAAAGCGTTCTTTGGATAATAATCCAACAAGACAAGACAACAATTGAGGGAATTGAAGACAATCTTACAAAACCCTTCAATAAAGCTATAAAAGCTATGAACTTCAATCTTCCTTCAACCTTCAAAAAGGTTCTTCAAATCTCCCAACTTGGAGTAGGCTGCTGCTGCGTATTTTTCGGTGTAAGCCGGCTCTAAGCACTCTCCTGATTTGTGGAAAATCCAACCCTTTTTATAGGAAAATAACCCTCCAAAGATAATAAATCTTAGAAAGATATTCTCCCATAAATATAGGTAAAATATATGATTTTGCATATCTCCTTCCTTCCAAGAGCTCAGCCCAAAAATATAAGATTACTTTCCAAGTTTAAAAGATCTCCTTCAAGAATAAAATATTCTCGCCGCGTCCTAGGTTTTCGCCTCGGTCGAGTCGGCGTCCCTGGATCACCTCGGTCGAGATGAATCTCTGGTCAACCGAGGTGAGTCACAACTGAATGTGAAATCTCTCAAAACTGGCCCAAAGTAAATCCTTAATCCATGGCTATGCTTCCTGGATGTAGCTCCAAATGACTCTTGACTTCTTTTGCTCCTTTTTGATGCAAAACGTACCATATTACCTGCAATTACAACGAAACTAGGTGTAGACCTCGATTCTCGCAAAGGTAGATGAAATGGCAGTAAAATCACATAATGTATATACAAACATGCAGATTATTGAAGATAAAGCGTTCAAACAAACCCCAAAATATAGACTATAATTCATGCTATCACCGTCAATATAGCAAAAATGTGAATGTTGTGCTAACCTTTCAAGCATTTGATCGATGAAGGGTAGTGGGAAGTGATCCTTCCTCGTCGCGTTGTTTAGCTTGCGGTAGTCTATGCACATCCGCCATCCTATTACGGTTCGGGTAGGAATGAGTTCGTTATTCTTGTTGGTGATGACCGTCATTCCTCCCTTCTTCGGAACCACTTGAACCGGACTCACCCACTTGCTATCGGAGATAGGGTAGATGATACCTGCATCAAGCAATTTAAGAATTTCCTTCTTGACAACCTCCTTCATGGTCGGATTCAACCGCCTTTGAGGTTGTCGCGAAGTCCTAAAGTCCTCTTCCATTAATATCTTGTGCATGCATAGGGAAGGTTTTATTCCTACTAAGTCCTCTATAGTATATCCTAAAGCTTTTCTATGTTTCCTAAGGACAACCATGAGCTTACTATGTTCATCTATGCTTAAGTCGGAACTAACAATAACCGGAAAGGTAGAATTAGGTCCAAGAAATGCGTACCTTAGATGAGTAGGAAGTGGCTTTAGTTCCATGACTATCGGAGTTTCCAATGGTTCTTGAGGAGTATCCGATACTTCCTTAGAAGTGTCTAAGGGTGTAGAAGGTATGGGAGAAGAATCAAAAGAAGTTGAGGAATAGACACAATTACCTTCGGGATCACCCAAAATTTCGGCCTCTCTGACTTCTCCACGGCCGTGGTTTTGGGCGTGGAAAGTGAATACGGTTGCTCTGTTCTCTCCACGACCGTGTAACCCTCTGGAGTGAGCCACGCTTTTGTTGGTGAAATCCACGGCCGTGGAATATAGTGTATGGCCGTGGATTCGTACGTTCTCTGCCTCGTCGTGGAGTTTCTCAAACTCCTCTTCACACACTTCTTCTTGTGCTTCTAAGGCTTCAATTGCCTCATTGCACTCCTCTTCTTCCCCTATATCCATTAGACTCATAGTAATAACCTTTTGCAAAGGATCTTTGAAGAGAATAGCACTTACCTCCTCTCTAGACAACCCTTCTTCATCTTGGATGTTGAATATATCCTCATCAAAGATTGGTTCCTTCACTAGAGTGGAAAGAACGAACTCTACCTTCTCTTCTCCTATGTCAAAGGCGAGTCTAGCATTCTTGCAATCGACTATGCAGCCGGATGTTGCAAGAAACGGTCTTCCGAGAATGATCGGGACCGGACTATCTGCAGGAATGTCAAGCACACAAAATCTATAGGAACATAGAATTTACCTAGCTTGACCGGAACGTCTTCAACAATACCGACGAGACGAGTTATGGATCGATCCGCCATGTACAACGTCATCTTCACCGGTTTAGGGTCGCCTAAACCGATCTTCCTACATAATGCAAGTGGTATGATGCTCACACTTGCTCCCAAGTCACATAATGCATCATATGTGACATCTCCCACTCCTATGGGAATGCAAAATGACCCCGGATCCTTTAGCTTTGGGGGCATCTTCTCTTTCATGGTCTTGATGAGATCCGAAGAATCCGAACTCATCTTAACCTCACCGAAATCCTCTAGCTTTCGCTTGTTAGAGAGGATTTCCTTTAAGAACTTGCCATAAGCCGGCATACCTACAATAGCATCAATGAAAGGTATGTTAATATGCAATTTGCTCATGAGTTCTATAAACTTACCGAATTGCTTGTCTAGACGCGCTCTTGCTCTAGATTGCGGGAACGGTAGGGGAGATTTGTAAGCTAGAGGAGGAACGTAGACATCTTCCTTCTCCTTCCCCTTTTCTTTCTCTTTCTCAACGGGGACTTCTACAAACTTGGGCTGCGGGTCGGTAGTTGTGACTCCGCTCCTAGTTGTGATTGCCATCACCCTTCCTTTTGGGTTGTCCTACGTTTTTCCTGGAAGTTTCCCTTGATTCCTAGGAACTTCCTCCGCATGGCTGAACATTTGGTTTTCTAAAACCTTTTGGGCTTTATCAACCTTAGTAATGTGATCATCAACCTTGATGATGCGAGTCTCCAACCCTTGAAGCTTCCCCAAAATCGTTTCCAACATGGGATCGGGCTTCTCCTTCCCCGAAGTGCTTCCACCATTAGATGTTTGCCCCTGGCTTTTCAAAGGAGTGGAAGAAGAGGAAGGTGGAGTTAGTGAATTTCCTGAATTGAAAGGATAAGAATTACCGGAATTTTGTTGATTGGAGCGCCAATTGTTGTTGTTTGAACCCCTATTGTTGTTCCAATTGTTGTTCCGGTTGTTGTTGTTGTTGTTCCAATTATTCCGGTTGTTGTGCCGGTTGTTGTTGTTGCGGTTTGTATTCTCACCACCGTTGTAGTTATTGTTGTTGCCTAAATAACCCACATCTTTTCCTTGTTGCTTCGGAAAGTTGGTCTTGATAGCTTCCTTCAACTCTTTAATCTCGTTGTTGAGAGAAAAGATTTGAGATTGAGCTTCGTGTGTTAGTTTTGCTCCTTGATCCACACGATTCCCCTCCACTTTCTGGTGAGAATACTTCTCTATGACTCGCGCTTGCTTCTCAATGAAGTCCCAAGCGTCATCTTCTCTCATGTCCATGATTGTACCACATGAGAGGGATTGGAGCTTGAATTGTGTCTCCACATCCAGCCCCTTATAATATATCTCCAATAGTGCAAGCTTGGATATGCCATGATGAGGGCAATCCAATAGCAAATCCTGAAATCTTTCCCAAGATTGAAACAAACTTTCGTTAGATCTCATAGAAAATGCGTTAATCTTACCTCTTAGCTCCGCCGTTTTGGATGGAGGAAAGAACTTAGTGAGGAACTCCGCGGAAAGATCCTCCCATGTCTCAAGCTTTCCACTTGGAACAGCTTGATACCAAGACAATGCTTTCCCCTTCAAGGAGAAGAAGAAAGGCTTGAGTTTGTAGCTGTTGGTAGTTGCATTCTTAGGCTTCATTGTCTCCATCATAATCTCAAAGTTTTGTAGATGTTGGTGTGGAGATTCAACACTTATTCCACCAAATTGGTTTTGGCGAACAATGGTAATAACTTGAGGGTTGAAGCTAAACCCTTGCACATCATCAGCATCAAAGTTCACACCTAAACGGCGTTGTTGCTGCGTTGGGTCCATCCTTTGGCCAAGAGTTCTTGGCTCCTCATCCACGCGTTCGACCCTTGCGTTCCTAGGTGGAACACGGCGATTTGCAGCTGGCCGTGGATAGAATGGATTCACATTGATCGTGGGATCAATTTCCTCTAATGGTGGCATGGAGGAGTCGCTATCCTCATTAGATGAGTTGGCTCTAACCGATCTTCCCGGTCTCCTCCTTTTCTTTTTCTCCTTAAGGTTGTTTATTTCCAACCTCATTTGGAACATCATGTCCGTTAGATCATCAACCTTCATTTGATGACGATCCGTTTCTTCCCTACGAGTCTTCTCACTCCATTGGAGTTGAGCTTCCTTTTCCGCTAACTCCGATTGGAGATCACGTTCTCTTTCTTCAGCCATTTTCTTTTCCTTACGCTTTCTCCTTAAAGTCCTCTCAAGCTCTTGATCAAGAGGTAAGAGGTCTTCGTTATTCTTAGACCTGCGCATACACTTGAAAAGATATTAAATAACAAGGGAGAAGCTCCCAAGCTTGACAACCGATAACCGAATTCGGCCTAGACCAAATCCCCGGCAACGGCGCCAAAAACTTGTTCGCCACTTAGCGTGCGTGCAAATAAGCTTTAATTATAAAACTAGAAATCAAGCAAGCGAACCCGTAGTGTACGGATCGATATAGTTAAGCAAGAATTCCATAGTATCGAACACAGGGATTTGGGGGGTTAAATCCAGTTATAGATTATCAAGCAAGTAAATGTATGAAGCTTTTCAAATTATTGGGAAAACAACAATCCTACAGATCCAGGAATCCAGCTGTGGCAATCGACTCAAGATATACTAAAGATATAAGGACAGAGTTGAGGTATGCAAAGGTATACGAATGTAAGGCAATGTACGGTGAAGTTCCAAGACCTTATATGATTCACCTAAAGGCACTCTCTATAAAGGTTGTTGAGGCTTCAGTATAGAAAGATTCTAAAGGTAAACATTAACGTCAAATACCCAAACTTGTAATCCAAGGATCAAGACTAACTTAACCGATTAAGGTTGTGACACTTGAAATCGAGGTAGAGGTTGTTGAGGCTTCACTACTACCTAGAAAGGTAAGCCAAGACTAAGTTAAAGCAAATCTTTAACTTTGGATTAAAGTAAAAGCAAATTCGTAAACTAACACAAAATCACGGGTAGTTCTTGAGTTCCACGGCCGTGAAAGCTCAAGAACAGACCGTGGATTAGGGTCGTCGGCGATTCTCTCTAACTCTCAGGGTCCAATCTGTTTACGATCGATCTATCATCATCTAAGCCACAACTATCAACCCTTCACCTTAGAATTGCTAAAGGGTTTTAGCCAACAACAGTCATATTGATATCAAATTCAAGATTTAAAAGAATGAAAGATGAAAACTTCCGAAAACCTTGAATAAATCTCAAATCAATCTCAAATCCACAAATCAAGAACACTAATGTCAATAGTTTCGGAATAACACAAACAATCACAATTCTTAGATAGGAACGAAGAACGGGATGTCAATCCGTCTTCTAATCAAACCTAAAGATGAAGCGTAATCTCTTTACGAACAAGTCTTCCAAATCTTCACTCCTTCCGTCAATCCGGAAATCTCAATAGCAAAGCGCAAATCTCTCAATGACGATCTCCGCAAAAGCGTAAAACTAGGGTAAGCCGAAGTGTAAGCGAAGGTGACGGAATCTCTCTTCTTTCATCCTTTTATAGGGTATGATAAAATATTGGCCCGGCCCATTGCGTAGAAGATCGTGGCTTAAAATATTGCGTAAAAGATCACCAAGATCACGGTCGTGGAAGGATTCCACGCCCGTAATTTAGAGCGTGGAATTGGGTCACGGTTTGTCACAACCCTCCACGGCCGTGTAAGTTGCTGGAATGCACCATGCTTCTCTTGCCAAGGTTCCACGGCCGTGGACTAGAACGTGGAATCTAGTGCGGCCGTATTTTAGAGCGTGGTTTAGAGGTAGATCGTAATTTTCCTTAGCTTCGTGCTATTCTTCAAGTTAACACCATCCTTAGCTCCTAGAGATGTCCTCAACCCTTGGACATGCTCAATCAAACTCCATTCTCTCTCAATCCGTTCGGATTTAGCTCTTAATTGCCTACAATCAACACAAAGCTTATGTAGACCTCTATATCGACAAAATAGATAAACTAACTCACAAATACTTCAATGCTTTATCAATGACTACCAATATGGATGAAATACACTTAGAAAACGTGCCTAAAATATCACAATATTTCATGCTAACAGTGGTTGGGAGTTGCGCCCGACCGACATCCTGTTCTATAATTGGTTTCAGGACAAAGACACATGTGTTGACATCACTGGTACATCTCCTTTCTCTTCGCATGTCCTTTCAAACTTCATTCCGGGTAAAGCTGTGAGGGTCGCTGCTGATAACAAGAGGAAGAAGTATGCGGAGGTTTGTAGCTCCATGGGGTATCACTTTCTCCCCCTTTCCTTTTCCACGTTTGGCGACTTGGGTGATGACGCGGTGAAACTTCTTAAAAGGTTGGGCTCGGTTGCTAAAGAGTTGCCCGGATATAGTAGGAGTACTTGCTTTATTTTGACTAGGATTGCGTTTACCATTCAAAAAGGATGCGGAGCCCAACTTGTTAGTCGGCTCCCATCCAGCGGCATGTAATGTGTTTTACCTTCGTTTATAATAATAATAATAATAATAATAATAATAATAATAATAATAATAATAATAATAATAATGAATTTTATCTTTATTGAATGAGATTAATGATTTCATTCAATGATTCCATTCAATGATTCCATTCAAACCAAACAAGAAAAAATATCATTGACCTCAGTGAATCCATTCCTAAATATAACCAAACATAAATAAAAGTAACCATTTCCGTTTCCTTTCCTTCGTTTCTTCATTCCGTTTCCGTTTCTCTTTACGTAACCAAACGGGCCCTAACGCTAGTGTTTTTGCCTTCACTGCCAAACACAGTAGCTTAATTTGAGGATAGAAAATCATAGCTTAATTTTAGCACAAGAATTACATCATATCATAAAGACCTAAGAATAATGAAACACATTGATCACTAATCACCCAAAATCTTACTAAGAATCACAAAGTGAATTACTCTTAAGCTGTGACAATTTAGTATATTCAATCGTCAAACAAAGTGATTAATTATTATAGGACCATGCTATAAGTTACGTAACTGCATTCCTTTATGTCGAGTTGGAGAAAACAAAGACAATACTTGTCGTATACGTGAGTTGTATCTTCTTGTGTTTCAAGAGTTCCGAGGTGAACAGACCGACAAATCCAAAAGCAAGACACACATATACTGCTAAGCACAAGGTTGAGAGAAGGGTACGAAGTGAAGGTTGTTGATGCGTAATAAAAAGGAGAAAATTGAGAGCAATCAAACGGAATATGATGGAACTTTTTGCAGATGGGTGATGAATTATGAATCACTGGTGGAAAGTTGGTAAGAAAGAAGAAAGGTATCGAGAAGATTAAGGGAGTAGGGTAACTTTTTTTTCTAGAATACAAACAAAGCCCCTAATATTAACAATTAAAATAAAAAGATAAATAAGGTGTGAAGAGAATCTTAATTAAGCATTTAAGGTAACAATTAAAAATAATTAATATTTTCAAATATATTAATTAGGCTAAAATAAGGAAACTAGTTAATGAAATTTGGTAACTATATATTTGAGATGTAGAACCCCTTTATTATTCTCAACCACCGAATCTGCTATTTCTCTCTTCTTCTCCAATTGCCAGACTCAGCCTTTCTTCAGCCTCCACATCCGACGTGATTGACGCCGCTGCGGTCGCCGCCTTGCTCAGGGAGTAATCAATTGTCCAGCCACCCTGTAGAACGGAGACGCTTGGTGTTGTTGCCTCTGCCACAAACCGACACCGACAGATCCGCAGGAACCCATATTGCACGGCCGCCATGTCCAACTGCAAGAATAGAGGGTACCGGCCGGGTATCGGTTGTGAGTGTCGGTCCTTATGTCGCCGCCAACGCCGATGAGACTACCGTCACCTCAGCTTGCCGGCCATCAACCACTCTCCACTTTTTTCGATAGTTCAGTGAGTAGTTTTGGGTAGGTGAGACTTCTACAGTATTTTGACTAACTTTAGTCGCCATAGTCAAGTATGATATATTCGGATAGAGGTTGATTATGTACAGCTTTGTGTTTGCATGTACATAAGTTTGTAGTATATGGTGATTATGTACATATTTGTGTGTACATATATCATGTCGTCGATTTGAATATGTACAGTAGAACAAAATATGTTGTTATACAGGCTTCTGTTTGTGTTTGCATGTACATATGTTTGCAGTCTCTGTGATTATGTACATATTTTACCGCAAAAATGTTTCTAACTAACTGTATATGTACATATATTTCCAGTCTCAGGCGATTATTTACACATGTTGCTGCGGAAATCTCAATATCGTCGCTATGGATGAACGCAAGTTGGAAAGGACGAAGATTTCGGAAAATATTTGATTTCATTAATAAATGTAGATATTTTGATTCCCGTAATAAATGGAGAGATAAAGATATTTACTTTCCCGTTTGTAATAATTAGTTTCTTAATAAATGGAGAGAGAGATATTCTGATTTCCTTAATATCCGCTTTTTATTTTAATAAATCTTTTTTATATAATGTGGAGGGGCCTATTTTGTACTCATTATTAACTTGGGGCTCTTTATATGCTAATGGTTACAAAATATACATACTTTCCCATTTTACCCAAAGATATTCAGAGAGAACGAGAAGGCGATGGATTTTGTGTTAATGTCCCGGTGCCCTGGAGGACATATGAACGTTACAGTGCTCATACGTTGGTTACTTATTTCTAATTTATATTCGATTTTTGTTTCTCATTTAAGCATGAAGTGGTGAATACCATTAACATTAGAGGTGTGGCCGGTTCAAACCAAACCGCCGAACCGGCGGTTTGTGAACCGGCGCAAACCGCCGGTTTGACCAAACCGGCGGTTTAGGTTTGCCGGTTTGGTTGAACCGGCGGTTCAAACTGGTGGTTAACCGCCGGTTTGAGCCATTTTTTTATTTTTTTTTAATTTTTTTTTTGGCCAAACCGGCGGTTTGGCAAAAAAAAAGAGACGTTGACGTCTCTTTGGCCCACAACGGCTATTAGCCGGTGGGCCCCACTTTCCAACGGCTATTAGAGCCGTTGGATGTTTAAATTTATTTTAATTTTTTTTTGTTTTGTATTATTAGTTTAATTAAAAAAAAAAATTAATACCCACAATTCCTATAAATACCATACAATTATTCCATTTAACTCACACCAACATTCTCATCTATCTACTACTACTCTCAATCTCCATCTCGTATTCTCGATCTTTCGAAATGACAAACCCGGATTACCCAAGCGACTACGACTTCACTCCGACTCCCGCTTTCTTTCCTAACACACAAGAAAGCGAGACTCAACCGCCGGATTCGGAAATGTCACAAGTTCCACAAGGTGAAGGGCCATTCCGACAAACCCCTCCACCGAAAATGCTCACCTCCGACATATTCACCAAACATTACAAGAAGGGTCCGGTGATGGACGATCATTGCCAAGTTACGTGCAATTATTGTCCGAAGGTGTACAAGTGGAAGGCGAAGGGCGGATACGGGACTTTGCAAACCCACATGCAAAAGACTCATCCGGAGAAACTCGGAATATCACGGGGACAAACTCAATTGTCCCACGGGTTTGCATCCT
Source organism: Fagopyrum homotropicum (assembly GCA_033239125.1). Lineage (NCBI taxonomy): Eukaryota > Viridiplantae > Streptophyta > Magnoliopsida > Caryophyllales > Polygonaceae > Fagopyrum > Fagopyrum homotropicum. The sequence continues at coordinate 12,676,476 of BSWB01000007.1, forward strand.
CTTCCTCTCAATCTTCTTTATTTAATTATAATCATGTTGATGAATCTTTAGGATTAGCCAACTTAATTGCATCCGAAGCTTTTCCATTTTCTTATGCGGAATTTATTAATGTAAGAGAATATAACACTACTTATCTTCAACCGGCTTATAAACCAACTTCTCGTAAACAAGTTTCGAAATTAGTTTCTCATTCTTATGAACAAAAAAAACAAAAAATTCTTACGGTTTTACAATCTTTTTCGCATCAAGTTTCAATTGTAGTGATATTTGGAGTACTTTATCACAAAAACATTTTTACATGGGCATCACTTTACATTTTATCGATAATGATATGTACTTGCATAAATTTGTTATTGCATATCGACATTTTAATGAAAGACATAGTGCCGCCAACATTGCTAATTTAATAAAAACGGTTTTACAAGAATTTAATTTACAAAATCGTGTTTTTTCATACTCATTTGATAATGCTTCCGCTAACACCCTCGCCGTTAATTATTTAGTGGGAAATGCGGGTCAACTTATAAAAACTTCTTTTACTCACCAAAGATGTGCATGTCATATTTTAAATTTAAGTGTTCAAGATGGCCTAAAAGTTTTACATGAAATGTTAGAACCTATAACCGATGTAATTGAACATATTTGGCATTCAACCGAATTAAGAAGAAAATGGAGATCAACTTGTATTGAAATTTTTTTTTCCTCCGATTGCTTTTTCGAAAGATATTGGAACTCGGTGGAACTCAACATATAAACTACTTACTCAAGCTATTCGTTATAAAGATGTTTTACAAGAATTTTCTTCACAATTTATTTCTTGGTCTATTTTAGATGATGAAAGTATTTGACAAACTTGTTTTGATATTTGTAGTGTTTTAAAAGTTTTTAGTGATGCTACTAATACGTTAAGTTATGTTTACATTCCTACTTCTTGTTGTTTTTTTAGAAATAGCCGTAAATGTTGCCGAGGCTTTACAAACCGGTTTAGGTTTAGAGTCACTTAAATATGCTACGGCCGAAATGAAAACAAAATGGCTAAAATATTATGATGACGTTCCCGTAGTTTATCTTATTGCCGCCGTTTTCGATCCTAGACTTAAAATTGATGGTGTTACGGAATTTTTAAATGCTTATTATGAATGTTTAGGTTTATCTACTATTAAGAACGTTAATAATATTATTAGTAATGTTCGTGTTGAAATTGGTAAATTACTTACTTTATTTGAAACTAATGCTAGTGCTAGTGCTTCTACACAAACAACTCCTCTACCCTCTTCTTCTTCTCCTTCTATTCTTTCTAAAGCTAGACAAATTTTATCTAAAAGAACTAAAACACCTAGACATTCATCCGCAAGTGCGGAATTTGAAGATTTTCTAACTACTCCTTTTAGTTTTGATGGTGATATTGATAGTTTTGAAGTTTTACAATATTGGAAGAAGATGGCCCCAAAGTATCCAACATTAGCCAAGATTGTGCAACAAATTATGGCCGTTCCCGCATCAACGGTGGCCGTGGAGCAAGCTTTTAGTCAAGGAGGAAACATGCTAAGCTACAAGAGGAGTCAATTGAAGCCCGATAAATTGGAGGCTCAAGTATGTGTTCAAGATTGGATAAGGGCGGAGAGGAGGCAACAACGGAATGCACCCGCTTATTATAGATCATCGGATTCCAACTCCGATGATCCGGCCACTACTTCCGAGTCCGAGGCGCAAAGGTAAGGGGGTTACGAAAACAACTCGGAAGTTCGAAAAAAGGTAAGTAAAGGTAAGAGAACTACGTAGGCTTTGATTCCTCTTAAACCCCAAGAGGATACGTAGGCAACCGGGAAACCGGTTCAAGCCCTTTCCTTTTTTTTTTTTTTTTTTTTTTTTTTTCCATTTAATTCTATTCAAAATTTCAAATACTAATGTAAATATGTAATAAAAAAAATTGAATGTATAAAAAATTTAGCTTGCTTTATTTTATTGTAGACTTGTAGTTAGTAATTTTTTTTACTATGTAATTATTTTATTCAATGTATAAAAAAATTTGGTTTGCTTTGTTGTATGTTAGTTAGTAATTTTATTTTAGTTGCTTCTTTCTTTTATTGTAGTTAGTAATTTCTTTTACTATGTAATTAGTTTATTCAAAAGCTAATGTAATTGAAAAAAATTCAATGTATAAAAAATTTGAGTTTGATTTGTTGTTTTTTGTTAGTTATTTTATTTTAGTTGCTTTCTTTTATTTACTTACTAATTCTATTTAAATGCTATTGTAAAAAGAAAAAAATTCTATGTATAAAATATAAATTATAAAAACATAGTTATGTAAAAAATTCTATGTATAAAATATAAATTGTAAAAAAAATTATATGTATAAAATATAAAATAAAAAATGAATAAGTTTTTAATTAATATATATTATATTAATATATATTATTATTATTTTTTTTTAAAATTCATGTGCCAATCCGCCAAACCGGTGGTTTGGCAAACCGCCGGTTTAGGTTAAACCTAAACGGGCGGTTCAAGATTTGCCGGTTTAGGTTTGCGACCCACCTCTAATTAACATATGCTGACGTGGCTTGAAGAAATATTTTCGAAATGGAGATCCCACAATTAATACCAATAAATCATTATTTTAAGCCATCAAATTCTTTGTTTTTATATTTCTTTTTTTTAACGATATCACAAGGAAAAATACATAAATCTTTATTTTTTAAGCCATCAAATCATATCCCTTACTTTTATTTAGATAATTAATTTTCATTTTTTATCATTAACCAATTTTTTTTCCTTATTTTTTGTTATTAACAACAAATTAGTGGCTCAATTTTAATTATTTTAGTTAACTCAATGGTTCCATTTTATTGTTTGTTTACGTATCTATATATAATTACTTATTGGTTTTGATTAACAATTTTTTAGTATAAACAAAATGTTTGCTTTTCATTTATTGTTTGTTTACGTAAAGATTTTTGAAAGAATTTTGTGAGGTAGACTTTTTTTTTTTATAAGTTTTTGTTTTGTGTATCCCTCTAAACTTTTACACTCTAATTGACTTAACACTATTACTCTATTAGGAGTATATATACTAAATGAGATTATGGTATGTGTCTAGTTAGTAGATGAACAACTAAAAAAAACTTACTTACCAAATATACATATTTGGATCACCTTGCACGATTTGGACTACAGGTTCTGGTCCCATCACATGCTGGCGAAAATAGGCTCAGCTTTTGGTACTCCCATTCTCACAGATACCTACTCAGCAAACCAGGAACGACTGGGATACGCGCGTATCCTGGTGGATATTAAGGCTTCCCGCTCCCTTTTGCGTGAGGTTACCTTGACTAGGTCGGATGATACTTCCTATGTCCAGAAAGTTACTTACGAGTGGCTGCCTCCCCGATGCTCGTCTTGCTTGACGTTTGGACATAGCTGCAGTGGAACGAAGGAGCTCCCTAGTAGCTTGCAGACTACGAAACCCAAACCCTCTTACCTCACAAAAAGGAGAATCCCTAACCCCAACCCTAAACCCATCTTACCAACCCCAGATGTATCAATGAAGATCCACCATAAGCCAGTGGTAGCAGTTGCGGGTGCTGCCCCGTTAAACCACCTATCCCCTCAAACCAGCATTTCCATTAACCCTGAGACTAACCCTAGTGTTGTGGAACCCGTCTTTTCTGACAAACCAACACATCAATCCTCATCAAGTCAACCCTGCCCTCCGGAACCCAATCTTGGGGTTCAAAGTGCCTCTGTCTCTCCTTCTGCCCAGGCAGCTATACACCCTAAGCAGGCATGCCATGCTGTAACACACCAAACTTCTGGCTTGCCAACCTCTCCTAGCACATTACCTATACCAAGCTCCTCTCTCCTCCCACCAAGCCCAAATACCCTTCCCTCTGACCTTCCACCGATAGCAAGTGCTACCATGGACAACACTACATCCCTTAATGATAATTAAAATATGTTCGTGGAACATCAGGGGATTGAATGACCCTGCAAAACAAAGAGCAATACAATCTCTAGCTAAGAAGCAAAATATTGACCTCTTGGCTATCCTTGAGAAGCGCATCTTAAAATCTCTCTTTCCCTCCTGGAACCATGTCTCTAACGGTTCCCTTTCTCACAACTGTCGAATTTGGGTCTGGTGGAACCCGGCAAAGCTCCACCTATCCACATTCATCAAACAGACCAGATTATCCACTGCTAGTTATCAAACCCCTTGCTTAACCCGAACCAATCTACCAAGGCCGAGATATCCTTTGTTTATGCACATAACTCACCTGATGATCGACCAGACCTTTGGTCCACCATTTCCACCCTAAGGCTATGTACTCAATCCAAATACCCCTTGGGCCTTGCTTAAAGACTTTAACGTCACCCTATCCTCAAATGAGAAGACAACTAACAACATACCAACAATAACGCAGACCTCTGATGAGATTGCAACGTGCTTTCAACAAAACCAGCTCTCGGATCATCCCTATTTTGGGGGTAAGTTTACTTGGAATAAAAAGCAGATCGGTTCTCGAATATGAAGTAAGCTTGATCGTATTATCACCAACAATGCATGACACTCTACTTTCCCCCCCAGTCCAAGGCCCACTTTTATCTTGCGGATGTGTCTGACCATTCACCGGCCCTCCTCTTCACTAAGACGGTTGATGTTAAGAGAAACGTCCCTTTTAGATTTAATAATGCTTGGATCAACCATGAGAATTACCAAGAAAGTGTGAAGAGGGCTTGGGAAAATGAGGTTGACGGTAACCCCAATGTATAAGCTTACAAGGAAGCTCAAGCTACTTAAACCAATCCTCAAGAAATTTTCCAGTGTTAAGCTTGAAGAACTCCACACAAATATCCAAGACCATCGAAGGCTCCTCCATGACACCCATATTAGATTACAATCGAACCTCCAAAACGCCACTTTCCAGGAGGAAGAAAGGAGACAATCGTTCGCTTTGCATGAATGTTACAATGACCTGCACACTACGATGACCCAGCTATCCAAGGCAAACTGGATTGCCCATGGAGACCAATGCTCTTCATACTTCTTCCGGGGTATTAAAACTTGTAGATGCGCCAATAACATCAAAGCCATTCGCACCACAAATGGAACCATTTCCAATGATCTGGATACCATTGATACTACCTTTGTCAACCACTTTAGGCATGTCCTTAACCCACCAAACCTGCCTACCCTTACCATGGATGATGTTGCTTCTCTGAACTTGATGGTGACTCCTGACGAGATCAAGAAGGCTCTCTTTAGTATTGGGAACAAAAAGGCGCCGGGACCGGATGGCTACAACTCCAAATTCTTCAAATCGGCCCGGGATACTACACATAATGACTTCACCAATGCAATCCAGGACTTCTTTTCACATGGAAGGCTCCTGAAGCAGGTCAATCATGCTTCTATCTCTCTTATTACTAAACATGATTGTCCTCTTCCCCCTCTGATTACAGGCCCATATCGTGCTGCAATACCATCTACAAGACAATCTATAAAATCCTCTTGGCGCATATCAACTCTATCTTGCCTAGCATCATCAGTTTCAACCAAAGTGTGTTTGTTTCCAACAGATTAATCAAGCACAACGTGCTCATCTGTCAAGAGATGTTCAACAAATATGGAAGGAAGCATATTTCCCCTAGGGCTGCTATAAAGGTGGATATATCGAAAGCGTTCGACTTTGTCAACCACAAGTTCATCCTCCATTGCCTTCATAAAATGGGCTTCCCGGATCACTTTGTTGGGATGATCAACGAATGCATCTCAACTGCCACGTTGTAACAGTCAAAAATCAAATATGGCCTAATCGGGAATTTTAGGAAGTTAAACGGGTTTAACGGAATTAAAACCGTCTTAACAAGAGATCGATACCTAGATGATATAAACCCGGTGTTATTTGGAGCATTTGGGAGCTTCAATTAATAAAAATGCAGTTGAGAAAAATGATCAGGACATCGGACATGTCCTAGATATGAAAAAACATAGAAAGGCAAAACGGCCAAAAGAGTCGCTATTTCGTTTCTTAGCGGCTAAGAAAGACGGCTTAGGAATATGCGTTTCTCGAGACAATTGCGGAATAATTATCCATACAATATTCCAGATTTATTATTCCAATTTCGAGAAGTTTGGAGAAAGGGGCTTAAACCGCTTTCGGATCGGTGAAAGGATAATTATCGACTCCGCTAAAGGATAATTATCGTGTTCGCTATAAATAGCGGAAATAACGTTTATTAATTCATTTCCTTTCACGTTTTCTCGTAAAAGCTCTGATTTCTCTCAATCTTCAAACTCAGATCTACTCTCCGTTTCTAATCCGATTTCAAATCCGTTTGAGTTTTTGGATTCCTCTCTTCATTCTCTTCATTTTGGTACCGAGTTTCTACATTTCCGCGCAAGAGAAGGCCTGGTCGAGCATATATGATACTAGGGAGGTTCTGTCGCTCAGATTCCGGTGAATTTGATGGTGTCCGAGCGTAGCCTGCGTCGTTGTGATTCCGAATCTTCTTTCGGATCGTCAATCGGGTTAGTAACGAATAAGTTATGAATTTATTCGTTTTCCGTATTGCGATTTGACCTAAATTGACCTTAGGCTTGTCAAAATGGATAATTGGAAATTCCATTATGCTCGTTACATTATTCTGGTGATTATGGGCTGTTTGTTTGATGAGATTTGATGACAGGTGGGTTCAGAAATTGCCTGCGGGCAAAACGTTGTTCTGGCGAAATTTAATTAATTAATTAAAGGTTAATTAATTAAATTGGGATTCTAGAAAATGCTATAAGCTAATTAAATTCAAAGGAATGAATTTAACTGGTGTTTGAAGCGAGAAGTTTAATATGAGGAATATGATATTCTCCGCAGGTGTTGTTGAAGGTTTTGGTTAACTATAACTTAGTTCTTTGTGAGCGTATCCAAGCACGATAAAGGAGGATAGTCCGAGTGGGAAACGGACTCAATAGTTGGTTTGCGAGGTTTTATTGTTCTTACCTACGAGGTAAGTGTATATGAATTACACTTGCTTAATATATGTTATGTATTTAATATGCTATGATTTTATGCATGCTTGAGTGTATATATATGTTTGTTATGATTGTATGCATGCTTATATGTATATGAGTGAGACGATGATGATGACTTGATATTCCTTACGAAAGCATGCATGAGGTAAATGAGATGATAGTGGAAAGAATGTGATGAAAGAATATGATGAAAGCATGAAATTGAGTTATGATATGAAAGTGATAATATAGGATGGTAATTGATTAATTAGCCCAACTGGGTCCCGCACGGGTTTCTGGGGGACGAGGTCGCTACCTGATCTACAGGGGGCCTCAGAGGTCGCTACCTTATCTACAGGGGGCCTCAAGATAAGAAAAATAGTCCAAGATCGCAACCTGATCTACATGGGGTCTTAGGACAAGATGGCTGAGGTCGCTACCTGATCTACAGGGGGCCGAGGACGCTATCGGGTTGGCCAACCGAAAGAAAAAAAAAGAAAGAAAGAAAAGAAATACGAAAGCAATGAGAAAATATATCGTACGATCAGTTGGAGCTAGTTAGTTAATTATCACCTATGCATCGATGCAATCGAGTCTAGCATGTTATATGTTATGTTATGATTATTTATATGTGATGAGATGATATGAGATGTTTATATGAGATGGTATGTTTATATGTGATGTGTGATAACATGCTTGAATGTTTATGTGAAATGTGATGTGAATGGTTGTGGAATTATATGTGAATGTGGATATGTATGCATTGATCGGCTTTGAAATGTGAGGAAGGGTATAGAGTGTCCTTTGTGGACGGGATATTAGATACTTATATATATTGGGAGAGTGCGATTTGTATACCCTTACTGAGCGTGTGGCTCATTGTTGTTATATCCACATATTTTTCAGCTACTCAGACTCGGCCTGATCAAGGCAAGGACATTGGACCCAACACCTGGATTTGAGATCATATCAGGTGGGCTGTTATGGGATGCTACCGCCTAGGATGTTTTGTGTGGTTTTAAAACAGTTGTGTTTTGGTTAAACGGAGTTTATGACATATGTTAGTATGTATATATGTTGTGAATATGGTTGTAAGATAAAGTTTTAAAAATTTACGTTTTCCGCTTTTCCGCTTATTGTTTTAAACATGGTTAATTAATTGGTAATCAACTAGAAATGAAAATAGGTGTCACACACGTTCTCTGTCAACATAAATGGTTCTCTTAGTGGGCACTTTTTTGGGCGTCGGGGATTGCGACAGGGTTGCCCACTCTCTCCACAACTCTTCGTTATTTCCATGGAGTACCTAACCAAAATGATTCAGAAGAACACTTCGAGCCCAGAGTTTAAATACCATCCCAAGTGCTCCTCGCCCATTATTACTCACCTTACCTTCACTGACGACATACTGCTACTTTGCAGAGGCGATCTCCCTTCCATCAAGATCCTGAAAGACATGCTTGATGATTTTGATGTTTCCTCTGGACTCAAGATTAAACCTGCCAAATCCCTTCTCTTCATTGGAGGGATGAATGATACTGAGATTGGTAGAGCGGCAAACATCACAGGAATGACCATCGGGACTCTATCTTTTCTCTATATGGGTGTGCCTATTGGCAGCAGAAGGCTGCAGATTCAAGATTATCTCCCCTTGATTCACAAGGTCATAAAACGCATCCAATCCCGGAGTGCTAAGGCTCTCTCTTATGCAGGTAGAGCACAACTAGTTAAGTCAACCCTCTTCTCCATTAATCAGTATTGGAGTTCCATGTTCTTGCTCCCGGATAAGGTCATTAGTACGATTAATGGCCTCATCCGTTCATACTTCTGGTCTGGTGTTGAGAATAGTAGAAGATCTCTTGTTGCTTGGTCAGTGATCTGCTCCCCTAAAGTTAAATGTGGTCTTGGCTTCCCGGATCTTTATACTAGGAACAAGGTTGCCCTTGTTCGTCTTATCTATGATATTAATAGGAGTGGAAGTAACATCTGGTCCCAGTGGATTCCCAATCACCTGATTAAGGGATGCAGATGTATTTGGAGATGCAGTCCCAAGCCTCACCACAACGCCTTTTGGAAAAACCTGCTCAAAATCAAAGATGAAATCCCTATCCCTCCCATAGGATGGGCGTGGGGATATTTTGTCTAACCCTAAAGACACTTTCTCTCACAATAATGTCTACGCTATCTTCAAACCTGATATCCCTCTTGCCCTCCCTAATCCCTTCAAGGCTATTTGGCTCAATTCCAACATCCCGAAGTGCAACTATATCTCCTGGTTAGCAGCTCTTAAAAGACTGCCTACTCTGGCTAAGATCAAAGCTTGGAACTTGACTGACAATGACACTGGCAAGCTTTGCAATAACTCGGCTGAGAACGACGACCACCTTTGGACCCACTGTAGTTATGACTCTCTTGTTCTTGATATTGTCTCCCAATGGACCAAGACCCCCTATCCTGCCCCTTACCTTTGCAACCTCTGGAAATGGCTTGGTGCTTGTACCAATCATAAGCTAATGTTGCTGGATAGCATCTGGATTGCTTCCATCACTTCCTTCATTTATCAGGTCTAGATTGTTAGAAACAATATGCTATACAACAACATCTTTACTAGAGCCGTGGATTGTGCTGGTGTGATTATCAGATCCACCAAACTTCATTTCGAGTATCACTGGAAGGATAGGTCTCCCTCAACTCTTCATACGGCTAGGCTGCTGAACTTCCAATTTGCCTGATCTCCCATGTTACTCACTGCTTCTACTGCTCTCTAATTCCTTTGTAACATGAACTTGCCTCTGTAATCTCTCATGTATATCCTTCTCTTAATACAATTAACCTTTCAAAAAAAAAATAAATTATAAGATACTAACTAGCATCAACATCAACAATTCTTCTACTCCTAGTTCTTCTTGATTGATCCTTTGTGTGCCACAAAAACAACTTTACTAGAACGGAGTACACCTTAGCCACATTTCACTTATTAAACATGTCAACTAGATTTGTTATTTTTTCTTTTAAAAAATAATTCTTCTAAGAATTAATAAACAAACTGTCAGTCACATTACGTTCTGACAAGCTTCCTAAGATGACTTATTTACAAATTTGTTATTTTTCTACGTTTTTATTCATCATTCATTCATTCTGATATTTTTTTTTAATTAAATTACTTTAATAACTAATAAAATCATTAATTATTTTTCATTGATTCAGTTTAAATGTTTTTAATATCCAAAACAAAATCAATAATTACAAAATTATTAAATGCCACACCGTCACGAAATTAACAAAATATAGTCACACACAATAAACAAGCGGCAAACATACAATATCAAGTTAACGCAACATTCTTATTTACTTTCGGGAGTTGTAAACGCACGGAGATGAAATTTACAAACGCATGACGGTTACGGAATTTCACTGTTATGGGTTCCGTAACCGTGAAAATAATTCTTATAAGTTTGACAAACTAATTTCCCTTTTTATTTTAATATATTTTATATTAAGAGGAGAGAGAAGAAATAACTAATTACCCTAATTAACAAAATTAAATATAGTTAATAGTAGAGGGAAATATCTTTGAATTTCCATAATAGCCTCTTTTTATTTTTAATATATTTTTTTTATAAAATCAAGACGGATTTAGTTTATACCATTTTTAATTTGAGGCCCTTTTTATCTTTTTATATTCAATACATGGTTACAAAACCTACCTACCCCTCAGGCCTTTCATACCACACACAACAAATTTATATAAGAAAATGCGCAAGTTTTAGTGTATAACAAACATCCGAAAAGAACAAAAAGTATGCATTTAAGAAATTTTTAAAAACAATCAAAGTATATGAACAACTATAATGAATTTTCATTTGAATGATCAGTTTTAAGAGTACCTTTCTGACTTCTTCCAAAATTGAAATGTGTATATAATATAACTAAGTTACTCCAATAAATCTAAGTCATATCTTATCTTACACATACTTGGAATCAAACATACAATACTAAGAACACATTGGTACTGTTAGCCTGTTTCAGTCCAAAAATTTGCTCTATAGGCTGATATTAGAACTAAAGTGGCACCAAAAGATATAATGCCCACACAAACTCTTGTAGATCAAATCTCAATATCCTTGAGAGCGACCCAATTAATCTCTACAATGTCAAAATTTAGGAACGGAATCTTGATATCGATAATAATATAAAATGCAACAAAACAAAATTGAAAAAAGAAAAATCGTAAGACACACGATTAATAAAAGCATACCATAGTTTGACCGATCGACAAAAAGATTTCTTTTGCCCGAATTCTTGTTGTCATCCTTTTGTTTGCATATGAACTCATCCTAATACATATACAGTTTATTTTCCATAAAAAATCTACGGTTTATTTTCTTTAACAAAATGAAAGGGTTAAAAGAAAGAAACTAGCGAGGGGGCAATTAAAATTCATGCTAATATTTAAGACCGTGCATAATCTGACCGGAAAATCGACCGAAAATTATGGTCCGATCCTGAAACATAATGATCAGATCCGGTCCAAGTCCATAATATTACGACCCAAACCTTTTTTTTAAGAAGTAATTGGATATTGTTCGGTTTGGACCAGACCGTATATCGATTGAGACCATTAAATTTGTGTCAATGTGAGGCTCTCACATTATACTCCGATGTGATCTAAAAACCTGAGGGCTTTACGGTCTTCTACATACACAAACAATATCTTGAAGTAGAAACCTGAACTATTTCAATCATTAAGCATTTAAGCTAATACATGAAAATATTGCATATAGAATACAAGTAGGAAGCATATATCTCACCAAATGAAAGAGACTGCAATATATATCTTGCATTACATTTATTTTGCAAAACGTAAATACTATGCTGCCTTTTGTTACAGCAAAGGGTTGTATCTCAAGGTGATCCGAGTAGAACATGACTGATCAAGAGCTCCAGCATTCTGTCACAAAATGAATTAGAAACATGTAAATACACTCGCAACAATATGGAAGAAAGTAATTTTAGATGAACAATGAATAGAAATTCGAGTGTTTACCCGTCAAGAAAGGAATTTCCTTGCGATCCTAGCAACATTCAGTGCTACAACAAGCATGATCCAATCTGCAAAGTCACTGGCAAACCTGTAGAAAGCATGCCTCCAATTTGCTATGAAATTTATGGTACCAAGCACAAACAAGAAGCCGAAAGCAAATCCAAATCCCATGGCGGCATAGAATGATTCCATGTCAAATCCTTCAACACTAGATTTTCCCTCTGAGTTTGGAGCTGGTGCTGCTTCATCTTTATGGCATTTGATTGGTAATGGCAAACCACAAAGCCCCGGATTTTCACCATATACAGATGGATCAAAGCTTTGTAGTTGAGTGCTTGTTGGGATTTCACCTGACAAATTGTTGTGCGAAACGTCGAAGAAATCAAGCGAAAACATGGCTGACATGCTTGAAGGAAGTTCACCAGAAAGTCTGTTGTTGGATAGGTTAAGAATCTCCAAAGAATTGAGTTGACCAATATGGTTGGGAATACTTCCAATTAAGTGATTACTAGACAAGTCTAGTGAGTTTAAGGCCAATAATGCCGAAAACCCGATTGGAATTTCACCGCTGAAGTTGTTGCTTGAGAGATCAATAAGCTTTACCATGTGCAAAATCTTCTGATATAGGTGCTCCAACCCCTTCCATTTGATGAATGCTTGAAAAAAGGATGCCTCTTTTAGTGGTGTTTGGACAATATATACACCATTAGAATCCCAAACCAGGAAACTTGAATCATTATTTTGAACCATTGAAGTGAAATTTTGAACACTTGAAGGGATATTTCCATGCAAAGAATTGTGGGAAAGATCTATGATTTGAAGAGAAGTAAGATGAAACAAAGTTGAAGGAAGATTTCCTGAAAGATTGTTGTACCCTAAGGAGAGAACAACCAAACTCTTGAGGTTTTCACCCATCCAAGATGGTATGAATCCAGAAAAGTTGTTTTCGCTCAAGTCTAGAACTCCAAGTCTACTGCATTTCCTCAACCACAAAGGCAACTCACCTGAGAATTTGTTGTTATGCAAAACTAGCACATTCAGAATTGGTATACCTCCTACTGAGCTTAAAATGGATCCAGATAAGTTATTGTTTGCCAGATTAAGAAACTGGAGGCTAGTTACTCGTAACCAAAACCAATCAGGAAGAATGCCGGATAGCAGGTTGTTAGAGATGTCTAGACTCTTCCTTTTATAAACACCACTGAAAGAAATTTCGGTAAAAAAATCTTTGATACTTGATTTGGTAGAAAGAGTAGTTGTGGAATTACGATCATGTGGATTGGGATTGGGAGCTATGCTAGAGAATCTATTGTTTGAGAGGTCCACAAAATTTGCGTTCAAGAATGAATAGGGTATTGGACCATAAAACATATTTGAGCTTAAATCTATAGAGTTCATAACTTGGTGCACGACAAATGGTAAATTGGGTATTTTATCATGAAAGTTGTTAAAAGAAAGGTCTAGGCCTTCTATATTGGTGAGTTGATTTTTCCAAAACACGAGGGGGATTGAACCAGAGATGTTACAATTCGAAATTTGAAGCACGGAAAAGGTACGTTTTGTTAGCCAAATCGGAAAGTGGGGGCCGATCTTGCAAGAACTCATGGATAGCATAGGTGGAGGTTCAGTAAGAGTAACTGACAAGTTGGGGTTATTTCTAACATATAAGGCAACTAATCCAGATAAGTTAGCAAAGTGTGTATCTGAGAGTAAACCATGTAGGCGGTTGTCAGTTAGATACAAGTGTGTGAGGAGTGGGAACTTCAACATAAGGGGAATATTGCCTGTAAGATTGTTCGAAATCAAAGACAACTTCTTCAATGAACTTGTGCCACAAGGTGTTGTTAATGTTTGCAGTACATCTTCAATGGTATGATTGTTGAAACACCCATCAGCAGTTAACTCCTTCAAGTTGCAAATAGTACTCTCAATGGATTTGAACAATTCCTCTCCAAAATTACTTCCTGAAACATCAAGTGTTTGAAGAGATTTTAGATGGTGAAAAAGTTGAAGAATTGGGCCTTCCAAATTCACATATTGTAGAGTAAGTGATGAGAGATTGCGAGTGTTATTCATCAGCCATGAAATGGTAGGGGAATATAAGATATTATTTGAAAGATCAAGCATTTGTAGATTGAAAGAAGAATTGACATGATCAGAAGTTGTTGGTGAGGGAAGAGAACACGATGAACACGTGAAGGAAAATAGTGAAGGTATGTTCCCAATTGCAGAAGACCAATCTGTAGCTTCACTAAAGTTGGCATAACTTATATCAAGGACTTCCAAAGAAGGAAGGTTAGAGAGCCATCCTAAGCTTTCACTGGACAATAGATTTCTACTGACATCTAAAAAAGTGAGGCTGGAAAGGTTGCCAAGATGAGGAGGAATGCTACCATAAAACCCGGAATTCGAAAGATCGAGAAAGAACAAGTTTTTAAGAGAACCAATGAAGTCTGGGATTTTCATGGCAAAGTAATTCCAAGACAAAACCAATAATTCTAAGTACTCAAGTTGAAGCAAGGAAGGTCGAAGTTGATTGCTCTGTAAGGACTCAAAGGCTAGAGCTATTCCTACAACATGTCCTCCTGTGTCATTTTCGCACAAAACTCCATCCCAATTACAGCAATTCTCCTCAGAAGATTTCCAAGAAGAAAGCTTGTCGTCGGGATAACGAGACACAAAGCTTTTCTTGAAATCGAGAAGGGCGACCCTCTCGCTTTCAAAACACCTTAATGAATCACTACTGTTGCTGCATCCTAACAAGAGAAGAATTACAAGGAGTAGAAGAAGAGGTTTCATGATGAACAAGGAATAAGAAAAGCCCATTTTCTTCACTTTTCAAGACTATTGTGCTTGCACACAATTATCGTTCAAAGCTTTAGCTTGGAACAATACATATACACAAGCTAATGCTTCGAGCAATTCTATATTCTATTCATAGTTAATAGTATAATAGAGTCATAGTGTGGATGATACGGTCCAATTTATAAAGTATACACGCTTTGAACAATTCTTCCCACTTCCCTCTCATCACGTTCCAAATTTATTGAAATAATTTGGTTTACTCAGGCTTTATCTAATTTTGTATATAATAAGTGTACCTTTGAGTGAACAGTGTGTAGAGTTTGAGAATAAATACAAAAGTTTGAGGTATATTTACTTAATTGAAATATTAAAAAGCAAAGGCCTAGTTACTAAAATTGCCCAAATTTATTTCACGAGTTAGTGAGTATTATTAAATCTAAATTTTTTCAATTTTATGTTTGTAAGATTGAAAATGTTTATTTCTAATCTTTTATTTCAGTTCTTTTATTATCACGTTAATATTTTTTCTACTCATATATCAATTAGTTTTCATATATATATATATATATATATATATATATATATATATATATATATATATATATATATATATATATATACATTTCAATAGCTTTAAAATAATATATATTATTTATTTTTCTCGCCGTGTCCCCATTTCCTATGCTTGTGATGATTGCCACTTTCCCGTTTTTCGCCGTATCTGTTTCCCGTATCCGTATTTGTGTCATTGCATCATAGGTTTTCAGTAGTTTTGAGTTCGAGTCCTTTTATATATTTAATTTTTTCCTTTCTTATTTAATATTTTTAAAATAAATGAGGCAAAAACATAGTTTAAACCTGCAGCTTCTTCGTATAATTCATAGTTTTAAATTACGCATCGAACCTAAATATCTTCCTATTCACGTAAATAGTTTTGGGTAAAATGGGGGAGTGAATATGTTTTGTAACAGTGAACATATAAAGGGCCCCTCAACTTAATAAAAAAAAAAGAATTCAATACTTAAAAAGATCTCTCTCTTATTTATAATAATTATTATTTTAATTATGGTAGTTAGTTATCATCAATCATCCGTCAAAATAGGCATGTAATCTTTTCCATTCTCTCTCCCAAATTCCATATCGCCATTTTTTCAGAGCACGGTTAGCTGAAACATAATTCTTATACATTCTGCATCTTCCATTCGTTGATTGCCATTCCGATGTAATCGCTGGATGAAGTTCTTCATTTCGACTTCCATGGATTTGATATTGTGTACAAACGGGTAAGAATTCTCTGTGTATCTGCGCAACTTGTAGAAATTCTGCAATGAAAAACCGTCAGTTGTTTGTATCTTATGAAACAGATTTGTCAACCAGCAATTGTTACAATCTTCATCCAGTATTCAGAATGCAGTTACCCTTTATTATTCAACGGTTTTATTTTTCTTTTTTTGTATTCAAATAAGCAAATTAATATATATTTCCATAACTGTTTTTTTAACTGCCTTATTAATTGGGTGTAAATTATTTAATTTATCTTTTCTTTTATGATGGTTAATTTAAGGGGCCTAGTTTGTTTTAAAAAAAAAAAAGTTAGCCTACTCCCTTAATCTTCTCAATAGTTTTTGTTTGATTTCTAGTTTCACAATTATTTCAAAGTTTTTTTATTGTTTGGGGGAAAAATCGGAGGCAGATAGCGCTAGAGAGGGCTTAGGAAAGATACGAAGAATCCTCTCTGCAATTGTTTGCAATTATTATACGAATCATTTAGTGGTGGAGATAGTGGTACTTAATCTGGATTTTGTCGATTTATACCCCATTTAAGCCTTAATAATTAATTTTTAAAAAGAAACTATGAAGGGCTTATTGTATATATCTGATAAAAAAAAAGACCATATTAGGTCAATCTTTTAAATAATAGCTGTAAATAAACTAACTAAAAAATAAGTTAAACATAAAAAAGATAAAGTGCAAGACCATTATATGCAGCCCAGCTGCCCAGAGACTTTGAAGTCATCTCTAGCGGAACATGGACCAGGAGACTTTGAAGTCATCGTCTACCCATATATTGATATATAAGATATTGGAACATGGACCAGGAGACTTGAAGTCATCGTCTACCCCCATATATAAGATATCTGAATGGCTTGAGATTAATATTTTATATATTTGTTTGATATGTTGTTGGCAATTATTCTAACTAAATTACCTTTTACAAATGCAAAACTTTATGCTATTAATGTATAATTTGGACGAACTTGACAAAAGGTATAAGAAAATTTTTGAAATAAAAATGATAATCATAAACCAATGATAAGTTGAGATGTAATTTGTAAACAAAAAAAAAGGGTCTTGATTAAGAAAATCATCATCAATAAAGCCCTTCAAATGAAGCTAATTTGAAAACTTCTTGCTAAACCAAATAACATTTGGGTCAAAATTGTTAATGAGATCGAAATACTTAAAAAATATTAATATATTACTGTATCATTTAAAAGGCTCGGTGTCTTGGGAATGTAAATACCTAATAAAACTCAAATCCAATGTTAAAAATGAAATTATTTGGCAGGGAAAAAACTATTAATTTCTGGCTAGATAATTGGGTCACAACGACACCTCTCATCAAAATGGTTTAAAACTTCACATGGGTTCTTTCAAGGTCGTCGGGGACTGAGACAAGGTTGCATTTTGTCACCGTTTCTATTTGTGATCTACATGGAGTTTCTATCGAGGATAATTCGGATGGAGACTTCTAGGTCAGGATTCAGATTCCATAGGTATTGCGAGGAGCTTAAGATCTCACATCTTATGTATGCAAATGATGTGGTGTTATTTTTTTTATTTTTTATTTTTTGAAAGTTTAATTGTATTGAGTGAAGGATGTACATAGGGGTTACATGATCAAGCACATAGGGTTACATGATCCAATACATAATTCCAAGGAAAATAAGAAGCAAAAGAGGAAGGGTAGGGGAACAGGAGGCCTAGCCTAAGTGGAGGTTCAACATGTGCGCAACTTCAAGAGTAGAGGGAGACCTGTCCTTCCAATTATACTCGAAGTGGAGCTTGATGGATCTTATGATCTCACCGGCACAATCAACAACTCTTGTGAAGGTGCTATTGTACACAATATTGTTCCTACCAATCCAGACGATGTAGATGAAAGACGTGATGGAAGCAATCCGAATACTATCCAACAGGTTTTGGCTTTCAGTGAGTCCAGGAATCAAGCCAAGACCAGAGATTGCTTATGTAGGGAGCTGGGTAAGGGATCTTGGTCCAGCGGGATAAAATGTCAAGCACGAGAGAGCCATAACTGCAGAAGGACCAGAGGTGCTCGTCATTCTCGGACGAGCTATTGCATTGCTTACATGTGTCATTGTCAATCAAGTTCCAGGCCTTAACTTTAGCCAGTGTGGGAAGACGTCTAAGAGCAGCTAAACAGGAGATGTAGCAACTCTTAGGGATATTGGATCGGAGCCAAATGGCTTTGAAGGGGCTGGATTGAGCAAGAGGACTTTCTGGCTTGAAAATGGCGTAAGCTTTCTTGTGTGAGAAGGTATCATTATGGTTGGACATAGCAACACTTCTCAAGCCACCAAAGGGAGGTTGGGGTATTTCATCCTTGACTTTGAGAAAAGATTTCCAAAAGGAGGTATGGTGAGGCTTCGGGTTGCATCTCCAGATGCTTCTACTACCTTTGATCAGATGGCGATCAACCCATAGGTCCAAATGTTGTTGCTTCCCCTATCAATGTCGTAGATGAGCCTAGCAAGGGCTACCTTATTCCTGGCAGTGAGATCTGGGAATCCAAGCCCTTCATTAGCTTTAGGAGTATATATCGAGGACCAAGCAACCAAGGCTTTGCTGCTATTCTCAACTCTAGACCAGAAGTAGGAACGGATAAGTCCATTGATCGTGCTAATAATTTTCGCAGGAAGCATGAACATGGAGCTCCAATAGTGGTTAATAGAGAAGAGAATGGACTTGACGAGTTGTGCTCTCCCAGCATATGAAAGGGACTTAGCAGTCTAGGACTGAATTCTTTTAGTGAACTTGTGGATCAAGGGTAGATAATCGAGAATCATCAACCGCCTGCTCCCAATCGGCACACCAAGGTAAAAAAAGGGAAGGGATCCAATGGACATGCCAGTGAGATTGACCGCTCTATCCTCCTCAATATTACTCATCCCGCCAGTGAAAAGATGAGACTTAGCCGGGTTGATTATGAGCCCAGAAACAGTACCAAACTGGTCGAGCGTATCTTTAAGAATCTTGATAGACGGGATATCACCTCTACAAAGTAGTAGGAGGTCATCAGCAAATGACAGATGAGTGATGATGGGGAGGAGCCCTTAGGGTGATAGTTGAACTCAGGGTTGGAGGCACTATTCTGAATCATCTGGACAGGAATTCCATAGCAATAACGAATAGGGGCGGTGAAAATGGGCAACCTTGACGCAAACCACGACGCCCCAAGAAGTGACCACGAAGGGAGCCATTAATATTGACAGAGTACGAGGCGGTAGAAATGCATTCCTTGATCAACTTAATGAAATGCACCGGGAAGCTCATTTTATGAAGACAGTGGAGAATGAACTCGTGGCTCACAATGTCAAAAGCTTTCGATATGTCTACCTTCATAGCCGCCCTTGGGGAGATGTGCTTTCTTCCGTAATTATTAAACATCTCTTGACAAATAAAAACATAACGATTGAGTGATTAGAAACGAAAGCACTTTGATTGAAGCTGATGATACTCGGGAGTATAGCATTGATGCGCTTCGAGAGGATCTTTGAGATGGTCTTATAGATTGTATTGCAACAAGAAATGGGCTTGTAATCTGAGGGAGCAAGAGGGCAATCACGTTTAGCAATAACAGAAAGAGAAGCATGATTAACCTGCTTCGGCAGTCTTCCATTGATGAAGAAATCCTGGATCGCTTCAGTGAAGTCAAGGTGTATGGTATCCCAAGCATATTTGAAGAAGAGAGAACTATAGCCATCCGGTCCTGCGCCTTGTTATCCCCAATGCTAAATATTTCCTTCTTGATCTTGTCGGGAGTAACCATCTTGTCCAGAGTTGCAACGTCATCCGGGTTAAGGAGGGGAAGGTCAATATCTGGGAAAGGAGGCTGAGGAGGTCGGGGCGAGGGATTAAGGACATGGATAAAATGACTAACAAAGGTAGTATCAATGGTATTAGGGTCATAGGAGATAGTCCCATTATTGGTTTGAATGACATTGATACGATTAGCACACCTACGAGTCTTAATACCCCGAAAAAAGAAGGATGAGCATTGATCACCATGTGCAATCCAATTAGCCTTAGAGAGTTGAGCTAGGGTGGTTTGAAGGGCCTTATTGCTATCATTTAAAGCTGACGTGAGTCTCCTCTCATCTTCCTAGAGAGAAGAGTCATGGAGGCTCGTTTGCAGACGAATTTGTGTGGAATGGAGGAGCCTTCGTTGGTCTTTGAATATTCGAGTGTAGCTCTTCAAGCTTGACACTAGGAAGTTTTTTGAGGATTGGCTTTAAAATTTTGAGCTTTCTAGTAAGCTTGAACATAGGGTTACCATGGACCTCAGTCTCCCACGTCCTCTTCACATACTCTATGAAGTCCTCATGGTTGATCCAAGCATAATTGAATCTGAAAAGAATATTGCACTTGGCATCCACCGTTTCAGTGAAAAGCAGGGCCAGAGAGTGATCCGACACATGTGAAGGATCAAAGTGGGCAGTGGATAGGGGAATTTGCAGCCAAAATAGGGATGATCCGAGAGCAAATTTTGCTCAAAACAAGTAGCAATCTCATTGGATGTTTGCGAGATATTTGGAAGGTTGTTGGAGGTCTTCTCATCAGAGGAAAGAGTGACGTTAAAGTAACCAAGCAATGCCCAACGGTTATTAGTGTTGAGCAGCCTTAACGTTGAAATAGTAGACCAAATATCACGTCGATCATCCGGCGAGTTGTGAGTATAAATGAACGAGATTTCAGCCGAAATAGCTTGGTTAGGGTTAGGTAAGGGTTTAGAAATGTAGCAGTGTATGATCTGGTCTATCTTGATGGAAGTGGAGAGGTGGAGCTTTGCCGGGTTCCACCAGACCCATATGCGGCAATTGTGAGTAAGGGAGGCATTGGAAACATGGTTCCAAGAGGGGAAGAGGGATTTGGAAATTCGTTTTTCATTATTAGACCTAAGTCTGGGATCAAGAATAGCCAAGAGATCAAGGTTATGCTTCTTAGTAAAGGATTGGATAGCTCTTTGTTTGGTGGGGTCATTTAATCCCCGGATGTTCCATGCACACATTCTAATTATCATTAATCAATTTGGTTTGAACCATGGTAGCACTTGCTATCAAGGGTAAGGCAGATGAGGTAGAGGTATTAGTGATTGAGCAAGAGGGGAGATGAGATAAGTTTGGATTGTGGGCAGGTCTTGGTGAAGATGGTAAGCTCGAGGGTGGTTGGGAGTCTGGCGTACTGGATTGGTTAGGGATCTTAACAATCTAGGCAGGGGAGATCCCGGTGGTTGAGATAGTGGTGGGATTGGGTTTAGGAGGATAAGGTATTTCTTGAGAGGAGTGATGGGTCAGATGGTTATAAGAGATACCATTAGAATCTCCTTTGTTGGCCTGAACGTGGGGACGGGCAGGCTCAGGAAAGATCCTCAAGGAAATATCAGGGGTTGGTAGAAGAGGCTCGGTATTAGGTTTAGGGTTACTCCTTTTGGTGTGGCGCAAGGTTTTGGCTTTCGAAACCTTCACATTACTATGATCCTCCTTAGAAGTGTTGCAACAATGTCCAAATATCAAGCATGTAGAGCAGCGAGGCGGCAACCAATTGTTAGCATGAAATATTGCGATAATCTAGGCACTTATTTTAGTTGTTTTTCCCTCATTATTGTGTACATAGATGAAGTTTAGAAGCAATCGTTAGCTTATTCCTCTATTATAGTCGATATGGATGTCTACACTAGCTTGTGTCGATTGTAGGCGAAAAGGAGCTAAATGAGAGCTATTGAGAGAGAAAAGAGAGGATTCGATCTTGTTTGAGGATTAGGAACACATCAAGGAAGCTAAGGAAGGAGCTAGGATGAAGAATGTCACGACACAAAGGAAACTACAAGTATTCTACACTTCCACGCCCTGAATTACGGCCGTAGAAGAGTCCACGCTCTAAACCACGGCCGTGGATCTTGGCATCATGAGCGTGGAGCATTCCAGTAAGTTACACGGCCTAAAGTACGGTCGTGGAAGTCACAAGGAACCATAATCCAATTCCACGCTCTAAACCACGGTCGTGGAAACCCTTGAGACCGTGATTTAGGCAATCTTTTGACGAGTCTTCATTTGCCACGATATTTACGTGATGGTCCGGGACGATTACTTTTTCCCATCTTATAAAAAGGTCAGAGAAGAGAGTTTTGGGCATCGACGCTTACGGCTTATTCCCGTTACATTTGCGTTGGATCTCGCGGAGACGCTGACGGCCACTTACTTTGCTTAGAGCATTCTTGCCTAGGGTGGATTGAAGATCGCCGAAGGTTTTTACCTCTTTCTTAGGGTTAGATATTGAAGACGGATTGACAACTTGTTCTTCATACTTACCTTAGATTATTGTGAGGTTTTGTGTTCTATATTCTGAATCCATTGATTATCACTCCTTGTGTTCGAATTTGAGAATCGGTTTTGAAGTTTTATTAAGTGTTCGAGGGTTTTCATCTTTTATTCTCTTTGATTTGAATATTGATATCATGACAATGATTGCTGGCTAAAACCCTTTAGCAATTATAAGATGAAGGGTTGATAGTTGTGGCTTAGATGATGATGGATCGATCGTAAATTGATTGGACCCTGAGAGTTAGAGAGATCTCGTCGACGAACCCAAACCACGGCCTCTTCTTGAAGTTCCACGGCTGTGGTTTTCAAGATCTGACCGTGATTTACCCTAGTTTACGAACTTTGCTTTTACTTTGATCCAAGGTTAAAGATTAGCTTTAATCTAGTCTTGATTTACCCTTTTCTAGGTAATAGTGAGACTCATCATCCTCTATTTCGGTTTCGAGTGTCACAACCTTAACCGTTTGAGTTTATCTTGATCCTTGGGTTACAAGTTTGGGTATTTGAGATTAATTCTTGCCTATAGATCCTTTCTTTACTGAAGCCTCAACAACCTTTATAGAGAGTGTCTTTAGATAGGTCATATAAAGTCTCGGAACTTCACCGTACATTGCTTTACTTTAGCATACCTTTGCAACTCTTAACTCTGTCCTTAGTTCTTTAGTATATCTTGAATCGATTGCCACAATTGGACACCTGGATCTTTAGGGTTGTTGTTTTTCCAATATTTGCAAAGCTTTATACCTTTATTTTCTCAATAACTTAAGACTGGGTTTTGTTTCACCAAATCCCTGTGATCGATACTCTGGAATATTTGCTAATCTACGTCGATCCGTACACTGCGGGTTCGCTTGCTTTTATTGTAGTTTTATAAATTTAAGACTTGATTGCACGCACGCTTTTGGGCGAACAAGTTTTTGGCGCCGTTGCCGGGGATTTGGTCTAAACCAAACTTCGGTTGTCGAGCTTGTGAGTTTTGCTCTTGTTATTTGATATCTCTTGTGAGTGTTATTTGCAGGTTCTTTTAGGTATATGAGCAGGTCTAGATCCAACAAAGACCTCGTAACTTTTGATCCGGAACTTGAGAAAACTCTTAGGAAGAAATCCAAGGAAAGAAAGATGGCTGAAAATAAAGATAGAGATTTACAAGCGGAATTAGACGAATCTCAACGTCAACTTAAGTTGAGTGAGAAAGCTCGTTTAGATGCGGAAACGAGTCATCAATTCCAAATTGATGAACTCAGGGCTATGATGTTGGACATGAAGTTGGAGCTGAATGATTCTAAGAAGAAGAAGAAGGTCAAGAAGCCAACTAAGTCCATTAGGGTGGAATCATCCGATGATGAGGAATTCGATCCGGATATGCCAGCACTAGAGGAGATTGATCCAACGATCAATCCAGTCCGGATTAATCCAACGCCAACTGCTATTCCTTGTGTCCCAGCTGGGGGTGCGAGAGCCGCTCGTATAGATGAAGAGCCAAGAACTCTTGGCCAAAGGATGGATCCGATTTAGCAACCACGCCGTCTAGGTGTGAATTTCAATGCTGACGACATTCAGGGGTTTAGCTTTAACCCACAAGTTATTACCATCGTTCGCCAAAGCCAGTTTAGAGGAACGAGTGTTGAATCTCCACATCAACATTTACAAAATTTTGAGATCTTGATGGAGACAATGAAGCCAAAGAACGCAACCACCAACAATTACAAGATCAAGCCATTCTTCTTCTCTTTGAAAGGGAAAGCTTTATCTTGGTATTAAGCTCTTCCAAATGGAAGACTCAACACATGGGAGGATCTATCTTCGGAGTTCCTAACCAAGTTCTTTCCGCCATCCAAGACGGCGGAGTTGAGAGGTAAAATTAATGCTTTTTCTATGAGATCTAATGAAAGTTTGTTTCAGTCTTGGGGAAGATTTCAGGATTTACTATTGGATTGCACACACCATGGCATTTTCAAATTGGAGTTATTGGAGATATAGTATAAGGGGCTGGATGTGGAAACACAATTCAAGCTCCAATCTCTTTCATGTGGAACATTCATGGACATGAGAGAAGATGACTCTTGGGACTTCATTGAGAAGCAAGCCCGAGTCATTGAGAAGTACTCTCACCGGAAGGCAGAAGCTAATCAAGTAGAGCAAGGAGCAATGCTAACACAAGCCGCTCAAACTCAAATCTTTTCTCTCAACACCGAGATTAAAGAATTGAAGGAAGTCATTAAAGCCAGCTTTCAAAAGCCTAATGAGCAAGATGTTGGTTATTTAGGAAACAACAATAACCATAATGGGAATGAGAACACCAATCGCAACAGCCGGAACAACAACCGAAACAATTGGAACAACAACCGGAACAACAATTGGAACAACAATAGGAATTCAAACAACAACAATTGGCATTCCAACCAACAACAAAATTCCGGTAATTCTTATCCCAATTCTGGAAATTCACTAACTCCACCATATTCTTCTTCTTCCATTCCTTTGAAAAGCCAGGGGCAAACATCTAATAGTGGAAGCACTTCGGGAAAAGAGAAGCCCGATCCCATGCTGGAAACGATTTTGGGAAAGCTTCAAGGGCTAGAGAGTCACATCACTAAGGTTGATAAAGCCCAAAAGGTTTTAGAAAACCAAATGTTCAGCAATGCTGAGGAAGTTCCTAGAAACCAAGGGAAACTTCCAAGAAAGACGGAGGATAACCCGAAAGGAAGGGTGATGGCTATCACAACTAGGAGCGGAGCAACAACCACCAACCAACAGCCTAAGTTTGTTGAAGTTCCCGTCGAAAAGGAGAAAGAAAAGGGGAAGGAGAAGAAAGACATCTACATTCCTCCTCCAGCTTACAAACCTCCCCTACCATTTCCACAATCTAGAGCAAGAGCGCGTCTAGACAAGCAATTCGGTAAGTTCATTGAACTCATGAACAAACTGCATATTAATATACCTTTCATTGATGCAATTGTAGGTATGTCAGCATATGGAAAATTCTTAAAGGAGATCATCTCTAAAAAGAGGAAACTGGAAGACTTTGGAGAAGTCAAGATGAGTTCGGAATAGTGGGATCTCATCAAAACGATGAAGGAAAAGATGCACCCAAAGCTGAAGGATCTAGGGTCATTTTGTGTTCCAATCGGAGTAGGAGATGTCATATATGATGCATTATGTGATTTAGGAGCAAGCGTTAGCATCATCCGCTTGCCTTATGCAGGAAGATTGGTTTAGGCGAACCTAAACCGGTGAAGATGACGTTATACATGGAGGATCGATCCATAACTCGTCCCGTCGGCATCATTGAAGACGTCCCGGTCAAGCTTGGTAAGTTCTATGTTCCAATAGATTTTGTTGTGCTTGACATTCCTGCAGATAGTCCGATCGCGATCATACTCGGAAGACCGTTGCTTGCAACATCCGGTTGTATGGTGGATTGCAAGAATGCTAGACTCGCCTTCGACATAGGAGAGGAAAAGGTAGAGTTTGTTCTTTCCACTTTGGTGAGAGAGCAAGCTCTTGAAGAGGATATGTTTAACATCCATGACGAAGAGACATCTAGAGAGGAAGTAAGCTCAATTCTGTTCAAGGATCCTTTGCAAAAGGTGATCACTATGAGCATTATGGAGAAACGGGAGGAAGAGGAATGCAATAAGGAAATTGAAGCTTTGGAGGAGCTAAAGGAAGTGCATGAAGAAGAGTTTGAAAAACTCTACGATGGGACGGAAAACGTGAGGAATCACGGCCAATCGTGCTATTCCACGGCCGTGGTTCCCACCAACATGACTGTAATTAGCTATTCAGAGGACTCCAGTAAGTTACACGGCCAAAACCACGGCCGTGGAACTATCAGAGGTGCCGTAATTGACTTCCACGCCCTAAACCACAACCGTGGAGGAAACAGAGGTGCCGTGATTTTGGGAAAATCTGAGGATAATTACGTTCTTTCTACCAATGCTCTCGAGTCTTCTTCAACAACTTCTATACCCTTAGAAACTTCTAAGGAAGCATTGGACACTCCTCAAGAGCCACTAGAGACTCCAATAGTGATGAAATTGAAGCCACTTCCCACACATCTAAGGTACGCATTTCTAGGGTCTAGTTCTACCTTTCCGGTAATTGTTAGTTCCGATCTAAGTGAAGATGAACATAGTCAGCTTATGGTTGTTCTAAGAAAACATAGAAAAGCCTTAGGTTACACTATAGAGGATCTAGTAGGAATTAAGCCTTCATTATGCATGCATAAGATCCTAATGGAAGAAGACTTTAGGACTTCACGACAACCTCAAAGGCGGTTAAATCCGACCATGAAGGAGGTTGTCAAGAAGGAAATTCTTAAACTACTTGATATAGGTATCATCTACCCTATCTCCGATAGTAAGTGGGTGAGTCCCGTATAGGTTGTTCCAAAGAAGGGAGGAATGACGGTTATTATCAATAAGAACAATGAGCTCATTCCTACAAGGACCGTGAATGGATGGAGGATGTGCATTGATTACCGGAAGCTAAACAATGCAACTAGAAAGGATCACTTCCCATTACCCTTCATCGACCAAATGCGTGAAAGGTTAGCACAACTTCTCATTTTTGCTATCTTGACGGTTATAGTGGCTTCTTTCAGATCCCGATTCATCCTGACGATCAAGAGAAGATCACATTCACGTGCCCATGGGGTACGTTCGCTTATAGGAGAATGCCGTTCGGGCTTTGCAACGCCCCAACCACCTTCCAAAGGTGCATGATGGCTATCTTCTCGGAGTACATAGAGGAGATCATGGAGGTTTTCATGGATGACTTTTCTGTCTATGGTTCCTCTTTCGATAATTGTCTCTCTAACCTTTCTCTTGTGTTACAAAGGTGTGAAGACACTAACCTAGTTCTTAATTGGGAGAAGTGTCAATTTATGGTGAAAGAAGGCATTGTACTCAGACACTTGATCTCTAGTAGAGGGATTGAGGTAGATAAGGCTAAGATAGAAACCATAGAAAAGCTCCCTCCTCCATCTTCGGTGAAGGGAATAAGAAGCTTTCTAGGACATGCTGGATTTTATAGACGTTTTATAAAGGATTTCTCTAAGATATCAAAACCGCTTACTAATCTATTGATGAAGGATGCAGTTTTTGATTTCTCACAGGAGTGCTTAGATGCGTTTCATAAGATTCGGGAAGCTCTAATCTCAGCCCCGATCATTCAACCTCCGGATTGGAATCTTCCATTCGAGGTTTTGTGTGATGCAAGTGACGTAGCTATAGGAGTTGTTCTTGGGCAAAAGAAGGAAGGACGAACCCATGCTATCTACTATGCTAGCAAGACGCTAGATGAAGCGTAGCTTAACTACGCCACTACTGAAAAAGAATTTCTAGCTATTGTTTATGCATTTGAAAAGTTTCGTTCTTATCTTGTAGGTGCAAAGGTGATTGTATACACGGATCATGATGCGATCCGGTATCTACTTGCAAAGAAGGATGCAAAACCAAGGCTGATTAGATGGATTCTTCTCCTACAAGAATTCGATCTAGAGATCCGTGACAAGAAGGGCTCGGAAAATTCTGTTGCGGATCATTTGAGTCGTCTACCATATCTAGAGGACAACAATCTACCTATAGATGATTCCTTTCCGGACGCGCAGTTACACATCATAGAGGAGTGCATCGACAAGATTACTAAAGGTAACGAACCATGGTTTGCTGATTTTGTTAACTATTTGGTTTGTCAGAAAATACCACCCGGACTATCCTATGCACAAAGGAAGAAGTTCTTTAAGGATGTCCGGGAATACTTTTGGAATGAACCTCTCCTCTTCAAGAGAGGTCCTGACGGCATCATTCGAAGATGTATGCCGGAAGACGAGATGCAAAGTGTCATCCGTCATTGTCATTCACTACCTTGTGGAGGACACGCTAGCTCGAACAAGACTAGCGCTAAGGTATTGCAATCTGAATTTTTTTGGCCTACTTTATTTAAAGATGTGCAAACTTTTGTTTCCTGCTGCAATGCTTGTCAAAGAACAAGGAACATATCTAGGAGAAACGAAATGCCTCTTAATAACATTCAGGAGGAAGAGATCTTCGACGTTTGGGGAGTAGACTTCATGGGACCTTTCCCATCATCTTGTGGAAACCAATACATACTTGACCGAGCGTATTTCTATGGTCGTCTATACCCAATCAAAAGTAAATCCCGACTTAGCACTAAGAACAAGTATAGTGATTAAGTAAGGGTCGAACCCAAGAGAGTTAAGGTGTTTTAGATGCAATTATCGATTATAATGACAAGTGACACAAGGGGGGGGGGGGGGTTGGTTGAATTGATGCACAAAAACTTATAAAAACGATTAATGCAATAAGTAAGACAATAATTGATGAATCTACACTAGGTTGATTCTAAGCATGCAATTGCTAATTTGGTGCATTCTTTTTACAAGTTTTTAAGTAATCTCCCGTCTCGATCATACATATGTGTTGAGCTGACCGGCATCAACGCAACTTAACCTATTAAAGTTCCATAAACCTACAAGAACAAATAACAAGTTAGCATTTAAACAAAGACTAAGGGATATAAAGAGAAGATTAAAACCGTTAAGCTTATCTTTATATTTGTGTTCCTTTTCTTTAAGTAATTACAACCCGTTATTACTTAAAGTTGCTACTAGATTAAAGACCCGAACCCAGAACCTATTAATCCTAGTTGTTTACATGCACTTTAGAACCTAAGGTGATCAATCTCAAGTAATAGTTAACATGCATTTAAACAATGGAGATCAAGGAAACACAAAGCATTACTGAATAAAAACTTATATTAAAAGAACTTACAACCAAAGTAACAAAGCAACTTCAAACCAACCCAATGTAGCAAGGGAGTTAACAACTCATTACAATGGAAAAACTCAAGTCTAAAATGGATTTTGTGAGGAAAAGCATGGATCATTCTAGCAATAAGCCATGAACTATTTATACTACAAAAGACACTAAATTAGGAGTAAATAGTCGGCCTAAAACATCCACTTTTAATGCCATAAAGGTGGTGTAAACAGGCGGAGTAAAGCTTCTGGCGTTAAACCGCAGGGGCGGCCTTCAGGACCCGCAGGGGCGGTTTAGGCAGAATCGGTTGATCTTCTTCATAACTGTTGAGGCGGCTACACAGCTCCGCTGGGGCGGATCTTTAATGCACTTCAACGTGTGACCTTTTGCCTTCCTGACATTTCTGATGTCAAGGCGCAGGGGCGCCTCAAGGCCAACGCAGGGGTGGTGACACAGACTCTTCGCCTTCCAGCTCCCAAGGCAAGGCGCAGGCAGGGCGCAGTGGGAGGCACAGGGGAGTTGGCCTTTGTCTTGTCCGGGCAATTCACCGCAGGGGCGCCGATGGGTGGCGCAGGGGCGGTGATCTGTATCTTGGCCGGCGCTGGTGAAGGTGTTGGGAGCACTTCAGTGGGAAGTGTCACCCGCTGGGGCGGCTGAAAGGGCCCGCGGGGGCGGTGGAGCAACAGAAACTTTGCTTCTTGATCGATCTTTACTCCTAAGTGCTTATAACTCCTTCCTTAGCTTCTTTTGATCTTCTTCTTCTGGACCAAGGAGTTAGTAGCATAAACTGACACTAATGCAATAAAAAGACTCTAAAAACTACCTAAATGATAGTGATTCCATCACCTATCAAACTCCCCCAGACTTAGACCTTTTACTTGTCCCGAGTAAAACAAATGACATGAAGAGGGCGGTCATAGGACCGCACTACTTAGTTCTTGAGGAGTTAGTGATAACGTGATTTATGACGTTAGTATAGGCATACAGTTAGATAGTTTTTCCCATTATTCATGCACGGTTTGACATTAGTTTAAGACGTTTGCGCTCATTTCGTGCATATTTCTAGAAAAGACGTCTACACGAGCTTTTGTCGGTTTTGTAGGTATTTCGGGGATCTTTTGGACATTAATCGATACATTTGAGGATCAAGCCTCATGGTGGTACATATCCAAGACCTTGAAGGAACATAATTGGAGCAACAAAGGACACAAAGACCACTATTGGTGCAAGCAATGGAGCAACTCATGGCTAGACGATTATAGCATGCTTCTGTTGAAGAAAATCGACCTACACCCAGGAAAATCGGCCGATTTTTCCTACTGGGTCGATTTTTGGTCCTTTGACAGCTTAAGCCACGTGTCCCACGATCTCTTGTCCGGCCTTGCTCTTGGTGGAGAATATAAGTGGTCCTTCAAAGCTGTTGCTGATTCATTCAATCCTTCTCTTTCCTTTGGACCCTTCTAGCATCTTCTCAAAGAATCTTCCAATTGGAAGCTCTCTTCAAGACATCCTTATGGGTGTTCTTGAGGGAGATTAGTGTAGATTTCAATTTCATAGTGAGATTTGAGTGATTTTTGTGAAGAAGATTGTTGAAGGTTGTAAGATCCGACTTGGAGCTACATTTGGTGTGTTGAAAGACTTGTTTTGAGCTCAAATCTAGCTAAGTTTCATTGCTTTCATTTCCTTACTTCATCTTCTTGCTATGGATTCCATGTATGCTTGTATGATGATTCTAGATCTTGAAATGCATGTTATTGGCTAGTTTGTTGTGATTCTGGAGTGATGGATTGATGGTTATTGCTTGGGTGATGATAGAATGGACTTATATGTTAGTTTAGGATGATTTGTATGCACGAAACCTAACTCAGAAAAATCGGCCTGTTCTTTAGGTAAATCGGCCGATTTTTACTATGATCCACCTGATTTTTCCTTCTGTTGCTCTTTAATTGATAAATCTGTATGTTAGGATGTTAGAATGTTGAAATCCTAGTGTTTGTTGAGCATAATATAGCTTAGGGTGACCTAATGCTAGCAAACTAAGTGAAGAAAGAGACCTACCCGGTGATTTCCGATCTTAGGTACCAAAGATGATGAACTCTAGGTAGTAGTGAGCCTCATAAGCCGCTATTGGACTGAGTGTGCTAGGATTGTTGCTTGAGACTTACCTTTTCCGAGACTTACCCGGTAAGGAGAGGTTTGCCCCTTAAGTAGCATCCGGTTTGTGTAGAATTCCCAACTTTACCTCCTTGAGACTTACCCGGTAATAGGAGTTTGGTGCGGGATTAGTGAAGCGTGAGACTTACCCAGTAATTGCTTCCATTAGTGAAACACCCTTTCCCAACACCGCAGCTTTATCCTTAGAATCTTTAGAAGCTTGAGTCCAATGCCATAACCGGAAATCTTGACCTCTAGAATCCTCTTTTTCTATCTTTTAGCTCATATCTTGTGTTTGTGTCACTTGTTTGTTTTACTAGCTTGAGTTGTTAGTTTGTTTTATTACCTTGCTTGATTTGTGATCCTTCCTTGATCACCACAAAAACTCAACCAAAAATATCATCATTTTTATTTCTTTATTTCTTTCTCTTTTCTTAGACTAGATTTGCACTATCTTTGATCATTAAATGACTTGATTTCGCCTCAGTCCTTGTGTTCGACCTCGGAATACTTTCCTTCCTACATAACGATCCGTACACTACGGGTTTCGCTAGGTAGTTTAGGATTTTAGTTCGAGTTTATAAATGTAAAGCTTTTTGTGCTATTTCCTAGCGTAACAAGTTTTTGGCGCTGTTGCCGGGGACTAGGTCTAGATTGAGTCATTTGCTTTTGATCGTTTTTAGTGTTTATCTTTCTTGTTACTTTTGATCTTGTGTTGTTTTTGTCTTTGCCTTTTCATGTTTGCCATGGACGGATTGTACCTCCAAGACGACCTTGACGACATGGAGTATGAGGGATGGATGGAAAGCCAAGATCTAGGACCTCTCCATGATGAGTTTGAGTATTGGGAGGAGTTTAATGCCTATCATGAGTCCCATGATCAAGCTCACATGACTACATTGCCTTATGTGGAACCTCACCATCAACCTCACAATGACCGAGTGGAATCAATGCTAGAAGAAATGTTGAGGAAGATGGATGATCTAGAGAGCAATCTTGCTTCCATTTCGAGTTCCCACATGGTGCTTGAAGAGGAAGT
This sequence comes from Fagopyrum homotropicum, assembly GCA_033239125.1. Classification (NCBI taxonomy): domain Eukaryota; kingdom Viridiplantae; phylum Streptophyta; class Magnoliopsida; order Caryophyllales; family Polygonaceae; genus Fagopyrum; species Fagopyrum homotropicum. The sequence goes on from BSWB01000007.1 coordinate 12,708,931, forward strand.
ATTTCAATAAGAGGAGGTTCACCATGAGGAGATCCAAGAATTACCCGGTTCAACCATAGCCAATAGAGACCTTGAAGAAGAGTTGAATGAAGCTCGGGAGCAATTGTGGCTAAGGGATTTGGCCTTGGAGGATGCAAGAAGATTGAATGTTAAGAGAGAAGAACAAATGATGAGGGAGATTGAGGAGATTAGGCATGCTCTTATGCTAGGAGATCCTACCATCCTTCAAGGCTTACCTCCACCTCCTTCACCTTTGGAGGAGTGCAATGAAGTATTCTCACCCCCGGACATCCTTGCCATCAACCCCGGAACCACACTTGAAGAGCTCACGAAGGAGAACCCTAAGTTAAATTCAACTCCTTCCAATCCTTTCTTTCTTGCCCGGAGTACACACGAAGATTGGAGTCCCTTTCCTAAGGAGTCTCCAATGTTGAATGATGGAGGCAAGCATGATGGATCCATGATGATTATGGAGCACCTCAATGAAGAATTCTTTCCAAGAATCGGCCTTCTTCGGATCATAGAGGATGAGGATGGCAAGTATCTCACCGGTGTGACCGCGGAGTACCAATTGTCTAAGTATGGGGTGGCACCTATGGTTGCAACTCCATACTATCATCAAGGGAGCGGTGATGAAGGAGTCTACTACTCACCGGTGAAGAGAGAACTTAAAGCTTATTTGGGCATCAAGTGGCCCTTGCTTGTCATCATGGATGCCGGAAAGCGATGGTTGCTTGGACTCCTCAAGCAAACCATGGTATTCGAGGTGGATTGACACATCCTTTGAGTTTGGTCAAGCTAATGACCTAAAAGAAGCGCTTCTTGGGAGGCAACCCAAGGGTAACAACTCTTTCCCTTTTCTCTTTCGTTTTCGTTTTTGCTTTTGTTTTTGGTGTGCTTTGTTTTTCTTTTGTGTTTTTGGGTGCTAGATCTTGTTGTTGTCATGTGTGATGAGATGCTAGAGGTCATGTGAAAGCCTCATGGAACTGTTGAGAAGAAGGTGCAAGATCCGAGCACATGGACAAGGAAGAAAGCACCCACGAAAATCGGACTGTTCTTCACAGAAATCGGCCAATTTTCGTGGGATATGGTCCGATTTTTCCTCTGTCAAGGAAAGTGATGATCTCCAATCAAGCATGCGTGGAGCGGACGTGGAACTTGGACGGCTTGCGGTACCAAGCGCGGGTTCCGACACCATAATGAACATCAAGAGCTCTCTACCATCCTTGATCGATCATCCACCATCATCATTCGATGTGAACCGAAATACCAAAGCATCACCAATTTTACATTGTGAGAACTCTCTTTCACTTCTTTATTTAGCTTCCACATTGGGGACAATGTGTTTCTAAGTATGGGGTGGGGTTTTCATGATCACTTGCATGATTAGCATCTAGGATAGTCTAATTTTAATTTTGTCACAAGTTTCATTATGTCTTGCATTGTACATACATATTTCGAAAAATCCAAAAAAAATTCAGAAAATTTTAAAATTTTTTTTAGTGCTTCTAAGGCTTGGATATGACCCTAATGATGAATCTTGTCTTGTGGATTGGCTATGGATGGCCTTATGTGTTAAATTGATGAATGCATATGTGGACTTGAAATACTTATCTTGAATTCCATGAATGACTTGTGATTATGATGCTTGCCTTGATTTAATTGAGGATTGAAATTCGAAATTGCATGCTAGTTCTTGCACATCAATTAGGAGTGATTAAGGCAATTCATTTTCCTCTACTTCTCATCTTGACCATGTTGCTTGAGCACCTCAATTGAGATAAATTTGACCTCTTTTGACCCATCCGGGAATAGGAGCATGTTAGTGTGTTGATGTGCGTGAAAAGCAAATGTGGGGTGAAGTTGTTGATGAAAGGAATGTCATGAATAAAGTGCTGAAATTGTTGCGAAAGTGTAGCCAAAAATATAGGTTTGGGGACGTTGGCTTAAATGACAAGTAACTCGGTACACTTCACATAATCGGGTGTTGGTGCCTTGCCAAAGTCAAATAAACCAATAGTCTTAACGAGCTTTGGTATGTGTGCCCGGTGTGGATGCACCTCGAAAAATAAAAAAACCCGAGGACGGCTAATCACCAAGGTTTCGGCTTTTGTACACCAATGTCATTGTCTCAAAAATAAGTGAAAAAGAAAAGAAAACAAAGAAAAGTTGGAGAAAATTATACACTTGTTGGGAAGTTGAGCAAAAACGAAATTGTGAAGTTAGTTCCTTTCCCGGATTAGCATCACATGATCTAAAAATTCCCACCTAATCACAACGTTTCTTAGCCTCTTCTTTCCTAAGTCCTTGTGACCTAATTGCATGTGTGTAAGACTTAGTGATCTAGATTTGATATACTCATGATCATCTTGACTTCTTCATTTTCACCTCTCATGCATGCTTTCTAGTTAAGTATAATTGTCTTTCCATGCCTTCACTCATTTGATGCATGATTGCTATCCATTGCTATGAAACATGACTATGAAGGTGATCCAATGTTAGAAGCACGATTCCAAAAAGATTTTGTTGTTTTTCTGCATGCATAAATCACGTCATCTCTTAGTCTATAGTTGGATCTTGCTCGGGGACGAGCAAATCTTAAGTATGGGGTATTTTGATAACGTGATTTATGACGTTAGTATAGGCATACAATTAGATAGTTTTTCCCATTATTCATGCACGGTTTGACATTAGTTTAAGACGTTTGCGCTCATTTCGTGCATATTTCTAGAAAAGACGTCTACACGAGATTTTGTCGGTTTTGTAGGTATTTCGGGGATCTTTTGGACATTAATCGATACATTTGAGGATCAAGCCTCATGGTGGTACATATCCAAGACCTTGAAGGAACATAATTGGAGCAACAAAGGACACAAAGACCACTATTAGTGCAAGCAATGGAGCAACTCATGGCTAGACGATTATAGCATGCTTCTGTTGAAGAAAATCGACCTACACCCAGGAAAATCGGCCGATTTTTCCTACTGGGTCGATTTTTGGGCCTTTGACAGCTTAAGCCACGTGTCCCACGATCTCTTGTCCGGCCTTGCTCTTGGTGGAGAATATAAGTGGTCCTTCAAAGCTGTTGCTGATTCATTCAATCCTTCTCTTTCCTTTGGACCCTTCTAGCATCTTCTCAAAGAATCTTCCAATTGGAAGCTCTCTTCAAGACACCCTTATGGGTGTTCTTGAGGGAGATTAGTGTAGATTTCAATTTCATAGTGAGATTTGAGTGATTTTTGTGAAGAAGATTGTTGAAGGTTGTAAGATCCGACTTGGAGCTACATTTGGTGTGTTGAAAGACTTGTTTTGAGCTCAAATCTAGCTAAGTTTCATTGCTTTCATTTCCTTACTTCATCTTCTTGCTATGGATTCTATGTATGCTTGTATGATGATTCTAGATCTTGAAATGCATGTTATTGGCTAGTTTGTTGTGATTCTGGAGTGATGGATTGATGGTTATTGCTTGGGTGATGATAGAATGGACTTATATGTTAGTTTAGGATGATTTGTATGCACGAAACCTAACTCAGAAAAATCGGCCTGTTCTTCAGGTAAATCGGCCGATTTTTACTATGATCCACCCGATTTTTCCTTCTGTTGCTCTTTAATTGATAAATCTGTATGTTAGGATGTTAGATTGTTGAAATCCTAGTGTTTGTTGAGCATAATATAGCTTAGGGTGACCTAATGCTAGCAAACTAAGTGAAGAAAGAGACCTACCCGGTGATTTCCGATCTTAGGTACCAAAGATGATGAACTCTAGGTAGTAGTGAGCCTCATAAGCCGCTATTGGACTGAGTGTGCTAGGATTGTTGCTTGAGACTTACCTTTTCCGAGACTTACCCGGTAAGGAGAGGTTTGCCCCTTAAGTAGCATCCGGTTTGTGTAGAATTCCCAACTTTACCTCCTTGAGACTTACCCGGTAATAGGAGTTTGGTGCGGGATTAGTGAAGCGAGAGACTTACCCAGTAATTGCTTCCATTAGTGAAACACCCTTTCCCAACACCGCAGCTTTATCCTTAGAATCTTTAGAAGCTTGAGTCCAATGCCATAACCGGAAATCTTGACCTCTAGAATCCTCTTTTTCTATCTTTTAGCTCATATCTTGTGTTTGTGTCACTTGTTTGTTTTACTAGCTTGAGTTGTTAGTTTGTTTTATTACCTTGCTTGATTTGTGATCCTTCCTTGATCACCACAAAAACTCAACCAAAAATATCATCATTTTCATTTCTTTATTTCTTTCTCTTTTCTTAGACTAGATTTGCACTATCTTTGATCATTAAATGACTTGATTTCGCCTCAGTCCTTGTGTTCGACCCCGGAATACTTTCCTTCCTACATAACAATCCGTACACTGCGGGTTTCGCTAGGTAGTTTAGGATTTTAGTTCGAGTTTATAAATGTAAAGCTTTTTGTGCTATTTCCTAGCGTAACAGTTAGAGCCGCTAAATGTGGTGAATGACCTGACTTGGCTTTTAGATAGAGCCGGTTTGATCGTCTTCTCCGCTATTAGGGAAGACGCATATGAGGAGATCACTAGGGAGTTTGTGACCTCGTTTGAGCATAACGCTATGGATAGGACAGTTTCCTTTAGGCTGATGGAGGAGAACTACGAGTTCTCGATCTTGGAGTTTGGAGCCTTCTTTGGGTTCCAAGAGACCTTCAATGGTTGTTTTCCTAGCGGTGTATACGGTAAGGATTTCTGGGAGGACATTGCCATGATCTATGCCAGCGAGGACCGCTGGCAGCTAGCTGACACCAAGGCTAAGCTCATTTATCACTTAGCCTTGAAGATAGCCCATATAGTCCTTTCTGAGTGTCTCTTCCCTAGGACCGAGACCCCTCAGAAGATTAAGACAGATGAGTTGTTCCTTTTCTACGCTATGCTGCACGGTAGACCTGTTGACTAAGCTACCCTCTTAGCCTCCACCATGAGTAAGCTCAAGAATAAGAGAGCCGGCAACATTGGATATGGTGGTATTTTTACCCACATTGCTAGGTAGTTGAGGATTGATTTTTCTGCTTGCACTAGGACAGCGAGATCTTTGGGTCTCAACAGTTTGATGACGAGGGGTATCATCTTCCCTAGGAACTGCGGTCCACCGACCGCTGGTATGCCTTGGGAGGAGAGAGGAGGTAGAGGCATTCCATGGCTCCTTGAGTATTCCATTATGGCTGGACGCCATAATTGGAAGCAGACATTCGCTGCTATACATGCGAATAGGTTAGTAGCACCTCCTACGTCCCCGATGAGGTACCGGCTGTAGATGTTGAGGAGGAGATATGAGGAGATGATGGTTTTGAGGGAGGAGGTGAGGAGCATGACTTTGGCACTTTTCCGGATTAGCCGGCACACTTCCCTGACCCTAGCCTCCTAGGCGTTCACCACGACCAGCTGGACCTTCAGGAGCCTCTTCCTCTCGTCGTTCTAGCGTAAGTGAGAGGCCGACATGGATAAACACTCCGCCCACTTGGTACGGAGCACAACCGGAGTGGATGGGAGCTCCACCACCATGGTACAGTCAGGCACCAGCAGTTCCAGCAGCGCCGGCACCACAGGACGCACCGGCATGGTACGGCCAGCCACCGGCTTGGTATGAGCAGCTACCGGAGTGGGCTACCGACCTTTCTAGGAGAGTCGGTGACTTGGAGATCCGCCAGGACACTCGCTATGTACGGGCTAATGAGCATGATCGGATGATGCAAGACATCTACCGCCAGCAGTTTGGGCGGCATTTCAGCCCCGAGTTCCATCCATTCCACTCATTCCCACCACCACAGTGATGAGCTTAGAGGATTGACAGTTCAGCCGCCCCACAACCGTTTTTAGTGAGTTCATTTTTCTTTTCTTCTTTTCTTTATTTCTTTTTCGAACATTGAGGACAATGTATGTTCTAAGTATGGGGTGGGGTGTGACTATGTGTTGTAATAACTCTACTACATTTGCTTGCTTGCTTCTATCCATAACACTTGCATGTTTCATTTTCATAGTCACACGTTTCATTATTACATTGCATGAAAAAGTTTGAAAAACCCATAAAAATTTGAAAATTTTGGAAAATTTTGAAAAAGTTCTTGTGCTTCTAAGACTAGAGATGACTTCTATGATAGTTCTTATTTGCGGAATGAATTTTTGATGACAACTGCAGTGGATGATTTGATCATCTCTGATGATCAAATCATCCATTACAGGATCTCCATTCCCCACTCAACTGGCTACCATAACACCCCCATTCACCCTCTCGAATGTTCCTTTATCTATGCGCACAACAGGCCGGAAGATCGGTCCCCCTCTGGAATGCTATTTCTACAATCAATCTCATGTCAAACAATGCTCCCTGGGCTCTGATGGGAGATTTTAACACTATCCTGAACCCGACTGAGAAGCTCTCTGAGCAACCCTCCAATCTTACCCCTCTGTCCACTGAGCTCTCGGATTGCCTTGACGCCAACTCCCTTAGCGACCATGCCTTCTCCGGCTGCACGTTGACATGGAATAACAAACAGGCCTTGACCAGAATATGGTGTAAATTGGACCGTATTCTTGTTAATCAAGTTTGGTCCCAAACCTTCCATAATTCATCCGCCCACTTCGATAACCCCTACCTGTCGGACCACTCACCTGCCATACTCACTATCAACCCCAAACCCGCCAATCCAAAGCGTCAATTCAGATTCCATAACACATGGGCCTCCCATGAGCACTTCATGCCTACTGTTTTCGACGCCTGGAAGGGTCCCAACCCCAACCACCATGGATGTCGGTTCCACCTTATCACTCAAAAACTCAAAAACCTCAAAGGAAAACTGAAGTCTTTCCCTAGTGTAAAGATCGAAATCCTCCACTCAACCATAAACAACCTCCATGCTAACCTCACTGCTATTCAAACCCAAATCCAAACCTCACCTCTCAATCCACACCTCCTTGAGACTGAACGGGCTACTCTCTCCAGCCTCAATGTCACAAAAGACCTCCTCAGAGCCTCCCTGGCACAGCTCTCCAAATCCTCCTGGATCAAATATGGTGACAAGTGCTCAAAATTCTTCTTCAATAGCATCATTACGAGGAGAGCGCAAAACAAAATTCCCAGCATACTTAACCCCCATGACCCCGATCGTCGGCCCACCCATGATCCCAAGGAAATCTCCCAGATCCTAACCGCCCACCTTTCTAGCATCCTCAACCCACAAATCCCCCATAATCCTCGCAACCTCTTCCCAGACTGCCCATTACCCACCTTAAACGCCGATGCCCTTTCCTCTCTTTCCAGAGCTGTCACGAGGGAGGACATCCTTGCTGCGCTCAATGACATTGGTGACCAGAAAGCCCCTGGCCCGGACGGATTCAATGCCTATTTCTTCAAGAAAACATGGTCCATCACTGGCAATGATCTCACTGAGGCGATACTAAACTTCTTCCAAACTGCCCGCCTGCCTCAACACGTAAACCATACCTCAATCACCTTGATTGCAAAAAAGCCTAATCCTACTCTCCCCTCCAACTTTAGACCCATCGCCTGCTGCAACACCACTTATAAAATCATTTCCAAAATTTTGGCTTCCAAGCTGAATGAGACCCTCCCTTCTCTCATCGGACACTATCAGGGCGCGTTTGTTAAGGGGCGTTCTATCAAGCACAATATTCTACTCTGTCAAGAACTCTTCAAGAAATATAATCAGCTTAGGATCTCGCCTAAGTGTGCCCTGAAAGTCGACATCACTAAAGCGTTTGACACCCTCAACCACAACTTCATTATAAATTGCCTCAGGCGCATGATCTTCCCTGATCATTTCACAAACCTTATTCATGCCTGTATCACAAATACCACCTTCTCCATTAACCTGGACGGATCTTTTCACGGCTTCTTCAAGGCCTCTAGAGGGTTGCGACAAGGATGCCCCCTTTCCCCTCCTCTCTTCGTTATTGCTCTCGAAGTCTTAGCCTCCATGATCACCACAAACACCTCAAATCCCAACTTTAACCCTCACCCAAAGTGCTCCTCACCACGCCTCACCCACCTTTGTTTCGCTGACGATATTATTCTTTTTTGCAGGGGTGACTACGAGTCCATTTCTATCCTGAAGAACACTCTCAATCACTACGGGAACTACTCTAGGCTCACCATCAACCCTAGGAAATCAGCCCTCTACCTTGCTGGAGTCCATACCAATGATCGAAGCCACATTGCTACAAATACAAACTTGCCCTATGGCTCCCTTCCATTTACCTATCTTGGGATCCCCATCGGCAGCAAAAGACTCAAGCTCTCCGACTACCTCCCGCTCATCACGAAGATCACTAGCAGAATCAATAATTGGAGTGCCCGTAAGCTTTCCTATGCCGGGCGCAAACAGATCATCTCCTCCATCCTTCTGCCCCTCCAATACTATTGGTGTGCTGTTCTTCCCCTCCCACATACCATCATCGCCAAAATCAACAAGCTCTTGCGCTCATTTCTTTGGTCAGGAACCGATTCTAGCCACCGTTCCCTTGTTGCCTGGAGTACCGTCTGCTCTTCTATCCCGGAGGGTGGGCTTGGCTTCAAGGAAATCCTCTCTTGGAACAAAACCTGCTTCTCTAAATTCATCCATGAACTCAACAATCACAGCAACAACAACAATAGCATGTGGACTGATTGGATCAAGTCCAATATTCTCAAAACCTCTTCCATCTGGACCTGCACTACAAGTTACAAATACAACCATACTTGGAACTTTCTCCTTAGAATCCGCGATGATATCCTCTCCACCCAAAATGGAGCTCGCTTCATCACTATTTCCACAAAACCTAACGGATCATTCTCAAACAGTGCTGGATACTCATTTTTTAAACCTCCTGGCCTTCATCCACAACACGCCCGTCAATTCAACAACATCTGGAACACCGTCAGCGTCCCCAAATGCAGCTTCATCTCCTGGCTCGCCTGCCACCAAAAGCTACCAACTCTCTCCAAACTAACCTCCTGGAACATCACAATGTCGGACATCTGCAAGCTTTGCAACTCCTCACCGGAAAATAAAGACCATCTTTTCCACCACTGCAGCTACTCTCGCACCACACTTGACCTCATATCACGCTGGACCAGAACGTCACCTCCCTACCCCTACGACTCGTGCATCTGGACTTGGCTCAACTCTACAAGCATCAAACGACATGACTTCATCGCCAACATTCGCCTTGCCTCCATCACAAGCTACATCTATCACATTTGGCAGGCGAGGAATGATCTAATCTTCAACGCCACCTCCACCCACCCGTCCACCTGCGCTCATAACACCATCCAAGCAGTCAAGAATCACACATCGCTTCACTGGAAGGACATGTCCTCCGAGTCTACCTTCTGGGCCAACCAACTTGGAATCTCCCTCTTCTAATCTTTTCATCATCCCCTAATCTCATCTCTATCGACTTTGCTCTGACCATCTTAGAAAGTCCTATGTAAATCCCTCTTTTCTGATCAATACACATAACATTTCAAAAAAAAAAAGTTCTATCTAAATTATATTGAGAAATTGAAGTTGAAATCACATGATGAGTTCTTATACTTCTTTATGAAATGATTAAGGCAATTTGATTTTCTTTCTTCTTTCTTTGATCACTTAGCCCCACAATGAAAGTAATTGCCTCCTTTACCTATCCGGGAATTTGGAGGAGTTGATATTTGGCATGTTTGATGTGGAAGGGCCATGAAAGCAAATTTTTTGCATGCAAAGTATAGAAATTCTAGGTTTGGGGAAGTCAATCATGACGATGAGTAACTCGGCACCATTCACATAGCTGGGTGTTTGTGTCTTGCCAAAGTCGGATTGAGCGATATTCCTAACGAATTATGGTATGTGCATCAAGGGTTTGAGGCATCTCGAAATTGAGAAACGCCAATCTCCTAGGCTTCGGTTTTTGTGCACCTCTGTCCATCTTTCAAAAAGTAAAGTCCAAAAATAATGTGAAGAAGAAGAGAGCAAAGCTCAAAGTTGATGATGTTGCAATTCAAAGTGAAAAGGAAAGAGTTGGGTTATTCATTTTTCCGGATTCATGCACCACATCCCTTATAAGTTTCCCCTCCCTTCCGCATTCTAGACCTTGCTTGAAAGTCCTTAAGATCAAAAGAATGTTATTTGACTTGGTGATATAAATTGAAACTTCTTATGCTTGATTTTGACAATACTTGAAGATTATGATGTTTGTCTCAAAGTTTAAGCGATTTGTGATGTTTCTTTGCTTTACATTCTTTGGTTTATGTATACAATTGTTTTCAAGAATGAATGAAGCAAGATTTGAGGATGATCTATTGACTAGAAGCACATTTACCTAAAGAATGTTTTTGTTTTGAGATTGCATGCATATTTCATTCTAACTTGTATTTTAGTGCTTCCAAAGACCTTGTTTGGGGACAAGCAAGTAACAAGTATGGGGTGTTTTGTTAGCATGAAATATTGCGATATTTTAGGCACTTATTTTAGTTGTTTTTACCTCATTATTGTGTACATGGATGAAGTTTAGAAGCAATTGTTAGCTTATTCCTCTATTATAGTCGGTATGGATGTCTACACTAGCTTGTGTCGATTGTAGGCGAAAAGGAGCTAAATGAGAGCTATTGAGAGAGAAAAGAGAGGATTCGATCATGTTCGAGGATTAGGAACACATCAAGGAAGCTAAGGAAGGAGCTAGGATGAAGAATGTCACGACACAAAGGAAACTACAAGTATTCTACACTTCCACGCCCTGAATTACGGCCGTTAAAGAGACCGCGCTCTAAACCACGGCCGTGGATCTTGGCATCATGAGCGTGGAGCATTCCAGTAAGTTACAAGGCCTAAAGTACGGTCGTGGAAGTCACAAGGGACCGTAATCCAATTCCATGCTCTAAACCACGGTCGTGGAAACCCTTGAGACCGTGATTTAGGCGATCTTTTGACGAGTCTTCATTTGCCACGATATTTATGTGATGGGCCGGGACGGTTACTTTTTCCCGTCTTATAAAACGGTCAGAGAAGAGAGTTTTGGGCATCGACGCTTATGGCTTATTCCCGTTACATTTGCGTTGGATCTCGCGGAGACGTTGACGGCCACTTACTTTGCTTGGAGCATTCTTGCCTAGGGTGGATTGAAGATCGCTGAAGGTTTTTACCTCTTTCTTAGGTTTAGATATTGAAGACGGATTGAAAACATGTTCTTCATACTTACCTTAGATTATTGTGAGGTTTTGTGTCCTATATTCTGAATCCATTGATTATCACTCCTTGTGTTCGGATTTGAGAATCGGTTTTGAAGTTTTATTAAGTGTTCGAGGGTTTACATCTTTTATTCTCTTTGATTTGAATATTGATATCATGACAATGATTGTTGGCTAAAACCCTTTAGTAATTCTAAGGTGAAGGGTTGATAGTTGTGGCTTAGATGATGATGGATCGATCGTAAATTGATTGGACCCTGAGAGTTAGAGAGATCTCGTCGACGAACCCAAATCACGACCTGTTCTTGAAGTTCCACGGCCGTGGTTCTCAAGATCTGACCGTGATTTACCCTAGTTTACGAATTTTGCTTTTAATTTGATCCAAGGTTAAAGATTAGCTTTAATCTAGTCTTGGTTTACCCTTTTCTAGGTAATAGTGAGACTCATCATCCTCTATTTCGGTTTCGAGTGTCACAACCTTAACCGTTTGAGTTTATCTTGATCCTTGGGTTACAAGTTTGGGTATTTGAGATTAATTCTTGTCTATAGATCCTTTCTATACTGAAGCCTCAACAACCTTTATAGAGAGTGTCTTTAGATAGGTCATATAAAGTCTTGGAACTTCACCGTACATTGCTTTACTTTAGCATACCTTTGCAACTCTTAACTTTGTCCTTAGTTCTTTAGTATATCTTGAATCGATTGCTACAATTAGATACCTGGATCTATAGGGTTGCTGTTTTCCCAATATTTGCAAAGCTTTATACCTTTATTTGCTCGATAACTTAAGACTGGGTTTTTGTTACGCTAGGAAATAGCACAAAAAACTTTACATTTATAACTCGAACTAAATCCTAAACTACCTAGCGAAACCCGCAGTGTACGGGTCGTTTTGTAGAAAGGAAAGTATTCCGAGGTCGAACTCAAGGACTGAGGTGAAACTAAGTCATTCAATGATCGAAAATAGTGTAAATCTAGACTAAGATAAGATGAGGAATAAAGAAAATGGAAAACACGATGTTTTTGGAGGGTTTTGGGTGATCAAACAAAGATCACATGTATGTGAACACAATCAAGCAACACAAACACGCACTAACACTAAAGATAGGAGAATGGAAATAACAAAGCGGATTCTAGAGTTTGGAAGTCCGGGTATGGCATAGACTCAAGCTATCTATTCATTTCTCGGATTAACTATGATATGTCGGGATTTAGCGTTTCTAGATTGGGATCAATTACCGGGTAGGTCTCATGGTCCACTAGTCCATTCCTAAGGTCTCATCACCGGGTAAGTCTCTAAGAACCTAAGGATAGGAATTCTACACAAACCGGATTGTTACCTAGGGGTCTAACCTATCCTTACCGGGTAAGTCTCGGAAAGGGAAGTCCTAATCAACTATCCTAGCACACTTAGTCCAATGGCGGCTTGTGAGGCTCACCACTACCTAGGGTTTGTCATCTTAGGTATCTAAGATCGGAAATCATCGGGTAGATCTCTTCCCTCACTTAGGTTGATAGCATTAGGTGATCCTAAGCTAAATTAAGCTCAACAAACACTAGGATTTCAACAACACAAGTCATCCAAGAGTAAAAATCTAGATTCATCCTATCATGCTTCTAGCCATAGCCCTTCTTTCCTTACCCTAGAATCGCAATCTATCTAGCCAACAACATTCATTTCAAGATCAATCTCCACAAATAAAGCATGCTTGCAAGTCATGGTCAAATGATGAAGAACAATCCAAAGAAAAGACATTAAAAGCATAGAATAGAAATTACCAAATCCTTACAAGGCTCCAAGAGCTAATCCAACTTGACAACAATCGAAGCTTCACTCAAATCCAATCTAATCTCACTCTAAAACGAGAATCTACACTAATCTCTTCCAAGAACACCCCTAATGGGTGCTTGGAAGAGAGGCAACAATGGAGAAATGTTTTGGGGAAGAAAGGTAGGTCAAAAGAGAGGAGAGATATCCCCAATTACAGCCTGCAAAATCCTTTAAATACCCACTAGGATGCAAGAGTAATAGAAGAGATCGTGGCCAGCTGTCGATGTGGTCCTGGCAAGAATCACGGGCATAATCACGGCCGTGGAAAGGGCCTAGACCGTGGTTTTGTCCAGAAGCCTCTCCTAGGCTCGTTAAGCCATGATTCGGTGCATGACTTGTGTTGGCAAGGTTCCATGAGTCCTCCTTAGCCCTTATCTTGCATTCCAATGAGTCCGGAAGTGTGTCATCTCGAGGAATGATCCTCGGATGTATCGATTAGGCTCTTAAATCTCCCAAAATACCTACAAAGCAAGCAAAAGTCCGAGTAGACGTCTATCTCGACAAAATACGTGATTTGAGTGCAAACGTCGTGAACTAATGCTAAACCATGCATGAATGAGCGGAAAATCTATCTAAATGAGTGTCTAAATCTAGATCATAAATCGTGTTATCAAAATACCCCATACTTAAGGTTTGCTCGTCCCCGAGCAAATTCCCAACTATAGACTAAAAGATAACATGATTTATGTATGCAGAAAAATGGCAAAATCTTTTTGGAGTTGTGCTTCTAATATTGGATCACCTTCATAGTCATGTTTCATGGCAATGGACAAGCAATTATGTATCAAATAAATGAAAGCATGGAAAGACAATTACACTTAACTTGATAGCATGCAATGAAATGTAAAGATGAAGAAGTCAAGATGATCATGAGTATATCCAATCTAAATCACTTAGTCTTACACACATGCAAGTAGGTCAAAAGGACTTGTAAAATAGAAAGCCAAGAAACGTTGTGATTAGGTGGGAATTTTCTAGGCTATGTGATGCTAATCCGGGAAAGGAACTAAACAACCACAACTTCACATTTCTTATCAACTTCCCTCAAGTGTATATTTTTCTTCATTTTTCTTTTCTTTCTTTTTTTTTTCTTTTCTTTTTGAGACAATGGCATTGGTGTACAAAAGCCGAAACCTTGGTGATTAGCCATCCTCGGGCTTTTTCTATTTTTCGAGGTGCATCCACACCGGGCACACATACCAAAGCTCGTTAGGACTATTGGTTTATTTGACTTTGGCAAGGCACCAACACCCGATCATGTGAAGTGAGCCGAGTTACTTGTCATTTAAACCGATGTCCCCAAACCTATAATTTTTTGCTACACTTTCACAACAATTTCAGCACTTCATTCATGACATTCCTTTCATCAACAACTTCACCCCACACTTGCTTTTCACACACATCAACACACTAACATGCTCCTATTCCCGGATGGGTCAAAAGAGGTCAAATTTATCTCAATTGAGGTGCTCAAGCAATCATGATTAAGATGAGAAGTAGAGGAAGATGAATTGCCTTAATCACTCCTAATTGATGTGCAAGAACTAGCATGCAATTTCGACTTTCAATTCTCAATTAAATCAAGGCAAGCATCATAATCACAAGTCATTCATGGAATTCAAGATAAGTATTTCAAGTCCACATATGCATCATCAATTAAACACACAAGGCTATCCATAGCCAATCCACAAGACAAGGTTCATCATTAGGGTCATATCCAAGCCTAGAAAGCACAAAATTTTTTAAATTTTCTGAATTTTTTTGAAAATTTTGAAGTATGTATGTACAATGCAAGACATAATAAAACATGTGACTAAAAAGAATTACTCTAGATGCTAGTCATGCAAAAGATCATGCAAACCCCACCCCATACTTAGAAACACATTGTCCCCAATGTGGTATTCAAGTAAAGAGAGTGAAAGAAGGTTCTCACAATGTAAAATGGTTTGCTTCGGTATTTGGGATGAACTCGTGTGGAGTGGTGGTGATGGATGATCGATCAAGCATGGTAGAGATCTCTTCATAATCATTCCGGCGTCGAGACCCGCGCCAAGGTATATGTGAGATGGGAGCTCTTCCATCTAATAAGACACCTCAAGCCGTCCAAGCCTCACGTTCGCTCCACCCATGTTTGAACACGGAATCATCGTCATCAACTCGCCTTGCTAGGCTTCCTCATTACCTAAAATCTACCACAAACACAAAACACAAAAACACACAAAAGCAAAAACAAAGGCAAAGAGAAAAGGGAAAGAGTCGTACCAATGGGTTGCCTCCCATTAAGCGCTTCTTTTAGGTCATTAGCTTGACCAAACTCCGTGGATATGTTAATCCACCTCGAATATCATGGTTTGCTTGAGGAGTCCAAGCAACCATCTTTTCCCGGAATCCATGATGACAAGCAAGGGCCACTTGATGCCCAAATAAGCCTTAAGTTCTCTCTTCACCGGTGAGTAGTAGACTCCTTCATCACCGCTTCCTTGATGATAGTATAGAGTTGCAACCATAGGTGCCACCCCATACTTAGGCAATTTATACTCCGCGGTCACTCCGGTGAAGCGCTTGTCATCCTCATCCTCTATGATCCGAGGAAAGCCGATTCTCGGAAAGAATCCTTCATTGAAGTACTTCATAACCATCATGGATCCATCATGCTTGCTTTCTTCATTCAATAATGGAGAATCCTTAGGAAAGGGGCTCCAATCTTCGTATGTACTCCGGGCAAGCAAGAAAGGACCGGAGGGAGCTGAGATTGGCTTAGGATGGACCACTACAGGACCTTCCACGGGCGTGGTTTGTACTCCACGGCCGTGGTTCTCTCTGTTGGCTCCCACGGTCGTGGTTTGTCCTCCACGGCCGTGGTTTATTCTGTCGCATCCGTTCCAAGTGGGCTCTTCATGTATGGTTCCGGGGTTGATGGCAAGGATGTTCGGGGATGAGAATACTTCATTGCACTCCTCTAACGGTGAAGGAGATGGAGGTGAACCTTGAAGAATGGTAAGATCTCTTAGCATAAGAGCATTCCTAATCTCCTCGATCTCCCTCCTCACTTGTTCTTCTCTCTCGGTATTCAATCTCCTTGCTTCCTTCAGGGCCAAATCCCTTAGCCACAATTGCTCTCGAGCTTCTTTCAACTCTTCCTCAAGGCTTCTATTGGTTATGGTTGAATCGGGCAATTCTTGGATCTCCTCATAGTGAACCTCCTCTTGATGACTTACTTCCGTTTCAAGCTCCATGTGGGAACTAGAAATGGAAGCAAGGTTGCTTTCTAGATCATCCATCTTCCTCAACATTGCTTCTAGCATTGATTCTACCTTATCATTGTGAGGTTGTTGGTGAGGTTCCTCATGAGGCAATATAGTCATGTGAGCTTGATTATGGGACTCATGATAGGCATTAAACTCCTCCCAATACTCAAACTCATCATGTAGATGTCCTAGATCTTGGCTTCCCATCCATCCCTCATACTCCATGTTGTCAAAGTCGTCTTGGAGGTACGATCCGTCCATGGAAAACATGAAAAGGCAAAGACAAAAACACACAAGATCAAAAGTAACAAGAAAGATAAACACTAAAAGCAATCAAAGACAAATGACTTAATCTTAACCTAGTCCCCGGCAACGGCGCCAAAAACTTGTTACGCTAGGAAATAGCACAAAAAGCTTTACATTTATAACTCGAACTAAATCCTAAACTACCTAGCGAAACCCGCAGTGTACGGGTCGTTTTGTAGAAAGGAAAGTATTCCGAGGTCGAACTCAAGGACTGAGGTGAAACTAAGTCATTCAATGATCGAAAATAGTGTAAATCTAGACTAAGATAAGATGAGGAATAAAGAAAATGGAAAACACGATGTTTTTGGAGGGTTTTGGGTGATCAAACAAAGATCACATGTATGTGAACACAATCAAGCAACACAAACACGCACTAACACTAAAGATAGGAGAATGGAAATAACAAAGCGGATTCTAGAGTTTGGAAGTCCGGGTATGGCATAGACTCAAGCTATCTATTCATTTCTCGGATTAACTATGATATGTCGGGATTTAGCGTTTCTAGATTGGGATCAATTACCGGGTAGGTCTCATGGTCCACTAGTCCATTCCTAAGGTCTCATCACCGGGTAAGTCTCTAAGAACCTAAGGATAGGAATTCTACACAAACCGGATTGTTACCTAGGGGTCTAACCTATCCTTACCGGGTAAGTCTCGGAAAGGGAAGTCCTAATCAACTATCCTAGCACACTTAGTCCAATGGCGGCTTGTGAGGCTCACCACTACCTAGGGTTTGTCATCTTAGGTATCTAAGATCGGAAATCATCGGGTAGATCTCTTCCCTCACTTAGGTTGATAGCATTAGGTGATCCTAAGCTAAATTAAGCTCAACAAACACTAGGATTTCAACAACACAAGTCATCCAAGAGTAAAAATCTAGATTCATCCTATCATGCTTCTAGCCATAGCCCTTCTTTCCTTACCCTAGAATCGCAATCTATCTAGCCAACAACATTCATTTCAAGATCAATCTCCACAAATAAAGCATGCTTGCAAGTCATGGTCAAATGATGAAGAACAATCCAAAGAAAAGACATTAAAAGCATAGAATAGAAATTACCAAATCCTTACAAGGCTCCAAGAGCTAATCCAACTTGACAACAATCGAAGCTTCACTCGAATCCAATCTAATCTCACTCTAAAACGAGAATCTACACTAATCTCTTCCAAGAACACCCCTAATGGGTGCTTGGAAGAGAGGCAACAATGGAGAAATGTTTTGGGGAAGAAAGGTAGGTCAAAAGAGAGGAGAGATATCCCCAATTACAGCCTGCAAAATCCTTTAAATACCCACTAGGATGCAAGAGTAATGGAAGAGATCGTGGCCAGCTGTCGATGTGGTCCTGGCAAGAATCACGGGCATAATCACGGCCGTGGAAAGGGCCTAGACCGTGGTTTTGTCCAGAAGCCTCTCCTAGGCTCGTTAAGCCATGATTCGGTGCATGGCTTGTGTTGGCAAGGTTCCATGAGTCCTCCTTAGCCCTTATCTTGCATTCCAATGAGTCCGGAAGTGTGTCATCTCGAGGAATGATCCTCGGATGTATCGATTAGGCTCTTAAATCTCCCAAAATACCTACAAAGCAAGCAAAAGTCCGAGTAGACGTCTATCTCGACAAAATACGTGATTTGAGTGCAAACGCCGTGAACTAATGCTAAACCATGCATGAATGAGCGGAAAATCTATCTAAATGAGTGTCTAAATCTAGATCATAAATCGTGTTATCAGTTTTGTTTCACCAAATCACTGTGATCGATACTCTGGAATATTTGCTAATCTACGTCGATCCGTACACTCCGGGTTCGCGTGCTTTTATTCTAGTTTTATAAATTTAAGACTTGATTGCACGCACGCTTTTGGGCGAACACCAATCATAAGCCACCTTTTGAACGAAGGAGACGCCATCAGATCCAGTCAAGGTAACCTCACGAAGAAGGGGACGAGATGCTTGGATGTTAACAAGGATTCGAGCAAATATCAGCCTCTCCTGGTTAGCCGAGCATGCTGATGACATGAATTATATACCATTATAATCATGCATATTGTAGAAGTTCACCTCGATTTACCTTACATTTAGAGAGAATTTGTGTACATTATGTGTTCTATTCATTAATATTTCGGAAATAGAGGTCTACACAAGTTTTTGTTAAATTATAGGTAAATGGAGTGGATTTGAAAGCAGAAGTGGAGCAAGGAGCATCTAAGGTCATTAGGGAAGCTAAAGAAGTCTTAGAGGAATCACAAAGAGAAAAAGAGTTGCGTAAAATAAGCATAAAAGAGAGGAAGAAAACGAGCCAAAAGAAGAGCACTTTCTGTTGAAGAAAATCGTGCCATTTACCAAGTAAATCGGACGATTTTTATTGTTAAAAATCGAACGGTTTTATGTGTAAATCGGCCAGCCCGATTTTCTTTGTTTTTCGGCTAAATGGTAAAGACGACACAAAGCCCATCACTTTTGGGCTAGAGGAGTGTTTTGCCAAACGGCCCATTAACAAGAAACTATAGGTTGGAACCCTAGGAACGAAAACGGGGAGGCCGCAGCGGGAAATCTTTACACGTTAGTGAGAGATTGAAGATTCTTGGAGAAGGATTGAAGCACTTTGGCCGGGAAGTTAATCTTGATTCTATTTTGTGAGATTTCTAGATTCCATTGAAATCTTTGTTGTTTTTGAACATAATATTGAGTTAATAGAGAGATACATTGATCAGTTTTGAGATTGGTTTACATATTTGAAGGTTATTGAATGTTTATTCAAGATTCAGGTTTAATTGAATTATTTCACTCAATCTTTATTTTGATTTGATTTTGAAAATGGTTGGCTAAAACCATTGTGATTCTGGGGAGAATAGTTGATGATTAAGGCTTAGATGATGATAGACTGAACTCATTCAAACATTTGAACCCTGAGAGTTTAGATTTTAGTTTTGCGATAACAGGAAAATCGACATGTTCTTGAGAAAATCGTCCGATTTTCGTATGAACAACACGATTTATTCTTCTGACGAACTTCAATTGAATTAATATTTAACCAAAACTAATTCTTTCCTAAATCCCAACCTTGTTTAACCTTTTTAACCTCTATTTGAGTGTATGAAGGGACTTCAAACTTGATTTTACATTTAATAGATTAGGATTGCAAGATTTGGGTAATAGAGAGACTCAACATCCTTTATTAAGATTCTAAGTGTGCTTTCTTTTCTTTATCTTGGAGAGTCATATCCTGGGGTTTTAGATAGTTAGTTTGAACATAATTCTTATCTTTAGATCTTTCTATATTGCCGCCTCAACAACCATTATAGAGAGAACCTTTGGATTAGATAAATGAATTTCGGAACTTCACCGTACGATATCTACTTTTGAATACATAATCTTGGCAATGTAAACTCTGTCCTTATATCCATAGAAGTGTCTTGAATCGAAAGCCGAAATCGGATACTTGAATCCTTGGAATCATTTACCCCTTTATCAATCACAAAAGCTTTTGCATTTTCGCTAGATAATTGAATTTGAATTTACTCTCACCAAATCCCTGAGTTCGACTCTGGAATTCTTACCTTATTATAGCCGATCCGTACACTGCGGGTTCGCTTTGCTTTGAGTTCTAGATATAAATTTAAGACTTTGACGCACACACTTTCGAGCGAACAAGTTTTTGGCGTCGTTGCCGGGGATTTGGTCTAGACCAAATTCGGTTTTCGGTTGTCTAGCTTGAGAGCTCTTGCTCTTGTGATTTGATTAGTCTACTTGAGTGATCTTTGCAGGTTCTTTAGGTATATGCGAAAGACTAGATCCACTAAAGATCTAGTTCCTTTCGATCCCGAATTGGAGAAAACTTTAAGAAGAAAGTTGAAGGAAAAGAAAATCGTTGAAAACAACGAGAGAAACATCCAAGCTAAGTTGGATGAAACTCAACAACAACTAAGTTTGAGTGAGAAAGCTCGTATAGATGCTGAAACGAGTCATCAATTCCAAATTGATGAACTCAAAGCAATGATGATGGACATGCAATTGGAATTGAACGCATCCAGGAAGAAAAAGAAAGTCAAGACGCCGACTAAGTCCATTGGAAATGATTCATCCGATGATGAAGAACTCGACCCGAACATGCCGGAACTTGAGGAGATCAATCCAGTGATCCATCCTACTCCAAACAACCCAAGACCACCGGTTGTTCCTCGCTTCCCAGCTAGGGATGTGAGAGTTGCTAATGAAGGTGATAGACCTCGAACTTTGGGGCAACGGATGGAACCAATTCAGCAACCACGCTGTCTAGGTGTGGATTTCGGAGCTGAAGACATCCAGGAGTTTAGCTTTTCACCACAAGTTATCGCCATGGTTCGCCAAAGTCAGTATGGCGGAGCAAGTGCTGAATCTCCACATCAACACTTGCAGAATTTCGAGATTCTCATGGAGACTATGAAGCCAAAGAAGGTTACTACAAGCAATTACAAGATCAAACCATCCTTCTTTTCTTTGAAGTACAAGGCTCTAGCTTGGTACCAAACACTTCCAGTTGCAAAGCTGGCCACATGGGAGGAATTATCTTCGGAATTCCTTACCAAGTTCTTCCCGCCATCCAAAACGGCGGAATTGAGAGGTAAGAAAAATGCTTTTTCTATGAAACCTAACGAAAGTTTGTTTCAATCTTGAGAAAGGTTTCAGGATCTCTTGTTGGATTGCCCACACCACGACATTTCAAAGCTGGAATTATTGGAGATCTACTATAAAGGATTGGATGTGGAAACACAATTCAACCTTCAATCTCTCTCTTGTGGCACATTCATGGACATGAGAAAGGATGACGCTTGGGACATCATTGAGAAGCAAGCCCAAGTGATTGAGAAGTATTCCCACCGGAAAGTGGACCCAAATAGCCGGAATCAAGGCGATCTAGGAGATAAGTTGAATCATGCTGCTCAAACACAAATATTTTCCCTCAACAATGAGATCAAAGAGTTGAAGGAAGTACTCAAAACGAGTCTTCAAAAGACTAAGGAGCAAGAAGCCAACTATATGGGAAGGGATAACAATCAAAGAAATGACTACCGGAACAACAACCGGAACTCAAACTGGAATAACAACAATAGGAACTCCAATAGCAACAATTGGAGGTCAAATCAACAAAATCAAGGTAATCCTTATTCTCATGTTGAAAAAGCTCTAACATCTCCATCTTCTTCTACTCCCTTGAAAAGCCAGGAACAATCAAGTGGATCGAACAAACCCGATCTCATGCTGGAGACGATCCTAGGCAAACTACAAGGATTGGAGAGCTATATAACTTCAGTTGATAAAGCTCACAAAGCTTTGGAAAACCAAGTATTTAGCAAAGCCGGAGAAGTTCCAAGAGATCAAGGAAAACTTCCCGGGAAGACGGAAGATAACCCAAAGGGAAGGGTTATGGCGATCACTACTAGGAGTGGTGTAACAACTACCGATCCTCCACCTAAAGTAGTTGAAACCACCACCAAAGAAGGAGAGGAAAAGGAGAAGGAAGATGTCTATGTTCCTCCTCCCGCCTACAAACCACCTCTACCATTTCCTCAATCTAGAGCGCGAGCGCGCTTAGATAAACACTTTGGTAAGTTTATTGAGCTAATGAGTAAGTTGCATATTAATATACCGTTTATGGATGCAATTTTAGGTATGCCAGCTTATGGGAAATTTCTCAAGGAAATCCTCTCTAACAAGAGGAAATTAGAAGACATTGGAGAAGTTAAGACGAGTATGGAGTCATCCGAACTCATCAAGACTATGACAGAGAATATGCCACCTAAGCTACGCGATCCAGGATCATTTTGCATACCCATCACTTTAGGAGATGCTACTTATGATGCACTTTGCAACCTTGGAGCAAGTGTGAGCATCATACCACTTGCTTTATGCAAGGCAGTTGGTCTAGGAGAGCCTAGACCGGTGAAGATAACACTCTACATGGCTGATCGTTCCACCACTAAGCCTGTTGGGATATTAGAAGACATTCCTGTAAAACTCGGTAAGTTTTACATTCCTATAGATTTTGTCGTTCTTGACATCCCTGTAGATTATCCAGTTCCCATCATTCTTGGGAGACCATCCCTTGCAACATCCGGATGCATGGTAGATTGCAAGAATGGCCAGCTATCCTTCAATATAGATGAAGAGAAAGTGGAGTTCGTACTCTCCTCTTTAATCAAGGAGCCAGCCTTGAGAGAAGATATCTTTGACATCATTGATGACGAAGAGTCTAGAGAGGTAGTAAGTTCAATCCTAATGAAAGACCCTCTTCAAAAGGTTCTTAGTATGAGCATCATGGAGGAAGGAGTAGAACATGATTGCAATGATGATGTGAAAGCATTAGAAGATGTGGAGGAAGAACCAGGAGCAGGATTTGAAGAGCTAGAATTAACCCCGGAAACTGTGAAAAAAATCAACCTACACGAAATAGATCGTCCGATCTCTGAAAATGCAAGTCGATTTTTGACAACAGGAAGAAAAATCGACCCACAGATCGTCCGATTTTCTTAGGGGGGGGGTCGATCCAGTGAGAAATTCTCTGGATTCTACAAACTTGACTACAGTTGTTCTCAACTCTGATGATGCATCTTCCCCACCTTCAAAAGCTTCTCCCATGACATTAGAAGGTCATGAATCATCGGTCAAAGCACCTCCATCATTGGAATTGAAGCCCCTTCCTGCACACTTAAGGTACGCATTTCTTAGCACTAATTCTACATATCCGGTTATAGTTAATGCGAAATTGGATGATGTTGAACTAAAGAAGCTTATGAATGTTCTAAGGCAACATAGGAGAGCATTAGGTTATACTATTGATGATTTAGTAGGCATAAAACCTTCCCTATGTATGCATAAAATTTTAATGGAAGAGGATTACAAGCCTTCACGTCAACCTCAAAGACGGTTAAATCCGGTCATGAAAGAGGTCGTGAAGAAAGAAATCCTTAAGCTACTTGATGCATGTATCATCTTCTCTATTTCCGATAGCAAGTGGGTGAGTCCAGTACAGGTAGTACCAAAGAAAGGAGGCATTACCGTTGTTTCCAACAAAAATAACGAACTTATACCCACAAGGACAGTTACGGGGTGGCGAATGTGCATCGACTACCGTAAGCTGAACGTGACTACTAGGAAGGACCATTTCCCCTTCCTTTTATTGATCAAATGTTGGAAAGGTTAGACCAACACTCTTACTTTTGTTATCTAGATGGATATAGTGGTTTCTTTCAGATTCCCATTCACCCGGATGATCAAGAGAAGACGACTTTTACGTGCCCTTGGGGTACGTTCGCTTATAGAAGGATGCCATTCGGTCTATGCAACGCTCCAACCACCTTTCAAAGTTGTATGATGGCAATCTTCTCCGAATACGTAGAGAATATCATGGAAGTCTTCATGGACGACTTTTCGGTATATGGTTCTTCCTTTGATAATTGTCTCTCTAACCTTTCACTAGTCCTTAAGAGATGTGAGGACACTAACTTAGTTTTAAACTGGGAAAAGTGTCATTTCATGGTCACTGAAGGGATTGTGTTAGGTCATCTAGTATCACAAAGAGGAATAGAGGTTGATAGAGCTAAGATAGAAACCATTGAGAAGCTACCTCCCCCCTCTTCTGTGAAAGGAATTAGAAGCTTTCTAGGACATGCAGGCTTCTATAGGAGATTCATAAAGGAGTTTTCTAAGATTTCAAAACCCTTAACTAATCTTTTAATGAAAGACGTAACTTTCGAATTCTCGAAAGATTGTTTAGATGCTTTTTGCAGGATCAAAGAAGCTTTGATTTCAGCATCAATCATCCAACCACCCGATTGGACTCTTCCTTTCGAGGTCATGTGCGATGCAAGCGACGTCACTATAGGAGCCGTACTTGGACAGAAGAAAGATGGTCATACTCATGCCATCTACTATGCTAGCAAGACACTAGATGAAGCTCAATCCAACTATGCCACCACGGAAAAGGAACTCTTAGCTGTAGTTTACGTTTTTGAAAATTTCCGTTCCTATCTTGTAGGTGCAAAGGTGATTGTCTATACAGACCATTCAACAATTCGCTACTTATTCACGAAGAAGGATGCGAAGCCAAGGCTTCTAAGATGGATCTTACTCTTACAAGAGTTTGATTTGGAGATTCGTGATAAGAAAGGGTCGGAAAACTCCGTTGTTGACCATCTTAGTCGTCTTCCACAACTCACCGACGAGACGGATTAACTTCCTATAGACGACACATTCCCTGACGAGCAACTACATGAGATTGAAGAGTGTCTTCAACACATCTCAAAAGGTAATGATCCATGGTTTGCTGACATTGTGAATTACCTTGTTTGTCAGGAGATTCCCCCCGGACTTTCATATGCTCAAAGAAAGAAGTTCTTTAAGGACGTCCGACACTTCTATTGGAACAAACCTCTTCTATTCAAAAGAGGTCCCGATGGCATATACAAGAGATGTATCCCAGAAGATGAGGTGGAAAGTGTCATCCGCCATTGCCATTCCCTTCCATGTGGTGGACATGCTAGTTCCCACAAGACTTGTGCTAAGGTACTTCGTTCCGGCTTCTTTTGGCCTACACTATTCAAAGATGTGCAAAAATATGCTGTTGCTTGTGATGCTTGTCAAAGGACATGTAATATATCAAGGAGGAATGAGATGCCTCTCAACAACATACAAGAAGTAGAGATCTTCGATGTATGGGAGTAGACTTTATGAAACATTTCCCATCTTCTTGCGGAAACCAATATATACTTCTTGCCTTAGACTATGTCTCAAGATGGGTTGAGGCAATCGCTTCTCCTACTAATGATGCAATGGTAGTGGTGAAGTTCTTCAATAGAACGATCTTCCCAAGGTTCGGAACTCCCCGAACCATCATTAGTGACGGAGGAACGCATTTCACAGCCCATCGATTTGAGACTCTATTGGCTAAGTATGGGGTGGCCCATAAGATAGCTACACCATATCATCCGCAAACTAGCGGAAAAGTTGAGATATCTAATAGGGAGATCAAGGGAATTTTAGAGAAAATTGTCTCTAAAACAAGGAAGGATTGGTCAATGAAGCTTGACGATGCATTATGGGCGTACAGGACGGCCTTTAAGACACCAATAGGTACGACTCCATATAATGTCGTTTATGGTAAATCTTGTCATCTTCCTGTAGAGCTAGAGCATAAAGCATATTGGGCTATCAAGTGGCTCAACTTTGACATGAAAGAAGCCGGAGAGAAGCGGCTCTTAGATATCAACGAACTGGATGAGATCCGGCTAAATGCGTATGAGAACGCAAAGATCTACAAAGAAAGGACGAAGCGTTGGCATGATAAGCATATCATTCCAAAAGATCTGAAAGAAGGAGATCAAGTCCTTCTATTCAACTCGAGGCTTCGACTATTCCCAAGTAAGCTTAAATCCCGTTGGACAGGACCTTATGTAATTAAACGAATTTCCCCCCATGGTACAGTTGAAGTATGGGGTGAACAAAGCGGAAATTTCAAAGTTAATGGCCAACGGTTGAAGAAATACACACCGGAAGCTCCGGTTGAGGAGATAGCTCCTATCCTCCTCCATTGAACACAAACCATACACCGTCCAGCTAAAGACGATAAATCAAGCGCTTCTTGGGAGGCAACCCATGATAGTATAACTTTTCCCTTTCTTTCATCACCTAGTTAGCTTAGATTAGTTGCTTTGTTTCTTTTATTTTCGCTTTTGTTTGTTCCTCGATGTACTCTTGGTTTGTTGTGTCATTAATCACAGGAAATTAGGTCCAATTTGAGAGATCAATGAAGTGAGGGAGCATAATTCAGTTCAAATCTCAAATTTTCAAGAAGAACAAGGAAGGAAATCGAGTTACACAAAGCAAATCGTTCGATTCAGGAACAGAGCAAGTCGATTTTTGACAACAGGAAGGAAAATCGACTCACCAAATCGACCTACCCAAAATAAATCGTCCGATTTTCCTTGTGTTCTGAGAAAATGAAAGAAAATCGTCCCGACGAATAAATTGACCCAAAGATCGTCCGATTTTCTTCGTTAAATCTCGAGCCTATATAAAGACTTAAACACTCGATTCCCTCATTCCACAAAAGCTCCATTCCCGATCTCTTTCTCTCAAAAGATCCGAAAATCGCCCACCCCCTAAATTCCTCATTCCTTAATCGTTTTGAACAATTCTTGGCTCCAAACTGAAGCATTTTCAACAAGGAACAAGGATCTAGCAACAATAAGCTCGGAAATCGACTCTTCCATCCGGAATTCAGGTTTTTCATTCCGAAACCTAAGTTTCTCATTCGAATTTGAATCTTGCCTAGAAAGTGTTTGTTTGCTGAGATTGATTGAGGGGTTTGCTTAGGAATTACTATAGGAAACTGTGTGTGGTGATAGTTTGGTCAGAACTTTACAGAATTGTGAGAATCATTGAAATCGAGAGAAAAATCGACCCAGCCCAGGAAAATCGTCCGATTTTTCCCAAGAACAAGTCGATTTTTAGTTACAGAAATGAATGCCTTGAAGAGAATAACTAGAAATTCGGGAAAGAAGAAGGGATCTTCTTCCCAAGCCCCTCCCCCACCTCCACCACCACCGACAGAGGATTGAGCTTCCACTTCTTTTACATTGTAAGTATTTTTCTCCATCTTATGCTCAATTTTCACATTGGGGACAATGTGTATGTTAAGTATGGGGTGGGGGTAATTACAATATCTTTTACTTAATCTTAGAACTCTATGCACTTTGTACTACTTTTGATGATTTGGCTTGTAATAACTCTTGCACTATTTGCATTCCACTATGACATTCACATTTGCATGCTCTTTTTCAAATTACTATGAGTTTTCAAAAATTTTTGGTGCTTCTTATGATGGAAATGACCTTTATGATGAGAATTTTGATGTGGATAGGCAAAAAGATGACTTGGTTATGTTGAGAATTTTAATCATAGCATGAATGAGCTTACTTTTGTTACTTGAACACTTGAATAAGTTATATGATTTAGATGTTTTGACAAGAGAATGAGATAATAGTCGAAGCTATATTACAAGTTCTTTTACATCATATAAGAATGAACAAGGCAAGTCACTTCTTCTCTCTTCTCATATCTTGCTCATGCTAGCTCCTCAAATGAAATATGTGACCTTCCTTTTACCATCCGGGAATTAGGATAAGTGATTGAAAAAAGGCATGTTTGATGTGGGAGGGCCAATGAAAATGTGTTAAGTGAAAGTGTAGCAATTCATAGGTTTGGGGACGTTGAACATGAGGATGAGTAACTCGGCACCATTCACATAGCCGGGTGTTTGTGTCTTGCCAAAGTCCGATTGAGCGACAAGTCCTAACGGGATATGGTATGTGAATCAAGGGTTTGAGGCATCTCAAAATTGAGAAACGCTGATCTCCTAGGCTTCGGTTATTGTGCACCTCTATCCATACTCTCAAAAAGTAAAGTATAAAGAAAGCAAAGCTTTTACATGCAAAGCATGTGCGGTGAAGTAAGTTCTTGAAGGAATTATGTTGTTTCTCTTTCCCGGATTAGCACCACAATGGCCAAAAAGAATTCTCTCCCCTAACACGTTTCTTAGACCTTCTCTTTGATTAGAAGACCTTGAGACTTTTATGCATGTGTTTAAGACTTCATGGTTTAGACTTGTTTGATTTTAATTATCTCTACATCCTTATCATATCCTTTATTTGTGTATTTGAGAAAGAAAAGAGAGTTAATCCATATTATTGTTATTATTGATACATATCTTGCCTTCCTATGTCTTGAAACATCACTTTGAGAGTACTCCAATAAAAAGAAGCACTATTGAAAGAAAAGTTTTTGAGTTTTCATACATGTATAATTCATGACATATTGTATTCTAAATTTGAGTCTTGCTTAGGGACAAGCAAGGGGCAAGTATGGGGTATATTGATGACATGAATTATATACCATTATAATCATGCATATTGTAGAAGTTTACCTCGATTTACCTTACATTTAGAGAGAGTTTGTGTACCTTTTGTGTTCTATTCAATAATATTTCGGAAATAGAGGTCTACACGAGTTTTTGTTAAATTATAGGTAAATGGAGTGGATTTGAAAGCAAAAGTGGAGCAAGAAGCATCTAAGGTCATTAGGGAAGCTAAAGAAGTCTTAGAGGAATCACAAAGAGCAAAGGAGTTGCGTAGAAGAAGCATAAAAGAGAGGGAGAAAACGAGCCAAAAGAAGAGCACTTTCTGTTGAAGAAAATCGTGCCATTTACCAAGTAAATCGGACGATTTTTATTGTTAAAAATCGAACGGTTTTATGTGTAAATCGGCCAGCCCGATTTTCTTTGTTTTTCGGCCAAATGGTAAAGACGACACAAAGCCCATCGGGCTAGAGGAGTGTTTTGCCAAACGGCCCATTAACAAGAAACTATAGGTTGGAACCGTAGGAACGAAAACGGGGAGGCCGTAGCGGGAAATCTTTACACGTTAGTGAGAGATTGAAGATTCTTGGAGAAGGATTGAAGCACTTTGACCGGGAAGTTAATCTTGATTCTATTTTGTGAGATTTCTTTATTCCATTGAAATCTTTGTTGTTTTTTAACATAATATTGAGTTAATAGAGAGATACATTGATCAGTTTTGAGATTGGTTTACATATTTGAAGGTTATTGAATTTTTATTCAAGATCCAGGTTTAATTGAATTATTTCACTCAATCTTTATTTTGATTTGATTTTGAAAATGGTTGGCTAAAACCATTGTGATTCTGGGGAGAATAGTTGATGATTAAGGCTTTATATGATGATAGACTGAACTCATTCAAACATTTGGACCCTGAGAGTTTAGATTTTAGTTTTGCGATAACAGGAAAATCGACCTGTTCTTGAGAAAATCGTCCGATTTTCCTATGAACAGCACGATTTATTCTTCTGACGAACTTTAATTGAATTAATCTTTAACCAAAACTAATCCTTGCCTAAATCCCAACCTTGTTTAACCTTTTTAACCTCTATTTGAGTGTATGAAGAGACTTCAAACTTGATATTACATTTAATAGATTAGGATTGCAAGATTTGGGTAATAGAGAGATTCAACATCCTTTATTAAGATTCTAAGTGTGCTTTCTTTTCTTTATCTTGGAGAGTCATATCTTGGGGTTTTAGATAGTTAGTTTGAACATAATTCTTATCTTTAGATCTTTCTATATTGCAGCCTCAACAACCCTTATAGAGAGAACCTTTGGATTAGATAAATGGATTTCGGAACTTCACCGTACGATATCTACTTTTGAATACATAGTCTTGGCAATGTAAACTCTGTCCTTATATCCATAGAAGTGTCTTGAATCGAAAGCCGAAATCGGATACTTGAATCCTTGGAATCATTTACCCCTTTATCAATCACAAAAGCTTTTGCATTTTCGCTTGATAATTGAATTTGAATTTACTGTCACCAAATCCCTGAGTTCGACTCTGGAATTTTTACCTTATTACAGCCGATCCGTACACTGCGGGTTCGCTTTGCTTTGAGTTCTAGATATAAACTTAAGACTTTGACGCACACACTTTCGAGCGAACACATGCATCGGTGAGGATAGGAGTTCCTAGGGCTGAGCCAATTTTCGCGAGCATATGCTTAGACCAGAACCTGTAGTCTAGGTCGTGCAGAGCGATCCATATTGGCAAGGAAGTGAGACTAGAGTAGTATAGGGGCAAATCCTTGGTCCATCGTTTCAGAAGAATTGTGGTGGATCCGTTAGTTATCCATGGGCTACCAATCAATATAGAGTTAAGATCATCTTCATTAGAGAAATGGAACACAAATATTCCCTTCTCGTTACGAAGAATCTTAGGCTTGGGGATAGAGGTCCAGTTCTCGGTAACAAACTTGGACATACGTTGGTAGGAGATCGAGCTACCAAGCGGGAACCCAACGAGTGAAAGATGCCATTTCTGCGTGTTCTCCAAAACTTCTTCATCAGTGAAGGGTATGTGTCCAGATTCAAGCCCTGGAGTGAAAGGTAAATGTACATGGTTCCAAAATAGACTTCTTGAGACTATCTCTATGTAGTTAACCAAGGTGGCGGCTAAAGGATCTTTAGGTTTAATGCACGCTTGGTTTTGGGGCTGAGGGACAGCATGTAAAGAGTCGGAAGATGGAGGGACTGACATCACGTGGGAACCCACAAGGCCATCAACCTCGGAATCAGAGGCACTCCCATGAGAACGTGGAAGGTTAGTCATTATGACATTCTGGGGAGCCAAAGGGGCCGTTTCCATAGCCTGGGTAAGTCCAGCGTCGGAGAAGACAGGCCCATCCAGCAAGGAAGGGTTCTGACTTGGATCATTAGAGGCAGGCTGGTTAGGTAACCCCAGCAAAGCATCAACCGGTGGGAAGATCCTTCCAAGAAGGCCACACAAGTCAAGGTGTTGGTTTGAGGAGTGAGAGAAGGTTTCATAGTCACTTGGCTCAATGGAGGGAATAGAGTGTCGGACGATAAGGCAAGCGGTGTGCTAGTTGTTTTGGGTTAAGCCTTCTGTTATTGGAGCGGATCAGATCATCATGGATAGGCTCAATCGGGCTTTCCGGTGAGGTAGGGGAGGGTGAGGTAGTGACGTTTTTAGGAGGGTTTTGTGGGTTGCGGATGGACGATGCAACTCAGAGAGTTTGATGGTGAGTTGACGAGACCTCCTTGATCCGGCCATGGGTGGACGGAGCACGAGTGGGCGGGGCGCAGCTTGGGGGTCGCACTGGGGTGGTGCAAGCAGTGCTTACATCGGAGAGAGAGAGGAGAGAGAAGAGAGCGTTTACGTTACTTTGATATCCTCTTGATTTTCCTCATATATGGTTTTATTTTGTCGGAAGATAGAGGGTATATTGATATTCTAATGGAGTGCCTTTGCCGATTTGAGAGGATATCGGGTTTGGCTGTCAATCTCTCTAAATCCTCGATCTACTTAACATATATGGTTGAGGAGGAGGCAACGCTTCTGATTAGGTATTTGTACACATAAATTCAGTAATGTATCTCTTCTTCTTCTTCAAGGTGTACCTTCTTTTCTTTCTCTTATTTTTTCAATTTTTTCCTCTCTTTTTTTTTAAAACCATATCTGCTATGTACTTGACATGTTTGAACTTGTCTGTAACATATGTTTTTCAATGGAATGAAAAAATCTGAGGATTATAAGATAACATTCCAGAATTACACCTCTGGTGAGTTATGCATGTTCAAGTCCTCTTATAAGTAGGTCTAGATGTTAGAATCTTGATATGGTATTTTAATATGAAGTCATCAGTATAATTATTTCAACTATAAATTTATAGACTGTATTTCTTGAAATTATCAAGTTGAAATGCAATTTGGTGAGTGCTCGTCTTGTATTATGAAGAAATTATTACCAAGTTGTATTATTTTATTTTATTTTGAATAAATGGTTATTACCAAATTTTATTATTTTAAGCATAACTACACTCTAGGCCTGTTTGTTTACGGAAAGAGAAACGAAAACTGAGTGAAGAAGTGAAGGAAAGAAAACAGAGAGGGATATTTTTATTTTATGTTTGGTTGTATTTAGTAATGGATTCACTGATCTCAATGATACTTTTTTTTGTTTGGTAATGAAATCATTAATCTTATCCTCTTTATCTTCGTCTTCATCGAATGACAAAGCCTTGTAAAGTTATCTTATCCTCTTTCTCTTCGTTAGAGTAATTGGGTGTGACCTCTGAATATGCAAGTAAAGTGTGAATGTTTCTTTTGTTTATTTTCCGGGTTTTCCATATTTTATATATGATGTATGTTACTTGTGTTCTAGGTGACATTTGGATAATGTTGTGCTGCATTTATGTACTTGTTTGTGAAATGTCCATGTTGTTAAAAACACGTACCTACTT
Organism: Fagopyrum homotropicum; assembly: GCA_033239125.1. Taxonomy (NCBI): domain Eukaryota; kingdom Viridiplantae; phylum Streptophyta; class Magnoliopsida; order Caryophyllales; family Polygonaceae; genus Fagopyrum; species Fagopyrum homotropicum. Next base: position 12,741,351 of record BSWB01000007.1, read on the forward strand.
GAGTGTTTATTTTCTTAATGTGATATTTATTAGCCATTCTCTTGTTTGCCTTTTTTACTCTACAGATGAGTGTAAGTATTAAGTGTCCGTTGGTTGGAGTGGTGAAATAGAAAGAATGAAATCGAATAAGGATAACGAAAGGAAATAAAAATGATGGGATTCCTTTCATGTGTTAATAGGTCTCTAAGCAAACATAGTTTTTGATTGATTCGGAATCATTTCGTTACCGAGAATGATTCTTAATACTTCTAAACGAGCCATAGGGTGACCCATGAGCTGGGAGCCAACCTAGAGTACTTCTATGTAGGAGTGTTTTGACATGTTTTCATGCATGTTTTTCAGACATGTGATGTTGAACTTGATATACTTTTGGACTGCCATTATCCTGTTAAGAGAATTTACAATGTAGGCTTGCCAAACTCTTTGGTTGTGCCTTTTCCTATGTACTTTGACGAAGGTGTTGCTCAGTTTGACACACAACCTGAAAATCAACTGAATAGATTTCTAATGGCTTCAATTGAGAAGAACCGAAACAAGAAGAAGAAATTGCAATATCAAAGCTTCCTGCTGATGTTATTGGTGTTTCTCTGCAGCATTTTCCCATCTTGGTAGAATCCAGCTGTCAAACTACTATTGTTGTTATAAATGCAACCATATATGTATGCTGCTGTGAGTTGATGTATATGCAAGCATATATGTATGCAGATTTACACAAATCCATTACATTACACTGCAGCAAGAAAAAATTACAATGACCATAACCACAAGTTTTTCACGAACATTCGCAAGGCATAAAACTGTGTTGAACACACACTGATACTTCACAAATGCAATCTGCAACACCCGCAAATAAGTAACATCAGCGGACCCGACTCGTACGCTCTGCAATCTGTCACATCTGCATCATACGCAACAAGCAACATTGGCGCGCAGGACGCGCGACTTACCTAGTATCAGCAAATGAAGAGATTGCAATATCTTGCATTACATTTATTTTGCAATTATAAATATTATGGTGACTTTTGTTACAGCAAAGGGTTCCATCTCAAGGGGATCCGAGTAGAACACAAGAGCTCCAGTATTCTGTCACAAAATAATGAATTAGAAACAAGTAAAAACACTCATAACAATAGGGAAGAAAGTAATTTTAGATGAACAAAACATAGGAATTCGAGTGTTTACCCGTCAAGAACGGAATTTCCTTGCGATCCTAGCAACATTCAGTGCTACAACAAGCATGATCCAATCTGCAAAGTCACTGGCAAACCTATAGAAAGCATGCCTCCAGTTTGCTATGAAATTTAACGTACCAAACACAAACAAGAAGTCGAAAGCAAATCCAAATCCCATGGCGGCATAGAATGATTCCATGTCAAATCCTTCAACACTAGAATTTTCCCCTGAGTTTGGAGCTGGTGCTGTTTCATCTTTATGGCATTTGATTGGTAATGGCAAACCACAAAGCCCCGGATTTTCACCATAGGCAGATGGATCAAAGCTTTGTAGCTGAGTGCTTGTTGGGATTTCACCTGACAAATTGTTGTGCGAAACGTCGAAGAAATCAAGCGAAAACATGGCTGACATGCTTGAAGGAAGTTCACCAGAAAGTCTGTTGTTGGAAAGGTTAAGAATCTCCAAAGAATTGAGTTGACCAATATGCTTGGGAATACTTCCACTTAAGTGATTACTAGACAAGTCTAGTGAGTTTAAGGCCAATAATGCCGATAAGCCGATTGGAATTTCACCGCTGAAGTTGTTGCTTGAGAGATCAATAAGCTTTACCATGTGCAAAATCTTCTGATATAGTTGCTCCAATCCTTTCCATTTGATGAATGCTTGGAAAAAAGATGCCTCTTTTAGTGGTGTTTGGACAACATTTACCCCATTAGTATCAAAAACTTTGAAACTTGAATCATCAGTATGAACCATTGAAGTGAAGTTTTGGACACATGAAGGGATATATCCTTGTAGAGAATTGTGGGAAAGATCTAAGATTTGAAGAGAAGTGAGATGAAACAAACTTGAAGGAAGATTTCCTGAAAGATTGTTGTACCCTAAGGAAAGAACAACCAAAGTTTTCAGATTTTCACCTATCCAAGATGGTATGAATCCAGAAAAGTTGTTTTTGCTCAAGTCTAGAACTCCAAGTCTAGCGCAATTCCTCAACCACAAAGGCAACTCACCTGAGAATTTGTTGTTATGCAAAACTAGCACATTCAGAATTGGTATACCTCCTACTGAGGTTAAAATGGATCCAGATAAGTTATTGTTTGCCAGATTAAGAAACTGGAGGCTAGTTACTCGTAACCAAAACCAATCAGGAAGAGTGCCGGATAGCAGGTTGTTAGAGATGTCTAGACTCTTTCTTTTATAAACACCATGGGTAGGAAATTTGGTAGAAAGAGCAGTTGAGGAATTACGATCATGTGGATTGGGATTGGGAGCTATTCCAGAGAATCTATTGTTTGAGAGGTCCACAAAATTAGCGTTCAACAATGAATAGGGTATTGGACCATAAAACACATTTGAGCTCAAGTGTATATTGATAATTTCGTGCAGGACAAAGGGTAAATTGGGTATTTTATCATGAAAGTTGTTAGAAGAAAGATTTAGGTCTCCTAAATTGGTGAGTTGATTTTTCCAAAACATGAGGGGGATTGAACCAGAGATGTTACAATTCGAAATGTCAAGCACGTAAAAGGTACGTTTTGTTAGCCAAATCGGAAAGTGTGAGCCAATGTAGCAAGAACTCACAGATAACGAAGGTGGAGGCTGAGTAAGACTAACCGACAAGTTGCGGTTATTTCCAACATCTAAGGCAACTAATCCAGATAAGTTAGCAAAGTGTGTATCTGAGAGTAAACCGTGTAGGCGGTTGTTAGTTAGATACAAGTGTGTGAGGAGTGGGAACTTCAACATAAGGGGAATATTGCCTGTAAGATTGTTCGAAATCAAAGACAACTTCTTCAATGAACTTGTGCCACAAGGTGTTGTTAATGTTTGCAGTACATCTTCAATGGTATGATTGTTGAAACACCCATCAGCAGTTAACTCCTTCAAGTTGCAAATACTACTCCCAATGGATTTGAACAATTCCTCTCCAAAGTTACTTCGTGAAACATCAAGTGTTTGAAGAGATTTTAGGTGGTGAAAAAGTTGAAGAATTGGGCCTTCCAAATTCACATATCTGAGAGAAAGTGATGAGAGATTGCGAGTGTTATTCATCAACCATGAAATGGTAGAGGAATATAAGATATTATCTGAAAGATCGAGGCTTTGTAGAGAAGTAGAAGAATTGACATGATGAGAAGTTGTTGTTGTTGTTGAGGGAAGAGAACACGATAAACATGTGAAGGAAGATAGTGAAGGTAGGTTCCCAATTGCAGAAGACCAATCTCTAGCTTCACTAAAGTTGGCACAACTCATATCAAGGAATTCCAAAGAAATAAGGCTAGAGAGCCATCCTAAGCTTTCAATGGACAATAGATTTATACTGACATCTAAGGAAGTGAGGTAGGAAAGGTTGCCAAGATGAGGAGGAATGCTACCATAAAACCCGGAATTCGACAGGTCAAGAATGACCAAGTTTGTAAGAGAACCAATGAAGTCTGGGATTTTCATGGCAAAGTAATTCCATGACAAGATCAAAAATTGTAAGTATTCAAGTTGAAGCAAGGAAGGTCGAAGTTGATTGCTTTGTAAGGACTCAAAGGCTAGAGTTATTCCTATAACATGTCCTCCTGTGTCATTTGCGCACAAAACTCCATCCCAATTACAACAATTCTCCTCAGATTTCCAAGAAGAAAGATTGTCGTCAGGATAACGAGACACAAAGCTTTTCTTGAAATCGAGAAGGGCGACCCTCTCGCTTTCAATGCACCTTACTGAATCACTACTGCTGGTGGATCCTAACAGGTGAAGAAGTACAAGGAGTAGAAGAAGAGGTTTCATGATGAAGAAGGAATAAGGAAAGCCCATTATCATACTTTTCAAGACTTGTGCTTGCACACAATTACCGTTCAAAGCTTTAGCTTGGAACAATATATATACACAAATTGCCACTAGGGAATAATCTCAATTCTAAGTATTGACTATGACATTCGTAGTTAATAGTATAATAGAGTCATAGTGTGGATGATACGGTCCAATTTATAAAGTAGTTAGACTTTGAACAATTCTTCCCATTTCCCTCTCATCACGTTTGAAATTTATTTCACGTGTTGGTGAGTATTTATTAAATCTAAATTTGTTATAACATGACAATAAATAGGTATACTGATACGAACTCGAATCTCCTTACCTATTTCTATTCTTCAATCTTTCCGGATAGGGTATATATACAGTGGCCCATTAAGGGGATATACCAATTTTTCCATACATTTCTCCAGTCGAGCTAACACTTAAGCAGTCTAGCACCACAACCACTAGACTAACTGAGTACTGGTTTCTTCGATCTTTTCTTTCGTAAATGAGATGTATTTTTTTTATAACGAAAGACACACATGCATTTGAAGTCCCTCTTGCAAAAAGCCAATAATCAACGACACGTCTACATTGAACTTTATAGAGACTTTGAAGTCGTCTCTACCACTGGGAGACTTTGAAGTCATGGTCTCTCACAGACCCCACAGTATAAGATATTTTTATGGGTTGATATTTAGTATATATATTTGACATATTGTTGATAATTATTATCACTAAAAAATGAAGTATATAATTGTAGCAATCTATGGAAATTATATTGATTGAATGGCGGAGGCGGGACCTTTTTTTTTTTTGTAATTGAGGAGGGGAGACCTACGACTCGCCCGTGTTATTTGCATAATACAATGAAAGTAGCTAACATGTGACAAGTCGTTGGATCGTTACTATGCGGGCATCGTTCTTCAAAAAAGGAAATAAACTACTAGGGAGACCAACATATCAGTAGCGTAATTAGTCTCCCGGTAGATGTGACGGAATTAAATATGTCAATCCCTACTTAAAAAGCCTTGCCACCTTGAAACCAGATTGAATAGAGGATGAGTCGACAAGATATCAAGATGAATAAGCTTAATAACCAACTCTGAGTCAGATTCCACCACAACATAACAAAAAATTATTATATTTCTTAGTTTAGCTAGGAACGGGTGAAACTTGTTTATGAGACTAGGAAGATTTTATAGTTATGGGATAACCCGTGATTTAAAACATCGACTTTTAACTTATAACTCACATTTTGTTACCATAATTCAGAAGATTTCAGAGGGTTAGATATGACGTGGGGGTCCATCGCACGTCCAAACGCATATGTGTGTTGGGCACAAGTCCCGTATATAAGCCCATCGGAATTCCATCTTAACAATAATTGACAATATAAGTAGTCCACCAACCTTATATACTACACTCATTAATTCCTTTATAACAAAAAATCATCCACACGCCCCCTCGAGTGCAACCGTCTCGCTCAGTTGACACTTGACGACATGACTTTAGGCCGGCTAGCTCAATTGGATGGACCATCATTGTCCATGTCCGCAATTAAAGTCTTAAAGCCGACAAGCCAAATAAGTCAAGAGATGAAACTTCTCTAATACCTTGCAAGATTTCGGCGGGTCAAATATGACGTGGTGGCTCATTTCACGCCCGAGCGAATATACATGTTGCACTCACGTCCATCACATAAGTCCATCGAATTCCCATCTTAAAACAATTGGTAATAGGAGTAGTCCACCAACCTTACCTAACACACCTATTAATGTAATAACCGGAAAATTTATTTCCGATTAATTCCGAGTCAAACCGAGATTTAGGGACCGTTGACCTCTTTAAGATACCTAACTTTATGACTAGCATTAATTTTATCATGTTATGTAAGTATTATAACCACATAAAATAATAAAAAATACACAAACCCTAGTTATATATATATATATCTAGCTCTTTTGACGAGTTTTGACGAGGTCATGACGAGACCCAGACGAAGTCATGACAACTTTTGACAATGCAAAGTCAGGACACGAGTTTGACAAACCCATTTTCAGCCATGAACCTTATCATCCAGGCCCGTTTCGAGTAAGCCAACTGGCCCGTTAAGGCTCCTATCTCCCATCCCCTCTTCCTGCGTCACTTTGCCCTAGCAGCGCCTCTCTTTGCACGTCTCTCCCCATCACACAGCAACCAACGCCTCGCAGCAACCGGCCTTCGTCCGCGCCTTCACACCGGCGAGCCGTAGTCGGCTTCGTCCAGACAACAGTGCCCCTCTCTTCCCTTCTACCTTCAGACGGACTCCACGCCAAGCTGCTTAACTCCGGATCCAAGTCCCGTTTCACGCCTTCTGCCTTCAGTGACGGTTGCACGACCCTTCAGCGAAGATACTCCACGAGCAGACGATACCTTGCCCTAGGATCTCCTGCTGCACATAGGAAGGATCAGCAGCGCCGTCTTCACGCCCAGGATCGACCGTGACACACCAGGCTGCACCAGACCGCCTCTCCCTTCTTCTATGTACTTCAGACGAACTTCCTTCTGCATCTAGTCGGGGTAAGAGCTTAGTTCCTGTCATGTTCTTCGTGTACTGAAGATGACCATCGTAATTAACCCTCTCCCTCTCGCAACACAAGAACCGCAGCCATCTCTGTCGCTCTCACTCCTCTGCAGTCGCACAACCCTTCTCTTATGTGCAACAATTGGCTCGACAACAGCCTAATGCCATCTCCTTCCTCCCCCTCGAGTCTTGGAATCGGGTAAGGTTGATACCCTTCTCTTCCTTGCATTTCTGCCCATGTAATTCATGCCTAATGAGTGCCCTTTTATGTCTCCTAAATCTACCCAGCACAACCATAGAGGAGCTGGTACATATTCATGCTGTTTTCCGGGTTTCAAGAAGTGATGAACAACCGACTTTGAGCCTAGATTTGGGTAAGTTGGACTATTCCTTTGCTGCTGAATTTTGGATATGATATAGTAGGTATTGCAGGGTAGAACATACTAAAATGTGAGAGGAATGTGAGTTACAGTTTAAGAGTTATGGTGTTCCAAAGTTGGCTGCTCATGCAGTTTTTATAAGTGTGCTCAATGTAGAGAAAAACTGCATGAGATGCAGTTTTGTGAGATAGTTTGGATTAGGCTTTTGATCTCTGTTGGACTTGAATTTTGGATATGATATAGTTGGCATATTGTGGTAGAACATATTAAAATTTGGGATGAATCCAGCAAGTGGTTTAGGAGTTATGATTTTTCGAAGTTGGGACCTTAAACAGTTTTCTGGATTTTGCTGAAATTGTTGAGTGCTGGAATTATTTGGTGTTGTGCAGTCATGTTTGAGCTTAAGTTTGAATACCTTAGAAACATAATTCACCGTTCAGTTTTTAGTATGTTATATATTATCATGTATAGTGTGGTGTATCAAAAGTTGGGGTTGATCCAACGGTTGGATTTAGATCTATGAAGGCCCAAAGTGGACTGGCTGAGCAGTTAAGAAATACTCAGATTTTGGCTAAGTCTGAATTTCTGGTTTTGGAACCGACTTTGAGAATTTGAGTAGAAGTGATTATTATGTATTTTTGGGAAATTCTGGATACTATGGATAGATTACATAGCATAAAAGACTTACAGATTTTTGTTAGACTTTTTATATTTTTATTCGGTTCTCATATCTTAAGCCAAAGTCGGACCTTAGCGACTTTTTATGAAAGTCAAGAATGTAGTTAACTCTTCTAAATCTTTAGCAAACTTTCCTTTGAGAGTTTGAGTGTGGTTTTGAGTTCCAAAGAATAGTTTGGAACTTTGTTATGGAATTTTATAAAGTTTCGGGACCAGGGGTAAAATAGTCATTTATCCGTGTAAGGGTATTTTGGTAATTTATCTGATGATAGAGTTCAATATCTTAGAAGTTGGAGACTTCTAATAAAGTGGGATACATTATTGATCCACTTGCCTTTTATAACAGACGGTTGAGTTCCTACGGTTGCAGACCGAGGCGAGATAACAGGACTATGATTTGATTCAAGTAAGTCCTTTGGGCTTACTTAGCTGACTTCTGGATATGAGTATGAATAATGGTAGTGGTGTGTGAATGAGATGTTTATAGTTATATTTTAGTAATAATTATATACCGACCTATACCTTGGCCTAAGAGTAACGGGCGGTGGCATTCTACTCAGTAGCCTGAGGGCGCTGGGGGTTTCTTTAGGGACTAGTCCACACTCAGTTTGTAGTGATGCTACCGGCGGAGGTAAGCTAGACCTACACCGGTTGGATAAGGAACGGATGTGAGAACTCTTAAGATTTCTCGTGCCACAACTGTAAAATGGAATACGGTGAATCACTTAGCTTCTAGATAATAACCGGTTTGTGTGCCAGCATGATGATTGTTTTATGTTATCTTGGTTGTGTGTGTGCTATCTTTATTCCTCTTATTTTTAGATTGTTAGCTAACGGTTTATCCGTGTTGTAGATTTGTTGAGATAGACAGTTGCAGAGAGATCCGGGACGGATGGTCAGCCAGGTCCACGTACTCATTAGATGGGGATGGGGGAGTTTTCCATACGGCATGCATGTTATGTATCTATATATATGTTTGTAAGGCCGTGACATGTAATCATTCATACCTAAAAATATTATGGTTTAAAATTGTTTTAAATACATTTGTACCTTGTTGTAAGATCCTAGTAAAGTTGTTGTTAAACCATGGTCAGGACCCATTGTGAGGTCCTAACCGGTAGCTCCCCAAGTTCCAAGAACTTGGGGTGTTACAACATGGTATCAGAGCTCTGGGTTGGCAACAATGGCACTTGAAATCTTTTGAAAGACCGAATGTATAAAACCACTAGAACCCGAAAGGGGTCTAAGATAGGTGTTAGTATATAGAGTTATTTCGATATGTTTTAATGTATGATTATACATATGTATATGTGTAGCATGTTAGTATCCTAAAGGATATTTTAGATCCTTTAGTTGTGATATCATGAAGCGATTATCGCCTCATGATAAATCCGTAGCGGACTTGAGGAATTTTCAACACGAGACAATGGATTTAGACCTAGGATTGAGTATTATACTCTGGTGGGCGTCTTGGCGACCCTATAAATGTGACCCACCTATTTCATTTCTAGTTGATTACCAATTAATTAACCCTATTTAAAACAATAAGCGGAAAAGCGGAAAACGTAAATTTTTAAAACTTTATCTTACAACCATATTCACAACATATATACATACTAACATACGTCATAAACTCCGTTTAACCAAAACACAACTGTTTTAAAACCATGCAAAACATCCTAGGCGGTAGCATCCCATAACAGCCCACCTGATATGATCTCAAAACCAGGTGTTGGGTCCAATGTCCTTGCCTTGATCAGGCCGAGTCTGAGTAGCTGAAAAATATGTGGATATAACAACAATGAGCCACACGCTCAGTAAGGGTATACAAATCGCACTCTCCCAATATATATAAGTATCTAATATCCCGTCCCCCAAAGGACACTCTATATCCTTCCTCACATTTCAAAGGACACATACATATCCACATTCACATATAATTCCACAACCATTCATATCACATTTCACATAAACATTCAAGCATGTTATCACACATCACATATAAACATATCATCTCATCACATAAAAATGATCATAACATAACACATAACATGCTAGACTCGATTGCATCGATGCATAGGTGATAATTAACTAACTAGCCCCAACTGATCGTACGATATATTTTCTCATTGCTTTCGTATTTCTTTTCTTTCTTTCTTTTTTTTTCTTTTCGGTTGGCCAACCCGATAGCGTCCTAGGCCCCCTGTAGATCAGGTAGCGACCTCGGCCATCTTGTCCTAAGACCCCCTGTAGATCAGGTTGCGATCTTGGACTATTTTTCTTATCTTGAGGCCCCCTGTAGATCAGGTAGCGACCTCTGGTTGTTTTTCTTATCTTGAGGCCCCCTGTAGATCAGGTAGCGACCTCGTCCCCCGGAAACCCGTGCGGGACCCAGTTGGGCTAATTAATCAATTACCATCCTATATTATCACTTTCATATCATAACTCAATTTCACGCTTTCATCATATTCTTTCATCATATTCATTCCATTATCATCTCATGTACCTCATGCATGCTTTCATGAAGAATATCAAGTCATCATCATCATCATCTCGCTCATATATATAGGCATGCATACAATCATAACAAACATATATATACACACAAACATGCATAAAATCATAGCATATTAAATACATAACATATATTAAGCAAGTGTAATTCATATACACTTACCTCGCAGGTAAGAACAATAAAACCTCGCAAACCAACTATTGAGTCCGTTTCCCACTCGGACTATCCTCCTTTATCGTGCTTGGATAAACTAAGCTATAGTTAACCAAAACCTTCAACAACACCTGCGGAGAATATCATATTCCTCGTATTAAACTTCTCGCTTCAAACACTAGTTAAATTCATTCCTTTGAATTTAATTAGCTTATAGCATTTTCTAGAATCCTAATTTCATTAATTAACCTTTAATTAATTAATTAAATTTCGCCAGAACAACGTTTTGCCCGCAGGAAATTTCTGAACCCACCTATCATCAAATCTCATCAAACAAACAGCCCATAATCACCAGAATAAGGTAACGAGCATAATGGAATTTCCAATTATCCATTTTGACAAGTCTAAGGTCAATTTAGGCTAAATCGCAATACGGAAAACGAATAAATTCATAACTTATTCGTTACTAACCCGATTGACGATCCGAAAGAAGATTCGGAATCACAACGACGCAGGCTACGCTCGGACACCATCAAATTCACCGGAATCTAAGCGACGGAACCTCCCTAGTATCATATATGCTCGACCAGGCCTTCCCTTGCTCGGAAATGTAGAAACTCGGTACCACAATGAAGAGAATGAAGAGATGAATCCAAAAACTCAAACGGATTTGAAATCGGATTAGAAACGGAGAGTAGATCTGAGTTTGAAGGTTGAGAGAAATCAGAGCTTTTACGAGGAAACGTGAAAGAAAATGAATTAATAAACGTTATTTCCGCTATTTATAGTGAAGACGATAATTATCCTTTAGCGGAGTCGATGATTATCCTTTAGCGGAATCGATAATTATCCTTTCAACGATCCGAAAAAGCGGTTCAAGACCGCTTCTCCAAACTTCTCGAAATTGGAATAATAAATCTGAAATATTGCATGGATAATTATTCCGCAATTGTCTCGAAAAATGCGTATTCCTAAGCCGTCTTTCTTAGCCGCTAAGAAACAAAATAGCGACTCTTTTGGCTGTTTTGCCTTTCCATGTTTTTTCATATCTAGGACATGTCCGATGTCCTGATCACTTCTCTCAACTGCATTTTTGTTAATTGAAGCTCCTAAATGCTCCAAATAACACCGGATTGTAATATCATCTAGGAGCAAGTTATCTCGAGAGATATCTCGTGTTAAAACGTATTTAATTCCTTAAAATTCTCGATTAGGTCATCTTCGATTTTTGACTGTTACAATAAATCATCCGGAGAACGGGTGGGCAAGGAAGTAAAGATGTTGAGATAATTTTCACCACAAGTACAATCCGATGAGAAAGAAAATCCCGATTCAGCTCACATAGAAGGAATAGGAAGTCATACAAGGGACTTGGTCGTATGAAGCCGAGAGATGAATTAGAATAACCACGCAAGATACGACAAGAGATCAGATTAGAGATAACAATAAGGGAACAAATATCATATAGAACGAAGTACAACCAAGAATTTCGGAGTGAAGGACGTTACCATCGAGGCGGACGCCACCATATGCAAGCATGGACATGAGAGTACAAAGAGGATAGGGTGTTGACCCAGTGGTGAGAGATTAAAGGGTACAAAGATAGAGAGTGAGTTTAATGACGATAAATAGAATGTGTAACCATGGAAGCATGTGGAGTCCTCTAAGGATACGAGCATTTTGAAAGAAACTTCGACATAAGTATCAAAGAAACTAGAAGACTAAAACTGTGACAACGAATTTCCATAAAGGTATCATGATCAAAACAAAACCAATTAAGGGGAAGAATGTGGGAAAATGATATTGGTGGACTAAAGAGTCCACGATAACTTCTCATTCACATAAAGATTTAAGTTACCAATACTAACGATCTTATTAGAGAACCGCAAACAGACGATGAACAAAGTAAGAAGAATCGTGAAGACACGCTTACAAGTTATTGTGGAAGACGTGATGAACTCCTTGACGACAGATAAATGCTATAAATGGACTCAGAAGAGTATAATGATCTCATAAGAAAACAAGAGAGGTGCAGACTATGGAAGGAGCTAAAGGGATATTAACAAAGAAACTGGAGGAGATAGATTTTCACCAAGGGTATCAAACTTCAAAAGAGATAGAAGAACAATAAGTTCGTGATCTTATAGAAGGGCAACTACAGAGTAGTTGATAATAATTGAGACATAACACATGCGGGTCAACTAATGGTAACTGGGTGGAATATTAGGAGGATAACCATAGACTTATGAAAGAATTTTATAGACATCTGGGAGACCCTTCAATAGATAAACAACGAAAAATGTGGAGCTAAACCAATACAAGTGCTAGTACCCTTAATGGTAACATGGAGTGAGTTCGAGCCAGTAACTCTAAGTAAGAACTTAAGAAGAAAGACAAGACGGCCAAGAATGACCCCCCTGATGTCATTTGAGACCAAGGGGATTGTGTGAATGATTTACTACCTACTGGCTAGGAAAGGAGTACATATCACAGTTAGTACAAATGGATTGTAAAAGAAGAACTAGAGGAGTAAGAAGCATATGATTTTGATAAGGTTTTATGTCAATCAAGACACAGTGTGGTAGCATTCCATACGAGATAAACCGCAAGTGGAGGGAAGTTAAGGTCATGAGAGTCGTGTAGACGTGCTTACAAGCTATAGTAGAAGACCTAGAAGGGACCATTGATATCAGATGGACGACACAGTTGGACTCGAGAAATGGAGTTAGCTCACGGGGGAACTGGAAGTTTGTAATGTAGAATGAGCTAAAGGAGTATAAATTGATGAACTCGAGTAAGTAGTGCTCACCAGGAAATTCAACGGCAAAAGAGGTATGAGAAAAGTAAGTCCCGGAAATTGAGATAAGTCAACTATTGACTGACCGACATCAACTGAGGACGTGCAAGTGTTGTTTGGTATTGACGAGCTATGTACAGTTAAGAAGAGATATTTGTGATTGAGGATTATTGAATTAATTATACCGATGCTTTAAGTATATACAACACTGTTTCAAACTTCGGTTATTTTAATTATATTTATGCCATTATTCAATAAATATTTTAAGTCAAAATTTAAATTTTTTCCATCTCATCTTGTCAATTCAACAAAAATAATTTCATTTCATCATGTTCAATATCTTACGGTTATAAAAATAATTTTTTTTAAAAAAATATCATATCACCTAACTAAATTTAAAGATTTCAATGGATTTTGTTTGGATTCTAGATTTTACAAAATAAATCCGAACTAACTCTTATTGGTTACAATATGAGATATAACATTATTTTCTTTAAAATATTTTTAATATGTTAATAAATATTTTATAATTGTTTTATCGATTTTTTTTTTAAAATAATCGATTTTAGAAACGATTTTTTTAAATAACTTTAATTTTTTAGTTATAGGTAATAATATTAAAAAAATATTGAAAATTTGTTACGTAAATTTTTTATTTAACACTTTGGCACTTATTAAAAATTTAATAATTAATTTTTTTGTTACATGATATAATCAGATTGTTATTAATATATTCTTCTTAACATTTAGCACTTTTTAAAAAAAATTTGTAATTTGTTTAACTAATAATTTTTCAATTAATAATTATTATTCTTTTATAATTTATTCAAACTCAATTCCGCACAATGTGCGGGTATTAGACTAGTCTATTATCTATTATCTATCTTATATACTAAAGCAGCCCGTAAACTTCCACGTGGCACAGTTTCGTGCAGCCACCTCATCAAATTTACACGTGTCAATTTTTTGTTAGTCCCGGTCCCACCATATTAAACCTAATTATTTTAAATATTTAATTTATGAATTATTTTAAATATTTTACTAACTAATATTTGTTTTATTCTCTCATATTATTAATTGATATTTAATTATTTGTAGCTTAAAAATCAAAATAGTAAGATTTGCAATCTAATTTTAAAGATATTAATATTTTGTCAACAGATATTTTTTAATTTATAATTAAACTTTATACTTTCTTAAACTTATAAATTTTATTTTAAATTTAATTTTGTTTTGTTTACTTATATTTTTCAATTGAACTGATAAGCTTTATTTTTTTTATATAAAATTTTAAAGATATTAATATATTTTTTTATATTTTTAACTTTCAATTGAACTTCATTTTTATCTAAACTTATAAACTATTTTTTTTAAATAATTATTTTAAATGATTAAAAAAAATATTTCTTCATTTTTTTTAGAATAAATTTTTTCTATAATTAAAAGAATTCGTATTTTTAGAATAAGTGTTTTTTCATTTTCGATTTTATTATTTTTTGAAAACAATTGCAGATATTTTTAAAATAATTTGTATAAAAACTCATAATTTCATATTAAAAAAAAGATATGGAAAAAAATCGAATTTTTTTTCCCAAAAATGTTAAATTCAATTTTTTTTTCTAAAAAAAACTATCGGCTTTTTAAAAATAAATCTAATATTTTTTTAAAAAGTTTTTGTCATTTACACAAAAGTATTTTAAAAATCAGAAAAAATGTTTCAAAATTTTTTTTGATATTAAAAATATTTTACTTCATTTATGACTTTTTAGATATTAATTTATTTTTTTAGAAAAAAATCATACAAAAAGTATTTAAAAAATCAGAAAAAAAAAACTCCTGAAATAGTATGTATCATTTTCTATAATTTTTAAAGTTGTATTATTTTGAGTTTAATTGATAGTTGTTATTAATTTAAATTTTTGTAAAAAAAATATTTAGTCAAATTTATCATTTTAGTAGCTTGACATATGTTATTAGTCTTATTAATGGTTATATAATTCACTATTTAAATTTAGCTATTTGATATTGTGAATTTTGACTTAGACATGCTACTTATACTATACAAACTTCTTTCATTTACATCTTATATACTAAAGCAGCCCGTAAACTTCCACGTGGCACAGTTTCGTGCAGCCACCTCATCAAATTTACACGTGTCAATTTTTTGTTAGTCCCGGTCCCACCATATTAAACCTAATTATTTTAAATATTTAATTTATGAATTATTTTAAATATTTTACTAACTAATATTTGTTTTATTCTCTCATATTATTAATTGATATTTAATTATTTGTAGCTTAAAAATCAAAATAGTAAGATTTGCAATCTAATTTTAAAGATATTAATATTTTGTCAACAGATATTTTTTAATTTATAATTAAACTTTATACTTTCTTAAACTTATAAATTTTATTTTAAATTTAATTTTGTATCACATAACAATTAAAACAATTCTCAACATAGTGAATTATCATACATTTTTTTGAGACACAATTATCGTCTAACCCGTGCAGGGCACGGGTATTAAAACTAGTACATACTAAAAGAGAGTGCATGATTTGATGACGTGGTACGCTGTGGAAGCAACAATCAAATGAAGCTCCCACAATTTTTTGGCCAATAAATCTTTATTTTTTAAACCAAAAAATCTTTTTTTACTGAACTAACATACTGCTATTTAAAATTGTACGTAACTTTTTTTGTTGGAGATTCTCCAAGATTTTATAAGCCAATAAATCTTTATTTTGTAAACCATAAAATATTTTTTTTACTAAACTAACATACTGCTATTCAAAATTGTACGTAACTTTTTTTGTTGGAGATTCTCCAAGATTTTATAGATTATAGCCAAATCTCCTTTTTTTATTTTTATTATTTAAAATAATTATTAATCAATATCAAAAATCTACACAAATCTTCTTTTTTTTACGTTCTTATCTGATCCTTGAAAATTCCACAACACACTTTCTACGATTTTCTATTCTATAAATATTCTACTCCATAACGTAAAATTGTATCCGTTGCTTTCTTATTCTTCTCTTAACCTATTATCCGCTGCTTTGCTATTCTTCTCTTAATCTATTATCATCCTCATTGATTCGTTCACATAGAGGTATGTGCTTGATGTACTTTGTTTATATATAAATAGTTTGATTCTCAGCTTATCATAATTGTTTGTTTGTAAATTAAATTTTGATTTCAGTCTGTTGTAATTTCATAATTGCTACTACCCAATTTTGCTGTTCATGATCTTATTTATCATTCCCATCTTTTTAATAATCTGCATTGTCGTTCATAGTGCATTGCAGAAATCGTAGGCTTTCCAATTTTGATGTTCAGGATCTGATTTTCGGTCAATTCATATATACGGACTTTCCCTATCTAAATACCCGATTATTATATTAGTTTTCCAATGCTATTTTTTGATATGATTATGATGTTAGAATTTCGAATTAGGTTAACTAAATAATTGTAAATATTTAAAAAAAAATTGATGGCGATAATCTTTTTGTTTTCGATCGTATATATGTACATCAAATATCACTAATTGATTGTATCTTAAATCTGCTTTCTTTATGATAACATATTGGTTTACTAACCAATCTTTTTGAAAAAATAATATAGATTTTATTTTCTTTTCTAAAAATATATTTAAAAATGTTTTTAAAATATATGATAGCATTCTAAATCCCTATATTAATTTTAATAACAATGTATTTTCGAGTACTGTTTACAAATTTATACATTATTTTGATTGTAAAATCTTTTTTGTAAATATTTTTTATCGATTTGGTTATTGTTTTTGAAAATAAAAGGCAACAAAAAAATTACATTTTGAAGTCAAAAGATTTCAAAAACTGATCGGATTTTTTTTCCTTTTCAAAAATAAATTTTCTAATTTTATTAGTTCAAAAGATTTTAAAAACAGTGTTAGTTTAAATGTTTTTAAAATATAAAAAATTCAAAACTGATCGTTAACCAAAAATGGACGAAACAAATACTTTTGTTAGTTCAAAGGATTTCAAAAACTGACGGAATTTTTTTTCTTATTCAATTTTTTTTTAATTTTTTTAAAACATTTGATTGTATCTTAAATCTTTATATTTAATTTAAAATCAGTGTATTTCGGGCTAATGTTTACACAATTTTTAAGAAAAAAATATTTTTTTAAGTCAGAAGATCTTGAAAACTGATCATATTTTGTTTTATTTTCTAACTGAATATATTTTTATTGCAATTTTTTATCAGATATTAAACTTGTATTTATGTTTTATTTTTTCAAAATTATATATTATTTTGATTCCTTGTGTTTTTATTTTCGAAAGATCCGTCAACAAACTTTTTTTAAAAAATTTGTTTTTGTAAAATCGAATTATTATTAAATTGATATATTGATTTCAGAATTTTGTAACTTATTTCGTACTTTTTTTGTAAAATAATTATTTTAATTAAATCAAAAGGTTTATAAATTATATGGGTATTTTAAAATTTCGTATTTTTTTTTCAAAATTACGTAGTAATTTTTTGTAACTTATTTCGTAATTTTTACAAATTTATATATTATTTTGATTCCTTCTGTAATTATTTTAAAATTTTGAAAGATCCGTTAACGAATATATTTTTATTGCAATTTTTATCTAATATTTTGATTCCTTCTGATATAAAAATTTTGTTATTGTGTTCGATATACTGATTTCTATCCCAAAAAATGATTTTTTTAATTTTTTTTGTTTCCCAAAAATAAATTGGAAGTTGTTTTTAAAAAAAATTATTGTATCTTAAATTGATATATTGACTTCAGAATTTTGTAACTTATTTTGTAATTTTCTGTAAAATAATTATTTTAGTAAATTAAAAAATTTATAAAATATATGGGTATTTGTATTAAAAAAGTGTCTTCAGATGGTATCATCGTAGCCAATCAATATATACTACTAAAGTAGAGTTCTAACCTACTGACGGGGCGCTCCCAAAATTAAGAGATTTAAAATCGAATTCTCACATTAAAGCTACAATATATTTTTTTTAATTACTAATTCATTAAAATTGTTTATAAAAACATTTAAAAATCCCAACTGACTGAAAATTAAACCATCAAATTAAATTTTTTTTCAATCATAACAAATCTCAATCTGTGTATAAGATCTTCATGATAAGATTTAGTTTTGTACGCTGAGATTATTCCATCATCCGTCTATATATACATACACTATTCTACTGCAGATATCTTCATCTCTTCTATCATCAGCCATTAAGTTTGGAATGCTTTTGCTGTTCACCTAATATATGTATAAAACTTTGATGCTTCTTATGTTCATCCTTATCATGCTTCTTATGTTCATCCTTATCAGGTTAATTGACGTGATATATTTATGCAAGAATTGAAGTGATACATTCTCTTCCGTGTTCAGCCACGACTTTCCTTCACTTCTTGTATGTCCAGGTTTCTACTTTCTGTTAAATTGTTGTTTTGATTCCAATAGTATTGTGAGAGTTTTAAGAACCTACTACTGATTATTTGTCTCCCTACTTACTTCGCTTTTGTTAAACTTTAGTTTCCCTCTGTTTAAACAAGCGGCTTGATCTGTTCAATTTTGGGTTATATTGAGTTGTTGTTTTTTAAACTTTTATCATACAACATGTTTTCAAACTGACTTCTTATATTTAAACGAGCTGCTGTTTAAACGAGTTGCTTGACTTCTTATATTCAAAGACTTCTTCTTATTTTCTGTTTAATGTAGAGATCTTTCAAAATATTTGAAAAAAAAGATATTTGAAAATACTGTTTAGATTTGGATCTGTACACTGATTGATTTCTATTTAAAAAAGGGTTAGACTGAGGGTCTGTTTACTTGTGGCTTATTTGTGTTCATTTAGTTTATAAACCCTGAGTTTAATTTTTGTAGGTGTTTACTTAGGGATTAGTTTATTTCTATAGGGGTTTATATGGGTTTATAAACCACTCAAAAATAAACTTTTCAGACCAAGGTTATTTTTGCTTCCATGAGTTTATTTTTGTTTAAAACCCGATTTTGGCCTTGTACTTTTCCATCTTGATATTATTTATTCATCCTTGGGTATTCAACGTTATTGTTTGGGTTTTTTAGGGACATGAGAGTCTTTTGAAGAAAAATAAACCCAAAAAATAAACTCCAAGTAAACAACCTTATCTAGTTTATTTATATAAACCCATCAAAAAATAAACCTGAAAATAAACTATAAACCCATATAAACTCATTTAGTTTATAAACCCGAAAATAAACTAATCTGCAAGTAAACATGCCCTGAATTGTTTAGATTTAGTTTTTAAAATATTGTTTAGATTTGGATTTGTACCCTGCTTGATTTGTACCCTGCTGTTTTGAAGTCTTTCTCGAGCTGCTGATTTCAAAACTACTGAAAACCGATTTCAAAACTACTGTTGTGAACAAAAAAGGGTTAGACTGGATTTGTACCCTCCACCTGTTGATTATTTTGAAAACCGATTTCAAAACTACTGTTGTGAACAAATTTCACAACAGTAGCTTAAGTAATTGGAGTCTGCGAGCTTGAAGATGGCGATAAAGAATGCGATGCGATCTAGGTGGGATTCCGGTGTTAGAGAGGCTGCTCGGCAGATCTCGAGGATCCGCTCAGATTTTTCTCCGTCTTGAGAAGAGAGACCGCAGATTAACTCTTCTCTTTGCTGGTGAGGACTGCGGTGGAATCGCCGCCGGAAAGGATAGCTGCGGAAGAGGATAAGTGGTATTGTTGGCAAATTATAGAGAGACGGCGGAGGATGGATGTGGAAGTCTCCATGGAAGAGAAAACGGAGCTCCTAGGAGATGGGATTTGGGGAAGAAAATGGAGACTGAAAGGAAGTGAAAGAGGGTTTTGCGGTGGGGTCCAGTTGAGGGGTTTATGACCCGGAAGAAATATGGAGGATCCATTAAGCGTTTCATGAGATTTTTTTTTTTTTTGATAGTAAACTAGCAATATATATTATGTATGGAGTAAATCGTTCAATAGAATACAAGAAAGTCCAGGCGGACAATGTAAGCCAGTAGATGTGCAAAGTTCAACATCAGGATGAAGCCCAGCCATAAAATGTTCAGCTGCATTGCACCGTCTGTGTGCAAAAATCCAGCGACAAGTATGGAAGGAAGTTGCTAACAGATTGATTCTCTCCATCAAGCAACTCAGAAGTCCACCATGTATACCGCCAACAAGAGCGTTAACAACAGCTTGACAGTCCGATTCAATAATGACAACCCTATAATGGAGATTCATTGCCTCCTGCATACCCCAGAGAATTGCTTCTGCCTCCGCAACAAGCACCAACGTTCGGTCCTGAATACGCTTACTTCCCACGCTAAGTGCAATCCCATCCGAGTCACGTATAACAAACCCGATCCCAGAAACCCCCTTTGACATGACCGATGCATCGACATTAACCTTAACAAACCCCATCGGTGGAACACACCAACGCCGCTGATACTTCATGGGGGTATCATTACGCAACCTGAAATATACCTGAGATGACCGTTCTTCCAACAACACCGTACAATCTTCCCACACCACCTTAGCTGGACGAGCCTCACCTTGAAAAACTCTACGGTTCCGCTCCAACCAAATGGCATAAAGGATAACACATTTGCGCTCTATATCCCGTGCCGAATGCTTGTCTAATAAAGCTTGAAACCAAGACATAAAGTTACAGAGAGGTGTCTTAAACCGTAGCCTACCATCAACAAGCTGCCATAACTCCTTTGCAAAAGCACAACAGAAGAGAACATGCTCCGCAGTCTCCTCTCGTCCACATGCATGACAACAATTATCGAGTGCACAATGTCGCGTCACCAAACGACTCTTCGTAGGAAGTATGCCCCGAACTAACCTCCACATAAAATCCGTAACCCTATGAATGCAACAAGACTTCCATAATTGTCGCCAATGATTTTCAGATGATAGAGTAATTAAAATCATTGTCGCCAATGATTTTAATTACTCTATCATCATTTTTCATATTTGATTTACTTGAATTTGATTAATTATATAATATATTGTGATTAAACTGCTTAAAAACCAGATTTTCTGATTTAATGAGAAATTAAAATTTTGTTTCATCATAAGTAGGTTTTCAAAATCTGATGATCTCATTTAATATAGCTTTTTTTATCATTTACTGTTTTTTTTTTCATTTTTTTCAACAAACAAAAGGTTTCAAAATTATTTTTACGCATTAAAAATCAAAATTTCTGATTTATTATGAAATTATAAATTTTATATTTTTCCGATTAATAATTTTATTTTTTTAAAACTGGTTTAAAAATTAGATTTTTTGTTTTAGATATGTGGTTTTTTTAATTTTTTCATCATACATTTAGGTTTTCAAAATATTATTTAGAAATAAAAAAAAAAACAGATTTTCTGATATTTGAAAATATTGTTTAGACTAAAAC
Source organism: Fagopyrum homotropicum (assembly GCA_033239125.1). Classification (NCBI taxonomy): domain Eukaryota; kingdom Viridiplantae; phylum Streptophyta; class Magnoliopsida; order Caryophyllales; family Polygonaceae; genus Fagopyrum; species Fagopyrum homotropicum. The sequence goes on from BSWB01000007.1 coordinate 12,762,841, forward strand.
GTATTCGGTTTCAAAAATTTTTCTAATTTTGAAACGTATTCGGTTTAAAATTTAGATTTTTTGTTTCATTTATTATTTTTATTATGTTTTCATTTACTGATTTTCTATTTTCAATATTTATATATTTTTTTTAAATTTACATTAAAATAATGATGATTCAAAATACTGTTTTGATTAAAAAATATAATATTTTTTCATTCGAACATCTTAATTATCTCATTTTCTGTTTTTGTTTATTATTTTTTTAAAAAAATTCATCATAAACTAGGTTATCAAAAAATTGATTAAAAATTTTAATAATTTTTTCAAGCTGATTAAAAATATGATGTATGATTTTGTGTATTTATAATTTGTTTCATCATACAGTGTGTTTTCAAGATTCTGTTTTGATTAGCCAATTTAATTTCTTTGATTAAAAATAAGATTTTTTGATTTAATAAGAAATTAAAATTTTTAATAAATATTATTACCCATAAGCTAAAGTTAAGGTGATTTGTATATGTTTATGATATAATTATAGAATAATTCATTATTTCTACTCAACTAAAATTTTATCGACTTTTGCAATATTTGAAAGAAATACTGACCTACATTCATTTCATACATGAGCTAAATTGTATTAAATGGAAACTCAAAATTGTTGTTGGTAACTTGTGGAATAGTTTAGAGGGAAACCCATCGTATACTCAACGGATATGATATTTGTTGATAATAAGGTATATGGTAAATATACTAACTAAACCTTTTTAAATAGTAAGAAGTACATTAACATAACTATATTTAGTGAAATGCCGGAAAACGGGATGCTTGCTACTATTTGCAAGCAGGATATCGATGGATTCACATTTTTGCGTGTGGGGTCAGCTTACTTGATTACCAATTTCGGTATTTTCAATAGGTATGACCAAATTACATACTCTCCTCTTCCTTGTAAAATATTATTCTTTCTGAACACATTTTGTATTCCGATTGATCGTGTTGTAATTCCAATAAATGTGCTTCACCTTTCTGAATACCAAGCTAAAGTTAAGGAAATATCAGAAAAAGTAATAGCATCAAATAAATTATATAGTATGCACAACATCAAATAAATTATATAGTATGCACAAATACCAATTGTAAATGGTACACGTACTATTCCTACTACATTTTACTCCCATACACTATAGTTTAATTTAAAAACACAAGATTACATAATTGTTGTAATCCAAACACAACCTAATTTGCCACTTCATACATTAGGAATCTTTGAATGTCATGCATTATGAAAACAATTCATTGTATTGGGTTTTTAAATGTAGTATTTATTCCAAGAGAAAAAATATTTTCACTAATACATTATATAAGAGGTTATCCAAACGACACGTTTTTGCTAAAATAATGGTATTGTGCACCAAACATGGGCTAAGACTTAAATATGAACAACCTTTGCATGTTCCTTTCAGAATAGTGAGAACGAGGAAGAATGATCTCAGGATATGATTTACCATTGTGGGAGGTGTCTTTGTCAGAAGGTGAAAGCAGGAACATAAAGACATCTCAATTTTATGACACGTATACGGTATGCTCTCAGATATAATCATATTTATATGGCGAACTGGATCAACAATTGTGTTGTTATTTTTTTCTTTAATTACAAGTCAACATGACATAAAAAGTATTATCCATATATTTTTAACAAATAAAATACTCTTATACAGATTAATGCCTACATATATACATATATATTTTTTCAATACCCGTGCAAGGCACGGGTACTAAACTAGTTAACCATAAAAGTGAAAAAAGTAGTATCATCGTAGCCAATTAGCCATTCTAAAATTGGAAAAAGTAGTCAAATTATCTTTTCTATAATTTAATTTTTGAAATTGTTTTCATTTTTTTTGGCAAAATTGTTTCATTTTTAATCATATCTTTGTAATTTTTTTTAAGATCCAAAAAAATAAAAAAGAAATCTTTTCAATTCTATTTTTTATTATATAATTTATTTTAGCTTATTTAATAATTAGTAGCATCTAACCGAATCGATTACATGATCTATCTATATACCTATACTAAAACAGAAAATACTATGGCTGACGTGACAACTTGATATTTTTTCTAACAATTAACTTTTATTTAATTCCATAAGTAAGCCATAATATTTTTTTACTAAAGCAGTTTTTTTCTTAAAAATTAATTAACAAATCTTATATACAAATTCGGTTATAAATGTAACAAATTATTTGTTACAAAATATTTTTTATAGTTAATTACATAATTTAAAGCTTAATTTTTTTAATGAATGATTTTTTATAGTTACAGGAAAAATAGTGTAACCTTAATAATTTGTTACAAAATGTTGTTTAAAAAAATATTAAGTATATCTTGCCCGATAAGCTTCATACCTGCACAATTTTAACATATATAAATATTGTTTATATCTTGCCCGATAAGCTTCAGTGTTTCCATAGGTTTGCAGACTAATTGGCTGAGAAATAGTGTCAATTTTTGGGTTCGGTTTTTGTTCGGTTAATATTAGTTCTATTTTTGCAACTTTGTTTTTGTTAATCTATTCTTAATTCATCTATTATTTGTAGATCGGTTGCTATTGATACGAGATACGGAAGCGTCGACATCGAAACCCGAACATCCCTCCGCCACTAGAAGCCTAAAAATGGAATCCAATGAGGAGGCATCGATGTTCTCCATAGTCGTGAATGTCATACACGCTTCGTCCGATATAAATCAAGCGCTCAAACTTCAAATGAAGGAAGCGGTAACAATATGAAATGCGAAAGTGTGTGAGAGGATCTACATTATTCTACTTTAACCGCCGACAAAATTCGCCGCCGCACCAGACCTCTTCGCCAAGGGAGAGGATCTACATTATTTGACTTCCAAAGTATGCGAGAATATTTTGATCTCCAATTGCAAGATCAGAGAGTTGTTTCGAAGATCATTGCATGCTGAATGGATAGTGAAAGGAGATAACTATACGAGGTCGTATGCCATCGGCTCAACAGTTGCAACAGGAAGCAACTATCTAGGGTTTTGCTAGCAGTTCGGTTTGTATTTCAAGCTTCACACCTGAACTTGAAGTTTCCACCATGGAGTTCAGCCTGCCTTTATCTAATAAATTTATAAATCCATGAAGTTGTAACTACGTAGAGACGTACACGCCCAATTCCAATTAAGAAAATAATGATCATGATTGGTGATCCAATTAAGTCTCGGTTCTTCGAATGGATACAAATATTAATTACTTTCCATTGTGCTTGTATATATGAAGAGCTCATTCTTGTGACAATATTTCTTTTTGGTACGTCTATTGGATATTAATTCGAATAAATTTAAAATTTAAAAACTTTTAATTTTAAATTTTAATTATAACATATTTAATAATTTATAGAATTATTATTTGAACGAGTATTGTTAATCTAACTTGGTATATTATTTTGTAGAATGATTTTGAAAATTTTAAATTATATCTTTTGCAAATTTATTGGGATTATAAATTTAAATAAAGATTTAGTCATTTTATAGGAAAATGAATATTTGATCATTTTATACACATCAATTAATATATTTTTGATTTTGAAATTTTTAACATATTTAAAATTTTAATCTTCTCTCACAAAAATTTCTCACCCTACTTATTTATTTGCCTAAATTAAGAAGTTCGGAAACCGTCAATCCAACACAAAGTTGTGTGTTGTATAAAAACTAAATAAAAGTAAAAAAAACAATAATACAATTATTTATTTGAGAATATTTTATTATTATAAACATAATTTAAGAGGAATTACTATTTTAAAACTTCATAAATATATCATTAATTAACATATACAGTTTCATAACATATTTCTAAAAATATCCAATATATAAATATGACCGCACAAGGTGAGAGTTATAAACTAGTTATATATTAAATTTGTTTCAAATCAAGGGTTATTCCGAACATGAACATCCTTTTTATTCTCGTGAAAATGTTCAATTATTTCCTAAAGTAAAAATATTTGTAAATTTATTATTGTTTTGGAAAAACACAAACATTTTTTTATTTTGTTTTTGTTGGAAATCATTCACATAGACAAAGTGATAAAGGAATGGGACATTCGTGTTATTTGGGTTAGAAAGTAATGAGACATTCGTATTATTTGGGTTTCATATGGTAAACAAAATAATGATACAAGACTTTAGTCTACTTGTTATTTGTTATGTCCGATATTTTTTTAGATTCATCGAGGCTCATCTATGAAATCTTCAATTTTATATTTTATTATAACTTAGATCTCATATTTTGATACGTTTCGGAAATGCATATAGTTTTTTGTACAGATTTTATAAAATCTAAATTGAATTTCATAATTTCTTGACCAAATTCACTAACTAGGTCTTTTACAGATTTTGATTTTTTTAAGTAGACTCATAATATAAACTTATTAAGTAAATATACTCTTAAATGACTAATTTCATAAAAAAACTCATAAAAAAAACCCTACTTTACTAAATTATTCCTTTTCATTTCTCAATGGTTTACCATAGAAAGAAGTAAACTTAAAAACTATATCACTGTGAAACAAGTAAGGTATAAAGATTGCAAATCATAATATAATTGTAAAGCAATTGACAAAATTATAACTAGAAGTAATTAATAATAAAGGGTTAAATGGATAAGTTAGTTATAAAAGAATTAATTAAACCATTTTCTTTTTATATGTAAAAAACTAGGTGTTTTTACTTATAGAAAAAATTAATTGGATAATTGCGACTGTAATATCTATAACGTAATTTTAATTATACAATCTTAATACATAATCTTAATACCCAATTTTTGCAGCATGGAAACAACGCTTTCTTCAGAAATTGTTGCGGTGAGACAATTCCGACGAGAAGCGGCGGCGATACTCCCTACAATGACTACGAGAAGCAACATCGGTTATGCAGAGGAGAATTTCTGCGAGAGTTTGATGTGAAGCGTAGAGTTGGGAAAGAAGAAGGAAGAAACGTATAAATAAGAGATTGAATGACGTGAAGCGTTAATTTAGGAGTATGGACTGTTAAATAGGATTTTCTCCTATTTATTTTAATTAACTAACTAAAAACAGATTATTTAAGGAGGACCTAGCCGCAACGATGTGGCTACAAGCGATATTAGGTTACTGTTAACTCTAGAGGTGGCGACGCTTCTACTATGAAACATAGGATTCTGCCTCTACTAACTGCGACGACCTTTGACAACCCCTTTTTGGAGTGATGCCACATCTTCAAGATGGTTAGCTACTTGACATAAATACACATCCACCTCTGTTCTACAAAAAGAAGATGGCGGAGGTTATTAGTTTTTAGATTAACTATAAATTTTGCCACCACTATTATAAAAAATTTTAATCTACCCCATAGTTTTTATTTTGAACAATTTTCGTATATAGAAAGGAGGGAGGATATACATGTTAAGTCGACTCGACCGAAAATAACAACTCAACAACATAGGTCTTAGAAGCTAGATCCTTCGTAAGATTTGGTGGATAGCAATCCAGTCGATGAAACTACATTTAGGGATATGGAGATCCCGCCAGATTGAGATGTTTTGGGATGGTTTAGGAGGCAGTGAAGGGGCTGAAGAAGGAGTAAGCAGTCGAAGTGGAGAATGAGCCATTGGATCGGGAGATAAGGTTAAAATAGTTGGTCCCATGCCCGGATGAGGATCACATCACGGACCCTAATAATAGAGTTCCAAGTGTGTTATGTTTTGTGGTAGCCTAATAGTTCCAAATTGAGCAATCCCATAGTTTTAATTACGTAGTTTAACACTATTTTTATGAGATTTGTAATTCGTCAATTGTCAGATGATTTGTGATTCTAGAGAATTATGAAAATTGGGTAATAGAAAAGCGAGGTATTACGGAAAAACTTGGTTATTTACGGAACACTTGGGTATTAAATTGGTTATTACGAAACACTTGGGTAATTAAGATTGCTTAACTAAAATGATTATTTAAAATTGAGTTTTACGAAAATTGGGGATCACAAATGGAGGTTGATCGGTTGACACTAGTGTCAAATGACACTAGTGATGTGACACTCCTAATAGGATGAATTGGCAGATGGAAAAGATGATGTGGATAATTTTTTTTTTAAAAAAAAGGATAATAATTATGGGTAATTAATTAGACTTCATTAATTATTTTGTTATGGGAAAATCCAACTTCATTAATTATTTTTCCCTTGGTTATTAGAAGGGTTGCAATCACGTTCGGTCAGCCTTATTTTTGGCCTCGGTTATACCGAGGATATGCCACAACCATAAATCCTCCATTCTAGATTTCTCAGGCTCTACGCCCCAGCACATCCCAACAGATGGGAGCATAAAACATTTAACGTTGAATTTGGCTCCTATGATTTATTACTATTATTTAACGAGACTTTTATTTTTCTGAGCATGGTTTACTCCATCATTTTATGTAACGAGAATCGAGTCTTTTGCTCCAAAACATTCAACGTTGAATTTATGGGTTATATGATTTTATGGGTCATATGATTTTATGGTTTGCTCCATCATTTTATGTATTCTCAATGAAGGGGTGATTCTATGGTCATATGATTTTATGGGTCACAACAGTCCACATTTGAGGGAAAATAAAAGGGTTACATAACTAAGATCGAAGGAAGGAAGGGGAAGGGTTACAAAATTAAGATCGAAGGAAGGCTTAGGGTTACAGATTTAAGATCACAGCAGTCCACAATTGCAGCAAAAGGTCATGCCAAGAGGCAAATGTTAAGTATGTACATATGATTTTATGTATTCTCAATGAAGGAAAGAAGGGGAAGGGTTACAAAATTAAGATCGAAAAGAACAATTTCATAGAGCTGGTGTGCAATTATGATTTTATGTATCGAGAATGAAGGGAAGATAGAAGGTTATTACACAATTAATGCAAAATTTCATTTCCAACACTGTAATTAACAACACAATCCATAAACTTTTAACTGCCTTGAGATTCACAACAAATAAGATCGAAAACAACAAGTAACAAAACAAATACAACAACTCGGTAAAGGTTCATGATGAAGAGCTCTGCACATACTTAACATTTGAAACAACCACCTAAAAACTAAAAACAACAACTAACAAAACAAGATACATTATGATTGCTACTTTGACGATGCTCCTTACATAGTCATTTAGATATTTTATTTGTCTCTTAATATGATAGGAATCAGGATCACTTTCGGAAGCACTACTTTCAGAACGAGATGTTGTACCCATCGAGCTATAACCATGCCCATAACCTATAACATTTGAAAGACGAACTCATTTGAAGAAGTTACATTTATCGCATTTATAAAAAACCTTGTTCGGATTTTCATCTGTAAAGGAAAATCTCACAGCAGTCCTTCGTGGAGGTTGACATCGACAATATTGAAATGATAGCCTCAACGGAGGTGATGAAGATTGATTGTCTCTACTATAATCCATTACCTGCAATCCATAAAAACGAAGGTGAGAAAGGAAGTGAAGATTGATTGCCTCAACGGAGGTGATGAAGGTTGAACATTTAAAATTGGGTCAAGGAAATGACCCAAAAATAATATAGGGAAGTGAACCGTCCGGTTACCTACTACCTAGTATCCGATTCCAATTTATCCCTAAACCCTAAACCGTTTACCTACTCCCTAGTATCCGATTCCAATTTAAACCTAAACCCTAAACCGGTTACCTACACCCTAGTATCCGAACCCAATTTGACCCTAAATCCTAAACCGGTTGATATTGAAAATTTAAAATTTATCAATAGTAATACATGCCCATATAACTTATGATAATATATGGTCATATAATCCCATTATAACGAGACAAAAAATATGAACCGTCACAAAAAGATATTAATTAGACATTAAGATGTTAATTAGACAAACCGAGATTCTCCGAAACTAGAGTTCCGAGTGACGGGGTTCAAGTATCATAGAACATGTGAACCATCAAGCTTGTGAGTTCACTTGATCTAACTAAATATTGCTTAATTATTCGACATTAAGATGTAAATTAGACATTACGGAAGTACTAGGTCTGTCACACATGCATAAGTCGATAAACCGAGATCCTCCGAAACTAGAGTTCAGAGTGACGGGGTTCAAGTATCATAGAACATGTGAACCATCAAGCTTGTGAGTTCACTTAATATAACTAAATATTGCTTAATTCTACGACATTAAGATGTAAATTAGACATTACGGAAGTACTAGGTCCGTCACACATGCATAAGTCGATAAACCGAGATTCTCCAAAACTAGAGTTCCGAGTGACGGGGTTCAAGTATCGTAGAACATGTGAACCATCAAGCTTGTGAGTTCACTTCATCTAAATAAATATTTCTTAATTCTACGACATTGAGATGTAAATTAGACATTACGGAAGTACTATGTCCGTCACACATGCATAAGTCGATAAACCGAGATTCTCCGAAACTAGAGTTCCGAGTGACGGGGTTCAAGTATCATAGAACATGTGAACCATAAAGCTTGTGAGTTCACTTCATCTAACTAAGTATTGCTTAATTCTACGACATTAAGATGTAAATTAGACATTACAGAAGTACTATGTCCATCACACATGCATAAGTCGATAAACCGAGATTCTCCGAAACTAGAGTTCCGAGTGACGGGGTTCAAGTATCATAGAACATGTGAACCATCAAGCTTGTGAGCTCACTTCATCTAAATAAATATTGCTTAATTATATGACATTAAGATGTAAATTAGACATTACGGAAGTACTAGGTCCGTCACACATGCATAAGTCGGTAAACCGAGATTCTCCGAAACTAGAGTTCCGAGTGACGGAGTTCAAGTATCATAGAACATGTGAACCATCAAGCTTGTGAGTTCACTTCATCAAACTAAATATTGCTTAATTCTACGACATTAAGATGTAAATTAGACATTACGGAAGTACTAGGTCCGTCCCACATGCATAAGTCGATAAACCGAGATTCTCCGAAACTAGAGTTCCGATTGACGGGGTTCAAGTATCATAGAACATGTGAACCATCAAGCTTGTGAGTTCACTTCATCTAACTAAATATTGCTTAATTCTACGACATTAAGATGTAAATTAGACATTAAGTCATCATATAATCACTTGATCTTCATACAATATGGTAGTATCATGTGAAGCATCATCCATGTGAACCATCAAGCTTGTGAGTTCACTTGATCCATGTTATAAATTTTATGTTTATACTTATTATAATTTTAAACTTATGTGATCATATAATCAACTTAATAAATTTTATATTTATACTTATTAGAATTTTATTGGTAATATGATGTAGTTTACACTTATGTTATCATATCCATGTTAATGTAATGTAACTTAAACTTACGTGATCATTTCATCAACTTAATAAATTTTACGTTTTGTACTTATTATAACTTTATTGGTAATAAGATTTAATTTACACTTATGTGATAATATCCTTGTTATCACATACAATATGGTAGTATCATGTGAACCGTTACAATACATTAGGGAAGTAGTAGTTCTTTTTTTTCAAAATCCGGATCCAAAACAATGTAACAAGTTGGTGTCCGGTTAGCTTCATAATGAAAAGATTTCTAATCAATCCACTTCCGGATTTATCGCCCAATCAATGGCGTTTCATCTTTTCAACTACTGACCAATCAACGCAAATTTTCATGAGTTCCAACGTTATCATTAGGCTGCTTCGAGCTTCTCACCTTCTCACCTTTCCACCTTCTATCATTACAACAAGTAACCGCCCCTTCCCACCTTCTATCTCCTCGTTCTCATACATATTATAATCGGATGAGAACCCTCAAAATTACCAGGCATTCGAGCATCCTTCAACCAAAAACCCTAAATGTCAAGGACCCCCAAAAACACAACTTCATCGTGCACGAAACCTGTAACCCCAATCACTGAATCCGGAATGCAAATCTACACAAAGAGTATTACCACAATCGGAAACAATCTGGAAGACCTAGTACTATTTAGTTAGATGAAGTGAACTCACAAGTGAAATGTAACAAACTTATGTGATCATATAATCTAGTATTACCGCAATCCATTTTCAACTATGTAAGCAAAGTGTTACATTTCACTTTATAATATCAATATTTGGGTAAAAGATTGTTTGTTTACACCATTTATGATCAACATTACACAAACATCCAAAAGGTTTAAAATCAAAACTATAAAATCGAACTATATTTTATGCTCATAATCTGCCTAGAGTATCATATCATATGGATTTACTTCTGGAGTACCTAAAGGTTCCAGATCAAAATCAAACTTCATCCTGCATTTTGTAATCCATCGACCCCAACAGTTCAAAGACACCCCAAGTTGTTCAAAGACATCAAGGTGTACATACAAAGGTTCTCTGAGTAAAACCACTGCTATCTATAATGCAGTGACATGTCCAGTCTCTTAGTAAAACTATACACCCCAACTTGTTCATAGACGAGTACTTCATCCTGCATTTTGTAATCCATTCGATAGCACTGCATTGGCAGATATATGACAGAAACAATCTGGAGAAATCAATGAAAAAATGAAGGACAGAGAAAGATATCGAGAAGAAAGAAATCGAGAAGAAAGGGATTTGGAAGGAATAAATCGATAAGAAAGGGAAGAAATCTGGAAACAATAAAGAAATCGAGAAGAAAGGGAAGAAATCTCGAAGGAAATCCGGAAAATTGATCAAGGCATGGATTGATGAATGAATTGCCTTAATTACAATATTGCGTGATTTGAGAAATATTGAAAATTGATTTTTACTTGATTTACATTAACTAATTAATTACCCATATTTATTATCTTTATTTTAAAATAATTATCCACATAATCTGCCAAATCATCCTAAAGAGTTTCCCACATCACTAGTGTCATTTGACACTAGTGTCAAACAATCTTTTTCCCAAAATTTGTAATTAAAATGATTTTTTGACTTGAGTATTACGATTGGGTATTCAACGTGAGTAATTTCATTAGGTAACACTAGTTTGGGTATCAAGCTTACTATTTGCGCGGACATGATAGCATGAATTGTAGTCTATATTTTAGGACCTGTTTAGACGTTTTATCTTCAATAATCTGCATGTTTGGATGTATATTATGTGATTATATTGTCGTTTCATCTACCTTTGCGGGAATCGAGGTCTACACCAAGTTTCGTTGTAATCGTAGGTAAAATGGCATGTTTTACATCAAAATAGAGCTAAAGAAGTGAAGGAGTCATTGGAGCTACATTCAGGAGCTTAAAGAGGAGTTCAGGAAGTATGAAAATGGATTAAAGATTTACTTTGGACCAAATTTAAGAGATTTCACATTCAGGTTAGAGCCACCTCGGTCAGCTACAGTACCATCTCGACCGAGGTGATCTAGAGGAGCGGCTCGAACGAGGCGAACACCTTGGACGCGGCGAGATATATTTTATTCTTGGCCGAGATCTTTTATTTTTGGAAGGAGAGATCTTATATTTTTGGGCTGGATTTCTGGAAGGAAGATCATATATTTTAGGGATTTATTTATGAGAGATAGATATATTTTATCAGGAAAATATCTTTTCAAGATATTATTATCTTTGGAGGATAATTTTCCTATATAAAGGGCTGGATTTTCTACAAGTTCAGCAACCCGCTACCATCATAACAGCTGAGGATTGAAGAAGCTGCAGTTAGGAGGAATTTTTGGAGGTTGAAGGAAGATTGAAGGAAGGAAGTTGATAGCTTTTATAACTTTTGTGAAGGGTTTTGTAAGATTCTTTTAGATTCCCTTCTTTTGTTGACTTGTCTTATTGGATTGTGATCCAAGGAACGCTTGTTGTTTGATTCAGTTATTGAAGCCTTGTTCTTAAGGTTTTTGTATTCAAATATTCATTCTCTTCCCATATATTTGATTATTGCTTTCATGATGATGAGTGACTAATTTCCTTGTGCGACTCTAGGGTGATTGGCTGAAGGTTGTGGGAAAAACAATGATAGAATAATCTTAAATCCAGTAGGACCCTGAAAGCTCGAGTCTTTATCCTTAACCCTAGAACATCTCGCTCAGTCGATGAACATCTCGGCCGGGGTGGAATTCGTTTGGCCGAGGTGACCTTTCTGATCCGAAACTGAGAGTTAAGTGTTAGAGTTTGCCAAATCCTATTCTTATTACACCTTTCCTGGTTCAATGCAAGCTTAGGATGAGACTTACCCGGTAATTCCTTAGTTTGTTTACCCAAGATCATAAGTGTAGGTAATACAGGTTTATCCTTTATTGGGGTTTGAGTGTGCCTTCATTCCATCTTTGTGAGTTAGCCTGATACTTACCCGGTAAAGGTTGATTATATTCCCTTAGTTGGTTTGTTGGTTTGAGATTATAGTTCCTTTCCTTAGTACCTTAAGACTTACCCGGTAATAGGTTCTTTGGCTTGGGATTGTGAGTAGTGAGACTTACCCGGTGATCTATTCCACTTTAGTAACATCTTGCCTTTGCAAAATCTCAGCTTTGTCCGCTTATCTTGAGATCTTGAGTTGGAACCACAACTAGATGCTTTAATCCCTAGAATTGCATATTCCCTTAATTGACTTTTTATCATCTTTGATTGCTTTAGTTGCTTTTGTGGTTAGTTGCAATATTGACTACCTATATTGGTTTTGTTTCACCTAAGTCCCTGAGATCGACACCCCAGAATTCGTGCTTTTACTACGATTGACCCATACACTGTGGGTTCGCATCCTTGTTTTAGACATACATCTAGGGTTATAAATTTAAAGCTTGCACACACCGTTTGGAGCGAACAGGACACAAGGGTCATTAATGCGGAGTCTGCATGTACCCCAGTTTCCCCTATGCGCCTAACGAGGCACACAGTTGGGGCACGTCTGGAATCCGCATGCGCCCTAAACCGGCATAAAAAAAATTTAAAAAGAAGAAGGAAGAGGCCGCGGCACAGCCAGCGCGTATGCGTAACTCGCATGTTCTGTCTTGATGACGTTTCCAGCCGCGCCAAATAACATTACTCTTTGGGTAATTACAAATTAAGTATAAGCTAAAAAAAATAAAATAACAGAATAGTGAGATTCAATTAGTTCAACTGTTAATAAGGAGGCTGAGATTGCTAGTTAGGGTTCGAAGCCCACAAACTACCAGATTCTAGTATTATAAAATTTGAAAGATAGGGTAAATCGACATGCCAATGAGAAATTTGGCTTCCTTGTTCGCAATAATTGAGTCGATTTTACCTTGTTCAAAGTATCAGAGCCAACTTTGTCTTCTCACAATGAATTCAATAATTAAACTATCTAGACCTATACATTGGTAGACCAACTCGATGACTCACGCTTGAGACTCTCAATCTCTCTTTTAAATTAGCGGTTCACACATCAAAAGCTAATTACAATTGAGACTTTGAAAACTAGGATTTTGACGGTAAAGATATTCCACGACGAACTCAAAACTTCTAAGTACTAGAGTTGAAGCAAGGAATGTCGAATTTGATTTTTTATGTAAGACCTCAAGCTACAACTAGGAAACCATATGCATTCTAAGTTACGGAAAAACTATCGCAATCGTAATTAATAGTACAATAGAGCATTTATGTCGCAATATATGTCATTCTCATGCAAAACTCCAATGTTGAAATATGTGGATGATATGGTCCAATTTATGAAGCATACACAACTTGGTTTTCAAACATATATACATAGATGTGTCAAACGGCTAACGGGTCGGGTTCGGGTTCGAGCATTCAGTTCCATAGATCCATGTCAACGCTTACAACACTGAAGCTTGACTTGTGTAGCGTGCAACAAAACTTCCTTCTTTACTCGAGCCATTATCATGATCCTTTGATGATCTTCCACTTCACGTCACCAAATTATTTACTAGATCAAGATCGTCAAGCTTTCCGGATGATATGAGGTGGAGGCGCATATCACGTACATGCCTCACATCCTTAAGGGTAAGCTTGCATCCCGTATTTGATACCAGGATGAAATCTTTATACCATCAATATTTCTCTTGTTTTGATTTCCCATCTCTACATTACCAAAGTCACCACTTCTGTAGGTTGAGACGTATTTCTCATGGGGAGTGACGTGGAATGATGCAATGGAATTGATAATCCAATAGCTATCATCTAAGGCTATATTTAGGAAGTTATCTTCTCCAAAGAGATATAGTTCATCGCCTTAGTCTTACAGCAACTCAAGGCACAAGGAACAACCACAGGGAACCAAGGAAGGAACGAGTAAAGGAAGAAACTTACCAAAGACGGGAGTCTTAGAAGGGAAAATCGCAGGGGCGGTGGGCAGAGACGCAGGGGAGGCAACACGTAGGGCGGCTGGTGCAGGCGCAGGGGCGGCTCCACTGACAAAAGCTCTTTCGGGTTTCTTCTTCGACCGAACTCGCAACAAGGCAGTCAAGGCTTGAACCTTTGGTTCCAACACGTCAAGACTAAACTCCAGAGAGCTTGAGAACAACGAAGGGTCAACAACGGAACACTCCACAAGAATCAAGGCTCATGCTTGATCCTTGGAGAAGAAGAAAAGAAAAGAACGCAAGGAAGAAACCAAAACAGAAGGAGAAGACATGCAGCATTGTAAGAACGTGAGGAAGAACCCGGAAGGAATGAACTTACACATTCAGCGAAGTTGCAGGAAGCAAAGGACGGCTGCAGCTCTCTAGGGTTTGAAGAGGATAGCAAGGAACTGGAAAAAGGAGAGAAGAAAGAGAATATATAGGTAGGGCTGGAACGCTCGACGGAAAGGGCGTCTAGGGTTAGAAAGAAAACAAGGAAACCGGCCCATAAGATAGAATATCGGATATTCTATCTGTAGAAGAAAGATAAAAAGAACGAAAATAGATCGGGCGCGATCTGTCGTAAATCTGCAAGGACGGATCAACACAGCCGCAGGGGCGGCCCTCTTCACCGCAGGGGCGGTGAAGGCAAAAACCTAGGATCTTACACAAGAAACGGGAAAAAGAGGAAAAGACGGGAATATAAAGGGATGGACTGGAAAGATAGACAGAATGGCGTCTAGGGTTTAGAAAGAAGATTAGGAATGTAACGCCCCAAATTTTTGGCACGTTTGCGATAATTATTTTTCCGGATTTATCGATATTTTATAGCTTAAATATTTTTTACGAGTATTTTTACGTCGTAAATTAAATTATACGAGTATATATATATATTTATTTATTTCCCATGTTTAAATTATCATATATCTCGAATCAATTGCGAGAATGATTTTTTTTTTTGTACTTCAAAGTATAATTTTGCGAGTTTATTTATATATTAGATCCGCATATAATTCCCGTATTTTATTTTACGAGGAAAGTTCAGAAAATCTTTCCGACTCAAAAATTCCGTTCCGAGCGTTTTGGTATCGAGTTTAGCTTCTTTTGTTTTTATTCTTTTTCTTACTTCTTCAATTTTTTTTGTCTTCTTCTGTCTTGTCCCTCTTCTGGCTGGTGAGAGGCTGCTACATGCCTTCACGCTTTGGACTCTGAAGACCGACCCCTCGCTTCTGCAGCTCTTGGACAACTACTGCACAAGGACCTCGCCCTACCTTCCTCTGTCTCGTTCTGCAGTACCAGCCTCAGCCCCAACCTTTCACCTTCTCCTCTACCCCAACTCGCAGCCCCTTCTCTCCCTCAACTCTTCTCACCATTTCCATCTCTGTCGCTCATCGGCTAGAACCACAACCCTCTGTCTTCTTCATTAGCACACTCTGCAAGTCTCGTCTCCATCTATCTCACGTTCTCATGCCTTTGCATCCATCTACCTCCAGCAAGCAAGCAAGCAAGCAACTCATCCTCAACCCTCTCGATCGAATTGAAAGCAGTTTGCTTAAATTAATACCTTCCCCTGCACAATGATTTGTTCCAGTTTCCGACCTAGTTTGTGTTAAGTTTAGATGCAATCTGTAAAACCACCTTAATCTTATTATTTCACTGAAAGGGAATATATATAGGATAGGTTACAACGTGAGAGATGATCATGGGGTTTAATCATGGAGAGAAATAAGGAGAGGAGAGATTACAGGAGAGAAAGAGGGAAGAAGACTAATTCTAGATTAGTTGTAACTAGATGCATAAAATACAAATAATAATAAATGATAACACATTATTTAACATGCCCCCGCAAGACGGACGTCGGTTTGGAGAGTCCGATCTTGGACAGAAGTTGGTGATGTTTAGCACGTGGTAGTGGCTTTGTAAGACAATCCGCAAGTTGATCTGATGTTGGTACATATGTGACTCGAACCATCCCGGACTGAACCTGTTCCCGAATGAAATGATAAGCAAGAGCTACATGCTTCATCCGTGAGTGAAATACAGGGTTAGCGCTGAGATTCTTTGCCCCTTGGTTGTCACAATAGATGACAGGTTGGGACGGAATTTGGACGCCTAGTTCAGTCAGCAGGGAGGTGATCCAGACAAGCTCTGAAACAGCATCTGCAAGTGCTTTATACTCGGCCTCCGTCGATGATCTGGCCACAGTTTTCTGCTTTCTCGAAGCCCAAGAGATGGGAGAGCGACCAAAGAAGAAAACATACCCAGATGTTGAGGTGAAGTCATCTTTGTTGCCCGCCCAATCCAAATCAGAGAATCCATGAAGGGAGATGTCTCCACTGTTGTGAATTGTTATGTCTTGATCAATTGTGCCATGAAGATAGCGAAGCAGACGTTTGAGAGCTGACCAATGGACGGTGGTAGGGGAGTGCGTGAATTGGGAGAGCTTATTCACCGCAAAGCTTATATCCAGGCGGGTGAGAGACAAGTATTGAAGAGTGCCCACTGCTGTGCGAAAATCAGTGGCATTTTCCAGAGCTGAGCCATCGGATTTGGTGAGAGACAAAGACGAATCCATGGGAATAGGCATGGGTTTGGCGTCGTGCATACCAGTGTTATGAAGGAGATCATTGATGTACTTCTTTTGATTTAAGAATAGACCATGAGAATGTACCTGAACATCAACACCCAAAAAATAAGAGAGGGAACCAAGGTCTTTCAATGAGAATCGGATGGACAGATTTGTGATGAAGGCTTCAAGGGATCGAGAGTTGTTTCCGGTAAGGATAATGTCGTCAACATAGACGAGAGTGTAGATGATGGTGGAAGCAGTTTTGAGAATGAAAAGTGAGGAGTCACTAACCGAGTTTACAAAGCCGGAGGAGATGAGAAAGTTGCGGAGTTCCTTGTACCAAGCGCGAGGGGCTTGTTTGAGGCCATAGATGGCTTTGTGGAGTTTACAGACTGAATCGGGTTGAGATGTGTCGGTGAAGCCTGGAGGTTGCTCCATGAACACATCTTCTTCTAGTGTACCTTGTAAAAAGGCGTTGTTGACGTCCACTTGTCGAAGGGACCAACCGGACTGAACTGGTAGGGCAAGAATGGTACAAACAGTGACCGGTTTTACCACTGGACTGAAGGTCTCTGTATAGTCACAACCAAGGCGTTGATGAAAGCCCTTCGCAACAAGACGGGATTTGTACCTGTCTAGAGAGTCATCGGGGTTTGTCTTGACTCAAAATACCCACTTGCAACCAACGACGTTAGTCGCAGACTGTCGAGGGACAAGGGTCCAAGTATATTAGAAAGAAGCACTGTGTATTCATCGGTCATAGACTGACGCCAATTGGGATCCTTTAGAGCTTGAGTAATGGACTTGGGTTCGGGGTGGTTAGATAGATGAGCGTTGAGGTTGAGCTTGGAAACTGGTTTGGTTACGTTGTTCTTTGAACTGGTGATTATCTGGCGAGGTGGGGGAGTTACGGTTGACGGCATGGGAGGGGACGTGGAGGGAGTAGAGGTAGGGTTGGTGGATTGAGTTGCTGATGGAGTTGAACGGGTAAATGGTAAAGGGCTAGTGGGTAAAGTGGGCCGGTTTGGGTGGGTAGAAGACGACAGGACGGGAGTGGAATGAGTGGTGGGCTGGTCAAAGGTAATGGGCCTATTAATTGTGAATTGGTTAGGAAGTGGGGGAGAGACTTCGGTGGAAAGAGGGTGTAATGCAGGATGAGGTGGACTAGGTGTAGACGGGGAGAGGGGATTGGTGGGCCCGATGTGGGGGTAGTGAATTTCCAGTTGAGAGGAAGTGACGTTAGGGATAAGATTGTTGAAGGGGAAAGTAGATTCCACAAATGTGACATGGCGGGTAGTGTAAATTTTGTGGGCTTGTGGGTTTAAGCAATAGTAGGCACTCTGAGATAAGGAGTAACCAACAAAAACACAAGGGATGGATTTGGGGTCCATTTTATTAGATGACGTTAATAACGGGAAACAAAGACATCGAAAGCTTTTAAGTTTAGCATAATTAGGCATTGTTCCAAAAATTTTGAAGAAGGGAGATTGATTTTGAAGAGTTGGGGTGGGTAGTCTATTGATTAAATAAACTGCTGTTGAAAAGGCGAGAGGCCAGAAGCATGCTAGAATGGGAGAGAAGAGATAATCCGGTTTCGACAATATATCTATGTCGACGTTCGGCATAGCCATTATGTTGGGGGGTGTAGGGCGGTGGTGTTAAATGAGATATACCATTTGCGGATAAAAAGGACTTTAAGGCAACATATTCACCACCATTGTCAGAATAGAGAGTTTTGATTTTTGAATTGAATTTGTTCTCTACGAGCGCTTTGAAAGTGACAAAAACATGTTTAGTGTCGGATTTGTGTTTGATTGGATAAAACCAGATGTATTTTGTAAAGTGATCCACAAATATAACATAATACTTATACCCATCAAAAGAGAGTACGGGACAAGTCCATACATCCGAAAACAAAATATCTAGAGGTGCCGAAGATGATATAGAAGAGACATGAAAAGGCAAATTGTGAGCCTTATTTGTTGAACAAGCAGTGCAAAAATCGGAATTTAAATCAAGACTACTAATAGGAAATAAATTGCGAAGAGTTTGGAACGTCGAGGCCGATGGATGACCCAAACGATGATGCCAAGTGGAACCTAGGGAGCGGCGGAGGGAGTAGACTGAGGGAGATGAAGTAGGCCAAGAGTAGAGACCGTTCTGGAGCGGTCCTCTAAGGAGGATTTGACCCGTGGATGGATCCTTCACAAGAAAAAAACGAGGTGAGAAACAAATTTCAACTTGATTTTGATCCGTGAATTTGGAAACGGAAATGATGTTTTTAGAGATTTTAGGAACATGCAAAATGCTGTTAAGCTTAAATGAATTGGATGCAGTTTGTAAAACTGAATTCCCGATATTAGTTATAGAAAGATTTGTGCCATTACCAACTTGGAGTTCATCGGTACCATCATACGGGTAGTGGTTGGAAAGGTTAGCAATGTCACTAGCAACATAATGGGTCGCACCGCTGTCGACTAGCCACTGATTGCCAGGAGAGGGGATAGTGGCTGTGTGAGCTTGAGGTGGGGAAGGAGGACGGTTAAAGGTGGGGCGGAAGTGTGAGGGAGGACGAAGAGAAGGAGCAATCTGAGTGAAAGTGGGGCAATAGGCGAGGACATGTCCTTGGACATTACACCATTGGCAACGACCGAGGAAGGGACGGGGAGGCGGGCGTGGTTGGGACGGTTGTGGGTGTTAGGGTTGTGGTTGGTAGGGTTGTGGTGGGGGCGTCCAGCGAGCGGGAGGAGGCGATGGATAGGACTTTCCTTTGGATTTTGGCGATTTGGAGGAGGTTTGAGCAGCATGAGCAGAAACTGGAAGAGAGGAAGAGGGAGGGATGGTCCTGTACTTAAGGGAGGTCTCGTGAATAAGCAGTTTTTCATGGAGATTCGGGAAATCAATGGAGTCATCTCTAGCTTTGATTCCGTCAACGACCGATTGAAAGGTCGAATCAAGACCTCGAAGAATGGCGTCGGTAACATCCTCGTTGTCTGGAGGCTTGCCGAGTGAAGCGAGTAAATCACAGATACCAGAGATCTGTTGCATATACTCATTAACAGTGAGAGTGCCCTTAGAGATGGAGTTGAGTTTTTCGCGGAGAAGACTTATGTGGGCACGAGAGGGTTTAGCATAGGTGTCTTCCAAAATTTTCCAGACATCGCGAGATGTGACTGCTCGGGTGACGATGGAGGCAACCGAGGGTGAAAGCGTGCCGATGAGGCCGCCTTTTAAAAGTTGATCCTGGCGATGCCAGGTGGTGTAGGCAGGATTAGGAGTGGTGGTTTCGTGTAGGGTAAGCGTGTTGGAGGGTGCAGAGGATCTGCCATCTACATAAGAAAGTAACCCATGACCAATCAAGAGAGATTGGATGGGATTCAACCACGTTATATAATTTGTGGAGGTGAGTTTGAGAGCATTTTGGAAGTTGATGATTTGAAAGGGTTTAGTGGGCTCATCGGGATTTGCGATCTGGCCGGAGGAAGGGTTCGCCATTGTTGGACAGTTGTAGAGAAGGGAGAGGGTAAGTTTCGATCGAAAAAAATTCCAGGCTCTTAATACCATGTTAAGTTTAAATGCAATCTGTAAAACCACCTTAATCTTATTATTTCACTGAAAGGGAATATATATATATAGGATAGGTTACAACGTGAGAGATGATCATGGGGTTTAATCATGGAGAGAAATAAGGAGAGGAGAGATTACAGGAGAGAAAGAGGGAAGAAGACTAATTCTAGATTAGCTGTAACTAGATGCATAAAATACAAATAATAATAAATGATAACACATTATTTAACAGTTTGAATCGATATTGCAGGCTCAAACCTAACGCCGTCCTCGCCTGTGTAGCCTTCAAGGACCGTCGCCTGTCGGAGCCCTTCCTTCCCTCTCTTCTTCTCCCTTCGAACGCCTCTGTCTCGCCATCACTTCACGTTGCTGCTCCTGTTTTATTCGCCGGGATCCATTGTCGCCGAAAGACCGGCCACCGGAGAAACCTGTGCCTTCACCACCGCCATTGGAGCCACCGTTGTCACCCTCGAAGCCAGCGGGACAACCCTCGTCGCCGGAGCCCTGTGCAGCACTACTGCCGCCGCCGCCTCTACTTTCCTCTTTCCCCTGCCTTGGTGCCTTTTGCATCTGTCGGGTGTGAGAAACCCTTTTATTCAATTTAAAAGCGTGCCCCTGAATTTATGTTAAATTGAAATTAATGCCCATGCTTTATATTTGCATTTTTTTCCCCAGCTTTTCGGAAGTTAACGATATTGCCCTGTTGATATATATATTTGTAGTTTTGGGCCCTATGTTTTGGAAATGTGCAAATTTGCCCTTGTAAGTAAATTACAGATTTGGCCCAAAGTTTACATTCGAAAAATGACCTAAGTTTCTTGAGTTCCATATTTACCGCCCAAAAATATTAATTGCGGATTTTGACCCATGTTTATACAATTGGATAATTTGCCCCGGAAAATGTTTTGCGGGTTTTTAACCTTGCTTTTGTAAGCGAGTTTTCCTTAGATTTATATGTTGCATCTTCCATTCAAATTTAGCGTATAAGCTAAATTTTCTTAGCTTTGTTTTTAGGTCCGGAAGCGCCCCGATAAAGGCCATCGAATCTATTCTCGACATTCGTGGATCGTCTTCCGTCTTTGACCTCGTGTGAGTACCTTCTTCCCTCGATCTAGTTATGTTTAGTGGTAGAATCCTGCTAGGTTGGCTCTAGCGTAACTTAGAGTTAATGCCAAGTAGTGGCTTGGAACCTTAGGTGAGCGTTGAGGATGAATTGATGTTCTAAGGCTTGTGTGTTGATCTTGTGAAGTTTGGAGGTTGTGTTTACATATCGGTTGAGATTGTGGAGATTAGGACGAGATCGAGTATCCTAGCTTGTTTAGTTGGTTTATGATCTTGCGAGATTGTCGGGACTAGAAGTCTAGGACTTCTAGTATATGTGAGTGGTTGTTGATTATCCTGCCTTGTCTTGAACAGGCCTTGGTTATATTCCTACGGGAAGTGAGATCGGTTTTAGCTAGCTTTGAGACGAGGTAAGTCCTCGGACTTACTTAGCCGCTTTTATGCCTTATTTGGATATATATGGTGGTGTGTGTTTACCGCTTTTAAGCATGAAAATGGATTAGGATTTACTTGACCTTATTTATTGGCCCATCGTCACTACTATTATTATTATCGGGCGGTGACATCACCGCTCAATTTCCCGAGGGAGACTGGGGGGGGATCTTCTTCATACCGATTGTAACGACCTAGGCAAGAGTTATAAGACTCTTGTGTCACACTTGAAACAAATGAATTAGATATGGAACGACCTAAAAAGATATTATGGAATGAATGTTCATGTCGTGTGCCTTGTGCTCTCCTGTGTGTGTTTGTGCCATATTATCTTTATAATGCCTAGAATGTGAGCTAACGGTTTTATACGATTGTTGTAGTTGATGTGCAGGATAGGATGTGGCCGAGTGATCCGGAGGAGTGGGCAGCCGGGGTTCCGTACATTTTAGGTTGAGTTGGGTTTTAGAGTTCTTGTGTTATTGTTATTGTATATTGTGTTGATGTTGTTGTAGGGACGGCTGAAGTCTTTCCTTTCTTTTATTTTCGGGTTTCGTAACATTGCATAAAAATGTATTTCGGTTTTGGCCTTTATTTGTGTCTTGTTGCAAGATCCGGTGAAATTGTTGTTAGACTAAGGGTCGGAACCCATTGTGAGACCCCAACCCGTAGCATCCCGAGTCCCGCGGATTCGGAGTGTTACAAGGAAACCGGCCCATAAGATAGAATATCGGATATTCTATCTATGGAAGGAAGATACAAAGAACGGAAGAAAGATCGGGCACGATCTGTCATCATCCGCAGGGGCGTCATTCTTCACCGCGGGGCGGTGAAGGCAAAAATTGGGGTCTTACATGTGAGAGATATCAGTTCACTATGTTTTCTGTAAGCAGAAACCGATCCTCTTATACAGTAAACCTCGACAGATTCAGAAGGAGTTAGGATACAGAGTAATAGTTATGACCTAAAGTTTGATTTTTTAAAGAAGCCTTGATATGAGGTAGTAAAATTGTCGTATCAAAAGACATACTACAATTTTTAATTCTTCTCTATTCTGTTATATTTATTCTTATCTCCCTTTGCATCAAACTGTCTAAACAATTGGAGATCAGGTTGTTAAAGAACATACTTGTTTCTCATGAGGAAGCGTCCCCTTGTCAGGGTAATTTTGTCCCTGATGCCGAGATCCTTATACTTTTGATCTCTTTCCAGATCATGATTAAGTAACATAAATCAGAAACTTAAAAATACATTTTCTCAAGATTATGTTCTTGGACATAATATCTTCTTGTACTTGGATTCAACATCTGATCCAAAACCACTTTCTAAGTCTTCCAAGTGTTGTAAATACAACAATGTCATAATGATAACATAAAGATGTTATTAGGCAATTATAACCTAGTATTTTGACAGCACACCTTTTTTGAACCTCTAGACACTACTTTCTCAAGATTATAGTCTTGGACATAACGTATCTTTTCATATAATTTCACATTATCTTCCTTCGTTTTAAGGGCGATCAAAAATTTGCTAGCTACATTTCCACTATTAAATCACAAAGAGGTACACAAAATAAGCTTACCAAACTCCAAAAAAGGAGAGCAACGAACAAGATAGCAGTTGCCGATGAGGCAATCAATTCAGGAGTATACCATTCAACTTTGAGAACAACATCAGGAAACCATTTCCGAACAAAAGAACTGCCTACATTATGACATGAGGACAAAATTTAAGACACCCGAGCAGTTCAAAAGCGATCCTAAATACTTTTCTTCATTCAGAATAGGAAAGTGCTGCAAATGTCGTTACCAAATCCCAATCAAAATTTTAAGCCAAGGAATATAAACTGCAATTTTGATTGTGATTCAAAGAAACGATCAGATAGGCCTCACAAGTTGAAGCCCATTTTCAATGTCATAGACTCAACACCAGTCACAAGTTGAACACCATACACAAGTTGAACACCACTCAAAGTTCACCAACAAACACACATCAACGATATCACAAACACATTCAAATCCAGAATCAACCAATATCACACAATTACCAAATACTGAATCCTAATACCGAAATCCAAAGACATCAAAACATGAATAGGAAAATTAAATAATGAGTTGGGGGACACGAAGCCTTCCTCCAAGAGTTGATTTTTGCCATCCTTCAAAGCTTGGGGTAAGAAGAAAAATTGGAAATCTGAAGCAAAACAAAGAGAATGTAAGTAAAGTAATGGAATAAATCAAACCATGACCTACAATTACAAACCTTGAAACTGAAATACTAAATGCAAGCTTCACTCGTCAAAACCCAAAATTCAACTCACAAGAGGCTATCAGGATGGCCAGTAATTGAGACATTCCGCTCGAAGACGTTGCTTTCGTCCACCAGACCCACTGAGAACCCATCCATGGCGTTTTTTGCAGAGATCTAACACAAGAAGAAGAAAAAACGCAATATAAAATCAAAATACACCATAAAACTAATCAAAATAAGAAAATCATAAACGCAACTAAATCATCGTCATCATCCACAAAATTGAACAGTCTAACCGACAATTAGGGTTATGATTTTTCTCAAACAATGTTAGGGCTACCAGAAACAAAAAATAGGAGGATTTGTATGTGAACGAGGCAAGGGGAGCGGCGGAGACGTCAACGAGTGTGAGGGCCTTCATCATCACCGCCGTCGTCCTACAAAGATTTTAGGTATAGGCATTTGATTGAAGATATGTAAAGAGAGTTTGGGAATAGTCGACTTTGGAAAAAGATAATAATGGGTGATTTTCTTATGTTTAAGGTTGAAGATACTACTAGAACCACGGTTTATTAATATTACCGTGGTCCATGAGCCAAAAGAAATAGAATTAATTAGGAAAATAGGACCCCTTGAAATTCTCTTTTGCAAACTAGGTCTTTATACAAAAGGAAGAAAAAATAGGTATGTAAACTAAAAAATAGGGGTAATAATTTCTCTAATTGAAATGATGGTGATTAGATGTTTACTTTTGATTTAAGTATCTTTTTACATGGATTGGTTTTGTAGTATATTTCTTGGGTATGGTTTAGGGTATGATTGTGAAAATAGAGGCAATATATTTCTTGACAAATTTATTTTTGGGTATGATTATGACATTATTTGGGTAAACGGGTTTTTGGGTATGCTTTTATATGTGTATTGGCTTTGTAGTATATTTCTTATCATTAAGTATATTTTTAAAGTGATATCGTGGATTTGTTTTATGGTTACCCAAACTGTGTTATAATGATCAAATTCAAGTGAATTTTTGGGTAATGATCAAATGTCATTTGATATTGATGTTTGTGTATAATATCGAGTTTTGAAAATTTTGGGTATGACAAATTTAAATTGGGTATGGTTTTTGTATTAAGTGATGTTTAAATTGGGTATAAAAATAAAATATTATCCAATTTATGGATATGATTTTATTTTGATATTTGATTTTTTGGGTATGTTATTTTCGAGTATGTTTATGTACTTTGACAAATTTATTTTTGGGTATGATTGTGACATTATTTGGGTAAGCGGATTTTTGGGTAATAGGTGATAAAGTATTAATGTTGGAAATTCCTTTTTCCGATTGATGTGACATGTGGGATAGTACAACATGTCACATCCGATGGGTTGTCAAACTTTGCCCTCTTTTGTACTATATTTCCTCTATTCTATTTTATAGGGGGTCAAAATATCAATCCCAAATAGTATGAGTCTTCTTTCTCAATTGATTTGCTTAAAAAGGCTAGTTTGCCAATTTTGCCAAAGAAATATTACACCGCGGTTCTAAAAAGTGAACCGGGGTCCGGTTATATGTCACCCCGGTTTAAATGGAAAACCGTAGTCCGAGTTTTATGTTTACCACGGTTTTTAATAACCGCTCCACTTCTAGCGTGGTCTACCCCCACTATTTGTACTAGTGCTTGTTGGAACTAATCTATTTTGCGATAATTTTTTAAATAAAAATAAATGTACTCAGATTTTTTCAGTTAGTTTTCGATTTCTATTTACGTTAAATATTTTCACATTTTTTTTGTCAAGTAATCCTAACCCTAAAGTTTATTTTTTGGAAAAAATTTTTTTACAAATGATTATTATGCTGATCTATTTACGTTAAACTTTTTGAGGGATTTTGTTATCCCACATCGATTAGCTACTAAGGTTGATGGTTTTAGAACTTGTATAAATAGGGAGTCTAAGGATTATACGAATAATACATTTATGGGCCTTTTTGTTAAGTTCAAGTATAATTAGTATTCATATCGGAATAATATTTTATTTTCGGGATTGTTAGCTTACATTTATGTGGGCATAACGTTCCTTTCTAAAGTAATCGTACCCCTAAAGTTTTATTTTTAGGGAAAATTTTATTTTTGGGATCGTTAACCTACAATTATGTGGGTCATAATGTTCTTCCCTAAAGTAATCTTTGCTTTTTGATTAAGTTTGATTTATATTTACGTTAAATATTTTCATGTTACTTTTATATAAGTAACCGTACCCCTAAAATTTTATTTTTAGGAAATATTTTTTTTTCTTTTTTTCAAATGAATATCAAAATGATCTATTTAGTTAAATTTTTTTGAGGGTTTTTGTTGTCCCACATCGATTAGATACTATGCTTGATGGTTTTAGAAATTGTATAAATAGAGAGTCTGAAGAGTATACGAATAATACATTTTTTGGCGTTTTGGTTAAGTTCAAGTATAATTACTATTTATATCTGAATAATGTTGGCGTGACGTCTCTACGGTTTTTTTCCGAATTAAATCTTTTATCAAATTATAAATTAAGCCAATATATCTTTTTTTATTAAACCATAATTATTTTGTAAAATATGGAATTTGCTATCCCACATCGATTATCAAAAAAACATGACCCTTTGAGAAGTTGTATAAATAAACACAAAAAGTTTGAAGATTAATGTTATCTTCTGAATTTACAATTATTTTGTTTTCTATCAATAATATCAAGAGATCATAACTTTTGAGTTTACACTTATATCAACTTTATCTTCTTCTTTTCCAGAATCGGACTATCGCGCATGTTTTCGAGGTTTCACGACAAATGTTATCTTTTGGATTTGTATTATATTATATTTGCACAATTTTATTTATTTTTTGAATTAATTTATTTTGAATATATTTTTGCATTGCATAGATGTCGTTTATTATTTGACATTTTTAAAATCACATATCTATTTTTTGACATTTATTAATATTATGAATTTTATAATATAGATATAGTGAACACTTTTGGTTTGGTATGCTCCCAGATGTAGACATATTTATATGACGAACTAGGTCAACAATTATGCTTTTATTATTTAATAAGCGTATACTTTTTTACATAAACATTCATAATCAAATCAACAAAATATAATAGAAAATGACATCTATAAAAAATATTCACACAAAAAAAATAACAAAAAATACATTTTCAAATATCCGTGCAAGACACGGGCACTACACTAGTTCTTTTTGGTATTCTAGGGGGAGGAGATCTTTTTTGAGAAAATTGGTGATTTAAGGCACTTTTTGTAACTTGTAGACTAACTAGGCCCCTCTATTTTTGACCTAAAATTTTAAATCTAAAATAAATTAATTAAAGGGACATAAAGGGAAATCGTAAAAATATAAATCCTATAAAATCATCCTCAATCCCACATCTGAAAATAATTAGGGTTTCCGCAGTCCAGATCTGAACTTCTTCTTCAACCTCCTCCGTCCCGACGGTTTGCTTTTGGCTGAGGCAAATCCTACTTCCCGATCACATACAACATCGATACGGCAAGCAATGACGGAGGCTTTTTGGTACGTTATTCTTCCTTGTATGTAAAAAAAAGCCCCAAACTGTAAAAATTAGGGTTGTTCGGAGTCTCAGGGCACGACGTTGGGACAAGTTTCTCGCCGGAAACCATAGCCGCCGCCTTCGATCCTCCCAAGCAACCTACCCGGCCGCCGGATCTACCCTTTCCGTCAACATTGCAGATTGAAACGCCACTTGAAATGCCGCTTCGAGCAAATTGCTTTTGATCTGCTCGAGCCCGCCATAGCCACGCTCCAAAAATCATAGATGCGCGTCATAGATGCGCTTCGAGCAACCGCAACTTCCCGCAATTGCCGCTTCCATTTACACCTCTTTCTTATGCTTGAACGTTGCAGATTTCTTTCTTATTTAGTTGATTTGCATTTAACACTCTCCAAATTTCTTTCTCATTTTAAATGATTTGCATTTGACAGTGGAGAATATTTAGATTGCTCTCCAAATTTCTTTCTCATTTTAAATGATTTGCATTTAACAGTGGAGAATATTTAGATTGCTTTCTTTTCACAGGAATTAATTCATTCTAAGTGAGTGATTTTATCCGGCGCCGGCGTAGAGGCCGGCGCCGGCGCATTGCGAGTGCGCGCAAGGGCTCGCGCACTCGCAATGCGCGCGCGCGAGGGAGGGCGCAGGCGCAGCGCGCCTGCGCGCAGGCTCGCGCATTGGGCCTGCGCGAGGCCCATGCGCGCGCCCAGCCCGCCTCCGCGCCTATTTAAGGAGGCGCGGAGGCCAGCCTCCCTTGCCCTTTTCTTCCCCGCTTCCGCTCCGCGTTCTTTGCCCTCGTCGCGCACTTCCGTTGCCCTAGATTTTTTTTTTCGCTTTTTTTATCCATTTTTTTTTTTTTTTCGATACGTCCAACAATGGAGGAAGATTCAGCTATCGAGAGATCTAGGAGTAGACCACTTGTGAATCGATTCCAGGTTAGTTAATATTGTTTTTTTATTGTTTATTTATTTTTTGCATTATACTTGAAACTAGTTAGTTTAGTTAGGTTCGGTTAGTTAGGAATAACTGAAATTGGATTAATTTCGATAGTTAGTAGTATTGAAACTATTTAGTTTAGTTAGGTTTGGCTAGTTAGGAATAATTGTAATTGGACTATTATCGATAGTTAGTATTATTGAAAGTACTTAGTTTAGTTAGGTTCGGCTAGTTAGGAATAATTGTAATTGGACTATTATCGATAGTTAGTATTATTGAAAGTACTTAGTTTAGTTAGGTTCGGCTAGTTAGGAATAATTGTATGATAGTTAATGTAATATATATATATATATATATATATATATATATATATATATATTTACAATATATATGTATATGATTATAATAATAATAATATTTTATATATAATTATATATATACATTTATAATATATGTATATAATAGAAAAATAAAAATTTGAGTAAAAAAAATATACAGCATATGTTGAGGACTGTCAGTGAGAAGAGGAAGAGGGCGAGTAGATTAGTCACAACTTCCGCCCGTCGAGAGGCTGTAGCTCGACGAGTTAGACTTGCATTGGCATCCGTTCAGGCACCTGTAGATGCAGCTGTAGAGGCATCCGTTGAGGCACCTGTGGATGTACCTGTGGATGCACCTACAGATGCAGAGGTTCATGCACCTGTAGATGCAGCTGGCGAGGAGGATGTCGTACCTATTTCACTTACTGCTGATTACGACACGGAGGATTCTGCGCACGATATGTCTCATTTAGATGATATACTAGAGGATGAGCATGAGGAGATACGAGTTGAGGTAGAGCAGCAGCAGCAGGACATACCACAGCCGAGGGAGCCGGACGACTTACCTAAGCATGTACGTGATGAGGAGCAGGTAGAGGAGGACGTACCTCCTCCTTTATTGACATGCTATGCTGACCACAAAGCCAGCGTTATATGGGACGGTATGGCTTATCCCGTGATTAAAGTTGTTCGGAGGCTCGACGCATTCAGTAGATTACGTGAGTGGCGACGAGATGTAGATGACGCATTTTCATGGTTTGGATTAGCTAGACGCAGCGGACTAACGGATTTGGAGGACGTACAGTTTGGCGGCGTCGATCATTGTCTGATTACGGCGTTTGTCGAGAGGTGGCACCCAGAGACAAACACATTTCACATGCCATGGGGGGAGATGGGAATAGCGCTACACGATGTTCAGATCATTATAGGACTACCAGTTGACGGAGATGCATTGGTGACTTCCGTCGATGATAGTGTACGACTTGATTGGCTAGTTCAGCGTCTTGGCTTATCACCAGCAGAGGCTAGACGTCAGACTTCACAGCTATTCTGCGATACTATTAGGCGTAGAGCCGCTGAGATGTTGGCCCTTCCAGAGCCTCCACATGACACTATTGCATCTTCATATCTGTTATTGTCCATATCGTCGACTTTGGTAGTCGACAAGTCTACCAACAGGATGCGAGGATGGCTTATTGATCTAGTAAGAGATCATTTGAGGACAGACGCGTATGCTTGGGGCACCGGGACCCTTTCTTATCTTTACAGATGTTTGGGGGACGCCACCAGGAAGAGGGTGACGACGATGGCAGGATGTACTTCCCTGTTACAAGTGTGTTGTCGTAAATATTTTCCTTAATATAACGTCACTTTATTAATAAGTTATTATTAATTAATAAAAGAATTTGTACAGTTTTGGATTTACGCACATTTCCCGTCATTGGGATGTGCCGCTGTGGAGGATCCGGATATGCTAGGTCATGCACGGTGGTGTTCGAGACTTTCTGTCCCGAAGACTCCGTCTATTACCGTAGAGAGATTACACTCCTTACGAGCTCAGTTGGACCAGATGAGGGCGGAGGATGTGTACTTTACCCCGTATGATGAGCGGGTGCTTGATTTTGGCGTAGAGCATGGTGTTTCTCGGTATCGGGGTATCATACGGATATCCGACATAGAGGAGGCGTATATGCCGGACCGTTTCTTGCGACAGTTTGGATACGTACAGACAGTGCCTCTACCCCGTATTCCTCCCATTCATGAGATTCGTCCGGCGACCGGACGTGGATCTAGGCTTTCATATCCTCTCTCATACGATCGTTGGGCATCCCGCCATCTGGAGGAGACCAGAGTTTCACTAGTTGGATTGATACCAGCTACCTCTCCTTGGCTCGTCGATGATGCGTACATGTCTTGGTATACGGTCCATTGCCATCCGTACGTCTTGCCGACGTCCATTGCACTCCAGTTACCTATAGACCGTCCCCCACCTGTTCCGGTTTCACATCAAAGAGTACGTTTGTTTTTAACATTTAAATTACTCTTTATTTTAATTTTCAATTATGTTAAAATTTTATTTTCTGTATTGCAGCTTCTTCACATTCTTATAGGAAATTTACGAGAGATGCAGGCTCACGGTCTTCCGTATTCTGCAGAGGATATAGATCACATGATAGCGAAGGCAGTTAGACGTACGCCTCCTGTGGCTCCATCTCAGGTCCGGGCTACACAGCATCCTCCAGCTCCAGCACATTTGTAGTTGTAGTTTAAAACACATTCCGATTCTATATTTTGGATGGATATTACACTTGAGTGTATGTTTTTTTTATACTGTTATGTTTATTTTGGATGGATAATATGTATTGTTTTTTACTTTTGATGTTTTCCTAAGTTTTTTTAGCGATTTTATTTCCCTTAAGTGTCAGTCAACTATTTCAAACTACTAAAACACAATGAGAACCATATATGAAACCGACTAAATCAATGTTGTCAACAAGTACAATAAAAACGTCTAAAACACGATTTCAAGTAAGGTTTCTCAAAACGGCTAAAGATATCCTGCACTATTGTGTTCAACTCCCCATGCTCGACGGAGATCCTCATAACGAGCTATCCTTTCAATGAAAGGCGCATCCCATCCATCCACACTTGCATCATGGTTATTTTTCCAAGCGTCGCTCAACAACGGTAACGGAGCATCATCTTTTAACCATACCTACAAAAATAAAATTACAGAAAACGGTTAGTAAATATTAGGTCTAAATATACGTCCATTGAATGAAAGTAAATCGTCAACCTACCGGCACAAAGTGTGTGTTGTTATATATATAGGCTAACGAACAAATGACCGTAGGGGCCTCTTGGTCGGGAACGGTGGCAATCATAGGCAGGAATGTCGCTGGAATGTTCCCTAGTACAACCAATGCAATCTTATAGTAGGTGGCGGCTGCACATGCGATCATCGGTATTTCCATCCAATTTGGTTCTGGACACGGAGACTTACTCGTCCAATAAACGTTTTGAATGACTTCGTCAACATGATTGAGGATTCTACACTGCAATGATTAACAAGTAAGATTATGTAAAATCATGGATTATAATTAAAACTTTGATGTAACCGGAAGACTTAGTTACCTTGGAATAAAATTCCCTTCTCGCATTTAACTCCATAACCATATCTCGCCGTATTATCAAATAATCCTCATCCGAGAATCCCAATACCGCGGAAATTGCTCTATATCCACAATGGCCGTCTCCTGGTACATCCCTTACTCTCAATACATAAGGCTCCATGAACTTTGGAAAATCTTCTTCCCTCAAACAAAATCCGGTCTTCGCGGGTTTCTTTCCTTTACGCCGTGCTCTACTCGTAGGAGTCAACTCCGGTGTAGAATCTACATCTTTAGCTTTCTTCTCTTTCGGACGCCCAGGACCACGTGTAGCAGAATGCTCAAAAGAGCTAGGCTCTCTTCTAGTTGATCTCGGGATTGGAGTTCGTCCCTTTGTATTGGCCTTCTGTGCCGGCTCCTTCATTGTCGTACCCCCGGGGCTTTCCATGTCATCCACAAAAGATGCAATCTTATCTTGCTCATCCGGGCTTAACATATTTGAGTTCATTCTTTCTCTAAACCTGTTCAGCGCCGCTTGATTCGGGTTCGAACGATCATCATCATCATCAACACCAATATCACCATCCAAAAAATCAACCGGATTCCAATGAACTTGCTTCCAATAAGGGTGTATCTGTGACAAATAGATAGGTCTACGAGCCCGGATCGCTAGTCTAAAGTCATGCACACACGGCACTCCATAAACCTCTCTCCAATAACTATCCCGACATCCTTCATCATCTCTTGTATGTCGAGCCTTGGTGTAATTATTCCACAAGAGCGTGAAACACTCATTTGTTACGTAGTCACGGAGCAAGTCAAATATCGGTATACGCACCTGCAAAAAAAGGTTTATTAAATATCAAATAAATATTTAACATTATTTTCATCAATTAAACATTGATATACTAACCTCTCGTGGAATCCTCTCCCGTGACATCTCTAGAGAAGCTTGTAGCTTTTGGACTTGGTCCGTGACCATCAAATGTATGCTATCACAAACCAGCTGAAATCCTCCAACGCTAGAATCTAGTGTTTGCTTCAACAACTTGTGCGCGGACTCACACCTAAGAAGAAAATTTTATTACAAAAAACGAAGAAATGTTTAACAATGTAGTGAATGTTTAAATAACTTACACATTTGTCGTTCGTGTGCCGAAATGATGATGTAGGTCAGTCCATGCTCGAACGATTGCCTCCTTGTACGGGTCAAGCCAAGTCGTCTCTAGATAGGTCATTAACCTCGGAGATGATTGCCAATAGTTTTTCATTTCCAACAAACGACGTTGGTAGCTTCCAGGGGATCTTGACTCGAACAAGGCATGACAATGGGATATGAAGAGTGCTTCCGCTTCCTTATTGCGCAAAACAAGTGCCGCTCTGTTAACTATATTGCACTTTATGTGAAACGTGCACAATATATGCTTCACCTCGGGAAATACTACACCCAATGCGCTTATAAGACCAAGCTCACGATCAGTGGCAATCACCTCCGGCGTCTTTCCGTATAACAAATGCCGGACCCTCCTCAAAGCCCACTCGTAATGATCTCTATTCTCCTGTGTCATGAACACAAAAGCAATTGCGAATGTCTTCTTGGTGCTAGTGATGCCTACGATCTCCAACAATGGCATATTGTACCTAAAAGTAATACGAAACAAAGACTGAGATACAATTTCTGAGGAAAATAAGAATGAGTGTATGAAATAAAATAAAAATGTGGCTTGAATTGAAGCTTACTTGTTGGTCTTATATGTCGAGTTCATCACAATAACATAGAAAAACATGTTGAGCAAATGCCTCGAGTCGGGATATGAGATAAAGAAATCAATCACTTCATCGGAATCTTGACTTCTCCGAGTGTTTATATAGTATCCACGTTCCGTCAACGTGTGAAGTGCTTGTTGTAATGGAGATCTTCCTTCGGCTTGTTCCATTCTAATCTTCAAACCGGTGTTGTAAACTTGACGGATGGAGGTGACATTGTCGGGATCCTCTAATTGTACGGATTTTAATATATGTCTCGGTTTTAAGCCAGAATTCAATTCACGCTCCACCTTTCGGGTCTGCTTCGGAGTCATACGTCCAACATATGCATGACCTCTTAACACCGAAGGAATGATATGGTTGTGGATTCCACATACAACCCTTACCGTCCACTTTTCCTCTTCAATTTGGGTTCCTACAAGCTCAAACAAACACATATACTTCTTCAAGTTTTTTTTCCGACTAGAACTTGGAACATGATCGGGATCTACGTCTTTTTCTTTTCTCGGTCCTCCGTGTCTATCACAACCCAATTGTAGGATACGAAAACCCCTTCTATCCAACCATGATTTTTTAATGACCAACACCATATTCATAGCGTTGGCCACATACCGAGCCCATCCCAAAAAGTTCTCTCTATCCGCAAAATATCCATGAAGCTCAAATTTTGAAGAATAATTGGTACCGAGAGCACGAGAGTAATCCATAAGAACCTAAATAAAAATAACATAGAATATTATTTTACAAAAACACATCATGGTATTCTTGTATTGCTAATTCTATGATTTCGATTCTCTATTCTAACATTGCTAATTCTATAATTCCAATTCTCTATTCTTGCATTGCTAATTCTATAATTCCGATTCTCTATTCTAAAATTGCTAATTTTATGATTTCGATTCTCTATTGTAACATTGTTAATTCTATAATTCCGATTCTCTATTCTAACATTGCAAATTCTATAATTCCAACAAAATAAAACGACATAACGGTAAAGTATAAAAATGAGTTTGTACACTTACTTCAAGTTTTGCGAGAATTTCTTCCGGATCACTATATTTTTCAATATCGAACAGCATCATCGAGCTTTCACCATCGGATTCTACATCAACTTCATCGGAATACGACGACATTTTAACGACTTTTTTCTTTACGTTTTCTAACTTGTGGATGAAGGTGAATGAGTCTCATATGTAATTATATAGGCTCCAAAAATGCCCAACGACTATATTCCCCCAACGGCTACATCCCCAACGACTACACCGGGTGCTTGATTTTCGAAAGTGTAACGGGCAAGAGGACGCGCATGCGCGCTGCGCATGCGCGTCCTCTTGCGCGCGGGCGGACTCCGCCTCTATGAAGGCGCGAGTCCGCCCGAATAGTAGCCCTGTTCTAAGTGTATCAATCAAATGCTACAGACCCTTCAGAGTTCAAAAAGAGCCGCCACTATGCAATCCTAAAGCTTATCGTTAGGTTGTAATTTTGGGATAATTATATAAAAGCTCCCTTATTTTTAATTGTGCTTATGACCCATATTCTTAGAATTTGCAAAAGTGCCTTAAACTGGATAGTTACGTATAATTTTTTTAATTACATAAAATGTCTAGAGTTTTGAAAGTTCACAAATTGTCCCAATTTATTTAATAAATACGGGATATTTTATAAATACGCGATATTGACTATATATTTTATATACACGCGATATTGACTACATATTTTATATATACGGGATATTGACTACATATTTTATAAATACGGGATATTGACTACATATTTTATATATATAATTGGGCTTGTGTAACTCGAATGACTTGAAACAAAGACGGGTTGTGTAAACGACAAGCTTGTGTAAACGACGGACTTGTGTAAATGAAAATTATGTATTAACATTGTGTAATTGAACTTGTGTATTAAAATTGTGTATTAAGCATTATGTACTAATACCGTGTGTGAACAAGAGAATACACGAATTGGACACGGGCTTATGTAACTCGGATTGGGCCTACTGATCTTCAATTGAAATTGAGCTTGGACTCAGTTAAATTAAAATTACTAATTAACCCTTTCAATTAATCTTTATTAATAAATGAGAGGGGCCTAGTTTGTCTCCAAGAAACAAAAAGGGCCTATTTTATACTACAATAGACAAAAAGGGTGGGAGGGAGGGGCTGTCGTCCAGAGTTCGATACTCACTAGCTACAACATTTACTTTTTGTAATGGGCTTATGTAAGGGCTTATGTAACTCGAATGGGCCGACTTATGTAACTCGAATGGGCCGACTTATGTAACTCGAATTGGACACGGGCTTATGTAACTCGGATTGGACACGGGCTTATGTAACTCGGATTGGGCCTAATGATCTTCAATTGAAATTGGGCTTGGACTCAGTTAAATTAAAATTACTAATTAACCCTTTCAATTAATCTTTATTAATAAATGAGAGAGGTCTAGTTTGTCTCCAAGATACAAAAATGACCTACTTTATACTACAATAGACAAAAAGTGCCTACTTAGCCAACTAATCCATCTTTTTTCCATCTATTATTTGTAGTGTGAGAAGATCATGTTCTCCGCAATAATCTGAAAGATATTTAAAAAGAAAATTCTAGATTTGCACAAATTTTTAGCAGAATTAATTTTAGATTAGTTCCGGACTAATTATGATTTTCATCTTTTGTTTTCTTCTCTATATCTTTGTCCATAATAAACTCTCCTTTTTAAATCTTAGTGCATTGGACTTATTGGACTTGTATCCAATTTATTTGATAACCCAATTATTTAATGGACTTGGTCAAAAAGGGACCAACATTTAGGACTTTAAATTTGAGTATGAGTTGACGATCGATCAAAATTACTCCATCAAATTATCCATAACAATCATTACGTGATCCTGATACATACTTGTTTGTTTCGCAATATATTGATTCAGACCATTAATATGTCTCACAAGACTCATATTAAACTCCAATATACACTAAACAACTGAGGGCAGTACGGTCTTCTACATACATAAATCATATCTTGAACTAGAAACCTGAACAAGTTCAATCATTAAGCATTTAGTGAATACATGAAAATATTGCATATATAGTACAAGTTAAACATGACTGCTCAGGAGCTCCAGTATTCTGTCACAAAATATTGAATTAAAAACAAGTAAATACACTCACAACAATATGGAAGAAAGTAATTTTAGATGAACAATAAATAGGAACTGGAGTGATTACCCGTCAAGAACGGAATTTCCTTGAGATCCTAGCAGCATTCAGTGCTACAACAAGCATGATCCAATCTGCAAAGTCACTGGCAAACCTATAGAAAGCATGCCTCCAGTTTGCTATGAAATTTATCGTACCAAGCACAAACAAGAACCCGAAAGCAAATCCAAATCCCATGGCGGAATAGAATGATTGAATGTCAAATCCTTCAACACTAGAATTTCCCTCTGAGTTTGGAGCTGGTGCTGCTTCATCTTTATGGCATTTGATTGGCAATGGTAAACCACAAAGCCCCGGATTTTCACCATAGGCAGATGGATCAAAGCTTTGTAGTTGAGTGCTTGTTGGGATTTCACCTGACAAGTTGTTGTGCGAAACGTCGAAGAAATCAAGCGTAAACATGGCTGACATGCTTGAAGGAAGTTCACCAGAAAGTCTGTTGTTGGATAGGCTAAGAATCTCCAAGGAATTGAGTTGACCAATATGCTTGGGAATACTTCCACTTAAGTGATTACCAGACAAGTCTAGTGAGTTTAAGGCCAATAATGTCGTAAACCCGATTGGAATTTCACCGTTGAAATTGTTGCTTGAGAGATCAATAAGCTTGACCATGTGCAAAATCTTCTGATATAGGTGCTCCAACCCCTTCCATTTGATGAATGCTTGAAAAAAGGATGCCTCTTTTAGTGGTGTTTGAACAACATGTACACCATTAGAATCCCAAACTTGGAAACTTGAATCATCATTTTGAACCATTGAAGTGAAATTTTGGACACATGAAGGGATATTTCCATGCAAAGAATTGTGGGAAAGATCTAAGATTTGAAGAGAAGTAAGATGAAACAAAGTTGAAGGAAGATTTCCTGAAAGATTGTTGAACCCTAAGGAAAGAACAACCAAACTCTTGAGGTTTTCACCCATCCAAGATGGTATGAATCCAGAAAAGTTGTTTTTGCTCAAGTCTAGAACTCCAAGTCTAGTGCAATTCCTCAACCACAAAGGCAACTCACCTGAGAATTTGTTGTTATGCAAAACTAGCACATTTAGAATTGGTATACCTCCTACTGAGCTTAAAATGGATCCAGATAAGTTATTGTTTGCCAGATTAAGAAACTGGAGGCTACTTAATCGTAACCAAAACCAATCAGGAAGAATGCCGGATAGCAAGTTGTTAGAGATGTCTAGACGCTTCCTTTTATAAATATCAAGGAAATAAAAATAGGAAGAAAGAGCACTTGTGGAATTATGAACATGTGGATTGGGATTGGGATTGGGAGCTATGCTAGAGAATTTATTTTTTGAGAGGTCCACAAAATTTGCGTTCAAGAATGAAAAGGGTATTGGACCATAAAACACATTTGAGCTTAAATCAATAGAGTTCATTTCGTACAGGACAAATGGTAAATTGGGTATTTTATCATGGAAGTTGTTAGAAGAAAGATTTAGTACTCCTAAGTTGATTTTTTGATTTTTCCAAAATATGAGAGGGATTGAACCAGAGATGTTACAATTAGAAATGTCAAGCCCTGAAAAGCTACGTTTTGTTAGCCAAATGGGAAAATGGGGTCCGATGTTGCACGAACTCATGGATAGTTTAGATGGAGGTTCAACTAGATTAACCGATAAGTCAGGGTTATTTCCAACATCTAAGACCAATAATCGGGATATGTTAGCAAAGTGTGTATCTACGAGTAAACCATGTAGGCGGTTCTCGGCTAGATACAACTTTGTGAGGAGTGGGAACTTCAACATGAGGGGAACATTGCCTGTAAGATTGTTGGAAATCAAAGACAACGTCTTCAATGAACTTGTGGCGCAAGATGTTGTTAATATTTGCAGTACATCTTCAATGGTATGATTGTTGAAACATTCATCAGCAGTTAACTCCTCCAAGTTGCAAATAGTACTCCCAATGGATTTGAACAATTCCTCTACAAAGTTACTACCTGAAACATCAAGTGTTTGAAGAGATTTTAGGTGGTGAAAAAGTTGAAGAATTGGGCCTTCCAAATTCACATACTTGAGAGTAAGTGATGAGAGATTGTGAGTGTTATTCATCAACCATGAAATGGTAGAGGAATATAAGATATTATCTGAAAGATCGAGGCTTTGTAGAGAAGTAGAAGAATTGACATGATCAGAAGTTGTTGTTGTTGAGGGTAGAGAACACGATATACATGTGAAGGAAGATAGTGAAGGTAGGATCCCAATTGCAGAAGACCAATCTCTAGCTTCACTAAAGTTGGCATAACTCATATCAAGGTATTCCAAAGAAGGGAGGCTAGAGAGCCATCCTAAGCTTTCACTGGACAACAAATTTATACTGACATCTAAATAAGTGAGGTAGGAAAGGTTGCCAAGATGAGGAGGAATGTTGCCATAAAACCCGGAATTCGACAGCTCAAGAAAGAACAAGTTTGTAAGAGAACCAATGAAGTCTGGGATTTTCATGGCAAAGTAATTCCAAGACAAAACCAAAAATTTTAAGTATTCGAGTCGAAGCAAGGAAGGTCGAAGTTGATTGCTTTGTAAGGACTCATATCCTAGATCTATTTCTACAACATGTCTATCCTCACAGAAAACTCCATCCCAATCACAACAATTCTCCTCAGAAGATTTCCAAGAAGAAAGCGTGTCGTTAGGATAACGAGAAACAAAGCTTTTCTTGAAATCGAGAAGGGCGACCCTCTCGCTTTCAATACACCTTACTGAATCAATACTACTGCTGCATCCTAACAAGAGAAGAATTACAAGGAGTAGAAGAAGAGGTTTCATGATGAACAAGGAATAAGGAAAGCCCATTTTCATACTTTTCAAGACTTGTACTTGCACACAATTACCGTTCAAAGCTTTAGCTTGGAACAATATATATACAGATATTGCCACTAGGGAATAATCTCAATTATAAGTAATGACTATCACAATCGTAGTTAATAGTATAATAGAGTCATGGTGTGGATGATACGGTCCAATTTATAAAGTATACACGCTTTGAACAATTCTTCCCACTTCCCTCTCACCACCTTTGAAAGTTATTGAAACAATTTAATTTACTAGGCTTTATCTAATTTTATATATAGTAATTGTATCCTTGAAAGAAGTGGGTGTAGAGTTTGAGAATAAATACAAAAATTTGGGGTATATTTAATTAATTAAAATATTAAAAAGCCTAGTTACTACTATAGTTTTTAAAAAAGGCCTAGTTACTAAAATTGCCCAAATTTATTTCACGAGTTAGTGAGTATTATTAAATCTAAATTTTTTCAATTTTATGTTAGTAAGACTGAAAATGTTTATTTCTAATCTTTTTTTATGAAATAATTTGGTTTAATAGGCTTTTTCTAGTATTGTGTTTAGTAAATGTACCCCTTGATAGATGAGTGTGTAGAGTAGTAAAATAAATACAAAAGGTTGGGGTATATTTACTTAATTGAAACATTAAAAAGTCTAGTTACTACTCTAGTTTCTCAAAAAGGCCTAGTTATCAAAATTGCCCATCTTTTATTTCAGTTCTTTTATTATCACGTTAATATTTTTTCTACTCATATATCATTCAGTTTTTCATATATATGTACATTTCAATAGCTTTAAAATAATATATATTATTTGTTTTTCTCGTCGTGTTCCCGTTTCCTATGCTTATGATGATTGCCACTTTCCCGTTTTTCGCCGTATCTGTTTTCCGTATCCGTATTTGTGTCATTGCATCATAGGTTTTCAGTAGTTTTGAGTTCGAGTCAT
Organism: Fagopyrum homotropicum; assembly: GCA_033239125.1. Taxonomy (NCBI): domain Eukaryota; kingdom Viridiplantae; phylum Streptophyta; class Magnoliopsida; order Caryophyllales; family Polygonaceae; genus Fagopyrum; species Fagopyrum homotropicum. The sequence continues at coordinate 12,803,674 of BSWB01000007.1, forward strand.
TTTATATATTTAATTTTTTCCTTTCTTATTTAATATTTTTAAAATAAATGAGGCAAAAACATAGTTTAAACCTGCAGCTTCTTCGTATAATTCATAGTTTTAAATTACGCATCGAACCTAAATAACTTCCTATTCACGTAAATAGTTTTTGTTTGATTTCTAGTTTCACAATTATTTCAAAGTTTATTTATTGTTTGGGGAAAAAATCGGAGGCAGATAGCGCTAGAGAGGGCTTAGTAAAGATACGAAGAATCCTCTTTGTAATTGTTTGCAATTATTATACGAACTAGTTTAGTGCCCGCACCTTGTGCGGGGTTGTCTAAATAAAAAATATTACATTTTTACTTTCATGCATCATATATTTGATATTAATCTATAAAAAAAATTATATTTTATTAACTAATATGACTAACATGTGAGGATTAAATTTTTTTAAATAAATAAAAGAACATAATTAAAATTCTATTACAAAGATTATTATTCGAGTATTATATTGGGCAATTTTGGTAACTAGGCCTTTTTTGAGAAATTAGAGTAGTAACTAGGCTTTTTAATGTTTCAATTAAGTAAATATACCCCAACCTTTTGTATTTATTCTCAAACTCTACACACTTTTTTTCTCAAAGAGTACATTTACTGAACACAAAACAAGAAAAAGCCTAGTAAACCAAATTGTTTCTATTATATTTATACCTCAATATATTATCACTTTTACTAATATAAAGCTAGATGAGCAAATTTTGATTTAGTTTTTAATTTAACAAATGTGTTAAATCTTGATAGAAGATTTGCGTAAGAATTTCTCAACAAATCAAAATAGATCAATTTGTTAATTTTGATTGGTAGATAAGTAGATTTTTTTAATTATTTATTTTCATAAAATTGACGTGGCATGATGACTGTTTATAAATTCTAATAAAAAAATCTCATTATAAAATAATTAATGGCAAATCTGTAAATACGTTGTGGCAAATTTATAAATAAATTGAAAAAATGCTGACGTGGACGGCCTTAGAGGTTGACATGTTGACAAAATGGGTGTTATTTTAGTAATATATATAGATCATTTAGTGGTGGAGATAGTGGTAGTTAGTAGTTATAATATCTTAATCTGGATTTTGTCGATTTATACCCTTTTAAGCCTTAATAATTAATTTATAAAAAGAAACTATGAAGGGCTTATTGTATATTCTCTTTAATCCAAATTTTTTGACGTTAAAGCCTCTAAAAATTGATCTAAAATCATGACGTTGGAAAGCAATTTACTCCCACTAAGTGTTGGGTATAATTAATTGTGCATACACGTTACAGTTTCTTGTACTTTCCATGAAAACCTTATTTTAAATATATAATTAATTTTTATTGAGTGTTGGGTTTAATTGTGCATGTACCACTACTCCAACTTAATTTATTTATAAAGTGGTGTAAATTTTCATTCTAGTATAATGCAAATGTATCAATAAAGAAGAGTATACGTCCCTAGTTAATGCTATATTAACAAAACCCAACACAAAATCATTAAATAAAAGGTATCCAAAGTGGTTAATTAATTAAAAAAAAGAGTGAGTTTAAGATAATTACAAATTTCTTAATTGGTGTGCAAGAGCCTTTAACGTCAGAAAATTTGGATCAGAGAGAGTATATCTGATAAAAAAAAAGACCATGTTAGGTCAATCTTTTAAAAAAAAAACATATTAACCAAATTAGCCCATCTTTTAAATAATAGTTGTAAATAAACTAAATAAAAATAAGTTAAACATAAAAATGATAAAGTTCAAGATAATTTGTAATCATTTTACTCATTTTCAGTAAAAAATTGAATTGCCAAATTTGTATCCTTACCCATTTCTCCATCGTCAATCTTTTTCCAAAAAAAATAAAAATAAAATCATATGTTGCAAAACTCCAATAGACAATGATGCCATTATATGGAGCCCAGCTGCCCAGAGACTCTGAATGGCTTGAGATTAATATTTTATATCTTTGTTTGATATATTGTTGATAATTATTCTAACTATATTAGTTTTTATAATGCAAAACTTTATGATATCAATGTATAATTTGAACGAATTTGATAAAAGGTATAAGAAAAATTTTGAAATAAAGATGATAATTACAAACCAATGATAAGTTGAGATGTAATTTGTAAACAAATAAAAGGGTCTTGATTAAGAAAATCATCATCAATAAACCCCTTCAAATGAAGTTAATTTGAAAACTTCTTGCTAAACCAAATAACATTTGGGTCAAAATTGTTAATGAGATCGAAATACTTGAAAAATATTAATATATTACTGTATCATTTAAAAGGCTCGGCGTCTTGGGAATGTAAAAACCTAATAAAACTCAAATCCAATTTTAAAAATTAAATTATTTGGCAGCGAAAAAACTATTAATTTCTGGCTAGATAATTGGGTCACAACGACACCTTTCATCAAAATGGTCCAAAACTTCACATGGGTTCTTTCAAGGTCGTCGTGGACTGAGACAATGTTGCATTTTGTCACCGTTTCTATTTGTGATATGCATGGAGTTTCTATCGAGGATAATTCGGATGGAGACTTCTAGGCCAGGATTCAGATTCCGTAAGTATTGTGAGGAGCTTAGGATCTCACATCTTATGTATGCAAATGATGTGGTGTTATTTTTTTTTTTTTAAAGTTTAATTGTATTGAGTGAAGGATATACATAGGGGTTACATGATCAAGCACATATGGTTACATGATCCAATACATAATTCTAAGGAAAATAAGAAGCAAAAGAGGAAGGGTAGGGGAACAGGAGGCCTAGCCTAAGTGGAGGTTCAACATGCGCGCAACATCAAGAGTAGAGGGAGACTTGTCCTTCAAATTATACTCGAAGTGGAGCTTGATGGATCTTATGATCTCACCGGCACAATCAATAGCTCTTGTGAAGGTGCTATTGTACACAATATTGTTCCTAGAAATCCAAACGTTGTAGATGAAAGAGGTGATGGAAGCAATCCGAATACTATCCTGCAGGTTTGGCTTTCGGTGAGTCCACGAATCAAGCCAAGACCAGAGATTGCTTATGTAGGGAACTAGGTATGGGATCTTGGTCCAGCGGGATGAAATGTCAAGCACGAGAGAGCCATAACTGCAGAAGGACCAGAGGTGCTCGTCATTCTCGGACGAGCTATTGCATAGCTTACATGTGTCATTGTCAATCAAGTTCCAGACCTTAACTTTAGACAGTGTGGGGAGACGTCTAAGAGCAGCTAACCATGAGATGTAGCAGCTCTTAGGGATATCGGATCGGAGCCAAATGGCTTTGAAGGGGTTGGGTTGAGCAAGAGGACTTTCTGGCTTGAAAATGGCGTAAGCTTTCTTGTGTGAGAAGGTATCATTATGGTTGGAAATAGCAACACTTCTCAGGCCACGAGAGGGAGGTTGGGGTATTTCATCCTTGACTTTGAGCAAAGATTTCCAAAAGAAGCTATGGTGAGGTTTCGGGTTGCATCTCCAGATGCTTCTACTACCTTTGATCAGATGGCGATCAACCCATAAGGTCCAAATGTTGTTGCTTCCCCTATCAATGTCGTAGATGAGCCTACCAAGGGCTACCTTATTCTTGGCAGTGTGATCTGGGAATTCAAGCCCTCCATTAGCTTTAGGAGTACAGATCGAGGACCAAGCAACCAAGTCTCTGCTGATATTCTCAACTCCAGACCAGAAGTAGGAACGGATAAGTTCATTGATCGTGCTAATAACTTTCGCATGAAGCATGAACATGGAGCTCCAATAGTGGTTAATAGAGAAGAGAATGGACTTGAGGAGTTGTGCTCTCCCAGCATATGAAAGGGTCTTAGCACTCCAGGACTGAATTCTTTTAGTGATCTTGTGGATCAAGGGTAGATAATCGAGAATCATCAACCGCCTGCTCCCAATCGGCACACCAAGGTAAAGAAAGGAAAGGGATCCAATGAACATGCCAGTGAGATTGACCGCTCTATCCTGCTCAATATTACTCATCCTGCCAGTGAAAAGATGAGACTTAGCCGTGTTGATCATGAGCCCAGAAACAGTACCAAACTGGTCGAGCGTATCTTTAAGAATCTTGATAGACGGGATATCACCTCTACAAAGTAGTAGGAGGTCATCAGCAAATGACAGATGAGTGATGATGGGGGATGAGCACTTAGGGTGATAGTTTAACTCAGGGTTGGAGGTACTCGTCTGAATCATCTAGACATGAATTCCATAGCAATAACGAATAGGGGCGGTGAAAGTGGGCAACCTTGATGCAAACCACGACGCCCCAAGAAGTGACCATGAAGGGAGCCCTTAATATTGACAGAGTACGAGGCGGTAGAAATGCATTCCTTGATCAGCCTAATGAAATGCACCGGGAAGCCCATTTTATAAAGAAAGTGGAGAATGAACTCGTGGCTCACAATGTCAAAAGCCTTCAATATGTTGACCTTCATAGCCGCCCTTGGGAAGATGTGCTTTCTTCCGTACTTATTAAAAATCTCTTGACAAATAAGCACGTTATGTTTGATTGAGCGATTAGAAACGAAAGCACTTTGATTGAAGCTGATGATACTCGGGAGTATAGCATCGATGCGCTTCGAGAGGATCTTTGAGATGGTCTTATAGATTGTATTGCAGCAGGAAATGGGCTTGTAATATGAGGGAGCAAGAGGGCAATCACGTTTAGCAATAAGAGAAATAGAAGCATGATTAACCTGCTTCAGCAGTCTACCATTGGTGAAGAAATCCTGGATCGCTTCAGTGAAGTCAAGGTGTATGGTATCCCAAGCAGATTTGAAGAAGAGAGAACTATAGTCATCCAGCCCTGGCGCCTTGTTATCCCCGATGCTAAATATTTCCTTCTTGATCTCGTCAGGAGTAACCATCTTGTCCAGAGTTGCAACGTCATCCGGGTTAAGAAGGGGAAGGTCAATATCTGGGAAAGGAGGGTGAGGAGGTCGGGACGAGGGATTAAGGACATTGCTAAAATGACTAACAAAGGTATTATCAATGGTATCAGGGTCATAGGAGATAGTCCCATTATTGGTTCGAATGACATTGATACGATTAGCACACCTACGAGTCTTAATACCCCGAAAAAAGAAGGATGAGCATTGATCACCATGAGCAATCCAATTAGCCTTAGAGAGCTGAGCCAGGGTGGTTTGAAGGGCCTTATTGCTATCATTCAAAGCTGATGTGAGTCTCCTCTCATCTTCCTGGAGAGAAGAGTCATGGAGGCTCGTTCGCAGACGAATTTGTGTGGAATGGAGGAGCCTTCGTTGGTCATGAATATTCGACTGGAGCTCTTCAAGCTTGACACAAGGAAATTTTTTGAGGATTGGCTTTAAAAGTTTGAGCTTTCTAGTAAGCTTGAACATAGGGTTACCATCGACCTCAGTCTCCCACGTCCTCTTCACACACTCTATGAAGTCCTCATGGTTGATCCAAGCATAATTAAATCTGAAAAGAATATTGCACTTGGCATCCACCGTTTCAGTGAAAAGTAGGGCCGGAGAGTGATCCGACACATCTGAAGGATCAAAGTGGGCAGTGGATAGGGGGAAGGAAGTGTGCCATGCAGAATTGGTGACAATACGATCAAGCTTACTCCAGATGTGAGATCCAACTTGTTTGTTATTCAAAGTGAATTTGCAGCCAGAATAGGGATGGTCCGAGAGCAAATTTTGCTCAAAACAAGTAGAAATCTCATTGGATGTTTGCGAGATATTTGGGAGGTTGTTGGAGGTCTTCTCATCAGGGGAAATAGTGACGTTAAAATCACCAAGCAATGCCCAAGGGCTATTAGTGTTGAGCAGCCTTAACGTTAAAATAGTAGACCAAAGATCAAGTCGATCATCCGGCGAGTTGTGAGCATAAATGAACGAGATTTCAGCCGAAATAGCTTGGTTAGGGTTAGGTAAGGGTTTAGAAATGTATCAGTGTATGATCTGATCTGTCTTGATGGAAGTGGAGAGGTGGAGCTTTGCCAAGTTCCACCAGACCCATATGCGGCAATTGTGAGCAAGGGAGGCATTAGAAACATGGTTCTAGGAGGGGAAGAGGGATTTGAAAATTCGTTTTTCATTGTTATACCTAATTCTGGTCTCAAGGATAGCCAAGAGATCAAAGTTATGCTTCTTAGCAAAGGATTGGATAGCTCTTTGTTTGGTGGGGTCATTCAATCCCCGGATGTTCCATGCACACATTCTAGTTATTATTAATCAAGTTGGTTTGAACCATGGTAGCACTTGCTATCAAGGGTAAGGAATATGAGGTAGAGTTATTAGTGTTTGAGCAAGAGGGGAGATGAGATAAGTTTGGATTGTGGGCATGTCTGGGTGAAGATGGTAAGCTCGAGAGTGGTTGGGAGTCTGGCGTGCTGGATTGGTTAGGGATCTTAACAATCTGGGGAAGGGAGATCCCGGTGGTTGAGATAGTGGTGGGATTGAGTTTAGGAGGATAAGGTATTTCTTGAGAGGAGTGATGGGTCAAATGGTTAGAAGAGATACCATCAGAATCTCCTTGGTTGGCCTGAACGTGGGGACGGGTAGGCTCAGGAAATATCCTCAAGGAAATATCAGGGGTTGGTAGAAGAGGCTCGGTATTAGGGTTAGGGTTACCCCTTTAGGTGGGGAACAAGGTTTTGGCTTTCGAAACCTTCACATTACTATGATGATCCTCCTTAGAAGCGTTGTAGTAATGTCCAAATATCAAGCATGTAAAGCAGCGAGGCGGCAGCCAATCATAAGCCACCTTTTGAACGAAGGAGACACCATCAGATGCAGTCAAGGTAACCTCACGAAGAAGGGGACGAGATGCTTGGATGTCAACAAGGATTCGAGCAAATCCCAGCCTCTCCTTGTTAGCCGAGCATGCATCGGTGAGGATAGGAGTTCCCAGGCCTGAGCCAATTTTCGCGAGCATATGCTTAGACCAGAACCTGTAGTCCAGGTCGTGCAGAGTGATCCATATTGGCAAGGAACTGAGACTAGATTAGTCTAGGGGCAAATCCTTGGTCCATCGTTTCAGAAGAAGTGTGGTGGGTCCGTTAATTATCCATGGGCTACCGATCAATATAGAGTTAAGATCATCTTCATTAGAGAAATGGAACACAAATATTCCCTTCTCGTTACGAAGAATCTTAGGCTTGGGGATAGAGGTCCAGTTCTCGGTAACAAACTTGGACATACGTTGGTAGGAGATCGGGCTACCAAGCGGGAACCCAACGAGTGAAAGATGCCATTTCTATGTGTTCTCCTCAACTTCTTCATCAGTGAAGGGTATGTGTCCAGATTCAAGCCCTGGAGTGAAAGGTAAGGGTACATGGTTCCAACATAGACTTCTTGAGACTATCTCTTTGTAGTTAACCAAGGTGGCGGCTAAAGGAGCTTTAGGTTTAATGCACGCTTGGTTTTGGGGCTGAGGGACTGACATCACGTGGCAACCCACAAGGCCATCAACCTCGGAATCAGAGGCACTCCCAAGAGAATATGGAAGGTTAGTCATTATGACATTCTGGGGAGCCAAAGGGGTCGTTTCCATAGTCTGGGTAAGTCTAGCGTCGGAGGAGACAGGCCCAGCCGGCAAGGAAGGGTTCTGACTTGGATCATTAGAGGCAGGCTGGTTAGGTAACCCCAGCAAAGCATCAACCGAGGGGAAGATCCTTCCAAGGAGGCCACACAGGTCAAGGTGTTGGTTTGAGGAGTGAGAGAAGGTTTCATAGTCACTTGGCTCAGCGGAGGGAATAGAGTGTCGGACGATAAGGCAAGCGGTGCTAGTTGTTTTGGGTTAAGCCTTCTGTTATTGGAGCGGATCAGGTCATCAAGGACAGGCTCAATCGGGCTTTCCGGTGAGGTAGGGGAGGGTGAGGTAGTGACGTTTTTAGGAGGGTTGTTGTGGGTTGCGGATGGACGATGCAACTCAGAGAGTTTGATGGTGAGCCGACGAGACCTCCTTGATCCGGCCATGGGGTGGACGGAGCACGAGTGGGCAGGGTGCAGCCTGGGGGGGCCGTACTGGGGTGGTGCAACCAGTGCTTACACCGGAGAGGGAGGAGAGAGAAGAGAGCGTTTACGTTACTTTGATATCCTCTTGATTTTCCTCATATATGGTTTTATTTTGTCGGGAAGATAGAGGGTATATTGATATCTAATGGAGTGTCTTTGCCGATTTGAGAGGATATCGGGTTTGGCTGTCAATCTCTCTAAATCCTCAATCTACTTAACATATATGGTTGAGGAGGAGGCAACGCTTCTGATTAGGTATTTGTACACATAAATTCAGTAATGTAGGTTGCTAACAGTCTCTTCTTCTTCTTCAAGGTGTACCTTCTTTTCTTTCTCTTGTTTTTCAATTTTTTCCTCTTTTTTTTTTAAAACCATATCTGCTATGCACTTGACATGTTTGAACTTGTCTGTAACATATGTTCTCCAATAGAATGAAAAAATCTGAGCATTATAAGATAACATTCCATATTTACACCTCTAGTGAGTTATGCATGTTCAAGTCCTCTTATAAGTAGGTCTAGATGTTAGAATCTTGATATGGTATTTTTATATGAAGTCATCAGTCTAACAAGAAAAATACCACAACAGGCCAAATATAACATGACTTAGTAATTATCATCCAAAAATTAAGAACCTAAACAAGAAGAAATCCTGAGCAATATCATAACCATTTCTCTCTGTTTCTTTTCATCTCAAAATATGTGAAACGCCAGTTGAATGATATCTTCCTCTTGAAAAATGTTACAATGATAGTATAATTATTTCAACTTTAAATTTATAGACTGTATTTCTTGAAATTATCAAGTTGAAATGCAATTTGATGAGTGGTCGTCTTGTATTATGAAGAAATTATTACCAAGTTGTATTATTTTATTTTATTTTGAATAAATGGTTATTACCAAATTTTATTATTCTAAGCATAACTACACTCTAGGCCTGCTTGTTTACGGAAAGAGAAACGAAAACGGAGTGAAGAAGTGAAGGAAAGAAAACGGAGAGGGATATTTTTATTTTATGTTTGGTTGTATTTAGTAATGGATTTACTGATCTCATTGATACTTTTTTTTGTTTGGTAATGAAATCATTAATCTTATCCTCTTTGTCTTCGTCGTTATCGAATGATAAAGCCTTGTAAAGTCATCTTATCCTCTGTCTCTTCGTTAGAGTAATCGGGCGTGACCTCTGAATATGCAAGTAAAGTGTGAATGTTTCTCTTGGTTATTTCCCGGGTTTTCCATATTTTATATAGATGTATGTTGCTTGTGTTCTAGGTGACATTTGGATAATGTTGTGCTGCATTTATGTACTTGTTTGTGAAATGTCCATGTTGTTAAGAACACGTACCTACTTGAGTGTTTATTTTCTTAATGTGATATTTATTAGCCACTCTCTTGTTTGCCTTTTTTACTCTACAGATGAGTGTAAGTATTAAGTGTCCGTTGGTTAGAGTGATGAAATAGAAAGAATGGAATCGAATAAGGATAAGGAAAGGAAATGAAAATGATGGGATTACTTTCATGTGTTAATAGACCTCTAAGCAAACATAGTTTTTGATTGATTCGGAATCATTTCGTAACCGAGAATGATTCTTAATACTTCTAAACGAGCCATAGGGTGACCCATGAGCTGGGAGCCAACCTAGAGTACTTCTATGTAGGAGTGTTTTGACATGTTTTCATGCATGTTTTTCAGACATGTGATGTTGAACTTGATATACTTTTGGACTGCCATTATCCTGTTAAGAGAATTTACAATGTAGGCTTGCCAAACTCTTTGGTTGTGCCTTTTCCTATGTACTTTGACGAAGGTGTTGCTCAGTTTGACACACAACCTGAAAATCAACTGAATAGATTTCTAATGGCTTCAATTGAGAAGAACCGAAACAAGAAGAAGAAATTGCAATATCAAAGCTTCCTGCTGATGTTATTGGTGTTTCTCTGCAGCATTTTCCCATCTTGGTAGAATCCAGCTGTCAAACTACTATTGTTGTTATAAATGCAACCATATATGTATGCTGCTGTGAGTTGATGTATATGCAAGCATATATGTATGCAGATTTACACAAATCCATTACATTACACTGCAGCAAGAAAAAATTACAATGACCATAACCACAAGTTTTTCACGAACATTCGCAAGGCATAAAACTGTGTTGAACACACACTGATACTTCACAAATGCAATCTGCAACACCCGCAAATAAGTAACATCAGCGGACCCGACTCGTACGCTCTGCAATCTGTCACATCTGCATCATACGCAACAAGCAACATTGGCGCGCAGGACGCGCGACTTACCTAGTATCAGCAAATGAAGAGATTGCAATATCTTGCATTACATTTATTTTGCAAATATAAATATTATGGTGACTTTTGTTACAACAAAGGGTTCCATCTCAAGTGGATCCGAGTAGAACACAAGAGCTCCAGTATTCTGTCACAAAATAATGAATTAGAAACAAGTAAAAACTGTTGGGGATAGACATGTAACAGATTTAGTTGTATAATCTCCTTCTGTATAAATAGCATGTTTACATGAAATAATAAAGCAAGTATATCATTCTGTCATAATATCTTCTACATAAGTCAGTTTCTCTCTCTCTCACATACTCAAACATCAACATGGTATCAGAGGAATAACAAACATCATCCATGGCGTCTTCTACTACTCCAAATTCTGGTTCAGATTCAGCATCTTCTCTGGATGATTCACTCCTTCTCCAACTCCAATTGCATCACTCCGATGCTCCTTCTCTTCGATTGTCCACTTCTCTTCTTAATTCTACCAATTATTCTCGCTGGAAGAGAGTTGTTGAAGTTGCCCTTTCAGCGAAGAACAAGCTTGTGTTTGTTCATGGAGTATGCATTCGACCTATATCTGATCCCAAACTCACAGCTAAATGGGATCAATGTAACAGCATGTTAATTTCATGGCTATTACACTCTTTGGAGAAGGATATCGGTGATTCAGTCCTTTTCTGCAACACAACACCACAAATCTGGAATGAACTCGCGATTAGGTTTGGCAAATCTAATCGGACGAGTCTTTATCAAATTCAGAAGGAATTATCCATGATATCTCAAGGTAATCAGTCTATTACCTCCTATTTTACAACTCTCAAGAAAATCTGGGATGATCATTCGATCGCTTTGGCTCATAATGTCTGCAAATGTGGTTCCAATTCGATAGTTCTTGATATGATTCGTGACCAACAGATCATCCAAATCTTGGTTGGTCTTAATGATTCTTTCAATCTTGTTCGTTCTCACATCCTAATGCTACAGCCTAGTCCAAGCCTCAACGAAGTATACAAGCTTCTTTTACAGGAAAAAGCCAAAGAACATTATCCAACAATTCATCAATCGATGATAATGCTTCCGCATTGTATTCTCAGAATCGTAGCACCAGTTCTAGACAAACTCAAGGTTACTCTGCATATGATTCTAGAACTTCATCTCCAACAACCAACATACTTTATTGTGATCATTGTAAGGTTCAAGCTTACACTGTTGATAAATGTTGGAAATTAATTGGCTATCCAAAGACACCTATTCCAGGACTACCATGGTGTGATCACTGTAAAGTGGTTGGTCATGACAACAAAAAATGTTGGAAAGTTATTGGTTATCCAGCAGGTCGTAAAACTGCAGCTTCTTCAGTAAGTAGCTCTTTTACTCAGGACCAAGTAACATCCCTACTTGCTCTCTTGGACAAGAAATCTTCTCCAGACTTGACAAATGATTCCACTGCGTTGCTTGCTGGTAAGGCTTCCTGTTTCTTATCTTTTAATCTCAATTCAAGATGGATCCTAGATAGCGGTGCTACAGACCATATAACCCCTAATCTTGAGATTTTTACTTCATACCATGCCATACCAAGTCCCACTTTTATTACCATGCCCAATGGAAAACGTGCTCCAGTTGCAAACTGTGGTACCATCTCTCTTAACAGTCATATTACATTACTCAATGTTCTTCATGTCCTTGATTTTCATTTTAATCTCATTTCCATACATAAGCTGTCTAGTGACATGAACTCACATATTTTGTTTACTCCTCAAACTTGCATTCTCCAGGACCCTTTGATGAAGAATCATTAAGACCAACTTTCCCTGGTTGGTAAGCTCAACTTTCTGACTAATACACGACCAGACATATGCTATGATGTTCAGAGTTTGAGCCAGTTCATGCAAGCTCCATATTCTTCTCATTTGGATGCCCTATATCATACACTACGCTATGTGCAAGGAACTATAGGACATGGGATATTATTAAACAGTTGTGAATATCCTCAGCTATTGGCCTACACTGATTCAGATTGGGCTTCATGTCCCTATACAAGGAGAAGTGTCAATGGTTATTTTATACTATTAGGCAAGTCTCCGATTAGCTGGAAATCAAAGAAGCAGTCCACTGTCTCTCGAAGTTCTGCTGAAGCAGAATACCGAGCAATGGCTCAAGCAGCAGCTGAAGTGACATGGTTAGTTCATCTACTTCAAGAGCTAGGAATGACACCTCCACAGCCTATTCGATTACATTGTGACAACAGCTCTGCAGTACAACTTAGCAAGAATCCAGTGTTCCATGAAAGAGCAATACATATCGAGATTGATTGCCATTTTACAAGAGATAAAGTCATGGAGGGTTTGCTACAAATTCATCATGTTCGTACACAAGATCAACTTGCTGATGTCATGACCAAGATAATTCCCTCACCTCAACAGAATCACTTACTGTCCAAACTAGGAATGTCTACCCTTCCTAGTTTGAGGAGGGGTGTTGGGGATAGATATGTAACAAATTCAGTTGTATAATCTCCTTCTGTATAAATAGCATGTTTACATGAAATAATAAAGCAAGTATATCATACTGTCATAATATCTACATAATTCAGTTACTCTCTCTCTCTGACACTCAAACATCAACAAAAACACTCATAACAATAGGGAAGAAAGTAATTTTAGATGAACAAAACATAGGAATTCGAGTTTTTACCTGTCAAGAACGAATTTCCTTGCAATCCTAGCAACATTCAGTTCTACAAGAAGCATGATCCAATCTGCAAAGTCACTGGCAAACCTATAGAAAGCATGCCTCCAGTTTGCTATGAAATTTAACGTACCAAACACAAACAAGAAGCCGAAAGCAAATCCAAATCCCATGGCGCCATAGAATGATTCAATGTCAAATCCTTCAACACTAGAATTTCCCCCTGAGTTTGGAGCTGGTGCTGCTTCATCTTTATGGCATTTGATTGGTAATGGCAAACCACAAAGCCCCGGATTTTCACCATAGGCAGATGGATCAAAGCTTTGTAGTTGAGTGCTTGTTGGGATTTCACCTGACAAATTGTTGTGCGAAACGTTGAAGAAATCAAGCGAAAACATGGCTGACATGCTTGAAGGAAGTTCACCAGAAAGCATGTTGTTGGATAGGTTAAGAATCTCTAAAGAATTGAGTTGACCACTATGTTTGGGAATACTTCCACTTAAGTGATTACTAGACAATTCTAGTGAGTTTAAGGCCAATAATGCCGAAAACCCGATTGGAATTTCACCGCTGAAGTTGTTGCTTGAGGGATCAATAAGCTTTACCATGTGCAAAATCTTCTGATATAGGTGCTCCAACCCCTTCCATTTGATGAATGCTTGAAAAAAGGATGCCTCTTTTAGTGGTGTTTGGACAACATTTGAGCTTAAATCAATAGAGTTCATAATTTTGTACAGGACAAATGGTAAATTGGGTATTTTATCATGAAAGTTGTTAGAAGAAAGATTTAGTGCTACTAAATTGGTGAGTTGATTTTTCCAAAACATGAGAGGGATTGAACCAGAGATGTTACAATTAGAAATGTCAAGCCTTGAAAAGCTACGTTTTGTTAGCCAAATCGGAAAATGGGGGCCAATCTTGCAAGAACGCATGGATAGTATAGGTGGAGGTTCAGTTAGACTAACTGACAAGTTGAGGTTATCTCCAACATCTAAGACAACTAATCCAGATAAGTTAGCAAAGTGTGTATCTGAGAGTAAACCGTGTAGGCGGTTGTGAGCTAGATACAACTTTGTGAGGAGTGGGAACTTCAACATGAGGGGAATATTGCCTGTAAGATTGTTGGAAATCAAAGACAAAGTCTTCAATGAACTTGTGGCGCAAGGTGTTGTTAATATTTGCAGTACATCTTCAATGGTATGATTGTTGAAACACCCATCAGCAGTTAACTCCTCCAAGTTGCAAATACTACTCCCAATGGATTTGAACATTTCATCTCCAAAGTTACTACCTGAAACATCAAGTGTTTGAAGAGATTTTAGTTGATGAAAAATTTGAAGAATTGGGCCTTCTAAATTCATATATTTGAGAGTAAGTGAGGAGAGATTGCGAGTGTTATTCATCAACCATGAAATTCCGGTATGTTAAATTCTGGTTGTGAAATTCTGGTATTGAAAATTTCGGTATGTGAAAATTCCGGTATGTGAAAATTTCGGTATGTGAATAATTCTTCATTCCAGAAAATAAATAATAAAAGAAAATAAAAATGAGAAAATAAAATTAATAAAAGAAAATAAAAAACAAATTTAGTTTTTAAAAATTAAAACTTACACTTAAATAACAAATAACAAATAACACACATTTTTTTTAAGTAGAAGGGTTAATTAATTTTACCTACCATTAAATGAAAGTGGTAAAAAAATATGGGGTATAATTCTTTCTTTATTTGTTGCGTATTATTTTTTTACAAGAATTTGGCTTGATTTTTTTTTTAGTTTTGTGTTTAGTAAATTTGGGTGTTGTTCAAGTAAGACACATTATTCCGGTATTGCCGTACGGCCGACACATGTCCCGAAAAAAAGAATTTTTTTTTTTTTAAAAGAACGAGTAAAAGTAATAGTTTAAAATTTATTATGGAATAGTTCATAACTTATAAAAGGATAGTTCATGAACTATAATAGGATAGTTCATAGTGCAAAATTTATAAAGGAATGAAAGTAATAGTTCAAAACTTATTAAGGAATAGTTCATAACTTCTAAAAGGATAGTTCATGAATTATAATAGAATAGTTCATAGTGTAAAATTTATAAAGGAGTGAAAGTAATAGTTCAAAATTATTATGGGATAGTTCATGAATTATAATATAATAGTTCATGAATTATATTAAAAAGTAATAGTTCATGGATTATATGGGAATAGTTCAAAGTTTATAGGAGAATAGTGCATAAATTATAATATGGTAGTTCAAACAAATTTTCATTCGTTTTCGAAAAAAAAAATCGTTTCAGAAAAGAAGAAAAAAAAAATTTTAATTTTTTTTTTCGGGACACGTGTCGCCCGTACGGTCGGCCGTACGACCGTACCACAATATATGAACCGTACCTGAACATTTACCTAGTAAATGTACCACATAATTTTTTTAGTATTTTTATTTAATGGTAAGCAAAAGTAATTAACCCCTCTATTTTAATAAAAAAAAATAGATGTTTGTTAGTATTATGTAAGTCTAAGTTTTAATTCTTAATTATTGAATTTTTTTTTTTATTTTTTTTTCCTTTTTTATTTTCTGTAATGAACATACCTGAATTTTTTTCATACAAGAATTTTTTTATACCAGAATTTTCTGGTATGAAATTCATGCCACAAAACTCATTCAAGAATTTTCTAGCATGAATTCATACCAGAAAACTCATACTAGAATTTTCTAGTATAAAAATTCATACCAGAAAACTCATTGAGAATATTGCAATAAACAACCAAATTAATCAGTAAAAGTAATAAAAAAAACCAAATTAATCATAAGAGCAAGCATCCAATCATGCAATAAACAACCAACCAAATTAATCAGTAATGCAATATTGCTCTATCCAAAAGAACTAAAATTTATAAATGAACTATCTCTTCCTTTGTGCACTCTTGCATATGCATTTCCAGAACTGGAAATATGAACATACCGGAACTGAAAATATGAGCATACCAAAACCGAATATTCAAACTAGAATTTGTTTTTATTTGTGAGATAGTAATCAGTTACCTAAATGTGCTTACAAGCTGCAACCCCATTCATTTCTGCTTCAATCAGAGCCTCAAATCCCTCATCTCGTCTTCCTCAAATCCCTAGATCTACGTAGCCTTCAAAATCGATGAGAAACCATACTAGAAACTCAAACATAAACCATACTAGAAATTCATACTAGAAACCATACAAAAACTCAACCAGAATACATACCAAAAATGCATACCAAAAACTTATACTAGAAACTCAACCAGACGCTATATCAGAAATTCATATCAGAAACTCATACCAGAAACTGTAAGATCCTAGGTTTGGCCTTCACCGCCCCTGCGGTGAAGAGGGCCGCCCCCGCGGCCAGCCGCCCTTGCGGCTGTGAAATCCGCCCCTGCGGATTTACGACAGATCATGCCGATCTTTTCTTTCGTTCTTTTATCTTCCTTCCATTGATAGTATATCCGATATTTTATCTTATGGGCCAGTTTCCTTATCTTCTTTCTAAACCCTAGACGCTCTTCCTTCTTTTTTTTCCAGCCCGTCCCTATATATTCTCTTCTTTCTCCCCTTTTTCCCGTTCCTCGCTATCGCCTTCAAACCCTAGAGAGCTGCAGCCGTCCTTTGCTTCCTGCAACTTCGCTGAACGTGTAAGTTCATTCCTTCCTGGTTCTTCCTCATGTTCTTATAATGTTGCATGTCTTCTCCTTCTGTTTTGGGTTTCTTCCTTTCGTTCTTTAAAGGTTCGAGGTTTGGTTGCCCCTGCTGTGATATCTATCGAAGAGAAGCCCGACAGTAGCTTCTGACAAAGATCCGCCCCTACGCCTGCACAGAGACGCCCCTGCGCCTGCACAGAGACGCCCCTGCGCCTCTGTTCAGCCGCCCTTGCGCATCTGTCTAACCGCCCCTGCGGTTTCCCTGCAGTAGCTCCCATCTTTGGTGAGTTGTTTCCTTTCTTCCTTTCCTCGTTCCTTCCTTGGTTCCTTATGGTTGTTCCTTGTTCCCCTGAGTTGTTGTAAGACTAAGGTTGAGCCCTTAGCATGTGTTGATCTCTTAGAGATCTTTGAGACTAGAAGTTATAGACTTCTAGCAACCGTTTCGTTCCTGATTTGTGTTGCTTGTTCGTACAGGCTTTACTTGCTCCTTTCCTTAGGGAAACTGAGTCGTCCCTGAGTTGTGTTGATCTTTTGGGTTACCTTCGAGTGAGGTAAGTCCCTTGGACTTACTTAGCTTCATTCCGCGTATTAGTTGGATTGTTTTGGCTTTTTTGCGTTGCTATCATGTTTATAACGGATAATCGGAAATAGGATTCACCCTTTGTTAACCTTAAATGGCTCAAGTGTATTATAACCAGGCGGTGACCACTTGTCTAGTTCCCCAGGAGACTAAAATGTGCTCTTGCAACCCATACCCGTAGGTAACGGATAGTACTGATCTATTCCTATTGGTAGACGGAAGCGGAGGCGAGTTTCGGGAGATTCTCGTGTGACAAAAGAAGTTGAATTAGTAATGGATAACCTTAATGAAAGATAATAACCTCTTGATGTGTAAGCATGCTATGTGTTTTCTTTACCTTATGTGTGTTTGTGCCTTTACACTCTTGCTTATACCTAGAATGTTAGCTAACGGTTTATACCGTCGTTGTAGATGTTCCGCATGTTCAGGATGCCGCTGAGTGATCCGGATGGTGTGGTCAGTCGGGGTTCCCGTACATTATAGGACGGGATTGGGTTTTTGTTTCGTTGTTGTTTCCCTTTTCTTTTGACCCGGCTGTGGAGCTTTTGTGTTTATTTTGTTTGAACCTTTGGTTTTTTATATATTAAGTTTTGGTTTTCATTCGTCTGTGCCTTGTTGTAAGATCCGTTTGCGGTTGCTACTCTGAGGGTCGGGACCCATTGTGCGGTCCTACCCTGTAGCGCTTCAAGTTCCTAGAACTTGGGGTGTTACAATATGGTATCAGAGTCCATGTTGGCAACAATGACACCTGAAATCTTCTACAGGTCGGATGGATAAATGAATAGAACCCGCAAGGGGTCTAACGTTTTCAAAAGGGGTTTTGTTTTTAACTTTTCGGTCTGGGATAGATGTACGGGCGACCACCACTATCTCCGCGGATCTCAGCAGCGTAATTTCCTTTTTGTGGCCTTTATATGCGCTTTTCTTGGATTATGCTTTAGCTGTAGCGTGGCCTTATACCTATATATATATATATAGTCTTATATATCTATCCTTATAGCAGATGGCGCGTACTGGAGCTACATCTGCTATGGGGAGAGGAAGGGGTCGACCACCACTTCCACTTGCCGTCCGTGGACGAGGGCGTGCAGGATGACCTCCACTAGCTAGAGGTCGGGGCCAAGCCCCAGTTGTTGATCTACCTATCGCTGAGGCCTTTGCTGAAGAGGTTGCTGAGAGCATTGTTCTAGAGGCTGGAAATGGGACCGCTGCTAGGTCTGTAGCACAGAGGGCGCCATCAACAGAGTCCGCACGAGTGTCTATCGGAGCTTCCACATTTCGCGACTATGTGCAGAGGGTTGAGGAGGCCATCAGGACTGGAGGACCAGCACCAGTGCCGCCAGTTCCCGCGAGATCAGCTGAGGTTTCGCAGAGAGTTACCCAAGTTGTTGCCCCGCCTGCTGAAGTTGTTGAGGTTGTTAGAGCGCCGGCTGGTTGAAGGCTTTTGACCAGCTAAAGGTTCCCGTCTTCGTGGGAAATACTGGCTTGGAGGTGGAGCAGTGGCTAGGACAGGTTGATTCTGCTATAGAGGCTATCGGTTGCCTTGAGGGACGTCGAGTCAACATAGCGCAGACGTTGCTGAAAGATCAGGCTCATTCCTGGTGGAGGACAATTCGCGGCAAGGTCACCAGTTATGAGCAGATGAAGACAATGATCAAGGATCGCTATTGTCTTGCAGCCATGAGGAGAGACCATCTTCAGGATTTCCTTGAGGCTGGATTCGAGGATTTACCTATTGCTGAGATCATCCTCAAGTTTCAGGATGAGTTGGCATTGCTGGGTCCGTCCGCACCACCGGAGGATCAGCATGTTTACCTTTTCTCTTAGAGGTTGAGAGAGTCGACACACTCTTATCTTACTGGTTTCTGTTGTGAGTCTCTGACGGACTATCAAGATAGAGCTTCTGCTTATGAGAGAGACCGACCGGGTCAGAGGAGAGCTTCTCAGACATGAGGTCCTGAGAAGAGACAGAAGACTGGATCAGCCAGTGCTGGAGTTGGAGCAGCTGGTTTTGGGCGTAGTCAGACGCCTGGACGTTCTAGTTTCCAGCAGAGTTCTGACAGAGGACGGCAGTGTCATAACTGCGGAGTAGCTGGACACATCCGAGCTGACTGCAAGAATCCAGCAGTGACTTGCTTTACTTGCGGCAAGCCCGGACACAGAGCTGCGTTTTGCCGTCAGGGCAAGGCGCTATCCCAGCAGGGTTCATCACCTGCCAGTGTTGCTAGAGGAGGACAGAGATCTCAGTACCAGCAGCAGAGAGTTTCAGGTTCTGCCGCTCCTCAGGGTTCCACTCCGGGACAAGGGAGAGGTAGAGGACGCGTTGGTAGATATGCAAACACCCGAGATGCACCAGCCCGAGTTTATGAGTTGAGGAGTGTTGTTGAGCCGACAACGTCAGCACCTACACGTACCATTCACATTAATGGTTTTCCTGTCAGAGTTCTTTTCGATACTGGTGCTACGCATTCTTTTATATCTGATGCATGTGTAGATAGATTGGCCTTAGTTACTGTAGAGGGTAGACCCTTCTTTATAGGATTACCCGATGGGGGTAAGATACGAGGTACGCGAGAGGTTCCCGATTGCCCTATTAGATTGGGAGGTCGCGATTGGCCAGCTAACTTATTCGTCATGTACTTAGTACATGAAGAAGTTATTCTGGACATGGATTGGATGGACCGACATCGAGCAGTTTTGGACATCGGCAAGAGGACAGTGACAGTAACTACAGATGCAGGCCATGTCGAGATTTTCTGAGGATGGGATGTCGGAAAGACTGGTACAGTCATCAGTGCAGTTCGAGCTGTGAGGCTTATCAGTCAGGGATGTGAGGCTTTTTGGTGTTATGCCATGAAAGATAGTACTAGTCCAACTTTAGAGGAGATTCCAATAGCTTGCGAGTTTGCTGACGTCTTTGGAGAGCCATCAGGTTTACCTCCACAAAGGAGTGTAGATTTGGCATTGATCTAGAGCCCGGTACGAGACCGATCCATAAGGCTCCTTATCGTATGGCGCCTATCGAGATGCTTGAGTTGAAGAAGCAGCTTGAGGAGTTAGTAGAGAAGGGCTTCATCCGCCCAAGTGTATCTCCTTGGGGTGTACCAGTTCTCTTCGTCAGGAAGAAAGATGGGTCTATGAGGTTATGTATCGACTACCGAGAGCTGAACAAGGTGACGATCAAGAACAAGTACCCATTGCCCCGTATCGACGATCTTTTGGATCAGCTGCATGGAGCTTCAGTGTTTTTGATGATCAATCTGAGATCTGGATATCACCAGCTGAGGGTGAGAGAGCAGGACGTAGCTAAGACAACATTTCGGACTAGATATGGACACTACGAGTTTGTAGTAATGTCATTCGGGCTTACGAACGTGCCCGCAGTCTTCATGGAGTTGATGAACAACATCTTCATCGACTTCCTAGACCAGTTTGTAGTTGTCTTCATCAACGACATTCTGGTTTACTCCCGTAGTAAGGAGGAGCATGCAGGACACTTGAGGATTGTTCTTCAGGTCTTATAGGACAGAGAGTTGTTCGCCAAACTCTCTAAGTGCGAGTTTTGGATGTCCGAGGTGGCATTTCTTGGTCACATAGTTTCAGCGGAAGGGATCAAGGTAGATCCGGCAAAGATTGAGTCAGTAGCTTCTTGACCACCACCTAAGAACGTTAAGGAGGTTCGCAGCTTCTTAGGATTGGCAGGCTACTACAGGCATTTTGTTGAGGGCTTTTCAGTTATCGCCCGACCGCTCACTTCCTTGTTACGGAAGTCTACGAGGTTCGTATGGTCCGAGTCGTGCCTGTGGAGCTTTGAGGAGCTGAAGAAGAGGCTGACCTCTGCTCCTATCCTATCTCAACCAGAAGGCATTGACAATTTTGTGGTTTACAACGACGCATCCAAGCTGGGCTTGGGATGTGTTTTGATGCAGAGGGGAAAGGTGATTGCTTATGCGTCTCGACGGCTGAAGACGTACGAGGAGAATTACCCTACCCATGATCTTGAGTTAGCTGTTGTTGTTCATGCTTTGAAGATTTGGAGACATTATCTGTACGGAGCCACGTGTCAGATTTTCACAGACCATAAGAGTCTGAAGTACATATTCACTCAGTGGGAGTTGAATAACCACCAGCGCAGATGGTTAGAGTTGATCAAGGACTTTGATCTTGAGATCTTATACCACCCGGGAAAGGCTAATGTGGTAGCAGATGCCCTCAGTAGGAAGACTTCCCGGAAGATGGCGATCGTTAGGCTGACAGCTCATCCACAGTTACAACGAGATTTGGCATGGCTAGAGATGGATATCTACTTTCCAGATTCCGACAGCCAGTTATCCACCTTAGAGATAGTACCTGATCTGTTGGCCGAAATCCGACAAAAGTAGGAGAGTTGCCCAGCTTTGACACAGATCCGAGACCGGATGTCTCGAGGAGAGGCACCCCAGTTTACAGTTGGTTGAGATACCAGGAGCGTGTTTGTGTGCCGTCAGATCGAGAGTTGAGGCAGAGGATCTTTCAGGAGGCTCACTCTTCACCTTACTTAGTACACCCTGGTGCGAGTAAGATGTATCAAGATATCAGACGCTCTTTCTGGTGGGGAGGTCCGAAGTCAGACGTCACGAGATATGTAGCTTAGTGTGCGACGTGTCAACAGGTCAAGATCGAGTATCATAGACCAGGAGACGAGTTACACCCGCTTCCCGTCCCTCAATGGAAGTGGGAAGTCATCTCTATGGATTTTGTGACCGGTTTGAGACCGAGTCATGGTTTTGATGCCATTTGGGTCGTAGTAGATCGACTGACAAAGACCGCACGTTTCATTCCGATCAAGGAAACGTGGCCGGTGAGTCGATTAGCAGAGGAGTTCACGAGACAGATAGTGAGACTTCATGGAGTACCTAGGACTATAGTCTCTGATAGAGACGGACGGTTCACTTCGAGGTTCTGACAGCAATTTCATGCCGCCCTAGGTACGAGTCTACAGTTCACGACTGCTTATCATCCTCAAACCGATGGTCAGTCCGAGCAGACCATCCAAACTTTGGAGGATATGTTGCGAGCCTGTGCATTAGACTGGGGACAGGTGTGGCCAGATCACCTTCCCTTAGTGGAGTTTTTGTACAACAACAGTTGGCACACATCGATCAGGATGGCTCCTTATGAGGCTTTATACGGACAGTGATGTCGTACACCGCTATGTTGGGATGAGCCTAGTAGTGCTAGCGGGGTAGCACCTGAGCAGATACAGGATGACATGGCTCATGTAGCAGTGATCCGCGAGCGGATTTTAGCAGCGCAGAATCGCCAGAAATCCTATGCAGATAAGAGGCGCAGACCTTTAAAGTTCAGAGTTGGAGCTCAGGTTTGATTGAGAGTATCTCCGACACGAGGCGTCAGACGTTTCGGTGTCAAAGGGAAGCTGAGTCCCATATATGTTGGACCATTCGAGATTCTTGAGCGAGTTGGAGAGGCAGCATATAGACTTGCGTTGCAACCGAGACTCGAGGGTGTTCACCCAGTTTTCCATGTGTCTCAGCTACGGGAGTACATACCTGACCCGAGACACATCGTCAGTCATGAGGATCTAGTGATCGAGCTAGACCACACGTTTGTAGAGCACCCGGTGGCTGTCTTAGAGCGTAGTACGAGGCGCTTGCGTTCGAAGGACATACCTATGATGAAGATACAATGGTCGAGACGACGAGCTGATGAGGCGACTTGGGAGACAGAGGATAGTGTCCAGAGGAACTATCCGGAGTTTTACGCTGAGCTTGTTGCATCGTTAGCTTAGTATGTTGTTTGGTTTTTCCTTTGTTGCGTTGTGAACGCTTTTGTGTGACGTTTTGTGTTACGTGCCCCGAGCGGGAATATATGAGCTCAGTTCTGTTTTTGTGTGTTGTTGTGACCGTTTGGCTTTTGCAAGTTTCGGGACGAAACTTCTTTTTAGGAGGATCTCATGTAAGATCCTAGGTTTTGCCTTCACCGCCCCTGCGGTGAAAAGGGCCGCCCCCGCGGCCAGCCGCCCTTGCGGCTGTGAAATCCGCCCCTGCGGATTTACGACAGATCATGCCGATCTTTTCTTTCGTTCTTTTATCTTCTTTCCATAGATAGTATATCCGATATTTTATCTCATGGGCCGGTTTTCTTATCTTCTTTCTAAACCCTAGACGCCCTTCCTTCTTTTCTTTCCAGCCCGTCCCTATATATTCTCTTCTTTCTCCTCTTTTTCCCGTTCCTCGCTATCGCCTTCAAACCCTAGAGAGCTGCAGCCGTCCTTTTCTTCCTGCAACTTCGCTGAACGTGTAAGTTCATTCCTTCTTGGTTCTTCCTCACGTTCTTACAGTGCTGCATGTCTTCTCCTTCTGTTTTGGGTTTCTTCCTTTCGTTCTTTTCTTCCTTCTTCTCCAAGGATCAAGCATGAGCCTTGATTCTTGTGGAGTGTTCCGTTGTTGACCCTTCGTTGTTCTCAAGCTCTCTGGAGTTGAGTTTTGACTGTTGGAACCAAAGGTTCGAGCATTGGTTGCCCCTGCTGTGAGATCTATCAAAGAGAAGCCCGACAGTAGCTTTTGACGAAGATCTGCCCCTGCGCCTGCACAGAGTCGCCCCTGCGCCTCTGTCACAGCCGCCTCTGCACATCTGTCTAACCGCCCCTGCGGTTTCCTTGCAGTAGCTCCCATCTTTGGTGAGTTGCTTCCTTCCTTCCTTTCCTCGTTCCTTCCTTGGTTCCTTATGGTTGTTCCTTGTTCCCCTGAGTTGTTGTAAGACTAAGGTTGAGCCCTTAGCATGTGATGATCTCTTAGAGATCTTTGAGACTAGAAGTCATAGACTTCTAGCAACCGTTTCGTTCCCGATCCGTGTTGCTTGTTCGTACAAGCTTTCCTTGCTCCTTTCCTGAGGGAAACTGAGTCGTCCCTGAGTTGTGTTGATCTTTTGGGTTACCTTCGAGTGAGGTAAGTCCCTTAGACTTACTTAGCTTCATTTCGCGTATTAGTTGGATTGTTTTGGCTTGTTTGCGTTGCTATCATGTTTATAACGGATAATCGGAAATATGATTCACCCTTTGTTAACCTTAAATGGCCCAAGTGTATTATAACCGGGCGGTGACCACTTGTCTAGTTCTCCAAGAGACTAGAATGTGCTCTTGCAACCCAGACTCGTAGGTAACGGATAATACTGATCTATTCCTATTTGTAGACGGAAGCGGATGCGAGTTTCGGGAGATTCTCGTGTGAAAAAAGAAGTTGAATTAGTAATGGATAACCTTAATGAAAGATAATAACCGCTTGATGTGTAAGCATGCTATGTGTTTTCTTTACCTTATGTGTGTTTGTGCCTTTACACTCTTGCTTATACCTAGAATGTTAGCTAACGGTTTATACCGTCGTTGTAGATGTTCCGCAGGTTCAGGATGCTGCTGAGTGATCCGGATGGTGTGGTCAACCGGGGTTCCCGTACATTATAGGACGGGATTGGGTTTTTGTTTCGTTCTTGTTTTCCTTTTTTTTTGACCCGGCTGTGGAGCTTTTGTGTTTATTCTGTTTGAACCTTTGGTTTTATATTAAGTTTTGGTTTTCATTCGTCTGCGCCTTGTTGTATGATCCGTTTGTTGTTGCTACTTTGAGGGTCGGGACCCATTGTGCGGTCCTAGCCCGTAGCGCTTCAAGTTCCTAGATCTTGGGGTGTTACAGAAACCATACTAGAAACTCAATCAAAACCATATCAAAATTCTTTAAATAAAGTTAGAAAAAAATTAAAAAAAACATAAATAATAAAAATAAAAACGTAAATAATAAAAAATCATCTATGAAGTTGAGCAACTTATGTAAAAAAAGAACTATTATCATCTGAATTTTGAATTATTCAACATTACCTCATAAATGTGCTGTAAAATGTACTATTGTAATTAAAAATTGGGCTAATTAGGTAAGTAGGTTTTTTTTAATTTATAACTAGTAACTAGGCTTTTTTTTATTTTTGTTTAAGTAACTAGGCCCTTTTTTTTTTTAACCGTGAACCCTAACTCTCCTCTCATCTCCTCTCCTATCTTCCCTCTCTGGTAGTCGCAAATGGCAAGCAGACCCTAACTCTCCTCCACTCTGCGACTATCTCATACATTCCTTACGAAACCAATTTCAATCAAATCTCTAGAAACCGAGCTAGTTTCAATGGCATATTCAGAGGCGTTCCACGCTGTGGTTGCGGAGAAGATGATGGAAGAGCTTCGGAGTGAGTTCGCCTCCGGGAGAACAACCAGCTATGAATGAAGAGTAGGGCAACTGAAGGCTTTGATCGAACATGAACAGGATATCATCGAAGCTCTCCATTCCGATCTCAACAAGCCTGAATTTGAAAGCATCATTTTAGAGGTTCAGTAATTTGATTGAATTGTGTATAAATATGATTTTAGGTTGAATTCATTCTGATTTCTGTTCTAATTTTGGTAAAGCAGATTGTGCTCATCAAGAACAACATTGAGGCATGATATCAAGCATCGAAGCATGTCAAAGATGAAGAAGATCTCCTCTTCAGTGTGCTAACCTGTATGAATAACAATTATGTTGCAAATTGTGCTACATTGATATATTGAGTGAAACCTTAACTTTTTTAAATTCTGGTATGTAATTTTGATAGTAAAAAATTCTGGTATGGCAAAATTCTGGTATGACAAAATTCTGGTATGAACTTTTTGTATGATAATTTTTTTTTATGAAATTTCTGGTATGAACGTTTCGTATGATAATTTCTGGTATGAAATTTCTGGTATGAGAAATTCAGTCCAGAAAATAAAAAATAAATAAAAAAAAGGCAAGAAAAATAATAAAAGAAAACAAATTCAGTAATTAAAAATTAAAACTTATACTTATATAACAAATAACAAACATCATTTATTCTTTCTTTTTAAATAGAAGGGTTAATAATTTTTACCTACTATTAAATGAAAGTGGTAAAAAAAAAATTTGGGGTACACTTTCTTAAACAAAAACTCAAAAAGGCCTAATAGGCCAAATTGTTCTTTAAAAATATGAACTATTTGTCCTAGATTCATGAATTATATTTATGAATTGTTTTTATCATTTTTAATTTCTTGTGTTTCTTTATTTTAGGTCTTCAACTATTAATTGCAAATTTCTTTGTTGGGTTATCATCCTCTTTTATATCATCTATTGTTGATGGCTTTGAATCTTTGTTTGATATTTCTGAAAATGGTTCAAGACAATGAGTTTCATATTGTGATGATTATATGAGGCCTTATATTGGAAATGTGTTTTCCACATTAGATGCAACTGAATTGTTCTTTCAAAAGTTAGGTAGAAATTTGTGGTTTTGTTGTTCGTCGATGTTCCAAACATTTTGGTAGATGAGTTATTTCTCGACGGTATTTTGTGTGCAATAGTGAAGGTAAAACAATGGTTTATATTCTACTGATTAGAGGAGAATTGTGTCTAATAGAGTTGATTGTAAATCTCATATGAGAATGAAGCATGTTGGTAATCAAGGATTTGTAGTAATGGTTATTGAAGAGTCATACCCATCCTATGTATCTACTTTAGCAAGTGAATTTGTTATGTCTAGAAGAAATATGGGCATTAGACATCGGAAATTCATGCTTTATTTTTTCACAAACAAACAGAACTTGTTGGAGGCTCATAAGAAAGTGTTAGTGCCACAATTTGTGACTTAAAAAAACTTTAGAAAAAATTGTTGACATTTATTTCTGGTACCTCAGATGGTTATAGATTGATTTGTTTAGAAAAAAAGACTTGTGAAGGATTTTACATTCTTCATTTTTTGGAGTGACCTCCTCTCTTCTCCTCTCGCCATTCTCTACTCCAGCTATTGCTTCTGCTATTCTTGAGAGAAAAGCATCATCTCCTCTTGAGATTCTGCTTGTGTGTGAGTGTTCTCCTCCGTAACATAAAGTGAGATCGAGTGCTTAATTAAGCCTTCGACGGCTGCTAGCTTGAAAGGAAACTTCAAACCACTTGTTGTATGGAGCACCAAGAAGATTTTTGGATATTCAGACTCGTGTGTTGTTCTTGTTCGTTTATGTGTACTTTTCTACTCTTGCTTATCTTTGTTCTTGGTTTTACACTTGCATGTGTATCCTCTGTAACTCTTATTTTTGACTTTTTCCTTACAAAACTATAGTAGATTGGATCGATACCGAGATCCGAGGACGTAAAGCTTTGTTACAAACCTTGTCAACAAATCTTGTATCCAAATCTCGCTTACAGTAGGTTGTACTTCATATAAGTTTATTCTTTTAAATTTGTTAATATTGCGTTTACAAAAGTCTTTTCCTAGATCTTCAACTGGATTAACCCTCCTAGCGGGGTCAACATTATACAAAACACGCCTCCAAACTATCAAAGATGCTCAACACCACTATGTACCACATTTGGGCGGCTAGAAACGCGACCATCTTTCGCAATGAAGCAGTTCTCGTTCATGCATCCACCTTATTTTTAATTTCTGGTTATGTTGTTGGTTATGTTGTCCATACTCTCTAACCTGAAGCAGCTGTTAATATTGCTGGTTATGTTGCTCGTCTGTTCTTTTAATTTCTGCCCTCTTCTGACTTCATAGTGTACCAGCTGTACGTATTTTTCCATATCCTTTTCTCATATATTAACATCATTTTCAAAAAACAAGCGTACGTTCAGGATTATGTCTCACTGTTTGGCTTATGTCCAAATACAGTTCAAGAGTGTTAAATTATCTTTTGATATCCGGCACGGGTCTAATACGTGGAGGGGATGCACGTAAGTGAACCTAACACACAAGCATTCAGGGTTCCATCCTAAAACCAATTGGCAATAGGAGGAGTAGCCCTAGTGCTTATATGTTAGGTTCGGTTATTATCATATTGTCAATGTGGGACAATATATCCACACACATCTAACAAAGAGCTCGGTTCAACAATTTAGAAACTAGCTAGGAGGGCAAATACAATTCATGCTAATACATCTACGGTTTATTTTCAACAAAAAATCTACAGTTTATTTTCCTTAACAAAATACAAGGGTTGAAAGCAAGCATATGCATCTCCTAGAAACTAGCGAGGAGGGCAATTAGATTTCATGCTGACAGGAAATTATGGTTCGACCGTAGTTTTCAGATCCGGTCCAAGTCCATAATATTACGATTTGGACTTTTTTTTACACTTTAAAGATTTTTTAAAAGAGGAATTGGATATTGTCCGGGTTATGACTGGAAAGTATATTGATTCA
The DNA here is from genome assembly GCA_033239125.1 of Fagopyrum homotropicum. NCBI lineage: Eukaryota > Viridiplantae > Streptophyta > Magnoliopsida > Caryophyllales > Polygonaceae > Fagopyrum > Fagopyrum homotropicum. The sequence continues at coordinate 12,832,136 of BSWB01000007.1, forward strand.
GACCATTAAATTTGTCTCACTGGGAGGCTCTCACGTTATACTCCAATGTGAACTAAAAACCTGAGGGCATTATGTAAGAATATAATCTTATGATTTGTATACAAATTGACTTGCTTTATTGATAGAATAATAGGACATATATATACAATATTATCCATACCGGTAACGTTAAACTAGGAAAACGTAATAAGTCCTAAATGGTAAGCTAATATATACATAATATATAATTTATATTATCATTCCCCCTCAAGTTGGAGCATGAATGTCAAAAATGCCCAACTTGCTTAAGAATTGTTGAAATAATTGTTGGCCAAGAGTTTTGGTGAAGATATCCGCAATTTGATTGTTTGAACGGATGTGAAGCGTTTTGATGTTTTTCTTCTGAACTTCATCCCGAACAACATGACAGTCCACCTAAATGTGCTTGGTACGTTCATGAATCACTGGATTGGAGGCGATGTGTAGAGCAGCTTGATTGTCACACCAAAGGTTGGTAGGTTGGTTATGAATAACACCCAAGGAAGATAGGAGAGATTTGATCCATCTGACTTCACAAATTGTGGTTGCCATTGCCCGATACTCGGCCTCTGCAGATGATCGTGAAACCGTATTCTGCTTCTTAGTTTTCCAAGAGATGGGTGACTTGTCAAGAAAGATAACAAAACCCGTTATAGAACGACGAGTTAAAGGGCAAGAAACATAGTCTGAGTCACAGTTTGTATTAATCTTAAAAGTACTAGTATTGGATAAGAGGATACCCTGACCTGGATTATTTTTCAAGTACCGTAAGACTCGTAACCCTGCAGCCCAATGTTGTACTGTAGGATTCTGGAGAAATTGAGAGAGGATATGGATTGAGTAGGTAATGTCCGGTCGAGTTATATTAAGATAAACCAGTCGACCAACTAGTCTGCGATATTTATCTAGATCCGAGAACACAACTAATTCATCCTTCGCCAAATTGTTGCCTGGCTTGATTGGGAAGTGAACTGGTCTTGATCCCAGAGTTACTGTTTCAAAGAGAATATCTAGAACATATTTTTTTAGCAAGGATCAAACCGTGAGCAGTATGTGTAACTTCAATTCCTAAGAAAAAACGTAGTTTACCTAGGTCTTTCATATGGAAGTGTTCGCTCCAAACGGTGTGTGCAAGCTTTAAATTTATAACCCTAGACTTAAGCTTAAAACAAGGATGCGAACCCGCAGTGTACGGGTCAATCGTAGTAAAAGCAAGAAAATTCCAGGGGTCGATCACAGGGACTCGGTGAAACAAAGTCAATACGGTGTGCTATATCAATTCTAACCACAAGAGCAATTAACACAATCAAAGATGAATAAGAAGTCAATAAAGCAAACATGCAATTCTAGGGATTAAAGCATCTAGTTGTGGTTCCAACTCAAGATCTATAGATAAGCGGACAAAGCTGAGATTTTTGCATGGGGAAGGTGTTACTAAAGTGGAGTAGATCACCGGGTAAGTCTCACTACACACTAATCCTAAACCGTAACTCCTATTACCGGGTAAGTCTCAAGGAATCAAGATAAAGAATTATAACCTCAAACTAACACACCGTCTAAGGGAATAGAATCAACCTTTACCGGGTAAGTCTCAGGCTAACTCACAAAGATGGGATGGAAGCACACTCAAACCCCAATAAAGGATAAACCTTTATTACCTACACTTATGATCGTCAATACACAAACTAAGAAATTACCGGGTAAGTCTCATCCTAAGCTTGCATTGAACCAGGAAGGTGTAATAAGAATAGGATTTAGCAAACTCTAACACTTAACTCTCAGTTTTAGGTCGGATAAGTCACCTCGGTCAGAAGAATTCCACCCCGGCCGAGATGTTCATCAACCGAACGAGATGCTTAGGGTTAAGGTTAAAGACTCGAACTTTCAGGATCCTACTGGAATCTAAGATTATTCTATCATTGTTTTTCCCACAACCTTCAGCCAATCACCCTAGAATCACACAAGAAAATTAGCCACTCATCATCATAATGAAGGTATTAAAATATATGGGAAGAAGGTGAATATTTGAACAAAGAAGAATTTAATGAAAAGACTTCAATAACTGAATCAAATATCACAACAAAGCGTTCCTTGGATAACAATCCAAAAAGACAAGACAACAATTGAGGGAATTGAAGACAATCTTACAAAACCCTTCAATAAAGCTATAAAAGCTATGGACTTCAATCTTCCTTCAACCTTCAAAAAGGTTCTTCAACTCTCCCAACTTGGAGAAGGCTGCTGCTGCTGATTCTTGCGGGATCTAAGCATGATCGGATTTGTGGAAAATCTGACCCTTTTTATAGGAAAATAAACCTTCAAAGATAATAAATCTTAGAAAGATATTTTCCCATAAAAATAGGTAAAATATATGATTCTGCATATCTCCTTCCTTCCAGGAGCCAAGCCCAAAAATATAAGATCACTTTCCAAGTTTAAAAGATCTCCTCCAAGAATAAAATATTCTCGCCGCGTCCTAGGTGTTCGCCTCGGTCGAGTCGGCGTCTCTGGATCACCTCGGTCGAGGTAAATCTGTGGTCAACCGAGGTGACTCACAACTGAATGTGAAATCTCTCAAAACTGGTCCAAAGTAAATCTTTAATCCATGGCTATGCTTCCTGGAAGTAGCTCCAAATGACTCATGACTCCTTTTGCTCCTTTTTGATGCAAAACGTATCATATTACCTGCAATTACAACGAAACTAGGTGTAAACCTCGATTCTCGCAAAGGTAGATGAAATGATAGTAAAATCACATAATGTACATACAAACATGCAGATTATGAAAGATAAAACGTCCAAACAAACCCTAAAATATAGACTATAATTCATGCTATCAGGAAGCATGATTTAAGATAGTCTTTGAAACGAGAAATTGCATTAGAATCATTACCCGTTATGATTAAATCGTCAACATAGATTAGTATGTGGATACTGATACCTTGACGAGCAAACGTAAAAAGTGAGTAATCGGCTTTAGATTGAACAAACCCAACTTGACTGAGGGCTTTACTGAGTTTATGAAACCAGTTGCGAGGGGATTGTCGTAAACCATATATAGATTTGTTATGTTTGCACACTTTATTTGGATCCGAGATGTTAAATCCCGGGGGCACAGTCATATAGACATCTTCATTCAGATCGCCATGTAGAAAGGCGTTATGTACGTCCATCTGGTGTAATTCCCACCTATTGCTTGATGCAACTGCAAGAAAAATTTTAACAGACACAAGTTTAGCAACGGGTGCGAAGGTTTCGGTATAGTCAATACCAGGACGTTGTCGATTTCCCAATGCAACTAATCTGGCTTTATGTCTTTCGATCAATCCGTCAGCATTGAGCTTGGTTTTATAAACCATCGACAACCGATGGTCTTCTGTCCTGGTGGAAGGGATACTAGAGTCCATGTTTGATTTTTCTGAAGGGCGTCAATTTCTAGACGCATAGCTTTGCGCATTCTGGCATGACCATGGCTTTCTTGTATGAAGATGGTTTTGTGGTTGAGTGTACTGTCTTCATGTAACATAGATAAGAAGGGGACAAGTTAGAAGTTTTAAAATAGTCTGAGATAGGATATGTACATTTACTTGTGGGTACCGACAGAAGCAAGGATGCTTTGGTGAAGTGTTTTGGTAGGAGATGATTGCAATGATAATCTTGCAACCGTGTATTAGGAATAGACACTCGTACACTACGTCGAATAGTAGGTATAACTTCACCAATTTGAGAAGATACATCAGACGAGGAAGCAACGGACGTACTGGGAGAGGGTGAATTAATGTCATAAGGTAAGTTAATGTTGGAGGGAAGAGAATCTGAAATTAAAGGCTCGATCGAATCAGAAGAGGAAAGAGGAGGACGGTATGAGGAAGGTAGATGATTTTCTACATGATTAGAATGATCTGTAGATGCATCCTCAGAAGATGAAATTATGGGTTTTGTATTTGGAGAGTTTGAAAGGGACGATATATGCAGATCAAAAGAAGATATGGAATCTGTAATAGGAGATTTTGAAGGGGACGATATTTGGAGAGGTTGGTTATTATGGACAAAATCAGCGTGTGATGACACAATTTGCGGAAGGTGAGGTATGATATTTTCATTGAATTTGGAAGCAAAATTCCCATCTTGGAGAGGATCTCTTAAATCGGCAGTAGCGCTGAGTGGAGAAGGAAAGTTAGATCCACATGTTGTTGAGGGAAAGTGTGGAGAGGTAGGATTTTGTTCAATAAAATAATGTTTATGAAAATCAAAAATATTTTCTGAATTATTCGTGGAATTATTTTCTTTATTCGAAAATGGAAACGTATTTTCATAAAATAATACATCCCGGGAAATAAAAATATTTTTAGTGTCTAGATCAAATAAACGCCAACCTTTTTGGGAAACCGGATACCCGATAAACACGCATTTGCGAGATCGAGCGGAAAATTTATTTAAATTATTTGGTAAGATGGATGCGTAAGCCAAGCACCCAAAAATACGTAGGTGTTAATAATCCAGTTGTTTTTTTTAAAAAAATTTCGAAAGGCGATTTCCCTTTAAAAATTTTTGTGGGAGTTCGATTTATAATGTAGCATGCCGTTAAAACCGCATGTCCCCAAGATTCGATAGGCAATTTAGATTGAAATATAAGAGCGCGAGCTACATTTAAAAGATGTCGATGTTTACGTTCAACACGACCATTTTGTTGTGGAGTATAAGTGCACGAGGTTTCGTGAATAATACCTTTGTCGGAAAACAATGGTTTAAGTTTGAAAAATTCCGAACCGTTATCTGTTCTAACCCGTTTAATATTTATACTAAATTGGGTTTGAATCATTTTTATAAAATTTTGGAAGATAGTAAAAACTTTATTTTTGGTTTTAAAGAGATACACCCATGTAATTCTAGAACAATCATCAACAATTGTTAGAAAATATGAAGCTCCACATAAAGCCGGAATCCGATATGGACCCCAAAGATCACAATGGACAAGGTCAAATAAATTTTCCGAGTGAGATAAACTTTGAGGAAAAGATGAACGTGTATGTTTTGCCCTATGACAAATGTCACAAGGGACATTGTTAGAGGAACGCAAAATTATATATTATTCGTATCCAAATTTATAAAATCCAAAGATGGATGACCCAAACGTTTATGCCAAATATTTGACATAGAAGACTAAGGATTGACTCTAATAGCTGCGGAAATGGAAAAGTTGAAATTTGAAAAACGAAGCCAAAACACTCCATCCTTAGGTTCACCCGCTCCAATCAGCATCCGCGAAGCTAGGTCCTGAATCACACATAATTTGGATGTTAATATAACTTTGCAATTAAAATCATTAGTTAAACAAACTAATGATATTAAATTACATTTTAATCCGGGGACATATAACACATTCTTAAGATGAAAATTTGGACTAAGAAAAATAGTTCCTGCTTGATTAGCGTTTTGCAACAATCCGTTAGGCAATTTAATAGCATACGTATTAACCTTCTTTATTTTAGAAAATAAATTGACATTACCCGTCATATGGAAAGATGCTCCATTATCTAATATCCAAAAATTCGATTCGATTATACCTGACATCGACTCATTGGATGTAGCGTGAAACTGTTTGAATTTTTCGAGTAGGTCAGCCCACTGTTCATCCGTTATTTCAGCCCCAAGTTGTAGTCGGTCCTGATTTGTAAATTGTTCAGCCGAAACAGCCGATGCATGTCCACTTTGAATATAATTATTTGAAGATGCATGCCCACTGTTTACTGCAATATTTGAATTGTGTGTCCCTGGAGGCTTCACTGCAGATTGACGGTGTGTTGCATTAGACGGTGCCGCAGAAGGTGCTCAAAAGCCGGTGTTGTTGGTACCATCTTTCCCTTTGCCGTTATTCCACCACTCCGGATAACCGACAATTTTGAAACATTGATATTTTGTGTGGCCTGTTTTATTACAATGAAAGCATTGTAAGTTAGTTTTGTATTGGTTACCTTGACCGGATTTGTTGGAGGATCGAGCCGCCATAGCCATAGATGTCTTCCGAGTTTCGATTTCCTTAGATGCCATGTGAGTGCATTCTTCTTGAATCGTTAATGAATACACCTTATTCAATGTTGGCAACGCCTCTTTAGATATGATACTAGAACAGAGAGTTTGATACAAATCATCTAATCCGATAAGGAATTGATGAATTCGTTCATCCTCTCGTTCCGTAGCAAGTACCTTTGAGCATGGAATTCATATCTTTGTTGACGATGGGAGCGATGCGTTGAGCTCGTCCCTTATACGACGGAGTCTCCCATAATATAAAGAGACGGATTGTCCTTGTTGTCGGCATTGACTGATATCCGCACGTAACTTCAATATTCGGGGACCGTTGTCTATGGAATAACGTTGCTCTAATTCCATCCATAAGTCTCGAGCAGTGTCCAGATTTGACACAGTTAAACGGACTAATGGATCCGTAGTCTGTAGGATCCAACCGACTAGCATGGAGTTAACTGGACGCCAGTGTTGAAAATCTGATGAACTATCATCCGGACATATGATTGACCCATCAATGAATCCAAGCTTTCGTTTTGCTCGGAAAGCATTCATCAAATTTCTCTTCCATTCGGAAAAGTTTGCCTCTCCTTTGAGGATCACGGAAATAAGAGATATTCCCGGATGATCCGAAGGATGAAGGTAGTAAGGATTGGTTGTCTCAAGAGCAACCATTTTTTATTTTTGCGGAACGTGTTTTTGGTCGGAGATCGATTGAAGTCTGATACCATGTAAGAATATAATTCTTATGATTTGTATACAAATTGACTTGCTTTATTGAAAGAATAATAGGACATATATATACAATATTATCCATACCGGTAACGTTAAACTAGGCAAACGTAATAAGTCCTAAATGGTAAGCTAATATATACATATATAATATATATTTTATATTATCACATTACGGCCTTCTACATACATAAACAATATCTTGAAGTAGAAACCTGAACCATTTCAATCATTTAGCATTTAAGCTAATACATGAAAATATTGCATATATACTACAAGAGTACAAGTAGGAAGCATATATAAAACAACAATGACAACATATCTCAACAAATGAAAGAGACTGCAATATCTTGCATTACAATTATTTTGCAAAACGTAAATACTATGGTGACTTTTGTTACAGCAAAGGGTTCCATCTGAAGATGATCCGAGTAGAACGTGACTGGTCAAGAGCTCCAATATTCTGTCACACAATAATGAATTTGTAAAAAAATAGGAATTCGATTATATTGTTTACCCGTCAAGAAGTGAATTTCCTTGAGATCCTAGCAACATTCAGTGCTACAAGAAGCATGATCCAATCTGCAAAGTCACTAGCAAACCTATAGAAAGCATGCCTCCAGTTTGCTATGAAATTTATCGTACCAAGCACAAACAAGAACCCGAAAGCAAATCCAAATCCCATGGCGGCATAGAATGATTTCATGTCAAATCCTTCAACACTAGAATTTCCCTCTGAGTTTGGAGCTGGTGTTGCTTCGTCTTTATGGCATTTGATTGGCAATGGTAAACCACAAAGCCCCAGATTTTCACCATAGGCAGATGGATCAAAGCTTTGTAGTTGAGTGCTTGTTGGGATTTCACCTGACAAATTGTTGTGCGAAACGTCGAAGAAATCAAGCGAAAACATGGCTGACATGCTTGAAGGAAGTTCACCAGAAAGCCTGTTGTTGGATAGGTTAAGAATCTCCAAAGACTTGAGCTGACCAATTAGTTTGGGAATACTTCCAGTGAAGTGATTACTAGACAAGTCTAGTGAGTTTAAGGCCAATAATGCCGAAAACCCGATTGGAATTTCACCGCTGAAGTTGTTGCTTGAGAGATCAATAAGCTTGACCATGTGCAAAATCTTCTGATATAGGTGCTCCAACCCCTTCCATTTGATGAATGCTTGAAAAAAGGATGCCTCTTTTAGTGGTGTTTGGACAACATTTAACCCATTAGTATCAAAAACTTTGAAACTTGAATCATCAGTATGAACCATTGAAGTGAAATTTTGGACACTTGAAGGGATATATCCTTGTAGAGAATTGTGGGAAAGATCTAAGATTTGAAGAGAAGTAAGATGAAACAAACTTGAAGGAAGATTTCCTGAAAGATTGTTGAACCCTAAGGAAAGAACAACCAAACTTTTGAGATTTTCACCTATCCAAGATGGTATGAATCCAGAAAAGTTGTTTCTGCTCAAGTCTAGAACTCCAAGTCTAGTGCAATTTCTCAACCACAAAGGCAACTCACCTGAGAATTTGTTGTTATGCAAAACTAGCACATTCATAACTGGTATACCTCCTATTGAGCTTAAAATGGACCCAGATAAGCTATTATTTGCCAGATTAAGAAACTTGAGGTTAGTTACTCGTAACCAAAACCAATCAGGAAGAGTGCCGGATAGCAAGTTGTTAGAGATGTCTAGACTCTTTCTTTTATGAACACCAATGAAGGTTAAGTCGTAGAAAAACCTAAAGATTTTTGAATCAGTAGGAAGATTAATCGTGGAATTATGAACATGTGGATTGGGATTAGGATTGGGAGCTATGCTAGAGAATCTATTGTTTGAGAGTTCCACAAAATTAGCGTTCAACAATGAATATGGTATTGGACCATAAAACACATTTGAACTTAAATCTATAGACTTCAAATTTTCATCAAGGACAAATGGTAAATTGGGTATTTTATCATGAAAATTGTTAAAAGAAAGATTAAGTGCTCCTAAACTGGTCATTTGGTTTTTCCAAAACATGAGGGGGATTGAACCAGAGATGTTACAATTAGAAATGTCAAGCAATGAATAGCTACGTTTTGTTAGCCAAATCGGAAAGTGTGAGCCAATGTTGCAAGAACTCATGGATAGTATAGGTGGAGGTTGAGTAAGAGTAACTGACAAGTTGGGGTTATTTCCAACATCTAAGGCAACTAATCCAGATGAGTTAGCAAAGTGTGTATCTAAGAGTAAACCGTGTAGCCGGTTTTCACTTACATACAACTTTGTGAGGTGTGGGAACTTCAACATGAGAGGAATATTGCCTGTAAGATTGTTCGAAATCAAAGACAACTTCTCCAATGAACTTGTGCCACAAGGTGTTGTTAATGCTTCCAATACATCTTCAAGGGTATGACTGTTGAAGCATTCATCAGCAGTCAATTCCTTCAAGCTGCAAATAGTACTCCCGATGGATTTGAAGATTTCATCTCCAAAGTTACTGGCTGAAACATCAAGTGTTTGAAGAGATTTTAGGTGATTGAAAAGTTGAAGAATTGGGCCTTCCAAATTCACATGTTGTAGAGTCAGTGATGAGAGATTGCGAGTGTTTCTCATCAGCCATGAAATGGTAGAGGAATATAAGATATTATCTGAAAGATCGAGGCTTTGAAGAGAAGTAGAAGAATTGACATGATCAGAAGTTGTTGTTGAGGGAAGTGAACACGACGAACATGTGAAGGAGGATAGTGAAGGTAGGTTCCCAATTGCAGAAGACCAATCTCTAGCTTCACTAAAGTTGGCATAACTCATATCAAGGACTTCCAAAGAAGGAAGGTTAGAGAGCCATCCTAAGCTTTCACTAGACAACAAATTTATACTGACATCTAAAAAGGTGAGGCTGGAAAGGTTGCCAAGATGAGGAGGAATGCTACCATAAAACCCGGAATTCGACAGCTCAAGAACCACCAAATTTCTAAGAGAACCAATGAAGTTTGGGATTTTCATGGCAAAGTAATTCCAAGACAACATCAAAAATTCTAAGTATTCGAGTTGAAGCAAGGAAGGTCGAAGTTGATTGCTCTGTAAGGACTCAAAGGCTAGAGCTATTCCTACAACATGTCCTCCTGTGTCATTTTCACACAAAATTCCATCCCAATTACAACAATTCTTCTCAGAAGATTTCCAAGAAGAAAGCTTGTCGTCAGGATAACGAGACACAAAGCTTTTCTTGAAATCGAGAAGGGCGACCCTCTCGCTTTCAAAAGACCTTACTGAATCACTACTGATGCATCCTAACAAGAGAAGAATTACAAGGAGTAGAAGAAGAGGTTTCATGATGAAGAAGGAATAAGGAAAGCCCATTTTCATACTTTTCAAGATTTGTGCTTGCACACAATTATCGTTCAAAGCATTAGCTTGGAACAATATATATACACAAATTGCCACTGGGGAATAATCTCAATTCTAAGTATTGACTATCACAATCGTAGTTAATAGTATAATAGAGTCATAGTGTGGATGATACGGTCCAATTTATAAAGTAGTTAGACTTTGAACAATTCTTCTCATTTCCCTCTCATCACGTTTGAAATTTATTTCACGAGTTAGTTAGTTAGTATTTATTAAATCTAAATTTGTTATAAAAAGACAATATATCTAGAAATACTGATATGATGAGCTCAAGGACCGAGCGAGACGAGTTCTTTTTGGGCTGAAGGCCCATGAAGAATAGCGAGTGAGGTTCAGTAACATATCGCATATCCATTACATTAGGTTCAGTAACACATCGCATGATTTTGCATCTATAGGAAATTCAATTCAATTTTGTTGTGATTTTCGACGAGTTAATCAGTGAATAGAGAGAAGACAAAACGATTGTGGTTTTGCTGCACAAACCTTGCACGTAGGGTTTTCAATATATTTTCGTGGATAAAAGAATACAACCTAAACCTAAACCTATCTATTTATAGCAAAACAGATAGAATCCGTACCACAATATTAATACACAATTTCAATTACACAATATTAATACACAATTTCAATTACACTATGTTAATACTTAATTTCAATTACACAATATTCATAAACAATTTTTATTACACAATGTTAATACAAAAAAGACTAGTGTAACCAAACAATTTCAATTACATTATGTTAATACTTGAATTTCTTGTATTCGTAAAAAAAAATGCTGAAAATATCACAACCCAAGATATCTGGATTAGTTATAGATTACTTCCTTATTTAATGGTTTAAAATATTGATTAACATCTTTAATTAGACAGAATATTAAAATTAAATAGGAGAGAGAAGAATGACAAATTAGGTAGGATCTTTAATTATTTCAAACAAATCTTTTTTGTGAAAATAGTAAGTGTCTAGTTTATACTACATGTTACATAAACCACATACTTAGGGCCTGTTTGGTATTAGTTAGAAGGGGATTCATTTAGATTCTTTTACATTGTATTCTTCGGGATGGGAAAAATGTCATTGTTTGGTATCAGATGCAGTTTATGTATTGTATTCTCTTACGAGATTCTTTTGGCTAAAGAATCCCGTAAAAAGAAGTTTTCCAACCCAAGCTTCTTGGGGATTCATTGGGTTAGATTATTTTCAATTTCACTCGTACCCTTCTCTCGTTCATTTGTCTCTTTCGTTCTTCTTCCGTGAGTTCTCATTGTTCCAGCCCTAGATTTGGCGCTTTCAAGGAATCTATGAAAGAAAAGGAAAATTAAAATCCACAGGCATGTGATTAACAACAAAGCAATTCTCTTGATTTGAGAATTGAAATCACTAGAACATCACCAGTTCAACTCAAAAGGAAAGGAGAGCTTGAACCCTAGAATTGAAATCAACAGCAAAGCAAGAGAATTGAAATCAACAGCAAAGCAATAGACCGAGAGAGAGAGAGAGAACTCAAAAGGAAAGGAGAGCCTGAACCCTAGACTTTCATAAATGTCGAAGAGGACATAATCGTTCTCGCTGAGATTGATATTCTTAAGTGCCGAATTGCTGAGCCTGATATCTCCAAGCGCCATATGAAGGAGTTTATCATTTGTCTTGCCTATGTCGAAATGCTTGGCCATGACGCCTCCTTTGGGTACATTCATGCCGTCAAGTTGACGCACGGCGACGACATTCTCCTCAAGTGAATTGGCTTGGTTGTTACTCTTTTTCTGAACAAGGACCATGGCAACGAATAGTCATTCAACAAGGAGAAGAGAAGAAGAAGATAGGAGTATTGTCGTAATCATTCCGTAAACAATTTTTAAAATATTCTAATATCAAACACGTATAATTTACGCAAAAAAGAATTTCTAAGAAACCTCATCCCCGACAATCTCCAACAATCTCAAGAATCACCATCTTGAAGAATCTAAAAAAAAGAATATACTCATACGCTGCCAAACAGGCCCTTAGCTAACTCATCCATAAATTAACTAAAAAATATAATTAAACATAAAAATAATAGAAAGAATTGGCGAGACTGCCCTATTGTTTTTTCATTTTTGTGTAATGACCCCTTGTACTTTAATACCGAAAAAAAAAGCTAAATCAAAAAGTTTTTCCCAATTACCATTTTCCCAAAAGTTGATGGATAAAAGTTGATGGATGGAGTGACAACATTTTTCAAATGTGATTTGATGTTTATTTTTTGGCTTTTTTTAAATAGAGAGAGGGGGAGAAGTAGGACCATTTTTTTGATTAGTGAAGAATGTATCCCAAAAACAAGAATCAAAACCATTTTCTCAATTCTTTGAATAAAAAATGGTGAATCTCCCTTCTAAGTTTGTTTGCTTAAGTTTTTTTTGTAACGGAGATCCGCCGGAGTTTCGAGACAAATATTCCGACGAAGATGAGACTATTATATCAGAGGCCGACGAAAAAGAGAAGTCTGACGAGGCTTGGTTTCCAACCACCGGAGTTTCGAGACAGATTCCGACGGAGATGAGGCTATTGTTGCGGAGCCCGACGAGAAAGAGGAGTCCGGCGAAGATTCCGACTAGTCTTGGTAAATTGGTACCAGATTTGTATTTTTTGGGTAGGTTATCATGGCGGAGGATGCTAGGGTTTCCGCCGTTATTCAGTCTGGAGTTCGTCATTGATACTCCGTCGCTGCCGGGAACCAGATCTATATTTATTGGGTAGGCTATATGTACTAGATTTTGGGTAGGCTATTTCTACTAGATTTTGAGTATGTTGTTGATTCGTTTTGTTAAGTAGTACTGTGTATGTGTTTGATGAATTGAATATACTGTTAGTGCATTATTGGTAAGTTTGGACATGTGGATTTAATCGATAATATGTTACCCAATTTATGGGTATGATTATTTTATTGGGTATATGTTATTATTTTTGTGGTATGTTTCTTATTGTTATGTATGTTTAAAGTGAAATGTTGGGTATATTTTATGGGTACCCAAACTGTGTTATAATGACCAAATGACATTTGATATTGATGTTTATGTACAATACCGATTTGTGTAAAATTTGGGTATGACAAATTCAAATTGAGTATTCTTTTAGTATCAAATGTGAATTAAATTGAAAAGCAAAAAAATGGATTGAGTATGTACACTTTGGGTATGAAAAGGTCATCGTTTTGGGTATGACAGTGACGAATATTATTCAGTTAAACCCGGACAAACAGTAACCTTACCCAATCGCATGGGTCACATCGACCGGCTGCTACATTCTGCAACTTTCTGCCACTTGGTTCTTTTTCCAGCACTATTCCCAGCCGTATTTTCATCAATCCAATTTGACGGATTATGGGCTATTTTACAAATTGAAAAAGGTGGGAGTTAGAATACATAGTGTTACATTGTATTAGGGCACTACACCAAAACAGTCAAAATAATAGTGTAAGATAATTAAAATTTATCATTTTATTCATTTTTATTAGAGTTGAATTGTCAAATTTCTCAATATCCTTACCTATTTCTAGTCGTCAATCTTTTCTTTCGTAAATTTCTCTTGCAAAATGCCAATAATCAACTACGCGTCTTCTACACTGAACTTTAGAGACTTTGAAGTCATCTCTACCACCGGGAGACTTTGAAGTCATGGTCTCTCACAGACTCACAGTATAAGATTTTTTATGGGTTGATATTTAGTATTTATGTTTGGCATATTGTTGATACTTATTATCACTAAAAAAATGAAGTATATAATTGTAGCAATCTAGGGAAATTATATTGATTGAATGGCGGAGGCGGGACCTTTTTTTTTATTTTGGTAATTGAGACATCGAGACCTATGATTCGCCCGTGTTATTTGCATAAAACAATGAAAGTAGTTAACATGTGACAAGTTGTTGGGTCGCTACTCCGCGGGCATCGTTTTTCAACAAAGAAATTAAACTACTAGGAGGGTAAGTAAGAATAAAAATGTCTAATGGGTAGTCAAACGCTAGGGAGGCCAACAAATCAGCAGCATAACTAGCCTCCCGGTAGATTTGATGAAATTGAACAAGTCAATCCCTACTTAAGAACCCTTTGCACCTTGAAACCAGGCTAAATAGAGGATGATTCGATGAGATATTCAGATAAATAAGCTTAATAACCAACTCTGAGTCAGATTCCACCACAACGTAACAAAGAAATAATTATATTTCTTAGTTTAGCTAGGAACGGGTGAAACTTATTTACGAGACTAGGAAGATTTTATAGTTATGGGATAACCCGTGATTAGACCTGCTCATATTCGGGCTCGGGCCGGATTCGGGCAGGGCAATGCAAAATATTAAGCCCGTTTATCCGGACCCGGATTGGGCTACCGGGTCTGTAAATGTTTGCCGTACCCGGCCGGGCAGGTGGACGGACCTACGGGTACCCATTTTTTTTTTAATATAATTTTTTTTGAAAAATATATTATATTTAAGATATTTATGTAAAATATATTAAATTTATTATAATTACACTAAATATTTATATTTTATACTTAATATTTATGATAAATACAATATAATATATATATATATATATATATATAGCCGGGGCGCGGGGACGGGCTTTTTGGCCCGGACGGGCCTAGGACAGTCTCCGGATCCGACCCGATGGGCTTGGCGGGCCGGGCTTTTTGGCCCGGTCGGACCTCTTCCTCTGTATACCCGCCCGTTTTTTCCGGGCGGGCCGGGCTTCCCGGATTTGAACAAGCCTACCCGTGATTTAAAACATCAACTTTTAACTTATAACTCACATTTTGTTACCATGATTCGGAAGATTTTGGAGGGTTAGATATGACGTGGGGGTCCATCGCATGTCCAAACGCATATGTGTGTTAGGCACAAATCCCGTATATAATTGACAATATAAATAGTCCACCAACCTTATATACTACACTCATTAATCCGTTTATAATAAAAAATCATCCACACGCCCCCTCGAGAGCAACCGTCTAGCTCAGTTAAGACTTGACGACATGACTTTAGGCCGGCTAGCCCAAGTGGACGAACCATCATTTTCCATTTCTGCAATTAAAGTCTTAAGGCCGACAAGCCTAATAAGTCAGGACCCAAGAGATGAAGTTGCTCTAATACCATGACATAAGTCCATCGGAGTGCATGTTCCACTCACGTCCATCACATAAGTCCACCGGAGTCCCATCTTAAAACAATTAGTAATAAGAATAGTCCATCAACCTTATATAACACAACCCATTAATCCCTTTACTATCGAAGAACATTAATCCTCCACATGATTTACTTTTGATTCATAAAAAATAGTTAAATAAAATACCAAATTTAAAACAACGGGTAGGGTAGTATAAAATTTTTTCACATTTAATGATCGAAGAAAGAAAGCCGTGAACCCAAATCACCTGTAATTTGTGTTATTTGGGGTTAGAAAGTAATGAGACATTCGTATTATTTGGGTTTCATATGGGGAACAAAATAATGATAGAAGACTTTAGTCTATGAAATCTTGAATTTTTGTAGATTCATCGAGGCTCATCTATGAAATCTTGAATTTTATATTTTATTATAACTTAGATCTCATATTTTGATACGTTTCGGAAATGCATATAGCTTTTTTTACATATTTATAAAATCCAAATTAAATTTCATAATTTCTTGACCAAATTCACTAAGTAGGTCTTTTACAAATATTGATTTTTTAAGTAGACTCATAACATAAGCTCATTAAGTAAATATACTCTAAAATGAGTAATTATAGTAAGTCAATTAAAATATATTAGAGGGATTTACAAAACAAAAACTCATAAAAAAAACCCTACTTTACTAAATTCTTTCTTTTCATTTCTCAATGGTAAAGTTAAAAACTATATCACTGTGAAACAAGTAAGGTATACAGATTGCAAATAATTATATAATTGTAAAGCAATTGACAAAATTATAACTAGAAATAAAAAATAATAAAGGGTTAAATGGATAAGTGAGTTATAAAAGGATCAATTAAACCATTTTCTTTTTATATGTAACAAGCTAGGTGTTTTTACTTATAGAAAAAATTAATTGGATAATTACAACGGTAATATCTATAACACAATTTTAATTATACAATCTTAATGCTTATTTTAATACATAATCTTAATACCCAATGTTTGCAGCACGGAAACAACACTTTGTTTAGAAATTGCAGCGGTAAGACAATCCCAACGAGAAGCGACGACGACACTCCCGACAATGACTACGAGAAGCAAAGGCGGTTATGCAGAGGAGAAAACCTGTAAGATTTTGATGTGAAGCGTAGAGTTGGGATAAAAGAAGGAATAAACGGATAAATAAGAGATTGAATGACGTGAAGAGTTAATTTAGAAACCAAAGAAGATGGTTAGCTACTTGCATAGATACACATCCACCTCTCTTCTAAAAAAAGAAGATGGTGGAGGTTATTGGTTTTTAGATTAATTATAAATTTTGCCACCACTATTATAAAATTTTTTAATCTGTCGCATAGTTTTTTTGAACAATTTTCATATATATAGAAAGGAGGGAGGATATACATGTTAAGTCGACTCGACCGAAAATAACAACTCAACAACATAGGTCTTAGAAACCAAAGAAGCCACACATAAGGCCAAAAAAGGAGGCTACACAAGGTGGATACCCAGCATGTTAGCCTATATGAGAGAGTTAGGCGATCGATCCTTCCAATGGTGATTGATTCTTCCAATGATGGCTAGCAAAGTTTTTAATGACAAGGATGACATTAATCGTTCTCGCACTTAGTAGCCGAAGTGTAATGGTCATTGAAAATGATCTCATTCCTGGCCTTCCAAGTGAAGTAGATATAGGCAGTGATCGAGGATGTTCTGACACTGGAGATGAGGGATCGCTTGGGAGTGGTTTGGGTGCTAAGCCAGGCCCAGAGGTTGAGGGAATAAGGGTAAGGGTAAGACATTCTAGTCCATCGAGAAATAATATCGAGCACAAGGGAGGTGTAGCTGCAATTGCTCTAGAGGTGGGCCTCGTCCTCATGGTGACTCTCATAGAGCTTGCAAGAGTCATCATCGGTAATGCTCCAATTGAGTAGTTTGGTAAGCGTAGGGAGTCTTTGGTGTCTAGCAATCCAGACGATGAAACTACATTTAGGGATATGGAGATCCCGCCAGATTGAGATGGTTTTGGATGGTATATGAGGCAGTGAAGGGGCTCTGAAGAAGGAGTAAGCAGTCGAAGTGGAGAAGGAGCCATTGGATCGGGAGATAAGGTTAAAATAGTTGGTCCCATGCCCGGATGGGAGGATCACATCACGAACCTTAATAATAGAGTTCCAAGTGTAGCTATGTTTGGTGGTAGCCTAATAGTTCCATATTGAGCAATCACATAGTTTTAATTACGTACAGTAAGACTATTTTCTATGAGATTTGTAATTCGTCAATTGTCGGATGATTTGTAATTCCGGAGAATTATGAAAATTTGGTAATAGAAAAGTGAGTTACTACGAAAAATTTGGGTATTACGGAACACTTGGGTATTAAATTGTTTATTACGAAACACTTGGGTAATTAAGATTGCTTAACTAAAATGGTTATTTAAAACTGAGTATTAGGGAAATTGGGGATTACAAAATTCGTAATTAAAATGATTTTTTGACTTGAGTATTACGATTGAGTATTCGAACCGAGTAATTTCATTAGGTAACACTAGTTTTGGTATCAAGCTTATTATTTGTGCAGACACGAGGGTCATTAATGTAGAGTCCGCATGTACCCCAGTTTCCCCTGTGCGCCTAATGAGGCACACAGTTGGGACACGTCCGGACTCCGCATGCGGCCTAAACCGGCATAAAAAAAATTAAATAGAAGAAGTAAAGAAGAAGGAAGAGGCCGCAGCGCAACCTGCGCGTATGCACAACCCGCATGTTTTGTCTTGATGGCGTTTCCAGCCGCGTCAAATAAAATTACTCTTTGGGTAATTACAAATGAAAGAATTTGGTCTAATAGGTTGTTTTTGGTTTTTGTTAAAGAAACTATACCCCATATTTTTTTACCACTTTCATTTAATTGTAGGTAAAACTAATTAACCCTTCCATTTAAAAAAAGAATGTTATTAGTTATTTGTTATTTAAGTGTAAGTTTTAAATTTTAATTACTGAATTTGTTTTTTTTATTTCTATTTTATTTTTTTGTCTTTTTATTTTTTTTATTTTCTGGAATAAATTTATCATACCAGAAATTTCTCATACCAAAATTT
Organism: Fagopyrum homotropicum; assembly: GCA_033239125.1. NCBI lineage: Eukaryota > Viridiplantae > Streptophyta > Magnoliopsida > Caryophyllales > Polygonaceae > Fagopyrum > Fagopyrum homotropicum. The sequence goes on from BSWB01000007.1 coordinate 12,850,557, forward strand.
TTATCACACCAGAATTTTAACAATACCAGAATTTTTATTACCAGAAATTTTATCTTACCAGAAATTTTTTCATACCAGAATTTTTATTATACCAGAAATTTTATCATACCAAAATTTTATCATGCCGGAAATTTATCATACCGGAAATTTTATCATACCGGAAATTTTATCATACCACACATTTTATCATACTAGAAATTTTTTCACACCAGAAATTAGACATTTACATATCAGAAATAAAACTCATATAAAAAATTTAAATACCAAAATTAAAACTCATACCAGAAATTTACCTACCAAAAATAAAACTCATGCCAGAAATTTTAAAAAATTAAAGAATATAGCATAAAATAAAATTTACATACCAGAATTGAAACTTATACTAAAAATTTAAAAAAGTTAAGAAAATAATTAAAAGAAGAAAGCAACGGCGTACATGATTTGATTAGAAACTCAATTCCATATATATTTATTCCTTATACTGCCCTTGTATAAACCAAGTTAAGCTTACAGGAAGAATGTGGAAGTTGAAGTCGGTGAAGGAGGCAGGTGCCTGACGACCTTAACCACCATGTCGGGCAGCAGCATTGGGAGTTTGACCCGGACGCCGGTACCCATGAGGATTGGGAAAAAGTGGAGCGCCTCCGGCTCGAGTTCACTTCACAACGGTCCCTCAACAAGCAAAACTCTGAAGGTGGATCTGAATATAGATCTAGATCCAAATCTAGATCTAGATCCAAATCTAGATCTACACAGCTGAATCTTCCATATCTTCAAGTTGGAACTTCACTAGTTCGTATTCAACAACAAGGCTGATATTTGTAATCATGAGATTGAACAGCCAATCTCAATCTTCAACATGGTGGCCGTCCAATAGGACTCTCATCTGCTTGGTATCGAAGGTAAAGAGCTCCGAATCGGAGAGCTGGGGAGGCGAATACGAAACACAAGGAAATTTGGACAAAGAGGTTCCTACGGGCATAGGTTGAGTGTTAAAGTGTCCAACAATCACTCGAACTCGGTAAGTGATACAATCGGTTGAGATTGCCATTGCAGAGGAGACAGAGAAATCGGAGAGTTGGGGAGCGAAAGAGAGATGAGAAAGTGAAAAGGGCAAAGGAGGCGAAAGAGAGATGGGAAAGGGAAAAGGGGGAAGTGGCAGCTTTCAAGCCAGAACTAGGTTTTTCACGGTAAAAAAAAATTTGGGGTCTATTTACTTAACTAAAAAACTAAAAAAGCCTACTTACTAAATGTATTCTTAAAAAGGCCTATTAACCAAGTTAGCTCATTACAAATTAAGTATAAGCTAAAAAAAATAAAATAACAAAATAGTGAGGTTTAATTAGTTCAGCTGATAATAAGGAGGGTGAGATTGCTAGTTAGGGTTCGAAGCCCACGAACTACCAGATTCTAGTATTATAAAATTGGAAAGATAGGGTAAATCGACATTCCAATGAGAAATTCGGTTTCCTTCTTTGAAATAATTGAGCCGATTTTACCTTGTTCAAAGTATCAGAGCCAACTTTGTCTCTTCACAATGAATTCAGTAATTAGACTATCTAGACCTATACATTGGTAGACCAACTCGATGACTCACGCTTGAGACTCCCAATCTCTCTTTCAAATTAAAGGTTGACACATCAAAAGCTAATCACAATTGAGGCAATTGAGACTTAGAAAACTGGGATTTTCACGGTAAAAGTATTCCATGACGAACTCAAAACTTCTAAGTACTAGAGTTGAAGCAAGGAATGTCCAAGTTGATTTTTTTTGTAAGAACTCAATCTACAACTAGGAAACCATATGCATTCTAAGTTACGGAAAACCTATCGCAATCGTAATTAATAGTACAAATAGAGCATTTATGTCGCAATATATGTGAATGCAAAACTCCAATGTTGAAATATGTGGATGATATGGTCCAATTTATGAAGCATACACAACTTGGTTTTCGAACATATATACATAGATGTGTCAAACGGGTGACGGGCCGGGTTCTGGTCAATACATGTTTGGTTTTCAAACAGTTTGTTTTGGATCGGTTTTGGTTGGACACCAATTGTTCCTGTTGAATACGTGTTATCATGTCATTTTGGGCCGGATTACTTCGTCATTTCAATTTTGGGTCGTTATGGGTTGTTCTATTCAGTTTAATCAAGTCCAGGTCATTTTCGAGTTATTTATGATTCCAGGTTCAAATGAACTGGTTCCAAATATTCCCTTTTTCAAAATTTTATGGTCTTGGATGGATTCGGATTTGGGTTGAATAAGTGTTATTGTAGGTTAAGAGTCAAGGGAGTTACCTTGCACCTTTGGGAGAAGTTGTCTTTGAGCTAGTATGTGAAGACCCTTGTCACTCATGGCCCTCGAGCATTTAGTGTTGTAGGTCCATGTACAGCACTGACTTCTCCTTTGTAAAGCTTGACGTGTAACGTACAACAATACTTCCTTCTTTCCTCGAGCCATTATCATGGTCCTTTGATGATCTTCCACTTGCTGTCACCAAAGTTATTTACTAGGCCAAGATCGTCAAGCTTTCCGGATGATATGAGGTGGAGGCGCATATCAGGTACATGCCTCACATCCTTAAAGGTAAGCTTGCATCCCGTATTTGATACTAGGATGAAATCTTCTATACCATCAATATTTCTCTTGTTTTGATTTCCCATCTCTACATTACCAAAGTCACCGCTTTTGTAGGTTGAGACGTATTTCTCATGGGGAGTGACGTGGAATGATGCAATGGAATCGATAATCCAAGAGTTATCGTCTAAGCCGATATTTAGGACGTCATCATTCTTAATAAATCGACATTATGAATTCTTGTGACTTATTTTCCCACAATAATAACAAGTTGGCCTAGAGCGTGACTTAGATCGACCTCAAGACTAGTCTTGGCTTCGGTTCATATTGTGTCCACATGTATCGATTCTACCCCAGTTGTCAATAACCCTTCTAACTTCTTCCCCAAGGAGGCTATCACTAATGGTGTCCATGGTGAGTTTCCCTTCCGGGGCTGAGTTACTGTCACAACTCTCTAGAAGAGAGCTAAAGAGTCAAAGGGCTTGCAATTCATCTTCAAGCTTCATTCCATCTTGACTTAGCAGATTAACGAGCCCCTTGAAATTATTTAAGTGCTTGATCATGTTGTATCCATCCTTGTACTCTATCTTCACTAACCGTTGAACTGAAACGGCTTTATTACGAGGTGTTTTCTTTTGAATCATGTACTCAAGCTTTGTTCATAGTTCAAAAGCATTTGTATATGCACATACATGTTCAAATAGAGATTTGTCGATGTACTTACGGATCATTGCGACTACTTTTCCGGTTCAGAAGCTCCCATTCCTTCCCGCTCTTCCCTTCTAGTTTATCCTTACTAGGGATGAGCTCGTACAAATCCTTACAGTAAAGGTGATCCTCTATCATCGGCTTCCAATAAGAATAATTATCCGCCGTGAGTTTGAAGATCTGGCCATCGTGAATGACGGTACCCTCCATCTCGACAACACAAGCTAAAGAAAATAACGATCGAACTAAACTCTAATACATGTTGTTGGGAAAACCTCCCACTTTAATGTTGGTAGGATGGAAATATGAGACTAATTAAGTCAACGAATAATTGATACAAACTCACTTATATTTACATGGAGAATGAATTCTACAAGATTTCCTGAACACTCTCACAACGTTTCCTTAGCTTTGCTTCAAATCTTCATTTTTTGTGGATTATACAAGTGTACAATTCTTTCTGGTATTCTAGGGGGAGGAGATCTTTTCTCCATCTATTATTTGTAGTGTGAGAAGATCATCTTCTCCACAATAATCTAAAAGATATTAAAGAAGAGAATTCTAGATTTGCACAAATTTTTAGGAAAACTTTAGTTCTAGACTAATTATGTTTTTCATCTTTTCTTTTCTTCTCTATATCTTTTTTTTTTGAAAATTTACTTGTATTAGAGAGAAGGGATTGACAAGGAGGTAAAAAACAAAAACACATACGAAGAAGAGAGATTATCGTAGGTGAATTCGAAGCATCCTAGCTGTAGCAATCGAATCGGCGGATCAGTCTTTCCAGTGATAGGCAAGGTGAAGCTTGGTAGCTCGGATGATTTCATCAACACAGTCAATGACATGGGTAAAAGTGTTGTTGTAAACAAGATTGTTTCTAGCCTTCCAGGAGTAGTAGATGAAGCTAGTGATTGTGGCAATGCGAATGCAGTCAAGAAGCTGTTTCCTGGGTGTGCTATCCGAGCCAAGCCAATCCCAAAGGTTGGGCAGATAAGGAGCATGGTAAGGGGTACGAGTCCATCTTGACATAATGTCAAGGGTGAGAGAGGTGTATGAGCAAATGGTCCAGAGGTGCTCGTCATCTTCATGTCCAGAGTTGCAAAGTTTGCAGGTATCCGAGGAGATTATGTTCCACTGGAGAATCTTAGTAAGAGTAGGGAGCTTCCTAAGGTTAGCCACGCAATACATCGACATTTTAGGAATGTTAAAGCTGCACCAGATGACTTTGCAAATAGGCACAGCAGGGAGAAGGTGCCATTGGGGTTTGATATGGAGCTAATACGCCTGGTGCCAGTAGGAGTGTTGGGTAGATCATCTCTAAGGTTTATGATGCACTTCCAGGTGTAGTTGTTGTTGTTGTTGTTGGGTTGGATGTTCCACATAGTGTGACGTTTGAGAATGTTGTGGTTAGTCCAAGATCTCCAGAGGTTATCATCGTCATTGTCAAGGTCAAAGATAAGGCGGGCGAGGCAGGCTTTGTTTCTGGCATTAAGGTCGAAGAAGCCAAGGCCGCCACAATCCTTAGGAGTGCAAACGGTATTACAGGCTACTAGGGCGCGCTTGCTACATTCCTTACCGGACCAAAGAAAGGAGCGGAGCAAGGATTGGATTTTGCTAAGAATAGAACAGGGCAGTTGGAATATAGTACACCGGTGATTATTCATGGCTATAAGTATCGAAGAGATCAGATGAATCCTACCCATATAGTGTAACACCCCGAATTCTCAAAACTCGGGACATTACTGGTTAGGACCTCACAATGGGTCCCGACCTCAGTTTAACAACAATATTACTAGGATCTTGCAACAAGACACAAATAAAGAAAACCGAAATTCATAAAATAGCATTTTTAAGGTAATGAATGCAACACTATCTAGCAGCCTAAAGTACTTAAACAAAACAAACGAACAATTGTCTTAACCAAAAGAAAGAAAAGACAAACACAACCCCCAACCCCCACTCTAAGGAGTACGGAGACCCGGCTGACCACTACTTCCGGATCACTCAACTGCTGGTCTAACCTGCGGTAAAAACTAAAAATACAACAAGAGGAACCGTTAGCTATTTATCTAACTATTAGCAGAATAATAGTAGCACACACACACACATAAAAATATAAACACCCATCATGCTTTCAAACAAGTCCGTTTTATTATCTTGAGTTAAGTTACTATTTCACGCTAATGATACTTATTTTGTGACACGAGGGATTCCCAAACCTCGCCTCCGCCCCCGTGTAACCATCAGGAATGGATCCGATGCATCTCACCTTGTACCTGCCTGGTCTGGGTATAGAGAACCTCCCAGTCTCCTGTCAGAGCTGGGCAGTGATGTCACGACCCGTTATACATACACTTGGGCCTTAAACGTAATAATAACAGTCGTCCTAGCAAGTTATTATTATTAAAACACGCACATAGCACACACAACCACTATCACTCAACTAATATCCAGAAACTGGCTAAGTAAGTCGCAAGGACTTACCTGAATCAAACCACAACTCTCAAAATCTCAACTCAGTTTGCAACCGTAGTAACTCAAACGCCTGTCATACAAGGCACGTGGATCAAAATACATCCCATAATCTTAGAAGTCTATAACTTCTATGATGCACAAAATCATCAAGAGAAAATTACTAAAATGCCCTCTTAAGGTAAAATGACTATTTTACCCCCGGTTCCGAAACTCCCAGATTTGTCTATAACTTAGTTTCAAACTCTCCTTTGGAACCCTTTTCCACAATCTAGTTCTTACGGAAAAGTTTGATAAAGATTTATAATAGTTACACAAAATTCTAGATTTTCACAAAAAGTCGTTAAGGTCCGACTTTGGGTTAAGATACGAGGCTTGAATAAAAAGATAAAAATCCGGAATAAAATTCTAAATCTTCTATGATATACCTACTAAATATATGTGTCGAGATCTCTTTAAAATACTTAACCATAATCTCCCATCAAATTCTAAGTTGGGGTAAAAAATTAACATTTCTACACTTGGTCATTTTTCTTCCTCTCTTGCACAAAGAGCCCAACTATCCTACTTCAAGACCTCGTAAGTCTCAATCCAACCGTTAACTTTCTCTCAAAATTTAACACCGTAAACTATGTATTTCAAACTACAACATATTAAAAAATTCCACGGTGGATGTTCATTCTAAAGCTTCAAAAACTATCCTACAAGTCTGCAGATCCAAGCCTAACACTAAATTTCTAAAAGCTGGGCAAAAGGTCCTCCCTTCGATACTCCCTGGCAGCTAAGTCTCACATTTACCACCTCGGTAGTCCTGAGTTCGAAACTACAGGAGAACTACAGAAATTCTACCCATGCCTCACCCTAACCAGCCTACTTCTACGAGAAAGAAACAGTATGCAAGAGTGAGACTGACTTACCAACCATCCTACTTCAACCTACTGCTCTGAGGTTTGCCCGCCGATGAGGAAAGTTTTTCGAGGATGTTAACGTGGAAGGAGGGAGGGAGGTCACAAGCAGGAGGTTGCAAGATAGGAGGCTCACTACACCATTCTGCTTGGGTCGAAACCGCCATCTGTCCCTGGCGAGGCGAGGGCTACTGTGCAGACGGTTTTGTGACAGCAGCAGGACTCCTTCTCTGCAGTACAGTAGTGTAAGCGGAGGTGTAGCTGCAGGGAATCAGAAGAGAAGGAGGGAAGAAGGCTGCAACGACTTACCTCCTGCAAGGATGACGGCGGCGGCGGTCTCTCTCGGCGGTGGTCTGGAACGGAGGCGGAGGTCGATACAGCCTCCTGCGGCACTTCGGTCTGGAGGTACTGCTGCCTACCATCCACGCTCGATACTCGATCTCGTCTTAGGTTCGCCGAAGCACCAGATGTCGCCTAGCTTGGGAGGGGCTCCGCCTGCTGTGTACGTCGGTCGAGGGTGTGTGCAGTTTCCGGCGTTGAGAGAGAGATTGGTGGCTCCGGTTGCGGTTGCAGTCAAACGTGGGAGGCTGATGAGGGTTTCAGGATAGCGTTAAAAGTGTAGCGGCAACAGCAAGAGTAGGTTAGACGTGATTATGTAGGTTATTAGATTAGGTTAATTTGAGGGATTAAGGAGTGGATTAGGGTTTAGATTAGTGAGGGTATGGGCTGGGCCAGCAGGAATCGGGTTGGTCTGTTGGGCCCGAATTGGGCCTGTTCTTTAATTAACACAAGAGGGGTGGATGGCTACCCGTTAATCGTCCGGAATCGGTAAAGTACGGAAAATAATAATTACGGAATTATTATTTACGAATTTATTTACTTAATTATGTAAGTTATCATTTTATGTGAATCAAGGTCACATTAAATGATCGAATTTAATATCGTTTTATTTTTTTATTTACGAGATTTTTGGTTGGCGGATCCGAATCCGATTTGATCCGGTATTTAAACGGATTTAAAAAATTTTCGGTTATTACATATAGGAGAGAAGCCTTGCACTCCAGGATTGGATCCTTTTGGTGATCTTATGGATGAGTGGAAGGTAATCCGAAATCTGGAGGCGTTTACTACCCACGGGAACGCCAAGGTAGTGGAAAGGGAGTTGGCCTGGAGTGAATCCGGTGGCATTATAAATTTGGACTTTGACAGTGTTATTAAATCCGCCAAGGAAGATTGAAGACTTTGCAAGGTTGATTTTGAGGCCAGAGAGATCACCAAAGGAGTTAAGGGTATTTTTGAGTGTTAGGATGGATAGGAGGTCGCCTCTACTAAACAACATGAGATCATCGGCAAAGCAAAGGTGGGTTATACGGGGCAATGCCATTTGGGATGGATGTTGAAATCAGGTTTTGAAGTGTTGGTGGTAATCATGGTTGAAAGGTATTCCATGACAATGATGAAGAAGGGTGGGGAGAGGGGACAACCTTGCCTTAAACCTCTAGAGCCCTTAAAATGACCTTCAAGGAAGTCATTGATGTTGATTGAATATGTAGTTGTGGTGATGCATTCCCGGATAAGGTGAATGGTACGATCAGGGAAGCCAAGTTTGTGGAGGAAATGGAGGATAAACCCATGATCAATGGTGTCGAAGGTCTTGGTGATATCAATCCTCATAGCAGTTGGCTTCTCTATATCTTTGTCCATAATAGACTCCTCCTTTTCTAAATCTTAGTGCATTGGACTTATTGGACTTGTATCCAATTTATTTGATAACCCAATTATTAAATGGACTTGGTCAAGAAGGACCAACATTTAGGACTTTAAATTTGAGTATGAGTTGATGATCGATCAAAATTACTCCATCAAATTACCCAAAACAATCATTACGTGATCCTGATACATACTTCTTTGTTTCGCAATATATTGATTCAGACCATTAATTTGTCTCACGAGACACATATTAAACTCCAATATAAACTAAACAATTGAGGGTAGTACGGTCTTCTACATACATAAATCATATTGATAGCATGAATTATTGTCTATATTTTGGGGCCTGTTTAGACGTTTTATCTTCAATAATCTACATGTTTGTATATATATTATGTGATTATATTGTCGTTTCATCTACCTTTGTGGGAATCGAGGTCTACACCTAGTTTTGTTGTAATCGTAGGTAAAATGGCACGTTTTGCATCAAAAAGGAGCAAAAGGAGCTATGGAGTCATTGGAGCTACATTCAGGAGCTTAAGGAAGAATCCAGCAATCATGGAATTGGATTAAAGATTCACTTTGGACCAGATTTGAGAGATTTCACATTCAGTTGTGATTCACCTCGGTTGACTACAGAGTCACCTCGACCGAGGTGATCCAGAGAAGCCGACTCGACCGAAGCGAACACCTGGGACGCGGCAAGAATATTTTATTCTTGGCTGAGATCTTTTATATTTGGAAAGAGGATCTTATATTTTTGGGCTGGATTCCTGGAAGGAAGAAGATAAGTTAGACCATATATTTTACCTATTTTTATGGGAAGAGATCTTTCTAAGATATCTTATCTTTGAAGAGTAATTTTCCTATAAAAAGGGTTGGATTTTCCACAAATCCATATCTCGCATACACCGATTAGGGCTAGAAAGAGCGCTTACGACAGCAACACCTCGCATATACTCCAGTTGGGAGATTTGAAGAACCTTTTTGAAGGTTGAAGGAAGAAAGTCTATAGCTTTTATAGCTTTTTGAAGGGTTTTTGTAAGATCATCTTAGATTTCCTTCTTTGTTGATTGTCTTGTTGAATTTTAATCCAAGGAACGCTTGTTGTTTTGATAATTGATTCAGTTATTAATGCCTTTCTCTTAAGGTTTTCTTGTTCAATTATTCTCTCTCTTCCCATATATTTGATTAATACTTTCATGATGATGAGTGGCTAATCTCTTTGTGTGATTCTAGGGTGATTGGCTGAAGATTGTGGGAAAAACAATGATAGAATAATCTTAATCACAGTAGGAGCCTGAAAGTTTGAGTCTTTACCTTAACCCTAAGTATCTCGCTTAGTCGATGAACATCTCGGCCGGGGTGGAATTTGGCTGACCGAGGTGACTTATCTGATCCAAAACTGAGAGTTAAGTGTTAGAGTTTGCCAAATCCTATTCTTATTATACCTTTCCTAGTTCAATGCAAGCCTAGGATGAGACTTACCCGGTAATTCCTTTGTTTGTTTACCAAAGATCATAAGTATAGGTAATAAAGGTTTATCCTTTATTGGGGTTTGAGTGTGCTTTCATCCCATCTTTGTGAGTTAGCCTGAGACTTACCCAGTAAAGGTTGATTCTATTCCCTTAGGTGGTGTGTTAGTTTGAGGTTATAGTTCTTTATCTTGATTCCTTGAGACTTACCCGGTAATAGGAGTTACGGTTTGGGATTAGTGAGTAGTGAGACTTACCCGGTGATCTATTACACTTTAGTGACACCTTCCCCTTGCAAAAACCTCAGCTTTGTCCGCTTATCTTTAGATCTTGAGTTGGAACCACAACTAGATGCTTTAATCCCTAGAATTGCATGTTTCCTTTATTGACTTATATCATCTTTGATTGTTTTAATTGCTTGTGGTTAGTGATTGCTTAAGCATACCGTAATTGGACTTTGTTTCACTAAGTCCCTGTGATCGACCCCTGGAATTCCTTGCTTTTACTACGATTGACCCGTACACTGCGGGTTCGCATCCTTGTTTTAAGCTTACGTCTAGGGTTATAAATTTAAAGCTTGCACACACCGTTTGGAGCAAACAAGTTTTTGGCGCCGTTGCCGGGGACTTGGTCTAGACCGAGCCGGTTGCGGTACGCTTTTGGGGCACTTTCCCCCGTGTCTATTAACCACTCTACTTGAGTGACTTTCGCAGGTTCTTTTCTTAGGTTTATGCGAGGAACCCGCACTGGGAAGGAAATCGTTCCTTACGATCCCGAACCAGAAAAGACATATAAATGACGCTTGAGAGAAGCAAAGATGGCCAACCAAGACGATCGCGATCTTGAGGCCGAATTGAAGGATGCGTTAGAACAGCTACGCCTTAGCAGGGAAGAACTGAGGCAGGAGAAAGAAGAAACTCGCACCAGGACTGAAGCAATCGAAGCAGATATGACAGCCTTACGAGACCAGTATCTACTTCGACCGAGGGAAGACCCTGTTCCCAATCCTCGACCGATACAGGATCCAGTTCCAGACCCTCGACCGAGGCAGGTCCCAACACCTGTTGCCCCGGCCGATGTACTTCCACCTCGGATGCCAATCCGAGGCGCTCTTTTTGCAGGAATCCCGCAAACCCTAGGGCAAAGGATGGACGCCAATCAACAACTGAGGCGTCCTGGAGTTAACCTAGGAGATCCGGTGGACCATGACTACGAACTTCGACCGCAAGTTCTTTCCATGATTCGCCAATGCCAGTTTGGAGGGCTAGAGAAGGAATCTCCGCATCAACATCTACAAAACTACGAGATCTTGATGGAGACCTTGAGACCCTCAAGAATAGAAAACAACAACTAGAAGCTAAGACATTTTTACTTTTCTTTAAAAGATAGAGCTCTTACTTGGTATCAATCTCTTCCTCCAGGAAAAATCAGCACTTGGGAGGAGATGACTACGGAATTCTTGACTAAATTCATTCCCCCTCTAAGACCGCTGAAATGAGAGGGAAGATTAATGCATTCATCATGAAGGACAAGGAGAGCTTGTCCAAGTCATGGGAGAGGTTTAAAGACATTCTTTTGAATTGCCCACATCATGGGATTCCAAAGATAGAGTTGTTGCAGATATACTTCAAGGGAATGGACGGAAGCACCCAGTTCAACCTCCAACTACTATCCGCCGGTACATTTATGGACATGGCGATTGACGAAGCTTGGGACTTTATAGAGAAGCAAGCTTTGCATATGGAGAAATATTCCCACTAAGGAGCTGAAGGTGGAATTAAAAGAGTTAACTTTCAAGATGCTCCGCCTAACAACAATCAACTCACGTCTTTGAAGAATGACGTGAAGCAATTGAAGGAACTTAATGATCTCCTTTTTGACTACCTCTTTCATTATAGGATTCAATCTCCTTTGATGTTCGATAGAGGGTTTATGATTATCTTCCATCATTATCTTATGCATGCACAAAGAAGGTTTTATGCCAACCAAATCATCAATAGTATAACCAATGGCTTTCCTATGCAATCTTAGTTCATGCAACAACTTAGCAAGTTCATCATCACTTAAGCATGCATTAGCAATCACAGGATATGTAGAGTTTTTACCAAGAAAAGCATACTTCAAATGAGAGGGGAGGGGTTTAAGTTCAAGTGCAGGAGGACCTTTATCGGTTGAAGACGATCCAAATAAGGTTGGATGAGATGAATCCAAAGCAAATGAAAGCTCTCCATGGCTCCTAGAAGCTTGATCATTATCAAGGGCTGGTCCAGGGAAAACCACGGCTGGAACCACGGTTTGCTCAACTTCTACGGCCGTGGTTCTTGCCAAGCTTACTTCCCGGAGTTGTCCAAAGAGTTTGACGGCCGTGGAGCATGAATCTCGACCGTGGAACTTGCAGCTGTTTAACTCCTCTTCGTGGCCTTCAAATCCAACTCTTGGCTCCTCTTCTAATGCTCCCAAGGCCTTGATCTCTTCATTGCAAGCCTCCTCAACACCTTCCTCCAGCATACTTAAGGTAAGAACCTTCTCCAAGGGATCCTTGATCAAGATCGAGCTCACAACTTCTCTAGATTCTTCTTGCTCGACTATGTTGAAGACATCCTCATCAAGGGTTGACCCTTTCATCATTGTGGACAACTTGAACTTGATGTTCTCTTCTCCAATGTTGAAGGAGAGAGTCCCATTCTTGCAATCCACTAGGCATCCGGAGGTGGCTAGGAAAGGTCTTCCTAAGATGATGGGAACCGGATAGTCCACCGGAATATACAAGACGACAAAGTCAATTGGCACATAGAATCCTCCTAGTTGCACCGGGATGTCCTCTAAAATCCCAACCGGATGAGTGATAGAACGGTCCGCCATATAGAGGGTCATCTTGACCGGTTTTGGCTCTCCTAGCCCAACCTTGTTGCAAAGTGCAAGCGGTATGATGCTTACACTCGCTCCAAGATCACAAAGGGCCTCGTACTTCACATCTCCCACTCCAATCAGGACGCAAAAAGAATCCGGATCTCTTAGCTTGGGAGGCATCTCCTCCTTCATTGTTTGGATCAATTCCGAGGATCTCTTGGTCATCCTTATCTCCCCATACTCCTCCAACTTCCTTTTGTTGGAGAGTATCTCTTTCAAAAACTTGTTGTACGCCGGCATTCCTAAAATGGCATCCATGAACGGAATGTTAATATGTAATTTGGACATTAGTTCAAGGAACTTACCAAAGTGATTGTCCAAGCGAGCTCTTGCTCTTGATTGTGAGAATGGTAGTGGTGGCTTGTATGGAGGCGGTGCCACATATGTTGGCTCAACATCCTTGCTCTTGCCTCCATCTTCTTGCAACTTTCTCTCTTCTACCACTACTTGCTTTCCCTTAGCATTGTCCTTGGGCAAAGGATCTTTCATACTCAACCCACTCCTCGTTGTAATGGCCAACACTTGGCCTCTTGGGTTGTCTTCGGTTCTTCCGGGAAGCTTTCCCGGATCTCTATGGGCTTCACCCGCCTTTTGGAACACTTGTGCTTCCAAAACTTTTTTAGCCTTGGAAATTGAAGTCACGGTGCTCTCAAGACCACTCAACCTCCCTAGCAATTGCTCAAACATTATTTCGGTTCTATCCTTGGGAGGTTGAGTAAATCCGGGTGGAGGTTCTTGTGAAGCTCTTGGTGGTGGAGTTGTGCTTGTGGAGGCGGTAGGGCTCAAGGCTCCATCCGGGTTAGAGTAGGAAAACCCGGGATGGTTGTGGTTGGGCCGGTAATTGTTGAATTGCCGGTTGTTGTTGAAATTCCTTGGGCTTTGGTAGTTGTTGTAGTTGCCCCTTCCCATGTAATTCACATCCTCCTCCTTGGAAGACAAGTTGGCTTGTTGAAGCACTTGAGGAGTTGCTTGGTTCTTCAAAGTTGTAGCACACAACTCCCTTAAGGACTTCAACTCGTTGTTGATGGCGTCAAGCTTGAAATTGCTCATGGTGACCTCGCTCACCTCATATGCTCCCGCCTTTCTTCCTTCACTCTTCCTATGGGAGTACTTCTCAATTACTAGGGCTTGCTTCTCCACAAACTCCCAAGCTTCATCTATATGCTTCTCCATGAAAGTCCCACCGGAAAGAGATTGGAGCTTGAATTGGCTATCTTCATCAAGTCCCTTGAAGTAGATCTCCAATAGCTCAATTTTTGGTATGCCATGGTGTGGACAATCTAGGAGAAGGTCTTTGAATCTCTCCCAAGATTTGAACAAACTCTCTCTATCCTTCATCACGAAGGCATTGATCTTCCCTCTTAATTCGGTAGTCTTGGAAGGTGGGAAGAACTTAGTTAAAAATTCGGTTGTCATCTCCTCCCAAGTACCAACTCGCCCTTGTGGAATAGATTGATACCAAGCCAAGGCTTTATCCTTAAGAGAGAAGGAGAAAGCCCTAAGCTTATGGTTGTTGCTCTCCAATCTTGGCGGTCTAAGAGTCTCCATCAAGATCTCATAATTCATCAAGTGTTGATGAGGAGACTCTCCTTCCATCCCTCCAAATTGATTATGCCGGATCATTTGTAGAACTTGAGGGCGGAGCTCATAGTTGTGGGTTGCGGGATCTCCTAAGTTCACACCCGGACGGTGTGCTCTTTGTGCCGGATCCATACGTCTCCCTAGGGTTTGTGGCTCCTCAATAGCAATGGGTACAACCCTAACATTCGCCGCCGGCTGCGGTTGTGGTGGTGGAGGAGGTGGAGGTTGTTGACGATTAAGCTCTCCTTGTACAAGGGCTTGCCTAATCTCATCAATCTCCCTCCTAGTTGCTTCTTGCCTCTCATTGGCAAGTCTCCTTTCTTCCTCCAAGAGCTCATCTCTTAGCCTTATTTGCTCTAAGGCTTCATCCAATTCAGCTTGGAGGTCTCTTCCGGCCATCTCCTTTCCCCTTTTAATGCTCTTGGATCTAGATCTAAGGGTTTTCTCCGGTTCGGGATCGAATGGAGCTAAATCCTTGCCACGAGATCTTCGCATACACCTAAAGAGTAAAAGATGTCCTGAAAAGCAAAAACACACACCAAAGAGAGATCAAAAGCAACAAGAAAGATCTACACTAGAAACAATCACAAAAATAGACTCAATCTAGACCTAGTCCCCGGCAACGGCGCCAAAAACTTGTTCACGCTAAGATAGTGATGCGCAAATGGGTTTTAAATTTATATTCTCGTTATATTTATCCTAACTCCTAGCGAAACCCGCAGTGTACGGGACGTTCGTAGTAGGGATAGTATTCCGAGGTCGAACACAAAGACTAAGGTGAAATTGATTCGATTTGTGATTGAGTTTAGTAAAGACCTAGGTTGAAAGAAAAGAAAGAAATAAAGAAATGAAAATCTCAAATGTTTTTGGTTGGTTTTTGGTGATCAATCAAAGATCACAATTCATGCAAAGTAAACAATCAACTAAACTATGAATCAACACAAATAAACAAGGTAAACAAGAGATATAGATCAAAGAAAGAAAAGACGGATTCTAGGGGTTGGAAGTTCCGGTTATGGCTTAAGACTCAAGCTATCTATTCATTCCTTGGATTAACTATATTGGGGTTAAATGTTTCTAGGTTGGGATCTATCACCGGGTAGGTCTCATGATCCACTAGTCCATTCCCTAGGTCTCATCACCGGGTAAGCCTCTAAGAAACTAAGGGACGGAATTCTACACAAACCGGATTGTTACCTAGAGATCTTAACCTATCCTTACCGGGTAAGTCTTGGAAGGGTTAGTCCTAGGCAACTATCCTAGCACACTTAATCCAATGGCGGCTTATGAAGCTCACCACTACCTAGGGTTTGTTATCTTTGGAAATCTAAGAGTAAGGATTACCGGGTAAGTCTCTCCTAACACTTAGTTGCTAACACTAGGTCACCCTAGGATAGATTTAACTCAACAAACACTTAGGATTTCAACATTTTAGCAATCTAAAACTAGATCCATCGAACCAGGGAAAATCACGGGGTGTTCTACCTAAACCACGGCCGTGGTTTGGCAAGAACTAACTGTGGTTCCTAACAGAGGGTACGTTCATGCACACAAGTCATCCAAAGGTAAACCTAAGTCCATCCTATCATAGCCCTAGCCATAACCATCCTTTCCTCACCCTAGAACCACATCTATTTAGCCTACAACATTCATAGTAGAAATCGAAACAATCAAACATGAAATCATGGCATCCATTTGCAAGACAATAGAGAGAAAGAGATGAATAAGTGAAGTAAACAAAACCAAACTGAAAATGAGATTAGAATGACTCACAACCCTTCCAAAAGAAGGTTCAAATGGTTCATACAACTCTAGAATTAGAATCCGAAATTCTTCACTACAAAAATTATCAAGGTGTGGTAATGGTGTGTGTTCCTCTTCTCCTCTTCAATGGAGCTCTTCTTCTTCCTTTTTGACACTTTCCTTCCTAGAAAGACTTCTTGTTGAGAGAATATTTTTGTTAGAGGATAATGGATAATGGAGAGCTGCTCCAAGATGCCTCTCACATCCAATGCAGGACCACTTTTATAACAAATTTGCATGAGCTGGCCATGAGAGTCGTGGCACAGCTGTCACAAGAATCTGGCAAAATCCACGGGTAGAACCACGGTCGTGGTCTTGGTCTAGACCGTGTGTTGCTCCAGAAGCTTCTCCTATGCTCGTTAAGCTATGGTTTGGTGAATGGCTTGTGTTGGCAAGGTTCCATGAGTCCTTCTTAGCCCTTAGTTTGCATCCTAATGAGTCCGAGGATGTGTCATCTTGACGAACGATCCTCAACGTATCGTTTTAGCTCCTAAATCTCCCAAAATACCTACAAAGCAACGCACAAGTCCGTGTAGACGTCTATCTCGACAAAGTACGTGAATTGAATGCAAACGTCGTGAACTAGTGCTAAACCATGCATGAATGAGTGAGAAATCTACCTAAATGATTGCCTAAAACTAAGTCATAAATCGTGTTATCAAAATACCCCATACTTAAGGTTTGCTCATCCCCGAGCAAATTCCCAACTATAGACTAAGAGACAACATGATTTATGTATGTAGAAAAATGGCAAAATCTTTTTGGGTTTGTGCTTCTACTATTGGATCACCTTCATAGTCATGTTTCATGGCAATGGACAAGCAATTATGTATCAAATAAATGAAGGCATGGAAAGACAATTGTACTTAACTCAAAAGCATACATGAGATGTAAAGATGAAGAGGTCAAGAAGATCAAGAGTACTTCCAATCTAGATTACTAAGTCTTACAAACATACAAATAGGTCATAAGGTCTTATGAACTAAAAGGCCAAGAAACGTTGTGATTAGGTGGGGAATTTTCTAGGTTATGTGATGCTAATCCGGGAATGGAACTAACTCCACATCCTTGTCCTCGATCAACTTCCCTCAAGTGTATATTTTTCCCTATCTTTCTTTCTTTTCTTTTTCTTTGACTTATTTTTGAGACAATGGCATTGGTGTACAATAGCCGAAACCTCGGTGATTAGCCATCCTCGGGCTTTTTCTATTTTTCGAGGTGCATCCACACCGGGCACACATACCAAAGCTCGTTAGGGCTATTGGTTTATTTGACTTTGGCAAGGCACCAACACCCGATTATGTGAAGTGTACCGAGTTACTTGTCATTTAAACCAACGCCCCCAAACCTATATTTTTGGCTACACTTTCACAATAATTTCAGCAATTTCATTCATGACATTCCTTTCATCAACAACTTCACCTCACACTTGCTTTCTACGCACATCAACACACTAACATGCTCCTATTCCCGGATGGGTCAAAAGAGGTCAAATTTATATCAATTGAGGTGCTCAAGCAATCATGATCAAGATGAGAAGTAGAGAAAGGTGAAATGCCTCATTCATTCCTAGATGGTATGCAAGAACTATCATGTAATTTCGACTTTCAATACCCAATCCATTCTAGGCAACATCATGATCACAAGTCATTTATAGAATTCAAGAGAAGTAGTTCAAGTCCACATATGCATTTATCAATTCAACACATAAGGCCATCCATAGCCAATTCACAAGACAAGATTCATCATTAGGATCATATCCAAGCCTAGAAAGCACAAAAATTTTTAAATTTTCTGGATTTTTATGGGATTTTCGAAATATGTATCCACAATGCAAGACATGTGCAAATATTAAACTATCCTAGATGCTCATCATGCAAAAGATCATGCAAACCCCACCCCATACTTAGAAACACATTGTCCCCAATGTGGTATTCAAGCAAAGAGAGTGAAAGAAGGTTCTCACAATGTAAAATGGTTTGCTTCGGTATTGGGATTTCTCAAGTGAATTGATGGTGGATGATCCTATCAACAATGGTAGAGAGCTCTAGGCATTCATCAAAACTTCGGGACCCGCGCTAGGCACCGCTAGCCGTCCAAGTTCCGCGTCCACTCCATCCATAGTTGATGAGGGGTTCATCATCATTCATATGCCAAGTAAAGCTTCCAATGCCACTCAATGGTTCATACAAAACACACCAAACACACAAAGCACACAAAAATAGAAAAATCTAAGCAAAAACGAAAAATGAAAAAGGAAAAACGTTACCAATGGGTTGTCTCCCACCAAGCGCTTCTTTAAGGTCATTAGCTTGACCAAAACTCGGGATGTCTCACTCTAGGTGAAGTGGAGCAATCATGTCCACCGGAGCTCCCGGGATATACTTCTTCAACCGGTGCCCATTCACCTTAAAGTTCCCACAATGTTCCCCACCTATCTCAATAGCTCCATGGGAATAGATCTTTTTCACCACATATGGCCCGGTCCATCTTGATTTGAGCTTTCCGGGAAAAAGCCACAGCCTTGAGTTGAAGAGAAGGACAAGGTCGCCTTCACTCAACTCCTTCGGGATGAGGCACTTGTCATGCCATCTTTTGGTTCTCTCCTTGTAGATCCGGGCATTCTCATAAGCTTCCAACCGGATCTCCTCAAGGGCGTTTATATCAAGCAACCTCTTCTCTCCCGCCTCTTTGAGGTCAAAATTTAGCCACTTAATGGCCCAATAAGCTCTATGCTCCATTTCCACCGGAAGATGGCAAGACTTGCCATAGACTAACTTGTAAGGAGTGGTTCCAATTGGTGTCTTGAAGGCGGTCCTATATGCCCACAATGCGTCATTGAGCTTCATAGCCCAATCCTTTCTAGCTCTAGACACCGTCTTCTCAAGGATGGCCTTGATCTCCCGGTTGGAGATCTCCACTTGACCACTAGTTTAGGGATGGTAAGGTGTTGCCACCTTATGAGTCACCCCATACTTGGCCAAAAGCGCCCCAAAGTTCCTATTGGTGAAGTGCTTTCCTCCATCACTTATGATCACCCTTGGTGTTCCAAACCTAGGGAAGATCACCCGGTTGAAGAACCGCACTACAACCTTGGCGTCATTTGTAGGAGAGGCGATTGCCTCCACCCATCTTGAAACGTAGTCAACCGCCAATAGGATGTAGAGATTTCCACATGAGGAAGGGAATGGTCCCATGAAATCCACACCCCACACATCAAATATTTCGACTTCTTGGATGTTGTTCAAGGGCATTTAATTCCTCCTTGAGATGTTGCCCGTCCTTTGGCAAGCATCACATGCCGCTACAAAACCTTGCACATCTCTAAACAAGTTAGGCCAATAAAAACCGGATTGCAATACCTTTGCATACGTCTTGTGTGAGCTAGCATGGCCTCCACATGGTAAGGAGTGACAATGCCGGATCACACTCTCCACTTCATCTTCCGGTATGCATCTTCTAAACATCCCATCCGGCCCTCTCTTGAATAGAAGTGGTTCACTCCAATAGTAGTGCCTCACATCGTTGAAGAACTTCTTTCTTTGTGCATATGTCAATCCGGGAGGCACTTCCTCACATACTAAGTAGTTCACGATGTCGGCATACCATGGCTCACTTCCTCTAGACACTTGGAACAAGCATTCCTCCATCATTTGCAATTGTTCGTCCCGGAATGAGTCATCTATCGGGATGTCATCTCTTTCAAGTTCCAATGGTGGGAGTCTACTAAGGTGATCAGCCACGGAGTTCTCGGATCCCTTCTTGTCTCGGATTTCCAAATCAAACTCTTGAAGAAGAAGGATCCACCGAATCAACCTTGGTTTGGCATCCTTCTTTGTAAGTAGATAACGGATCGCAGCATGATCCGTATAAACTACGACCTTCGCCCCAACAAGGTATGAGCGGAACTTCTCAAATGCATACACAACCGCTAGCAACTCCTTCTCGGTGGTAGCATAATTGAGTTGGGCATCATCTAGCGTCTTGCTAGCATAATAAATGGCATGAGTGCGCCCTTCTTTCCTTTGCCCCAAAACAGCCCCAACGGCTACATCGCTTGCATCACACATGATCTTAAATGGTAGACTCCAATCCGGAGGTTGCATGATAGGTGCGGAGATCAGAGCGTTCTTCAACCTACAAAAAGCCTCAAGACAATCTTTGGAAAAGACAAAATCAACATCTTTCATTAGTAGGTTAGTGAGGGGCTTAGAAATTTTAGAGAAATCTTGAATAAACCTCCGGTAGAAACCGGCATGCCCTAAGAAACTCCTTACCCCTTTCACCGAGGTAGGTGGTGGCAACTTCTCTATTGTTTCGATCTTGGCCCTATCAACCTCAATGCCACGGTTAGACACCAAGTGTCCTAACACAATGCCTTCACTTACCATGAAGTGGCATTTTTCCCAATTCAAGACAAGATTTGTCTCCTCACATCTTTGCAATACTAATGATAAGTTAGCCAATCAATTATCAAAGGAAGAACCATAAACAGAGAAATCATCCATGAACACTTCCATGATATTTTCTATGTATTCCGAAAAGATAGCCATCATACACCTTTGGAAGGTGGCGGGTGCATTACACAACCCAAATGGCATTCTCCTATATGAAAAAGTACCCCATGGACATGTAAAGGTGGTTTTCTCTTGGTCATCGGGGTGGATAGGGATTTGGAAGAATCCACTATAGCCATCTAGGTAGCAAAAATGAGAATGTTGAGCTAACCTCTCTAGCATTTGGTCAATGAAGGGGAGAGGGAAGTGATCTTTCCTTGAGGCCATGTTCAACTTCCTATAATCGATGCACATTCTCCACCCCGTAACCGTCCTAGTCGGGATTAGTTCATTGTTCTCATTGGTCACTACGGTCATCCCACCCTTCTTAGGTACTACATGAACGGGACTAACCCACTTACTATCCGAGATAGGGTAGATAATCCCCGCATCTAGCAACTTAATGATCTCCTTTTTGACTACCTCTTTCATTATAGGATTCAATCTCCTTTGATGTTCGATAGAGGGTTTATGATTATCTTCCATCATTATCTTATGCATGCACAAAGAAGGTTTTATACCAACCAAATCATCAATAGTATAACCAATGGCTTTCCTATGCAATCTTAGTTCATGCAACAACTTAGCAAGTTCATCATCACTTAAGCATGCATTAGCAATCACAGGATATGTAGAGTTTTTACCAAGAAAAGCATACTTCAAATGAGAGGGGAGGGGTTTAAGTTCAAGTGAAGGAGGACCTTTATCGGTTGAAGACGATCCAAATAAGGTTAGATGAGATGAATCCAAAGCAAATGAAAGCTCTCCATGGCTCCTAGAAGCTTGATCATTATCAAGGGCTGGTCCAGGGAAAACCACGGCTGGAACCACGGTTTTCTCAACTTCTATGGCCGTGGTTCTTGCCAAGCTTGCTTCCCGGAGTTGTCCAGAGAGTTTGACGGCCGTGGAGCATGAATCTCGACCGTGGAACTTGCAGCTGTTCAACTCCTCTTCGTGGCCTTCAAATCCAACTCTTGGCTACTCTTCTAATGCTCCCAAGGCCTTGATCTCTTCATTGCAAGCCTCCTCAACACCTTCCTCCATCATACTTAAGGTAAGAACCTTCTCCAAGGGATCCTTGATCAAGATCGAGCTCACAACTTCTCTAGATTCTTCTTGCTCGACTATGTTGAAGACATCCTCATCAAGGGTTGGCCCTTTCATCATTGTGGACAACTTGAACTTGATGTTCTCTTCTCCAATGTTGAAGGAGAGAGTCCCATTCTTGCAATCCACTAGGCATCCGGAGGTGGCTAGGAAAGGTCTTCCTAAGATGATGGGAACCGGATAGTCCACCGGAATATACAAGACGACAAAGTCAATTGGCACATAGAATCCTCCTAGTTGCATCGGGATGTCCTCTAAAATCCCAACCGGATGAGTGATAGAACGGTCCGCCATATAGAGGGTCATCTTGACCGGTTTTGGCTCTCCTAGCCCAACCTTGTTGCAAAGTGCAAGCGGTATGATGCTTACACTCGCTCCAAGATCACAAAGGGCCTCGTACTTCACATCTCCCACTCCAATCGGGACGCAAAAAGAACCCGGATCTCTTAGCTTGGGAGGCATCTCCTCCTTCATTGTTTAGATCAATTCTGAGGATCTCTTGGTCATCCTTATCTCCCCATACTCCTCCAACTTCCTTTTGTTGGAGAGTATCTCTTTCAAAAACTTGTTGTACGCCGGCATTCCTAAAATGGCATCCATGAACGGAATGTTAATATGTAATTTGGACATTAGTTCAAGGAACTTACCAAAGTAATTGTCCAAGCGAGCTCTTGCTCTTGATTGTGGGAACGGTAGTGGTGGCTTGTATGGAGGCGGTGCCACATATGTTGGCTCAACATCCTTGCTCTTGCCTCCATCTTCTTGCAACTTTCTCTCTTCTACCACTACTTGCTTTCCCTTAGCATTGTCCTTGGGCAAAGGATCTTTCATACTCAACCCACTCCTCGTTGGAATGGCCAACACTTGGCCTCTTGGGTTGTCTTCGGTTCTTCCGGGAAGCTTTCCCGGATCTCTATGGGCTTCACCCGCCTTTTGGAACACTTGTGCTTCCAAAACTTTTTTAGCCTTGGAAATTGAAGTCACGGTGCTCTCAAGACCACTCAACCTCCCTAGCAATTGCTCAAACATTATTTCGGTTCTATCCTTGGGAGGTTGAGTAAATCCGGATGGAGGTTCTTGTGAAGCTCTTGGTGGTGGAGTTGTGCTTGTGGAGGCGGTAGGGTTCAAGGCTCCATCCGGGTTAGAGTAGGAAAACCCGGGATGGTTGTGGTTGGGCCGGTAATTGTTGAATTGCCGGTTGTTGTTGAAATTCCTTGGGCTTTGGTAGTTGTTGTAGTTGCCCCTTCCCATGTAATTCACATCCTCCTCCTTGGAAGACAAGTTGGCTTGTGGAAGCACTTGAGGAGTTGCTTGGTTCTTCAAAGTTGTAGCACACAACTCCCTTAAGGACTTCAACTCGTTGTTGATGGCGTCAAGCTTGAAATTGCTCATGGTGACCTCGCTCACCTCATATGCTCCCGCCTTTCTTCCTTCACTCTTCCTATGGGAGTACTTCTCAATTACTAGGGCTTGCTTCTCCACAAACTCCCAAGCTTCATCTATATGCTTCTCCATGAAAGTCCCACCGGAAAGAGATTGGAGCTTGAATTGGCTATCTTCATCAAGTCCCTTGAAGTAGATCTCCAATAGCTCAATTTTTGGTATGCCATGGTGTGGACAATCTAGGAGAAGGTCTTTGAATCTCTCCCAAGATTTGAACAAACTCTCTCTATCCTTCATCACGAAGGCATTGATCTTCCCTCTTAATTCGGTAGTCTTGGAAGGTGGGAAGAACTTAGTTAAAAATTCGGTTGTCATCTCCTCCCAAGTACCAACTCGCCCTTGTGGAATAGATTGATACCAAGCCAAGGCTTTATCCTTAAGAGAGAAGGAGAAAGCCCTAAGCTTATGGTTGTTGCTCTCCAATCTTGGCGGTCTAAGAGTCTCCATCAAGATCTCATAATTCATCAAGTGTTGATGAGGAGACTCTCCTTCCATCCCTCCAAATTGATTATGCCGGATCATTTGTAGAACTTGAGGGCGGAGCTCATAGTTGTGGGTTGCGGGATCTCCTAAGTTCACACCCGGACGGTGTGCTCTTTGTGCCGGATCCATACGTCTCCCTAGGGTTTGTGGCTCCTCAATAGCAATGGGTACAACCCTAACATTCGCCGCCGGCTGCGGTTGTGGTGGTGGAGGAGGTGGAGGTTGTTGACGATTAAGCTCTCCTTGTACAAGGGCTTGCCTAATCTCATCAATCTCCCTCCTAGTTGCTTCTTGCCTCTCATTGGCAAGTCTCCTTTCTTCCTCCAAGAGCTCATCTCTTAGCCTTATTTGCTCTAAGGCTTCATCCAATTCAGCTTGGAGGTCTCTTCCGGCCATCTCCTTTCCCCTTTAATGCTCTTGGATCTAGATCTAAGGGTTTTCTCCGGTTCGGGATCGAATGGAGCTAAATCCTTGCCACGAGATCTTCGCATACACCTTAAGAGTAAAAGATGTCCTGAAAAGCAAAAACACACACCAAAGAGAGATCAAAAGCAACAAGAAAGATCTACACTAGAAACAATCACAAAAATAGACTCAATCTAGACCTAGTCCCCGGCAATGGCGCCAAAAACTTGTTCACACTAAGATAGTGATGCGCAAATGGGTTTTAAATTTATATTCTCGTTATATTTATCCTAACTCCTAGCGAAACCCGCAGTGTACGGGACGTTCGTAGTAGGGATAGTATTCCGAGGTCGAACACAAAGACTAAGGTGAAATTGATTCGATTTGTGATTGAGTTTAGTAAAGACCTAGGTTGAAAGAAAAGAAAGAAATAAAGAAATGAAAATCTCAAATGTTTTTGGTTGGTTTTTGGTGATCAATCAAAGATCACAATTCATGCAAAGTAAACAATCAACTAAACTATGAATCAACACAAATAAACAAGGTAAACAAGAGATATAGATCAAAGAAAGAAAAGACGGATTCTAGGGGTTGGAAGTTCCGGTTATGGCTTAAGACTCAAGCTATCTATTCATTCCTTGGATTAACTATGTTGGGGTTAAATGTTTCTAGGTTGGGATCTATCACCGGGTAGGTCTCATGATCCACTAGTCCATTCCCTAGGTCTCATCACCGGGTAAGCCTCTAAGAAACTAAGGGACGGAATTCTACACAAACCGGATTGTTACCTAGAGATCTTAACCTATCCTTACCGGGTAAGTCTTGGAAGGGTTAGTCCTAGGCAACTATCCTAGCACACTTAATTCAATGGCGGCTTATGAAGCTCACCACTACCTAGGGTTTGTTATCTTTGGAAATCTAAGAGTAAGGATTACCGGGTAAGTCTCTCCTAACACTTAGTTGCTAACACTAGGTCACCCTAGGATAGATTTAACTCAACAAACACTTAGGATTTCAACATTTTAGCAATCTAAAACTAGATCCATCGAACCAGGGAAAATCACGGGGTGTTCTACCTAAACCACGGCCGTGGTTTGGCAAGAACTAAATGTGGTTCCTAACAGAGGGTACATTCATGCACACAAGTCATCCAAAGGTAAACCTAAGTCCATCCTATCATAGCCCTAGCCATAACCATCCTTTCCTCACCCTAGAACCACATCTATTTAGCCTATAACATTCATAGTAGAAATCGAAACAATCAAACATGAAATCATGGCATCCATTTGCAAGACAATAGAGAGAAAGAGATGAATAAGTGAAGTAAACAAAACCAAACTGAAAATGAGATTAGAATGACTCACAACCCTTCCAAAAGAAGGTTCAAATGGTTCATACAACTCTAGAATTAGAATCCGAAATTCTTCACTACAAAAATTATCAAGGTGTGGTAATGGTGTGTGTTCCTCTTCTCCTCTTCAATGGAGCTCTTCTTCTTCCTTTTTGACACTTTCCTTCCTAGAAAGACTTCTTGTTGAGAGAATATTTTTGTTAGAGGATAATGGATAATGGAGAGCTGCTCCAAGATGCCTCTCACATCCAATGCAGGACCACTTTTATAACAAATTTTGCATGAGCTGGCCATGAGAGTCGTGGCACAGCTGTCACAAGAATCTGGCAAAATCCACGGGTAGAACCACGGTCGTGGTCTTGGTCTAGACCGTGTGTTGCTCCAGAAGCTTCTCCTATGCTCGTTAAGCTATGGTTTGGTGAATGGCTTGTGTTGGCAAGGTTCCATGAGTCCTTCTTAGCCCTTAGTTTGCATCCTAATGAGTCCGAGGATGTGTCATCTTGACGAACGATCCTCAACGTATCGTTTTAGCTCCTAAATCTCCCAAAATACCTACAAAGCAACGCACAAGTCCGTGTAGACGTCTATCTCGACAAAGTACGTGAATTGAATGCAAACGTCGTGAACTAGTGCTAAACCATGCATGAATGAGTGAGAAATCTACCTAAATGATTGCCTAAAACTAAATCATAAATCGTGTTATCAGTCACCCCAGTTCTCGGTATATGATCCACACTACCGGCAGACTGCTTGGATTCCATTTTTGGAGGATGCTAGAGAGGCAGCAGCTGCACCAGC
This sequence comes from Fagopyrum homotropicum, assembly GCA_033239125.1. NCBI lineage: Eukaryota > Viridiplantae > Streptophyta > Magnoliopsida > Caryophyllales > Polygonaceae > Fagopyrum > Fagopyrum homotropicum. The sequence continues at coordinate 12,876,847 of BSWB01000007.1, forward strand.
TGAGGAGGATGAGGTTGAGGAGGCTGTTGATGATGATGATGATGATGATGATGATGATAGGGATGGTGGAGTTCCTATGGATACGGGGACTGATACTGCTGGAACGAGTGCGCCAGTAATTGATTTGGATGATGACGAGACTGAGGCCGAGCCGGCTGCATCACCAGTACGCCCTGCTAGGCGTAGGGTACGCCGATAGAGAGATCCAGATGCTCACCGTCGGATTGATGATCTGACGGATCAGATGATCGATTCTTATGCTGCCCTATCGCTGGATATCCGTGAGATGCAGGAGAGACAACATTACCAGCACGTGATGGCTGAGATTCAGTTTCAGCATATCATGGGCTATCCTTTCGACCCGTCTCAGTATCCGTACGTGCCACCACCACCACCACCGGATCGGGATTATTGAGAGCTTGCAGGATTTTCTTTCTTTATTTATTATGCAGCTCAGCTATGTCCGGTGAGTACTTTATTTTCTTTAGACTTATTTTGATCCACTGGGACAGTGTGTCCCAAGTATGGGGTGTTTATGTATTATTCGACTCTTATGGATGTATGACTCGACTTTATCGGATATTTATGCTTTACTTAGCTCTATGTGCTTATTTGAGATTACATGCATGCATACAGGTTATTTGATTGAGAAAAACGTCAAAAACTGGTTTAGAAAAAAAAATTTGACCTCGACCGGGATGGTTCTGGCCAAACGAGGTACTTCACCTCGGTTGACTTAGAACACCTCGACCGAGGTGGTTTAACTGAGAGTTTTCGAAACGTTTTGTGCTTCTTATCTGGATATGATCTCAGTGAAGATCTTGTTTGCTGACTGGTTTTTAAATCTTTATATGTTTGAAAGGTTTTATGATATGTTTAAGTTGCTAAAAGCTTTGTTTGAAATTTTGGCATGTTTAATACTTTGTTTTTATCCAAATTATGTTGAATTTGAAGGTTGACACCACGTTATGAGTTCTCTCACTTTCTTCTTGGAAAGACCAAGGCAATTCATTCTTCTCTCTTCTTCTTCTTGATCATGCTTAGCTCCTCATATACAGATTTGCCTCCCTTTACCTATCCGGGAATTTGGAAGCAAGCAAAGTGGTGAAAACAAGTGAAGTAAAAGAAGTTGGCTGTAAGTGAAAGTGTTAGAAAGCAATAAATAGGTTTGGGGAAGTCAATCATGATGATGAGTAACTCGGCACCATTCACATAGCCGGGTGTTTGTGTCTTACCAAAATCGGATTGAGCGATATTCCTAACGGGTCATGGTATGTGCATCAAGGGTTTGATGCATCTCAAGAAATTGATAATTGCTGATTTCCTAGGCTTCGGTTATTGTGCACCTCTGTCCATGCATCCCAAAAAGTAAAGTAAAAAGAAAAAAAAGTGTGAAATAAGCAAAGCTTATTGGTGGAAGATGTTGAATTTCAAGTAAAGTGAAGAAAGATCCTATTCCCGGATTCTAGCACCACATTACCTTATATACATCCCTACCCTACACGTTTCTTGACCTTTCTTTTGGAAAGCCCTTAAGACCTCGAGCTTGTTGATTGACTTAGTGGTTTAAACTGGATTATGCATGATTAATTTCGATAATTATGATTTATTATGCATTCTATGATTTTATACAAAGATGAACATTTCTTATATTCATGAAATGTTTTGACCATATTTTGATTTTAAAATTCCATGAAGTATTCTCTTAGAGTGATCTATGATTGTAGCACACCATTAAAATGTTTTTGAAAGACTTTTTCATTGATCTTTATGACTTATAATCCATTCTATCTTGTATTTTATATGCGGAACTTGCTTGGGGACAAGCAAGGGCTAAGTATGGGGTATTTTGATAGCATGAATTATTGTCTATATTTTGGGTCCTGTTTAGACGTTTTATCTTCAATAATCTGCATGTTTGTATATATATTATGTGATTATATTGTCGTTTCATCTACCTTTGCAGGAATCGAGGTCTACACCTAGTTTTGTTGTAATCGTAGGTAAAATGGCACGTTTTGCATAAAAAAGGAGCAAAAGGAGCTATGAAGTCATTGGAGCTACATTCAGGAGCTTAAGGAAGAATCCAAGAATCATGGAATTGGATTAAAGATTCACTTTGGACCAGATTTGAGAGATTTCACATTCAGTTGTGATTCACCTCGGTTGACTACAGAGTCACCTCGACCGAGGTGATCCAGAGAAGCCGACTCGACCGAGGCGAACACCTGGGACGCGGCAAGAATATTTTATTCTTGGCTGAGATCTTTTATCTTTGGAAAGAGGATCTTATATTTTTGGGCTGGATTCCTGGAAGGAAGAAGATAAGTTAGACCATATATTTTACCTATTTTTATGGGAAGAGATCTTTCTAAAATATCTTATCTTTGGAGAGTAATTTTCCTATAAAAAGGGTTGGATTTTCCACAAATCCATATCTCGCATACACCGATTAGGGCTGGAAAGAGCGCTTACGGCAGCAACACCTCACATATACTCCAGTTAGGAGATTTGAAGAACCTTTTTGAAGGTTGAATGAAGAAAGTCTATAGCTTTTATAACTTTTTGAAGGGTTTTTGTAAGATCATCTTAGATTCCCTTCTTTGTTGATTGTCTTGTTGGATTTTAATCCAAGGAACGCTTGTTGTTTTGATAATTGATTCAGTTATTGAAGCCTTTCTCTTAAGGTTTTCTTGTTCAATTATTCTCTCTCTTCCCATATATTTGATTAATACTTTCATGATGATGAGTGGCTAATCTCTTTGTGTGATTCTAGGGTAATTGGCTGAAGATTGTGGGAAAAACAATGATAGAATCACTACAAAAAATAATTAGTTTTGCGACGGAGGTTTGCGTCGGCAAGGATTTCCCGACGCGAATGAATGTGTAAATTACAAATTGAAAAGGTGAGAGCATCGCGTGCGACAGTCCCGCAAATCCCTATGCCCCTTTGTCTTTCACTTCACAAAAGCACACTTTCTTCCCCCTTCTCTCTCCCAAGCCTGGACTGAGATTCTAGCTTCACTCCTTCAATGGCGTCTACCAACGAACGCTCCACTCCTCCTCCCGTAATATGCAAAATCGGCCCTTACACTGTCTTTCTCACCCCTCCTCCTTCCTCCCCGAAACCCCCTCCTTCCCCGCCGCAGCCGCCTCTCCCGAAACCCCTAAGAAGATCTTAGTTCAGCCCCAGCCTGAGCCTCTAGTGCCTCGTCCTGTTTTATTGCAGCGGCTGGGTTGCGCTACAGAACTCTTGAAAACAAAGCAGCCATAGTGAACGAGGTGGAGAAGAACGTCTGGCCTGCAATCATAACGGGTAAGGTTAGACCTGTTTTTTACAAAGAGTTCCCGTTGTCTGAGGCAGCAGAAGCCCACCAGCTCTTGGAAAGCAGCAAACACATTGGCAAGATTCTTCTTCTTTCTTGAAGTGTATACAAATGTGTAAAGCTAGAAGTAAAAAAATCCAGTTTCTCAAATCCTCCTGTGTTAGCTTTGTCATTTCCTTTCTTTACACTAGAACAATGCATGACTACATGTACCAACTCATGGAACTTGTTTTCTTAACTTCATTGTGGAAAGTTAGAGTTGAAAAAACTATTGTGTATTGTGTAATGCTTGGAATTGGATTTGCAGCAAATCCTCCCGAAAGAATTTGATTACTTGATCGGAGGCTTTTCAGTTAACAGAAGCTAACACTCAATAAGGTGTAACATTTCAATTTGTCATTATTATTTTTTTGCGACGGAATTTGCGACGGCGCTTGCCGTCGCAAACATTTGAAAAATTACACTCCATCGCTTTTTACGACGACATAAACAGTCGTGAAACTTAAATTTGGCGCCGACGGACCCATTTTTTTGCGACGTTTGGTGCCGTCGCAAGCTAATTTGTGACGGTAAATGACCGTCGCAAAAGATTTTTGCGTCGGACATCTTCGCGTCAGCGTCTTTGCCGACGCAACGCCGTCGCAAATTGGTGATCGCCGTCGCAAAACAGTTTTTTGCCGTCGCAAACATCCGTCGCAAAAGTATATTTTTTTTGTAGTGAATAATCTTAATCACAGTAGGACCCTGAAAGTTTGAGTCTTTACCTTAACCCTAAGCATCTCGCTCAGTCGATGAACATCTCGGCCGGGGTGAAATTTGGCTGACCGAGGTGACTTAATTGATCCGAAACTGAGAGTTAAGTGTTAGAGTTTGCCAAATCCTATTCTTATTATACCTTTCCTGGTTCAATGCAAGCCTAGGATGAGACTTACCCGGTAATTTCTTTGTTTGTTTACCAAAGATCATAAGTATAGGTAATAAAGGTTTATCCTTTATTGGGGTTTGAGTGTGCTTTCATCCCATCTTTGTGAGTTAGCCTGAGACTTACCCGGTAAAGGTTGATTCTATTCCCTTAGGTGGTGTGTTAGTTTGAGGTTATAGTTCTTTATCTTGATTCCTTGAGACTTACCCGGTAATAGGAGTTACGGTTTGGGATTAGTGAGTAGTGAGACTTACCCGGTGATCTATTCCACTTTAGTGACACCTTCCCCTTGCAAAAACCTCAGCTTTGTCCGCTTATCTTTAGATCTTGAGTTGGAACCACAACTAGATGCTTTAATCCCTAGAATTGCATATTCTCTTAATTGACTTTTTGTCATCTTTGATTGTTTTAATTGCTTTTGTGGTTAGTAATTACAAAGCTTACCTATTCCGACTTTGTTTCACTAAGTCCCTGTGATCGACCCCTGAAATTCCTTGCTTTTTACTACGATTGACCCGTACACTACGGGTTCGCATCCTTGTTTTAAGCTTACATCTAGGGTTATAAATTTAAAGCTTGCACACACCGTTTGGAGCGAACACATATCTTGAACTAGAAACCTGAACAAGTTCAATCATTAAGCATTTAGCAAATACATGAAAATATTGCAGATATATAAGAATATAATTCTTATGTATTGTATACAAAATGACTTCCTTTATTGATATAACAATATGACATATATATACAATATTGTCCATAACGGTAACGTTAAACAAGGAAAACGTAATAAAATAAGGAAAACGTAATAAAACAGTAAACCCTAGAAGGTAAGCTAATATATACACATAATATATATTTTATATTAACATTCCCCCTCAAGTTGGAGCATGTATGTCACAAATGCCCAACTTGCTTAAAAACTGTTGAAATAAATGTTGGCCAAGAGCTTTGGTGAAGATATCCGCAATTTGATCATTGGAACGAATGTAAAGTGTTTTGATAGTTTTCCTCTGAACTTCATCCCGAACGACATGACAGTCAACCTCGATGTGCTTGGTACGTTCATGAAAGACGGGATTGGAGGCTATGTGAAGAGCAGCTTAATCGTCGCACCATATGTTGATAGGTTGGTTATGTACAACACCCAAGGAAGATAGGAGAGATTTGATCCATTTGATTTCGCAAGTTGTGGTTGCCATAGCCCGATATTCGGCCTCCGCGGATGATCTTGAAACTGTGTTTTGCTTCTTAGTTTTCCAAGAGATGGGGCACTTGTCAAGAAAGATAACAAAACCCGTTATAGACCGACGAGTTAAAGGACATGATGCATAGTCCGAGTCACAATATGCATTAATATGAAAAGTGCTTGTATTGGATAAAAGGTTACCCTGACCTGGATTATTTTTCAAGAACCGTAAGAGTCGTAATCTTGCAGCCCAATGTTGTACTGTAGGATTCTGGAGAAACTGAGAGAGAATATGGACCGAGTAGGTAATGTCCGGCCGAGTTATAATAAGATAGACCAGTCGACCAACTAGTCTTCGATATTTGTCTGGATCAGAAAACTCAGTTGATTCATGCTTCGCCAAACTGTGACCCGGCTCGATTGGGAAGTGAACCGGTCTTGAGCCCAGAGTTCTTATTTCAGAAAGTATATCTAGCACATATTTTTTCTGAGCAAGGACCAAACCGTGAGGAGTATGGGTAACTTCAATTCCTAAGAAGAAATGTAGTTTACCTAGATCTTTCATATGAAAGCATGATTTAAGATAGTCTTTGAAACGAGAAATTGCATTAGGATCATTACCCGTAATAATTAAATCGTCAACATAGATTAATATGTGGATACTGATATGTTCGCTCCAAACGGTGTGTGCAAGCTTTAAATTTATAACCCTAGACGTAAGCTTAAAACAAGGATGCGAACCCGCAGTGTACGGGTCAATCGTAGTAAAAGCAAGGAATTCCAGGGGTCGATCACAGGGACTTAGTGAAACAAAGTCCAATTAAAACAATCAAAGATGATATAAGTCAATAAAGGAAACATGCAATTCTAGGGATTAAAGCATCTAGTTGTGGTTCCAACTCAAGATCTAAAGATAAGCGGACAAAGCTGAGGTTTTTGCATAGGGAAGGTGTTACTAAAGTGGAATAGATCACCGGGTAAGTCTCACTACTCACTAATCCTAAACCGTAACTCCTATTACCGGGTAAGTCTCAAGGAATCAAGATAAAGAATTATAACCTCAAACTAACACACCATCTAAGGGAATAGAATCAACCTTTACCGGGTAAGTCTCAAGCTAACTCACAAAGATGGGATGAAAGCACACTCAAACCCCAATAAAGGATAAACCTTTATTACCTACACTTATGATCTTTGGTAAACAAACAAAGGAATCACCGGGTAAGTCTCATCCTAGGCTTGCATTGAACCAGGAAAGGTGTAATAAGAATAGGATTTGGCAAACTCTAACACTTAACTCTCAGTTTAGGATCAGATAAGTCACCTCGGTCAAAAGAATTCCACCCCGGCCGAGATGTTTATCGACTGAACGAGATGCTTAGGGTTAAGGTTAAAGACTCGAACTTTCAGGGTCCTACTGGAATCTAAGATTATTCTATCATTGTTTTTGCCACAACCTTCAGTCAATCACCCTAGAATCACACAAAGAGATTAGCCACTCATCATCATGAAAGTATTAATCAAATATATGGGAAGAAGGTGAATATTTGAACAAGAGAAATTTGATGAAAAGACTTCAATAACTGAATCAAATATCACAACAAAGCGTTCCTTGGATAGAAATCCAACAAGAATGACAATAAGGAAGAGAATCTAAGGTGATCTTACAAGAAAACCTTCAAAAGCTATAAAAGCTACAATCTTCCTTCTTCAACCTTCAAAAAGGTTCTTCAAATCTCCCAACTGGAGTATGGTTGCTGCGTATTTTTCAGTGTAAGCGGAATGATAGCGGATGTCGGATTTGTGGGAAATCTGACCCTTTTTATAGGAAAATTACTCTCCAAAGATAAGATATTTTAGAAAGATCTCTTCCCATAAAAAATAGGTAAAATATATGATCTAGTATATCTTCTTCCTTCCAGAAGCCAAGCCCAAAAATATAAGATCTCTTTCCAAAGATAAAAGATCTCAGCCAAGAATAAAATATTCCCGCCGCGTCCCAGGTGTTCGCCTCGGTCGAGTCGACTTCTCTGGATCACCTCGGTCGAGGTGAATCTGTGGTCAACCGAGGTGAGTCACAACTGAATGTGGAATCTCTTAAATCTGGTCCAAAGTGAATCTCTAATCCATGGCTATGCTTCCTGGATGGTTCCTTATGTTCCTGAATGTAGCTCCAATGACTCCATAGCTCCTTTTGCTCCTTTTTGATGCAAAACGTGCCATTTTGCCTACGATTACAACAAAACTAGGTGTAGACCTCGATTCTCACAAAGGTAGATGAAATGGTAATATAATCACATATTATACATGCTAACATGCAGATTATTGAAGATAAAACGTCCAAACAAACCCCAAAATATAGACTATAATTCATGCTATCAAAATACCCCATACTTAGCCCTTGCTTGTCCCCAAGCAAGTTCCGCATATAAAAGACAAGATAGAATGGATTATAAGTCAATAAGATCAATGAAAAGTCTTTCAAAAATATTTTTATGGTGTGGTACAATCATAGATCACTCTAAGAGAATACTTTATGGAACTAAAAATCCAAACATGATCAAAACATTTTATAAATATAGGAAAGTTGTTCATCTTTGCATAAAACCATAGAATGCATAATAAGTCATAATTATCGAAATTAATCATGCATAATCCAGTTTAAACCACTAAGTCAATCAACAAGCTCGAGGTCTCAAGGGCTTCCCAAAAGAAAGGTCAAGAAATGTGTAGGGTAGGGATGTATGTAAGGTAATGTGGTGCTAGAATCCGGGAAAAGGATGTACTTCACTTTCACTTTGACTTTCAACATCTTCCATCAATAAGCTTTGTTTATTTCACACTTTTTCTTTTTACTTTACTTTTTGGGATGCATGGACAGAGGTGCACAATAACCGAAGCCTAGGAAATCAGCAATCATCAATTTCTTGAGATGCATCAAACCCTTGATGCACATACCATGACCCGTTAGGAATATCGCTCAATCCGACTTTGGCAAGACACAAACACCCGGCTATGTGAATGGTGCCGAGTTACTCATCATCATGATTGACTTCCCTAAACTTATTATTACTTTCTAACACTTTCACTTCCAGCCCACTTCTCAACTTTTACTTCACTTGCTTTCACCACTTCGCTTGCTTCCAAATTCCCGGATAGGTAAAGGGAGGCAAAATGTATATGAGGGGCTAAGCATGATCAAGAAGAAGAAGAGAGAAGAATGAATCGCCTTGGTCTTTCCAGGAAGAAAGTGAGAGAACTCATAATGTGGTGTCAACCTTCAAATTCAACATAATTTGGATAAAAACAAAGTATTAAACATGCCAATAATTTCAAACAAAGCATTTAGCAACTTAAACATATTATAAAACCTTTCAAACACATAAAGAATTTCAAAACCAGTCAGTAAACAAAATCTTCACTGAGATCATATCCAGATAAGAAGCACAAAACGTTTCGAAAACTCTCAGTTAAACCACCTCGGTCGAGGTGTTCTAAGTCAACCGAGGTGAAGTACCTCGTTTGGCCAGAACCATCCCGGTCGAGGAAATTTTTTTTTTCCTTTAACCTGTTTTTCGACGTTTTTCTCAATCAAATAACCTTATGCATGTATGTAGTCTCAGATAAGCACGTAGAGCATAATAAGATCATAAATATCCATCAAAGTAGCATACAATCATCCATAGTCAAATAACATATCCGCATACCCCATACTTGGGACACATTGTTCCAATGGGTCAAATAAGTTTGGAAAATAGAGTACTCACCGGACATAGCTGAAGTGCTTGAAGTCCGATCCTCTACTCTTTCTTTACAGTTTGGAAGCAAGAATCGTCAAAATCGATCGAAGAACGAGATAACGAGGTGAAACTGTGTCGCGGTCGAGAAGGTGAGAGAGGGAAGAGAGAGAATTCGATCCCCCTTTTATACCCTTTTCTGAAACTGTTGTCACCTTGGTCGAGATGGTCTCGACTGGACCGAGGTGGTTCTTCAGAAACCCTAATCGCCTCGGTTGCTCAAGAATCATCTGGGTCGAGGTGCTCAGATAGCAACCGAGATGCCTCAGTCAAAACTTCGTCTTCTCAAATTCTCGATCTTCTGTCCTTCCAGTTATGCTCCTTCCTTAGATGTCTCCTGTTATCTGTCTAGGACGCCAAAAACAAAACAAAGCAAAGCAAAAGCAAAAACTATCTAAGCTAGACTAGAAAAAGGGAAAAGAAAGCAATACCTTGGGTTGCCTCCCAAGAAACGCTTGGTTTAAGGTCGCTAGTTGGACCATGATGCGTCTCAAACGAGGTGGGAGGTGCCCTCACCCCATACTTCACCTCCTTCGTGGGGTGAAGTAAGTAAGTCTATCAAACGCTCCAACAAGTGTAAATGCTCATCGGGGAATGAATCGTCTATATGGGTGGGTCGTCCTTCTCGCGTGAAGATGCAGGTAGCCGGCTGAGGTGATCCGCAACAGAATTTTCGGATCCCTTCTTATCGCGGATCTCTAGATCAAACTCTTGAAGCAAGAGAATCCATCGAATAAGGCGTGGCTTGGCATCTTTCTTAGCCAACAAGTAACGGATGGCTGCATGGTCGGTGTAGACAATGACTTTCGCCCCTACTAAATAGGAACGAAACTTCTCGAAAGCATATACAACCGCCAATAATTCTTTCTCGGTGGTAGCGTAGTTGCGTTGTGCTATATCTAGCGTCTTGCTAGCATAGTAAATGGCGGTGGTCCGGCCATCCTTCTTTTGTCCAAGCACCGCTCCTACGGCTACATCACTAGCATCGCACATGATCTCAAAGGGCAAGGTCCAATCCGGAGGTTGGATAATGGGGGCCGAGATCAACGCTTCCTTAATCCTGTAAAAAGCATCAAGACACTCCTGCGAAAACTCAAAAACAACATCTTTATTCAAGAGGTTAGTTAGAGGTTCAGAAATCTTAGAGAAGTCCTTGATGAATCTCCTGTAGAAACCTGCATGCCCGAGAAAACTCCTCACACCTTTGACAGAACAAGGGGGAGGGAGTTTCTCAATAGTCTCGATCTTAGCGCGATCGACCTCAATGCCTCGATTAGAAACGAGGTGTCCTAGCACAATGCCTTCATTAACCATAAAATGACACTTCTCCCAATTCAAAACGAGATTAGTGTTTTCACATCTTTTAAGCACTAGAAAAAGGTTAGATAGGCAATCATCAAAAGAGGAACCATATACAGAAAAATCATCCATAAATACCTCCATGATCTCCTCTATGTACTCGGAAAAGATAGCCATCATGCATCGCTGGAAGGTAGCGGGTGCATTGCACAATCCAAATGGCATCCTCCTATAAGCAAATGTCCCCCATGGACAAGTGAAAGTGGTCTTCTCCTGATCATCCGGATGGATAGGAATCTGGAAGAATCCACTATAACCGTCTAAGTAGCAAAAGTGTGAATGCTGGGCCAACCGCTCGAGCATTTGATCAATGAAGGGAAGTGGAAAATGGTCCTTCCGTGTGGCCGTGTTCAGCTTCCTATAATCGATGCAAACCCTCCAGCCCGTAACGGTCCTGGTTGGGATCAACTCGTTGTTCTTATTTGTCACAACGGTCATCCCTCCTTTCTTCGGAACTACATGCACCGGGCTAACCCACTTGCTATCCGAGATAGGGTATATGATACCTGCATCCAACAACTTAAGAATTTCTTTCTTCACAACCTCTTTCATGATCGGATTTAACCGTCTTTGAGGTTCCCGTGAAGTCCTATGATCATCCTCCATTAAAATTCTATGCATGCAGAAAGAGGGCTTAATGCCAATAAGATCATCTATAGTATAACCCAAAGCCTTTTGATGCTTTCTCAAGACATGCATTATTTTAGATAATTCAGTTTCGGAAAGGGAAGCACTAACAATAACGGGATAAGTGGAATCCTGTCCAAGAAAGACATACCTCAAGTGATTTGGGAGTTGTTTAAGCTCCACAACTGGGGGTGCTTTCTGAGGGGGATTCTTGCTTCCTCCTTCCAGTGGAGTAGATCCAGAAACTGGACTTTTGGAAGTCTCAGTTGAAATCGTCTCGCCATCGACCTCGGTCGAGGCGCAGAGGTGTTGACCGAGATGTTCTTCAGTCGCCTCGCTTAGTCCAGAAAGTGCCTCGGTCGAGGTACTGCAACTGGAACCGAAACTGGAGATCTTTGTCTCCTGGATTAGCTTCTCAGTTTTAGCTCCTGGATCTTCTTCCAGTGCTTTTAAGCTCCGTATATCTGCATCACAAGAAGCATCTATACCTTCCTCCATTAAACTGAAACTAATAACTCTTTCGAGTGGGTCGTTAATAAGGATAGAGCTCACCAATTCTCTTGATTCTTCTTCATCGTAGATGTTGAAGATATCATCGCTCCGCTGCTCCCCTTTCATGGCTGCAAGTAATGCGAACTCCACCTCATCGCCGCCAATGTTAAATTTCAACTTGGCATTCTTGCAATCCACGTTGCAACCCGAAGTTGCTAGAAATGGCCTCCCGGGAATAATAGGAATAGGATAATCTGCGGGAATGTCAAGCACAACAAAATCTATAGGTAAATAGAAGTTACCTAACTTAACCAAAACTTCCTCCAAGATTCCCACGGGATGGGTGATGGAGCGATCCGCCATATATAGTCGAATCTTGACCGGCTTGGGCTCTCCAAGTCCGATCTTAACACATAGCTCCAGCGGGATGATGCTCACGCTGGCCCCTAGATCACAAAGGGCTTCACAAGTGACATCCCCAACTTGAATGGGAATGCAAAATGAGCCGGGATCTCTCAATTTAGGTGGCATCTTCTCCTTCATGATTTGAATGAGCTCCGAGGATTTAGATGTCATCCTAACTTCACCAAAATCTTCCAGTTTCCTCTTCCTTGATAGGATCTCCTTCAAGAACTTCCCATAGGCGGGCATCCCTAGAATAGCATCAAGGAAAGGAATGTTAATGTGCAGTTTATTCATCAAGTCAAGGAACTTACCAAAGTGCTTGTCTAGATGTGCTCTGGCCCTTGACTGGGGGAATGGAAGTGGTGGTTTGTATGCAGGAGGTGGAACATAAACTTTAGCTTTCCCCTCCGCTTTCTGTGGCTCCACCTCGGTTGGCATCTCGGTCGAAGTGTTCTTCGACTGCATTTGGACCGAGGTGGTCTTCGTCGGTACTGGCACCGACCGAGGCACTGATCTGCAGTTTTCAGTCCACTCCTCGTAGTTATGGCCATGATCTGGCCCTTGGGGTTGCTTTCCGTCCTTGTTGGAAGCTTCCTTGGATCTCTTGGCGCTTCATTCGCCCTACTTGCAAGTTGTTGTTCAAAGGCTTTTTGGGCCTTCGAAAATGAAGTCATAGAAGTCTCCATAGTCCATAGCATTAAGCTTGATCAAGATAGCCTCCAAAACTGCGTCTTTCTTTTCCGGCTGAGGCGAACTTGATCCTTGCCCCTGGCTCTTTAATGGAGTAGAAGAAGAAGGGGAAGAGAGGAACGGATTAGAGGAATCGTTAGAGTTGGAGTTTGAATGATTGTTACCAGAATTTTGGTTGTTCGCCCTCCAGTTGTTGCTATTGGATCCTCTATTGTTGTTGTTGTAGTTGTTGTTCCGGGAACCGTTGTTGTTACGGTATCCATTGTTGTTGTTCCTTTGTCCTTGCTCTTTCTTCTTGGTTTGAGCAACCAAGAGTTCCTTCAATTGCTTCACGTCATTCTTCAAAGACGTGAGTTGATATATTGTTGTTGGGCTGAGTTTCTTGGAAGTTAACTCTTTTAACTCCACCTTCAGCTCCTTGATGAGTGTACTTCTCCATATGCAAAGCTTGCTTCTCGATGAAGTCTCAAGCTTCGTCAATCGCCATGTCCATAAAGGTACCGGCGGAGAGTAGTTGGAGGTTGAACTGGGTGCTTCCGTCCAGTCCCTTGAAGTATATTTCCAATAACTCTAACTTTGGAATCCCATGATGTGGGCAATCCAAAAGAATGTCCTTGAACCGCTCCCATGACTTGGACAAGCTCTCCTTGTCCTTAATAATGAAAGTGTTGATCTTCCCTCTCATTTCAGCTGTCTTTGAGGGGGGGGAAGAATTTGGTCAAGAATTCCGTAGTCATCTCCTCCCATGTGCTAATTTTTCCTGGAGGAAGAGATTGATACCAAGTAAGAGCTCTATCTTTTAAAGAAAAGTAAAAAGGTCTTAGCTTGTAGTTGTTATTTTCAATCCTTGAAGGTCTCAAGGTCTCCATCAAGATCTCATAGTTTTGAAGATGTTGATGTGGTGATTCCTTCTCTAGCCCTCCGAACTGGCATTGGCGAATCATGGATAGAACTTGCGGTCGAAGTTCATAGTCATGGTCCGCTGGATCTCCTAGGTTAACTCCTGGACGCCTCAGTTGTTGATTGGGGTCCATCCTTTGACCTAGGGTTTGTGGGATTCCTGCAAGAAGAGCACCTCGGACTGGCATCCGAGGTGGATGTATCTCGGCCGGGGCGTCAGGTACTGGGACTTGCCTCGGTCGAGGGTCAGCGATTGGGACCTGGATCGGTCGGGGATCTGGAACAGGATCTTCCCTCGGTCGAGGCAGAAACTGATCTCGTAAAGCTGCCATATCAGCTTTGATCGCTTCAGTCCTGGTGCGAGTTTCTTCTCTTTCCTGCCTCAATTCTTCCTGGCTGAGGCGTAGCAGCTCTAGCGCCTCTTTCAACTCGGCCTCAAGATCGCGATTGTCTTGGTGGGCCATCTTTGCTTCTCTTAAGCGTCGTTTGTATGTCTTCTCTGGTTCGGGATCGTAAGGAACGATTTCCTTCCCAGTGCGGGTTCTTCGCATAAACCTAAGAAAGAACCTGCAAAAGTCACTCAAGTAGAGTGGTTAGTAGACACGGGGGCAAGTGCCCCAAGAGCAAACCGTAACCGGCTCGGTCTAGACCAAGTCCCCGGCAACGGCGCCAAAAACTTGTTCTTTGGCGAAACTTTGTTTTGTTGCCGGAACAAGAACTTCGAATGTACCTAAGAACACAAACCTGCAAGAACACTCAAGTAGAAAGATCAATAGAAAAAGCAAGAACAGTCCCCGGTAACGGCGCCAAAAACTTGTTCGCTCCAAACGGTGTGTGCAAGCTTTAAATTTATAACCCTAGACGTAAGCTTAAAACAAGGATGTGAACCCACAGTGTACGGGTCAATCGTAGTAAAAGCAAGGAATTTCAGGGGTCGATCACAGGGACTTAGTGAAACAAAGTCCAATTACGGTATGCTTAAGCAATCACTAACCACAAGCAATTAAAACAATCAAAGATGATATAAGTCAATAAAGGAAACATGCAATTCTAGGGATTAAAGCATCTAGTTGTGGTTCCAACTCAAGATCTAAAGATAAGCGGACAAAGTTGAGGTTTTTGCATAGGGAAGGTGTTACTAAAGTGGAATAGATCACCGGGTAAGTCTCACTACTCACTAATCCTAAACCATAACTCCTATTACCGGGTAAGTCTCAAGGAATCAAGATAAAGAACTATAACCTCAAACTAACACACCATCTAAGGGAATAGAATCAACCTTTACCGGGTAATCTCAGGCTAACTCACAAAGATGGAATGAAAGCACACTCAAACCCCAATAAAGGATAAACCTTTATTACCTACACTTATGATCTTTGGTAAACAAACAAAGGAATCACCGGGTAAGTCTCATCCTAGGCTTGCATTGAACCAGGAAAGGTGTAATAAGAATAGGATTTGGCAAACTCTAACACTTAACTCTCAGTTTAGGATCAGATAAGTCACCTCGGTCAGAAGAATTCCACCCCGGCCGAGATGTTCATCGACTGAACGAGATGCTTAGGGTTAAGGTTAAAGACTCGAACTTTCAGGGTCCTACTGGAATCTAAGATTATTCTATCATTGTTTTTCCCACAACCTTCAGCCAATCACCCTAGAATCACACAAAGAGATTAGTCACTCATCATCATGAAAGTATTAATCAAATATATGGGAAGAAGGTGAATATTTGAACAAGAGAAATTTGATGAAAAGACTTCAATAACTGAATCAAATATCACAACAAAGCGTTCCTTGGATAGAAATCCAACAAGAATGACAATAAGGAAGAGAATCTAAGGTGATCTTACAGGAAAACCTTCAAAAGCTATAAAAGCTACAATCTTCCTTCTTCAACCTTCAAAAAGGTTCTTCAAATCTCCCAACTGGAGTATGGATGCTGCGTATTTTTCAGTGTAAGCGGAATGATAGCGGATGTCGGATTTGTGGGAAATCCGACCCTTTTTATAGGAAAATTACTCTCCAAAGATAAGATATCTTAGAAAGATCTCTTCCCATAAAAAAATAGGTAAAATATATGATCTAGTATATCTTCTTCCTTCTAGGAGCCAAGCCCAAAAATATAAGATCTCCTTCCAAAGATAAAAGATCTCAGCCAAGAATAAAATATTCCCGCCGCGTCCCAGGTGTTCGCCTCGGTCGAGTCGACTTCTCTGGATCACCTCGGTCGAGGTGAATTTGTGGTCAACCGAGGTGAGTCACAACTGAATGTGGAATCTCTCAAATCTGGTCCAAAGTGAATCTCTAATCCATGGCTATGCTTCCTGGATGGTTCCTTATGTTCCTGAATGTAGCTCCAATGACTCCATAGCTCCTTTTGCTCCTTTTTGATGCAAAACGTGTCATTTTGCCTACGATTACAACAAAACTAGGTGTAGACCTCGATTCTCGCAAAGGTAGATGAAATGGTAATATAATCACATATTATACATGCTAACATGCAGATTATTGAAGATAAAATGTCCAAACAAACCCCAAAATATAGACTATAATTCATGCTATCATGATACCTTGACGAGCATATGTAAAAAAGTGAGTAATCTGCTTTGGATTGAACAAAGCCAACGTGGTTGAGAGCCTTACTAAGTATATGAAACCAGTTGCGAGGGGATTATCGTAAACCATATATTGATTTGTTAAGTTTGCACACTTTATTTGGATCCGATATATTGAATCCCGGGGGCACGGTCATATACACATCTTCGTTCAGATCGCCATGTAGAAAGGCGTTATGTACGTCCATCAGATGTAATTCCCACCTATTGCTTGATGCTACTGCAAGAAAAATTTTAACAAACACAAGTTTAGCAACAGGTGCAAAGGTTTCGGTATAGTCAATACCTGGGCGTTGGCGATTTCCTAACGCAACTAATCGGGCTTTATGTCTTTCGATGGATCCATCGGCTTTGAGCTTGGTTTTATAAACCCATCGACATCCGATGGTCTTCTGTCCTGGTGGAAGAGCTACAAGAGTCCACGTTCGATTGGTCTGAAGTGTGTCAATTTCCAAACGCGTAGCTTTGCGCCATTCGGGCATAGCCATAGCTTTTCTGTAAGATGATGGTTCTGTGGTAGAATGTATTGTCTTCATGTAGCACAGAAAAGAAGGAGACAAGTTAGAAGTTGTAAAATAATTTGAAATTGGATAGGAACACTTACCTGTAGCTACCGACGGAAGCAAGGAAGCCTTCGTAGAGTGTTTTGGTAAGAGGTGATTACAATGATAATCTTGCAACCGTGTATTAGGGATAGACACCCTAGTACTACGTCTAATGGCAGGTAACGCGTCACTGATTTGAGAAGATCCATCAGAAAAGGAATTTGTGGGTATATTCTGAGGGAGAGAATCATTATCAGAAGATAAAGAATTATTGGAGGAAGTAGAATCAAATATTAAGGGAGAGTCAAACGATGAGCGAGCTGGACGATATGAGGAAGGTAAGCGATTTTCAACGTGAAGGGATAGATCTGTGGAATCGTCATCAGAAGAGGAAGGTATGGGTTCTATAGTTGGAGAGTTGGAACGAGACGGGATGTGTAAATCTAAAGGAGCGTCAAAATTGTATTTATGGAGAGGATCTGTGGGAATTGAGGACACTAATTGCGGACGATTAGAGACGTTAGTCTCATTGAAATTGGAAACAAAATCGGCAGGGTTGGAAGTATTTGTTGATGTCGAGTTGGTAGTATCTGTTGATGCAAAATCGGAAACAAAATCGGCGGAGGTGAATGTATTTGGTATATCAGTAAAGGCGTTGATGTCATGAGACAAAGAAGAGCCAAATCTAGAAGGAAGGTGCGTGGAAGGAGGGTTTTTTGGAGTAAAAAAATTGTTATGAAAATTAAAATTATTTTCTGAATTATTTGCAGATTTATTTTCGGTATTAAAAAAAGGAAACGTATTTTCATAAAAATATACATCCCGAGAGACAAAAATATTTTTAGTTTCGAGATCAAATAAACGCCAACCTTTTTGACTAACCGGATATCCGATAAACACACATTTGCGAGATCGAGCGGAAAATTTATTTAAATTCTTTGGTAAAATAGATGCGTAAGCCAAGCACCAAAAAATACGTAAGTGTTGATAATCCGGTTTTCTTTCAAAAAAAATTTCGAAAGGCGATTTATCTTTAAAAAATTTTGTTGGGGTTCGATTTATCACGTAACATGCCGTTAAAACCGCATGTCCCCAAAATTCAATAGGCAATTTAGATTGGAAAATAAGAGTCCGGGCTACATTTAAAAGATGTCGATGTTTACGTCCAACACGACCATTTTGTTGCAGAGTATAGGTATACGAGGTTTCGTGAAGAATACCTATATCGGAAAAATGTTGTTTAAGTTTGGAAAATTCCGAACCGTTATCTAGCCTAACCCGTTTAATATTAATACTAAATTGGGTTTGAATCATTTTGATAAAATTATGGAAAATAGTAAAAACTTCATTTTTAGTTTTTAAAAGATATACCCATGTAATTCTAGAACAATCATCGACAATTGTTAGAAAATAAGAAGCTTCACATAAAGCCGGAATCCGATATGGACCCCAAAGATCACAATGAACAAGGTGAAATAAATTCTCGGAATGAGATGAACTTTGAGCAAAAGACGAACGAGTTTGTTTTGCCCTATGACAAATGTCGCAAGGGACATTGTTAGAGGAGCGCAAATAAATATTATTCGTTCCAAAGTTATAAAATCCAAAGACGGGTGACCCAAACGTTTATGTCAAATATTTGATATAGAAGATTTAGGATCGACTCTAATAGCTGCGGAAATGGGAAAGTTGAAATTGGAAAAAACGAAGCCAAAACACTCCATCCTTAGGTTCACCCGCTCC
Organism: Fagopyrum homotropicum; assembly: GCA_033239125.1. Classification (NCBI taxonomy): domain Eukaryota; kingdom Viridiplantae; phylum Streptophyta; class Magnoliopsida; order Caryophyllales; family Polygonaceae; genus Fagopyrum; species Fagopyrum homotropicum. The sequence continues at coordinate 12,895,457 of BSWB01000007.1, forward strand.
AATCAGCATCCGCGAAGCTAGGTCCCGAATCACACATAATTTGGACGTTAATATAACTTTGCAATTAAAATCATTAGTGAGACAAACTAATGATATTAAGTTACATTTTAATCCGGGAACATATAACACGTTAGTAAGATGAAAATTTTGACTTAGAAAAATAGTTCCGGCTTGATTAGCGTTTTGCAACAATCCATTGGGCAATTTAATAGCATACGTATTTACCGTTTTTAACTCGGAAAATAAATTGACATTACCCGTCATATGGAATGATGCTCCGCTATCTAATATCCAAAAATTTGATTCAATAATACCTGACATCGATTCATTGGACGTTGCGTGGAATTGCTTGAATTTTTCAAGGAGGTCCGCCCACTGTTCATCCGTTATTTCGGTTCCAAGTTGCATACGGTCTTGATTTGTAAAGTTTGCTGCAGAAACAACCGAAACATGTCCACTGTGGACGGCACTGTTGGAAGTTGTGGGTCCACTGTGTATGTGATTGTTTGAATTAGGCATTCCTGGAGACTTTCCTGTAGGTTGTCTTTGTGCTGTAGCATTTTGTGCCGCAGAATTTATTCGAGATCCCGTACTGTTTGTGCCATCTTTTCCTTTCCCGTTATTCCACCACTCCGGATAACCAACAATTTTGAAACATTGATCCTTTGTGTGGCCTGTTTTATTACAATGAAAACATTGTAAATTAGTTTTGGATTGATTACCTTGACCGAATTTGTTTGAGGAACGAGCCGTCATAGCCATAGATTCCGTCCGAGTTTCGACTTCCCTAGATGTCATGTGAGTGCACTCCTCTTGACTAGTTAATGAATACACTTTATTCAAAGTTGGCAACGCCTCTTTAGATATGATACTTGAACGAAGAGTTTGATAAGAATCATCTAATCCGATAAGGAATTGATGAATTCGTTCATCCTCTCGTTCCGTAGCAAGTATCTTTGAGCACGGATTGCAAATCTTTGTTGACGATGGAAGCGATGCGTTGAGTTCGTCCCACATGCGACGAAGTCTTCCATAATATAAGGAAACATATTGTCCCTGTTGTCGGCATTGACTGATATCCGCACGTAGCTTCAAGATTCGTGGTCCGTTACCTATCGAATAACGTTGCTCTAATTCCATCCACAAGTCGCGAGCCGTGTCCAGATTTGACACTGTGGAACGGACTGACGGATCCGTAGTCTGGAGGATCCAGCCGACAAGCATGGAGTTAACTGGACCCCAGTGTTGAACATCCGAAGAAGTATCTGCCGGACATATGATTGACCCATCAATGAATCCAAGCTTTCGTTTGGCTCGGAAAGCATTCATCAAATTTCTCTTCCACTCGGAAAAGTTTGCTTCTCCTTTGAGGATGACGAAAATAAGAGATATTCCCGGATGATCCGAAGGATGAAGATAGTAAGGATTGGTTGTCTCAAGAGCAACTATGTTTGATTTTTGCGGAACGTGTTTTTGGTTGGTGATCGATTGAAGCCTGATACCATATAAGAATATAATTCTTATGTATTGTATACAAAATGACTTGCTTTATTGATATAACAATATGACATATATATACAATATTGTCCATAACGGTAACGTTAAACAAGGAAGACGTAATAAAACAAGGAAAAGTAATAAAACAAAAAACCTAGAAGGTAAGCTAATATATACACATAATATATATTTTATATTAACAATATATAGTACAAGTAGGAATCATATAAAAAAAAATAATAACAACGTATCCTTACTATACTAAATGTGAGAGTTCTTCAAATGAATAGAGAATTCCGTTTTTGCCCTTTTATCCTATATTTTTCTATTTTACCCTCACTTATTTTCATTAATTACGTTTCAATGCCATCCTCCTTTGTTTGCCAACTTACCTTCATCCCTAACCTGCTATCTTTTACACGCGGCATATTATTTCTTCAAATCCCTAACCTGCTATCTTACTATACTAAATGTGAGAGTTCTTCAAATGAATAGAGAATTCCGTTTTTGCCCTTTTATCCTATATTTTTCTATTTTACCCTCACTTATTTTCATTAATTACGTTTCAATGCCATCCTCCTTTGTTTGCCAACTTACCTTCATCCCTAACCTGCTATCTTTTACACGCGGCATATTACCTTCATCCCTAACCTGCTATCTTACTATACTAAATGTGAGAGTCCTTCATCCCTATTTGAGGTGTTATATTTGCACCCCTTATTAGTCAAAATCATTCACTTGAGTGATTGTAATGATTATCCTTATTATTATTCACTTTAGTGATTCCAATGATTACTCTTACTCTCTTAAGGTAAACAAACGGGTGAGGGTGAAGGTAAACTTAAGGCACTTTTTGTGCATTTACAACAAACAATAAATATGTATGTTAATCTAATACTGTTAGTGCCCGTTTGGTTGGAGCGGTGGAATGGAAACGGAATGGAATCGGATAAGGGTTAGAAAAGGAAATGAAAATGATGTGATTACTTTCATGTGTTAAAAGACCTCTAACCAAACGTATTTTTTGATTGATTCGGAATCATTCCGTTACCGGGAATGATTCCTAGCGCTTCCAAACGGGCCCTTAAGTAATCTAATCTAATAACTGTTAGTTTAGTAACTTAGTTAGTTTACAAAATATACAAAAGGTACGTATAAATAATTAACGTCTCTAGATAATTAATGTAACTATATAAATAATGTAAAGTAAAATAAATTAATAAGTTGGCTTAAGTTTATCCCATATCGATTGAATTTATTTTTTGAGACATGTCTCGTCACTATTAGTCGCAGTGAGTATTATATATTATATATCTTCTCAAACTATAACATTATCCAAGTTATAGTACCTTGAAGATCCAGTTTTGAATCCGACAATATCCGCTAAATGATGATCCGAGACCGATCCGGGAATATCCGCTACTGTAGAGGAAACCGCAGGGGTGACTGGACATGGCACAGGGGCGGATGACCGCGGGGGCGGGGATGTGCAGGCGCGGGGCGGCTGCGTAACAGACGGGCTGTCGAGGTTTCTCTCGATAGAAACTTCACAGCAAGGAATCCAAAGCTCGAACCTTTGATCGAACTCTTCAAGACTCAACCAAGGGAGCCAGTGAACATCAACATATCAACAACTGAACCAACAATAAGGATCAAGACTTGATCTTGATCCTTGGAGAAGAAGAAAAGGAAGAATGAAGGGAAGAAGCGAATCAAAAGAGAAGCAAGGTGCAACAGCACATGAACGTGATGAAGAACAAGGGAGGAAGCACTTACACGTTCAGCAAGAACACAAGGGCAAAGCTGCAACACTCTAGGGTTGAAGAACACAAGGGCAAAGCTGCAACACTCTAGGGTTGAAGAGAACGTAAGCAAGAAACGGAGAAAGGAAGAAAAGACGGCAATATATAGGGACATGTTGGAAAGATAAAAAGGAAGGACGTCTAGGGTTAGAAGATCCAAGGAAAGACTACCCAAAGATAAGATAATCGGATCTTCTAAGATGGGAAAAGATAGAACCGAAAAGGAAAAAGATCTTCGCGATCTGTGGCAAATCCGCAAGGGCGGTTTGCCTGTGCCACAGGGGCGGCCCTTGTCACCGTGGGGCGGTGACACACACCAAGGCCGCTGGGACGGCCTCCTACACCGCGGGGGCGGTGAAGGCGAAAACAGGGGTCTTACACCACTTACCTAAATTAAATAGAGCTTAAGACTTGTGTTTATATTTGCCTTATATTATTCAAGTGAACGAGCCGATGCTAAACATTTCAACTCATATAAAACCCTATAAATGATCGACACATATAGTCGTTAGAGATGTTGAACTAAACGAGCCAAATAATAGGAAAGAATTTGGAGAAATAGGCTATTGTGTTGTGGGCTTTTGTTTTGTATACGCCTCTAATTTTTAACACAAAATTTTTTCTATCGCAATTACTCTATTAGAGGTATATTTACTAAATGAGATTATGTTATGGACCTACCTAATAGAACAATATTGCTAAAATGCCTAGTTAATGGTATTATCCATATAATAATGTGTCGTTTATGTATTGTATGTTCATTCAACTCAAAACTAAATTTTAATCAAACTTATAAATATATTTATTAGAGTTTTGCAAACAATATACAAACACATATTTAATATCAGTGGTGCATTAAAAGAAATTAATGAAAAAAAAAGAAGAGCGATGTTAAATATACGGCGCGAGATTTACTAATGTATAAATCATATTGTATTCAGAATCCTAACGCACGATCGCAATGCTTGTCAACAATAAAAATAAATAAAAATTGATGTTGGTGCACACTACGATTGCGCGTCGTCAAATTTTATTTGGGGATCTAAAAATACAAAGAAAACTCAACTCGACGCGCATTGTGACTGCGCGTCAGGGTTGTGCACAATCACAATACACATCAGCTGTTCATTTCTTAATTTGACGTCATGTATTTGACAACCGAATAAAAAAATACACAATGGTTGGTTGATAACGTACGAAAGAAGAGGCGAGTAATGATAGTCATTGACAATGAATGAAAAAAATCATGTTTAGAAACCTTCGTTAACACTATGATAACCTTGTACCTTCAACATTTATATAAATTTTATATATTATTTTTTCCTAAAAAGTGGCACGATATATTTCAATAATAATTAACTAATTATTATATATTTAATTTGATCATTCATAATAATTAATATTAGTTATTGGTAATTATTAGTAATTATAATAATAACTAATACTAATTAATAATAAATTAGGAAAAAAATGAAAGCGTTGGTTTTGCGGTAAGTTTTGCCATGATTTAAAACTTGTAATCATTCCCAATTTTACATGGTTTGGATATGATCTGATGTGACAATATTTCTTAAATTCCCCCTATTTCTTTGGCCTCCACAAAGATAGTTAGGTGCATCTTCCTCTTGCATCCAGCAGGACCAACACAACTCTCTTTCTCATCTTCGATTAGTCTTCTGTACTAAGCTTCCTTCTCTTATATCTCTCTTTTTTATTACTCTCTCTTTCGAATCTCACCTTCCTTTATGCCGGGAACCGCCTTCCTCTGAGCCATACCCACCACAAACGCAACTCCTTCATCCTCATCGGAACTAATCATCTTCATACCGCAATGTAGGCCTCTCCCCTTTCCTCCGAGTCCCTTCGTTTTGGATTTATCAACGTTTTATGGATTCCTTGCCATCTTCTCCGTCGTAGGTATGGTTTCATTGTCTATTTCTCACTACTTCGTTTCAAGTTCAAGTTGGTGCTCCAATTAATTCGATTTTCTTCGTTTTCATTTCCCCAATTTCTCGCTTATTCATATGCTAATTTTAGGTCATGACAATTTACGCACTCTATTTTTATGGAATCGGGGCTGTTTTCGCTTACAATTAATTGTTAGGGCTTGGGTGCTACGACATCCCGGGCCAACAGCGGATGCTAACATGATGGGAAACACTTGGTCAGATCTCTTTCACTCTTCCATTCTTTGTATATAACATGTGCTTCCTATTTTCTTTTTGTTTCGGTTCAGTCATCAATTTCTATACATTTTGTTGGATTGTTACTGGCGGCTTCTTTTGGTATACAACTCACCTGCTTTCTTGTTTGGTAAATTGTGTAAAGTAGAACATTGGTTTGGGTATATAGTTGATTGTTGTGGATTGCACGATTGGTATATCTTGGATTTGGGAGGTATGAGTGTTTAAGTTCGTAGGAGTGAAGTTGAATGGTCGAGTTTCCTGATGCTGATCATTTTTAGAATGCTTTCACTATCCACTGGACTATTACTTGAGTGTTCATACAACATACAAATCATTCACTTCTTTATTCAATGAATTGCGTGGATTAGCATTGTTTTGGGAATATATTGATTTTCCTGGATTTGAATATGATAAATTAAGGAGGTAGGAGTCTTTTTAATTTCACAAGCCTGAGGGGGAATGGTTAGCCTTTTTTGCTTAGTGATGTCACCTTTTTTATTTTTTTGAATTAGATGTAATTGTTATCATAATTGCTAAACATTTGCTTGCCTTTGAACTGAGGTAGGAGTATTTTCCTGGATCTGAAATTTTGTTTATTTAATATATTTTACTGCATTGTACTAAAACTCTTTATATATTAGAGGATGTAGTAACTCTCTTTTCTGGCTTCAATTATTCACTGGAGAGTGGTATGGTGGACCATAGGGTGAAGCAACTCACACTTGCTTGCCTTTGAACTGATTCATAATCTTTCTATCTTCTCCAGAACTGAAGTGGTCATTTGCCTTGGGCACAAACCTGATAAGTGATCTTGGTGGAAAGATAGGAGGTGATTCAAAGAAGAAGCTAAATGAGTTTTCTAAAGAACTCAGGGCATATAGTAGTGTTGATATGTCAGGTATGATCTACATAAATTATTGTTTCTTAATTCTTATATAATAATTTGTTACTAGGTCTTTGGTTATTTGTCTCATAAGCAGTAATAATTATACTCTTTAGAATTACATGTCATGCTTGCTGGTGTATTTGTCGGAGCTGACTATTGCTTCTATGATTTCTTGCCTTTGGATTACATGCTTCTGTGTTTATTTTAAAGCTGGTTTTTCCTTGGCTGCTTTAAGAGTACTGACTAACTTTTTGTTGAAATAAAATTGTGGATAAAAAACGATCATGTTTCTGTTTTCTGTATTGCCAAGTAGGAAGTTTGGTGATGAAGGATTATTCTTTCTTGCCGAGAGTCTATAATCAGGTAAGGTTTTAATCCGCTCCCTTTGCCAGGTAGGAAGTTTGGTGATGATGGACTTCATGTAGTTATCAACTCTTTAGCTTGTAAAAATGTCCAATATATGCATAAAAAGCAATTCACCTCAAACCTAAAATTATTGTAGATTTTTGCCATTTTTATTTTTGCCAAACAGTTGTCTATTACATTTTGGTGGAAGATTGGAGCTTTGAACTAATTCTTTCTTATTAGCATAATAAAATTCAGCTCATGACGCCAAACAGTGGAGCTGTCTACAGGTAGCCAATTCGATTTTACTCTTCTACAACTCTTGCACCAATTTATAGTTTTGTCAAGATTTTTGATCACTACTTAATTTGTTATACTACTTTCCCTTTCCAGTGGGATGGACCTAGATTTTTAAGTTCTAGCTACATTAAGAACAAATATCTTGGTGCTTACATTTTAAGGAGCAAACTATGAGACCCTAGCATACAAAAAGCTAATTAAGGGTTGTGGATGAGAGACCTAACATCATAGACGCTAATATGTGAGCGTAAATATTGTCATTAGCTATCTGTTAATGAACCACAAAGAGGTACATAACCAAACATATAGCATTTCAATATGCTTCCAGTTTTCCATTAGTTGTGAAAAGGAAGGCTCTGAAGGCAATGACAGTAGATCTTCAGGTTCGGCTATTATCCAAACTTACATATCAAGATTCAATAAATGCATGGATATTTGGGTTACAAACATATGAACTGTATAAAATAATGGCTGATGTTCAATTAACTAAACACATGAAATAAAAATCGGAATCCAGGACGCAGATATATATCAAGTAAATGATTGGCAAATGCTAGAAAGCATATGTACATCTTAATCCAAAAACAAAAATCAATGTTTCCTACAACCGAAACCAAAAACAAAACGAAATTGTCGCAAATTGCTTCCCAAAATCAGCTAACTTATTATCTTTTAATCTCTATAAATCTTCACGAGAAGAATTTGTAGGTCGAGGCTTGAAGTATGATGTTCCTAAATGCACCAATTGGAGCCAAAATCGTCAGGAGAATGCCCACAATAATGAATAACTGCATTAACCAAAGAAAACCCATCAATTTACAGCTCAAATTAAACAATCTAGATCTTACAAAAGAGACTTACCCAATTGAGTGTCCAAACCAAGCCGAACCTCTTTGGCTTCTTCATTTTTAGCCAAATGAAACAAGGCAACTGCAAAGCAATCAAATTTTATATCAGCTTTGAGCTGGACAATTCTCTCTTGTTGTTGTGCGGTTTTCTTGGTCCTTAGGTTCTTGCTACCTTCTAAAAGTTTGCTCTGATCTTGCACTTGAATTTGTTATACAAATTGATTGGTTTTGGTAGGAAAAGTAACCTTGTACTTGAGTTTATTTCACTGATTGTTCCTTCTTTAATTCTTATCGAAAATTGTCCAACTTATCGTAACAAGAAAGCTAATATCTAATAATCTGGCGAACTTTTGTAGTCTCTTGGCGAGGTTTATCAGGTCCTGGGGGATCCTCAGAATTGTGACGCTTATGGCCAGTATGGAAAGACAGGTATCCCTCAGTAACTGCTATATAGGTATACTATTTTTGGATTATATGCTTCCATGGTTTGCAGATGATAGAAGAGTTATCCGTATCACTATAAATGCACACACAAGTCCATCGGATCAGTTTAGCTAGCCCTGGATCCTGCCCTTTATCACCTTGATAATGCTAGGATCGTGATATTTGTGTTCATTCTTGTATCTATAATTCTCCACAGGGACTCCATGGTAGATCCAACTGCAGTTTTTGGCATGCTTTTTTGGAAGCAATTATTTTGAAGACTATGTGCACTCTTCTTAGGTTGATCGCGCACCCCCTCCAGTAAAATATATGCCGGTGGAAATGAAATAAAGAATTGCAGTCATCGGTGAATAACCAAATTTAATGCGTCGTGCATAGGCCCTTGAAGACTTGTATTTGTACCGAATTATTGCAAAATGAACGGAACTACATGTATTTCTACCGAATTATTACGAAATGAACGACTCCCAATTTCACCTACCACGTGTAATTCCCGATCTCATCAACGGCGCGCGTGCGAAGCACGCGCGTCCCGACTAGTATCAATAAATGAAAGAGATTGCAACATCTTGCATTACAATTATTTTGCAAACATAAATATTATGGTGACTTTTGTAACAGCAAAGGGTTCCATCTCAAGGTGATCCGAGTAAAACATGACTGCTCAGGAGCTCCAGTATTCTGTCACAAAATATTGAATTAGAAACAAGTAAATACACTCACAACAATATGGAAGAAAGTAATTTTAGATGAACAATAAATAGGAATTCGAGTGTTTACCCGCCAAGAACGGAATATCCTTGAGATCCTAGCAACATTCAGTGCTACAAGAAGCATGATCCAATCTGCAAAGTCACTGGCGAGCCTATAGAAAGCATGCCTCCAGTTTGCTATGAAATACAGCGTACCAAGCACAAACAAGAACCCGACAGCAAATCCAAATCCCATGGCGGCATAGAATGATTCCATGTCAAATCCTTCAACACTAGAATTTCCCTCTGAGTTTGGAGTTGGTGCTGCTTCATCTTTATGGCATTTGATTGGTAATGGCAAACCACAAAGCCCTGGATTTTCACCATAGGCAGATGGATCAAAGCTTTGTAGCTGAGTGCTTGTTGGGATTTCACCTGACAAATTGTTGTGCGAAACGTCGAAGAAATCAAGCGAAAACATGGCTGACATGCTTGAAGGAAGTTCACCAGAAAGTCTGTTGTTGGATAGGTTAAGAATCTCCAAAGACTTGAGCTGACCAATTTGTTTGGGAATACTTCCAGTGAAGTGATTACTAGACAAGTCTAGTGAGTTTAAGGCCAACAATGTCGTAAACCCGATTGGAATTTCACCAGTGAAGTTGTTGCTTGAGAGATCAATAAGCTTTACCATGTGCAAAATCTTCTGATATAGGTGCTCCAACCCCTTCCATTTGATGAATGCTTGAAAAAAGGATGCCTCTTTTAGTGGTTTTTGGCCAATAAGTAGCCCATCAGAATCCCAAACTATGAAACTTGAATCATCATTTTGAACCATTGAAGTGAAATTTTGGACACTTGAAGGGAGATTTCCATGCAAAGAATTGTGGGAAAGATCTATGATTTGAAGAGAAGTGAGATGAAACAAAGTGGAAGGAAGATTTCCTGAAAGATTGTTGTACCCTAAGGAAAGAACAACCAAACTCTTGAGGTTTTCACCCATCCAAGATGGTATGACTCCACCAAAGTTGTTTTTGCTCAAGTCTAGAACTCCAAGTGTACTGCAATTCCTCAACCACAAAGGCAACTCACCTGAGAATTTGTTGTTATACAAAACTAGCACATTCAGAATTGGTATACCACCTACTGAGCTTAAAATGGATCCAGATAAGTTATTGTTTGCCAGATTAAGAAACTTGAGGCTAGTTACTTGTAACCAAAACCAATCAGGAAGAATGCCGGATAGCAAGTTGTTAGAGATGTCTAGACGCTTCCTTTTATAAATATCAAGGAAAGAAAAATCGGAAGAAAGAGCACTTGTGGAATTATGAACATGTGGATTGGGATTGGGATTGGGATTGGGATCGGGAGCTATGCTAAAGAATTTATTGTTTGAGAGGTCCACAAAATTTGCGTTCAACAATGAAAAGGGTATTGGACCATAAAACACATTTGAGCTTAAATCTATAGAGTTCATAACTTGGTGCAGGACAAATGGTAAATTGGGTATTTTATCATGAAAGTTGTTAGAAGAAAGATTTAGTACTCCTAAGTTGATTTGTTGATTTTTCCAAAATATGAGGGGGATTGAACCAGAGATGTTACAATTAGAAATGTCAAGCATTGAAAAGCTACGTTTTGTTAGCCAAATCGGAAAATGGGGGCCAATCTTGCAAGAACTCATGGATAGTATAGGTGGAGGTTCAGTTAGACTAACTGACAAGTTGGGGTTATCTCCAACATCTAAGGCAACTAATCCAGATAAGTTAGCAAAGTGTGTATCTGAGAGTAAACCGTGTAGGCGGTTGTCAGTTAGATACAAGGCTGTGAGATTTGGAAACTTCAACAAGGGAGGAATATTGCCTGTAAGATTGTTGGAAATAAAAGACAACGTCTTCAATGAACTTGTGGCGCAAGGTGTTGTTAATATTTGCAGTACATCTTCAATGGTATGATTGTTGAAACACCCATCAGCAGTTAACTCCTCCAAGTTGCAAATAGTAGTCCCAATGGATTTGAACAAGTCCTCTCCAAAGTTACTACCTGAAACATCAAGTGTTTGAAGAGATTTTAGGTGGTGAAAAAGTTGAAGAATTGGGCCTTCCAAATTCACATACTTGAGAGTAAGTGATGAGAGATTGCGAGTGTTATTCATCAACCATGAAATGGTAGGGGAATATAAGGTATTATTTGAAAGATCAAGCCTTTGTAGATTGAAAGAAGAATTGACACGATCAGAAGTTGTTGTTGGGGGAAGAGAACACGATGAACACTTGAAGGAAAATAGTGAAGGTAGTTTCCCAATTGCAGACGACCAATCTGTAGCTTCACTAAAGTTGGCATATCTCATATCAAGGTATTCCAAAGAAGGAAGGTTAGAGAGCCATCCTAAGCTTTCACTAGACAACAAATTTGTACCGACATTTAAATATAAGACGTTGGACAGGTTGCCAAGATGAGGAGGAATGTTACCATAAAACCCGGAATTCGACAGGTCAAGAAGGACCAAGTTTGTAAGAGAACCAATGAAGTCTGGGATTTTCATGGCAAAGTAATTCCAAGACAACATCAAAAATTCTAAGTATTCGAGTTGAAGCAAGGAAGGTCGAAGTTGATTGCTTTGTAAGGACTCATATCCTAGAGCTATTCCTATAACATGTCCTCCTGTGTCATTTTGGCACAAAACTCCATCCCAATTACAACAATTCTCCTCAGAAGATTTCCAAGAAGAAAGCTTGTCGTCAGGATAACTAGACACAAAGCTTTTCTTGAAATCGAGAAGGGCGACCCTCTCGCTTTCAATACACCTTACTGAATCAATACTACTGCTGCATCCTAACAGGTGAAGAATTACAAGGAGTAGAAGAAGAGGTTTGAAGATGAAGAAGGAATAAGAAAAGCCCATTTTCTTCACTTTTCATGACTATTGTGCTTGCACATTTCTAAGCCTTGGATCAACATATATGCACAAGCTGACTTGTGCTTGCACATTTCTAACATGTGCGTCCTAACGTGTGCTTGCACATTTGTAAGGACTCATATCCTGATCTAAAATCCAAATATTGAAAAAAATATCGTTATCGTAATTAATAGTATAATAGATTTTCTTAAATCTTTTTTGAAAGGGCCCAAATGATGAGTTTGAATATATATATATATAAAACAATAAATCTAGGTATATTAATACGATGGATCAGATACCGAGCGATACGAGCTCTTCTTGAGCCGAATGCCATATTTTGTCTTCTCTCTATTCACATTTATCACAACAATTTCATAGAGTCATTATTGTCATACAAAACTCCATTATGGAATTGGGTGGATGATAGGTTCAATTTTTGAAGTGACGCAATTTTAAACTATTCTTCTCATTTCTCTTTCCTCTGAATTTTTACGTATCTCTTACATTGAGACAATTTCTCTAACAGTTCTAAAATTTGCACTATGTAATAAGTTAGTATGTTTTTATAAAACGAAATAGCTATATACACGATCTCCGTTCTACTAACATAATAAACACTTGTAATCCGACATCAAGAGCCGGCATCCAAAACACAAAAAGACATTGGGCGCTTAAAATCTAGGTGTCAAGCCATCCACTTGCTATCAATTTAGACATAGGCGCCTTTGACTAAAGTTGACAACAAATAAATTGAACTTTGTCTATATGTCACATCCCTAATAAAATCTAAATTTAATTTTACCATATTACCGAAAAACAAGTAAGATGTAGAGATTGAAAATCGTAATCGTGATGCAACTAACTACAAGGTATAATTAAAATTAAAAATATATTTAACTGTCTTAATTTATAAAATTATAATTTTATTTGTTTTTAGTAGAATTAAAGTCATCCTTTTGCCAAACTCTAACAATTCAGTAATGCATTTACATGGAGCTCAATAGCAAAACTTGGATAGTCAAATGATGCATTTATATGGAGCTGGCATGGAGACTTTGAAAGCCATCGTCTACTAGAAAACAAATTAGATCATTGTAGCAATGTGGGAAATACTTGTAAAATTCACACAAAAAAATCGGCTCTATTTTTAAAAAAATCAGTAATGCTACAGGAGTTATTTTTGCCTAAATCTCAACTTTTGTAAAAGGACTAAAGTTAATAAATATTACCTTTTGTGGTTGGTTCAAACTTTTTTTTTTTTTTGTGGTTGGTTCAAACTAATTTATTTTTCTGAAGTATTTTAGTTTTGTGGTTTAGAAAATAAATTTTATACGTTAAATTTTAAAATTTATAAATCAACTATTTTATCATATTGATTGTTGTTTTTTTATTTGTGTGAAGAAGATTCGGAGGTCTCCGGCACGTCTGGACGCGCTTCTTATAAATAAAAAATGGCTAAGTGGTCATCACTCTTGGATAGCCTTACCCCTTACATCAGCATGTAAAAGATCCACTATACCCTCGGGAGGGTCAAGCAATACACTTAAACCAATAGGAATACCAAAAACATAGCTGGCTAGATAGTCCGCTACTTTATTCGCCTCACGGTAGGCATGACGGTACTGGATGTCCCAGTCCTTTTTAGAAAGTCGTGGCATTTACTAACCAGACTAGAGAGGGTGACAACGGGGAACCGAGCGCCGCAAAAATGAGATTGCTAATTGGGAGTCCGATTCCATGATCACCTTGCGGTATCCACACTCCCAGGCAAGTTTCAAACCGTGGTATATACCCCATCACTCCGCCATTGGTATAGTGCATATACCCAGTTAACCGCATATCCCCGCTGCCACTCCCCTACATTGTTCCTAATGACCCCTGCAGCAGTAGCGTGCCCATCGTTTATACCCACGTATTTTATCGTATTGATTGTTAGCTAACAATGATTTGAGTATTGTTAAATTATTATTTTAAAACATAACGTATTTTATAAATCAAATGTTTAGTGGTTTAAGATTATAAATCAACTATATTTGCCTAAATCTTCACAATTTTCTTTCTTTAGTTTGAAATATATATACCTAGAACCAGTAACAAAGTTGCAGATCGTCTCTCTCGAATCAATGGGGGAGGTGGGGATGTACAAAACATCTCTGGGGAGGTTCCCCTGATGTGAACGCTTTGGCACGTTTCGATATTTAATCTATATTTGTTTTCCTTTAAAGAAAAGTAACATAAAAATATTGCACATATAAAATAATTAATTTAATGCCCACACGAACCTTGTACGGATTTTGTTTAAATAAAAAATATAATAATTTCAATTTTATATATATTATATATTAGATAGTTTTTTAATAAAATATTATATTTTTATTTTTATATAACATGAATATTTTAACTAAACTTAATCGTTTTTTATTAAATAATATGGCTAACTTTTGTCAAGATTAAATTAAAACAATTTTATAAATAAAAAACATGATTAAAAATCTATTAAAAAGATTATTGTTAGAGTATTATATGTATACTTAATGTATTATTTGTATAAAATCTCCAGATCTGAATAATAATTATCTTGAACTTAACCAAAATACCAAAGAAAATGTATTATTTGTAAAATGCTTGAACTCCCTATTTGTCAAATTAAAAAAATTCTCGAAAATATTTAACGTAAATGGATCGGTCTGATATTATTTCAAAAAAAAAGAAAAAAATCGTCCAAAAAATAAATTTTGAGGGGAACGATTACCTAATATATATTTGACGTCAACGACCGACATTACGACCCGGATAATTGTAGGTTAACGATCTCGCATAACATATATTAATTCGATATGAATAATAATTATACTTGAACTTAACCAAAATGCGTGTATTATTTGTAAAATCTTTAGACTATCTATTTATACATGTTCAAAAAACATCAACCTTAATAGCTAATCGATGCGGGATAACAAAATTCCTAAAAATATTTAACATAAATAGACCGGGTTGATAATCCTTACAAAAATCGTTCAAAAAAATAAAACTTTAGAAGCACGATTACTTAATATATATTTTACGGAAGCTAATTATTTGATAACTAAACAAAATAAAAATAAAGTAATTTAAGAGTTTGTTTAAAATTATAGAAACAACATTAACGTCTGACATTACGACCTAGATGATTGTACGTAGGTTAACGACCCAAATAAGTGTAGGTTAACAAAATTTCTGAAAATATTTAACGTAAATAGATCGGCTAATAATCCTTCAAAATATCGTCCCAAAAAATAAACCTTTAATATTAACGGCCCAAATAATTGTAGGTTAACGATCCCAACTAACATATATTAATCTGATATGAATAATAATTACACTTGAACTTAACCAAAATGTCAAGAAATGTATTATTTGTATAATATTTAGACTCTCTATTTATACAAATTCTAAACCCATCAACCTTATTAGCTAATCGATGTAGATAACAAAATCTATGAAAATATTTAATGTAGCTAATCGATGTAACGCCCTAAGTTCTGGAAACTCGAAGCGTTACGGGCTAGGACCTCACAATGGGTCTCGACCCTCAGAGTAACAACAATAACATCGAATCTTGTAACAAGGCACAAATAAATGAAAATCAAACGGTGTAAAAAGCCATAAGGTATACCAAAAGGGAAACGCAAAGGACTCGCAACCGAGTTCAAAACAAAAGGGAAAGACAACAACAGAAATATAAAACCCGACCCCGCCCTATTATATACGGGAACCCCGGTTGACCACTCCATCCGGATCACTCAACAACATTCCTAACCTGCAAGGTATCTACAATATCGGTATAAACCGTTAGCTAACATTCTAGATATCATAAAGACAATAAAGACGCAACCACATATAAGAGCATAAACATATAACATGCTTGCACACAACCAATTATTATCTTTCATAAGTTATCCATTACCAATTCAACATCTTTTGTCACACGAGAATCTCCCAAGACTCGCCTCCGATCCATTTCCATTACCGAGAATAATAGATCAAATGTATACTATCTGTTACATGTGGGCCTGGTCGCAAGAGCACCTTTCAGTCTCTTGTAGAATTGCACAAGTGGTCACCGCTCGGTTATAATACACTTGGGCCAATTAAGGTATAAGGTCAATCCTAGTCCGGTTTTTCGTCATAACGATAAAGCACACAAACACAACCAATACGGTCAAACCAATACACGGAATACGGGTAAGTAAGTTCAAGGGTCTTATCTCACTCAAAGGTAAACTCAAGAATCAGCTAACTGCTCAGCTTCCCGAAGGAAAGGATAAATGCCTGCTCAGACAAGGCATCGCAATACAAAACCGTATGAATGCTAGAAGTTCCCTACTTTTAGTCTCGATGATCGCTAACTGATCTCAACATGTAGGAGAAGGATTCCTAGTCTCAAGGTTCGCAAGAAACGTCATCAACAACACATCTCAAGAAGCATAATCAACTCATGGGAATCAACAAGCCACTAACTAGCATTCACACTAATCATCTAGGTCCAACCTAGCATGATATAGCATAAGAAAAGGGCAAGATCGAGAAGTAAGGATGGAAGAAACTCACCAAAGACGGAAGTTACTATAGGTAAACCGCAGGGGCGCCAGACAGGAGACACGGGGGCGGCAGAGCTTGCGGCCGCAGGGGCGGTCTGTTCCAGGCGTGGGGGCAGTTTTGCGATAGAAGCGGCGGCGACTCTTTTGACAACGGTAACACAACAAAGGGATCAAAGCTCAACTCCTTCAATCCACACACGACAACTCTCAATCAATTCAAGGAAGCCTGGAACACATACTCGTCAACAACGAAGGATAAACAAGAATCAAGACTCGATCTTGTTTCATGTGAAGAAGAAGAAGACGAAGAAGAAAAGAGAAAGAAGAAGAAGAAAAGAAGAAGGAGAAGCATACAACAGGTTCAAGAACGTTGGAAGGATCAAGGGGACGAAGAACTTACACGTTGTGCAGAGAATCACAAGGAAAGGCCGCAGCTTTGCTAGAGGTTTAAAAAGAATGTAAGCAAGAAGAGAAAAACGGAAGAGAAGGCGGGAATATATAGAGAACGGTTAGGAAAGAACAAAGGAAGGTCAAATTAGGGTTAGAAGATAAAAGGAAAGCCGACCCAAAAGATAGAAGATCGGATCTTCTAAGAAAGGAAAGAATAAAAGACGGAAAATATAACAGATCACGCGATATGGGGTCACCCGCTGTAATTGCATGTTAAATTATGGGTCCCCCTTTCCCATGTGATTGCATGTGCTTTGTCGCTTCTCTCTCATCCACGTCATCTCTCTCTCTCTCTCTCTCTCTCTCCCTCTCTCTCCCTCACACACACACACACCATATTCATCCATCCATCTCCATCCAACTTCAACCCTTATACTTAAGATCGACAACTTCGTTACAATCGAAAATCCCGAACTCATTCATCTTCTTCATCAAGGTTAAATTTGGTTTCTTCTTCTTAATCATCTTTTTCAGCTAATTCTTAGAGAACTACGTTTTCGAGAAGAAGAGCTTGATAAGATGACAATTGATGTGACAATAGCGGCATCTTCAAGATCCATAAGCTTCTGAAGCAAAGCTTTGTGTAGAGATGTACAAAAGAATGATTCTATGGTGATTAGACTTATATGTGTTTCTAGTATGAGTTTGATATGGATTTCTGGTATGTTTGTCTAGTATGAGTTTCTAGTATGTTTGTCTGATATGATTTTTGGTATGAGTTTTTGGTATGGTTCCTAGTATGTTTGTCTCGTATAAATTTCTAGTATGTTTGTTTGGCATGGTTTCTGGTATGAGTTTGACATGAATTTTTGGTATGAGTTTGACATGAATTTTTTGTATGAGTTTCTCGTATGGTTTCTGATATGTATTTTTGCTATGCTTTTCCGGTATGAGTTTGGTATGTTTGTTGGTATGAGTTTGATATGAGTTTCTGGTATGATTTGTTGATGTTCTTCTTGTTTATATTGAAATGATTTTTCTAGTATGAGCTCTATATCTTTGTCTTGTATAGATTCTAGTATGAATTTGATATGAGGTTGTGATATGATTTTCTGGTATGGAATGTTGATAGAGAAGAAGATGACGATTTTCTGGAATGACGATTTTCTGGAAGACGGATCTTAATAGAGAAGAAGATGGCGATTTCCTGATACTCGAAATTGGGAGGATTTTGCGCGAAAGATTATAGAGAGAGTACAAATTGGGCGTTTTCAAGATATTCAGTTTCCATTCTTATCGTAACTGCTGCCATGAGAGAGAATATTTCACAAATAGGTAGAGAATAAAAATTTGAACCCTAAAATATTTAGGGACATATTTACAAGTATTCATAGAGTCGAAAAAATTGTAAATTTTACAAGTATTCATACAGTACTACAATTATCTAATTGTTTTCTCAGTCGGAATAATCATCGGCAATATACCAAACACAAATAATAATAAATGTGTGTCTCGAGTATCAACTCATACAAATATCCTATATTCTAGTAGACGATGACTTTCAAAGTCTCCAGCTCCATATAAATGCATCATTTGGACCAAGTTTTGCTATCGAGCTCCATATAAACGCATTACTCAATTGTTGGAGACTTGGAGTTGTGCAAGAGGATGACTTTAAATACCCGTAATTTTCAAAAGAAATGATTTGCGATGTAGATATGGATAATAAAACAAAATTGACTATTCAATTCTACTTAAAAACATATAAAATGATAACTTTTTAAATTAAAACAGTTTATTATTTTTTAATTTTAATTAGCTTGTAGTTAAATGCATGCTTTACGATTATTATTTTCAATCTCTATATCTAATCAGTATATCAGATATGGATATCGATATTGATATCAATGATATCGATATGAGATTGATATCTGATATTTGATATGTGTTGGACAATATGGTGAAGTATATCAGATATCAACAAACTTGGTATCCATGTTATAAACCATGTCCTCCACATCCTCATATATTCAACAGAGAAGATGTTTTTAAAAAAAATAAGCAGAGAAAGGTAAAAGGCAAGTGAAGGATGTGGAGGTACAACTCACAGTCACAGAGAAGCAGAAGAGGTCGGAAATGGCGATGAGATTGTGAAGAGAAAGAGGGTAGTGGGTACAGATGGCGGGGAACTTGTTCGGAAACAGAGAGAGCAGTAACGAGAGTTAGGAGAAGAAGTGATATCGGTGAATTTGTAGGGATATCACTCCATAAATAAGTAAAGTATGTAGATATGAGTATATCACTTTGATATCGATATATTCAATTACAAAACACGGATATCAGATACGTGATATCCATATCTGATATCAGGATATAGGAAATGAACAACCCCTAACTTACATAGATTTTGTACAAACTTTAGAACCGTCTAGAAACTGTCCCAGTGTAAAGTGATATGTAAATATTTAGAGGGAAAAGGAAATGAGAAGAATAGTTTAAAATCGTGTCACTTCAGAAATTGAACCTATCATCCACCCGATTCCATATTGGAGTTTTGTATGACAATAATGACTCTATGATATATAGTTTCAAACCCATCATTTGGGCCATTTCAAAAAAGATTTAAGAAAATATATCATACTATTAATACATACTAACTTATTACATAGTGCAAACTTTAGAACTGTCAGAGAAATTGTCTCAATGTAAGGGATATGTAAAAATCCAGAGCGAAAGAGAAATGAGAAGAATAGTTTAAAATTGTGTTACTTCAGAAATTGAACCTATCATCCACCCAATTCCATAATGGAGTTTTGTATGACAATAATGACTATATGAAATTGTTGGGATAAATGTGAACAGAGAGAAGACGAAATATGGGCATTCGGCTCAAGAAGAGCTCGTATCGCCCGGTAACTGATTCATCGTATTAATATATCTAGATTTATTGTTATATATATATATATATATATATATATATATATATATATATATATATATATATATATATATATATATATATATATATATATTCAAACTCATCATTTGGGCCCTTTCAAAAAAGATTTAAGAAAATCTATTATACTATTAATTACGATAACGATATTTTTTTCAATACTTGGATTTTAGATCAGGATATGAGTCCTTACAAATGTGCAAGCACATGTTAGGACGCACATGTTAGAAATGTGCAAGCACAAGTCAGCTTGTGTATATATGTTGATCCAAGGCTTAGAAATGTGCAAGCACAATAGTCTTGAAAAGTGAAGAAAATGGGCTTTTCTTATTCCTTCTTCATCTTGAAACCTCTTCTTCTACTCCTTGTAATTCTTCACCTGTTAGGATGCAGCAGCAGTAGTGATTCAGTAAGGTGTTTTGAAAGCGAGAGGGTCGCCCTTCTCGATTTCAAGAAAAGCTTTGTGTCTAGTTATCCTGACGACAAGCTTTCTTCTTGGAAATCTTCTGAGGAAAATTGTTGTAATTGGGATGGAGTTTTGTGCCAAAATGACACAGGAGGACATGTTATAGGAATAGCTCTAGGATATGAGTCCTTACAAAGCAATCAACTTCGACCTTCCTTGCTTCAATTCGAATACTTAAAATTTTTGATCTTGTCATGGAATTACTTTGCCATGAAAATCCCAGACTTCATTGGTTCTCTTACAAACTTGGTCATTCTTGACCTGTCGAATTCCGGGTTTTATGGTAGCATTCCTCCTCATCTTGGCAACCTTTCCTACCTCACTTCCTTAGATGTCAGTATAAATCTATTGTCCATTGAAAGCTTAGGATGGCTCTCTAGCCTTATTTCTTTGGAATTCCTTGATATGAGTTGTGCCAACTTTAGTGAAGCTAGAGATTGGTCTTCTGCAATTGGGAACCTACCATCACTATCTTCCTTCACATGTTCATCGTGTTCTCTTCCCTCAACAACAACTTCTGATCATGTCAATTCTTCTACTTCTCTACAAAGCCTCGATCTTTCAGATAATATCTTATATTCCTCTACCATTTCATGGTTGATGAATAACACTCGCAATCTCTCATCACTGACTCTAAAACATGTGAATTTGGAAGGCCCAATTCTTCAAATTTTTCATCAACTAAAATCTCTTCAAACACTTGATGTTTCAGGTAGTAACTTTGGAGATGAAATGTTCAAATCCATTGGGAGTACTATTTGCAACTTGGAGGAGTTAACTGCTGATGGGTGTTTCAACAATCATACCATTGAAGATGTACTGCAAACATTAACAACACCTTGTGGCACAAGTTCATTGAAGACGTTGTCTTTGATTTCGAACAATCTTACAGGCAATATTCCTCCCTTGTTGAAGTTTCCAAATCTTACAGCCTTGTATCTAACTGACAACCGCCTACACGGTTTACTCTTAGATACACACTTTGCTAACTCATCTGGATTAGTTGCCTTAGATGTTGGAAATAACCCCAACTTGTCAGTTACTCTTACTCAACCTCCACCTCTACTATCCATGAGTTCTTGCAGCATCGGACCCCATTTTCCCATTTGGCTAACAAAACGTAGCTTTTCAGGGCTTGACATTTCTAATTGTAACATCTCAGGTTCAATCCCCCTCATATTTTGGAAAAATCAACAAATCAACTTAGGAGTACTAAATCTTTCTTCTAACAACTTTCATGATAAAATACCCAATTTACCATTTGTCCTGTACGAAATTATGAACTCTATTGATTTAAGCTCAAATGTGTTTTATGGTCCAATACCCTTTTCATTGTTGAACGCAAATTTTGTGGACCTCTCAAAAAATAAATTCTCTAGCATAGCTCCCGATCCAAATCCCAATCCCAATCCCAATCCACATGTTCATAATTCCACAAGTGCTCTTTCTTCCGATTTTTCTTTCATTGGTATTTATAAAAGGAAGAGTCTAGACATCTCTAACAACTTGCTATCCGGCATTCTTCCTGATTGGTTTTGGTTACGAGTAACTAGCCTCAAGTTTCTTAATCTGGCAAATAATAGCTTATCCGGGTCCATTTTAAGCTCAGTAGGAGGTATACCAATTCTGAATGTGCTAGTTTTGCATAACAACAAATTCTCAGGTGAGTTGCCTTTGTGGTTGAGGAATTGCAGTAGACTTGGAGTTCTAGACTTGAGCGAAAACAACTTTGCTGGATTCATACCATCTTGGATAGGTGAAAACCTCAAGAGTTTGGTTGTCCTTTCCTTAGGGTACAACAATCTTTCAGGAAATCTTCCTTCAACTTTGTTTCAACCTACTTCTCTTCAAATCTTAGATCTTTCCCACAATTCTCTACAGGGATATATCCCTTCAAGTGTCCAAAATTTCACTTCAATGGTTCATACTGATGATTCAAGTTTCAAAGTTTTTGATACTAATGGGGTAAATGCTGTCCAAACACCACTAAAAGAGGCATCCTTTTTTCAAGCATTCATCAAATGGAAGGGGTTGGAGCACCTATATCAGAAGATTTTGCACATGGTAAAGCTTATTGATCTCTCAAGCAACAACTTCAGCGGTGAAATTCCAATCGGGTTTTCGGCATTATTGGCCTTAAACTCACTAGACTTGTCTAGTAATCACTTCAGTGGAAATATTCCCAAACAAATTGGTCAGCTCAAGTCTTTGGAAATTCTTAACCTATCCAACAACAGGCTTTCTGGTGAACTTCCTTCAAGCATGTCAGCCATGTTTTCGCTCGATTTCTTCGACGTTTCACACAACAACTTGTCAGGTGAAATCCCAACAAGCACTCAACTACAAAGCTTTGATCCATCTGTATATGGTGAAAATCCGGGGCTTTGTGGTTTGCCAATACCAATCAAATGCCATAAAGATGAAGCAGCACCAGCTCCAAACTCAGAGGGAAATTCTAGTGTTGAAGGATTTGACATGGAATCATTCTATGCCGCCATGGGATTTGGATTTGCTTTCGGGTTCTTGTTTGTGCTTGGTACGTTAAATTTCATAGCAAACTGGAGGCATGCTTTCTATAGGTTTGCCAGTGACTTTGCAGATTGGATCATGCTTGCTGCAGCACTGAATATTGCTAGGATCCCAAGGAAATTCCGTTCTTGACAGGTAAAAACTCGAATTCATATGTTTTGTTCATCTAAAATTACTTTCTTCCCTATTGTTATGAGTGCTTCTACTTGTTTCTAATTCATTATTTTGTGACAGAATACTGGAGCTCCTGAGCAGTCATGTTCTACTCGGATCAACTTGAGATGGAACCCTTTGCTGTAACAAAAGTCACCATAATATTTTTGTTTGCAAAATAAATGTAATGCAAGATGTTGCAATCACTTTCATTTATTGATATATGTTATTATTTTTTTGATATGATTCCTACTTGTAGTTTATATGCAATATTTTCATGTATTAGCTTAAATGCTTAATGATTGAAATGGTTCAGGTTTCTAGTTCAAGATATTGTTTATGTATGTAGAAGACCGTAATGCCCTCAGGTTTTTAGTTCACAATGGAGTATATATATATATATGAAATGCGGAATAGGCAGATAAGTAGTTTAGCCAATACTCTAGAAGGGAGATAAATAGAGTATGAAAACTTTTCGCAATCTAAGGATTGGTAAGATCTTATCGAAAAGGATAAGACCTTATCAATGGAGATAAAGTCTTATTAGAAAATATAAGACCTTACTCGTTTCTCTGAGATTGGTTTTAAATGTACAGGTTTAGACAAACCAGGGATGTTAAAAGCAAGACGAGATCAGCAGTAAAGGACACACGATATGTTGACGAGGTTCGGTCACCAAACGACCTAGTCCCCGCCTAGGATTGATCCAACCCTAGGATTTCAAGTAGCTTTATTTTCCTTCTTCTTGATGAGCCCTAGATACAACCTTCAGAAGACCTTCCCTCTTCTAAACTCAGAAGTCTTACACTTCCTATCTAGCAACTTACACACTCAAAAAGGAAAAATAAAGTACTACAGATACAACAACAGTATCCAACGTGCCTAGGAGAAATAACTCTTTGTATGTTATAGTTGAATAGTACTATAACGCTCGAATAAGATCTCACACACTCAGAAAAGTAGAATGCTGAAGCTTAGAAGGTGAGATCAACGCTTTATGAGAATAAAATAGATAAGACGATTTTTCACTTGTGTTCCAGTCGTAGGTGATGGTTCTGTTTCGTGTCTTCTTCCTTGTCTCTTTAAATAGGCAAGCCTATCGTCAATAATGAACGTTGAAGAAGATCTTGTCTGCAATATCTCAATTTGTTGTGATCTTGTTTGTTGAGATTTGATGTCAATCTAGTTTGTTGAGATTTAAAGTCAAACTTGGTTGTTGAGATTTGAAGATCTTCCAATTTATCTCAAGAAGATTTAATTAAAACAAATCAAAGATTTGTTAAAATCAAATCCTTTAAAGAACTCAACAAGAAGGAAATAAAGCTATTTGGACGAACGTAACCGAGTGTAGTTTTTGTCCAGTTTTGGTAAGGTCTTACCAGATCATGTAAGGCCTTATTGAAACCTGGAAACCAAGGTTTTCAGCAATATGGTAAGGCCTTACCAGACACTGTAAGGTCTTTACCAAAACTTGTAAGATCTTACCAAAACCTAGAAACCAAGGTTTTGGCTTTCATCAACCATTTTCATAATGTCTTATCATCAAGGTGGAGTTAACAATCTCCCCCTTGATGAAAGACAAAACTTGTGATCTAAGTACCTGCAAAAACGAAATATCCAAACAATATAGCAGTAGCAAATATTTAGGATCAAATTTTAACAAATATCAAACCAAGTTTTTCAAAACAAAAACAAGCCAATTTCAAACCAAAAACAACCAAGGTTTTCAAAGACAGAAATATTCTCCCCCTTTTTGTCTTTCAGCAAGAAAAAATTTTAAAAATTTTGAAAAAAGTCATTCTTCATCATCAGAGACTTCAACAACTTCATCAAACCATTGGCCATAAGCAGAAGGAGGACCATCTTCGGGTTTGCGGAATCGACTATGAACCTTTTCCCTCCATCTATCCCTTGCATTACGAACTGTGTGATTTGCCATCATTTTTGCTCGTAGCTTTTCCTGTTCATTTTTGTATGTCTTGACCACACCATATTCTTCTACTGTCAAGATTGATGGCTCAGGTACTGTGGGTCGAAAAATGCAGCGTTTTAACACTTTGCGTTCACAGTTAATCACAATATTTTGACACACTTCTTGAATGTGTTGCACAACATCTTCATCCAAAGGCATGATTGAGGTAGTTGCCTTGTGAGATAGAGAGGTCAAAAACAGTAATTGATTTAACTTCTCATTTACCATTAACAGCTTCTCATGTGTGTTATCCTGTCTATCCACAATATCAGCACGAGCAGTATTGAGATCCTTCCCCAGAGCATCCACTTCTGCCTCCAAATCCTGAATTCTCTGTTCTGAAGAAGGCTTAGCAGTTTGTTGATGTTTCTTCAGAATCCATTCCCCAGATAATGTTTTTTCAATTCCAAGCCGTCCCCAACAATCCTCATCAATTTGTCCTTTATGAGAAATTCTATCTTCATCTGTAACATCAATTTCAAAGAACTCGAAGATCTTTGGAAATAGATTGGCATAAAGAAGATGGGCTGTCAAAGGAGTGTTTACAGTGTGCAACATGTAGGATAAGATGAGGTTAGGAACATCAATAACATGCCCAGTAAGAATTAAATCTAGAATCTCCAAGAGATTGTCAGTGATAAGCTCCCTGGAATGCTTTCGTGGAAGAATACATCTAGCAAGCAAAGTGAAAACAATCTTGGCCTCTAAAGTTAGGACATTATGAGTTTGTTTTTGCTTTGGTTTTGAAGAGGTAGCCACAGAAGAGATTTGTTTCTCAAAAAATGTCTTCTGAGCATGGGCAATACACACGCTTTTAGAAGGATGGGATTTGGTATCAATTTCCTCAGGAATCCCTAAGATGATTGCCAAGGAAGAAGCAGAGAGAGTGATTTTTTGCCCTTTTATCTGGGAATGTAGGGTTAAAACCCCTTTTTCTCGGTGAGCAGTAAGGTTCACAAAGAAGAGTCGGGTAAGACGTGGAAATGCAAAAGTTTCCAGATTGAACAAACTCCAGATGTTTGAACATTTTAGCAGCTTAATGCAGGGTAGATCCATAGACTCAAGGAAATTCACATCAACATTTTCACAAAAACTCAGAGGACGGTTGGCAAACCCATCTTTCCACATTCCAGCCTTTGTAAAGTTTAAGAACCAAGAGAATGGTGCTTCGTTACTAACCTCAAACCTTGAAGGCGGTGAGCGAAGACGATGTTGTGGTCCAACCTTTGCAGCTGGGGGATAAATGGCTTTAGAGATCTGCTGAGGAGGAGAAAGGGACCTTGAAGAGTCAGAATCAGTGGTGTAAACTTCTTGAATAGCTTTGCCCTTTCTGTCGGATGATCGCTGCTTCTTGGATGCTGGAGCAGTGGACCGAGTTGAAGATCGCTTGGGAGCCATTGCAATTTAGGGTTTGAAGGTGAAAGATGAGGTAGTCGGAGGATTTATGAAGCTCGAAAATAAATCATGAAAAAATCTTTGAAGATTTGGTATGAGAGAGAGAGAGGGAAAATCTTTAATAAAATCTTCGCAAAATTTAAGAAAATTTAAAAAGATCAAAATAAAAAAACACGAAGATTTCCATAAACAGAATCTATTAGTTAGTTATCAAAAAAGATAATAACTAAAAGATTTGATCCAAAATTAATATACCAAAAATAAAATCAAGAACATACTATTATTTAGTAAGGCCTTGAAATGTATTTTAATGTCTTAATGTAGGGAATAAGATCAATATTGTATAACAATAATTGCTCCTCCTACATTTGTGCCTCCCTGTTAAGCATACCAAGTTCTAACCTTATGAAGTTGAATCTCTCTTCGGGTAAAGGTTTTGTAAAGATATCAGCTAGTTGTAGATCAGTAGAAATGAATGTCAAAGACACATCACCTTTTTCTACATGATCACGTATAAAATGATGTCTCACATTTATATGTTTCGTTCTTGAATGTTGTACAAGATTCTTGGAGATAGATATAGCATTAGTGTTGTCGCATTTTATGGGTATATTCTTAAAGTGGAATCCAAGATCTTGGAGTTGTTGCGCAATCCATAGGATTTGTGAACAACAAGCTCCAGTAGCAATATATTCAGCTTCGGCTGTTGAGAGAGCCACCGAATTTTGCTTCTTGGAATGCCAACTTATTAGAGATGTACCAAGAAATTGACAACAACCTGAAGTACTTTTTCTATCCACTTTATATCCTGCAAAATCAGCATCGGAATATCCGATAAGATCGAAACTACCTTGTGAGGGATACCATAGACCAATATCTTTTGTACCATTAAGATATCTTAATATTCGTTTTACCGCGATGAGATGTGATTCCTTCGGGTTAGCTTGAAATCTAGCACACATGCAAACACTAAACATAATGTCAGGTCTACTAGCAGTAAGATATAGTAAGGATCCAATCATACCTCGATATTCTTTTTGATTTACTTGTTTACCGGTAAGGTCTTGATCCAGAGAGAGAGTAGAACTCATTGGTGTTTTGGCTATTTTTGATTCATTCATCTTAAACTTCTTCAGAATGTCTCTTGTGTACTTTCCTTGATTAAGGAAGATATCCTTTTTACTTTGATGTACTTGAAGTCCAAGAAAGAAGTTTAATTCTCCCATCATACTCATCTCGAATTCCTTGCACATGATGTCAGAAAATTCCTTGCAAAGAGATTCATTAGTTGCTCCAAACAAGATATCATCCACATAAATTTGAACAACAAGAATATTCTTTCCATGAGTTTTAATGAATAAAGTTTTGTCAATCAACCCTCTCTTGAAGTTATTTTCTAGAAGATATTTTGAAAGTCGCTCGTACCAAGCTCTTGGGGCTTGCTTTAAGCCGTAAAGAGCTTTGTCAAGCTTGAAAACATGATCTGGAAATTCATTACTTTCAAAACCGAGAGGTTGAGCAACATAAACTTCTTCATCTAAATAACCATTCAAAAAGGCGCACTTTACGTCCATTTGAAAAAGTTTTATACTCATGTAAGATGCATAAGCAAGAAGTATGCGAATGGCTTCAAGCCTGGCTACGGGAGCAAAAGTCTCCTTGTAGTCAATACCTTCCTCCTGATTGTAACCTTGAGCTACAAGACAAGCTTTATTCCGAATGACATTACCACTTTCATCCAGTTTGTTTCGAAAGACCCATCTTGTCCCGATAACTGATTTACCTTTGGGTCTTGCTGTAAGTGTCCATACTTTATTTCGCTCGAACTCGTTTAGCTCATCTTGCATAGCGATAATCCAGTCAGGTTCTTAAAAAGCTTTGGTGTACTTCTTAGGTTCTACAAGAGATACAAAAGCATGAAAGGCGCATAAGTCTTTTAATTTAGAACGAGTTTGTATTCCAGATGAGGGATCAGAAATGATATCCTGAGTTGAATGGGATGATGCATGTTTGAATTTCCTCCGGACATTTCTCTAATTATAAGCATCAGGTTCGGAACTAATAGAAAGTGGAGAAGACGGCTCTTGTTGCTCAGGAGGTGATGTATCTTCAAGACTGGGTTCATTTGTAAGACCTTGAGAAGGTGTTTCAAGGTCTTGAGATATGTCTGTAAGGTCTTGAAATGGCTCCTGCATGTTTCTGACGTTCTTATCAACTTCTTCTTCCTCTTCCTCATGTTTATTTAGGTCGAGATCTGCAAAACTCTCACTCAAGGTACCATTATCATTTTCATCAAACAAGACATGAATACTTTCTTCGACTACTTTGGTACGTTTATTGTATACTCGATAAGCCTTGCTTTGAGTCGAGTATCCAAGAAATATACCTTCGTCGCTACGTGCATCAAATTTTCCAAGATTACTTCCCATTATTATGTACGTAACACGTACATCCAAATGGTTTAAAGTAAGATATACTTGGTTTCCTTCCTTTAAAAAGCTCATAAGGAGTTTTCTTTAACATTGATCGAATCAAAAATCTATTGAGAATATAATTTGCTGTATTGACAGCTTCTGCCCAGTATGACTTAGGCATATTGTTCACTAATAGCATTGTCCTAGACATTTCCTCTAGGGTGCGGTTCTTGCGTTCCACAACCCCGTTTTATTGAGGTGTTCTAGGAGCTGAAAAATTATGTGAAATTCCATATTTCTCACAAAATGCATCAAAGTCAGATTGATCAAATTCTCTACCATGATCACTTCTAATAGAATCGATTGGTAGGTTTTTCAAAGTTTGTAACTCCTTACAAAGTTTTGAGAAGTATAAAAGTGCTTCCGATTTCATTTTTAGAAAGAAAACCCAAGTAAATCGAGAATAATCATCAACAACAACAAAAATGTATTGCTTGCCTTTAGGAGATTTGACACGCATAGGTCCACAAAGATCCATGTGGAGAAGTTTCAGAGGTCTATTAGTACTTACCACTTGCTTCTTTTTGAAAGAACTACGGGTATGTTTACCTCTTGAGCAAGCATTGCATAAATCATCTACCTTGAATTTTAGGTCAGGAAGACCTCTTACAAGATCCTTTGATTTGAGTTTTTTAAGAGAGTGCATACTGATGTGACCAAGTCGTCTGTGCCATAGTCTTGAGTCATCTAATAAGACCTTGAGACATTTCAAATTTGTCCCTGCAATTTGGTCAGTATTAACAGCATATATATTATTATCCCTGTAAGCTATTAGCACCAAATTTCCTGTCATCTCATCTCGAACTTCACACTTCCTCTTGTCAAAGCTAACACAATTTCCTTTATCACAAAGCTGAGAAACACTGAGAAGATTATATTTTAAGCCATCCACCAAATAAACATCTTTAATATTATTATTTGAATTAAGACCAATGTTACCGATACCAAGAATGTCACATTTTCCTTTGTCACCAAGAGTTATTGTGCCATTGGTTTGCTTCTTTAGAGTGTCGAAAAGAGATTCTTTTCCACTCATATGTCTTGAACAACCACTGTCCATTATCCATTTTTGAGTCTTGGTGATATCTTGCAAAACAGAAAATCATCCTTTCAGGCTTGACCAATAGACAGAGTTGGATCCATTATGGGGGTAGACCATGTTAGGTAGCCTAGTCCCTTTAGGAACCCATATGTGTTTTACCCGTTCATTTAAACATACAGGAAAGGTATTTCTAATAATGTATGGATCCGTTCTTCTGTAAGGACAAGTTTCATTTACATGACCCTTTTTACAGCAAAAGAAACATGTAGGAGATCTCCAATTTCCTTTTGCTTTAATGAACGTGGTAATAGGTTTTGCAGGAAAATTCCTGTTATATCCTATGCCACTTCGGTTTAAGGATAATTGTTGTTCTCCAAGCATTTTGTCAAGAGTAGCTTTAGATTTAGTAAATTGCACAAGAGCTATTTGCTGTTCTTGACATTTTTCAGAAAGTTTCACTTTTTCGATCTCTAAGTCATTATTACATGTCTTAAGAGATGAGAGGTTTGCCTTTAGTTCGGAATTTTCCGATCGTACGGCCTTAACCTCAGTGTCAAGATCTGATTGTATGTTGTCAAGATCTTGAACTTTCAGCGAAAGCATTCTTATGCAAGTTTCCTGATCATTTAGCTTTTCTTTTAAAATGTTGATTCTTTGCTGTAAATTTCTTCATTAGAGATCATGTTTTTCAGCACTTCTGATAAAACAACAGTAGGACTGGATATAAGATCTCTTACCATTCCATCCAGATGTTGATCTTGATTTTTGTCGGCTTTTGCCATAAGACATAAGTTTCCTTTACATGACCCTTTTTACAGCAAAAGAAACATGTAGGAGATCTCCAATTTCCTTTTTCTTTAACGAACGTGGTAGTAGGTTTTGCAGGAAAATTCCTGTTATATCCTATGCCACTTCGGTTTAAGGATAATTGTTGTTCTCCAAGCATTTTGTCAAGAGTAGCTTTAGATTTAGTAAATTGCACAAGAGCTATTTGCTGTTCTTGACATTTTTCAGAAAGTTTCACTTTTTCAATCTCTAAGTCATTATTACATGTCTTAAGAGATGAGAGGTTTGCCTTTAGTTCGGAATTTTCCGATCGTAAGGCCTTAACCTCAGTTTCAAGATCTGATTGTATGCTGTCAAGATCTTGAACTTTTAGCGAAAGCATTCTTATGCAAGTTTCCTGATCATTTAGCTTTTCTTTTAAAATGTTGATTTCTTTGCTGTAAATTTCTTCATTAGAGATCATGTTTTTCAGCACTTCTGATAAAAAAGCAGTAGGACTGGATATAAGATCTCTTACCATTCCATCCAGATGTTGATCTTGATTTTTGTCGGCTTTTGCCATAAGACATAAGTTTGCATGATCATCTTCAGAATCTGAATCACTTGAGGAGTTTGAATCGCTCCAAGCTGCTATCATAGCCTTCTTGCTAAATTCCTTTTTCTTGAATTTGTTCCTCTTCTTTTGAGGACATTCTTTAACAAGATGATCTGTTTCACCACATTCATAACAATTTAGAACACGATTCTTCTTCAAGGGGTTAGAAGACTTACCTTTGTATTTAGATGATCCAACATTTTCTTTATTTGAAAATTGCTTTTTCATTTTCAATATTCGGGCTAGCCCTCTTGTGATAAGAGCGAAAGGATCTTCATCATCATAATCACTTTCAGAATCTTCCAGTGGTTCCTCTTTCTTTGCCTTGAGTGCTAAATTCTTTATGTTTGTTGGCAATTCCCCGTCGTCCTCATTGAGGATCAATTCATGGGTGATTAATTTGCCCAGCAAATCATCAAGGGCAAGTGTACTGAGGTTTTGTGCTTCTTCTATAGCAGTTACCTTAGGACCCCACTTTGCTTTAGGTAAGCATCTGAGTATCTTTCTGACTTTTTCTTCGTTATTAAAAGTCTTTTCCAGTGAGTCAAGATTATTAACGATCTCCGTAAGACGGGTGAACATTACTTTGACTGATTCATCTAGGATCATTTTAAACAATTCATATTGTCTAAGAAAGATACTTATTTTGGTCTCTTTGACCTGGTTGGTTCCTTCATAGGTAACTACTAATTTATCCCATATTTCTTTAGCAGACCTGCATGAAGATATACGATTAAATTTGTCAGTACTTAAACCACAATATAGTAGATTAATGGCCTTGTAATTCTTCGCCATGCTCTCTAGATCTTTCTGATTAAATTCAGCTTATGTCTTGTTTACTCTTGTACTGTCGGGACCTTCCTTGGTAGGAGTGATAGGTCCGTTCTTGATAATATGCCAAAGCTTCAAATCTTGATCGATGATAAACATCTGCATCAAGGATTTCCAGTGCATAAAATTGTTTCCTACAAAAAGAGACGGTCGAGAAATTGATCTTCCTTGACCAAATCCGCCTTGACCTTCACCTGCCATTTATTAGCCTCACAGATAATAATATCTTTGAACAATGAGTTAGGCTCTGATACCAATTGAAATGCGGAATAGGCAGATAAGTAGTTAGCCAATACTCTAGAAGGGGGGATGAATAGAGTATGGAAACTTTTTGCAATCTCAAGATAGGTAAGACCTTATCGAAAAGGATAAGACCTTATCAATGGAGATAAAGTCTTATTAGAAAATATAAGACCTTACTCGTTTCTCTGAGATTGGGTTTAAATGTAAAGGTTTAGACAAACCAGGGATGTTAAAAGCAAGACGAGATCAGCTGTAAAGGACACACGATATGTTGACGAGGTTCGGTCACCAAACGACCTAGTCCCCGCCTAGGATTGATCCAACCCTAGGATTTCAAGTAGCTTTATTTTCCTTCTTCTTGATGAGCCCTAGATACAACCTTCAGAAGACCTTCCCTCTTCTAAACTCAGAAGTCTTACACTTCCTATCTAGCAACTCACACACTCAAAAAGGAAAAATAAAGTACTACAGATACAACAATAGTATCCAACGTGCCTAGGAGAAATAACTCTTTGTATGTTATAGTTGAATAGTACTATAACGCTCGAATAAGATCTCACACACTCAAAGAAGTAGAATGTTGAAGCTTAGAAGGTGAGATCAACGCTTTATGAGAATAAAATAGATAAGACGATTTTTCACTTGTGTTCCAGTCGTAGGTGATGGTTGTGTTTCATGTCTTCTTCCTTGTCTCTTTAGATAGGCAAGCCTATCGTCAATAATGAACGTTGAAGAAGATCTTGTTTGCAATATCTCGATTAGTTGTGATCTTGTTTGTTGAGATTTGAAGTCAATCTAGTTTGTTGAGATTTAAAGTCAAACTTGGTTGTTGAGATTTGAAGATCTTCCAATTTATCTCAAGAAGATTTAATTAAAACAAATCAAAGATTTGTTAAAATCAAATCCCTTAAAGAACTCAACAAGAAGGAAATAAAGCTATTTGGACGAACGTAATCGAGTGTAGTTTTTGTCCAGTTTTGGTAAGGTCTTACCAGATCATGTAAGACCTTACTGAAACCTGGAAACCAAGGTTTTCAGCAATATGGTAAGGCCTTACCAGACACTGTAAGGTCTTTACCAAAACTTGTAAGATCTTACCAAAACCCGGAAACCAAGGTTTTGGCTTTCATCAACCATTTTCATAATGCCTTATTATCAAGGTGGAGTTAACAATATATTTTCTTTCAACCCTTGCATATTGTTAACGAAAATAAACCGTAGATTTTTTGTGGAAAAAATCTTGAAAGTGTAAAAGAAAGTCCATATCGTAATATTATGGATTTGGACCGGACCGGACCGGACCATAATTTCATGTCAGCATGAATTCTAATGCCCTCCTCGCTAGTTTCTAGGAGATGTATATGCTTTCTTTCAACCCTTCATTTTGTTAAGGAAAATAAACCGTACATTTTCTGTGGAAAATAAACCGTAGATGTATTAGCATGAATTCTAATTGCCCTCCTAGCTAGTTTCTAAATTTTTGAACCGAGCTCTTGAATTGTATTTGGACATAAGCCAAACAGTGAGACATAATCCTAAATGTACGCTTGTTTTTGAAAATGATGTTAATATATAAGAAAAGGATATGGAATATTACAGCTGGTCCAGTATGAAGTCAGAAGAGGGCAGACATTAAAAGAACAGACGAGCAACATAACCAGCAATATTACAACTGCTTCAGGTTAGAGAATTGCTTCATTGCGAAAGACGGTTGCGTTTCTGCCCGCCCAAATGTGGTACATAGTGGTGTTGAGCATCTTTGATAGTTTGGAGGCGTGTTTTGTATAATGTTGACCGCGCTAGGAGGGTTAATCCAGTTGAAAATCTAGGAAAAGACTTTTGTAAACGCAATATTAACATATCTAAAAGAATAAACTTATATGAAGTACAACCTAGAGCGATTGTCTCTATAAGCGAGATTTAGATATAAGATTTGTTGACGAGGTTTGTAACAAAGCTTTACGTCCTCGGATCTCGGTATTGATCCAATCTACTATAGTTTTGTAAGGCCAAAGTAAAAAATAAGAGTTACAGAGGATACACGTGTAAGTGTAAAATCAAGAACAAAGATAAGCAAGAGTAGAAAAGAACACATAAACGAACAAGAACAACACACGAGTCTGAATATCCAAAGATCTTCTTGATGGTCCATACAATAGGTGGTTTGAAGTTTCCTTTCAAGCTAGCAGCCGTCGGAGGCTTAGTTAAGCACTCAACCTCACTTTATGTTGCGGAGGAGAACACACACACAAGCAGAATCTCAAGAGGAGATGATACTTTTCTCTCAAGAATAGCAGAAGCAATAGCTGGAGTAGAGAATGGCGAGAGGAGAAGAGAGGAGGTCACTCCAAAAAATGAAGAATGTAAAATCATTCACAAGTCTTTTTTTTCTAAACAAATCAACCTATAACCATCTGAGCATCAGTACCAGAAATAAATGCCAACAAGTTTCTTCTAAAGTTTTTTAAGTCACAAATTGTGGCACTAACATTTTCATATGAGCCTCCAACAAGTTTTGTTTGTTTGTGAACAATAAAGCATGAATTTCCGATGTCTAATGCCATATTTCTTCTAGACATAACAAATTCACTTGTTAAAGTAGACATATAGGATGAGCATGACTCTTCAAAAACCATTACTACAAATCCTTGATTACCAACATGCTTCACTCTCATCTGAGATTTACAATCAACTTTATTAGACACAATATTCCTCTAACCAGTAGAATTTAACCATTTTTTTACCTTCTCTAACACAAAATACCGTCAAGAAATAACTCCTGTACCAAAATGTTTGGAACATCGACGAAAAACAAAATCACAAATTTCTACGTAACTTTTGAAAGAACAAAAGTTATGGTTTCTGGTTGAGTTTCTGGTATGCGAAGAGTTGGCATGCAAAGGGTTAGGGAGCACGTGGGGACTCGTAGGTGCATGGGATCTCAAACGGCAAGCGTGCAAAGGGCCTGGGTTTTTGAGAGCAAAAGCTTTTGCTCTCAAACGGCAACCAGAATCTCAAAAGAAGTCATATCACAAAAATTTGTGATATGACTTCTTTTGAGAGCAAAAGCTTTCATGGCTCACTTCTTCCTCGACCCAATTTGGTATGAGAGCAAAAATAACTCAACCAGAATCTCAAAAAATAACTCTTCGCATGCCATCCCTCCGACCCAAAATTTGTGATATGACTTCTGGTATATATTTCGGGTGGGGGAGCCTGAGAGCAAAAGTTATTTTTTGAGATTCTGGTTGAGTTTCTGGTATGACTTCTGGTATATATTTCTGGTATGGTTTTTGTATGAGTTTCTAGTATGGTTTCTAGCTGAGTTTCTAGTATAGTTTATGGTATGAGTTTTTTATATGAATAAAAATATAATAAGATTACTTTAGTAACTCGGTGCATTCAATGTGCAAAACATCTGTAGGGAAGTAGACAACATGTCTCGTCATCATTTAGTCATACGTACAGGATTGTCAGACAAATGCATTAGGTGGGCGCTCTCAACTATCTTCATAATTGATATAAGAGCAGTAACCTTTCTAATATGAGATGCTAATATGATACAAAATCATTGACAACAATTCCAATTCCGGTGAGTATGTACAACCCTCAGCCGTCTTACACACAAGGAGTTGTGCAAACCAGTAACAACGGTCATAATCAGATTTTCTCAAGCAACTTAGATGGGTATATAAATGTAAATGTATACTAAAACATTCATCTTTTCATGAGTCAATCTTTTTTACAGACAATCTATCTCCATATCTGCCTTTTTCTCATACCAAATTGGGTCGAGGAAGAAGTGAGCCATGAAAGCTTGTATGAAAATCTGGACCAAAAAGCTTCTAATATAGAAGGAAGGAACTATAAACACATAGAATGAATTGAATCTGATATCTCACTCATACGTGTGAACTGTGAATACAAGGCTTTATATAACCAGTACAATCCGTTAGGGTGGTTAGCATATTAGCCTTATTTACATACTACACCCTTTTACTCTATATATTGTAGATATATGTCCCCCCCCCCCCCCCTCCAAGTTGGACAGGAAGGACAAGTCTAAGCTTGCGAGAGAGAAATATGATGATGTTCTCCTAATTCCTTTGTGAAAATGTATGCAAATTGAAGTGCAGAGGGGACATGAGCAGTGGAGATAAAGCCTTTCTGGACTTTATCACGTACAAAATGGTAGTCTATTCGGAGGTGCTTGGTGCGCTCATGAAACACAAGGTTGGCAGCAAGGTGTTGGGCTGCTTTATTATCACAATAGAGCACAAACGGGCAAGGAAGAACTACATGCAGATCATGGAGTAAGTCATCGAGCCATATAATCTCACTGGTGGTCATTGCCATTGCACGGTATTCACTCTCAGTTGAGGATTTGCTAACCGTACGTTACTTCTTGGTTTTAAAAGAGACAAGAGAACGGCCAAAGAAAGCGGTTATAGAACGACATGAGAAGGGACACGAACCCCAGTCGGCGTCACTATAAGCAGTGAGGGTTAAAGCGGATTGAGAATAATATGCAAGAGCAATATCCATGGTTCCCTTAAGATAACGTAAGAGGTAAGTGGAATCATGCCAATAAGGGAGACGTGGTGATGCCAAAAACTGGCTAAGCTGTTGCACTGTGTAAGCAATGTCTAGTCGAGTGAGAGTAAGATACAAAAAGGCGGACAATCAAGCGTCTATAAGCCTCGGGATCAGATTACAAATCACCAAAATTAGGAGACAAGTGAGTATTCCTTTGCATGGGAAACTAGCAGCTTTGCAAGCAAGCATCTGAGTGTCATGAAGAAATGTCATGAATATATTTACGCTGATTGAGAAGCAAATCAGAAGAATCTCGAGCAATTTCCATGCCCTGAAAGAACCTAGCAAGGGCAAGGTCCTTGATAGTGAAAGCACGATCAAGTGCACCTTTGAGAGAAGCAATTAATCACAGAAGGTATATCACCTATGATCAACACATCATCAACGTACACCAAAACATGGTGATACCTGAGGTAGATTTCTTCACAAATAGAGAATAGTCTTGATGGGATTGAATGAAATTAAACTGAAGTAGGAGTTTAGTGAACTCAATGTTCCATTGTCGACTAGCCTATTAAAGGTCATAAAGGGATCGTTTCAATCTGCACATGTGACCAGAAGGCGCTTGAGTATACCCTTGAGGAGGCAAAAGAAGCACTTCCTCATCAAGATAACCATGGAGGAAGGCGTTGTTAATATCCAGTTGATGCAAAGTCCAGGAATGAGCAGCAGATAGAGCTAATACCACACGAATAGTAGCAAATTTAGCAACGGGACTAAATGTATGCTTATAGTCCTTGTCCTTAATCTGACTGTAACTCTTAGCAACCAACCGGGATTTGTGTCTTTCAATGGTAGCATCCAGACAATATTTAAGTTTATATATCCATTTAGAACCGATGGCAACCTTTCTTGGAGGAAGTGGAATAATTTCCCATGTGTCATTCAATTCCAGAGCTTAAATATCCCTGGTCATGGCATCAATCCAAGGAGGAGAATGTTTGGCCTGGTGATAATTGGATGGTTCAAAAGATTGAATAACATTGCAGAGAGCATGAATATAGTGAGGAGAATGAGATGCAAGATCAAAATGATCAAGGGAAGAAATGGAGTTATAATGATAGTCTTGGAGATATGTAGGTCGGGTAATGGTTCGAGAAGGTCTAGTAGGAGAAATAATTAAGGAAGGAGTCGAAGGTGGAAGAAGACGAAGTAGGAGAAGTAGTAAATGGAACATGAATAGGGTGAGCAAATGAAGAGCATGTTGTAGAAAGTGATGATAAGGGATCAATAGGATGAGGAGAGGGAAGAGAAGAAGTATGTGAAAGAGTGGATGTGGGAAGAGGAGCAATGGTCACTAGATGATCAATGTCAGGAGCAGGAGTGACTAGGGAAAAGGAGAAGAAGTAGATGGATTATTTGGATAAGAAAGGGAGAATAAAAGGAAATATGTGCTCTTGGAAGACCACATGGAGACTGATCAATATTTTGTTGGTGTGAAGATTGAATAATTTGTAAGATTTTTGACCTGGAGGCTAACCAAGCAAGATGCATGGTGTAGAAACATGCTCAAGCTCTTGTCTCATTTTGGAAGTAAACTGCAGCAGAGGCAACCAATGACCCTTATGTGAGTGTAAGATGGTTTTGTATTGTGGAGCAATTCAAAAGGTGATTTACATGCAAGGATTGAGGATGGCATCAGGTTGATTAAATAAGTTGCTGCGAGGATACACTCAGCCCAGAAATGAAGAGGTAAATTTGCATGGAGACGAAGAGCACGAGCAGTTTCAAGCATAGGCAGTTTCAAGCAAATGCCTATGCTTACATTCTACTCTAGCATTTTGTTGAGGCACATATGGTGTGGACTTCTGGTGAATGATACCAAAAGCAAGAAATAGATCCTGGAGTTGATTCTGCATAAGCTTGGCTCCATTGTCTGACTTGAAGATCTAGATTTCAGTATGAAATGGAGTCTTCAAATAAGCAAGGAAATGTGTAGTTATCTTAAACATCTGTTGCTTATTAGACATGAGAAAAATCCATGTACAACGAGTAAAGTCATCCATAATAGTCAAGAAATAACGAGCACCACACAAAGCTAAGGTGTGATATGCCCCCCATATATCAACATGAATCATGCTAAAGGCATTTTTAGCTCGATAAATGCTAGGAGCAAAAGGTATTTTATGTTGTTTGGTTGTAATGCAAGCATGACAATCCAGAGTTTGCAACTTTGAAGTGAGACAAGCATCTACATGATGCAATTTAGACAATGACATATGACCCAATCTGACATGAAACAAATTTATATCACAAGGTTTATTAACAAGATTGCATTGGAAACAACACAAGTGGTAGGTTGGAAGTTAGAGGATCTGATCTTGTAAAGGTTGCCTTCCTTGTAACTAGTGGCAATGATGGACTTAGTGGTAAGGTCCTGAAATAAACAAGAATGATGAGTAAAAGTAAACTTCATAGGCAAATCAATGATCAATTGAGATATAGACAGAAGATTATGCTTGAAATGTGAAAGATATAGGACATTGTAGAGTGTGATGACTAGAAACAAAATCACATTGCCTCGATAATGGACTTCCTTCACTGAGCCATCAAGAAGACCAATCAATATTGGTTTATCAAGCTTTGATAACATAGAAAAATGATCTTTGCAAAAGGTGATCGATATGATCAGTGGCACCAGAATCCAAGATCCATGTGTTCATGTTAACTGCAATGTTCACAAAATGAGAAATGATACCTGCAAAATTAATGGATGGATTGGACTGCTTATCCATCATTAATTTGAGAACTTCTTGACACATTGCATTGAGCATAGAGGGAACCAAAGCAGATGGAGACACAAAAGCATATGCAAGATCCAAAGGAGTATCTCCAACTGCCATTTCAAGATTATTTGCAAACCTGTAGTTCTGATTGTATGCATTAGCATGACTACTTGCAGCTTTATCCTCCTTTACTTTGAACTCCTTATACCGGTCAGGTACACTTGTTAATTTAAAACAGGCATCTCGCAGATGACCTTTCTCCTTACAATAAGTGCACCGTTGATCAAACTTTTCTTTCTTAAAATCCATCCTACTACCCCCAGCTTGTCTTTATGGAGGTGATCGAGACACAACAAACACATCATGTGCAATAGGAGTATGACGGGTAAGCTTCTTTTGTTTTTCAACTTCCAAAATCATATGAAAAACTCTATTTTCAATAGGTAGAGTCTCAAGAGACAAAATATGACTGCGTATGTGCTCATATTGTTCATTTAAGCCCATAAAAAATTGCATAACCCGATTATTAGCCTCTCTACCAGCAATTTTGTTAAGTAATTCACAAGTGCAGTGAATGATACCACGACATGAACAAGAAGGAATGACAACAATAGAGTTTAGCTCATCCCACAATTTTTTAAAACTTTCCATAATAAATGGCAAGATAAGTATTCTCTTGTTTGAGAGATGACAAATCCTTGTGAATTTGATAGATTAATTAGAGGTGCATTAGATACCTCAAAACGTTCGACGATGTCCTGCCACAATGCCAGTGTTGATTCAACATAGGTGAATAATTCTGCAATTTTTGGTTTCATCGAATGCAAGATCCAACAACAGATCATGTAATCCGCTCGAATCCATCTTGTAAGCTGATCAATGTCTCCAATTGCAGGTTTACCACATGTTCCATCAATGAAACCTAGTTTCTGCTTGGCGTCAAGGGCCATTCGAATGCTTCTCCTCCATGAAGTGAAATTGGATCCACTGAATAAGATGGAAACGAGCTGCATCCCAAGGTTGTCCGAATTGGACAAATACAAAGGATCATTGACATCAACAACAGCATGTCGATCCCGAATAGAATTAAGCAAAGGATCTGTGGAACTTGAATCCCTACCAGTAGTCATGGATCAATGGGAAGAAAAGAGGAAATGTGTATGTGTATGTAGATTAGAAGAGATCTATGTGTTCAGATCTGAAAAAAAAAAAAAAGGAAGGATCTATGTCCATGGCCACTGATACCATGTAAACACATAGAATGAACTGAATATGATATCTCACTCATACGTGTGAACTGTGAATACAAGGCTTTATATAGCCAATACAATCTGTTAGGTGGTTAGCATATTAGCCTTATTTACATACTACACCCTTTTATTCTATATATTGTAGATATGTCCTATAGGAACAGTGTAGTAGAAAAGTGGTGGAAACAAGCGTGAAAACCGGAACTCTTGCTTGGAGACTGAACAGTAAACTGCCATTCACTACTTGCAACCTTTTGTTTCATATCTAGCAAGGCAGTGAATCCATCGGAAGTAGGTTCCGCATTGGACAGTAAAAAAAAAAACATTTACTAAATGTGTTAATGTTATGGGTTTAGTTGGTAGAACAAAATATTAAAAAAAAAAATCAACTTAACAAATTTGGCCATTTACAAAAGAGAGAAGAAGAG
Source organism: Fagopyrum homotropicum (assembly GCA_033239125.1). NCBI lineage: Eukaryota > Viridiplantae > Streptophyta > Magnoliopsida > Caryophyllales > Polygonaceae > Fagopyrum > Fagopyrum homotropicum. The sequence continues at coordinate 12,936,768 of BSWB01000007.1, forward strand.
ACTAGAGAATACAAAGAGAACCAAATGTACAAAAGAGAAGAAGAGACTAGAGAAAAACAATTGCTGGCTCGAATCAATGCCTATCCACCTATTAAACTTGACAGATTCACTTGGGAAGAGATATAGGAATTGATATATAGAATAACTTTTAATTTGATTTACAATCAACAAATTATTGAAGGCTAGTTCACAACCTGATTTCATTTTTATCCGAATTTTAAGGAAGCAAATTAATGAATCCAACATCAAAAACATTACTGCTGTCAAAGATGAATAAATGTGCATTTGCTGCATGTAAAAACAGCCTTCAAGCAAACAAGGCTATTCACAGCATTATTTATATCTGAGTGTCTTGACAGTATAACCAATGATCATACAAAAAATGTAGTATATGGATCAACAAAGGATAAGTACTTCTCCAAAAGATGAGTTACTTTGGCTCAGCCATCCCAGAAGAAGAACCCACTTCGGCTCCTTGACCAGTTTCGTTGCACTGCCTCCTTTTCCCTGAAAAGGGTAATATTCAAGAGGATATTTCAGAGATTCCGATACAATGAAGAGAAAACAGTAGCAATAGAATAGCCTACATACTGTTAGCACGTAAATCGGCCTTGTTCTTTTTCATGAACTCGTCCCAATTCATCTTCTTCAGCTCTTCTTGATCCTCCTTTGACACTTCATAATTTGGTGTTCTTCCAATTATGAAAGCAGCTCTATCAAGCATTACAGAGAAAAAGCTTGTTATTAGTTTACATCTCATAGATATATAATACATAAGCCTAGGTTTTCTAAATCATTGATAATGAAAATAAAACACTTCATTATTTGGTTTTCTAAATCATACTCAGCTAAACTCTTTGAAACCCTAAATACAAGGTGATGCTTCTAACTATGTACAACATGTTGTAAGACGCACGCGACAACTTGACATAACTGCATTTCTTTATGTAGGGTTTGAGGAAATAGAGTCTATACTTATCGTATACACGACAGGCATCCTCTTGTGTTGGGTAAGTTCCCAGGTGAAACTGCCTACTATTTAATTTGATTGCGGCTTGCCACCTCATATACTTATAGTATACTCCTCTCAGCGAAACAACCTTTTCTTCTTCATGTCTATGCTTCCTTGTTTTCAATTTAGGATTCTCCTGTTGAACTACCAACAGAAAACACTTGCCTTGTTATTCAATGTCATCCATAGCATGTACATTTAAACGCAAAACTAGAAACCTGGAGATGGATTGTCATTTTCTTGACCATTCTTGTCCTCCAATGAGCTAGAACCTAGCATATTCGCCAATATATCCGGTCCTGCTGATGAGTTAGGAATCTGTAACATGAAACAATTAAGAGAAATTCTAAAAAGAAAGTTTATATATACCAAAAATAATTGCTGTCAACTAGGTTAATGTTTGAGTTTCACAAGAACATACCAAAAATAATTGTTGTCACACTCCTTAGATTTCAATGACAAAACCGAAACCTAAACTCCTTCCTAATAGGTTTGAAATGAAACATTCAATGGTTTATGTTCAAAATATTAATCAAAATATGACACATATAGACAATATATTATGAGAAACTGTTTCAACAACCTTCTCTTTTCGGAAGCTATAGTAACCTACACAGGCATGCACATACCTGATCAATTTTGGTCTCAGGTGAAGGGATGGGAGGTGCATTGATCTGATTCATAGGACGTGTGCCAATTTGTGCAACACCTTCATCGTCAAAGTAGTATGGAACTGGAAGTTCCAAGACCTGCTGATTTGTAGGAGGAGTGCCAAAATGAGCAACACCTTCAGCATCAATATACTGAGGCACCAGTCCTATATATGACAAAGAGACATGAAAGAATATAAGCTGTAAGGTGAAGATATTATCTTATGGTAAGTGATTAAAGCAATTCAAGCTTCCCATTTGAAGTGTTCTAGTAAGCATGCTGACAAGCAATGTTTTAGAAAAACAAGATACATATAAGTTACAGCGTGAATGGAAGGAAAGTATACCTGTAGTATATCCTAAGAGCCTGCGCCGTCTTAGACTCACCATACTTAATCTGTCAAAACAAACTATAACTTTCAGTATAGTGTAAGATACACATTAGAAGTAGTTTTGACGTGTCATAATGCTCTTAGCCAAATTTTCAAGAAATGTGCCTACATGTATATATCTATAAAGAGAAATACTATAGAGGTAAAGGAGATAAGTTATGACGCCGGCGCGACAACACCAATGTCAAAGACAGAAACTTAAGCATCAAAGTACAATGAAATTACATACTGTAGTCAGAAAAGCTATTTTCACAGCAAACATTGTCCTACATTCAATGACGATAACAAGAGAGCATAAATGCATAATACAAACAACACTCGGATGGAAAGATAGATCAACTGAGTCCATTGCCTACGCATCTAGACTAGGCATTCACCTTGCCTAATTCTATCTCTTTCTTCCCCTCCTGCATGTTGTCCTTGTTTTCTCTATAACAAGTTGTTGTAAACCTTCTCCTTTTTCTATAATATACGTACATTTTCAAAAAAAAAAACAACACTCGGATGATTAAAAGACACAAGTTTAAGATTTCATTCTAATTGTAAGCCTTAATCAATCTCATTTGGGTGTGTGGTCCACAGTAAGAACAGGAAAGGAAAGAGTTTTTGTTATGTATAAAAACATCAATCTCATTAGGATCTCAACTAAGAAACTCTCAACCAAACCTAAAAAAAATAGTGGCCATCCACTTTAATTATACACCTTGATCTTCCAACAAAAATTACACAAGCCCTTTTAGCAGTGATTGAAAAGACTAGAAAAAACAAACACAGCCAAAAGTAAATTTCCTAAATTAATAGTAAAAAAAATTTAACACTAGGAAATCAAAACCCCATGAACAGATCCACAAAACCAAATGCAAGAAACCCATGTACAGCTTATCAGAGCTGCTAAGACTTTATAAATCATTGGGTTGGGTCTGTGCATAATCGATCAACTAAAAAAGATATGATATTGAAGAAAACCCATCAAAGAGAAGCAAACCAACGCTTAATCCAGGTCCAATTTGAAGAGCAACCACCATAGCAGGTAAAAAGAAGGGACAATGTTAAGAAAGAGAAATACCAGAAGAGAGTGATGAAAAGGTGAAAATTTGATGAAGCTTTTGGGAAGATGGTGATGAATGAGGAATCAAATGGAAAGGTGGCAAAGAAGATGAAGAAAAATGTGTATACAGAACAATGGGTAATGTGTTGCTCATACATCTAGAACCACCTTTTTCCTTTGTTTCATGTATTATTCTGTTCTTGTCAGTAGTAACTCCTTTTTCTTCAGTTGTTATGATTTGTCTTTTAGTTACTGGGTTATGTTGTTGGGTTAGACAATTGATGATGGTGGATGCTGAATCATGAAAATTATATTTATGACCCAATTGATAGTAGTAATTGAAATAATCACCCAAACCTAGGGGGGTTGTTGGGGGTAAGAGTTTCTTCTTGGTATAATTAATGTAATTTAATTTGAACGTTAAAATGAGTATGACTTGACCATAGATCAAGTTACCCATTCGTCATACTCATTTAATTCTCCAAACATACTCGGAGACGGCTAGTTTTCATGTTCTGAAAATCGGATTGAAATCAACAATCGGATTTAAATTACATACTGTATAACATAATCTGACCTAATACAATGAGTTTGATATGTCATTAGAATAGTCTAGAAAACAACAATCGGATTTAAATTACATCTAACATAATCCGATCTAATAGAATGAGTTTGATATGTCATTAGAATAATCTAGAAATCAACAATCGAATTTAAATTACATATGACATAATCCGATCTAATAGAATGAGTTTGATATGTCATAAGAATAGTCTAGAAATCAACAACCGGATTTAAATTTCATGGAATCGATATCAAATACATGTATATAATGTAATGTATTATCCTCATCTTGCAATATATACAGACACTTTATTGTGATCCGGGTTCAAGATTATGGTCTTAGTCTTAGATCAGACATAACTATATTGTGTAAGTTCAAAAAAATAAGGACAACAAACTGAACCATTAAGTATCCGGTTTGGGATCGTACAGTAAATTCTTGATCCGGATTTACGTTTTGATCCAAAACTTTGTAAATTTGTATTACGCATGAAGTTTTCTTACGTCAAATAGATTTTGTAGGCAACTTAGGTGCCAAGTTTACTATCTTGTCATGCAAATATTATACAAAAAATAACAACATACTTACAGAGCAATAGCTAGACTCAAATTTCAGCATATGCAATAACAAGGTTATGCATATCAATAATTTCAGACATCAGAGATCGTCATATAAAAATGGTGAAGGAGATCATACGAGATCCAAATTCCAATCACCTAAAATAAGCAATGTATCACATAAAGATTTTACCCTAAAGGAGAAATGTTAGAATATATATTAATCATATCTATTCATGATTCACCATGCAAAAATATTCGTAGTCCATTGATATACTTTAAACTGATATTTTCAAGCATTCAAAAAAATATGTTATATTCGCAATTACCATGCTAAAATATTCATATTTCATACGCTAAATTAAATTACGTACTAGATTTACAGATTCACATTAGAGAGCACGCACCTGGCTCTCTCCGATCGTGTACGATTCCTCCTCTCTGCTACACGATCTTGTTGGTGTATTATAGATTACTGTGTGATGATCAACTATTATCGTTTCCTTGCATAACTAATCAAATTCAAAAGAAATAAAATGTTGCATGTACTGTTATTGGTTCACAACCTTATCAACCAAGTCGATCTTGAATAATAAGCAACGATAGACAAAATGTATATGTGACTTTTGGAAACTAGACACTAGATGGACCTCGATAATATTCACGGATGTAATTCAGTATGCCTATTTATCTATTCATAGTTCTAGTAAACTTATTGCGATGTAGCTTCACAAAGACTCACAATGTTGACAAGAAAACAAGACTTATCTTAGTAAACCTTTGACTTAGTAATGAAAATGCAAAGTTTATATCCCTCTCAGCCTTTCAGAATTACATGAAAACCTTGCAGACATAATTAGCTCTCACACACTATTTTCCATAGTTCCAAGTACAGTCCAAGTTTGATTACTTTAGCCTTCACTTATTTGCCGGATTCTTGCGACAACGATAAAAATGATTACGTACATTTTTTGTGCCATTCATGTTCGAGTCACAAGCATAGGTGTTCCCGCAGTATACACACCTAGCTCTGGGAAGCTTTTTGTCATCCAGAAACTCAACATAACCATCCCAATACTCTTTCCTTTTTGGTCTTTTGTTTTTAACCGGGTATCGTTTGTACGATTTTCTTGAAGATCCACCCTCTCCTGTATATCCAAATGATGTATCCTCCTCCTCCATTTCATCATCAGCAAAATCTTCCTCAGAGTCATGCGACTGCTCGGCTTCCAAGCTACGCTTCCGTGTATTTTTCTGTATAGGATTGGCTTGCTGATCTACAAACACCAAACACTCGCCTTATCATAATCTCATCCACAACATATAGTGATTGATGATTTATTTGTATGTAAATACACAGACAAACCTGGAGATAGTTTGTCATGCTGTTCCTTTGGTGATTTATAACCAAACTCATTTTCTAGGACCTTCAATGACTCAGAAGCTAACATACTCAATGGATCTGTTATCGTCCATGAGCTAGCAATCTGTAACATGAAAACAAAATCAGTTTTCGCCTTATAGCCATACATTAAAGCATCTTGAATTGATTCATTCATATGATTAATTAATATAATCTCTCTTAAGCAAAAAAAATCTGGTGCATGACGGAAAAAGTTTAGCCGAAAACTCTATTCGCCTTTTATAAGGGTTTAGTATTCAGTTCAGCTAGGGTTTATCTTTAGAGAACATATAAGTATAACAAATCCATCTTAGCAGCATCAATAAGGTAATGCACTTTAGATTTCAATGACAATACCGAAAAGTTAAACGACTTCCTATACCGTCACATATGACATACCTCTTCATGTTTCGTCTCAGTTGGGTGAGTGCCAAATTGAGCAACAGCTTCATTGTCAAAGTAATAAGGGATTGGATGCGCAGCGGCTTGATTTTCAGGAGAAGTGCCAAACTGAGCAGCACCTTCATCATCAATATAATGAGGAAGCAATCCTATGACAAAGAAACAGAAGCCACAAGGTAAGAATATTCTCTTCTCTTATGGTATGTGATTATTGCAATTCAAACTTCCCATTTGAAAAGTTTCAGTGGAAGAAGTATGAAGTATCCAAAGAAGATACAGAAAATTTAAAGCAAGAATTGAAGGAGTTTATACCTGTAGAATATCCTAAGAGTCTGCGCCGTCTTAGGCTCACCATTATTAATCTGTAAAAACAAACTATCACTTTCAGTAGAGTGTAAGATACACAGTATAAATGCACATATCCATTTCAACAACAGACATGAAGTGCAAATGAAATTACATATTGTAGTAAGAAAGCTATTATACAAACAGTCAGCAGAACTCCAGCAATCTACTAAAACCCTAATGACAGTACGTGATATATAGTTGAATAACAATTTTCAACATATGATTTCGACCTTTGATGATAAGAGAGCATAAAACAAACAACACTTAGATAATTAAAAGACACAATCATAAGTTCTCATTTGGGTGTCTGATCCACACTTAGATCTAGATTTGGGATCAAAAATAAGTTCTTAATCAAATTCCTACTGAAAATATTGACGAATCACTTTACTGTAAAGTACACCAACTCAAAACATCAAACACAGAACTAAGAACCCCTTGTAACAGTGATTGAAAACAAAAACAACATAAGACGATTCAGATGAAAAAACCAAGAAAACAATAAAATCCTTCCTAAAATCAGATGATGTGTTGAAATCCATAACACAACATGAAATCGATCTAGACCTTATTAACAGACCCAGAAAACCAAAAGCAAGATACAACAAAAAGGTATAAGTTTTGAGGAATGACCATCAAAGAGAAACCAAATTCAACTAACAAACCTGAGTCGAAATCAAAGAGGAAGCACCATAACAGATAAAAAGAAGAGATATCGTGAAGAAAGAGGAGTACCTAGAGAGAAGAGGGATGACAAAGTGAAGGCGGCTGTTTGAGAAATGATGAAAATTGAGGAGGAATCAAGCGGTATATAATGAGTACATTTTGGGAGATGGGTGATGAATGAAGGACCAAAATGGAAAGACAGCTATGGCTTATGTGTTACTCATGCATCTGACATCAGCTTTTTCCTTTGTTCATGAATTATTACATTCTTTGTTTCCTGTGTGCGGGAAAATTCGTAATATTCCATTCTTCCCGCTCTATATTAATACCTTTCTTGATTTGGTATGATGCTCCCGGTTCAGGGTTGACTGGTGGAGGTGGTTGCTGTCCGGTGATGGGAACCGGCCTGAATTATGAAAATCAACTGAATGACCCTTTTAACCCTAGTATTTGAAATAATAACTGAACCTATGTTGTTTGGGATAAGATTGTGTTCTTAGTATAATTAGTGTAATTTGATTAGGCTTCAAATTAGAGGAGTTGTTCGGATATAGACTAAACTTTTTTATACGAATAACCAAACCTATGTTAAAGTTACAAATACATTTGTAATGTTTACCACAAATATGAAAATCTCTAAAATGACAATTATTTTGGAAACAATACTCCATTCATTCACATAGTTGATAAAGAAAAGAAATTTGAAAAAGTGAACTGAAACAAGTATGTCAATGAATACACACAATCATCAAAACCCAGAAAACAGAAATGTAATTGTCAAAGCGTTTCTCCACCCAAAAAAAAAATTGTCAAAGCATAAATAATTATAATCAACGGTTGTTTTGAATGTGAAGTCATCATTTTCTGTTCTCGAGGGCATCATGAGCTGGAGTGGAGTCACAAATTGCTCGAGACGGTTAGAAGAGTGGATGTCTTCTTCTTCAACAGTACATATTCAATGGTAACTGCTGTCATTTTCAAATCCTACATTTCATCCTTTGCTTTAAAATTGTATTCAAGGCAATGCGATTAGGTTAAATGTAATAGGGTTTTATGGGTAGCCATTTCGAGTTGAGTAGAGGGTGTTTATATGTCTCGTTTAGGTTGTTGGATTTGTGAACTTGTGATTTCTATTATGTTTATGATATTTTTATTTTTGTCGGAAGGAGATGTGGTACCGTCTCTCTGTTAATTGTTTGCGCATATTTGATCATACTTATTATTAATTTGAGAAATGGGTTAAGTAGTCACAAAATATATCATTAGCAATAGAAAAGAAATTTCTTAATCTAATAATATACTTAATTTCAATAATTAGTCTTGTTGTGTCGGATGAAGGGCGGCTATACTGATTTGGTCCACTCTAAAGACACATTAATTGTACAATATTTCCGATCCCACAAAGACAAAATTTCCATGAATAAAATTTACGGATCTCATCTTTTACGAAATCGGTTTACATTTGCTTGTACAAGAATATGTGGACATAAGCATGTTTGGAAGCACAGGAAAACGTTCCTTTGCGGATACTATTACGAACGTTTTTAAATGCACAAAATGTGTTGATCTAAAAATTTATAACAAGAGATTGTCATTTCATAAAAGCCTATAGCCCATAAGTCATAACTACAAGAAAGAGTACTGCGACGAGAAGATGCCTTATATATAATAGTTCAAATCTTCTTCTTCTTCTTCTTTCCGAAACTAAAGAACTGGATCCAATGGATCCAAGAGCAAGGCACTAATGTCAAATCAAAGTTAACATGCATTTGGTCTATGTAAAATTTTAACTATTGAACATCAAAGACATCCTGCTGAGCATGATTTCTTTGATGTACAATAGTTAACTTAAAGGGTCTTGACAGTATGATCCCCAAAGAGCACAGGAAATTAGCTAAGTTGCTCCTTAGCTACCTCAGAAGAAGAAGCACCTTCAGCTCCCTGAACCAGATTGTTTCGGAATGCCGGAACACCAAGATACCCATATTGTGCTCTAGCTTCTTGAAGGCGCTTCATTCTCTCTGAAAAAAAGGGTAATTATTAAGATCATATTTCAGGGAGTTAACTATATAGAGAGTGGTAGGGATAGGATTGCCTACTCTTTAATTTTCGATCCAATTTAGTCTTTTCCAAGAACTCGTTCCAGTTCAGCTTCACTAGCTCTTCTTTCTCCTCCATTGGAAGTTCATAATTCAGTTTCCTCTTACACATGAATGCAGCTCTAGCAAGCACAATGGATGAATAATGATTAGTATACAGAAATGAGCCATTCAAAACCTAAGCTATTCCAACAATATATTAAACATATTTTAGTGTTAATTATGTCATTCTTAATTTCAATTAGTTCTTGTCTTCTTCATTCCAACCTGATTTCTGGAACATATACCGAATGAGCCCTAAGAAGGTTTAAAACCACATAGCTAATGATACCTCATCATGCAGCTTACAGATTTAAGACCATTTCAGGTCTGAAACCCTAAAACCAAGCTCTGAAACCCTAAACAACACAAGCTAATGTTTAAACACTCTCAAGATGAAAACTGTAATTAATCAGAATATTGGTCTAGTAGAGTCTTTTGTAGTATCACAGATACAAAGTAGGCCCTTACAATTTTACAATTTAAAATAATAAGAATATTGGTGTAGTAGAGCCTTTTTAAAATAAATCAGAGGGGCCTAGTTTGTATCCATAGAAAGATAATAACCCTGTTTATGTTCACTGTTACAATAATATCCCACAAGCCACTGCAAAATGATCGAAGAGCAAGATGACCTAGAAAGAAATGTTTCTAAGGACATGACAATAAAGACTTTCAAATCCAAAAAGCAATGGTGAAAGGCAGTAAGTAAATTTAAAAAGTGAAAATTACTCTCTTAAGTTGAGAGTAACTGAGCTTTCAAACAAAGTAGTTCTTAGAGATGCAATTACTTATGTATAGTGAAGCAACAAGAAAGTATACCTGTCATATGCATGAGCAGCTTCAGCTTGTGATTTATGAGTTCCTAGATGAATCTGCTTCTTATCAACTTTGATGGCGGCTTGCCACGAATGATTCTTATAATACACTCCTGTCAGTGAAAATAGTTCTAGCTTTTCATTTTTATGCTTCTTTCTAGGTATGATTGGTTCACTTGGTTTCCTACGGAGCCTCTTCCTTTTTGGTTTGGCTTGTTCAGCTACAAATAGCAAACACTTGCGTTTTTATCCATACCTTGAAACCATTCCTTAGATTTTAAATTTTAAAAAAGAAAAACCTGGAGGTGGCTGGTCTAGCTGTTGCTTCTGTGAGTTAGAGTCATTGTCATCTGCTTCATCATTCTGATCCTTCAGCGAGCAAGAGCCAACAGGAATCAACAAATCTGATCCCGATGATGAGTTAACAATCTGTAGCATGAAACAAGAGAAACTTCATATATATATATACACATAAACATAAAGAAAGGAGATAGAATGACACTAGTATAAATAGAACAAGATTGGTGCACTTTCAAAAATCTTGGACATATAACTACAAGAAATTCATATCACCAGCGTCTATCACATGATGTAGTTTTGTATCGCGGCTAGTTGACTAATATCATTACATTCGAAAAACTAGTGTTGTTATGCTACTTAAATTTTAATGACAATGCCAAAACCTAAACTCCTCCCTAAATGGTTTGCAACAAATCAGGATTGCTCAAAATATGATACACACGAACAATGAATCATATGCATCTAGTGAACATATAGTATTGTTGATATGTTTTGAATGTCACACTTTTCAGATTTAATAAAGGTCTTCGTCTGCCTTGAATGTCACACTTTTCAGATTTAATAAAGTTCTTCGTCCCCTCCCCCTCTTCTGGGATCCGGGGCATGTTTGCCCTGGGTGTGATCTGAAACTAAGCACTATTAAATTTGTGTCATTTCTTTTCTATTTGTTGAATTTTTTTTTCCTCATATTTTTTCACAAGGACTATGATTCAAATTCTACACTAAAGTCTTTCACGTGATCTTAAGAGCCTAGACTTATATGTGTTCTTAAGACCTATCCAGGCGTATATTACCTCTTCATTTTGCTTTTCAGGTGAAGAAATTGGATGTGCTTTGACTTGATTTGCACCCGCATCCTGATTTGCAGGAGGAGCGCCAAACTGGGCAACACCGTCACCACCAATAGAGTGAGGTAGCAGTCCTGTGACAAAGAGACATAAATGAACGAAAGCGAAAGCCGCAAGGTTAGGATATTCTCTTATGGCAAGTGTTTATTGCAATTCAAGCTTCCAACTTAAAGTCTTATAGTAAGCCAAATGACAATATCATAAAAGTAAGAAGTGGAAGCAAGAATTGAAGGCCTTTTATACCTGTGGAGGATCCTAAGATCAGTTTGCCGCGTCTTAAGCTCGCCATACTTGATCTGTACAAAAATACTATCACTTACTACTACAGTGTACCAAACTGTTCATTAAGATATTCATTTCAACAATGAATAAGTATGTGCATTCAGAATTCATGCACGAGAGTACAAATGGAAAATACAATCAGCTGAACTCGAACAATCAACCAACACACTACTTAGATCTGAGAATCTATTTACAGATGATGCATACAAGATCTCAATGAGATCTCAATGTTTATGTAGATCGCTTGATCGATCACAACTAAACAAAAATTTTACTATTTCACAAATAACCCACTTTTCAGATTACAGCTAAGAAACTCTTGATCCAGATTCCAACTCTTAGCAAAAGAGACAAACTCAAAACATTACATAATTCAGAAGAAAAGAACCCAAAATCCTCATCGGAGAGAGAATTCAGATGAAAAGAACCAAGAAAACAATAAAATCCTTTTACCCATCTTCAAGTCCACCAAAAGTCAACTTTCTGAATGACGATTACGTAAGAACCTCGAAATCCAAAACCCCATGAACAAACCCAGAAAACCAGAAGCGAAACACGCACACAGAACTGAACTTACAGAGCGACTGAGAATTAAGAAACTCCTTTTGTAATAACAAAAAAGGTATGATTTTAAAATAAGCATAAAAGAGAAGCCAAATTCAAAGGAGAAATGGAGCAGAAAGAGAAGTACCAGAGAAAGAGAGAGAAAAGTGAAGGCTACTGATGTGAGAACAACGTCCCCAGTTAAAGAGATATTTGAAGAGGGGTGTGATGGAAATGTTTTGAAGAGAAGGGTATTGAATAGAGAACCAAAATAAGGAGGTGTCAGGAAAGGAAAAAACTGGTATTTGTGATAGAGGAAGACCAGTAATGAGCGTTATGTTTCTTTTTTCTTTGAATTGCTCATGAATATTTCAATTTTGCCTCTCTCTATTAACTCTCTTTCTCAAAACTCATAATCACTGGTGATGCTGGAGTTTGTGGATTATGAGTAAGTTAAATCACCCATTATCCCAGAAAACTATTAACACAAACATAGGTGGTTGTCTTAATTTGTTTTGTTGGCGTTGAATCAATGGTATATATTTTATACTTTTTATTTTGTACATATTTACTGATTTGGATTTTCTTAAACTACTAAATTTATCAAAATAGGGTGATTTTGAAAGTTTGGGATAAAAGATTATTAAAAACAACTGAGTTTTTAAGATATAAATAGTTATATAACGATAAGAATGCACGTTAAACAGTTATATAACGATTAGAATCTCTATTTGTAAGACGATGAATTTAAAAATGTATCAATTGACGTGGATTGTAAATGCGCGTGAGGTGTAAAACTGACGCATAGTTATAATGTACGTTAAGTTTCGGACATTATCTTGTGAAAATTCATTGGATAAAAAAAATGAAGCATTTAAAAAAATTTAAAACTGACGTGTAGTCTCACTACGTGTCAATTTTAGTGACTTTGGTTGGGTAAATTTATGTGAAGAATTTGGTGAAGTAATCTATTTTTTATGAGCTTTTGTTTTGTAAATCCCTTTATTAAAGGATATATTTATGATATGGGTACTCTTAATAGGATATATATGGGAAAAAGTCTAGTTAGTAAATTTGACTAATTTATGTTCAAACTCTAATTAGCCATAAACCATTGATTCTAGTAAAATATCCAAGTAATTAATTGTATATGATTTGTATACAAAGGTGAGGCGCAACATTTACTATATAACTGGGAATGGAGTTTAATGGAGAGTCCAGAAAATTAATGTTGAACATTGGAGTAATTAATGTGGAGTTTAATTGTTGGAGTCCAACGACAAGTAATTCGATCAAATTTCGGAGGTTAAAATGTTGTATAATTGTGACAATTTAGTTAAGGATGAGTTGACTAAGTAGGTATTTTGTACTATAAAGTAGGTCCTTTTTGTATCTTGTAGAAAAACTAGATCTCTCTTATTTATTTATTTATTAATAAAGATTAATTGAAAGGGTTAATTAGTAATTTTAATTTAACTGAGTTCAAGCCCAAGTTCAATTAAAGATCAGTATGCTCAATCCGAGCCGTTCGAGTTACATAAGTCCGGGTCCAATCCGAGTTACATAAGCCCAAGCCCAATCCAAAATACAAATGTTGTAGCTAGTGAGTATCGAACTCTATGTGATAGACCCTCCCTCCGACCCTTAGATCAGCTGAACTAATTGAACTTTGTGTATTCCTTTGGAAGCATGTCCACGGGTCGGACCCGCCGGGTCGACGGGTCCGGGAAGGGTGACCCGGACCCGTATAAATGGTCAACCCGCCGGGTCACGGGTCAGACCCGGCGGGTCGGCGGGTTGGCCAACTCAGCTTAAAAAAAATAATATAAAATAAATAAAAACAATTGGACTTGAACTTAAAAAATAAAATAAAATAAAATAAAAAGAGGAGAATTGTTATTGTGCTTGAACTTTAAAAAAAAAAAAAGGGAAGAATTGGGTTTGAACCGGAATCCCGGTTGCCTACGTATCCTCTCAGGGAGGAGGAATCAAAGCCCACGTAGTTCTCTTACCTTTGTTTATATCCCCGATTGGCCCTTACCTTAGTTTTCGGACTCTCCCGCCCATACATCCGATGGCGTTTGTTGTCGCTCGTCGTCATCTTCGTTGCCTTCCTCCGCCGAGAGGTTGTTTTTTGTGTTCGCATTTCCGCTTTCCTCCAATCGGCTAGGACTTGTGCATCCAACGTCTCGGGCAACATGTTTGATCTCGTCGGATCGAGCACCTTTCCACTCCGGCTAAAGGTTTGCTCAACCGCTACCGTTGAGGCGGGAACGGCGAGAATTTGTGCCGCGATCCTTGAGAGGGTAGGGAACCTCATTCTCTCCGGTCGGATCCACCATTCTAATATGTTGAAATCCTCTTCTTCTTCATCATTGGCAAACTCAAAAGAAATGGTTAGATATTCGTCGAGTTCCGAATGGGAACTCGACGTGGTTTTTGCCCTTTTCGGGCCAAACAAACCTCTAGCAATTGATTTAAATTTAAATTAAGTTGAAGATGAAGGACGAGGAGGGGGTTGAGAAGATTGACCTTGATCGGAAACACGATATTGAACCAATAATTCATCAAATAATTTTTTAACTCTAGCAATTATGGTAGAAACATGACAATCGGGATTTTGTTGTAATTCTAAAAATTCATAATAACTTTCTAAAAATTGTTTTAAACCATCCATTTTACGTCTAGGATCTAACACAAATTCAACAAGAAAAACATCGGGAATAGTTGTATAATAATCTAACCATTTAGTTCGCATTGTATAAATAGCTTGTGAAATATTATCAATTAAAAGACCTTGTTGAAGTGCAAATGCAATATTAATTGCTACATAACAAAATATGTTTGAAGTTGGTGTATAAACATAACTAAAAGTATTAGTATCATCATAAAAATATTTAAAAACCTCCATTACATCTCTTGCTAAAACTCAAGATTCACCAAAAACAAAATCACCGTCAATATGTTGTGTGGCAAAACCCCTTAAAAGATCTCGATATTCATATGATTCGGAAATCATTTTGTAAGTAGAGTTTCACCTTGTACAAACATCTTTTGAAAATTTTTTAGGATAAACGTCATTTTGTTTACAATATGCATACCATTTAGTATGTATACTTTTTTTAGACCAAAGTTCATTAAGAATTTTTCGAATAGGTTGTACTAAATCTCCAACGTATGCTAAACCTTCTTGAACACACAAGTTTAAAATATGAGCGGCACACCTAATGTGAAAAAATTTACCTCCAATTGTCGGCTTACAATAGTTGGTTAAATCTCTAATGGAAGCCGTGTTAGCGGAGGCGTTGTCAAAACCAATTGAAAAAACTCGTGAAAGTAATCTATATTCTTCCAAAACATTTGCAATCAAATGGGCAATGTTTTGGGCGGTGTGTTGTTTGTTTAAAACTCGTAATGCTAAAACTCTTTTGTTAAAATCCAAAATTTATCAACAAAATGACAAGTAATACTCATATATGAATTTTTTTGAAAACCGTCAGTCCAAATATCACTACAAATAGAAACTTGAATATCACCATTTTCCATAAAATATTATGCATCATTTTTGTTTTAGCGGTTTGGCGAAAAATCGGCTTATATGCGGGTTGAGCATGATGTTGCATCCAATCATTAAAACCAACATTTTGTGCAAAACTAAATGCCAAAGAATCTACGGATAACATTTCCGAAAATGCATCCATAGAAGAAGCATGATCATATGTAAATAAAGAAGGAGGTTGGTTAGAGGTGGATGCGTACCCAGTTAGTTGTGTTTGCCCTCGTGCCAATCCTATTTTTTCGAGATGCTTGTTCCGAATATGTCTCTTGTAGTTCCCGTAGCCTTCTCCCTTTTTGTGCTTGTATTGTGCCAAACAAAAATTGCATTTGGCATAGTAAACCCCGTTGGCATCGGGAGCACCTTTTATGAACTAAAATCGGAAGACCGCCGCCGATAGTTGAGTGTTGTTCAACGGCGGCTCCTCCGGGAATTGGGTCTCGGATTCTTGGGTGTTGGGGAAAGGAGGTGATTCCATGTTGATATCCTCCTCCTCGAGGATCTCGTGATCTTCACTTAATAAGCCTTGCCTTAAATCCGAACCGGTTGGAGGACCGCTAACGGAATGATATCCTCGGCTAACACCTCCGCCGGATGAAGGACTGCTATTGGAACGTCTTCCTCGGCTAGCCATTTTTTTGAATAATAGAATGTAGTAGTAACAGTAGTAAAATGAATAATCAATAACAAAATAAGAGAATGAGAACATGAGATTAGGAGAGTAATTGAATGTAAGAGTTGGAAATTATGGAGAGATTGAGAGAGTGAATAGATGATTGAATGAGAATTGATGTGAAATGAAATGAATTGGGTTTGAGGTATTTATAGAAATGTTTTTGGGTTAGATTTATTATAGTTTTTTTTTTTAAATCTGACCGTTACCCGGGTCGACCCGCCGGGTCGATGCGTAAGGATCTCATGACCCTTACACGTATCCGCGACCCGGGGGAACCCGTACCCACCGGGTCAGAACCCGCCGGGTCATGGGTGACCCGTGACCCGTGGGAATGCTTATTCCTTTGTTCATACACGGTATTAATACAAAATTTCAATTACACAATATTAATACATAATTTCAATTACACAAGTCTGTCATTTACACAAGTCCATCAAGCCCGTCATTTACACAAGCCCGTCAATTACACAAGCCCTTCAATTACACAAATTTGTCAATTACACAAATCCGTCAATTACACAAGGTTTGGTAATTTTGGTTACACAAGCTCAATTATAACTATAAAAAATTTATAGACAATATCCTGTATTTATAAAGTTGATCAAATTCAGTAATTAAATAAACTGGGTCAATTGGTGAACTTTCAAAACTCTTGGATTTTCTTGTAATTAAAAACATGGGTTATTTTATGTAATTATTCAGTAAGGGACAAATTTATAAATTCTAAAAAATTGGGCCAATAGTGTAATACAAAATCTAGGTTCTTTGTAATTTATCATAAATTAATCTAAACCCTAACCAATTGGCCTGTGGAGGAGGCGGCGCGGAAGTGGGTGGCATCAAATGACGGAAGGAATAAAGCAATCTTACTTCCATTTGAGCAACAACAAATAGTGAACCTGGAGGACTACTTATTGCCATTACAGGCCCAATTACACAATTTGATCAGCAAATAGTGAATCTCAAGGATTAAAGCAATCTTATTGCTATTTGTCCAATTTGATCAGCAGCAAAAGGAAGCTTATTTCCATTATAGTAGTACAAGTCTCTGAAGTTGATGAAGATACCTTTTGCAGTTCTTGACCGCATAAAACTGTCACGAAAAAAGACCGAGTTGATCTTAACTTACCTTGAGCATCCATGTGACGAAGTGGGCCTGATCAAAGTGATCGAGCGAGATAGGCCGAATCTATGACGATTGATCAGTGCAAGGACTGCTTCATCTTCGTCGGAGGCAGCACGTGAAGACGAATGATGTCGGAAGCAGTTGGTGTTTGAACGAGGGACGGCTTCATCATGGCTGCTGCATTATCAACTACCTCCGACAGCCATCATCGGCGGACTGGTAGTTCGAAGTAGGGATACGAGATTCAAAGTGCAGGCTTCGAGTTCGACTGCTTTCATTGAACAGTTGGATTTGCAGCAAGCGACATCGGACTAGCGACAGCGGACTGGTGCTAGCCCGGAAGACGCAAAAGGCGGTATCAGATGTGGGCAAGAGCGATAAACCCTAACTGCGGATACGTGAGATCTGAAAATTAGGGAGATTTTATGGGATTATATTTTACGCTTTTCAATTATGCCGCTTTGATTAGTGTGTTTTAGATTTAAAAATTAATGTAATTATAGAGGGGCCTAGTTAGTCTACACTAAACAATTATCTCTTTACTTAATTGTAAGCAATTGAGGACCTTGAGGTGGCAAGATTAGTATCTTCAGGCGTTTCTTTACACATGAGATTATTTTCCATGCAACTTTATAAAATAATAACTTAGTTGAGATGGCAATGGTTCAGATGGCAATGGTTCAGATGATGAGCGGGCTTTTTTTTTAGCTAAATTTTCAGGTGACCATTGGGTGAAAGGTGGGTCGGGTTGTTGGTCGGTGGTGGTTTTTAATATTTTCACGGAACTGCAACCGGACCATCAATCGGATTTCAACCTCATTTTTTCAGATTTTAAACTGTTTATATGGTACAATTAATCGGATAATCATCAATTGCGGTTGAGATTCTCATCCCTACTTTCTTAGACTTCTTTTCTAGTTACATTCAATTAAGATTCCTACAAAAATAAAATATTCAATTAAAATTGTTCATAACCAAGTAATGGATTTGGTTATTCACAATTCACAAATGGTATTATTCTTTAGTTAATTTAGCATTTGGCAAAATGGCTAACTAGGTTTTTTTTTTACCAATATTACTCTATTAAGAGTATCCATAGCATAAACACATTTAGTAAGTATATCCATAAACTTTTTTACCGTTTAAATTTATACTCTCTCCATATATGTGTACTTTTTTTCTCTCATGCAATTACGATCAAAATGGCAACATAATATCTTGAAAACGCCCAATTTGTAATCTCTCTCCCTAGAATCTTTCACACACAATCCTCCCAATTTCGAGTATCAAGAAATCGTCAACTTCTTCTCTATTAAGATCCGTCATACCATGAAATCGTCATCTCTGCTTTGATTTAAAAATCACCATCTTCTTCGTTTCTAAATCGTCATCTCTCCATATCTGTGTAATTCAGGTATGCATATTATGCATACGAGAAACTCATATCAAAACATCATATCAAACTCATACCAAAAACTCATACTAGATAAATCATATCAATATATACAGGAAGCACATCAACAAAATATACCAGAAACCCATATCAAACTCACACCAGAAACCATACCAGAGTCATACCAACAACCATATCAAACAAACAAACCAAAAACTCATACCAGACATATCATATCAATATACACAGGAAACACGTCAACAAATCATACTAACTAGAAACCCATATCAAACTCATACCATAAACCATACCAGACTCATACAAAAAACCATACTAGACAAACATACTAGAAACTCATGCAAGACAAATCATATCAATATACACTGGAAACACATCAACAAATCATAACAAAAACTCATATCATACTCATACCAAAAACCATACCATACTCATACCAAAAACTTATACCAGAAACCATACTAGACAAACATACCAGAAACTCATATCAGACAAATCATCTCAATAAACAAATTTCGAAACTAATTTCTCAATCTTATGAACAAAAGAAACAAAAAATTCTTACGATTTTACAATCTTTTTCGCATCAAGTTTCAATTTGTAGTGATATTTGGAGTACTTTATCACAAAAACATTTTTACATGGGCATCACTTTACATTTTATCAATAATGATATGTACTTGCTTAAATTTGTTATTGCATTTCGCCATTTTAATGAAAGACATAGTGCCGCCAATATTGCTAATTTAATAAGAACAGTTTTACAAGAATTTAATTTACAAAATCGTGTTTTTTCATACTCATTTGATAATGCTTCCGCTAACACCCGCGCCGTTAACCATTTGGTGGGGAATGCGGATCAACTTATGAAAACTTCTTTCACTCACCAAAGATGTGCATGTCATATTTTAAATTTATGTGTTCAAGATGGCCTAAAAGTTGTCCATGAAATGTTAGAGTCTATAACCGACGTAATTGAACATATTTTGCATTCAACTGACTTAAGAAAAAAATGGAAATCAACTTGTATAGAAAAAAATATTCCTCCGATTGCTTTTTCAAAAGATATTGGAACTCGTTGGAACTCAACATATAAACTACTTAGTCAAGCTCTTAGATATAAAGATGTTTTATAAGAATTTTCCTCACAATTTATTTCTTGGTCTATTTTAGATGATGAAAGTATTTGGCAAACTTGTTATGATATTTGTAGTGTATTAAAAGTTTTTAGTGATTCTACTAATATGTTGAGTTATGTTTACATTCCTACTTCTTGTTGTTTTTTAGAAATAGCCGTAAATGTTGCCGAAGCTTTACAAACCGGTGTTTAGAATCACTTAAATATGCTACAACCGAAATGAAAACAAAATGGCTAAAATACTATGATGAAATTCCCCTAGTTTATCTTATTGCCGCCTTTTTTTTATCCTAGACTTAAAATTGATGGTGTTACCGAACTTTTAAATGCCTATTATGAATGTTTAGGTTTATCTTCTATTAAGAACGTTAATTCTATTACTCTTACTATTCGTGTTGAAATTGGTAAATTGCTTCCTTTATTTGAAACAAGTGCTAGTAGTGCTTCCACCCAATCAACTCCCCCACCCTCTTTGATGCGCCCTTGGATGTCCCTTTTAAGTTGACCGTAGACGAGGAGGACGAGGCTCTGAGGGTTCGCTCAGATGAACCGCTCGCCCGATCCCGAGCTAAGGCCATTGCCCGAGCCACCGGCTCCATCATCGCCCGCACCACTTCTTCACTTGGTTCCATTACCGGCATGCCGTGTCTCTACACCACCATGGCATAGGCTACCGGTTCCGTTAGCGGCATGTCTCGTCTTTCCGACTCCATGGCATGAATCTAGCTTATTTTCGGACTATATTTTCATGTTTTCCTTTTTATGTAATAAAGGGATATTCTGTATAAGAATATTCCCTTTTGATCTTATCCTTTTAGGTTTTGATCTTATCCTTTTAGGTTTTCCCTTTTGGGCTTTTCTTCATGTATTTTTTTTTGGCCCGTTGACCCATAGGTAGGCAAGACTCTCTATATAAGAGATATCTTGCATCACTTATTTGACATGTTCAATCTTACTAAGTTTTGAGAAGAATTTCCTCTTACTTAGCTTGGGCATTAAAACCTCTCTTCTATCTCTAAAATTTCTTCCTTGAATCTCGTCCTTGCTCCAAAAATTCCATATTCGAGGATTCTTCTTAAGAATCAACCTTCGATCCACACAAAAAGTCTTATTCGATCTCTCTAGATCGAATTAACCTTTGTTTCTTCATCGCTTCTGCCCCTTTGGATCTGAAACGATACAACGTTGCACAAAGAATCAAGGAGTAGTTGGAGCTTTGCTTGATCTAGATCCGGAGTTATCCTTGGTTACCTCCAAGGACGCATCAAATTGGCATCAGAGCAAAGGGATCAAAGCTAAGTTCTTTTCACTCTTGTTTTTAGTGCGTTATTATCTTCAACCTATTTAGCCTTTTGTTCATGATGTTATTCGTTTGTTCATGATGTTCTTCATTTGTTCTTCATGATCTTCATGTTCTTCATCATGTTCATCTATTTTCCTTGAAATTTTTTTTTCTTTTCCGTGTTTAATTCAAACAAAAAGTACAAAAAAAGGAGATATTTGGTTTGCCATCAAACCATTTATCAAACCCGTCTTTTTCTTAAACCGACCCAATCCCACAATTTTATTAATTAATTTCACCAAATCTCTGGGGGTATTTTTGTTAATGAAAAGTTTGGATATCTCGCATTTGATATTCCAAGAAAAGCAAAAGAAAACTCTTCATCAATACGGATTTGTGTTCAAAACAAAAAAAAAATAGAAAGTGTTGCTCAAAACGTTTCAAAGAAACGAAACACACAAAGTGAAAAGACGTCCAGCAAACCGGTCCATCCGAAAAATCGGATTTTACAAAACGGTCAAAGACCGAAAGCTAGCAAAGCTTGCCGAGTGAACAATTCGTCCACCTTCTGTCTCTCCATTTTCTTACATATGTTTGCAAAATATCACTTGTTTATTTGTGTGTAATTGGTTCAATTTTGTTGGATTTGCCTTCCTTGCCTAACCGCCAAACGGCCTTCCCCAAAGTAGAACCCGATAACGCACTTGAACTTGGGTAAAGTTGACTTAACTTGTCACCTTGCTCATTTGATTGCTTGCAATTGTGTGCTAATTTGGAGCAATGACTAACGTTGAAATGGAAACTTCTCAAGATTCTGGTCCGCAAGAGTCCAGTGAACCTTTAGCTCAAGAAAATGCTTCGTTGTCCCTCAAAAATGACTCCATAAGGCGAGAATTGGAAGCTTTGAAGGCACAATAAAAGTTTGATGCCTTGACCCGAGAAAATATTACCTTGAAACAAGAGCTAGAAGCTTTTAAGGCACTTCGGCTTGCCCAACGTCCCACCCCAACATATCCATTTGAGACCGTGGCCAATGCTTCCACATCCGATGCACAACAGAAAGACAAGGGAATTTTGGGAGCCGGACCATCAAACGTTACCCGACTTGCGTCTGTAATTGAATGCCAACGTACCTTACCTCTTGACGGAAATTAGTCCCGTGAAGAAGAGGAGGAATTCCCCGACCCACATCGAGATGACTTTCCCATAGTCGATACGGAAAATCGGCACCAATATTATGAGCATCAACATCAACGGTATGTCCATTCTCCACCTCCATCTACACTAGTACAAAGACCCCCTCTAGACCTCGCTTACGTTGGAGCGGTTTGGAAAAACCGAGATAAAGACTATTTTCGGACCACTGTTATATGTATAACCGTGGACAATCGATTTTTTTAAAAAAAAAAATAAATTCGGACCCCGGTTTATATGAATTAACCGGGATATAATATCAATTTTTCTAATAATATCACGGCTATTCGGAAAAACCGTGGTGATACAAATTCTCGGAACCCGGTTGTTTGAATAACCGTGGTACATTAGGTGCAATCCAACTGTGGTGATGGATTCTCACTTATGGCATTCTCTTCGCTTTGGCCATCTACTGTTGCTACTCTTTCATCAACATCTCGTCCCTCTTCTTCTCCTATATTCATTCTTCTGCGATAACGTGCAATCCAATTGAGAATTCATCCTACTCTAACTCGATTTCTATTCGTATGTTTAGATCTAGAATTGTTCTTCAAGACTCCGTGTTCTGATATTTCTCTTTGTACGATTTTGCAAAACCCTAATTTTGCCGACAACAACTCATTTTTGTTTTCCTTGAGACGGCCTTCAACAGATCTCATCTTCTTATCTGGTTTTTGACCGACATTGTTATCCCTAATTTTTCTTCTAATCGTTATCCCTAATTTTTCTTCACCGGTCACCAAAAAAAACCCTAGGCGACACAAGTGGCAATTAAGGAAACTGACGACACAGTTCCATTGCCTGCTCCATTCACCGATCGATTGGTTTCTTCACAATCTCTCTGGCTCTCTACTCTGTCTATTTCTTCTAATCGTTACCCGTTATCGTTCTATTGCCTACGTAATCGAACACAGAAGGACTGGAGACGGCGTTCGGGTTGGATTTTGTGTAGCCTCACTGCACTGGCGGCCAACGTAGCTCTCTTCAAGTGTAATGTGCTACTACTGTTGCCAAGGTAAACTCTTTTCTTCTCAGAACTAATGTGTTAGCTAGTATTGTTGTCATGGCCATCTCTCAAATGTGTTTATATCCACTTATCTTTAACTTGACAATTGGCATATGAATACTAAGCTTTAACTACCAGGAGTCTATGATATGTCACAAATTGTTACTTCATTTTCTCAAGTTTTATTATTTATGAGAATCTGTCTTTTTTCTCACAATGATCACTCCCTTGAAGCATCGTGTAACACCCCAAATTTTACAACTTGGGGAGTTACTGGTTCGGACCTCACAGTGGGTCCCGACCTTAGTTTGACAACAACTTAACAAGATCTTACAACAAGACACAGATAAGGAAAAAGCGAAAATCATAAATTAAGTCTTAACAACGTATGAATGTGACCAGAATAACCAACAGCCGGAAAACATAAGATAACCATAACAAATCAAAAGGAACCAAGGTCCAACTAGAAATCCCACAAACAAAGAAACTGCAACATGCCCTAAAAAGTACGACACCCCAGGTGACCACTACCATCCGGATCACTCGGCATCTGCTCTAACCTGTGGTACGTCTACACAACATAACAACTGTTAGCTAACTATCCGAATATAAGTAGAATAATAACAACACAAACACACGCGGAAACATAAACAAACATCATGCTGGCACACAACCGTTTATTATCTATTAATTAGGTGATTCATCTTATTCAATTTTTACAGTTGTAGCACGAGAACTCTTAAGATTTCTCGCCTCCGTTCCTTATCCAACTGGGTGTAGGTCTAGCTTACCTCCGCCGGTAGCATCACTACAAACCGAGTGTGGACTAGTCCCTAAAGAAACCCCCAGCGCCCTCAAGCTAACTGAGCAGAATGCCACCGCCCGTTACTCTTAGGCCAAGTATAGGTCGGTAAATATCTATCACAACCTATAACTCTAAACATCTCAATCACACACCACTATCATCATTCATGCTCATATTCAGAAGTCAGCTAAGTATGCCCAAAGGACTTACCTGGTATAAATCTCGACTCTCTGTAATCCAACTCGCTCTGTAGCTGTAGCAACTCAGTTGCCTGTCAAAGGAGATAAGTGCATCAGCACCCTCTCTAGGTACTTAGAAGTCTAAAACTTCTAAGTTGATAGATCTTATAACAACCGAATCAATTATAGTACACATTTATGGTAAAAAGACTATTTTACCCTTAACCCCGAAATTTCCAAAAATTTCTAAAATAATACTTTCAGTCATCTATGTTATTCAACTAGTCATAGGATCAAAATCTCTTAAAACTAAACCATAACTCTTATATAATTTCCTAAGGTTGGAGTATAGGCTAACATTTCTATACTTAGCCAAATAATTCTTTGTTGGAAAAACAGCCCTACAGCCCAACTTTGAGACCTCATAGATTCCAATCCGACCGTTAACTCATTCCCAAATTTTAACACCAGATATTACGTATAACAATCTACAACATATCCAAAATTCAACGGTGGATGTTAAGTTTAAAGTGTCGAAACTCGTTCTGGAAGTTGACTATTTTAAGGCTGGAATAAGTGTGCATAAGGTCTTCACTTCGATTCTCCTGGTCGGCAACACCCATTATTTAAATTGTACACAGGTCCTGAGTTCGAAACTCACTGCACTCATATACTAGAAATCACACAAGGTCTCTACCTCACATCTAGGAATCGATCCTTATGGATTACACACATCTCACTCAACAATAGAACATCATACAGTAGTGACTTACCCGCTTCACTAGAGAGTGCTCCGAGTTCCTTGGTTCCTGACTCGTAACGGAGAGGGCTGGACTGCGTCGCTGAAGCACAACAGGAGGAAGATCATTACTCCGAACTGGGTAAGAGTTAGGCAAGAAGAATAGAGAAGAAGCCTACCGGAGGTGTATGCAGAAGGTCACCGCAAGGTTCTGCTCCGGCTTGGGCAACGTTAAGACTGGCAACGGTTGCTGTGATTCGATGTACCCAGCCCTTTGGTTCAGTAAATGGCTGTAGTTCGAGACACAAGCAGCGTTGGCCGAGGAACACAATAGAGAATGGTGGTGAGTGATGCACGCAGGAGGGTCGGTAGAGAGATTAGGGTGATGACGGAAACAAAGCTCACTACACTAACCTTGGTTCGGTCGCAAGATCAGGAGGTGATTGTATGTGCTTGGATCGGCTGGATGGGTGCAGGCGAAGGCTGGATATGCAGTCGGCTGGTGTGCATACGTTCTCCACCTCGAAACAGAAGGTATGAAGGTAGGAGAGAATGAGACGCTGCTGAGATTGCAGGATATCACGATAGGAGAGAGGGAGGAATAACGCAGATAAGGGAAGAGCGAGATTCGGGGAATAACACGATAGGAGAGAGACGGTTACATGAGAAGGAAAGAATCTGTAACGGTTGTTTCCGTCTTCTCCTGCAGCTGGGCTGAAGAAAGGTGGTGAGTTGCTGCATTGCTGGGCCAGTCCACAAGGAGATTGGCAAGCTTCCTAGGCTGCGCGAGGTAGAACAACAAGCGGGGCAGGCTGGCGCTGCTGGGCTGCGAGAGGTAGAACAGTAGGCGGAGCAGGCTGGCGCTGTTGGCAAGCTGTTGGGCTGAAGCTGGGCACGCTGGGCTGAAGGTCACGACTGTGCCGGCTGCTGAGCTGCTGGACAAGCTGGGCTGGGCACTGGCACAAGGGAGAAGCAGTCCAGTGCTAGCTGCAGTCCGGAAGCGAGATCACCGGCTAAAGAGTGCACGGAATGGACTGAACTACACTGGCCAAGGAAGAAGGCTTGTTGATCGGGCTTGTCACAGCTTGTCAAAACTTGTCCAGCCCATGCATGTACTTGTCACGAGTTTGTCTTGGTCTCGTCTTAACTCGTCATGGTCTCGTCTTGACCTTGTCTTGGGCTCGTCTCCACCTCGTCACTAGGATGTCATGACTTGTCAACGACAAGTCATGTTCTAAATTAGGGTTTGGGCTAAACTTATCATTTTATGTGAAGTCAAGGGATCGAAATTCGGTAAGCTACGGAAATAGACGGAATAAAAATTCCGGATATTACATCAATACCCCCTTAAAATAAGTTTCGTCCCGAAACTTAGAATAAGGTATCTACCCAAACAATTTCCCCTCAAAAGGTATATTCTGGTCTCACTCAAATTTTTAATCTCGTTTTTCTAGTATGCAACTACTCATGCTATTAATCATGTAAACATAAACACCCATTTAAGCATATAATCACATAAGTCATATAAAGTATCATCTAAGTACTAACCCGTCGGTACTGAGGTAGCGGCTAACTCCGCAAAGAACTCAGGATAGTTACGTCTAATACTCTCCTCTGTCTCCCAGGTAGCCTCATCAGCTCCTCGTCTAGACCACTGGATCCTCAACATCGGTATCTCCTTAGAACGCAGACGCCTGGTATACGCTCTAGGACGGCTACTGGGTACTCCACAAAAGTGTGGTCTGGCTCGACTATCAGATCCTCATGACTGATGACGTGTCTAGGATCCGGTACGTACTCTCTCAGCTGAGATACATGAAAAACTGGATGGACTCCCTCCAATCTCGGTGGTAGTGCTAATCGGTAGGCAACCTCTCTGACTCTCTCTAAGATCTCAAATGGACCGCCATATCGGGGACTCAGCTTTCCCTTAATGCCGAAACGCCGGACTCCTCTCGTCGGTGACACTCTCAACCACACCTGTGCACCTACTCTAAACTCCAAAGGTCGACGCCGTTTATCGGCGTAGGATTTCTGACGACTCTGAGCTGCTAACATCCGCTCCCGGACTAAGGCAATCCGGGCGAGGTCATCCTGTATCTGATCTGGTGCTACCCCATTAGCCTTGCTAGGCTCCTCTCAGCACAGCGGTGTACGACATCTCCGCCCGTATAAAGCCTCATAAGGTGTCATCCTAATTGACGCCTGCCAACTATTATTATATGAAAACTCTACCAGTGGGAGATGATCTGGCCATACCTGTCCCCAATCTAGTACACACGCCCGCAACATGTCCTCTAAGGTTTGAATGGTCCTCTCAGACTGACCGTCTGTCTGTGGGTGATAAAAAGTGGTAAAGTGGAGACTCGTCCCCAAAGCAGTATGTACCTGCTGCCAAAATCTCGAGGTAAAACGTCCATCTTTGTCAGAGATGATAGTCCTCGGTACTCCATGAAATCTCACAATGTGTTTGGTGAACTCCTCAGCTAGACGACTTACCGGCCACGTTTCCTTAATCGGAATGAAATGTGCGGTCTTCGTCAGACGGTCTACCACTACCCAAATAGCATCAAACCTCTACTGAGTCTCAACTCTGTGACAAAATCCATAGATATATCCTCCCACTTCCAATGTGGTACTGGAAGTGGGTGGAGCTCTCCTCCGGACCTGCGATGCTCAATCTTGACCTGCTGACAGGTCGCACACTGAGCTACATACCGAGCCACATCAGACTTCAAACCACCCCACCAGAAGGAACGTCTCACGTCCTTATACATCTTACTCGCTCATGGATGTACGGAGTATGGGGTAGCATGAGCCTCACCTAGTATCCTCTGTCTCAAATCACTGTCTGATGGTACATAGATGCGGTCCTGTCGTCTCATCACTCCATCGGCACCAATAGTGAACTGAGGTGCCTCCTCTCGTGACATCCGGTCTCGGATCCGGGTCAAAGTCGGACATGTCTCCTACTTCTGTCGGATCTCACCCAACAGATCAGGAAGTAACTCTAAGGTGGCTAACTGATGAGCTGTATCGGGGAACTGGATCTCTACCTCCAACCAAGCTAAGTCTCTCTGTAACTGTGGTTGTACTGTCAACCGGGCTATCGCCTTCTCTCGATGCGTCTTCCGACTCAAAGCGTCGGCAACAACATTCGCCTTCCCGGGGTGGTAGAGAATCTCAAGGTCGAAATCCTTGATCAACTCTAGCCACCGCCTCTGGCGGTTATTCAACTCCCGCTGAGTGAATATGTACTTCAGACTCTTATGGTCTGTGAAGATCTGACAGGTCGCCCCATAGAGATAGTGACGCCATATCTTAAGAGCATGTACCACTACAGCTAACTCTAGGTCATGGGTGGGGTAGTTCTCCTCATACGTCTTCAGCTGTCGAGATGCATATGCTATGACCTTACCCCTCTACATCAAGACACACCCCAAGCCCAGCTTGGATGCGTCATTGTACACTACAAAGTCCTCTATATCCTCAGGCTGTGCTAAAATCGGATCAGACGTTAATCTCCTCTTCAGCTCCTCAAAACTCTGCTGACACGGCTCAGACCAGACGAACCGAGTAGTCTTCCTCAGGAGACAAGTAAGTGGTCGGGCGAACAGGGAAAACCCTTCCACAAACCGGCGGTAATAACCTGCCAATCCAAGAAAACTGCGAACCTCCTTAACATTCTTCGGAGGTTGCCAAGAAGACACTGACTCAATCTTCGCCGGGTCGACCTTAATCCCTTCAGCAGTCACTACATGGCCTAGGAAGGCCACCTCGGACATCCAGAACTCACACTTGGATAGCTTAGCATATAGCTGGCTATCCTGTAGAATCAGTAATACTGTCCTCAAGTGCCCGGCATGCTCCTCTCGACTCCTAGAGTAAACTAGGATGTCGTCAATGAAGACCACTACAAACTGGTCTAATAAGTCGATGAAAATCCCGTTCATCAACTCCATAAATACTGCTGGTGCATTAGTGAGTCCGAATGGCATCACTACAAACTCATAGTGGCCATACCTAGTCCGGAATGCCGTCTTAGGTATGTCCTGGTCTCTCAGCCTCAGCTGGTGATAACCCGATCTCAAGTCTATCCTTGAGAACACTGACGCTCCATGCAGCTGGTCTAGTAGATCATCTATGCGAGGCAGGGGATACTTATTCTTGATGGTGACCTTGTTCAACTCCCTGTAATCAATGCACAGCCTCATCGATCCATCCTTCTTCCTCACAAACATTACTGGTGCTCCCCAGGGCGAAACACTAGGGCGTATGAAGCCCTTCTCTGCTAACTCCTCTAACTGCTTCTTCAGCTCTATCGGTGTCATACGGTACGGGGCCTTCGAGATCGGCCTCGTGCCCGGCTCTAACTCAATGCTGAAATCAACACTCCTCTGTGGGGGTAGCCCTGGCAGGTCGTCACTGAATACCTTTGCAAACTCGTATGCAACTGGTATCTCCTCTACTGTCAGGCTCTTGTGCTCCTTCATGGCATAGCATCAGAAGGCCTCGCAACCCTGTGCTATCAGTCTCGCTGCTCTCACTGCGCTGATAACTGTGCCGGACTTTCCGAGGTCCCAACCTCGGAATATCACTCTGTGACCCTCCTCAGTGGCGGCAGTCATAGTTCTCCTACCAATGTCTAAGACTGCTCCATGTCTAGTCATCCAATCTATCCCCAAAATCACGTCCTCATGTGCTAAGGGCATGAGTAGAAAATTTACCAACCAAATCCGGCCCCCCAGATGAATAGGGCAGTCATAAATCTCTCGGGATCCTCTAACCTTACCCCCATCCGGTAACCCAACCACAAAAGGTACACCCTATACTGTAGCTAAGGACAACCTATTTACGCATGCATCTGATATAAAGGAGTGCGTAGCACCCGTATCAAATAAAACTCGCACAGGTAAGTCATGGATCCAAATAGTACCTGTGGTCGCGGGTGCTGCAAGCTGCTCAGTGCTCCTCAGCTCGAACACTCTTGATGGTCCTCCTCTGGTGTCAGTGGTACTACCACGTCCCCTGCCACGACTTGATCCCTGTGCAGTACTGTATGAAGCCGGATGTCCTGGAGCCCGGTATTGTTGCTGTTGTTGACTCGGTGCTCGGTACTAAGGAGGTCTTTGTCCACTCTTCTCAGCACCTGCAGGAGAAGATCCCTACTGTGAAGGAGCCCTACCCTAACGGCAGAAAGTAGTCTGTGTCCCGGCTTCCCGCAAGTGAAACAAGTAGTAGGTGGCCTCTGGAAATCCGTCTTAATGTGATCGCGGCTACCACAATTAAAGCATTGTCGATCTCTACCGGAAGTCTGAACTGTATGTGGTAGCTGGGCCTCCCCTGAGTCTGTCCTCGACTATAACCTGCTACTACTGCACTGCTACCAGCATGTCCTGTCTTCTGCCGCTTATCCGGCCCACTAGACTGAATTGCTCTCCTCGAAGCTGGCTTATCCCTCTCATATGCAGAGGCCCTATCCTGATAGTCAAACAAAGTCTCACAGCGAAATCCTGCCAGATATGATCGGGTACTCTCTCAATCTTCTGGAGAAAAGGTAAACATGTTGTTCTTTTGGAGGTGCAGCTGGCCCAAGTAGGGTCAACTCCTTCTGAAACTTCTTTATGGCAGCAGCAATCGGGATATCCTTAAATCCTGCCTCAATGAAATCCTAGAACCTCTCTCTCCTCAGCGAGACAGGGCAGTACCTCTCTCTAACAATGCTCCTCATCTGCTCCCAGCTGGTGACTCGGCTACGAATGGTCCGCCACCAGGAATGAGCATCCTCAGTGAAACATGTCTGCACCAAATCTACCTGTCGATCCTCTAGGCAACGTATCGCCTCTAGGGCAGTCTCTATCTTTCCAATCCAATGCTCCACCTCTAACCCTATCTCTCCACTGAATGAGGGAACCTTCTGAGAGTTGAAAGCCTTCAACCACTCATCTGGTCTCGGTGCTCTAGACCCAGTAGGCGCTCTATCAGCATTAACTCTCCTCTCAGGTACAGCCGGCACCTGAGACACCCCCTGTGTCACCTGAACTGACCGGGCCGGTACCACCGGCGGTACCTGGGTAAGCCTCTCTACTTTGGCAGCCTCTTTCATACGCTCGACGTATTCTCTGTACTCTCTATACTCAAATGCTCCAATAGAAACACGTCCTGACTCAGTCGAACTTGCTCCCTGCGCTCCAGACCTAGCGGCGGTCTCATGCCTGACCTCGGGACCTACACTCTCAGCTACAGCAGTCTCTGGCATGCTTGCTGTAGGTGGGTCCTCTCGAGGAGCTCGTCCTCGACCTCTCCCTAGTGGGGGTCTACCTCCACGACCATGCCCTCTAACAGCAGGGGTCCTATCAGTTCGATCCAGTCTAACTGGAGGAAGGGGGGATGACCCCTACCTCAGCCAGTCGCTGGTGTAGCCCTAGTACGTGCCATCTGCACGAACGGTAACAACTACAGTTATAATCCAACTAATCTATCCTAAGCAGTAAAAGTCCATAGTGATCATACTAAGAATACCGAGATCCGCGGAGGTAGTGGTGGTCATCCGTACTTTCTATCCCATCCCGACTATGCATGCATTTTAAAACCAAAATTCCTTTGGAAAACTCAGACTCCTTTCGGGTTCTGCTTATTTACTTATATGACCTTTTTAGAAGATTTCAAGTGCCATTGTTGCCGACCTAGAGCTCTGATACCATGTTGTAACACCCCAAATTTTACAACTTGGGGAGTTAGTGGTTAGGACCTCACAGTGGGTCCCGACCTTAGTTTGACAACAACTTAACAAGATCTTACAACAAGGCACAGATAAGGAAAAACCGAAAATCATAAATTAAGTCTTAACAACGTATGAATGTGAACAAAATAACCAACAGCCGGAAAATATAAGATAACCATAACGAATCAAAAGGAACCAAGGTCGAACTGGAAATCCCACAAACAAAGAAACTGCAACATGCCCTAAAAAGTACGACACCCCGGCTGACCACTACCATCCGGATCACTCGGCATCTGCTCTAACCTGTGGTACGTCTACACAACATAACAATTGTTAGCTAACTATCCGAATATAAGTAGAATAATAACAGCACAAACACACGCAGAAACAAAAACAAACATCATGCTGGCACACAACCGTTTATTATCTATTAATTAGGTGATTCATCTTATTCAATTTTTACAGTTGTGGCACGAGAACTCTTAAGATTTCTCGCCTCCGTTCCTTATCCAACTGGGTGTAGGTCTAGCTTACCTCCGCCGGTAGCATCACTACAAACCGAGTGTGGACTAGTCCCTAAAGAAACCCCCAGCGCCCTCAAGCTAACTGAGCAGAATGCCACCGCCCGTTACTCTTAGGCCAAGTATAGGTCGGTAAATATCTATCATAACCTATAACTCTAAACATCTCAATCACACACCACTATCATCATTCATGCTCATATTCAGAAGTCAGCTAAGTAAGCCCAAAGGACTTACCTGGTATAAATCTCAACTCTTTGTAATCCAACTCGCTTTGTAGCTGTAGCAACTCAGTTGCCTGTCAAAGGAGATAAGTGCATCAGCACCCTCTCTAGGTACTTAGAAGTCTAAAACTTCTAAGTTGATAGATCTTATAACAACCGAATCAATTATAGTACACATTTATGGTAAAAAGACTATTTTATCCTTAACCCCGAAATTTCCAAAAATTTCTAAAATAATACTTTCAGTCATCTATGTTATTCAACTAGTCATAGGATCAAAATCTCTTAAAACTAAACCATAACTCTTATATAATTTCCTAAGGTTGGAGTATAGGCTAACATTTCTATACTTAGCCAAATAATTCTTTGTTGGAAAAACAGCCCTACAGCGCAACTTTGAGACCTCATAGATTCCAATCCGACCGTTAACTCATTCCCAAATTTTAACACCAGATACTACGTACAACAGTCTACAACATATCCAAAATTCAACGGTGGATGTTAAGTTTAAAGTGTCAAAACTCGTTCTGGAAGTTGGCTATTTTAAGGCTGGAATAAGTGTGTATAAGGTCTTCACTTCGATTCTCCTGCTCGGCAACACCCATTATTTAAATTGTACACAGGTCCTGAGTTCGAAACTCACTGCACTCATATACTAGAAATCACACAAGGTCTCTACCTCACATCTAGGAATCGATCCCTATGGATTACACACATCTCACTCAGCAATAGAACATCATACGTACAGTAGTGACTTACCCGCTTCAGTAGAGAGTGCTCCGAGTTCCTTGGTTCCTGACTCGTAACGGAGAGGGCTGGATTGCGTCGCTGAAGCACAACAGGAGGAAGATCATTACTCCGAACTGGGTAAGAGTTAGGCAAGAAGAATAGAGAAGAAGCCTACCGGAGGTGTATGCAGAAGGTCACCGCAAGGTTCTGCTCTGGCTTAGGCAACATTAAGACTGGCTACGGTTGCTGTGATTCGATGTACCCAGCCCTTTGGTTCAGTAAATGGCTGTAGTTCGAGACACAAGCAGCGTTGGCCGAGGAACACAGTAGAGAATGGTGGTGAGTGATGCACGCAGGAGGGTCGGTAGAGAGATTAGGGTGATGACGGAAACAAAGCTCACTGCACTAACCTTGGTTCGGTCGCGAGATCAAGAGGTGATCGTATGTGCTTGGAGCAGCTGGATGGGTGCAGGCGAAGGCTAGATATGCAGTCGGCTGGTGTGCATACGTTCTCTAACTCGAAACAGAAGGTATGAAGGTAGGAGAGAATGAGACGCTGCTGAGATTGCGGGATATCACGATAGGAGAGAGGGAGGAATAACGTTGATAAGGGAAGAGCGAGATTCGGGGAATAACACGATAGGAGAGAGACGGTTACAAGAGAAGGAAAGAATCTGTAACGGCTGTTTCCGTCTTCTCCTGCAGCTGGGTTAAAGAAAGGTGGTGAGTTGCTGCATTGCTGGGCCAGTCCACAAGGAGATTGGCAAGCTTCCTGGGCTACGCGAGGTAGAACAACAGGCGGGGTAGGTTGGCGCTGCTGGGCTGCGAGAGGTAGAACAACAGGCAGGGCAGGCTGGCGCTGCTGGGCTGGCGCTGCTGGCAAGCTGCTGGGCTGAAGCTGGGCACGCTGGGCTGAAGGTCACGACTAGGCCGGCTGTTGAGCTGCTGGACAAGCTGGGCTGGGCACTGGCACAAGGGAGAAGCAATCTAGTGCTAGCTGCAGTCCGGAAGCGAGATCACCGGCTAAAGAGTGCACGGAATGGACTGAACTACACTGGCCAAGGAAGAAGGCTTGTTGATCGGGCTTGTCACAGCTTGTCAAAACTTGTCCAGCCCATGCATGTACTTGACACGAGTTTGTCTTGGTCTCGTCTTAACTCGTCATGGTCTCGTCTTGACCTTGTCTTGGGCTCGTCTCGACCTCGTCACTAGGATGTCATGACTTGTCAACGACAAGTCATGTTCTAAATTAGGGTTTGGGCTAAACTTATCATTTTATGTGAAGTCAAGGGATCGGAATTCGGTAAGCTACGGAAATAGACGGAATAAAAATTCCGGATATTACACATCGTATAGAGAAGAAGTTCCACCTCCCAAGTGAGTTCAATTTATAGCATTTTTTTAAGCCAATTTTCTCTTTATGCATCAAGAAATGTGATTCTTCATGAGTTTAGGCGATGACAGCCGGAGTGAGTTCCTTTAGTCTACTCTGACATTTGATGAATGTAAGATAGTGTGAGAAGAAGACCCAAGTGCCAAGTGAGTTCAATTTATAGCATTTTCTCTTAATGTACCAAGTCGTCATGTCATTTCTTTAGTCTAATCTGATAGAGAATTGGATTGAAATCAACTTGATTCCTGGCTGTCACTCAATGCAGGGTGAAGATTGAAACTGTTGTGCCAGCTTCAGTGGCCTATGAATGCTACTCAGACCGAGAGTCCATGCCTCAGTGGCCGACTTACATTTCTTCTGTCAAGGTGATGTCTCATAGTAACATAAACTGCTTTCATATATTGTTTGAGATTGTATGATTAGCAAAATCTTTTATTGCCTTGATCTGTAATTATCAAATTTTGGAAGATCAACAAAATCGAATTCTAGAAAGAATCACTTATATTTCAGGAAATAAGTAAATTTTTGGTTGAGATTGTTATTTAGAAAAGAAATAATTTGGCTGTTGCATTGTAGGATTTCCCAACCCCTTGCTTATCATGGTCGTTCTTCGTCAGTTGTCGTCTCTAGAACTGACATTGTTTGTCCAAGGTGAGCATGGTAAATGCTCTTCTAAATCTTTACCAACCCCTTGCAGTTTCAAGGAAAATGTTCATGTATGTGTCTATATGTAGCTTTTAAACTTGACAGGACCCTAGATCCTTGGGGATGCTTGGCTGAGATGACTAAGAATGGGCAAAACACACTATCACTGAATGGCAAGAACAGATCATTTCTAGAAGATGGAGATGAAGTCATCTTCACTGGCGTTTGTAAGATACTACCAAGGCCTAATGATCTGATGCTAATTTGGAATTGCTCTTGGTGCATTATTATTTGGTAACCACTCCCCTCTTCCAAATTGGAAGTAACAACTCCTTTTAATCTTTTTTTTTACACAGCTCATGCATGTTCATTGATGGGAATGGAGGCTCTCATGAAGTAGACTTAGAGAAACTTGGCAAGTCCAAGGCTGATAAATTATGTGTGGCTTCTACTATATCCTTCCGATCAGTATTTATTTGGTCTATGTGAAGTCAGAGGTTAAAATTGAATATGTTCTTACAATATCATTTGCAACAAAACTAATTAATGGTATCAATCAAAGTGAGATGAGGCGTAGGGCTCTGGTGTTATTTTGTTTCATACACATGAAAATTTACGCAAAGGTGAGTGATTGATCTTGAATTCTATCTTGCTGTTGTCTAATGAGGATAAATTAGTAGAAAAAATTGGTCTAATCTAATTGATGAACAAATTTGACTCTTTCTACCAATTGAAATTTAGCATCACACTTGGCCTTTCTGTATGTTCAAAATTGAGCAATGGAGTTACAAACGAAACTCAATCTCAGAATAATGAGTTATGTGGCTTGTTCACTTAGGATGCATATATGGTCTCTATGGACCGCAAAGGGTTTGAAGTGTTGGCAAAAGTTGCAGGCATCGGAGGCAGATCCCAATGGAAAGTATTGAGATTCACATTCCTTGAAGAAGCTCGCAATGCGGAATCATTCTGCAAGCAACTAGTTTAGATGGAAGAAGAAGCCGTGAAGAATATGAAAAATTATATCGGTATTTGAATGGCACCTTTCCCTTTTTATATATGTAGGAGTAATCTTACCTCAATTGTTAAATATTAGAAGCTTGATGCTTTTGTGTCACTTGAAAGAAATATAGACGTTGCTATGCATTTTGCTATTGTAGCCGGTTTTGTCAGTAACCCAACTCTTTTGATGGTTCACTTCTGTTTCCTTTTTGTTATGAAATATCAAATCCCAGATGAGGATCTTGATGCTCTTGTTTCTGTTTCTTGCTCGGATGACCTTGATAATATGATGGAAGAGTATGAGAAGTTGTTGCAGAGATCTGCGGATGGTTCGGTGAAGCTTAGGGTGTTTCTGTTTTCTACTTTTGATCTTGATTCTTCAGGAATGATGCAACTTGGGGATTTACATGATAGTTGTAAAAAATACGTGGATGCAGTGAATGGGGTAATGGAGGTAGTTGAAGGTGGTATTGCATGGAAGGAAAGCATTGAAAGTGCTACTTCTACTCAAAGTGAACTAGCAGTTTTTTTTTAAACACCACAGTTCTTTAAAGAACCGTGGTGTTTTTTTTTAACAAAATTTTGAAGTGGGACCACGGTTATTTTAAATAACCGTGGTTCGAATCTTGTAATTTTTTTAAAAATAAATAGACATGGGACCACGGTTATTTAAAATAACCGTGGTCCGATTTTTTTTTTTTACCTCGGTGACAATTAGCGAGGTCCGAGTAGCTTTACCTCGCTCCCGTTAACCACGCTTTGAAAACCGGGGTCTGATGTACAAAAAAACCGGGGTCTACAACCCCTCTTTGTACTAATGCTAGTGTTCCCCGCACCGACCGTCAAACCCGGGAAGAGCCCCAGTACCGTCCAAACTCGACCAACAATCATGGTCGTGAGAATGATCGTTCTGAACGCCGTCGCCAACGGTCAACCCGGCAACCGAGGACCTGTAACACCCCGAATCCGCAGGACTCAGGATGCCACATTGGGCTAGTATCTCACAATGGATCCTGACCCTCGCCTGACAACAAGTTCACTGGACCTTACAACATGACACTGACAGATATAAAACAAATACATAAAACAGTACATCAAAAGGTATAGAAGATCATAGCCGAGTATAAAACACCGCCCTCACACAGGAGGTATACAAAACATCATCCTCACACAAGAGGTATATAAAATATCCCCAAAACCATAACCACCTAATATACGAGAGTCCTCGGCCTGCCACCCTGTCGGATCACTCAGCAGCTCGCCTATCCTGAAAGGCATCTACAACATGGTATGAAACCATTAGCTAACCATACATATATAAGATAATGCATAAGCACAAGCACAAGTCATGAAAAATAAACACATAATCATGCTATCACACATTTACCCATTTTATTATCTTCATATAATAGTCATTCACTCAAATCGTATATATATAGATAGATAAAAGTATGTGACAAGATGACCGATACATCCTCGCCTCTGAGTGCTATATCTAGTTGTACGAGTATCGGTCACACAATCCGTGTACCCTATGGGAGTGGATTGCGCCCTTCATGTAAACAAGACTGGCCTGACGTCAGAGAACATCCCAAACTCCACTACGGGATGAATGGGAAAGGTTATCACAGCCACGCAACGGGGCAGTCAATAAAACATAGGTCGGTATAGACGACAACTCATGCTATCATAGCAAACATATAAAACACACACCTCTCATGCAAACACCCAATATAAGGATGGTAGCTAAGTAAGTCCTACAGACTTACCTCAACCTCCTACAATCACAACCACGATCAACCTCAAATCCTGAGAGGGACACTGCCTAATAACAAGGCAGAAAGAGATATCAATACTCCTATCAATCAAAATGGTCACACCTAGACCCAACGGATCCATAAGGATCATAATCAATCTATAAGCCTCACAACCAACTAAATCTCAATATCTCAGCATAACTCACAATTTCTCAAATCTCAAGGTAGTATCTAATCAACATTCCTCAATCTCAATTCTAATCCTAATTTAATTAATTATCCTTTAATTAATTAATTAAATTTCGCCAGAATAACGTTTTACCCACAGACAATTTCTAAACCCCCTGTCATCAGATTTCATCTAACAAACAACTCATAATCACCAAAATAATATAACGACGATAATGGAATTTCTAATTATCCATTTTGACAAGCCTAAAGTCAATTTAGGTCAAATCACAGTATGGAAAACGAATAAATTCATAACTTATTCGTTACTAACCCGATTGACGATCTGAAAGAAGATTCGGAATCACAGCGACGCAGGCTACGCATGGACAACATCAAATTCACCGGAATCTGAGCGACGGAACCTGCCTGGTGACAGATATGCTCGACCAACCTTTCATCTGCTCGGAAATGCAGAAACTCGGTACCGATATGAAGAGAATGAAGAGAGGAATCCAGAAACTCAAACGGAATTGAAATCGGATTAGAAACGGAGAGTAGATCTGAGTTTGAAGGTTGAGAGAAATCAGAGCTTTTACGAGTATTCGGATAGTAAGGTTGTAACATCAGTATAGCCCCAAGACGAATAGGCAACACACTCGGACGAATGCTCAGCAATTGCTCAAACTGTTGATCTGATAATCCACCCACTTCAACAAGATCATCACCATCATTTTTTGCTCCGAAACTCATGGTTCGATGAAAGAAGTGCTCTATACCTCTAAATACAATTCTGGCTTGGTACAAGGACATATCATTACCATTCACTCCAGCATACTTTGCTAACAAAGGAAACTTGCCTCGGATATCATCTTCGGGACGACTTGGATATAAACAAGGAAAGTACTCTGCAAGCCAACCAATCACAAAATGAATTCCAAAATTGGGTTTGGCGCTACCGGGATTGCCATGGAAGGTTGCTATCTTTCCTAATCCGTGGTATATGTGTCCCAAGACCGTGGGTGCAAGTGAAATCTTCTTTCCTTTAGCCATAAATGAAGCCATCACAAATGTTTCTGGTCTAACAGAATCTGAACCATGGGGTAAAACAAATCTGCTTAGCAAAAGAGCTAAATAAGCCACAAGTTCTCCTTCATCCGAGACACATAAGGGCAATGGTTTCCTAACGTCCCCTTTTGAACTTGTCACAGCAGGAGACTTTCTCTTCCGAGATGAAGGATGTTCTTCTCCATAAGCATCAAACTCCTTCGCACCTCTATAAAAGTGTTGAATCCACTTGTACCAAGAAACTTCTTGATTCTTGCCTTCATGTTGGCAAACCTCGGCATGAATTTTCAAGAGCTCCGTCACAGTGGAGGGATATCTACATAGTTGTTCATTCGGTGGCAAGTATTCCTCATAAGGGTCTCCTAAAATCGGTAGCCCGCCAATTTTCTTCAAATCATTCAATGAAATCCCGACTTCACCGCTACCATGATGGAGTGTGTTGGTTAAAGGACCCCATTGCTCACAAAAAGCTTTCCACACTTCCTTGTTGTAGTCATAAGGAAACTGTGAAACCCCGACAAGCCCATAAATACCAGCTGCCCGTAATGGTTGCTCATAACGGTCTAAAATGCGGTTTGTCCATTCCATAAGATAGGGGATAAATTTAGACAAACCACGAAATGTGAATTCTACACCCCAATTCATAGACACATCCATGAGCCTTTTTATAAGAGGATAAAATTCTTGTTTAACTTCAGAAAAGTCATCCTCAAGTCGAACCTTCTCAAGAAGTGTCGCTCTAAATCGGGGTCCATATCCTTTTGTAGGCAATATACACCCTTTATCATCATAGAGTGAAAATTTAAAGCTTCCTTCTGCAACCTCTTCCCTCTTGATTAGTGACACCATTTCAGTGACTTGGGAGTTGCCGACTTTCAGCTCCTTCATAGACACAGTCCTATTGTAGTAAGGACCAAATGTAATTTCTTTGCCATCTCCCTTATGTGCTCTTTGTGACCCAACTTCACCACAAATCTTCATAGTGGGCTTCTAAAAAAAAAAAGAGCTTCGTTAGGTGTTGGCAAGAATGAAATTAAAACATTCTCCAGAGTTTAAATGCACAATGTCAGGGGCATTAGGAGGTGTTTCTACGTTATACAAATTGAAAGCCTCTTACTCCCTCTTTTACACACTAATTGCAAGAAAGTTAAAGGGCAAAGTTAAAGTCAATAATTCTCATTTTTAGCAAAAAAAAAAAAATGATGACCTTAGTGTTCCATACCAATTTCTTTTAAAGCTTTGATCAAATATAAACTCAATTGTTTGTCTTTATATTATGATGAAAGCTAGTCTATTTGAGAAATATAAAACCCAAGAATGTCAAGTGGTATGTTGGTCTGCTAAATTTGAGTTCTTCATTTCAAGTATCGAAGTGACAAAATTGCAGTAGGTTTGAAAGTATATACTTTCACCACCGCGAGACTCGTAGTTGATCTAAAAGCATACGCTTTAATTTACCGATATCATATCGGAAAGATCTCAAATACTTTTGATCTCCGAAAGTTCAATATTTAAAGAACAAACGGCAAACATAGTACATACTCAAAGTTCCGCTACCATTTCAGGCAAGTGGTAGAATTAAAAGCAAATGCTTTTATCTCTACTATTGATAACGCGATCGAGCTAGAAACCATTTGGTTTCCATTTTCAAACCCAAGTTGATTTCAAACGAGTATGAAAATTACCTTGGCCATTTTTTCCTTAGTCTTTTGATGAGACGCCATTGAAAGTTGGAGGAGACTACGAAAAATATTTGAGGGATGCCTCTAATTGAATTCTAAGTGGAGCGGAAGATGCTTAATAATATTAGCATTCTTCGTTTAAAAAGAAACCACCGAACAATTCAAATTGGTTTGAATTAAAATTTGTTGAGATATGATGATAGCATTTGAACCTGATGAATCTAACGTGGCATCAAGTGTGAATCAAGTTTGTTAGGATTTTGGGATAAAGATAAATGCTAAGCTAAATTTCATATCTTAATTCATGATCTCAAAAAAGTTAATTACATATGTGAGTGTGATTAACTTCATAAAATATAACATGCATAAGATTAACATCGCTTTGCGAACATAATGCAAGCTTCTCTAGGTTGAAATTGGCTAATTACATTAATTAGCTAATAATGCACCTAATTATTAAAAAAAATCTCTTAAATACTGCAATTAAGTGGTTCATTAAAGAACTACGTACGACTTGATCCCTAGTAAAGGGTACGTAGGAAATTCGACATCAGATTCAATATACGTCGGATTCAGTCGCACACCCTAAAAAAAGGGGTGCAAATTAAATCCCTTGTATGCAAATGATAGTTCGAGTGATTTGAACAACCCTTCCGAGAAGGTGGGTTTGAATTATTTGAGTGATGCATGTGAATAAAATCAAGCACATGATGATCGGACTTGGATTTAGATAACCCTTCCTAGAAAGTGGGTTTGGATCTCGTCTTTAAATGAATGTAAAAAAAATAATAAAACAAAAAAAAAATCATCAGTTCCCAAACGAACTACGGACGGCTTGATCCCTCACAAAGAGGGTACGTAGCCAGTCTAGCTATTCAAATGCTAGGTGCAGCCACCCAAAAAATAAAATCACCACTTCCCAAAGAACTGCCGTGTAAGTTCCAAAAAGAACTACGAGAAAGGCTTGATCCCTCACAAAGGGGGTACGTAGACAGTCTAGTTATTCAAATGCTAGGTGCAGCCACAAAAACCAACAAAATATTTTCTTTTCTTTGTTAAAAAGAAAAGAAGAGTAAACAAAGTACATCTACGAAAGATGATAAGCTGAAGGCTTCTATGCCTAAATTGCTATACCATAAACATCATTCTCAAACTTGATGGTTAATCCAAATTTCTTCAAAACAAAGTTTCCTTTCAAGGAATAAAATTTTAAACTATCCCAAATATTTGATCAAATTCACAATTGCTTCGCAATGTGGATTTTCTCATACCCTCAAACAAATAAATGATATTCTTCCAAACTCCTTTATTTTCATCTCAAAGAAAAAGAGATAAATCATGTTGACTAACGTCATCAAACTACTTGATCAATAAAGACCCCCAAAACTTAAAAGAGATATCTACAAAATCTCTAAACCAATGGCATAAAGCTCTCAAAACTAAACACTTGTTCACCACAAAAAGCCTCAAGCCAAATATCAAATATCAAAATCAAAATCAAATTCCAAACAAACAAAAAAAAATGCTATAAGGCTCTAAGTGTTTATAACCATATATCATATTCTTGATCAAGTTAACTATGGATAAATTTCATATCCAAACAAATTTTTGTTAGAACCATTAAAAACTATTCAATATGTTCCTCTTTCATGCATGCATAAATGAAACCAAATGGTTTCAAATGCGAAGCATCTTCCAAGACAAAAATATCGA
Organism: Fagopyrum homotropicum; assembly: GCA_033239125.1. Lineage (NCBI taxonomy): Eukaryota > Viridiplantae > Streptophyta > Magnoliopsida > Caryophyllales > Polygonaceae > Fagopyrum > Fagopyrum homotropicum. The sequence goes on from BSWB01000007.1 coordinate 12,979,477, forward strand.
ACTTTAAACGCGTTCAATTTCTCACACGCATAAAGTTCGGGGGGCAACTGTTTGGGGTAAAATTTTATGAATTCTTATCATCTTATATAAAATCTCAGGAAATTAATCATATTTTAAACATTTGATTAATTTCTTAAAATTTAGCATTAAGCTAATTTGAAATTGGGCTTCCAAAAATATAACAATCATGTTTGTTAATATGATTCTCATTAATCTAATAATATTAGATAAATCCAAGATTGTTTGGAATTTTACCCATAATATATGTAACGCCTCGTTTATTGGGTGCGTTTTCGTTTTTTTTTATTTTTATTTATTTTTTTGAATTTTATCGATATATTTTATTACCCGTATTCAATTATTATATTATATCGTGAAATTAATTTCGAGAATAGTTTTTGTATTTCAAGTATATTTTTCGAGTTTATATTTATGTTTGACACATATATATTTTCTGGATTTTATCCTTCGAAAATTTTTCGGGAATATTTTCGATCCAGAAATCCCGTTTCGGGTATTCCTAATCGAGTTTACTTTATCTTTTCACTTTCTTTTTCTTTTTCTTTTTTTCTTCTTCCCGACCTTTCCCCCTCCGGACTTGTTGAAGGAGCAGCCCTCCTTGATGCCGTCAGCCTGACCTGAGGACCTTGCAATCCTACCCCCTACTCTGCACCTAGCCTACCCGACCCTTCATTTCCTCACTGGTTGAGGAGAGCAGCCCGTATCTCCTCTGTTTCACTCCAACTCTTCCATCTACAATCCTCCAGCCTCTAATCTCCTAACCGTATTATCCCCATCTCTCTTCCTAGCCAGAGATGATGGATGGTCTGGCCACCAAGGGACTATCAACCGGCACCACCTGGGAAGCCGTCCCTCGCCTCCTGCTACCTCTTCGACGCCGGAGGAGCAAGCCGGTGCATCGCCCTGTCGAAACCACCGGAGTTAGAAGCCGCCTCTCCTCCCCCTCGTCATCTCTGTCTTCGCCTCACCTCCCAACAACAAGCACCGATGAGCTCGGTCAAACACCAATCTTAACAACAGCCCTCTTTGAGCCTCGCCGGAAGCCAGATCCACCATGGAAGCCACCTTCTTCCGTCGTCTCTCCTCTCTCTCGACCCACTCTGCGCACAAGCTTCACCAGAAACCGCTCCCCTGTCGCCTGCAATGTCGCCGCTGTCGACATCGGAGAAGGAGCCATCCTCAATCGCCGGAGCCACTCCGCCGTGCCCCCTTTCCCCGCCGGCCCTGCTTTCCTTCTCCGCCAGCGGCGCGGCCCTACACCTGTGAAAGGTTGAAGAAGAGCATTTGCCCTACTTAAATCGGGCCCCCTTAATTTGTCTTTAATTACAGAATGTACCCAACTTTATATATTTACGTTTATGGCCCTAATTTTGGATTTTTGCAAAGTTACCCCTGCAGAGTTAATTACAGATTTGGTCCAGAAATATTAATTGCTAAATATGACCCATATTTATAAAATTGTATAATTTGCCCGGAAAATGGTTGAACGGTTTTGTCTATCATTTGCTTTGAGAACGAGTTTTATCATTGGGTTTATGATGTTGTTTAGATTGCCCGGAAATATAATTACGGATTTTAAATTCGGTTTATGGTTCAAGTTGTAATTTCGGGTTATGACCAAGTTGCTAGATTACCGTATTTCGCCCGGGAGAGTTTTACGAGTTTTAACATCGGATTTTGAAAATAAGTTTTCCTTAGATTTTATATAATTATATACTAAAGCTTCCGTTCAAATTTAGCATACGAGCTAAATTTGCTTAGTTTTGGTGTTAGGTTCGGAAGCACCCGATAAAGGCCTAACGAGTCCAAGTCGACATCCGTTGAACGACTTCCGTCTTTTGGCGTTGCGTGAGTACCCTTTCCCTCGATCTAGTATTTCTTTTTTAGCGGTAGTATCATGTTAGGTTGGACCTAGCATAACTTAGAGTTAATGCCAAGTAGTGGTTTTGAACCTTAGGTGAGTTTTGAGTATTTGATATTGTGTTGATGGATTGATGTTGATTCTAAGCTTGAGGTGGTACTACAGTCTAGTGAGGTTGTTATAAGGATTTGAGTATATGATTTGATCTTGTGAGAATCATTAGGTTTTAGTTGTTGATATTATCTTGTGAGGTTGTTTATGACTTTAAGTTGTATGTTGAGCTTGTGAGAATTTAGGGGTTGAGGTTGTATGATTGTTGAGGTTGTGGACTAGAAATAGAGTATCCTAGTGGTGTTGTAAGTTATGATCTTGCGAGATCCGAAGGTTTAGAAGTCTTAGGACTTCTAGATTCTGTTGAGTGTTATGTGAGCACGAGGGATTCTAGGATGCGGTCCTAGAATTGAGAGCCAAATGGTCTTGCGTAGATCATTTGTATAGAAGTCTAAGACTTCTATTGTGAGTGAGTTGTTGTTGATATAGTTATCTTCTTGTGAGCAGGTTACGGGCTTCCTCCCCTATGGAAGCGAGAGTGTTGTGAGTTGAGTGTGGTGACGAGGTAAGTCTCCGGACTTACTTAGCTCGTATTCTATGTATTAGATTCGATGCGTGTTTGGTGGTGTGTGTTTTATCGCTTTCATTATAACTTATAAAACCGGAATTAGGATTACCGACCTTTATATATTATTTGGCCCAAGTGTATGATAACGGGCGGTGACAACTTGTCTAGCTCTTGCGTAGAGTTAGGAGGTTCTTGGCGACTAGCCCGTGTGGTTAGACGGTCGGAGGCATCCACCGTTCCATGCGGTAAGTGGGGACCGAGACGAGTTTCGGGAGATTCTCGTGTCACAAAAGAAGTTGAATTAGAACGGGATACGACTTAATATTAAAAAGATAATAAACTGGACTTGTGTGATTTGGTGTACATTGTGTGTTATGTTGATTGACTTGTGTTTGTGCCTTTCACCTTGATTCTAATGCCTCGAATATTAGCTAACGGTTTTATACCGATTGTTGTAGATTGCCTTGCAGGTTAGGAATGCGGCCGAGAGATCCGGAAGAGTGGGCAGCCGGGGTTTCGTACATTTTAGGATTGGGTTTTGGTTGGAGTCGTGTTTGAGTTTTGTATTCATTATATATTGTATGCCGCGTGTATAGCATTTGGTCTTTCGGTTGTATCTCGGCTGAAGTCTTTGGTTTGTTTGATTTTGGGTTTCTTTTCATTGCATAAAATGTATTTGGTTTTGGCCTTTATTTGTGCCTTGTTGCAAGATCCGGTGAAATTGTTGTCAAGCTAAGGGTCGGGACCCATTGTGAGGTCTCGCCCGTAGCATCCCGATATCCCGCGGATTTGGGGTGTTACAATATATTTAGTCCAAATGCTAATTATTTATATAAATTAGCTAAAAAGACTAAATTTAAATAAATAAAACAATTATAAAGGAGTGTATTTGAAAACACGTTCAATCCTCAAATCTGCAACAAATAAGAGAAATAAATTTCTCTAAAATAAATAAAAAAAAAATAATACAAGTGGTGGGTTAGTGGGAAGTTAACAAAATAAACCCCTTTAAACTCCCACAAATATCTTCACTCTTTTATATAAAAGGAAAAGAATCATATCTTCAATGGAAGCCCAAACACGTTCATCTGCAAAACAAATTTAGAGGAAGAAAGAAATAGTTTCATATAAGTAGAAGCAAAAGTCTTCAGAAAGCCATTCTTTCTTTGCGATCGAATTGATTTTAGTAAGTACAAATCATACTTACTGTTGTTTCATCCATTTCAAAACACAAAGTGTGAAGAAGTTGTTCTCTTCTTCCTTTTGTTCTTTCCTTTTGTTCTTTCTTTTTCTAAGTCTCTGATGAAAACAACATTTATATGGGCACATGTGTATTCTCATATTTATTTTAAAGCAAATCTTACTTTCAGTTCAATTGGTTTAAATCAAAGTTTTCGTCCCATTCTGATTTTGAGCCATTTAGATTTAGTATTTTTACATGAGATATGTGAAATCTATGCTGCTTCTATTTTCTAAATGATTCCTTTTAAACAAGAGGCCATTGTATGCAAAATACACTACCCGATTCGATCGAGCCATTATATTTTTTTCAGTCTTAAATTCTTGTTAGGACTAATCCTATTGTTCTAATTTGGTTTTACTTGGAGCCTTCGGTGAGATCAAGGAGGGAGATGAGTGCAGAAACTATGAATCAAAGATAAATACTATCTCTGCATTTGCAAATTAGAGCGCCCATAATGATCGCAAGTGATGATTTTCCATGTTGAAAACGTAGTTGATGAAACCGGTGGGTTTCTCCGCTACACCAAACTTGTAGTTGGTTGAAAGTATATACTTTCGATCGCTACAACAAACTCGCGGTTGGTTGAAAGTGCCTACTTTCGATCGATGCACCAAACTGATAGTTGGGTCGGAATTAAATGATTCTACCACTATAAAATTTGTAGGCGATTCGGATGCATTTACTTCCGGTCTCTACACAAAGTTCGTAGTCGTTTCGGATGTATTTACTCCCGAACACTATACTATACCTATACATTTGAGACTATGCCTGATGATAAATCACTAACATCGATCTTATCGAATCCACTTCATGTTCTTTTAGTGCGATGAACTAGTTCATACTGTTTTTTTAAACTGTTCATACATGAGATTCTTAAAGAAAGAAAAACCAAACTATACGCATAATGTAAAAAAAACAATTGTGAAGTGGTTGGCAACTTTCAGTTTGCTTAAGTATGATGAAAATCAAGATGATTCTACTGTGCATCTAACCCAATGAAAAAGGAAGTGTATTAATAAGTATGGAATTGTATGTATAAATAAAACTATACATAAATTCATTCAAAAATTTACATAGCTCCTCAAATGTCAATAACATTTCCTAGATTGATTAAATATAGGCAATGTCCTGATGGAGCCGTAGTTGGTCCGAAGCTATCGCTTTCGATCGTTATATTCGGACCTCGCGTTCGTTGTTAACCTCAAACCAAAGTTTAAAGGGAAGTGACTATACTATGTTAGAACAACTTAACTAATTGGGACGGTGTTTTATTTGAAGGGTAGAAATTAAATTAGGGGAGATTGTACATAACTATGACTTATATGGGTGTTTGTATTAACACTAAATTTCTTCTAATATAAAAAGAATTATGAGAAAACACTCATAAATTAACAAAGCCAACGAGGGGATGTAATAAACTACTTTTCTGGCTGCATGTATACATCAATGTAGCATGTACAATCTGGACAAGTTGAGTTTATTTTCAAAATAGGCCCATCAAAAATAAGTTTTTCACTAAGCTAACTCCATTAAGACAAAGTCTTATGACACGATCATAAATTTACGGTTAAATATTGTAATAAAATATTTTTCTCGTCATGTAGAACTACGTAAAGACTTGACGCCATATTAAAAGGCTACGTAGGTAACTCGATATTAAGTTTAAATTATATCGGGTACAGTCGCAAATCAAATTCAAATATTATAAAATTCTCAAATATTCATAAACTCGATATAAAGCATCCGCTCGTCGAGTTTAACCACACAAAAAAAAACTAATCAATTTAGAACTACGTAAGGACTTGCGCCACTCAAATGGTTACGTAGGTAACCCGATACTAAGTTTATAATATTATCGGGTACAGTCGCAAATCAAATCCAAACTATCTTTCATGGTAGAACTACGTTATGACTTGATACTCGTTTTGAGTTACGTAGGAAATCCGATCTCAAATTAATTTGGATTCAGTCGATCCGTCCAAGTAAAATATAATTAAACTCAAACCTTGGACTTAAAAAAATCAAAAGTCACAAACGAACTACGAGTGGTTTGATCTCTTTTATAAGAGTACGTAGGAAACTTGACTAATAAATTGTCGAGTTCAATCGCAAAAATTAAATTAACTTTTATGTAAATATAAAAGTCACAAACGAACTACGAGTGGTTTGATCTCTTTTATAAGAGTACGTAGGAAACTTGACTAATAAATTGTCGAGTTCAATCGCAAAAATTAAATTAACTTTTATGTAAATATAAAAGTCACTAACGAACTACGAGTGGTTTGATCTCTTTTATAAGAGTACGTAGGAAACTTGACTAATAAATTGTCGAGTTCAATCGCAAAAATTAAATTAACTTTTATGTAAATATAAAAGTCACAAACGAACTACGAGTGGTTTGATCTCTTTTATAAGAGTACGTAGGAAACTTGACTAATAAATTGTCGAGTTCAATCGCAAAAATTAAATTAACTTTTATGTAAATATAAAAGTCACTTATGAACTACGAGTGATTTGATGTCTTAAAAATAAAAAGACTACGTAGGAAACTCGATTTATAAATTATCGAGTTCAATCGCACAAATTAAATTAACTTTTGAAATATAAAGTCAAACAAATACTCAAGTAAAATTTAACTTGGTTTAAAAGAACTACGTATGATTTGATTCCGTTTATTTTTACGGATACGTAGGAAATTTGATACAAATAAATATGTATTAAATTCAATCGTAAAATATATATTTTTGACTTTTATATGAAATGAAAGTCATAAAGTTAAATTTTAAATATTCTTTTAATATAAAAGGATACATATTAAATTTAATCGCAAAATATATTTTTGACTTTTATATCAAATGAAAGTCATAAAATTAAATTCTAAATTTATCCCTTTAAGAACTACGTACGACTTGATTCCTAATAAAGGATACGTAGGAAATGTGGTAAATTATAAACCAGATTCAGTCACAAGTTTTAAAATAAAATAAAATAAAATAACCTCTCACTAATCTTGATCATGCCCGTGATAGCGGGATGAATTAAGCAACCCTTCCTAGAAGGTGGGTTTAATTTAATCTTATGATGCATGATCGAGATATAAATACCATGCAAATGATAGTTGAATCATCGACTAGGCAACCCTTCCTAGAAGGTGGGTTTGGACTTTGATTCTCTGATGCATGAAAACACCGCACGGAACTACGTAAGGCTTGATCCTCTTTAACGAGGTACGTAGGCAACCCGTCCAAAAACGGGTGCAGCCCAAATCACCAAAACAAACCAAACATCGGTATTTATATAACTTAGAATCAAAAGGTCAAAAAGAGAGGGTCGAACTCAAATAAAAAAATAAAATGTGTTTTGTAAATTTGTATTCGAATAAAACAGAAAAAGGCGTTTTGTAAATTTGTGTACATTTTTACTCAACATATTTTTGGCACGCCCAGTGGGACCTTTTCTTTCTTTTCATCTCTAAGTTATACATATACTAATGTTTGATCTTATTTGATTGCAAGGAAATGGCATCAAGGGCAATTGTGAACTTTAATGAACTCCCGGCTACCTTTGTCATCCAAGGAGGACGATGGCTCCGCCGCAAGTCATTTGAGGTTGTCTTTGACATTGCTCCCAATGCAATCCATGCTGAAATCCCATTGGAGAACTCTTTCAAGAGTCTTCAAGGTTTGGAGGAACATGCATCAAACGAACAAGCTCCGAGGACATCCATGGCTCTTTCGGGACATGGGGGCATGAAGCCCAACAACAAGTTCAACAACAAGAAACCTGCTTATGTTCAAGTTGGAAATGACAATTCTCCTAGCTTTAATGGCACAAAGCCTTCCGCTAGGGTCGTTCCAAGGCCAATCATTCGAATCATCAAGAAGAATGTTCCGCCTGTTGGTATTCCTGCTGAAAACACTTTTAAGAAAGTGAACAAGTCCCGAAAAAGGAGGGGACGCAAGAATGGTTCCCGCCATAATACTGGACCTCTTCGTAAACTAGCTTCCTCACCGGCTTTGAAGCAAGCCAATGCAATCCTTTGTTGAAATTGTTGCATGAGGCATTTTGCTCTTTCATGTAAAGGAACTAAATTTGGGTGTTTTACTTCATATTGCCCATTTATTTGTCTAATGATCAATTGAGAATCACCAAACACTTTTAATGGATCAATATGCAACTCAAGAGCTATTTCAAGACCGATTATTAGTGTCTCATATTCTGCCACATTGTTGGTGCAAGTCTCTAAAAGAGAGAAGGAATATGGAACCAAGCCGCCATAAGGAGTGATAAATACAATACCAACTCCAGATGCTTTTTTTTTCGCCGCTCCGTCAAAGTATAATTGCCATGAAGTTTCCTCAACCATAAGAACTTCTTCATCTGGTAGATCATATGATAATTCTTCATTGTCCGGGGTTGGATGAGCAGCTAAAAAGTCAGCTATGATTTGTCCTTTTACTGTCTTTTGTGACACAAACTTGATGTCAAAAGGAGCTAATAGCATTGCCCACTTGGCTAATCTCCCAGACAACACTGCTTTTGATAAAATATATCTTAGCGGATCAGCCTTTGAGATCAAGGTGATTTGATGGGTTAAAAGATAATGTCGTAACTTTTGAACGGCAAACACCAAAGCAAGACATATCTTTTCCATAGCAGAATAATTGTGTTCTGCCCCTACCAAGGTTCGGCTGATATAGTATAAGGCATTTTCTTTTCCCTCATCATTGTTTTGAGCCAACATAGCCCCTAAGGACCGTTCAAGAGCCGCGGTGTACAAGATTAGAGGCCTTCTTGATATTGGTGCCATCAAAATTGGTGGATTCATCATATACCTCTTGATGCTATCCAAGGCATTTTGGCATGATTGATCCCATATAAATGGAGTATCTTTCTTCATTAACCTTAGAAATGGCTGACATCTTCCGGTCAAATTTGAAATGAAACGTCGGATGTAAGCAAGTTTCCCTTGTAAGCCCCGAAGCTCGCGGAGATTCCTTGGGGGAGGCATATCCGATGTTATTTCATATCTAGTACATATCTAGTACATATCCGATGTTATTTCATATCTAGAAATCGCTATTTCTTAGCCGTTAAGAAACGAAATAGCGATTTCTTTGATCGTTTTGCTTCTCCATGTTATTTCATATCTAGTACATATCCGATGTCCTGATCATTTCTCTCAACTGCGTTTTTATTAATTGGAGCTCCCAAATGCTCCAAATAACACCGGAGGGTAAAAATAATTACCCGGGGGAAAAAGTAAAAATTTTCCCAAACGTCCAAAATTACGCGAGGAACATAACGGTGGGACTCATACTCATCACTTGCGAAATATTCGCGAGTTATATGTCAATTACTATCAACGATTAAGTTAATCAACATTAATTAGAACTCGGAAATCCTAGTTATTACATCACACACCCCTTAAAAAAAAGTTTCGTCCTGAAACTTGAACAATTCTCAAATCCTCTCGGACCCATACGCCGAGGTCTAAACACTATCTCTATGGGAGGTATCACATCTCCGTTCAAAGGTATCAACCTATAACAATCTATAACCTCAAAAATAAGCATGGAGGAATCATCAACTCCAGAAAACAGGTTCATAACGCTATCCCCAAAGGCATGGAGGTAAAACATCTCCAGCAGTCTAATCCTATCCCAAAGGTACAGAGGTAAAACATCTCTGACAAGTATATCCTTAATCATACCGTGGAGGAAAAATATCTCCAAGAACTATAATCACTATAACAGTATGGAGGAAATACACCTCAAACTGGCTCACATCAAAAGGGCATGGAGGAAAAACATCTCCAGCTACCAACTCATCATCAAGGAGGAAACACATTTCCAAAACACAAATGACCGTATGGAGGAAGAACATCTCAAGAAATCTCTATACCTATATCCCAAACATGGAGATAATATCATCTCCAACTAACCTAATCTCATTCTACAACATGAAGGTAGAACCATCTCCAGCTGACCTATACATGATGGTATGGAGGTAGAACTCCTCCAATGGTAAAATCATCGCTCGAGGGCTTGGAGGTAAAACTTCTCCAGCCATAACATAACTAGCCCTAACATAGCAAGATCCACTAGGATCACCAATAATCTAGCACGGAAGAGAGCATCACATATCACATAATCACATAATCACATCATCATATATCTCATAATATACAACCATGGCTTGCTCAACAAGTCTACGATGCAACCTTCTTTGCATAAACTCGGATTAGTTCCTATGGATACTATCCTCAGTCACCTAGGTGGCCTCGTCTTGTTCACTATACTCTCATCATCAGAATGTTCTTTAAGCATAAACGTCTTATACCTCATTCTAAGACTGCAACAGGATATTCAACAAACATGTGGTCTGCCTCGACCACTAAATCATCATGACTTATAGTGAGTCTCGGATCTGGTATATGCTCCCTTAACTGAGACACGTTAACAACAGGGTGAATACTCTCTAACCTCGGAGGCAAAGCTACTATGTATATTGCCCTCCCAACTCTGTTCAGTATCTAGAAAGAACCGACATATCGGGGACTTAACTTTCCCCCTTATGCCCAAATGTCTAATGCCTCGCGTCAAAGATACTCTCAGCCAGACATGAGCTCTTATTCTGAACTCTAGAGGTCGGCACGTCTTGTCTACATACGACTTCTGGCGACTCTGTGCCGCCAAGATCCTCTTCTAAACAGCGCTACTCGAGCCATAGCATCCTGAATCTTCTCTGGTGCTATCCCACTGGTACTGCTAGGCTCATCCCAACATAAAAGTGTACGACAACTACGCCCATACAGTGCCTCATAAGGGGTCATCCTAATAGATGTTTGTCAGCTGTTGTTGTATGAGAACTCAACCAATGGGAGGTATCTGACCATCCTTGTTCCCAATCCAACACACCAACTCGCAACATATCCTCAAGGGTCTGGATGGTCCTCTATGACTGACCATCGGTCTGGGGGTGAAACGCAGTCGTGAAGTGTAGACTTCTCTCCAAAGCATTCTGAATCTGCTGTCAAAATCTTGAGGTCAAAATCCTAGGTTAGCTCAAACCACCTACGTTGGCGATTATTCAATTCCCACTGCGTAAAACTATACTTCAAACTCTTATGGTCTGGGGAGATCTGACATGAAATATCACATAGGTACTGTCTTCAAATCTTCAAGGCTTAAACTGCCACTTCTAACTCTAGATTATGAGTCGGGTAGTTCTCTTCATACGTTTTTAGTTGTAGACTCACATATCAATAACTCTACTCCTCTGTATTAACACACGTCTTAAGCTTAGTTGGGTGCATCACCATAAATTACGGGATCCCCAAAACCTTCTGATTATAACTGAATAGAAGCAGAGGTCAAGTGTCTCCTCAACTCTTCAAAGCTTAGGCATACTGCTTTGACCACGCAATTCTGGTGGTATTCTTCAAAAGACTCCTAAGTGGATACGCTATCACATAAAATCTTTCCACAATGCGTCGGAAATGATCGGCTAAGCTGAGAAAGCTATGTACTCCCTTACTGTTCGTCAATATTGTCCATGCTGCAACAAACTCAATCTTCGCCGGATCAATCTTGATCCGGAGACAATGTGCCCAAGCACAACAATCTCAGACATTCGGAACTCAAACTTAGAGGGCTTGGCATACAACTCTCTATTCCTCAGAATCTGTAAAACTGTCCTTAGATGACCGGCATGATCCTCTCTGTTACGAGAGTATACCAAATTGTTGTCATGGAAAACCATCACAACTAATCAAGGAAGTCGATGAAAATACTGTTTATCAACTTCATGAAGATAGATGGGCATTCATCATCCCAAATGGCGTCACTACAACTCGTAGTGCCCATAACGGGTACGAAATGCCATCCTATGCACATCCTGCTCTCTCACCCTCAACTGGTGATATCCTGAGTGCAAGGACATCCTAGAAAACACAATTGCTTCTTGAAGCTGACCCAACAAGTTGTCAACACGACACAATGTATACACTAGGGCGAATGAAGCCCTTCTCTACCCACTCCTCAAGTTGTCTCTTTAGCTCTAACATCCCAACAGGCGCCATACGATATGGAGCCTACCAAAACGATCTCATACCACACTTCAGCTCGATATCTAAGTCCACACTCCGTTGAGGCGGCAAACCAGACGGTTCAGTAACACGTTTATAAGCTCATAAACCACTGTAATATCCTCCAACGTTAAACTATCTCTCTCCTTCATGTCATAACACTAGAAAGTATCACTCTCTGTGCCATCGGCCTCGTTGCTCGTACGGCACTAATGACAAAACCCGTCTCTTCAAAGGTCTTAACCTCGGAAGACCTCTATCTAATCTATCTCAGTAGAGACTATAACAGTCTTCCAACTGACATCTAATACATCACGATATCTATCCGTCCAATGCATACACATATGACCTCCTCATGCACCTATGGCATGACAAAGAAGTCTACAAGCAAAACACAAGTCCCGGAATAAATGGGACAATCACATATCTCGCGGGTATCTCAGACCCCTAACATCAGGTAACTCTATCAAAGAAGGTCTACCCTCTATTGTATCTAAAGTCAATCTATACATACATCAAAAGCGAAGAGTGCATAGCACCCCTATCAAACAACACTCCACTAGGTAAACCATTAATGAGAATGGTACTTATAACAGCTAATGCCAGTAGGTCCATTGCATATCATCACTCAACCTCGGACATATGCTCCTCAAGTATCACTGAGGTCATCGTCATAGCCTCCACTTCTACTCATTCTGCCCCGGAAAGAGGAAGGTCTTGCTGAGGAGAAACACTACCTTGCTGACAGAAAGGGGTCAGATGGCCTAATTCACCACAGGTGAAGCAAGCTATCGGTTCCAAGGGGCACCCAGAAACGCAAATGACCTGGATCACCACAGTTGAAACATAATCGTCTCATCCTTACAACCTGTGCAACTAAAGGGTAACTCGATCTTCGTCGTTCACCCTCAGTAATCTTACTCCGGGAGGAAACTTGTAGAGGCAGCACCTTACCTTGTCGACAAAACTTCGCTCTTTGCCTTGCTTTACCACACGTAAAGCATATTACTGGCGTCTTTGGGCACATAGCTTACCGGTGTCCAAACTTCTCGCAATTAAAATACTGTAGTTCCTTGCCAGTCGTCCTCATGGCCAAGTGACCGCTTGATTGTCCTGGTATCTGACTTGGTCCAACATTCACCATCCTTACTTCTCCACTAACTTATTCAGTCCGTTGCTTCTTCTTTGATCCGGAAGCTTCAATTGGTCCCACAGACATTGGTAAACCCGGTGTAGGTTTACCCGCTCTTACAGCCTCATATACTTGGCGTATATATTCTTGAAACTCAAATCCACTCATTGAGGCATGATCAGCCTCTTCAGACTCATTCTCTGCCATAGGCGAAACAACAACGGAAATTGGTCCTTGACTTATCACCACTAGAGGAAGAGGGGATGTATCCTTACCTCGTCCCACTACAGATATTGCTCTAGTCTGGGCCATCTGTAGGATATACGCACCTAATCTTCTAAGGCTATATATATATATAACATATCTACACATAGTCCATAATACACATATATATACATATCTACGCTGCAGAGATCCATGGCAAAGGTGACGACTTCTCGTACATTCTATCCCAAAACAACAACTTTTAAAACTAAAATCTTTTGAAAACGTCAGACCCCTTTTGGGTTCTGTTTATTTTACCTATCAAACCTCATTGCAGGTAGCAAGTGTCATTGTTTTCAACCTTAGGCTCAGATACCAACTCTGTAACACCCCGAATCCGCAGGACTCAGGATGCCACATTGGGCTAGGATCTCACAATGGATCCTAACCCTAGCCTGACAACAAGTTCACTGAACCTTACAACATGGCACTGACAGATATAACACAAATACACAAAACAGTACATCAAAAGGTATAGAAGATCATAGCCGAGTATAAAACATCGCCCTCACACAGGAGGTATACAAAACATCATCCTCACGCAAGAGGTATATAAAATATCCCCAAAACCATAACCACCTAATGTACGAGAGTCCTCGGCATGCCACCCTGCCAGATCACTCAGCAGCTCGCCTATCCTGAAATGCATCTACAACATGGTATGAAACCATTAGCTAACCATACATATATAAGGTAATGCATAAGCACAAGCACAAGTCATGAAAAATAAACACATAATCATGCTATCACACATTTACCCATTTTATTATCTTCATATAATAGTCATTCACTCAAATCGTATATATATAGATAGATAAAAGTATGTGACAAGAGGACCGATACATCATGGCCTCTGAGTGCTATATCTAGTTGTACGAGTATCTGTTCGCTCCAAACGGTGTGTACAAGCTTTAAATTTATAACCCTAGACTTAAGCTTAAAACAAGGATGCGAACCCGCAGTGTACGGGTCAATCGTAGTAAAAAGCAAGAAATTCCAGGGGTCGATCACAGGGACTCGGTGAAACAAAGTCAATAACGGTAAGCTTCGTGAATACTAACCACAAGAGCAATTAACAAAATCAAAGATGAATAAGAAGTCAATAAAGCAAACATGCAATTCTAGGGATTAAAGCGTCTAGTTGTGGTTCCAACTCAAGATCTAAAGATAAGCGGACAAAGCTGAGATTTTTGCGAGGGGAAGGTGTTACTAAAGTAGAGTAGATCACCGGGTAAGTCTCACTACTCACTAATCCTAAACCGTAACTCCTATTATCGGGTAAGTCTCAAGGAATTAAGATAAAGAACTATAACCTCAAACTAACACACCATCTAAGGGAATAGAATCAACCTTTACCGGGTAAGTCTCAGGCTAACTCACAAAGATGGGATGGAAGCACACTCAAACCCCAATAAAGGATAAACCTTTATTACCTACACTTATGATCGTTGGTATACAAACTAAGGAATTACCGGGTAAGTCTCATCCTAAGCTTGCTTTGAACCAGGAAAGGTGTAATAAGAATAGGATTTGGCAAACTCTAACACTTAACTCTCAGTTTAGGATCAGATAAGTCACCTCGGTCAGCTAAATTCCACCCCGGCCGAGATGTTCATCGACTGAACGAGATGCTTAGGGTTAAGGTTAAAGACTCGAACTTTCAGGATCCTACTGGAATCTAAGATTATTCTATCATTGTTTTTCCCACAACCTTCAGCCAATCACCCTAGAATCACACAAGGGAATTAGCCACTCATCATCATTATGAAAGTATTAAATATATGAGAAGAAGGTGAATATTTGAACAAGAAGAATTGAATGGAAAAGACTTCAATAACTGAATCAAATATCACAACAAAAGCGTTCCTTGGATAGCAATCCAACAAGAGAAGACAACAAGGAAGGGAATTTAAGACAATCTTACAAAACCCTCCAAAAAGCTATAAAAGCTATGATCTTCAATCTTCCTTCAACCTTCAAAAAGGTTCTTCAAAACTCCCAACTGGAGTATGGTTGCAGCAATGTATGCTGGATCTCGCAGCCTTCAATGGTGTATAACGTGCCAAGCGGGATTTTGGATTTGTGGAAATCCAACCCTTTTTATAGGAAAATAATCCTCCAAAGATAATAAATCTTAGAAAGATATTTTCCCATAAATATAGGTAAAATATATGATTCTGCATATCTTCTTCCTTCCAGGAGCCAAGCCCAAAAATATAAGATCACCTTCCAAAGATAAAAGATCTCAGCCAAGAATAAAATATTCTCGCCGCGTCCTAGGTGTTCGCCTCGGTCGAGTCGGCGTCTCTGGATCACCTCGGTCGAGATGAATCTCTGGTCAACCGAGGTGAGTCATAACTGAATGTGAAATCTCTCAAAACTGGTCCAAAGTAAATCTTTAATCCACGGCTATGCTCCCTGGATGTAGCTCCAAGTGACTCATGACTCCTTTTGCTCCTTTTTGATGCAAAACGTGCCATTTTACCTACAATTACAGCAAAACTAGGTGTAGACCTCGATTCCCGTAAAGGTAGATGAAATGGTAATATAATCTCATATTATACATACAAACATGCAGATTATTGAAGATAAAACGTCTAAACAAACCCCAAAATATAGACAATAATTCATGCTATCAAAATACCCCATACTTAGCCCTTGCTTGTCCCCAAGCAAGTTCCGCATATAGAAGACAAGATAGAATGGATTAATAGTCATGAAAATCAATGAAAAGTCTTTCAAAAACATTTTTATGGTGTGTTACAATCATAGATCACTCTAAGAGAATACTTCATGGAATTTAAAATCCAAACATGATCAAAACATTTTATAAATATAGGGAAGTTGTTCATCTTTGCATAAAACCATAGAATGCATAATAAGTCATAATTATCAAAATTAATCATGTATAATCCAGTTTAAACCACTAAGTCAATCAACAAGCTCAAGGTCTCAAGGGCTTCCCAAAAGAAAAGGCCAAGAAACGTGTAGGGTAGGGATGTATGTAAGGTAATGTGGTGCTAGAATCCGGGAAAAGGATGAACTTCACTTCCACTTTGACTTGCAACATCTTCCACTAATAAGCTTTGCTTATTTCGCACTTTTTCTTTTTACTTTACTTTTTGGGATGCATGGACAGAGGTGCACAATAACCGAAGCCTAGGAAATTAGCAATCATCAATTTCTTGAGATGCATCAAACCCTTGATGCACATACCATGACCCGTTAGGAATATCGCTCAATCCGACTTTGGCAAGACACAAACACCCGGCTATGTGAATGGTGCCGAGTTACTCATCATCATGATTGACTTCCCCAAACCTATTTATTTCTTTCTAACACTTTCACTTCCAGCCAACTTCTCAAACTTTACTTCACTTGCTTTCACCACTTTGCTTGCTTCCAAATTCCCGGATAGGTAAAGGGATGCAAAAATGTATATGAGGGGCTAAGCATGATCAAGAAGAAGAAGAGAAAAGAATGAATTGCCTTGGTCTTTCCAGGAAGAAAGTGAGAGAACTTATCTTGTGGCGTCAACCTTCAAATTCAATATAATTTGGATAAAAACAAAGTATTAAACATGCCAATAATTTCAAACAAAGCATTTAGCAACTTAAACATATTATAAAACCTTTCAAACACATAAAGAATTTAAAACCAGTCAGTAAGCAAGATCTTCACTGAGATCATATCCAGATAAGAAGCACAAAATTCGTTTCAAAAACTCTCAGTTAACCCACCTCGGTCGAGGTATTCTTAGGTCAACCGAGGTGAAACACCTCGTTCGGCCAGAACTCCACCGGTCGAGGTCAAAAATTTTTTTTTTTTTTAAAACCAGTTTTTTTTCAGTTTCGACGTTTTTCTCAATCAAATAACTTGTATGCATGCATGCAATCTCAGATAAACACATAGAAGCAAAATAAAGCTTAAATATCATAGAAGGTCAAGTCATACATCCATGAGTCAAATAATACATAAATACCCCATACTTGGGACACACTGTCCCAGTGGGTCGAAATAAGTCAAAGGACAGGATACTCACCGAACATAGCTAAACTGCATGAAGAAGTAAGAAACAGCTCCCAGATAAAACC
The DNA here is from genome assembly GCA_033239125.1 of Fagopyrum homotropicum. Classification (NCBI taxonomy): domain Eukaryota; kingdom Viridiplantae; phylum Streptophyta; class Magnoliopsida; order Caryophyllales; family Polygonaceae; genus Fagopyrum; species Fagopyrum homotropicum. The sequence continues at coordinate 12,996,800 of BSWB01000007.1, forward strand.
ATCTCGGTTGGCGAAGCACATCTCGATCGAGGTGTTCAGACAGTACCCGAGATGTATCTCAGTAAAGCTCGTTTCCTCAACTTCTCGAAATTTTGATCTTCCAGTGTAGCTCCTGAACTGTGATCCTTCCTTTTGGAATATCTGGTTGTTGTCTAGAGGAAAACAAAAACAAAGAAACTATCTAAACTAAACTAGAAAAGGGAGAAGAAAGCAATACCTTGGGTTGCCTCCCAAGAAGCGCTTGGTTTAAGGTCGCTAGCTGGACCCTTCTCCATAGAATTACTCAATGTACCTTGAACATCGTGGAGTGCTCATCACATCCATCATAAAATTCTTCCAAAAAGGTTCCGGTTCCTAATTTCACCGGCAAATGGTAAGATCTCCCACGTACAAGCTTGTACGGTTTGATTCTCACCGGAATCCTTCTAGCCTTCCTGCACTTCAATGGGACATAATCTCGCCTTGCGTCCCATCCTTTCCTTGATCGAGAAAACAATTTCTCGAGAATCATAGCAGCTTCCCCATCTATAGCTTGGGGATGGTACAGGGTCCTGAGCATGCGAGGGACCCCATACTTGAACAAGAGACTCTTCATCGCCTTAGCGGTGTAGTGCTTGCCAACTCCACTCCTCATGATCCGAGGAGCTTCTTCTTCCAACAATTTCAAGGAAGACTTCATCTTGATCTTTGGAGGTTATTTCGGAAGAGACCTCCAACTCTCCGGTGCTTTCCTGAAAAATTCAGAAATTTTAATAGGGATTTCGAATGGAGTAGGAGAACTTACCTTGTAAAGTTCTCCAAAGCTCGGATCAGGTTTCATGTTAGGTTGATAACCAACACATGAAATCTCTCTCAACTCAGTTGATCTTTCTTCCACCTTGGTCACAATCTCAGTAATTTGACCAAGGTTCTCTGCATCTTCTGCTTCCAGTTTTGCAGATTCTTCCATCTCGGCCGAGATCTCTTCCACTTCGACCGAGGTCTCAACAGTCAGATCGAGACCTTCCATATCCTCCTCTTCCTCAGAAGTTTCAGGAGAAATTTTGGGTTCGACTGGGGGGATGCTTGGAACGTGCAACACTTCCTTATGCTCCTCTTGCGGCTTAGCATAGGATAGGGTGCTTTCCTTGAGCTCCTCCATCTTCTTCATCAACTTCTCCCATCTTGATTCAAGAGAATCTTCCGGAGGTTGCTCACAAATCTTCTTAGGGACATTCAGTTCATCCCACTTCGCAAGTTCACGCTGAATGGCCTCTTCTCTTTCCCATTCACTGTTGAACCAATAGAAGGAGTACTTCTCCTCCAAGTATTCATAATGGTCCGCCCTAGCACTTTGCCTTGCTATCCAGGCTGGGTCAAGTGTAGTCATCGGAAATCCTAAAAACTACAAGGATGCGAACCCGCCCTAGCACTTTGCCTTGCTATCCATGCTATCACACATTTACCCATTTTATTATCTTCATATAATAGTCATTCACTCAAATCGTATATATATAGATAGATAAAAGTATGTGACAAGAGGACCGATACATCATGGCCTCTGAGTGCTATATCTAGTTGTACGAGTATCTGTTCGCTCCAAACGGTGTGTGCAAGCTTTAAATTTATAACCCTAGACTTAAGCTTAAAACAAGGATGCGAACCCGCAGTGTACGGGTCAATCGTAGTAAAAAGCAAGAAATTCCAGGGGTCGATCACAGGGACTCGGTGAAACAAAGTCAATAACGGTAAGCTTCGTGAATACTAACCACAAGAGCAATTAACACAATCAAAGATGAATAAGAAGTCAATAAAGCAAACATGCAATTCTAGGGATTAAAGCGTCTAGTTGTGGTTCCAACTCAAGATCTAAAGATAAGCGGACAAAGCTGAGATTTTTGCAAGGGGAAGGTGTTACTAAAGTGGAGTAGATCACCGGGTAAGTCTCACTACTCTCTAATCCTAAACCGTGACTCCTATTACCGGGTAAGTCTCAAGGAATTAAGATAAAGAACTATAACCTCAAACTAACACACCATCTAAGGGAATAGAATCAACCTTTACCGGGTAAGTCTCAGGCTAACTCACAAAGATGGGATGGAAGCACACTCAAACCCCAATAAAGGATAAACCTTTATTACCTACACTTATGATCGTTGGTATACAAACTAAGGAATTACCGGGTAAGTCTCATCCTAAGCTTGCTTTGAACCAGGGAAGGTGCAATAAGGATAGGATTTGGCAAACTCTAACACTTAACTCTCAGTTTAGGATCAGATAAGTCACCTCGGTCAGCTAAATTCCACCCCGGCCGAGATGTTCATCGACTGAACGAGATGCTTAGGGTTAAGGTTAAAGACTCGAACTTTCAGGATCCTACTGGAATCTAAGATTATTCTATCATTGTTTTTCCCACAACCTTCAGCCAATCACCCTAGAATCACACAAGGGAATTAGCCACTCATCATCATTATGAAAGTATTAAATATTAGGAAGAAGGTGAATATTTGAACAAGAAGAATTGAATGGAAAAGACTTCAATAACTGAATCAAATATCACAACAAAAGCGTTCCTTGGATAGCAATCCAACAAGAGAAGACAACAAGGAAGGGAATTTAAGACAATCTTACAAAACCCTCCAAAAAGCTATAAAAGCTATGATCTTCAATCTTCCTTCAACCTTCAAAAAGGTTCTTCAAAACTCCCAACTGGAGTATGGTTGCAGCAATGTATGCTGGATCTCGCAGCCTTCAATGGTGTATAACGTGCCAAGCGGGATTTTGGATTTGTGGAAATCCAACCCTTTTTATAGGAAAATAACCCTCCAAAGATAATAAATCTTAGAAAGATATTTTCCCATAAATATAGGTAAAATATATGATTCTGCATATCTTCTTCCTTCCAGGAGCCAAGCCCAAAAATATAAGATCACCTTCCAAAGATAAAAGATCTCAGCCAAGAATAAAATATTCTCGCCGCGTCCTAGGTGTTCGCCTCGGTCGAGTCGGCGTCTCTGGATCACCTCGGTCGAGATGAATCTCTGGTCAACCGAGGTGAGTCATAACTGAATGTGAAATCTCTCAAAACTGGTCCAAAGTGAATCTTTAATCCACGGCTATGCTCCCTGGATGTAGCTCCAAGTGACTCATGACTCCTTTTGCTCCTTTTTGATGCAAAACGTGCCATTTTACCTACAATTACAGCAAAACTAGGTGTAGACCTCGATTCCCGTAAAGGTAGATGAAATGGTAATATAATCTCATATTATACATACAAACATGCAGATTATTGAAGATAAAACGTCTAAACAAACCCCAAAATATAGACTATAATTCATGCTATCAGTATCGGTCACACAATCCGTGTACCCTATGGGAGTGGATTGCGCCCTTCCTGTAAACCAGACTGGCCTGACGTCAAAGAACATCCCAAACTCCACTACGGGATGAAAGGGAAAGGTTATCACAGCCACGCAACGGGGCAGTCAATAAAACATAGGTCGGTATAGACGACAACTCATGCTATCATAGCAAACATATAAAACACCTACCTCTCATGCAAACACCCAATATAAGGATGGTAGCTAAGTAAGTCCTATAGACTTATCTCAACCTCGTACAATCACAACCACGATCAACCTCCAATCTTGAGAGGGACACTGCCTAATAACAAGGCAGAAAGAGATACCAATACTCATATCAATCAAAATGGTCATACCTAGACCCAACGGATTCATAAGGATCATAATCAATCTATAAGCCTCACAACCAACTAAATCTCAATATCTCAGCATAACTCACAATTTCTCAAATCTCAAGGTAGTATCTAATCAACATTCCTCAATCTCAATTCTAATCCTAATTTAATTAATTATCCTTTAATTAATTAATTAAATTTTGCCAAAATAACGTTTTGCCCACAAACAATTTCTAAACCCCCTGTCATCAGATTTCATCAAACAAACAACCCATAATCACCAAAATAATATAACGACGATAATGGAATTTCTAATTATCCATTTTGACAAGCCTAAAGTCAATTTAGGCCAAATCGAAGTACGGAAAACGAATAAATTCATAACTTATTCGTTACTAACCCGATTGACGATCTGAAAGAAGATTCGGAATCACAGCGACGCAGGCTACGCATGGACAACATCAAATTCACCGGAATCTGAGCGACGGAACCTGCCTGGTGACAGATATACTCTACCAACCTTTCATCTGCTCGGAAATGCAGAAACTCGGTACCGATATGAAGAGAATGAAGAGAGGAATCCAGAAACTCAAATGAAATTGAAATCGGATTAGAAACGGAGAGTAGATCTGAGTTTGAAGATTGAGAGAAATCAGAGCTTTTACGAGAAAACGTGAAAGGAAAAGAATTAATAAAGGATTTTTCGCTATTTATAGTGAAGACGATAATTATCCTTTAACGAAGTCGATAATTATCCTTTAACCGATCCAAAGGCGGTTCGAACCTCATTCTCCAAATTTCTCGAGATAGGAATAATAAATCTGGAATATTGTAGGGATAATTATTTCACAACTGCCTCGGAAAACGTGTATTCATAAGCCGTCTTTTTTAGCCGTTAAGAAACGAAATAGCGACTCCTTTGATCGTTTTGCCTCTCCATGTTATTTCATATCTAGGACATATCCGATGTCCTGATCATTTCTCTCAACTGTATTTTTATTAATTGGAGCTCCCAAATGCTCCAAATAACACCGGAGGGTAAAAATAATTACCCGGGGAAAAAGTAAAAATTTCCCCAAACGTCCAAAATTACGCGAGGAACATAACGGTGGGACTCATACTCATCACTTGCGAAAATTTCCCCGAACATTTCCTGATTGTTATCTTAACCGGTACATGTTCCAATATAATGGAAAACGGGTCACACATTTGCCTATGACTCCGCACGAAATTGGTTGACTATGCAGAACGGAAGAGGCAACAAACTATAGATGAGACCGCTAAAGCACCGGCAAAATCGAATCCTTGGAGTCCCGATGTTGCAGGTGCTAGTACTTCTAAATCCCGGAACACCGCCCCTCTTGTCCATGCTACCGATTCCAAAGGTAGTAAAGGTCGCATCGTTCCTACGAGCGCACATTTGCCATCTTCGGACCCCGTAATTCAAGGACGGTGTGAGCCGAGGATACTCTTAGCTCGCCGGCATGATTTGCAACCGGTCATGGAAGGCAAATTCCCATGTTTCTTACTTGTTCCGTTTTTTTTATCTACTTCTCAAGACCCGAGTAATGTGCCACACAAGGTGTCTTTGTTGTTGTCCGAATTTCAGGATATTATGCCCAAAGACCTTCCAGCCGGCTTGCCACCAATCCGAGGGATTGGACACCAAATTGACTTTGTGCCGGGTGCTTCCTTGCCAAACCGTACCGCGTACCGAGCAAGTCCGGAAGAGGCGAAGGAGCTACAACGTCAAGTGCAAGAGCTCCTAGACCGGGGACATGTGCGTGAATCCTTATCACCATGTGCCGTCCCAGTAATCTTAGTAACAAAGAAAGATGGATCATGGCGGATGTGTGTTGATTGTCCTGCCATCAACCAAATCACCGTCAAATACCGTCACCCGATCCCACGCCTTGCTGACATGTTGGATGAGCTCCATGGCGCCACCATCTTCTCCAAAATTAATCTCCGGAGCGGTTACCACCAAATCCAGATGGCCGAAGGTGACGAGTAGAAGACGGCGTTCAAAACGAAGTATGGACTCTATGAATGGCTTGTCATGCCATTTGGCCTCTCCAACTCCCCGTCCACCTTCATGCGCCTCATGAACCATGTCTTGCACCAATTCTTGGGTACATTTATTGTTGTTTATTTTGATGATATTTTGGTGTTTAGTACGTCTTTAGAGGATCACATCGGGCACCTTCGCCAAGTGCTCGAGTGCCTTAAACAAGAGCAATTGTATGTCAACTTTGAAAAATGCGTCTTTTGCTCGGACACCACTATCTTTCTTGGCTATGTCGTGTCTAAGGACGGACTACAAGTAGACGAATCTAAAGTTCGTGCTATTCGGGAGTGGCCTAGTCCTACTACGGTCACCATGGTCCGAGCCTTTCTCGGCTTAGCGGGGGCTTTTACCGACGCTTTGTCAAGGAATTTAGCACGGTAGCGGCACCGCTCCATGAGCTCACTACCAAGGGTGTCACTTTTGAGTGGCGTGATATCCATGCTCGAGCGTTTGATGTGCTCAAAGACCGCCTTTGTAATGCACCATTACTCCAACTCCCAAACTTTTCGAAAACTTTCGAGGTGGAGTGTGATGCATCAAATGTGGCCATTGGAGGAGTTCTCTTACAAGAGACTCGTCCAATTGTCTACTTTAGTGAAAAACTTTCCGGTCCTTCGCTCAACTACCCTAGATATGACAAGGAACTATATGCTCTAATTCGTTGTCTTAAGACATGGCAACATTACTTGTGGTCGAAGGAGTTCGTGATTCATTCGGATCATGCGGATCTTTCGTATCTCAAGAGTCAAACAAATCTAAGTCGGCGCCATGATAGTTGGGAAGAGTTTTTAGAGACCTTTCCTTATGTCATTCGGTATAAGTAAGGCAAGGAGAATGTGGTAGCCGATGCCCTTTCTCGTCGCTATGCCCTCCTTGGGTATATGGACGCCAAGATACACGGTTTTTCTCTTATCAAAGAGTTATATGCCACGGATCTTGACTTCAAGGACATGTGGGCACAATGCCTCGACCTCCGAGAGCACGAGTCTTTCTTTATGGCTATCTTTTCCGAGCAGGAAAACTTTGCATTCCGCGCTCATCTATACATCATTTGTTGGTCAAGGAAACTCATGAGGGCCGTGGTCACTTCGGTGCTACCAAGATCCTTTCCGCTCTCTAAGAGCATTTCTTTTGGCCCCGGATGCGTATGCATGTGACACGGTTTTGCAAGGGTTGCATCACATGTCATCATGCAAAGTCGCGCCAAGGTCCGGATGGAATGTATTCTCATTTGCCTATACCAATAGGACCTTGGGAGGATCTATCCATGGACTTTGTGGTCGGGTTGCCTATGTCAAAACGAGGCAAAGACTCTATTTTCATGGTAGTCGATCGCTTCTCCAAAATGGCTCATTTCATTGCATGTAAAAGCACCGAAAATGCTAGTGAAGTTGTCACCTTATTCTTTGACAATGTGGTGCGTTTACATGGGATACCACGTTCCATCGTTAGTGATCGGGACGTGAAATTCGTAAGTCACTTTTGAAGAACGTTATGGGAAAAACTTGGAACCAACTTGTTGTTTTCAAGTAGTTATCACCCCCAAACCGATGGTCAAACGGAGGTGACCAATCGGACTCTTGGTGCTCTACTTAGAGCCACCACTAGGACCAACCTACACAGGTGGGAGGACTTACTTTCTGTTGTGGAGTTTTCGTATAACAGGTCTAGGCACACGGCAACTAAATTGTCCTCATTTGAACTTGTCTACGGCTTTAATCCACACACACCGTTGGACTTCACTCCCCGCCCGCTCAAGGACGGAGAACACATCATCGCCGGGAACCGAGCCGCCCAAATCATTGAGCTTCATGAGCGGACTAAGACACAACTTGAACGTCGTGCCGCCCAACTTGCCGGACAATGCAACAAGGGCCGCCGCGACGTCTCTTTTGAGCCCGGTGATCTTGTTTGGCTCCACATAAGGAAGGAGCGTTTTCCAACTCGCCGCATGAGCAAGCTCTCGGACCGTGGTGATGGTCCATTCCGCATCTTATCCCGTCATGGCCCTAATACATACAAGTTAGAGCTTCCGGATTCGTACGGAGTACACCCGACGTTCAACATCAAGGACCTTGTCCCTTATGCTGAGCCCCTCTTTGACGATGGTGAAACGGAGACGTTTCACAGCCAAGATGGGGGTACTGATGCGCCCTTGGATGTCCCTTTTACATTGACCGTAGACGAGGAGAACGAGGCTTTGAGGGTTCGCTCAGATGGACCGCTCACCCGATCCTGGGCTAAGGCCATTGCCCAAGTCACCGGCTCCATCATCGCCCGCACCACTTCCTCACTTGGTTCCATATATTACCGGCATGTCGTGTCTCTACACCACCATGGCATAGGCTACTGATTCCGTTAGCGGCATGTCTCGTCTTTCGACTCCATGGCATGAAGCTAGCTTATTTTCGGACTATATTTTCATGTTTTTCTTTTTATGTAATAAAGGGATATTCCGTATAAGAATATTCTCTTTTGATCTTATCGTTTTAGGTTTTGATCTTATCGTTTTAGGTTTTGATCTTATCCTTTTAGGTTTTCCCTTTTGGGCTTTTCTTCATGTATTTTTGTTTGGCCCGTTGGCCCATAGGTAGGCAAGACTCTCTATATAAGAGATATTTTGCCTCACTTATTTGACATGTTCAATATTATTAAGTTTTGAGAAGAATTTTCTCTTACTTAGCTAGGGCATCAAAACCTCTCTTCTATCTCTCAAATTTCTTCCTTGGATCTCGTCGTTGCTCCAAGAAATCCATATTCGAGGATTCTTCTTAAGAATCAACCTTCGATCCACACAAAAAGCCTTATTCGATCTCTCTAGATCGAATTAACCTTTGTTTCTTCATCGCTTCCGCCCCTTTGGATCTGAAAAGATACAACGTTGCACAAAGAATCAAGGAGTAGTTGGACCTTTGCTTGATCTAGATCCGGAGTTATCCTTGGTTACCTCCAAGGACGGATCACTCTTCTTCTTCTTATTCTTCTTCTTCATCTTCTATTCTTTCTAAAGCAAAATAAATTTTAGCTAAAAGACAAAAACACTTAGACATTCATCCGCAGGTGCGGAATTTGAAGATTATCTAACAACTCCTTTTAGTTTTGATGGTGAAAGTGATAGTTTTCAAGTTTTAGATTATTGGAAGAATATGGCCCCAAAGTATCCAACATTGGCCAAGATTGTGCAACAAATTATGGCCGTCCCCGCATCAACGGTGGTTGTGGAGCAAGCTTTTAGTCAAGGAGGAAACATGCTAAGCTACAAGAGGAGTCGATTGAAGCCCGACAAATTGGAAGCTCAAGTTTGTGTTCAAGATTGGATAAGGGCGGAGAAGAGGAAACAACGGAATGCACCCGTTTATGACTCAAAATCGGATTCCAACTCCGATGATCCGGCCAATACTTCCGAGTCCAAGGCGCAAAGGTAAGGGGGTCACGAAAACAACTCGGAAGTCCGAAAAAGGTAAGCAAAGGTAAGAGAACTACGTAGGCTTTGATTCCTCTTAAACCCCAAGAGGATACGTAGGCAACCGGAAAACCGATTCAAGCCCTCTCCTTTTTTTTTAATTAGTTGTATTCAAATGCTAATCTAATAAAAAAAAATTGAATGTATAAAAAAAATGAGTATTCTCTTTCTTGTAGTTTAGTTATAATTTTATTTTAATTGCTCTCTTTTATTTTAGTTAGTAATTTTATTTACTTAGTAATTATTCTATTTAAAAGCTAATGTAATATAAAAAATTTGAATGTATAAATAAATGAGTTCGCTTTCTTTTTATTTTAGTTAGTATGTTTATTTTACTTGCTCTTTTTTATTTTAGTTAGTAGTTCTATTCAAATGCTAATGTAATAAAAAAAAAAATTTGAATGTATAAAAAAAATGATTTCGCTTTGTTGTAATTATTTTACTTGTTCTTTTTTATTTTACTTTCTCTCTTTTATTTACTTAGTAATTCTATTAAAATGCTATTGTAATAAAAAAATTCAATGTATAAAAAGATAGTAATTTTATTTATTTACAAATTTTAAATGTATAAAAATTTAATGTATAAATAATTCAATGTAAAGTTCCAATTTACAAAACTTTACTAATGTAATATAAATTTTAAATGTACAAATTTTTTTTTAATTTACTAAATTAGTAATTTTATTTATTTATAAAAAATTACTAATGTATATTTTAATTTTTTTATAACTAACATAACTTATATATTACATTAATAAATTTTTTTTTTTTAGAACTAGGTGCCAAACCGCCAAATCGGCGGTTTGGCGGTTTATACTTCCACGGTTTAGGTTTAGATTTGCGACCCATGTCTAAGCTAATAGGCTATTGGATTGTGTATTTCGGGAATTCAAATAATGCATCATGACCTGCAATAATCTGTTGAAACTTGAAATTGGTTTCACATCATAAAAGTCTAAGAGGTAAGAGCCTCTTAGATTGACAACCTCTTCACTACAAAAGGCATGTGATTAATCGCTATATAATCAAATTCCATGTTTTCTACCTTCTCCGTGTCATTTGCACCTGTATAACACATTAGTTCAAAAGCAGTCAAAGAAACTGAAATCCTGCATTGTATAAAGGATTTAGACCCTTATTTGCTGACTAATATCTCAAATCCTGCATCCGCGATTATGGAGTCGATGTTGTTGGATGAATTCGATTGTTTCGAGTTCTGTAAACAAAAATGACAAAGTTGGGGTTATGATCATCACATCATGTATGCCTATTTGTTTTTCTTAAACATTATTGATTGGAAAATGTACTTTCGATAAGTGTTTTGAGTTTTTGTATATAAGGTGATTATACTTCCTCGATTGGTTCAGAATTTGCTAAAGTTGTTGCATATGAGCTCATCGGAGATTCTCATGTTGATGAAGTAGAGCTTGATCTGATAATGAATCCACCTCCTATAAAAACAATGTAGTATTTTCTCAATTTAAACCACTAATCTTTCACTTGAAAATGAATGTATTGCTAAAGAGGATTGATATAAAACGTAGTTTAAATATATTCAAACTTCAACATAAATGTTTCAGTCCACCATTTCAATTTGTTTTGTTATCCTAATTACTTTGTTTTGTTATCCTAATTACTTAATTTGATCAATATGATTTGAAAGTTGAATAACTCACAATCATATTCAATTGGTAATTGGAACACTTTTGCCAATACCGATATAAACCCAAACTAACCTCTAACCAAAATCACAAGCGATTTAAAAAGACTATTGAAGAGCAATTACAAAATTCAACTATGAGAAATTGTTGATCATTCCACTTTATAACGGTTTGATGTGTTAATTGCTAGATTTTTGGGATGAAAATTTCATTAAGTACAAATAGGTATACCTGAGGTTGAGGTTGTGGAGACGACGTTCGCACAAATCCCGACAGAGATCCAATTCTACCACCATTCAAATTCGAATTAATGTTGCTCGTCCTCGACAGCTTCTCAACGCTAACATACTTCAAATCCGGCCTATCATTCACAGATTTCTTCTCCGAATTTCTTACGAAAGATATGGCAATCTTTACTTGGAGAGGATAAGGTTCATCTAGCAAGGAGTGTCTCCGGTTGTGTCTTTTTTTATTCATTTGTTTTTAGTTTGAAGTTTTTTTTTAGCTTTTTCTCTATAATTTTCATATATACATAGACAATTATCATTAATGTACCCTCTACCGGAAGATTTTTCTAGTGTCGATTAATGAAAGATCATGTAAAGTTTAGATTATTTGATAAATTAATAAAAGTTCGTGTTATTTTCCACAATGAAAGTTTAGGTTATTTATAGCAATTTACCCGATAAAATATAAAATATGATCCGATATAATTCAAAATTATCACAAATATTATAATAACATTCATAAAAATATATAAATAATAATATATTTATGCGGACATCCTAAAATAAAATTTTATATATTAAAAATAAAGTAAAAAATTAAATAACCGTAACATTATAAAATTTTCAGCGGTATACAGTATTGATAATGGATTGTTTTAAATTATCTATTTTACATGGGTTTAAAATATAACTCCCGAAATGATACCATAATATTATTAAAATAATCGGACGGATCCTAATACAATGATCCGTTTTCTTTCTATGGGTTGACCGATAGAGAAAGAGAAACAGTAGTAGCATCTGTAATATTCTAGAAAGTTCTGAGTGTTGACCCGAAAGAACAACTGAACAAGTATTCTGGAAGCTTCTGATGTATTTCATCGTACATTATTTTCCAGGACCTTGTGGAACTCTCTCGTCTTCTCCCCTAATCAACATAAATACTCCGCTACCCCAGGTCAGTTTCATCATCCTGCATTCCCAGAAATCAATCAAATCAATATAACCCTCAAATTCCCCTGCGTCTTTGCTTTCTTTCTTATTCATAAGTCGACGAATATGGATAGTCCGTTTTACAGAAGCCATTGGGGAAGCACACCTCGCTACCCACAAAGTTTCAGATCAGTCGTCCCCGTCGCCACCTCTCAAAAGACCTCGTTTCCGTCGGCTCACAAGCCCAGGGTTGTTTCCATCCCGGTTCAATTCATCCAGTCAGAGGAGAATTCATGCTACAAGCCTTCCAGATCCGATTATGCGACCCGGATCCAGAAGCTATGGAGGGGCTTCCGTCTAAGGAAAAACGTCAAGAAGCTTCTGGAGATCCAACGAGAGCTTAAGGAGGTGGAGACATCCACTATGGAATCACAAATGGTGGAATCTATCCGTAGGGATGAAAGAGAGAAGTTGAAGGTGACCGAGAGGCTGATGAATTTGCTCTTTCGTTTGGATTCGATTGGAGGTTTTGACGTCGCCGTTAGAGATCTCCGTAGATCCTTCACCCGCAAGGCCATCGCCTTGCAGGAGAAGGTCGACTCTATCACAGACGTCGTTCAAGCTGAGAATTCCTCCTCTGCAGAATTGAATTGCGATAATAAGGACTCGCAAGCAGATTCGGAACTGGAAGAAGAAGAAGAAGAAGAAGAAGAATCGGGGCCTGTGGATTCAAATTCCATCGAGGAAGCACCTAAATCCGACTCTGCTATATTGAATTGCGTAAAACAGGAAACGTGTTCGGATTCAGAGTCGTGTGAAGCTGATAATGCAAATTTGATTGAAGAAGAACCAGAACCGGTGGAAAGGGAATTAGCTGTTGTGAAGGAGGAAAAGACGAATGGTTCAGAGATGCTGAAAAGAATGGTGGAGGATAACAACAAGCTAATGACATTAATGGCGGATCTGTATGATAAAAGCGAAATGCAAACTCGAATACTGAGCTCCTTGTCAGAGCGAGTTGAGCAGCTCGAGAACTCGTTTGCCTACGAAAGGCTTTGGAGGAAGATGAAAAAACAGAGGAAGCGTCAGAACTCAAAATCACTTGATAAGAAAAAGGCTTGCTGGTCTGGCAGAATTTAGATTTCTGTCTTCTTTTTTCTTTCTGTTTTGTGCTTGTTCACTTGACATGGTGGTTCTGTGTGAGTAAATTGTGTGCATCATTGCAATACAGATAATGAACTTGTGAAGGTGTTAACTGATTTTATGAGATTTCAGTGGTTGATTAACTATTTTTCAAGAACAGTTTATAAACTAATAGACAAATTCATACTAACATCTAACATGTTGTTCATCATGAATTTCACGAATCAACCCACACACTTATAATCGATTTGAATCAAATACAAATTTAGAAGATATTATGGTCCGGACCGGACGTATTTTCTACCCTTTCAATAGTGTTTAACTAGAAGAGCATCCGGTCCGGACCAACGTCAAAAAAAACGGATCCGGTCCGGACCAACGTCAAAAAAAACGGATCAGCACACGGTTCTATCCTAAAACCAATTAGCAAAAGAACGGATCCACACAACAAGCACACGGGTTCTATCCTATAACCAATTAGCAAAAGTAGTAGCCTTCCCTTTTGTCGGTCACGGTTTCTATCCTAAAACCAATTAGAAAAGTAGTAGCCTTCCCTTTTGTCCGTCATCTATTCAATTGTAGTAGTTCTATGAAACTTCCCAAATGTGTAGGAAATTTCTGCTAAACACAAATTTGTTAGTTGTGGCAATTTTTAGTTCTAAAACATGTTGTGAATGCATATCCATGTTCTAAACTCAGCAAACAACTATCCATAAACACAAATTTACAGAAACCATTGATCGCTGCTTTCCTCATCTGATCCTTCCGAAGCCGCCAACGTGGGCACCTTAGTCTCAGTAACAGCCATTTGCTTGCTGGTTTCCACATCTGTATTTTGAGATCCATCTGTATTGTTACCTTGCTGGCTTGGAGATCCATCTGTATTTTGAGAGTCTAGCACATATGAATCCGCATTATATGCATGAAACGAGTCATATACCTCCTGAACGGAAGCCGGCGCGCACTCAAGCTTCTTTTTGGCACACGCATCTTCAGCCTCTTCACGACTAGCATAAGAGCCCACTAAAGACCATTTCTTCTCCATTGGACCCTTGACTTTCGCTACCCAGACGCCTGTTGATAGACACTTCACAATGTCTATATGAAAAAAGGCATCTGTTTTCTCAGCGGAAGAACATTCAGACGATTTGCACTCAAGCTTCATTTTGGTACACGCAACTATAGCATCTTCATGTCTAGCGTAATACCCCACATTCAACCATGTGTTCTTAGTTGGATGCATGATTTTTGCTTTCCACAATCCTGTCCTTGGGCACATCGAAAGAACTATATCATCTCTGGGCAAAGGAACCTTGTCTTCAACATTCATACTTGACTTTCTTTCTGGTTTTTCCATTGCTAGCCTCTTCAATAGCTGAATGCCGCAAATCAACAACAAATTAGCACTTACAATTACATGGATTCTTGGAAACAGTGGTTGCGTTTCTTGATCGGATGCACACTCTCAAACAGATTACAAGAAAATGTAGTATTTCTAAAGATCAATTGCATGCAATTACAAGAACCATATCAAAAAAGAATCCGTCACCTACTTGAAATTTTCAGCAGAAATTGTACTCGCCGTTGAATGTCAGCAACTTTAAATCGCCGTTAAGAACGGGAAGAGAACCTGCAATCGTTGGCGAGGAAAGATCCGACCAAAAGAAGAGAATTGCTGAAGTCGGGAGTCTGTTAGTCGTTGAGATTCGAGAAGAGGAACAGAAAAGAGAGTCGGGAGAGTCTGTCAGTTTTTATATTCATCAATCGGTCATTGATAAATATAAAAACTAATTATTTTAAGTTGAAATTAAAATAAAAGTAAGGTTTAATTTAAATAAACATAAATATGTTTAAGGTTTAATTTAAATAAACATAAATATGTTTAAACTAATAAAATACATCATTGAACTATTGGTCATATATTTTAGGAAAAATAACTCAAAATAATACTAAGTATCAACATTGAACCGAAAATAATACGAACTTTGAAAATTACTAGGAGTGATACAAACTATCAATGTATTTACCAATAATAATACGTCATACTTTTCCGGCAAAAACTCTACCTCCGGCGATGACGTGGCAGCCGGAATATTACATGTCATCAAATAAATGCACTAAATTGTGTGATGTGGATTTTGTTTTTCAAAAAATCAATTTAATAATATTTAAAATATAAAAAATTAAAATATTTTTAAAATTTTAAATAATAATTTTTTTTAAAACATTTATACAAAATTTTTTTAAAAAAATTCGAACTATTTTTTTAAACAAGTTTGCAAAAAAATGTAAAAATACTTTTTTTTCATAAAATTTTCCGAAAAAAATTCGAATATTATTTTTACAAATTATTTTTTTAAGGAAAAAAAAATCATTGATCTTTAATAAATAAAAAATTTCATTAATCTTTTTTCTTTTTAATTCTAAAAAAAAATTAAAATTTTTTTTAATCTTGTAACCTAATCCCTGATGATTTTTTTTCCCGAATTTTTTGTAATTTTTTTTCCTAAAAATTTTTTAAAAATAAAGTTTGATCTTTTTTTATTCGAATTTTTTTATTTAAATTGTAAAAAAGTATTCGAAAATTAAAATAAAGTTTGATCTTTTTTTTTTCCTAAAAATTTTTTTAGAATTAAAAATTTTCATTTTATAGAAAAATCCCGAAAATAAATTTGATTGAAAAAAAATTCTAAAAAAAATATTTTTTTTATATTTAAAAAAAATATTATTAAAAAACTTTTATAAAATAATTTGTAAAAATAATATTCGAATTTTTTTTTCCTTAAAAAAATAATTTGTAAAAATAATATTCGAATTTTTTTCGGAAAATTTTATTAAAAAAATTATTTTTACATTTTTTTGCAAACTTGTTTAAAAAAAAATTCGAATTTTTTAAAAAAATTTTGTACAAATGTTTTTAAAAAAATTATTATTTAAAATTTTAAAAATATTTATTTTTTAATATTTCAAATATTATTAAATTGATTTTTTGAAAAACAAAATCCACGTCACACATTTAATGCATTTATTTGATGACATGTAACATTCCGGCTGCCACGTCATCGCCGGAGCTAGAGTTTTTGCCGGAAAAGTATGACGTATTATTATTGGTAAATATATTGATAGTTTGTATCGCTCCTAGTAATTTTCAAAGTTCGTATTATTTTCGGTTCAATATTGATAGTTGATATTATTTTGTGTTATTTTTCCTATATTTTAAATTAATTGATTCAAAAATTCTTGAAGTATTGTTAATACAGACTTCTTTTCTTTTTGACAAACACTTGTTAGTTCAAAATTTATGTATAATTTGTTCAAAAAATTTGTTTTATTGATTCAAATTATTTGTACTATTGGTCATATATTTTACAAGAAAAGTCTCTAAGGGTTACTTTGTTCGTTCAAAAGTTTTGTTCGGTTCGTTCAAAAATTTTAAACATCAGTTTTGATATTTTCTATTATTAATTCATGCGTTTTTTTATTTATTAGTTATGTTTTATGCATTTTTAACATGAACATGTTTAAACTAATATAATACAATAATCGAACTAACGAAACACAATGTTTTGCGGATAAGGAGGAAAGAGTGATAGAGGATGAGGTTTTTGAAAGAGTTAAAAGAGAAGATCATATAGTTTCTTTGAACTAATGAAACATATCTTTTGAACTAATATTACAAAAGGTTCGAAATAGAATATATTATTATTTTTAAAAAACATATACAAAAAATTATGGTAAAGTATGACCTCAAAACATAAAATGTTTGCGCTAATGGAACACTCGATATGAACTAATATTGTAAAAGTTTAAACTAATATATATTATGATAAAAATGGGGGATTGCTATTCACCGAAATCATTCCATGAAAAATACGATTGTGGAGTTGAAACTCACTAGTCACTACGAGTGCGCCCAAGGCACAATAAAAAATGCCCCCATGCTTAGTACGAATGCACCCATCACCCGTTTGCACTCAAATTCAAAAGTTGAAACAACCTTATTAAACATAATAGGATATTCTATGTATATTTAGGTAGTTTATATTCTCCTTTATCCTTTCCATCTTCTCCTTATTTTGTGTAATAGTATCTGTCTTAGTTAGGATAGTTTCTTCTGTATATATTTCAGCTCTTGCACCTTGAATAACACAACATAATACATTCATTCATCTCTATATTCTACATGGTATCAGCCATATCGATCATACTCTTCTAAATTTTTCTATCTAAAATTTTTTGTCTCTCTATCTACTATGACAGATCAACCTCTAAACACATCATCTGATTTCTATCTCCATCCTTCTGACCACCCTGGTCTAAATATCTGTCAGTTATCTCTAACAAATGAAAATTTTCCAGAATGGAAAATAGCCATTACTACAGCTTTCTCAGCAAAACGCAAAGAAGGTTTCTTAGATGGCTCGATCTCTATTCTTGCAAATACTTCCAATGAATTTAAGTATTGGAAGAGTGTCAACTCAATGATGGTTAGTTGGCTGCTCAATTCGGTGGATTCAACCTTGCGTTCATCCATCCCTATTCGGCCTATTGTGAAGTAAGGGCAGATATTTGTGCTCGATTTTCGGTTGCAAACAATCCCCGTTTGCTTCAACTCCGCTCATCACTAGCCAGATGTGCACAAGAAAACGACTCCATTGTTGTCTATTTTGGTCGACTGCAGAGACTCTGGATGATCTTGATTCACAGGTTTTTGATCAAATTTGCAAATGTACCTGTATTTGTGGCAACACCACAAAGGCCAAAGAAACAGAACGCGTTCATCAATTCTTGATGGGCCTTGATGAAACCTTATTCTCTCATTTTCGATCATTCATCATTGCCCAAGACCCTCTCCCAAATCTGAACAAAGTCTACTCGTTTTCTATTCAAGAAGAACAGGTACAATCTATGGCTAAAGAAAAGTCTTCTCAACCTGAGTCCTTTGCATTTTCTGCACATCAACAACAAAAATCGAATTACTCTAAATCCAAAACTGTAGTATCTTGCACTCACTGTAATCGATTTGGTCATGATGTCTCCTCTTGCTTCAAGATCATCGGGTACCCCGATTGGTGGAACAGTGGGCGAGGTGTAATTCATAAAGCTACAGGTGCTCCACCACCGCTTCTACCTCTACTATCTCAACCACCCTCGTCACAAAATCGGCCTACTGTGGAATGGGATCTGGATCTGAAAAAGTACGAAGGCAGTCAAATGTAATGCTGGCTAATTCCGTATCAGCCTCAACTCAAATCGACCATCCAGATTCACAATCTCAACTTTCAACTGATCAATGGAATTCTTTATATACAATGTTTCAGAATTTTCCAAAAAATCCATCTGTCGAATCACTCTCAAGTAATATCAATCATCCTTCGATCCTTGATAGTGGTGCATCTTTCCACATGACTGGTAATAGATATCTCCTCTTCTCTATCAAAATTGTTTCTGACTACTCTATCAAATTGCCAAATGGAAAGTATGTATCGGCCACCGAATCTGAATCTATAAAATTTACGAATTTTACCTTATCAAATATTTTATATGTACCCGGTTTGCATTGTAATCTATTATCCATACACATTCTTACTCAAGATCTCAACTGCAACATTTTATTTACTAACAAACTGTGTATTCTTCAGGACAACACTTCGAAGATGCCGATTGGATGAGGTGATTCTCGGGACGGCGTCTATTGATTCCAAACAATCAGATCAACAAGTTCTGCTTTGGGATTTAGCAACTCCGTCCTTCCTGATCCAGCCTTGCTTTGGCATCATCGACTTGGACACCCCTCATTTCATATTTTAAAACTCTTACCAAATATTTCTTTGCATAATTTCAAACATTTACAAACTGATCCGTGTGACGCTTGTCTTCGAGCTAAGACAACACGTTCACCGTTTCCGTTAAGTTCACTGTTTCCGTTAAGTTCTAAGCATGCTTCCGTTCCTTTTGAATTAATACATTGCGATATCTAGGGTACATATCGTTTATCTTCAACTTGTGGCGCATCTTAGTTCCTCTCTATCATTGACGATTTTTCTCGTCTAAATTAGGTTTATTTAATCAAACGCAAATCTGATGTTCAAAATGTTTTTATTCAATTTATTGCAATGGTTAAAAATCAATTTAACAAATCTATTAAAATCTTTCGTAGTGATAATGGAACCGAGTTTCTACCATTACGTAAATTCTTTCAAAATAATGGTATATTTTATCAAACGTCTTGTGTTGGTACTCCTCAACAAAATGGACGTGTTGAAAGGAAAAATCGTCATTTATTAAATGTTGCCCGATCTATTCTTTTTCATGCTAACCTTCCAATAAAATTTTGGGGGGAAAGCATTTTAACGGCATGTTATTTAATCAATCGCACTACATATATTATAAGGCAAAAGTCCGTTTTTTACTCTCTTCGGATATCAACCTGATTATACGTGTATAAAAACTTTAGGATGTCTTTGTTATTCCTCTATTATACCCAAATCCTCAAACAAATTTGATTCTCGTGGTCAAAAATGTAGCTTTGTAGGGTATAATTTTGGTTAAAAGGTTGGAAATTATACGATTTAACCACCAATAAAAATTTTATGTCTCGGGACGTAAAATTTTTTGAGCATATCTTTCCATTTAAACAAAATATTCCTATTAATTCTCAACGTGCTGATGTCACCCCACTTCTCTCCTCTTACTTGCGTGATGCCATCCCCCCTCCCCCAATCTCTCACCCACTCTTCCTGCAAATGTCGTTTCCTTTAATTCTGCCCAATTTGATTTGTTCCCTTCTGCACATCAATTAATTTCCTCACCTTCCTCTGATAATCCAATTCACCTACCTACTTCTCTTTCCCCAATCCCAACAATCGATCCCGAATTATCCTCCTCCGCAACCAATTCAATCCAATCTGATTCTTCTATAAACAACAACTTACCTTCTCCGTCTTTGTTGATTGACTCGGCCTCCTCCTCTCTTCAAATCTCTCGACTGAGTCATCACACACTGCACCATTGCCTCCTCCTCTACGATGTAGTACCAGAGTGTCTAAACCCTCTGTGTATCTTCAAGACTATCATTGTGACGCCGTCCTACCCGTACTCCCCACCAATCTCGGCATCTCAACACCATGGTAACCCCTATCCTGTCTCTGATTATGTTTCTTACGATAATGTTACTGCTGCCCATTTTAATTTTCTTAATGCAGTCCAAGTATCCATTACTCCTACATCAGTTAAGGTTGCAATGAATTCTCCTCCTTGGGGTCAAGCTATGCAACATGAACTCGATGCTCTCACTCGAAACAGAACTTGGGACATCGTAGATCTTCCTCTTCATAAGAAACCTCTCGGATGCAAGTGAGTTTTCAAGATTAAAACACAAGTCCGATGGTACCATTGAGCGGTACAAGGCTCGACTCGTTGCTCTTGGAAATCGACAAGTAGAGGGTATAGACTTCTTCGATACCTTTGCACCTGTAGCGAAACTTGTCTCTGTGAAACTTTTTTTGGCAGTGGCTTCTATCAAAAATTGGGAGCTACATCAACTTGATGTGCACAACGACTTTTTACATGGTGACTTACACAAAGAAGTTTACATGTCCATACCTCCAGGATTCAACTTCCCTGGCACAAAACGTGTTTGTCGTCTTCGCAAATCGATATACGGCCTTCGACAAGCACCACGAAACTGGTTTTCCAAACTTGCTTCATCTCTTCGTCAATACGGTTTTACCCAGTCTTGTGCTGACTATTCTCTATTCTCTTTCATTTCCTCATCTATTTCCGTTCATGTTCTCGTATATGTCGATTGATTTAATTATTTCTGGAAATAGTTCTGATTTCATATCAAAACTCAAATTATACTTACACTCTTGCTTTTCATATGAAGGATTTAGGTGCTCTTAAGTATTTTTTAGGTACTGAGATATCTCGCACTTCATCGGGTTTGTACTTGTCACAACGCAAGTATGCTTTGGATCTACTCACAAATGCTGGTCTTCTCGAGTGCAAACCAGTTGTGTTCCCTGTCGAACAAAATCACAACCTTGCTACGGATGATAGTCCTATGCTTGCAGATCCATCCAAATACAGACGAGTAGTCGGACAACTCATATATTTGACGATCAGTTGTCCGGATCTTAGCTATGTTGTCCATCTTTTGTCCCAATTTGTGACCAGTCCCGCTGAGAATCAATGGAATGCACACGGGTCCTTCGATACATCAAACAGTCTCCGGGACAAGGTTTGTTGTTATCTAAAGATAGCTCTTTACATATTAACGCTTATTGCGATGCGGACTATGCTACATGTCCTCTCACAAGAAGTTCTCTAACTGGTTTCTTTATATTACTCGGTTCTTCTCCGATCTCATGGAAAACAAAAAAGCAAAACACGGTGTCTTGCTCCTCGACGGAATCTGAATATCGGTCTATGGCTACCACCACATGTGAGATTATATGGCTCAAATCTCTCATGCGCTCCCTAGGTGTCATTATACATCGTCCCAGCACCCTTTGGTGTGATAATCAGGCAACAATCTACATCGCTTTCAATCCTGTTTTTCATAAGAGGGCCAAGCACATTGAAGTTGAGTACCATATCATCCGGAATGAAGTTCAAGCCGGCACGATTGCTACTAGACACATTCGCTCATCCGATCAGTTGGCTGATCTCTTTACAAAACCGCTCGGTCAACGTCAATTTCACCATTTATTATCCAAGTTAGGCGTTCGGAATCTTCACCCTCCAACTTGAGGGGGTGTATTTGTTGGAACTAATTTTAATTAAAAGAATAAATAAAACATGTTTTATTACATGTGTGCGCCGGACACTTTTCCGGGCACATTTCCGGTGGGCTCCGGCCATTATCAACACCGGAAAGTGGGAGCGTTGGCTTCATCTCCGCGAGCTCTTGCTCGTGGTATATTCATACATTAAATTTGAGTTCCGTTTGAATGAGAAATGGATGCCCAAAGTTGGTTGCGTGATAGGCAATAACTTGGGAAAAATAGTCAAAATGGGGAGAATCCCACATGGACTATATGGAGGTAAAAGGGAGTAGGATATAAGGGGCAAGGTTGCTCTAAGGCATGTGGCCTTGGGTCACTACCCATTTTCAATGGGGAACGACGTAGGCAAAACACCACACGCGCGCGCGCGCCGAGCCGAGCTCGTGGTCGTGCCGTGCCGAGTCCGAGCTGCGGGGCGGGTGGACCTAATTATAATCTGGGCTGGCCACCTATATTATTTTTGGGCCGATCCAACTCGAAGTCCAACAGTCCAGATGAGGAAGGCCTTGGGCCAGGCCCATCTGTACAAAACGGATCAATCCAGTCAACCGGATCAGCCTACAAAAGTGGGCGGTTATGATCTTCAGCGGACTTGGCTTCCAAGGTAAATCCGAAATTTTTGGGATTGCGGGACACTTGCCAGCTTTCTATTGGCTCCGGTTTTGGGCTGGTTCAATGGGCCTCGAGGCCCATAGCCCAATTCAGCTCTTCCAGCTCCTATAAATAGAGAGCTCTCCATTCATTCCAAAACACACCAACAATCATTCTCTCTTCTCTCTCTCAGGCTTGCGAGCTTTTCTCATCTCAAGAGTGCAACGCACTATTGGTTCGTAGGCTTCCGGTTCTATTACGAAGAACGGATTCGAACAGCAGTTGTATCCTGGGATTCTTAAACACCGGTAACCGTCGTAATACGGGGTGTTTTTAGAATTAAGGAAAGAGATTCCGATCTCGACTCTGCTCAACATACGCACTGCGGTGGTATGAAATTCTGAACCTTATCGTTATACTGCATAAAGTTTAACTGTCATACGACAGGTTCCTACAGTATTAAGCATAATAGGATATTCTATGTATATTTTTAGGTAGTTTATATTCTCCTATATCCTTTCCATCTTCTCCTTAATTTGTGCAATAGTATCTGTCTTAGTTAGGATAGTTTCTTCTGTATATATTTCAGTTCTTGCACCTTGAATAACACAACAACAGAATACATTCATCCATCTCTATATTCTACAAACCATCATAACTCTCAACAAATTGAGCTTCAACTTCAGTGCTCCCCCACACACAATATGAATGCAATTCAAAACCTCAACGGAAGCCAAATTTATAGAGTTTCAACAACTTGACCGAAGTCGCAACCCGCCATCTTCTTCTTGCATTGATTGAATCGTAAAAATTTATCGGTGTAAATAACATCACCCTAAAAATGTAATAGTAAAACTTGTATTTGAAATTTTTTTTAAAAAAAAATATTAATCGTCATAGTAGATATGTAAACTAAATTAACAAAAACTTTCAACCGTTAACAACAAATTCAACAAATATGATTTTTCCTAGAAAAAAAAAGTATTCTAGGACTGTTTTTTTTAAAAAAAATTTATAAAAAATAATAATTTTGTGTAGTTGATATCATCTTTAACTTTGTTTACAATACCAAACTTGTTAACGTAATTTTGACTTGACATAGTATTTGCGACATTAATCAGCCACATCCTCAAATCCTATCTACGCGAACCCTAATTAGCGGGCAATTTACTTGATATATATATAAAACCGTCAATATGGTGCTGTATTTGATCATTCGACCATCAATAGAACTACTTGGGTCCATTAATTGACAGCATGTTCGAGGCTAATAATCAGTAATATTGATCTCAATAACTACTGTCCAGTCCAATAATCTTACTATACTATATTTTTAGCTTTTGAGGGGCATTAAATGATATTAAAGCCATATTTTGCCACATACTATCAAATTAACTCTCTTAATTTTTGTTTGTTTTTGCACTTCTTTTTTTTATCTTCACAAAAATAAAATATATTTTATTAAAGTATACATTTTTGTGTATCGGTAAATGTATAACCTATTAGTATTGAATCTATACATAAGTATATATTTAATCCAATTTTTTTATTTGATGTTTATGATAAATATCTTACTATACTATATTTTTAGCTTTTGAGGGGCATTAAATGATTCATATTAAAGCCATATTTTGCCACATACTATCAAATTAACTCTCTTAATTTTTGTTTGTTTTTGCACTTCTTTTTTTTATCTTCACAAAAATAAAATATATTTTATTAAAGTATACATTTTTGTGTATCGGTAAATGTATAACCTATTAGTATTGAATCTATACATAAGTATATATTTAATCCAATTTTTTTATTTGATTTTTATGATAAATAAAAACTTTTAAAATTTTATATTTTTAGTTTTTGAGGACATTGATTGATTTTTATTAAAATCATATATTTTTAGCTTTTGAGGAGCATTAAATGATTCATATTTTTGCCTTATTTTGTCACATACTATCCAATTAACTCTCTTAATTTTCTTTGTTTTTGCACTTCCTTTTTCTTTATCTTCACAAAAATAAAAATGTATTTTATTAAAGTATACACTTTATGTATTGGTAAATGTGTAAACTATTTATATTAAATCTATACATAATTATATATTTAATCCACTTTTTTATTTGATGTTTATGGTAAAAAAAAACTTTTAAATTCTATATTTTTAGTTTTTAAGGACATTGAATGATTTTTATTAAAATTCTATATTTTCAACTGTTGAAGAACAAACGACCTTTCACAATTTTTTCATAATAACATCTAATTAACTTCTCAAAATTACTAATTGTTTTAATTTGAGAGTTACAGATAACTCT
The DNA here is from genome assembly GCA_033239125.1 of Fagopyrum homotropicum. Taxonomy (NCBI): domain Eukaryota; kingdom Viridiplantae; phylum Streptophyta; class Magnoliopsida; order Caryophyllales; family Polygonaceae; genus Fagopyrum; species Fagopyrum homotropicum. The sequence continues at coordinate 13,021,660 of BSWB01000007.1, forward strand.
TCCAAAACAACCAACTTATGGTATACTTCTAATAAACTCCTCAAATCACTAATTGATTCATATTAAAATCTTATATTTTGTCAAACCAAATATTATTTCTCACTTATTTTTGTTTTTGAAACTCCTATGAATTGTAACTCCTACCATTAATCCCCTATTTAACTCTCAACTTAACTCCTACCATTAAGTACAATTGATTCCAAATTCTTACACCTCCAAAATACACTATATTATTGCATTTTCTCTTTGACTATCCATATATTCAACAAATCTTACTAACCCATAATTTTATTTTTAGTGTTGAAAATTTGTTGAAGAGCTTGATAAAACTCTTCAATGACACACAGATTAGTTTTGGGGCTTAATCTCTAACTATCTCCCATTTTGACTCAACTACAAATTCTTGTTTGATATTGTTTTTCATCTTAATATGCAGAGCTAGAGAAGTTGAACTAAAGAACAAGCAAGTAATTGTTGACTCTGAAGATATTTTTAGCTTTTGAGGGGCATTAAATGATATTAAAGCCATATTTTGCCACATACTATCAAATTAACTCTCTTAATTTTTGTTTGTTTTTGCACTTCTTTTTTTTATCTTCACAAAAATAAAATATATTTTATTAAAGTATACATTTTTGTGTATCGGTAAATGTATAACCTATTAGTATTGAATCTATACATAAGTATATATTTAATCCAATTTTTTTATTTGATGTTTATGATAAATATCTTACTATACTATATTTTTAGCTTTTGAGGGGCATTAAATGATTCATATTAAAGCCATATTTTGCCACATACTATCAAATTAACTCTCTTAATTTTTGTTTGTTTTTGCACTTCTTTTTTTTATCTTCACAAAAATAAAATATATTTTATTAAAGTATACATTTTTGTGTATCGGTAAATGTATAACCTATTAGTATTGAATCTATACATAAGTATATATTTAATCCAATTTTTTTATTTGATTTTTATGATAAATAAAAACTTTTAAAATTTTATATTTTTAGTTTTTGAGGACATTGATTGATTTTTATTAAAATCATATATTTTTAGCTTTTGAGGAGCATTAAATGATTCATATTTTTGCCTTATTTTGTCACATACTATCCAATTAACTCTCTTAATTTTCTTTGTTTTTGCAATTCCTTTTTCTTTATCTTCACAAAAATAAAAATGTATTTTATTAAAGTATACACTTTATGTATTGGTAAATGTGTAAACTATTTATATTAAATCTATACATAATTATATATTTAATCCACTTTTTTATTTGATGTTTATGGTAAAAAAAAACTTTTAAATTCTATATTTTTAGTTTTTAAGGACATTGAATGATTTTTATTAAAATTCTATATTTTCAACTGTTGAAGAACAAACGACCTTTCACAATTTTTTCATAATAACATCTAATTAACTTCTCAAAATTACTAATTGTTTTAATTTGAGAGTTACAGATAACTCTTCCAAAACAACCAACTTATGGTATACTTCTAATAAACTCCTCAAATCACTAATTGATTCATATTAAAATCTTATATTTTGTCAAACCAAATATTATTTCTCACTTATTTTTGTTTTTGAAACTCCTATGAATTGTAACTCCTACCATTAATCCCCTATTTAACTCTCAACTTAACTCCTACCATTAAGTACAATTGATTCCAAATTCTTACACCTCCAAAATACACTATATTATTGCATTTTCTCTTTGACTATCCATATATTCAACAAATCTTACTAACCCATAATTTTATTTTTAGTGTTGAAAATTTGTTGAAGAGCTTGATAAAACTCTTCAATGACACACAGATTAGTTTTGGGGCTTAATCTCTAACTATCTCCCATTTTGACTCAACTACAAATTCTTGTTTGATATTGTTTTTCATCTTAATATGCAGAGCTAGAGAAGTTGAACTAAAGAACAAGCAAGTAATTGTTGACTCTGAAGATATTTTTAGCTTTTGAGGGGCATTAAATGATATTAAAGCCATATTTTGCCACATACTATCAAATTAACTCTCTTAATTTTTGTTTGTTTTTGCACTTCTTTTTTTTATCTTCACAAAAATAAAATATATTTTATTAAAGTATACATTTTTGTGTATCGGTAAATGTATAACCTATTAGTATTGAATCTATACATAAGTATATATTTAATCCAATTTTTTTATTTGATGTTTATGATAAATATCTTACTATACTATATTTTTAGCTTTTGAGGGGCATTAAATGATTCATATTAAAGCCATATTTTGCCACATACTATCAAATTAACTCTCTTAATTTTTGTTTGTTTTTGCACTTCTTTTTTTTATCTTCACAAAAATAAAATATATTTTATTAAAGTATACATTTTTGTGTATCGGTAAATGTATAACCTATTAGTATTGAATCTATACATAAGTATATATTTAATCCAATTTTTTTATTTGATTTTTATGATAAATAAAAACTTTTAAAATTTTATATTTTTAGTTTTTGAGGACATTGATTGATTTTTATTAAAATCATATATTTTTAGCTTTTGAGGAGCATTAAATGATTCATATTTTTGCCTTATTTTGTCACATACTATCCAATTAACTCTCTTAATTTTCTTTGTTTTTGCAATTCCTTTTTCTTTATCTTCACAAAAATAAAAATGTATTTTATTAAAGTATACACTTTATGTATTGGTAAATGTGTAAACTATTTATATTAAATCTATACATAATTATATATTTAATCCACTTTTTTATTTGATGTTTATGGTAAAAAAAAACTTTTAAATTCTATATTTTTAGTTTTTAAGGACATTGAATGATTTTTATTAAAATTCTATATTTTCAACTGTTGAAGAACAAACGACCTTTCACAATTTTTTCATAATAACATCTAATTAACTTCTCAAAATTACTAATTGTTTTAATTTGAGAGTTACAGATAACTCTTCCAAAACAACCAACTTATGGTATACTTCTAATAAACTCCTCAAATCACTAATTGATTCATATTAAAATCTTATATTTTGTCAAACCAAATATTATTTCTCACTTATTTTTGTTTTTGAAACTCCTATGAATTGTAACTCCTACCATTAATCCCCTATTTAACTCTCAACTTAACTCCTACCATTAAGTACAATTGATTCCAAATTCTTACACCTCCAAAATACACTATATTATTGCATTTTCTCTTTGACTATCCATATATTCAACAAATCTTACTAACCCATAATTTTATTTTTAGTGTTGAAAATTTGTTGAAGAGCTTGATAAAACTCTTCAATGACACACAGATTAGTTTTGGGGCTTAATCTCTAACTATCTCCCATTTTGACTCAACTACAAATTCTTGTTTGATATTGTTTTTTATCTTAATATGCAGAGCTAGAGAAGTTGAACTAAAGAACAAGCAAGTAATTGTTGACTCTGAAGATATTGACATGATTGTAACAAGTAAGTTCTTCATTTGATAGTAAGCTATTGTTTCTTTGCTTTGTTGCAATATAGTATTACATATCAAATTCTTACTTTAGGGATTTCAAGAACAACATTGTCATGAAGAAGCTTGGATTGCCTTTTCGTTTCGTCTCTTTAATTTTATATTGTGTTTATTTTCAGGTTTGAGCATAGAGTGACTAACTTGCAAATAAATTTCACCTACACTATTGTCATGTGGTCAAAGTTGATAAGATATACATGTTATGAGGAAGAAGACAATTATGTTATGAGGAAGAAGACAATTATGTTACGAGGAAGAAGACAATTACATGATATTGCAGTAGAAGATGGTGGAAGTTTGAATTCAACTCAAAGTTGATAAGTTTGAATTCAGTGTAGAGAATATTAATGTTTGAAATTTTATATACACAAATATTACTTCCTTTTAATTAAGATAGTCGATTTTTTTATTTTCTAAAATTTATTAGCGGGTGAGAGTTCATATTTTTGTATGAGAAAAATATTTTTGAGCTATAAATGTAACCCTTATATTTTTTCCCTATCGCTTATCTTTGTATAACTTTAAATATTTTAAAGTTATTAAGTATCTTGTTATATTGTATTTTCATTTTTTAGCACATTCTTTGTCTTATATTAAACTATTTAAATATTGTCTCTAATCTTACTACCCTATTTTAGAACATTTTGAATATTAATCAACAAGAACTTATTTATAATTAGCCATTTGTACAATCACATTGAAGATTAATTCCTTCAAAATAAGTCTAATTAGTCATTAAGTGTATATCACATTGCTTCCGCGCGCGAAGCGCGCGGCCATGTCACTAGTTAAGAAAAAAAATGTAGCATTAGAGCCTACATAGATGAGATTAGAGGCTAAAATGAATGAGCTAACTAATACCGAGAGATACAACCTTTACATGTTTAAGAGGGTTATCAACATCGGCACCCCCAGCATGCTTCACAAACCCCGCCGGAGAAAAAGACTTGCCGTGACAAACGCACACGATACAAACCTCCGACTCCCTATATCTGTACAGAAATCCGGTGATCGTCTTTCCACTCCCATTCCCCGTTGCCGAAACAAGGGGCATCCGGGTCAGCATCTTGGCTTCAGCACTCAGTTGTGGCTCCGCCGTCGTTGACATCTCAACCGCCGCTTTCATTAGCGTTTGGTTAGGCGGCGGTGCGTCTCTACTGCGCTGACCACCACCTGCAAATTCAGATTCGTTTATTTCACCTGCAAATTCAATGGCCAAACTAAGAAATATCATATAAGAGATATATACCTTGGCCGGAACTGTTCGCCGTCGAACAACTTGAACCCTCAAGAATCCGTTTTTCCCCCGAATCATTCGTAATTGGACGGCAGCTTCCCACCGGCCCTAACCCTAGCGTCAGCTCTAGCTCCTCCTCCTCCAACTGCTTCATTATCGATTTTTCTGCTTCTCTATGAAGAGGATGATCGAGAGCTTTCTCCGTTAATAAGAGTTGGGAAAAAGGTTCGGGGAGGTGGACACGTGGAGCGACGGCCCGGATTTCGCATTGCTATATCCACGTGGCGACAAATGTTAGGCTGCAATATGCGTTACAAGGAAGAGTCGAGTGTACGTGTTCTTTTCTTGTGGTAGTTCTTCCAGAAAGTTCCGGGATTCCGAAACGGTGATTGTAGGTCTCACAAGAAAGTGACAGGTTACAAAGTTGTGCCGAATCTTCACCGCCACTTTCGACGCCCAGCTTTTACGAAAACACTAGGCCCATAGACCACCACGTTGCAGGAGATTATGGTGACGTCGAAATCTTCTGTTAAAAGTCAAAAGAAGATCTTTCAAAATTTTCTGTGAAAAGTTTTTTTTATTTTCGAACCAGGATCCCATTTATTTATCCGATAACCAAAACGTATTGGGCCAAAGCCCATGCCTAAGGGATATATATCTCATCTTTGTAAATAGAAATTGATTTAAATGTCATCTTTGTAATTGAAGTCGTAAAAGAAAGAAATATATTAAGATAAACAGTATACTACTACCCAATCCATAGTTTGATTATGCAAATATTCATATTGCATTAAGTCACACGGTCCGCGGATGTGTTAGTATTTGGATGGGTGGGTGACAAACATGCTTGTATTGATTTGACGGGTCTCTCTTTTAATTTGTTTGGGTATCGGGCCTTTTGTGGTGGGTAAGGCGGTCCTCGTCGCGACCTCTATGAAGGTGACTAAGCATGAAAGAGCTTGCATCGAAAACCAACATGTGTTTCTTCCATTCGCTTTTGACATGTTTGGTGTTCTTGCACCTGATGCCGTCGAGATTCTCAGGAGGGTGCAACGGGTCTTGCATGGGTAATGTTCCGACACCTAGGTCTTCAAACTTAGATTTTATGAGGATCATATTTGCTATTTAGAAGGAATTGACGGCACACTTATTGCCCGCCTACCTTCTAAGTTCTAACAATGTTAATAATTAGATTTTTGATTAAGTAACATATTTTCCTGATTACAAAAACACATGTCTCGTGTAATCTTTAAAAATGATTATAAATTAAGATACTATATAATTATATAGAGGTCTATTAGATTCTATTCATGATTATTTATCATAAGAATAAATTAACTTTTTTATGTAACCTGAACAGAGAAAGAGAAAAAATATATAAATAGGTAACTGACTGAAAGACAAATTTATATTATTATTTATTAGTAATGTTAATGGAAGATAAATTTTATCAGCCTATATTTATTATAATATTTTTTGCTTCAAAATATTTATATAAATGTTATTAAATTTCATTTGTAAACCCTCAACTAATAATGAAGTTGAAGCTGAATAGTATGGGTAGCTAAGCTTATTATAATATTTTTTGCTTTAAAATATTTATATTATTATTTATTAGATCACGGGTTCGTTTGTAAACATCAAACTTATTTATATCTATCTATATACTAAAGTAGCCCATGAACTTCCACTTGGCACAGTTTCGTGCAGCCACCTCATCAAAATTTACACGTGTCAATTTTTTTTTGTTAACTAAGGTCCCACCATGTATTACTAAATTATTTTAAATGTTTAATTTACGAATTTATTTTAAATATTTTACTATATAATTTTTTATTACTCTCTCATATTATTAATGATCTTTAATTTTTTTATAATTTAAAAATCAAAATAGTTAAGATTTACAATCTAATTTTAAAGATATTAAAATTTGACAACTTATATTTTTAATTTATAATTAAACTTTATATTTTCTAAAACTTAAAGAATTTAATTTTAAGTTTAATTTCATTTTGCTTACTTACATTTTTAATTGAACTTATAAACTTTATTTTTTTAAAACTTTTAAAGATCTTAATATTTTTTATATTTTAAAATTTTAATTGAACTTTATTTATTTTTAAACTTACAAACTTTATTTTTTTTCTAAAATATTTTTTTTAAACGATTAACAAAAATTTTTCTTCATAGTTTTGGAATAAATAAAGTTTTAGAATTAAAAGAATTCGTTTTTTTATTATATGTGTTTTTTCATTTAAAAAAAATCGATTATAGTATTTTTTGAAAAAAAAATAAGATATTTTAAAATAATTTGAAAAAAAACTAATAAATTTCATATTAAAAATATATGGAAAAAATCGAATTTATTTTAAATATTATACTATATAATTTTGTATTAGCCTCTCATATTATTAATGACCTTTAATTTTTTATAATTTAAAAATTAAAATAGTTAAGATTTGCAATCTCATTTTAAAGATATTAAAATTTGAAACTTATATTTTTAAATTTATAATTGAACTTTATACTTTCTTAAACTTAAAGAATTTAATATCATTTAATTTTGTTTACTTATATTTTCAATTGAAATTATAAACTTTTTTTTTTAAATTTTAAATATCTTAATATTTTTATATTTTTAAATTTCAATTGAACTTTATTTATTTCTAAACTTATAAAAAAAAAAATTTAAATATATTTTTTAAACGATTAAAAAAAATATTTCTTCATAGTTTTAGAATAAATAAATTTAGAATTATAATAATTATTTTTTAATATAAGTGTTTTTTCATTTAAAAATATCAGTTTTAATATTTTTTGAAAAAAATCAAATATTTTAAAATAATTTGTAAAAAAAATTAATAAATTTCATATTAAAGATATATGAAAAAAATCGAAAAAATTTTCTCAATAAAAATAATTTCTATTTTTTTTAAATATCAATTTTTTAAAAAATAAATCAAATATTCTTAATAAAAAAAATTTTGTCATTTACACAAAAGTATTTAAAAAACCAGGAAAAAAAAGGAAAAAAAATCAAGGAAGTATCGAATTTTTTTTAATAAAAATTATGAATAAATTTTTTTTTACACATTTTATAAAAAAAAACATTGGAAAATTCGTTAAACCAACTTTTTAATTAGAAAATCCTTAGGTTGTTAAACAATTAATTTGTTAATAAATATTTTTGAATGATTTTTGAGCTAATCATTTTTTAATGAACAATCCGTGAATTGATACTAGGCTTAATTTTGTACAGTCACCTCATCAATTTTGGCAATGTCGTCTATTTGTTAACCTAAATCACGTTTTCAAAAATTATATATAGATAAACCTAAATTTTTTCTAGGATTGATACTAACTTTGACATTCGAGTATCTCAAAGGATATTGCCCCGGATTCCTCTTTCCCGGTTGTTATTGCAAGATTTGAATTCTTGCTTGATTTCCATTCATAATGTGAAAAATACAGTCTTACAACAAGTATCACATAACAATTAAGACAATTCTCAACATAATAAATTATCAAATAATTTTTTGACACACAATTATCGTCTAACCCGTGCAGGACACGGGTATTAAAACTAGTATATTACTAAAACAGCACCCATTTTGTCCACATGTCAACCTCTAAGGCCGTCCACGTCAGCATTTTTTCAATTTATTTACAGATTTGCCATAACGTATTTACAGATTTGCCATTAATTATTTTATAAAAAAAATTTTTATTAGAATTTGTATATAGTCATCATGCCACGCCAATTTTATTAAAATAAATAATTAAAAAAATTAAATCTACTTATCTACCAATCAAAATTAACAAACTGATCTATTCTAACTCGGTTTGTTGAAAAAATCTGATGCGAATCTTCTAACAAGATTTGAAACATTTGTTAAATTTAAAACTAAATCAAATTTTGCTCATATGTCTTTATACAAGTAAAAGTGATAATATATTAAGATATAAATATAATATTTGAATAATAATCTTTGTTAATTATGTTCTTTTACTTATTTAAAAAAAATAATCCTCACATATTAGTTATATTAGTTAATAAAAAATAAATTTTATTATAGATTAATATAAAATATATGATGCATGAAAGTGAAAAAATAATAGTGTTTAACCTGCACAAGGTGCAGACACTAAACTAGTTAGTGATAAAGTTAAAGCTCAACATTATGAGTAGACAAACTTATTGGGTAGTTAAATTAAACAGATAGTTGATTGAATAAACTTTTATTTTTAACAAACTTAATGGATGGATGTTTGAAATTTTTATTGGAGATGATGTATGAGAAAAATTACATAAAAATTTTACTTTATAAATGAGTTAAATACGAACATGTTTTAAAAACTCGTATAACATTTAGGTCCGACTCGAGCTCTCCTCGTATATCAACGAGTCGAGATTGAACATGTCAATTTTCGGCTCGTCTGACTAAAATAACACTTTGGGAGGGTTATATTAGCCGAGCTATTCGCAGCTGAGCTCGGAAAAAAACTTGGCTTGAGCTCCTTCATTTTCAAAATAAGTCAAATACAAAAACTTTTATAAAAATTTGTTTAAAATTTAGAGTCGGCTCAAATTAGTTTATAAACAAGTCGAATTTAAGCATATCAATGTTAGACTCGTTCAACTCATAAGACCAGAAACCGAAGCTTTGGCCTCAGGCAAACGGTATTGAAAGTTGATCAGTTAGGAATTACGAGAGCAGTTAGCTTTTATTTTTAAAACCGCAGCAGGCCTAAAACTCAAGAAAGATTGAACTAGGCCTAATGGGCTATATCAGGCCCACTGGGCTGCTGAAGCCCAAAATTAAACGCGGAGAGGCTATAGTTGCAGACTTGCAGACGTGGACTGCGAGAAAATCCACATTGAGCTGGAGCGATGTGATGAGTGATGACTGATGTGGTTATGTGATTTAGAAACTTCAAAATATATATATTTGGGAATTAAGAGTGAGACAGATCTTCACGGATTCATTCTCCATAGCTACTGCCTAACCAAAACCTCTCACTCCTAAAAAATGGCTGCAAATTTCTGGTCTTCCTCTCAATAGTTAGGTTTTCTGTTCGATTACTATTATAGATTGATTTTTGCCTTTCATTCCTCTTTTATCTTTGATTTTGGTGGTTTTTTGTCTTGAGATTTCAATTGTTTCGTTTTTTGTGTTTGGGACTGTGCGCAGCAAGCATCTTTTGGATGCAGAACAGGTTAATGCGGTGCACTCGGCCGACAGAGCTCGAGGTTTCACTCTTGATGATTTCAAGCTCATAAAGATGAATATGTCCAGCTGTATGTTCTTCTTTCTTTAAACCTTCTTCTTGATTGATCATATGTGATTCTGTGGATCTGGCTGTATGATAGCGTTTAATTCATTCAAAATTTGCAGCCATTTTTAGAAGTGAGAGGTTTTGGTTAGGTGAATTAGAAACTTCAAGATGACTGATGTGGTTATTGGAATTAGAAACTTCAAAAAATATATCTGTTTTTTGTTGCTTTGCCTGTTGCGGAATTTAAGTATCTTACATTTTATGGTTAGTGTTTGGATGTGGAATTCCTTGTGAATTGTGCCTGTTCGGTAGAGATTAAAAATTCTGTCTTTTGCTTGCAGATATTGCAAAAATGGCCATTCCCTTTAAACTAAGACAAAGGTAAGAACATTTTGCAGGTGTCATTCTGGATCCTGCTTAATTATCCTACCTTAATTTGCTTTTCTGTTTGTTTCTCAGCCTTCGATATCATCTAAAGGCATGTATAGTAACATCTTTTAATGTAAATCTTATCTGATAAGATTGTTGATAAAATTTCACCAGTAAGGTGATACTTAAGACTTGGGCAACCGATATGCCCATGTTCCTCGGGATGATTAGAACCAAAATGTACAGGAAAATAAGTGGTTATTTAAGAACACTTGACCTGTGAAATTTCAATAATGAGATTGATAACATATACTTTTTGGACCAAGGATTCTACTACTGTGCTAATATAAAAAATTTACCAATAGGGCAAGAAAGACGAATTCCCAAGTAATTTTGAGTATTATACTACCGCTGGTTTTCTGAACTACATTTTACTCCTGTATATGTGTCATCTTGTAGAGCATTTATACTTTCACCGAATTTTCTTCATACTACGAGTGTTGATATCCATATAGTATATCAATTATCAAATGATCAATGCTGCTTACCTTTTCAGGGTTGTAGCTACAGCAATCACATACATGAGGCGTGTTTACGCAAGGTATTGAAAATATCATTGATATGAACAATAAATGAATCTGGCTTGTATGCCTGGGCTATATCTTATCTTTCTTGGAACTTTATCAATGACTTCATCTCTTTTGTCCTAAAAGATGGTATCTTGAAAGCATAGGAGTGAAACATCAGTCATATTATTTATTTTTAATATGTATCAAGCGTTTTTCTGTTTAGAGTAGGCGAAACATACATTTTGAAGTTTCAGATGAGCTTTCATGCCTATACTTTAAGTACTACAAGAAGAAACATTTTACAATAGATGGTGTTTAGTGTGAATGCCTAATCAGTTACCTGACAAAATTCATTGAATAACCATGAAGCTGCTGTACCTTCAGTGGGAACCCTTTGTATTGACATTGACAAGGTCATTTGTATATCAAGGGCAGGATGTGGTTAATCCTCTCACTGAAGCTTCTTGTCCTCTATAACCAGTTGGTCGAAAAATGTAGTGAAATTGAACTAGTGAAGAATCAATCCCTAAATTTTTTTGTTCACTGACAGGATTTTTTTTTTTCCATATTAGAAGTAAGACCATGTACAATGGTTAAGTTTTAAACCCAATCTCTTAAGCCTCTCTCTCCGCCACATCATCATACAATACTCATTCTACTTTTTTCCCACATTCATGGTTTCTTAATTCTAATCTCTTAACTCTATATTTATCTACACAACATATTTATATATTTTTTATTTTTACTTTTATTTTTAATAAATTTAATTTAAAATTTATATATAACATGTATAATAAATTAATAATACGTGAGACCGGTATGTAATTTCTTGTAATAAAACACTTTATTAAAATTTAAAAATAAATTAAAATTAAATTTTAAAATTAAGATTGAAACATACAGACCGAAACAAATAAGTACATGTAAAATCATTAGTAAAATGACATCATTTATATTATGTATAATGTCTCGTAAAATATTAAACTCCATGCATAATATCCATAATATATTAGTTTATGTGTGCAAAATTAATTACATATATGATAAATATAAATACATATATAAAGGGATATATTACTCCTCTCAAAGTATGTTTTTTCATAAAATCATATTTAATTTAAAAATATACAATATTGGTGTTCATGGATAGAGAAAAATAAATTATTTATGTTAAAAAAATTATTTTTGTCTAAGCAAAATTATTTCAGCCAAAAAACTAATAAAACTATAAATCAAAGTCTATTAAAACAAAAAATTCAAGACCATTGATTATACATTACATCTAAGGGTCCATATTCTCCCATTATAAGAATGAATCAGAATGTGACAAGTGTCACCATTTTATTGATTTCTATCATCAAAATACCCTCTCTCCTCGTATCTATCTTCAAAATGTCAGAATGGGTTTTAACCTGAATTACTACTGTAGCTTAAAAATCAAATATATAATAATGATTAGAGACTTGCATTGTAGATGGTCTAATGGTTTGTTTGGTACTCTTTAGAATGTTTTTTTTTTCATTTTGATGATTATATGATTCATGTTGGTAGAATATTTGCTGTTTTGAATGACTGATATTCTCCGAAGGAATTCATCGTCAAAAGCAATGGTTTGTTTCATTTTGAGTTTTTCCAGTTAAACATTTAACGTTAGGTGGACGGTTCAGCAGTTTTTTTCAACTAACTAATTTTACAGGAAGAGTATGGCAGAATGTGAACCCCGCGTACTTGCTCCTGCTTGCTTATATTTGGCATCAAAAGCAGAAGAAACAACCATACAAGCTAGGCATCTCGTGAGTTACAATAAGAGAAACTGTAAGTACTTGCAACCAAATGTTTCCTGTTCATCTAGCTTGTTATAAATTTCATTAGCAGTACCCTTGTTGGCTTGACATGCTTTGACATAATTCTTCTAGACCCTGATGATAAGTACCGATATGAAATCAAAGAAATCCTTGAAATGGAAATGAAGATCTTAGAAGCCCTCAATTACTATCTAGTCGTGTTCCATCCTTATCATTCAATGTCTCAGTAAGTACACGTTGTCTGCTAATCAGACAGTACAGGCACTTATATTCCACTACATTTTACAATACATGGCAACACCTTTGGATTTTGCATCCATCTATGAAGACAATACAAACATATTTTTCTATGCTGTATTTACAGATTGCTTCAGGATGCTGGCATGGGTGATAAAGACATTGTTCAGTTCACATGGTAAAATATCAACTGTTTTCAAGAATCCATTGCATTTTCCTTATTCCCAGAATGAACAGAACCGACATGACTTACATCAATGGACACTGTCATGAGCAGTTTGCTTCAACATGTTTTCTGGGGTAAACTGCACAAAGCTGCTCATAATTCACATCACTTTTCACAAAATCACGTCACAGATGAAATTGCAATAGCCACCCATAATGCATCTTGCTAAGTAATTCACCACCCAGACATTATTTGTCCTCAATGACACATTAAGAAAAATCTTGAAAGATGAAAAGTAGCCTAAACATTTTGTTTCGTTATAAAATTATTTTGGATATTTCACGCCTTTTTTGCCTAATGTAGCGTCAAAGAGGTTCTTCTGTTTATTAGGAAACAAACTACGCCCCTTTTTACCCCTTTAATTAATGTTTCTAGAATTAAAAAATAATTTTAAATTAACAAGGGCCTATTTTGTATCAACCATACAAAAAAAAGCCTTATTAGACCAATCTTCTCAAAGTAAATTGGGTATGGGTGTTGAATTGCTATCTAAGTACTGATATTAGATGGTTAAGTACAGCTTTGTTTCAAGTTTGCTTATAGCATGTAGTTATGTGCTAAGCTACCACTGGAATGTATTGATTTGTCAAGTGTATCAATTCAGAAGACTATTTTACATTAGCTGCCATAGCAATTTTTAGCTTCAACATATTCAGGAATACCCTAAATTTTTTAGTTTTGGACTAATTTTGACATGTTCAAACTGTACAGGGGTCTTATCAATGATACATACAAGATGGATCTTATACTCATTCATCCTCCACACCTGATAACATTAGCTTGTATATATATTGCCAGCGTATTCAAAGACAAAGATACCATCACTTGGTTTGAAGAGCTTCATGTTGATATGAACTTGGTAAGCCTTTTTATCCATACCCAATACAATTGCATCAATCCTATATATGAGATGATAAAAACCAGCCTATACAAGATCAAATCTCTTATTCTGAACAATCAATGGTGGTTTTGGTAGGTGAAGAACATATCAATGGAGATATTAGATTTCTACGACAGCCTCAAGTCCGACGTCGAAGAAAGGACCAACTCCGCATTCCACAAACTACTTCAGAGACACTAATTTTTTCAACTAGACTTGGTCATTGCCGGGAAAACGTATCGTTACAGTAACACGATCATCACAGTAGTGTGTCGAGATGGAGGCTAAATATTGATGGCCTGAAGTAACAATGAATTATCACATGAATGTTCATTCTTATGTGAAAACACAATCTGCAAAGGCCATTTTGATGTAATTGTGAGATCAACAAGTTCATCTTGTTGAAAAGCTTTCTGTTTGGCTGTCTATTTATAAAGACTGGTTGCCGGGATTCAAAGTGTAAAACCCCGTCGAAAGTCCAAAATGCTTCATATGCAGGCTATGCAGCAGCCTGTAATTTGTTTAGTGTGCACCCAAAGGTAGAGGCTGCAGCCTCACCATCATGAAAATTGCTTCATGTGGGAATAAAATTATAAATAAAATGCATTTTGTGCCTTTTCTTTTCGTCTTCTAATAAACTCTTGTGAATATTTTTCGTTACGTTTTAATTTGAGCCAATCTATAAATTGTTTTTTAACGTGTATAAGTAGTGATTGGCCTTGCACCATTTGATCATAGTTTAATAAATAATCTATAAATTTAATTGTATATAATACTTTTAATATTGATTTGTAATTTTACCATTTGATTCATTGTTGGATAAAGGTTACGTTGTGAAGCTTGGTATATGTACCGTTTTCATGGCGAAATTATGGGGATATATTACGGGTTACAGATTGCTTGGGAGAGTGGTATCCGATCTCTGATATCGGAGACAGATTCAAAGTTGGCTATCACCCTCTTGGCGAAGACGGTACCTAGATGTCATCCTCTTGCAAGTCTGGTCACTAAGTGACAAGACTATCTTAGAAGGAATTGGGATATCCATTTCTGTTATGTTTTCCGCGAGACGAATTATGTTTCGGATTTCCTTTCTTCGTTTGTTTTTGCTTTTCCTGTCGGATTAAGTGTATTGTGTGACCCTCCCGAAGGTATAGGGGATCTTTTACGTTGTGATGTAAGGGGTCGGACTATCTCCGCGTGATTACTACTTAAGTTCATTTTTTTCATATATAATAAGTGCGACTAGATCTGTGAGAGACCACTAACAGAAACCAAATAAATATTGTAAGGGGTCGGACTGTCCTTCCTACAAAAAAAACCAATTCACCCGTTGTATACCAGTATACATATCCTTAGCATTACCAAATAAATATTGTAAATAACAAGGCAATTATGTAAATTATGGTAAGTTCATTTGTTTCATTCGCAATGTGATAAAAATAACAAATAAAATTTGTCAGATAGCAATATTTCTATTATAAATTTTCGTTTAATTCAATGTTTCAATCTCATGTCTTAATTTTCTTCACTTGTTCCATCAGAAATGATATGAACTAACTAAACACATTGAATTAGCATGATACGCATGATACAACCCTTTCAAGACAAAATTTTACCAAAACAAATGTACTTCTATACTTTCCCACTTTTAATTTTTTATTTATTGTAAATCGGCTATATAGAAAGTCCACCGTTACAACTTACAAGAAGGAAATACAGAGTTGAAATTGTACAACATTTATCAAACCAAAACCACGTCTAGGATACACCGAAGAAAACAGTCCCATCTTTGAGGATAATTGTGGACAATATCCCCAACTTTCAAAGTTGCTTAGAACAACACCAACTATAGGATTTATTACAAATATTAACATAAGCATCATCAAATATGAGATTATTTAATGCTCACATAAAACTGTTCATGAATCATGATAAAACAAATTACCCATCTTCGACAATACTTGAGCAACAATTCACGGATAATCAAATTAGGCTTTTATTTCCCACAATTTACCCGACCCGATTCTTGATTAGTTATCCTCCACTTCTCCCATTCGGTTCTGTGCTGGTGCTCTTCTTCCTCGCTTCTTTCTACCTTAAGAACAAAGTAGGGATAAAATTATCCGATTAGAGATCATTTGGCAAGAAATTGACGCAAAAGAGAAGTTAAGTGCTTAGGCTGTAATTAATGAAATAAAACCTTGTCTTCTCTTAGCATTGAGTTTTTGCATGTACAATGCATACACCTCGCTCCATTCTTCATCGTTTAGACTAAGATACTCTTCACCTTCAATTGGCATGTGTCTGCACGCAAAACATACGTAATATCAACGACATTTTTTTAAACTGAGAAATCACTTTAATATTTTCATTCTACAGGGAAACTAGTCTAGGCTGACCCAATATAAAATGGGCCGGGGATAACACGTGGGTCATTGTAAAATTGCATATTTTCATTACGTAATAATTAATAATCGTCGGGAGGATGATCTAAAGTTAGAGATTTGGGGTGGTCGGAAGAATTTGATTGTCACCCGATCTATCACCTAAAAGTGTTTATCACACCTGACCCAACACTTGTTAGGATTGAATTCGTATCTAATTGATTTATTACAGGTCGAATTGATGAGTGGGTAATGGGTGGATGAACCGTTCATCCAGATCCTACCCGATCCACCACCAACCTCACCCATCACCTACTACCGGTCTTTCGCCTGCCTTTTTTACGAGTTTACACCTTTTTTTGTTGGATCGGGTGATCGGATATCCATCAGATATTGGCAGAATCGTCATCCCTAACAGGAGTATGTTCTCTCAGTCGGGGTATCAACGAGACCCAATAAAGAAAAATTACTCAACACTTAAATAGAAAAAATTGAAGCTTGATTTGTTTAACATAATTAATAACGTTTTTATAAGCTATTTTTTAAGTAAAAATATATAGATTTAAATAATAAATATTAATACAAAGGAAACTTATTTTGATAAAATTATTGTTTAAAAAGTTTTAATTACACTTATGTGTCAATTTCAGTTTAAAATTTCTTTAATAAGATATAACATTTAAAAAAGTAAATAAAAATCATTATCTAGTGAAAATAACTAAGAGCAATTTGGTAATAATAGTTACCCAGGAGGAGGAGGCCCAGCCGGAAAGCCAAACTGGGGATACGGCGGCGGTGGCAGGCGATAAAGCGGGCCCACTGGTGGTTGCATCACATAGTAGCATTGTGGGTTTTGTTGGTTTGAGGGATGAGTTGGATGGGTCCCATTAGGACCCTGGCTTTGGTTGTTGGGACTTGGATTTGGCCGGTTGTTTCGTTGGTGGCGTGGACGACCGTCAAGGTGTTTGAGAGGGTGGTGGCACGTAGGGCAAGCGAATCGTCGATCACTCATGAGTGACTCAGCCGCTTCCTTGGTGGGAAAGAAGTTGTACATTGTGGAAATCGAAGTGTTTGTGATCGATTTTGCTATGTGAACTGGTTGATTTATAGACGCCTTTTGAAGCGGTTCGTCATAGATAATATTAAATCTTATTCGAGTTTATCTATACACTGACAATGTGCGGTGACTTAATATTGTATGCCTGTATGTTTTCAATTGCTTACACTTGGTTGAGGAGTTGTGACACGAAGCGCAAACAAATCACATATTACCTGTACGTGACTCAATAGCTTCTTTGATAAGAAAAATAGTTGTTACACACTGTGGTGATTGTGAATATTTGTGATTAAATTTATAGTGTAAAATGATTTTATTTCAATATTTTTAAAAATTGTCCATTGTAGATAAGATCAAAATTTTAATTGAACATTATCTATACACCGAATCACCGATTATTTATCGGTGGCGCCACCGTCTTCTTGACGAAATATTTACCTTACAGTAGATGCGACTTGCGAGTGTTAGTGTCAACTTTACTCCATTGTCTTCTTTATACTCTGGGGTAATGTCACGAAGTGTAAGCGAGTCGCATATAACCTGTAGATGAGCTATAACTAATAGCTTCCTTGTCAAGAAAAAAAAGTTTGTGCATAGTGAGGTGGTTGAGTACATGTGATTAATTTTACGGTCTCAAATAATTAATTTCACCGCTTATTGCAGATCGATAAGATTAAATATGTAAGATTATTTATATACCGAATTACTGATTATTCAGTGGTGATGACACCGTCTTTTTTTATTAATTAGTTTACCCTATAGTAGACGTGACCATTGTTTTTTTGGTGAGAACAGACGTGAACATTATCGTCAACATATTTCTACCTTTTAAAGTTGTTTAGAACAACACCAACTATAGGATTTATTACAAAAACAATTTTTGAAAGGCCAAACACAAACATTATATATGAAATCAGAGGATTTATTACAAATATTAACATAAGCATCAACAAATATGAGATTACAAATATTAAATGCTCACATAATACTACATGAGCATTCATGATAAACAAATTACCCATCTTTGATAATACTTGAGCAGCAATTCACGGATAATTGGGCTATTATTTCCCACAATTTACCCGACCCGATTCTTGATTAATTATCCTCCACTTCTCCCATTCGGTTTTGCTTTGGTGCTCTTCTTCCTCGCTTCTTTCTACCTGAAAACAAAGTAGGGATAAAATTGTTCAATTAGAAAATCATTTGACAAGAAATGAACACAAAAGAGAAGTTAAGTGCTTAAGGTGTAATTAATGAATAAAACCTTGTCTTTTCTTAGCATTGAGTTTTTGCATGTACAATGCAATGACCTCACTCCATTCTTCATCGTTTAGACTAAGATCCTCTTCACCTTCAATTGGCATGTGTCTTCACGCAAAACATACATAATATCAACGACATTTTTAAAAAAAATGAGAAATCTTAAATCAAAAAAAACAAAACATAAAATTGTACATGATATCTAAGTTCAAGTACAGTACTAATTAACCCAGCAAGATCCAAAATAAACAAATTACAACCGGTCAATAATAAAGATCGAAATAAATTAGGATATAAAATTTAGAGTTTACCTTATACTAATTTATATAGTTGAAAGTAAAAAAGAAATGATAATATATAATATTAAAAATATATATAATTTTAAGTTTGTGAATACAGGTCGAATTGATGAGTGGGTGATGAGTGGATGAAACGTTAATCCCTACCCGATCCACCACCAGCCTCACCCATCACCTACTTTTGGTCTTTTACACGTCTTTTTACGGGTTTACACCCTTTTTTAGACTGGATATCCACCAGATAAGGCCCATAAGGGTATAATTATCATCTCTAACTAGAGTATGTTCTCTCAGGAGTATCGATACCCGATAAAGGAAAATTACTCCACCTTTAAATAGAAAAAATTGAAACTTGATTTGTTTAACATAATTAACAATGATTTATAAGCTATTTTTAGTAAAAAAAATATAGATTTAAATAACAAATATTAATACGGAGAAAAATTATTTTGATTTAAATTATTGTTAAAATTTTTTAATTACACGTATGTGTCAATTTTAGTTTAAAATTTCTTTAATAAGATATAACTGTTAAAAAGTAAATAAAAATCATTATGTAGTAAAAAATAATTAAACAAGGGCAATTCGGTAATAATAGTTACCCAGGAGGAGGAGGCCCAGCCGGAAAGCCAAACCGGGGATACGGCGGCGGTGGCGGGCCATAAAGCGGGCCCACCGGTGGCGGGCCATAAAGCGGGCCCACCGGTGGCTGCATCACATAGTAACCCTGTGGGTTTTGTTGGTTTGAGGGATGAGTTGGATGGGTCCCATCAGGACCCTGGTTGTGGTTGTTGGGAGTTGGATTTGGCTTGTTGTTTTGTTTATGGCGGGGACGACCGTCAAGGTGTTTGAGAGGGTGGTGGCACGTAGGGCAAGTGAATCGTCCATCATTTGCGAGTGGCTCACCCGCTTCCTTGATGGGAAAGAAGTTGTTCATTGTGGGAATCGAAGTGTTTGTGATCGATTTTGCTATGTGAAATGGTTGATTTATAGATGATTTTGAAAACGGTTCGTCAGAGATAAGATTGAATCTTATTTGAGTTTATCAATACACCGACACTATGCGGTGACTTAATATATTTAGATTGTTAACTTGACTGCACTAAGAGTTTCTGTTTAACCTGTTTATTTTATATTGTTAAAAAATATCATTATTTAGTAATATTGTATGCATGTATGTTTTCAATTGCCTACACTTGGTTGAAGAGTTGTGACACTAAGCACAAATAAATCACAAACATATTACCTGTATGAGACTCAATAGCTTCTTTGATAAGAAAAATAGTTGTTACACCGACAATGTGTGCTGACTTAACATATTTAGATGTTAAGCTGACTGCACTGAGAGTTTTTGTTTAATCTATCAATTTTATATTGTTACAAATTATCATTATATATTAATATTGTAGGTATGTTTTCAATTGCCTACACTTGGCTGAAGAGTTGTGACACGAAGCGTAAACAGATCACATATTACCTGTGTGTGACTCAATAGCTTCTTTGATAAGAAAAAATAGTTGTTACACAGTGTGGTGATTGTGAGTATTTGTGATTAAGTTTATAGTGTAAAATGATTTTATTTCACATATTTTTAACAACCGTTCACTGTAGATAAGATCATAAATTTGTTTAACATTATCTATACACCGAATCACTCGTTATTTATCGGTGACGACACCGTCTTCTCAGCGAAATATTTTACCTTATAGTATATGCGTGTGTTAGTGTCAATTATACTTCATCGTCTTCTTATTACTATTAGGTGGTTGAAGGGGTAATGACACGAAGTGTAAGCGAGTCACACATTACCCGTAGTCACATACTACCCGTAGGTGACTAATAGCTTCCTTGTTAAGAAAAAAAGTTTTTGGTTGTGAGTTTTGTGACAATTTTACAATCTAAAATAATTAATTTCACCGCTGATTATAGATAATCTTAAATATATAAGATTATATATACACCGAATCACCGATTATTCAACGACGACGCACCGTCTTTTCCATAAAATATTTGACCCTGCAGTAGATGTGAATGCTATTGTCAAAAACTTCGCTCCATTGTCAACTTTTAACGGATAAAGGAACAATTTCTATCATGAAAATTTACCTTAATTAGTTGATTCATTAATTTGAAATTGTAAACAAATTTAACTCCTTAGTAATATGGGGTCACCAACAAAGTTACAAAATTGTAACTTTTGGTATGTCTACCAGTAATAAAATAAATTGTACAAAGTATGATTTATCAGTTCCCCACACCTTCACTAAAAAATCCGACCATTATATAATACATTTTCAAATTTGGTATTGTTTTAAGGACAATTTTGGTAACTAGGCTTTTTTGAAAAAATATAGTAGTAATTAGACTTTTTAATGTTTCAATTAAGTAAATATACTCCAACCTTTTGTATTTATTTTCAAACTCCACACACTCTTTTCTCAAGGGATACTAGTGTATTACCCGCACTTTGTGCAGGTTCAGTTTTAATAAAAAATTAATACTTAAAAATTTACGTGTATATTTTTGTAAAATAAAAATCCGAAAAATAAAATTATAATCAAATATTATGATTTTTAATTCTCTTTTAAGTATTTATCTATTCTAAGTAATTATATTTTTAAATTGATTTGTTAAGATATGCTTGTTGGTAAAAAAAAAATCGTAAAAATTTAAAAATTATTTTTATAAAAACATTTATTTAAATATTTATTTAAAAATTTAGAAATCAATTTTCAATTTATATTAACATTTAGAAATTACTTTTTAAAATAATTTTTTAATCTTCGAGAAATCTGGCATTGACACGTGGCAATAGAGGCTTCTACTTTAATAGATATAAGATAAGATATTTACTAAACACAAAACTAGAAAAAACCTAGTAAACCAAATTGTTTCTTGTTTTAATTATCACAACCCTTAAAAAAATAAATTTTAAATGAAATATAAAATAATAATGGTTCTCGTATTACACATTTCAATGTAAAACTTTTCCTATTCTTGATTTAGATTTAAAGAGCTTAATGGTTCTCATAATTATTTTTAATAAAAATAATTATATAATTTAAATATATCTAATATTAATTTTCATGTATAATGACTTTAATGTATTAGTTTTATGCGTTAAGTTAATAATTTATATAATAAACATAATATCATCTTATAATTAACTAATTACTTATTTTAATATAAAAAATATTTTAAACATATATAATATTAGACTCTATGGATAAAGAAAAATAAATTATAAAAATAAATAAATTATCAAAATATATTTATAATAATCACAATAATCAATTAATTGCAAACTAAGGGTGTGTTTGGTTGGAGATTAAAAGAGGTTCATTTAAATTAAATTTAGGAGGTTAAATTTGTGTAAGTGTTTGGATGAAGGTGGAGATTATGGAAAAACAATTATAGAAGGGATTAATTGGGATTAAAAAGGACAAAAAAATAACCCTATATTACCAAGGTTAAAGGAGATTAATTTTTAAATATCAATTATGATTCCACTCATGCCCCATATTTAAGGTTAAAATAAGGGTAAATTTGTAAATCAATATCAATTAAACCTATTAAAAGATCTTCAACCAAACAACTTCACGTCAATTATTTTATATCAAAGAATCCCTAATAAATCCCATATAAAATTTAACCCCTTTTAAATTCCATCTAGATTAATCTTCAAAATAACCTCCGTCTCTTACCAAACACACCCTAAAACTCTTTAAAAACAAAAAAAATAAAGACTAGTATCTTATTGACAAACGAGTTAGTAGGGTAAGTAGGTAGTTTATGGATCTTGATGTATAAAGTAGACACTTTTTGTTTTTTATTAACAAACTAGGCACCCTAGTTTATGTAAAAAAAGATAAATTATTAAATAGTAAATGATATTGCCATAAAAGTTATTATTCTCTCTTCTTTAATATGTAACCGATTTGCCTAATAAGAAAATTGAGAAATTAAAATCTTGCGTCAAATAAGGAAATAACTTATAACAACACCTAAAATAACTTCTCACTTAAATACAATCATTTGTCATTATTCATCGTCTACCATTGGAATCTCCATTTTTCAGATTTAAAGAACTTCGATAATCGTCAATGGAGGTTTGCTGTTGAAGAAAAGTCCTACATAAGCCGTCAAATAGGCACTTAACGGTGAATTTGTGTGCTTCGATCATTAAAAATTGATATAATTTTGTTGATTCTGTCTTTGATGTATGTTATTTGACGATCTTCCATTTTGTATCGAAATATATGGTAGGACGTATATATATACTCTTCCGATCTTGATATCAGAGTAATGTTGAATGTATGTACATAAGTGATGAATTTGTTCTATTGATTTTTGGTTGTTATCAGTACATGTTCTATCATTTTGTGTGGTTTAGGTATAGCGTTTTATGTATTTGCTTATATGTTTTGTTTTCAAATATGAATTCTGTGTTCGTGACACTTAATTATGGTGGTTGCTGGGAATTTCAACACAACATGTGGAATTTCGTTGGGGAAGTTTCGAGCAAGCCTGTTGTGATCGAATCGTCTTGCACTATTGATGAGCTTAAACATAACGTGGCAACACAATTCGGTCCTCGGGTACATCTTTCTGAAATCAAATTAGCTTACAAAAATCCCTTCAATCCATCTCTCAAGCCGTTTGATGTCAACACGAGAGGGGATTTGGATACATTTATACATATAAACGGTCTACAACAGTTTATGTGGAATGTGTCGTTGTGTGTGAATAAAGTTGATGGACACAATGATTTTGAACAGATTTTTAGAGAGGAACAAAATGTAGCCAATAATAATACTTGTCCAGTTCATTCTGATGAGGACCAGGTTTGTAACACAGAACAAACCATCGGTGTCAATTCTCAACTTGCTTTATGTATACCGACGTCTACTGTAGACGTTTGTGTGCCCGAAGAGTGTACTGGAAGGGGCACTCTTGCTGTTGTCCCTCATTCTGTTAATTATGTACCAATTGGTCATGACTTTCAGCTTGTTGTTGGTAAGACGTATCGCTCGAAAGTTGAAGAACGCTTTGTGCCTACATTCGATATCAGAGTATTCACAATATAAGATTGTTAAGTCAAAAAAGAAGGCAGTAGCGACAAGATGTATTAATGAAGATTGTAAATGGAGGGTTTGTTTCACCAAGCTTGGAGAGGCAAGCTATTTCACAACAACAAAGTTTGTGTCCACTCATACATGTTCATATCACCAAAGAAGGTCCGGTAACAGAGTTGCTACATACCAAGTTATCGCAGAAAAAGTAAAAGTGATGTAAGTTTTCTATAAACATTGAAATATTCGTTATTGATATGTCATTTAGTAAATTAATATGCACTTATGTATGCGTATGTACGATAACTCGAAAAGGTTGCCTTCCATGAATCAAATAGTCACGGTTATGAAAAGCTTACATTCAATCGATGCTAGTTACTAGAAGTGCTGGAAGGCACAAAAAGCAGTAAAGGACATGATTAGAGAAACTTAGGAGAATAATTATAGCTTCATTCCTTCATATCTGTACATGCTAGAGTCGGTAAATAAGGGTACATATGTAGCTCTTATACTGGATGATGATAAAAGGTTCAAATATGTATTTGTTGATTTTGGACAATCAATAAGAGGATTTGAAAGATGAGAAAGGTAAAATACTAGTACAGTTATTTAAATATTGTGTACCTTTCATGTACATTTGTTTTTTAAAATTGTGTACATTTTTTGTTTTTTTTCCTTTTGTTTTTCTTGAATATGTATATTATATTTGTTATGTTACGTACATTTTGTTAATAATTTTTTTTACAACATTGTGTATTCTCTTTTGTATATAGGTTATAACAGTTGATGGCACACATCTTAGTGAGAAGTATGGTGGAGTGTTACTCGTTGCTACTGCACAAGATGCAAATCATCAAATATATCCCATTGCGTTTGGAATTGTTGACAGTGAGAATGATGCGTCTTGGGATTTCTTCTTTATGAATTTAAGTCAAATCATACCTGATCACAATGAGCTTGTGTTCGTTTTTGATATACATAATTCTATTAGGAAGGGGATAGCATCACACTATCAAGTGACGTTTCATGGATACTGTATTTGGCACCTTAAAGGAAATCTCAAAAAGAGAACAAGATCGAGTAGAATACTTCAGTTGTTCATTGATGGAGCTAAGAGATGTAGGGAAACTGATTGCTTGGAGATATTAAGACAAATATCATTGGTATGTTAAGTACATATTTTACATGAAGTTGCTTTGTGTATGTTTACTTATATTTTTCATATATTTATGCATGTACAGGAAAAGAAAAAGGCTGGCTATTTGCTCAATGAGATAGGGATACCAACATGGTCGTGTTCCTTATGTCCGGTTAAAAGATACAACATCATGACTAGTAACAACTCGGAATGTGTAAACGCAATACTTAAAGAAGGAAGAGAATATCCTATTTTAGCCATGCTTGATGAATACAGAACATTCATGTCCCGATGGTTTGTAGAACGTCGTCAGAAGTCTCAAGCATGTGTAGAGATTGCCTCACCAAAAATTGAGTCAATTATTCAGAAACGATTTGATGAATTAGGATTTTACTTTGTGTACGTGCTTGATGCAAACAGGTTGGAGTTTGAAGTAAGAAATGGGGATGAAAATGTGGTGGTTTGTTTGCGAATGAGGACTTGTGCGTGTAAAGAGTTTGACATTGAAGAAATCTCGTGTGTGCATGTTGTAGCTGCAGCAAATCACGTAGGTATGAGTCCTTTTTATCTTGCTAGTAAATATTATTCAACCGAGTATTGGAGGGCCGGATATTCGAAAGTAATTTATCCGGTACCGAATAAATCAGAATGGTTTATTCCAGACTCCGTATCAACTATTGTATGCGAGCCTCCATTGAAGCGTAAAAGATGTGACCGAATGCCGAAAGCTAGACTCCGTGCGTCATGGGAACATAAGAGCAAGAGGAAATGTAGCAGTTGTGGATTGGATGGACACACAAAGAAGACTTGTGTAAATCAACCAAAATGAATATGTGTTGAATTTGATTTATAAAAATGTAGTGATTTTACTCTGATAACTTTCTATTATTGCTTTCTTATTTATATGAAATGTTCGAACATATGATCCATTTTTATTCTTTATTGTTGAACCGGCATACACACTGACATAACCAAAACACGTTTTTGTGCACCTGTGGTTAGTAAACACACATATAAGGTTGGACAAATAAACTTACATATACAACATCCATATTTTTATATACATTTATATATTATATTCAACATATTTAATGTTATTCTATACTTATGTAATCGCAATCAATTTATTTATCTCATATGTTTATGTGTACTTATGTGTGCTTTTTTTAGTTGAACTTGTGCTATAACTTATAATGTCGTTTGAATTCCATTGCACATAAGACAACCTTTAAGGGAATAACAATTTGATCCTGATTGTACACCTACATACGACTTGTATAATTATTAGATGTAACTTATGTTGTAAAATTGATGTCAAGTGTGGATGTAAAATGTAAATACCATGTTTACCCTTGTAAATAAACGACAAAATGTAAAACATAAAACATTGAATCCATGAATTCGTTTCTAAAATAAATAGAAAAGTGTACGGCATTATCAATCTGTTACATAAAAGCTAAAATCATAATGAGTTGTCTTCAATTATCAATAAATCATTTGGGCCAATCCCTTGTGTACACATTGGCAAGCTTCTCCCTACTTGATTGTACAGTATCATCATTGATGCCACTCAGGTCTGTACGCCCAAAAGCTAAGTGTTGTATGTATCTCAATGTGTAAATTCCATAGCTGCCACTGTAATAAATCCACTAATGAGTACATAAATAAACTGATGTGTGAAGACATACATATTTGATTTATAATTACGTACACATCTTCGTTGACGTTCAATCCAGCTTTTCTGATCACCTTCAAAGGGGTCTTTTGCTTATCACCCAGCTTAATGTGCCTACCATGCAGTGTGAGTAGCTTAGGAAACATAACTGCCAGTGGCTCTAATAACTCCTGAAATTTGTCTTCTTTTATGTAATTGATCTGTGGGTCATATACATAAATGCACCAGCGAGAAAAGTCTATTTGAAGAGCAACCCAATGTGAATCACGGAGGTTTAATGGAGAATATATCATGTCCACGTCGTACAAAGACTTCCTAAACATTTGGGGGCTATCACCGGAAATGACATCAAACATGATTTTTTTGAAGTTCGGCATATCTTTCTTTGAAGCAACAAAATTTGCATATGTAGCACTGTTATAGGATCTAGTCCATCCAGACGAGAACAAAGCAGTATGTCCGAATTTTTCAGGGTTATCGACTATGCTTTTATGGATGTGCATAATTATTTCCTCAATTGCATGTAATAAATTATACATAACTATTAATAACGTAATGCGTACACAATCAATTAGGCATATACATATTATGCTCAAATATGTACCTCATCTTTTATCCAGCCGCCAGGTTTCAATATCTCCAATACTACTTCTCTAGAAATGTTCTTAATGAATCCTCTTATCAACCCTTTATCATCCTTGTTCTTGACCCAGTTATAAAGTTTTTGACGCTCATTGTTTTGGAGCATACTCATTGTGAGTTCCTTGGGGAGTTTGCCGTTTTTTCTGAAAGGAGTACGTTTGTAATTACTATCTTTTTAACCCTTAATCCCACCCTTCTTACAGGTTCAGCTACATTGACATCCTGTTTTAGTTGATTGATAAAACAAAAATATGTAACTATAGTATAGTACAAGTAAACATAAAGAGATACATAATATTACACACACATGACATATTATTACATTGATTCATTGTTTTTAACTTTATTTACTATTACCATATTGTGATATTCATACCTCACTCGATCCACCAGCTAGGTCTTGCACCATGGCATCGTCCAATTTGACTTTAGAAGATGTGTCGTCATTTTTTTTCAGTTAGTGCATTGTTGTTTGCAGCGGATGATGGCCTTGCCATGTCTTTAACAATGTTTTTTTATCTTGGTCTCGGTCCTCTTGCTTAATATGTACACGGTTGTGTCTAATTTGTCATATAGAGTTCCGAGGTCCCTTGAATAGGTTGTTAAATCTTCAATTAACATAGTTGATGCTCAACTTTTCAGCCAATTCTTGTTGTTCCTTTTGGATGGAGTTCAATTTATCCATGATTTGAGCAACCCAATCTGGCGTAGACGTATGCATCATGTTCCATACATATGTAATGTAGCAACTATGTTAATATTGCATTCTCATATATTTAAAAGTGTACATAAATATTACAAACTTATTAATGTATTTATGTATTATTCATTACTGTTGTGTACACAATTCGATAATAGAATATGTATCTTGTTTTTGACTAACCTTGTGTTCTCATGGACCTTGGAATGAGTTGCTTTAGAGTCTCCAGTTGAGCGTTCGCTCTTAATCTCTTCAACAGAGGGTTCATTGGACCGATTAATTGCTTTAGCTTCCTTTGCCTTGTTAATCCTCTTTGATGATCTACATATGAGCGTTATTTAAGACATTATTTATATTACACATTTTCAGATATTTAATGTTATGCATATATCTGTATGTAAACAATTAGGGATTTTTGCAGTTTGTTATACATAAGATCCTACTTCCATAGTACATACTTAATACTATATGTAAGAATAAAATTATCTTTTTGTGTACACAACCTCTTCATGGAAGATAAGTGTAAATGTACACAAGTATTTCATACGCTAACTTAAATTTATTATTTTTATGTACTAATTTGTGTCAATATATTTTCATCTTGTAAATGTACTGTGAATATTTTTGTGACTGACCTTGTTTTCACATGAACCTTTGAATGCGTTTCTTTGTTATCTCCATCTGGACATTCCCTTTTGATCACCTCTACAGATTGTTCAGGGGATCGTCTAATTGCATCATCTGCTTCAGTTTCCTTTGCCTTGTTAACCCTCTTAGATGATCTACATATTTATGTTATAAATGTAATTGTTGCTAGTAATTATATAAAATAATTTATCTTTGGGTTAATTTTGTATGTACATAATTAGTCATACCTAGAAGGAATGACAGTAGGTGTGCTTGCCTCGGCCTTTCGTTTCCCTTTCTTCTTCTGGTCATCTGTCTCATTTTGGACGGTCACACTTGGCTTATCTATTTGTACAAATGTATGAAATTAAGTTTACTTACTACATTCAAAAAGTCTTATAATGTGTGGGGTATTTTATGCACTTACTTGGAGGGTCTACAAAATTACCAGCATCGTTCACGGCTTTCACAATATATCTGATCGTTATACTTGGGGAAGACATGCTACATAATAACATATATGCAAATAATCAATGATAATATTCATGTATGTATTAACTTATGAACATAATAATGTTTAGCTACACATATCTAAATGGTTTCTCCTCATCGACAACAACGTTTGGCCTTGTTATTATCATATCAACATTCTCAAAGCCGACGTCGAATAAAAGGTCTAACCTCTCATCATCATTCTCATTGTTCCAGTGGTCGCAATCGTCGTTTCTATGGCGTCCTTGGACGGTTTTAATATCCTTCTTATTAATATTCTAAACAATAGCCGTTATCTCTACATAACCTGGAAATGGTTTGCCACCTTGGCCAGACTTGGAAATCCATCTATGGTACAGTGGCATAGCATCTTCATCTATCAAGGTTGTAAAAACCTTTGAAAGCTTCGGCATAGAGTGGAACGCAAATATCTATATTTTTATGTAGTATTTATCAGTGCATATGTACATATGGGTTTATATATAATTAATAAACATTGTTAATTTTTGCATATGTTGACTATTTTATTAGTGTATTGTAACAAACCTGAAGAGATAGTGGGAAGCCACCAAATATTGTATCCCCCACTGTTTCTTTCTCTTCCAGCATCACATGATTGTAGGAACTTCTTGGTTTGAATGTAAACAAGACGACCCCATGGAAAAGCATTTAAACGGTCCAGATCAGCTACCATGTTAATGGTCTGCTGGTTGATTTGTGTTTTCCTATCTTTAGCAACAATCACTGCATCAATAAAAAGAATTAGAGCCATTTTATATTTGTATGGGGATTCCTTTGGCTCCTTCATGTATAGATCTTCCAATGTAATGTTGGCACATCGATCTACTCCAACCACAGATTTCATGTTCACCTATGGGTTCTCCTCATATGTATCAAAGTACTCATCTAAACAGTTTAGTCTAGTTATCTCAGCAAATTCATTATTACCAAATCTAAGTAACACCCGATTAATGCCAAACCACATAGAATGTTCATTTCGTGCATCAACATGAAATGTATAATCTGATTTGACATCTTTATTTTTGTGCTCATCTTAATAATTGGAGCAAATACTCTTGTCTTGAATTTGTTCTTTTCCTCAATAGAAAGTCTATCCATTAGCAATGGAATCATTGACAACCGGCAAAAATTGTTAATACGAGCCATCTTTGATCGAATGGGTTCTTCCCATCTATATGTGAATTGTGTATAAGGCAGATCAAGGTTTCATTAGTTAATCACTATAATAGATATAATCAAGTATTTATAATTTTTTTCCAATGAATGTTAACCTTGATATGTGGGTTGTCGGTTCGTAACATGTTTGAAACATCCTGCGTAACTGACTCAGTCATTGCCTGTTTCAAAATCAACTATAATAATGAGTATACACATACAAAAATGATATTTTCCTACATGATTGTGCCTAGTTTGTACATATGCGTTTTCAATCATTATGAGTACATGAATGTATAAATTGGCACATATATCATTCATATATTGTTGCCTATGTGGTACATATAGGTGTATGTAGAGCATACTATTTGTCACACTCTACACAATTCAGTTCGTGTAGTTACCTGTTTTGAAGGACCAGCCTCCGATTTATGTTGTTGTTTCCTCATTTGAGGTTTAAGTCTCCTATATGATTTGCTATTAACAATAAATTTAAGAGAATCAGTATTGATGTTAAAGTTAAATTGAATGTCTTAAGTAACTAAATCTTAACATATAGATGTTGTAAGTACATTTAACTACTTCATGTATTTACATGTTTGTGTACGTGAATGTGTTTGTCATTACAGAATATGTACATAATCTTATCATTTCTAATATCGTGTCTATTATTACACAATTAACACATGTATTACATATCATCAATTTACATCCAACTCTGATTGTGTATATCCTTACAGTAAATGTACATAATCAAATCGTTGTTAATGATCAATTCTATATCTACATAAATAGTACATACATTCTATATTATCAACTTACACCTAGTTCTATTTGTGTATACCATTTAATAAAAACTTTGTTTATGTATACTTTAAAAGAAATTGTACTCAGGCCAACCGTCTTGTACCTTATTTTCCCAATTTCGTATCCGAATGACATGTCTAGTTTCGATTATAGCAATATTACACAATCAGGTTGGAATATATTTTTTTGTATAAATATTTACTACATAATAAACACATATATTTCATATCTTAAGCTTACATCCAACTTTGTTTGTGTTTTTCGTTACAGATTGTGTACACTATCAATGTGTTTCTACTATCCATTACAATTTGTACATAATTATTATACATATTACATAACATTAGCATGGATCTAACTTCATTTATGTATCCCACTGGATAAAATGTACCAATCATAGCATCTTGTAATTGTGTTTACTAGTTTCCTATCCGAATGAAATGTATATTCTCGATTACAACAGAAAATAAACAAACAAACAAACATGGAAGATAGCAAATTCGATACATAATAGTAGATCTCAAAGGGTTAAACACTTTTACATTCGAACATGCAAAATCACTTCCCATTACATACACCAAATTTAAATCCTTCTGTACATTCTACATTAATCGATTTTAAAAGAATCGAACTTTTTGGGCATTCAGTACATTTTGTATCTTAAACTTTTTTGAATGGGTAATCGTTTACACAAATTTTAGTGATTATGTACTGAATCTAAATAATATGGATGAAATCAGGTTTCAATGTTTTATAGACGAGTATTCAAATTGAAAGTCGATTAAGAGAAGAGTACTTTAGAATGATTACTAACCTTTCTGTGTTTGATGATGGACGATGAAGAAAAATAGAAGAAACTTGTGTTCTGTTTTGTTCTGTACAAAGAACAACGAAGACGATTTCGGCTGCTTGCTTCTTCAGACCTTCATCCGATAAGAATGGCGATGAAGAGGGTGACTTTTGGAAAGAGAGTAAAGTGGGTTATTGATTCACGAGAATGTAGGGAACCGATGGCTGATTGATTGAAGTGAGGAGGTTGGAAGATTTGTAGAATCAATGTAAATATTAGTTTTCTTTTTAACTTGTAACTGTTGCCTATTAAATCGGAGTGTGATACGGTTCAAAATTTGGAACCGCTTAAAACTGCCATATTTTTAACCCATTTACATTGATTATCCTAGTCATTGTTTATTAATTTTTAATGTGAAAATTAGGGTGCCTAGTTTGTATATAAGATACAAAAAGTATCCTATTTCACCAATATTCTCTTGACAGACACATGGCACCTAATTCACCAATCAAATAACATAAAACCCTCTCTCTTCTTATTCAATTTGAAAACAATATAGCAAGTTTTGGGCTATTTGGGTAGATACTTTATATATTTAATTGGTAAAAACTACCCTTGTAGATGATCTTAGAGCATCTTCATCCCAGAAATTCTCAATAAATTTCTTGTCTGATTTTTCTTTTTTGTTATTCACAAAATGATTGAAGAACCTCTCTCTTCCATCCCAAAATTCATCGATTCTTTCGACTATTCTGACATTTATTTTTAATTTTTTAATTGTTAAAGAAATTCAAAAATTATGGGATACAGATGCCCTTAGGACAACCACCTATAACTCCTATCCATGAAATTCCATCAAGTCACCACAAAATCCAACTCAATTTTCAAAATCAACTTACACATATAACATTGGTTCAAAATTCACTTATACAATTGTATACACAGCAAAATACACATACATTTATCAAGCCTCAATTATGACCTTTCCAGTAGCATGACCACTTAAAACTTTCTCCCAACCATCTTCACCTCTACTCAAAGGATGCTTAGAATCCACAACAGTCTTCATCTTCCTCTCCCTCATCAAACCCAACAAGTACTCCAAATCCTCGCCCTTCGTACTCGCGATAAACGGAACAATCCGCTTCTTCGAAAGCGTCATCTTCTTCACAACAAACTTCCACATGACTCCAGGCCCCGGAGTCAGATCAAGAACCTTCCCATTCTCACTCAAACTCGCCGCGAAAACCGACCAACCAATCCCGCTTCCGGCATGGATCACGTAGTCATATTTCTTCCCTGACGGACTCCTCAACGAACCGCCTTCCGGTGTCTTATAGTCCAAGACTTCGTCAGCCCCTAAGCTCGCTACCAGCCCCATGTTCCGAGCCCCACACGTGGCTGTCACGTGGGCATTCCCGAGCTTCGCTAGCTGGACGGCGAAGTGTCCTACTCCACCTGATGCAGCGGTGACTAGGATGTTTTTCCTTTCGGTTGTTCCGTCGGGTTTGATTCCGCACCCTCGTGTTAGGGCGTCGTAGGCTGTTAGCCCTGCTAGGGTTAGCCCTGCGGCTTCGACTGCGGATACTTCCGGTGGCCTTGCTGCTGTTAGGCTCTCCTTCGATACGGAGTACTCAGCTAATGCACCATTCACCTGCATTGGTTCATTCATATATATGTTCATCTTTGTTATTACGTGGAAATGTGTTACACGTCGACAATATGAAACCGTATTAACCTAACATATAAGTACTAGGCTACTTCTCCTGTTAATAATTAGTTTTTGAATGGAATTCGAAATATTTGTGTATAGATTATTTTTATGTGCAAATCCACCTATTAGACCCGCCGGATATAAAAATATAATTTAACAAATATAAGGTTATGAAAAATCTGACCGCCAAAGAAAACTTACAAAGTGGTGGAGGAAGGCTACAACTTGGTCACCAGGTTTAAACTTAGTCACTTTGGATCCAACCTCGATTACTTCTCCGGCTACATCAGTCCCTGAATAAACGAAATACGTTAAGTTATAATGAATTTAGTGATCGTTTGGTTGGAGCGGTGGAAAGAAAATAGAATGTATCAAAGTCTGATACAGATGAATCGGTAGAGCGGGAGTCGTGTGCATACGAGCATGGGAGTCATGGGCATACGAGCATGAAATAAGAGGGAGGAGATGAACCTGGTATAGTTGGAAATTTACGAGGAAGAATAGGGCGGGCAATGCCCTTCTGGAATCTCCAGTCAGCTGGATTCAAACTAGCTGCTTCCATTTTGATCAGTATCTCATCAGCCTTTGGAATAGGAACTGCAACCTCAACATGCTATACAAACCAACCAAATGTTCAACTCACAATTCATATATATTAAGGTAACAAACACTAAAATCGTGTGGAAGCTTATCAAGCTTCTTAAGAAATGAAGTACAAGTTCAATCATAATTGATAAGTGTGTGTATGAGAACATGAGCTTATGAAGGACAACATTTTATAAGAAGCTCCTAAAGTTACATTATCTTATCAATATCCAATGTATGTTACTAATACAACTCTATAAAAAAACATCATTTCTAGATAAAAACTAAACTAAAAACTAAACTTTATTTTAGTTTTACACTTACAACTTCAACTACTTTCGTTCTCTCAAACGCACGTCAAGCTTATAAAAAATGTTCCTTCAACTACTTATATTAGTTAGCCTGTGAAATTCATATGGGTTAGATATACCGTGGGGTTTTGTCAGAGTAACCCTCCGAACTTATAAACTAATCCTAGGGTGTTTTTTAATATAAGGTGATACAATTTCATTTACACACCCAATAAACTTTAACCATCAATGAACTTAAGTTTCACCTTAACCCCAATAATTTCAGAATTCTCATGACGATAATAAAAGGATTACGAATTTTTCTATTATATAGGTTGACGGATTGCCCTTCTATTGAATTTTCGTGTCAATCGGTTCTAGGACGAAATTTACTTTTCACAAAGTTGAAAAACAAAACAAATAAATAAATATTGAGTAGTATATTAAAATAGAAACAACATATTCTAAAGTCAAAACTATTTGAAAAAAATTCAACTGATCAAATACGAAAAAAAAAAAAAGAAAGATATAAGTGTATGAATTGGCCATGTCTTGACATGTAATAAAAAAACAAATCTGAAATTCATAAAATACAAAACACATGACGAATATTGAAGAGAAATAACCTTTAAAGCGGCAGCACCGCCACCATAGCTAGAGTATTGAATAGCTCGCATCAGCTTCTCCGCCATTTTTGCCTCAAACTTCGCTTTGAGTAGGGATGAAGTTCGTCTTTTGCTTCTCTTCTTTCTATTTCATTGTTTGATTAAATATTAAAAAATTTAAGTTGTTTAATTACGAATTTATCCTCAATAGACGTTGTTGGCTAGTTTTGTGCCCGCAAGATAATGGTTTGAGAGAGGACAGAAAGGTAAATTTTGTAGCTCCTTTTATTTGAATAATCGTACTTGGTCGATCGCAAAGATATTTCAATATGGCCGTCTGGTGTAGTTGTACTTTCAAGAAACCTTCCTCTCGACAATTCATTTTAGCGAAAATCTTATCAAATTAATGGTTGATTTATGGGCCCGTTTGGTTCCAACTCCGGAAACGGAAACGGAATGGAAACGAATTTAGTCCATATGTATATCCATATTCATGAAATTCTATGAAATCATTCCTTGTGTTTACATGCAAAATGCACTTGTCTCCACATATTTTGTTACCCTATAGGGTATCAAAAGTAATCAAATTCAACCTCAATTACTTCAATTCACAAGGAATGATTCCAACAACTTTCATGAATAAGGGTATACATATGGACTAGATTCGTTTCCATTCCGTTTCCGATTCCGGTGTTCAAACCAAACGGGCCCTATAGGTCAACATCAGCTAAATATGGCCTTGTATAAAAACATTTGCCCAATGTCATACAAGAACAATACTTGTACATGTTTAACACTTAAGTGGTTAATTTATCCTCTCCAAATCTTTATATTTTCAACTTCCTTTTATTGGTTTTGATTTTTTCGAACCACATATAGCTTATAAGGGTCCATTACCACAAATTGGTTTTTCATACTACTACAAATGTTAACCCTACCCACAGAAGAAGAATTAAATTACAACTAGGTATCATGGCATCAACAAACTTAGAGCAATACCTCGTATGTCTAATTATCAATGGAAAAGCAAAAAAGTAAATCTTTAATTCTGTTATTCAGAAATCAAATCAACAACTTCCAAAATGGAAAGTCTCGTCTATTTCTCAAAAGGGAAGAACGACCTTAATAAAAGCGAACCTCAATGCAAAATCAAGCTATCTAATGCAAGCATTTATGCTACCAACAAGTATTCATAAAGAATTTGATCATATTAATAGGAATTTCTTTTAGTATAAAGGACCAAATTTCCGCCCATTAATTAGTTGGGACAATATATGCAATTCCAGATCACTAGGGGGACCAAAATTAGGAGAGCAGAAGATATGAATAAAGCTCTCCAAATGAAATTATTATGAAAAATAATGGCAGAACCCGAGAAAATATGGGTTAAAATCATTAATGAAAAATACATAAAAGGTTCTTGCCTTTGGAAGTATTTATGCGGTAAAACCACTTCGTGGCAATGGAAGAAACTTATGGGACTAAAAGAAGAATTTGAGAGGAGTATTAGATGACGTGTGGGTGATGGAAAAACAATAAGATTTTGGAAAGACCGATGGGTTACATATCACCCACTACATGACATAGCAATCGATAAAACTTTGATTGACCTATTCAACATTGGTTGCTAACTACGTCACAAACAAAAAATGTAACAAGATACTCCTGAACGGACATCATGCTACCTTACCAAATAGCATTATACTAAAAATTAAGAACTATAGTCTGTCAATAAATGCAATAAAAGACAGAATATACTAGGATGCAAATGACAAAGGTTGGTTCTCTATCAAATCTGCATTTGGAAATGATCCAATCACGGAAAACAGGGGTAACCCATGACAAAACTTGGATTTGAGATACTAACATAATGTCTAAAGTAAAAAAACTTTTCATGAAAATTAGCACTAGATGGGATCCCCACAAAAGAAAACTTAGACAAACAACAAATACCGGTACCAATGAACTGTGAACTTTGTAATCACCATTCAGAAAGTGCGAAACATCTCTTCTTTAAATGTTCATATACTCTAATAATGATCAAATTTCAGCGTGCATCCAGAACAATGACATTACAAATTGGAAAATATTTGAAATTATCATAGAGCTAAAAGGAAATATTTCCCCAGAACCTAAAACATCTAGTACAAATCCAAATAGTGTTTAATAAACAAAAGGTATCCCATAACCTAAAACATCTAGTACAAATCCAATTAAATGAGTGGGATAAGGCCACTTCAAAATTAACAAGTAACAATAAAAAAACCATCGACTCGGAGAAGGAAAATAAAAGGAATCAAATGGCAAAGATCAATCGGAACATCTATCAAAAAATTTATCTGGTCAATTTGCATTTGGATTTATCCTTAGAAATAACCTAGCAAGAACAATTGATGTAGGAAAAGGAAGATGTCAAGCAAATTTTGTCCTATAAGTTGACGCGTTTGCCCTTCGGGAGGGCCTTCAAAAGGCCGCTAGTCTTGGGATTCCATTCATTGAGATTGAGGGAGACAACTTGATACTCATTAACGCGCTCAACCGCGTATGAAAACCACCATGAGAAGCAGACATGATCATCTCAGATATATCCCTTATGATTTATGACTTCACTCAAAGTACGATTCGACAAATTTTTTGGGAAAATCAACATTGTTGCTGACCGGCTGACGCTGCTTGGACACAACCCGAGTGTATGTGTCGATCCTTTGCCACATGAAATTGAAGATCTCATCCGAAAGAATGCTCTAAGGCATTCAATCTCGAGAGAATGATCCTACCATTTCACTTACCTTTGTATAAACAAAATAGTTTATGGAGCTCATCAAACTTAATAAATTAAAAATAAGTTAGTGAATGTGCGTTCGAGAACACGAACTAACGGAGATTATAACTTATAAGACTATCTACATCCCTAAGTTAAATTGTTAATTTTTACACTTTTATCCAAAATAATCTCCACATCCCTTGTATTCTTCCTGTGAAAAGAGTTAAACTAAAATTCACTCTGGTTAAATTTGGATCTAATTGTGACAGAGTGCAAAAGGAATCAGACCCACCTCTTTTACAAATTAACCAATCAAATATTTCTCTCTCTCTTTTCTTAATTTTTCTTTTAAAAAATTAAAAACTTAGTGGAGTAAAATGAGTACAATTAAGTTATAGACGGAACATGGGATGTAAGAAAAAGATATATAGACGGAGGGTATACATAATTTCGTATACAAACAGAGTGCATAAATAGGATTATAAACGGAGTGGGGTGTGGATAGTCTAAGCTATATAAAGCTATATAAATGAAGGTTACAAAGATGATGGTAGTTTATTTGAATTGATATATTGGCTCCGTTTGGTGATTACTAGATTAAATTGAAATATTTATTTCATCCTCATAATTTCCATAATCTATCTCTATAAAAATTTAAAAAAAATTTTAATTTAATTCTCATATATCACATAATCTTCATTTCATCTCCATAATCACCTATAATCTTGTAAAAAAAAATACATTTAAATAAAAAGTAAACCTTTTATGTAATTTTACATGTACACTTGCATCATTTTCAATCAATTTTGGGTCATTTTTCAACATTTTACAGGGCGAACTTTCAAAGGTCGCAAGTAGTACCAACTGCACCTGCCCATCTTAATATGATACTGATGAGTTTTTGGACAAAACCTCAGTAGCTATTAGCTATATGATCACGATTAATGAAATTTAGGTCGAAAGAAAATCACATAAACAACTACTATTCACAACAATGAGATGAATACGAGTTAATGTGACAAAGTTCATAACTGTAAAATGACCCAAGTGGAAACATCAAAGATCACCAAATCAACGATTCCAATTTGACAAGCACATAAAACATCAACTCGTCATATCAAGACCATGGCAAAGTTATTAGCAACCCCATCAAAGCTAGTATCAGAGAAATAGGATAACAGCGGAGGGCTCTACCTCCACACATTCTATACATATTATTCTCCAGA
This sequence comes from Fagopyrum homotropicum, assembly GCA_033239125.1. Lineage (NCBI taxonomy): Eukaryota > Viridiplantae > Streptophyta > Magnoliopsida > Caryophyllales > Polygonaceae > Fagopyrum > Fagopyrum homotropicum. The sequence continues at coordinate 13,061,058 of BSWB01000007.1, forward strand.
TGCTGTACAATCTCGAACTGAAAAACCCGAAACGTTCTCTAATATACACAGGTATTCTTGCTGATTTCCGTCACTTCTCCAGCTTGAATACTCTATCAACGTACTCCTCGGCATCCCATAAGTAGCAGCCGAAAGCAATGGCCTCCAGAACCAATCTCTTTAAGCTGGCCAACGAAGTCAAGATAGGTTTGTCGCCCTCAACCAAACACGAATTCTCGCGAACAAACAGGGCCGAGCAATGCTTCTCGACGAGATCCATGGTGAACTCAGATCTCATCTGTGCACACACTTTCAGTGCGTCCTGGTCAAGCCCCTCCACGTAGCAATTAAGCTTTTTGGATGGCTTTCCATGTGAACGTTGCACTTGACTCAGAGTTGTGGATCTTGGTGTGCTAAATTCCCCAAGGGCAATGCTCTTTATGCCATAGAAGCCTGATCCGAATAAATATGCCCAGCCATTTGAAGGAATGGTGTCAAGATAGGACTCGGACACTTTATGTTCTAAACGGTGCCTGATGGAAATGGACTTCAAGAAATAGCCATAGACCACTGACGCTGCATAAACTTGGCTGAGGTGCAGTCTCTGAACCTTAGTTGGGGCCCAGTTGACTGTGACACTTGATCCTGACTTCCAACCGAGAACAGAAGTTAAGTATCCTCTTATCATCTCTAATACCTCAGGGCTGTGAATGGCTTCCAGCTCCCCGTCCCTGGAAGGCAATATCTCCAATCTTCCGTTGTAGAGGCACTTGTCAAGGCTTGGTACTAGAGGGACTCGAATCTGTGAGAACTTCTGATAGACGATCATGTATATGATATCTTCAATTGTGGTTTGATATTCTTCCTCTTTCAGTTTTGCAATCCTCCTAAAATTGGAAAACCAATTGAGAAAAGTATCAGCTTATTGATAACATACTTAAGAAAGCTCTACCTACTAGCCTAACAGGTTAGAGGAGCTCCTAGTGTAACAGCCAAAAATGAAACGATAACCTCCTCGCAACCTGAAACAGTCATTGCATCAATCGGAGGCACAATGGGCGATAAAAGACAAAGATTCACCGACAAATGCTACTGCCGGTACTAGGATTCTGCCTAAGCCGTTGGATCATTAATCTCATCCACCCAGGAAATTTTATAGGAGACATTTTTATGTGCAAGATAACATTCCACTGCACCACCCTGCTGTTTCACCATAGGCTCCAACTCGAGGAGTGTATCTTCGAGCTGGTTTCTTTCTTGGCCATGGCTGCAATCTTGCTTTTATGTTATCATGATTAAAAGAGACGAGCATATTCCTCAGTATAAACTCTGCAATAAAGTTTCAAAGTGAGTACATATGACAACTATGGAATCACAAACAGCATATCCATAGTTCGGAGATCTCATTACCCAACCCATCCTCAGCAACTTTGGTAAGTGACGGGCATACATTGGAATGGATACAAGAGAGGAATCCTAAAACTGAAGCTAGAACATTTGAATTGATAGATGGAAACTGCAATTGCATCCCTTCAACAGAAGAATATGCTTTAGTTTAGTTTTTCCAAACAGATTGACACTATTGATAGTCATAGCCATATATAGGTTATCAAAGATGAAACACTGTCTAACACCCCAAAGATTTTCATTTTGTTACAACATTTTGGCATAAGAAATCATCAAACTACACAACAGCTTTAATATACTGTCTACTAACAGAGCATACATACAAAATTGACAAGCTGATTCTAACTTTAGTGACAAAACAGATATTCTAAAATGTTGATGCCAAAGCTTCTTCTTGTCTCTGCATGACCCGTTCAACGTCATACCAAACTACACAATCTATTCCCAGAATTCATTGTTTGTACTATTTCAATGCTATCAAACGTATCCATTTTCTAATCATAAACACTTCGTCTACTTTGGAATTATGTACAGTTGACACTTCAAACATCAAACTGCTCTATGTTTAAGCAAACAACAAAATCAAAATCTAATAAAGAAGGCACTCCGCCTCTCTATTAATACGGACAGTAAGATTTTGCTTCTCCGAATACAGGCAAAACGCAAACTTTCATACGGTAGAATACATATATGTTCATACGAATCATACTAAACAGCAGATGATGAATTTCAGTACAGGATACCTTACCTCGAATTCAAAACTATAAAAAAAAGAGAGAGCCAGAGAGAAAGAAGAGGACAAAGAACACACCTATGGAGACAGGCTTCAGGAGATCCAGAGCTAAGATCAACGCGAGCGAGAGAAGAATCTCGATCATCCGCCAACCGACTGAGCTCCGTATAAACAGCGTCGTAGAAGGAGTCCGGATTATTCTGAAGCACGCAGCCGAGCGACCTTCCAGGGAACGAAGTCGGCTCAAGCGGAGCGTTGAGGCTACTAGTTCCACCACAACGGATCGCAAACACAATCAACGGCTTCCGACCAGTCCGGCTAGTGGATAATAAATCGGACGAAATCGGAGATTTCCCGGCGAAGTTCAGCGACGGAGGCTTCAACGGGGAAGCGGACGGCTTCTGAGAAGGCAAGTGACTGAAAATCGAAGGAATCCTGTGCGAGAAGCTTCTGGCCATTAACAAGGAGATGAGAAATCTCTGTTAGAGAGGGAGAAGGGAAAGCTCTAGAGAGGGGAAGAAGGAAGGAAGGTTAGGAGAAGAGAGAATGATTTTCGGATAAGGGTGTGAGAATAAAGGCGATATAGCTGTGGGGCGAAGAGAGGGTTAGATAGCTTATAAAGTTATAAGTCAACAGTCAAGTGTGGGGAGTGAGAGAATATTGGTATTTCTTTTTTTAAATTATTTTCCCTGTTGAATATTCGTGATATTTTAATATAGAGGATATTTTATATAAGGTCTCTTTCACAAAATACAAGTCATCAGATTTTTCAATAAAAGATTGGGTGGTCACTGGTCAGTTATCATCATAATTACGATATAGAAAAAATATAAAGAAACTAACCAAATTTAGGATATTATGGTTATATGAGGACATTTGTTTAGTTGGGATATCTTCAACCTACCAATTTAAGTTCATTTTTGTGATATTGTATATTTATTATTTAGGATGTTTTACAATATTTGATATTTCACTAAGTGCTCGATTTTATCTAATATCTTTAGTCAATACGAAAGAGCTTTCGGTCAAAAGATTAACCATCGAAAGAGTGAGGTCTTCTTTAGTCGGTATATGATATCTCCTGTATATACACAACTTTCAATAATATTTGGGTAACGTCCACGCACTACTAGGCCAAGTATTTAGGTGTTCCATCGGCAGTCTTACTCCAAAGCAACTCTTTTCATTTTTCTACACAAGAGGATTTGGAAGTGAGTGCAGGATGGAAGGAGTGACTACTCTCCGGAGCGGGTAAGGAGGTTCGGATTAAGGTTGTTCTTCAAAGCATACTCGTCTACATAATGAGCATCTACCGCTTACCAGATGGGTTTATTGATAGCAGTCACACCATGTTCGCCCGTTTTTGGGTGGGGAACAACAAATATTTTTTCGTATTTGGAAGCCATGGGACGGGTTGTGTTTGCCCAAATCATAGGGAGGCATGGGGTTCATGAATACAATCTTGCACTACTAACACATCAGGGATTGCAACTTGTACTGCAACCCAACTCGTCTCTATCTACCCTTCTACGTGCCCATTACTACAGGCACAACACTTTTCCAGGTTCTTACCACGGATGGCGCCCTAGCTATGTCTGGAGTAGATTTTGGAGTGCAAAATCTCTCGTATTAGAGGGTCTTAGGTGGTGGGTTAGATTAGAATTGGTTTGTCGGTGGCAAGTGTAGGAATGTCATTTCATTAATTCTTCCAAACTAATTGTAAGAACACCAAAGATAAAGAAAAACCAATACGATTAAAATACAATTAGTATGTGCAGAGTAGAAATAGGAGATCTTTATCCTTAATTCTACAAACGCACCAGATTACGACAGTTTGAATTGCGTTCCGGATCCTAGGATAAAATTGCACTAGATCCAAGTCCCGTAATGACTTTGAAAATCTGGTGAACCGCTTCTACGCTGCACTTTCGAGTTTTGAAGAGAAAGGAGGGGAGAAGACGTTTTTAGTCTTTTGTGTTTTGTTGTGTGTTGGAATGAGAGGACGTGACTCCCTTTTCACAAGCGATCTCAGAATACACAAGGAGAAGTGTATTAAACAACGCTTTTAATCTGAGAATTGTAACTCCAAATATTCCCATTAAATCAGAATTTTAGAATTAAATCCAAATTTGAATTCTTGATATGTGCATCAAGGTAGTTAATGTTGGGTTTAACTTTTGAAATCTATTACAAGCTTCAACACGCGTGTTTTAAATCCGTAGTTTACCTTTGTAGTCCGTTCTCTTCATGACCCAAATAGCCTAAGCATGAGCCTCGGCATCATTATCTCATTCACTCGGAATTCAGTTTTAGCAAATAAGTATACCACGATTTAGTGCTCGCATAAACGAATCAAATGCTTCCGCTCTCCGGTGTTGACGATGATCGGAGCCAACTGGAAATTTACCCGGAAAAAAACCCAACGTACTCCTTATTTAAAATATTGGTTCCAACAATCCTCACCTGAATAGAAATGATTATATACACATGTTTTTTAGAGAAAAATTTTTTGTTTGAGAGTACAATCGAAAAATCACTTCATTTGGGGAGGTACGTAGTGTTTTTCATCCTTGAATCACCCGTAGTGAATAACTATCAAATTTACTCGTGCAGGATGTGACCATGATGTCTTGAACCACCCAAGTTTTGAGGCAAACCGAGACAAATACTATCACGCAGTTTCAACTTTTTACAAAACCAAGTTCTTTGTTTGTGTTCATTTTGGCCTTTTATATGCCTAGTTAAGCATGAGTGAACTTGGAGAATTCAGCATCCTCATTCTCATGACCCATGTCAAACTCACAAGGTGATTTGACCATATCGAGTATCTTGAAATACCTTGATGGAATCATTAAAAAGCAAATGCTTAACCTCAATCCAAACAACTCACACTATTTATCATCCTAGGAATTGGGAAGAGACGTGCGTCTCACAGTGTTCAACTCGATTCAACTTGGTTAGGTTGTATCTTTGAACCTACATTGTGGGATCTCCAATCATGTATGTGAGGTTGTCCTTCAAGCATATTCCTTCATCATTGGCTTTAAACCCATTCCTCTTGATGGTTTAACCACTTGACCTCTTGACAAGCCTTTAGTAAATGGATTTGCATGGTTGTCCACTAATTTAGTGTAGTTTATCGAGACTACTCCAATTGAGATCACTTTTATGATAAATTTATGTAGTCATCTTATGTGACATGATTTTCCATTATACAAGATGCTCAGTGCCATGGTTATAGCCGATTGGCTATCATAGTGTACACTTATTGCCGGCACTAGGTTCTCCCACATTGTCACATTTGTGACATTTTCCACTATACTTATTTTCTTTTGGTTTGTATGAATTATTGTCTTGGGGTTAGAACTTGCGTTTTATTCCCTTGGTCTTGTGCTAAACGACGTTGGTTTTTGCAGGTGGATCCCTATCAATCTTGTGATTGCTTGACTTAACCCTCATCTTGATCATGAATGCTTCAACGGTAATCTACTTAGTCTTGTGCATAAAGTAGTTCTTGACGTATTTCCAAGAGGAGGGAGCTTCCCAATCAAGGTCGCCACTTGGAATGTCTTACATCTTTGCATCTCTTCCGCCAATATCCCACGAGCTAAGAGTTGTATCTCTTTCGCTTGTTCCATAATTGGTCTTGAGTCTACCATTCAATAGTTTATGAATGTATCAACGACGTACTTCTTGGTGCCTGCATCCTCAAACTTGTATTTTTTTTCTCTAGAGTACAAAGCTCTTTAACATTACCAACTTTTCCGTACACTTGGTACATAAAGTCAGTCAAATTATTCACAACACAGCCTTTGCAAAACTCTCCTTCCACCCAAGCTTCAAAAGGTGACTTTGACCCATGTCCTTGTAGGGGAGAATATGAGTTTATCCCCCATTTAGGTACTTATCAAACTTCATTGTGGTTAGGAAGTACAACATATTTTGTTGCCACGTTTTGAAGCCCGTTCCATCAAATTTCTCAAACTTGAGTCATGCGCTCAGCAAGCTAGACATCGCTATCACCGAATAACTTGGAAAACTCAAGTATCAGGGGAAATAACAACCCCGTCCCTTCCCTACATACAATAACGATGCATAGCTCGCTCAACACAAGCCTCAAGTTTGAGAAGTTCGATGGAACAAACTTCAACACGTGGCAACAAAATATGTTGTTCTTCCTAATCATAATGAAGTAAGTACCTAGAGGAGGATAAACCTATATTCTCCCCTACAATGACATGAACCAAATCCACCTTTGAGACTTGGGTGCAAGGAGACTACCTTTGCAAAGGCTTGATTATGAACAATCTAACTGATAATTTGTACCATGTGTATTGAAAAGTTGGTATTGATTAGAAGCTCTGGGCTACCCTAGAGAAAATATACAAGTCTGAGGACGCAAACACCAGGAAATACGTTGTTGATACGTTTATGAACTATTTAATGGTAGACTCGACGTCAATCATGGAACAAGCGGAAGAGATGCAACTCTTAACTCATGAAATATTGGCATAAAGGATACAAATATGTGAGGCCAGTGACGACCTTCATTAGGAAACACCCTCCATAACATGCTCAGTCTTGACGTACCCAACATTCACATACTCAACTTCACGCACCTAGTATCACGTACCCAACATTCACTAACCAACGTCGTGTACCTAACTTCACTTACCCAACTTCACACACTCAACCTTCACATACCCACCTTCACTCATTTACCCAATGTTAGTTACCCGATTTTACATATCAAATTAATCCTTTGGGGCATATTATGAAAGTTTAGAAATTTGGGTCATTCCTTGCAATTATAACTTTGGGTAGTTTTCTGTAATCATCTTTTTAGGTAAAAAAATCTGCAAATTCGGAAAGTTAGGCTATCAACGCAATTACAAAATATAGGAGCATTTTTGTAATTTAACCAAATATCCGTTCTTCTCCATCGATCTAGGATTTCCGGGGGATGTAGGCAGCGACGCAACTAAAGCTTTGGCAAGGTTGGCACGGTGGCATGAGCGGCATACTCCGGCGGCGGTAAAGGTAATCTTTGGTGGCTCCATATCGAGTTGAGCGGTGGACTGGAAGGCATACTCCGACGGCACAAGGGAGGAGGAATTCGACAAATTAACCGGTGAGAAAGCCTGAGCAACAACGGTATATGAGAAGCAAATTCCGACGGCGGAGGGAGAAATCCAGTGAACTACAAAAAAATGAAAGAGCTATTTTTTTAAACACAAGCAAATGCTTTGTCAATAATATTACAAAAAAGTAAATATTTAGGGCACGTTTGGTTCCAACTCCGGAAATGGAAACGGAATGGAAACGAATTTAGTCCATATGTATATCCATATTCATGAAATTTTATGGAATCATTCCCCATGGTTAAACCAAAAATGCACTTGCTTCTTCACATTTTGTTACCCTATAGGGTATCAAAAGTAATCAAACTCTCATCCAATTACTACAAACCACAAGGAATGATTTCAAAAATTTTAATGAACAAGGGTATACATATTGACTAGATTCGTTTCCATTCCGTTTCCGATTCCGGAGTTAAAACCAAACGGGCCCAGTTTCTCAATAAAAAGAGTGTATTACTAGGTTAATAATTTGATTAAATTTTATCATCACAATTTTTAGAATGCATCATTATATCTACCTAGATTATTTTAAAGTTTTCTTCGTATAGTTATACTATTTATCGATAGAATTTCTTTTAGATATAGGGAATATGAATATAGTTTAATGAGATCGTAAATAATATATCCGATAAATTAATTAAAGTAAATTACATAAAACCACCTCCCATATATCTCAATTTTCATATAACCACCTCTTATTTTTTATTTTTCATTTAACCACCATTTATCAATCTTTCATTAACAAACTACCACCATGATGAAACTCTGTTAAAACTCCGTTAAAATTGTGGGGCCATCCAACACAAAATTAATTTATTTCTCAAATTCAAAGTTAATCTAATACTAATCTGTACTCATCATTAGAGTTATCTCAAATCGTAAATACAATTCGATATCAATGAACACGTCAAAAACTTCCTCCATATTCTTCATATTGAAACTTCATATTCAATATATATCATGTAATTTGCTCTAATTCAGTCTAAAACATGAAATTAATTATGAGCACAATTTCAATGGTCTCTCCTCTTTAGAAATTAGATACTCTAGAAGGTGAATTTGTAACTAAGACCTTTGATTGACTTGATCATTCCTTCGAATTTTCCATCTCCAATGTGAGTTTCGTCGTAGAAACAAGATCACAGTTCACAATCAAGGGTCGGAAACCCTAATTTGGCAAGACAAGATCATTCCTACAAAGGTGAGAAAGAAGAATGAGCAAAAGAAGAGTGTCGGGAAACTCGTACTATCGTCGTCTAAGTCACCGTCACAACAAGTGCTGAAGCGGAGGACGAGGTCCAGGAGAGAGTTCAACGAGGAACTCATCAAGAGGTTTCGCTAAAGAAGAAGTTTGTTCCTGCTATGCTGGGAGGTTTTTCAATTAGATGTGTTTATGCAATCTTGGTGTTGTGTTGGACACTTTCAGTCTTCCATTGTTATTGCTCAAATTGGTGGAAGTGGTTTTGAAATTGGGGGAAATTGGATTGGGTAAAATGGTTAAGTAGGCACTTTTTGTTGGGTTTTTTAGATGTGTAAAAGCGGAATTTCAGGAAACGATTTCCTAAACATCTAAACATGGATCGCATGCATAATAGATTAGATAAGGGGAAAAGGAATACCTTTTGATGCGTGTTCAATAACTCCTTCAAGGATATGTAGAGTCCCAAGTGTTACTCCTCTAGTTGGTCCACCCGAGATTGAACAAGAATCGCCTTAACCTTCGATTGCTAGAACAAAGGATGAAGCTTTTTGAGAGAGTGATCGAAAGGGAAGAAGTATGGTGATAAACGGCTTATCTGTCTACGTATCAATCGATCGATCAAATATATCAAATTAGGGTTGGGCTTTTTAACTCTTAAAAAGCCCGACCTTAAAATATAAGATATATGTTTAGTAATTAATAAATAAATAATCCCTTATCTATTATTAATTACCAACTCCAAAATATATTTTGTACTCCTACAAAATATATCCTTTTCCACCATATACTCCTAGCAACACATTTTATCATATAAATATACCGATCATGGTTAGCTTCTAGCAAAACGCCATGACCCCTAATATTATCGGATTATATATATCCCTATATTTAATGTCCTATCTCATCATTAGTAATTGCACCTTGGATAAAGGACACAATTCTTTCAGTCTCCCACTTGTACTTTCATACAAGTGTGCAATGTTAAAATTCCCTTATCGCTTAATGTCCTTATCTGACTATGTGATGGAAACCATCTTTGCCATCAGATATGTTTCTTGAACTCCTGAGATCAAACTGTCAGTACAGATCAAATCTGAGCATGGCCATGCGTTTACACAGTTCTCACTCTTCAAGTGGCCGGGGACACCAATCCTTCCCAACACATCAAAGTATGCCGGTATAGGAGGATTAATCCAATCTTGCAACGACTATAACTCCCACTCAAATTTTGACCACCCTGATTACTGCCTTTATAACTGCCTGTTACGATCAGCGCTTAACAGTATCTAAGATATGTCATCCTTCAAATAAAAGTTATATCAAGCTCATGTTAAGGAACTCACTGATAATGATAATCGCTATAACTCCTCAATAAGTCATGAGAGCCATAGGATCGGTCTATCCGATGAGTATCACCATACTCACCTATGTAAGCGATTGGACATCTCCATGTCCTATGAACTATGAAACCCACGTTCATCATTCACTCACAAGATGGTCTACTTTAGAGTCGTTTGTATCCAAGTTAACGACTCAAACCATGGATCCTTTCAATTTAATAATTTCAGTTTACTTAATGTGGTTTCATTCACCGGAACTTTTCCAGTAAGCACATTTGATAATTAATAAATTGTTTGGATACTTTATTTAATATTCAAGTAATAATCAAATAAGAATATGAAAATTCATATATAAAACAATCATAAACTCCATGACAAAAACAAACGTTTTCTCAAACACAGAAGTTCAAAAGAATTCTCTAACGTGTTTGAGCCCTTTGGCCCGAGTATGACCATCATGCTTAGGCCTATTCATGGGTTTAGTCAGTGGGTCTGCAATGTTATCATCTGTGTGCACCTTGCACACCCTTACATCACCCCGATCAACATAGTGTCTGATCATGTGATACTTCCGCAGAACATGTCTGGATTTGGAGCTTGAGCTAGGTTCCTTCGCTTGAGCAATCGCGCCATTGTTGTCACAATAGACGTCAACTGCCCTCGTCATGCTAGGGACAACGCCGAGCTCAGCTATAAACTGCCTAATCCAGATCGCTTCCTTAGCCGCTTCTCCCGCAGCAATGTATTCTGCCTCTGTGATTGAGTCCGCAACCGTGTCCTGCTTTTGGCTTTTCCAACTTACCGCTCCTCCATTCAAAATGAAGACGTATCCAGACTGCGACTCAAAGCCATCTCTGTCAGTCTGGAAACTAGCATCGGTATAGCCCTTGATGACTAACTCATCATCACCTCCATATACCAGTAGATCATCTTTAGTCCTTCGCAAGTACTTTAGGATGTTCTTCGCAACTTGCCAGTGAATGTCACCGGGGTTCGACTGGTACCTGCTACACATACTCAAAGCATATGCAACATCTGGTCGAGTACAGGTCATTGCATACATGATAGATCCTATAGCAGAGGCATAGGGAACCTTGCTCATCCTCTCAATCTCACCAAGTGTCTTAGGACACTAGGTCTTGCTGAGATGGATCCCATGTTGCATAGGCAGATATCCTTTCTTGGAATCTGTCATCTTGAATCTCTGTAGAACCTTATCTATATAAGTTCCTTGACTGAGACCAATAAGCCTTCTAGATCTATCTCTATAGATCTTGATGCCTAGTATGTACTCGGCCTCCCCTAGATCTTTCATTGAGAAATGCTTCTTAAGCCATCCCTTTACTGTTTCTAGCATCGGAATGTCATTCCCAATGAGTAGTATGTCATCCACATACAAGACTAGGAAAGTCACCTTGCTCCCACTCAACTTTTTGTAAACGCATGGTTCTTCTTCACATCTGATGAAATCAAACTGTTTGATCACTTCATCAAATCGAAGATTCCAACTCCTGGATGATTGCTTCAGTCCATAAATGGACTTCTTAAGCTTGCAAACCTTCCTAGGATATTTCGGATCCTCAAAACCCTCAGTTTGCATCATATATACATCCTCTTCTAAATAGCCATTTAGAAATGCGGTCTTGACATCCATTTGCCATATCTCATAATCATAGAAGGCGGCAATCGCTAGGATTATCCTAATGGACCGGATCATGACGACCGGGGCAAATGTCTCCTCATAGTCAATACCATGAATTTGTTTAAATCCCTTAGCAACCAACCTTGCTTTATAAACAGAGATATTTCCATCCTTGTCTGTCTTTACTTTAAAGACCCATTTGCAACCAATAGGTTTTACCCCATTAGGCAAACCAATCAAGTCCCATACTTGATTTTCAGACATGGATTTCATTTCGGATCTCATGGCTTCAAGCCATTTTTCGGAGTTCTGATCTGTCACAGCTTGCTTGTAGGAAGCGGGCTCGTTATGCTCCATTAGGAGCACTTCGATCTCGGCATGCAACACATAGTCATCTAAATGTCTAGGTTGTTGTCTTACCCTGTTTGATCTCCAATTTGGGCCAACAATAGGAGAGATTTCAGCTGTATGATTTCCTACATCATTATGTAGTTCCTCGTTTGTAGAATTCTCCACATCAATATGTGGTTCCTCTTCAGCCTGATCCACTGTAGGAATTGATTCTTGAACTGGATTAACTTGCCTCATAAGAGGTTCATTAAAATAGTCAAGTTCCTCAGTGACATCTTGTATGTCCTCGTGTTGTTGCGTTTCTTGCTCACAATTAATCTCATTAATTTGAACTTTTCTCCCACTTGGCTTATTGGAAAGGAATTCCTTTTCCAAAAAGACACTATCCCGAACAACAAACACTTTTTTCTCTATGGGATGGTAGAAATCATACCCCTTTGTTTGCTTGGGATATCCTACGAAGTAACATTTGTCTGATTTCGGTGCTAGTTTATCAGATTGTAAACGTTTTACATAAGCTTCGCACCCCCAGACCCTCAGAAATGACAAGTGAGGAACCTTTCCTGTCCATATCTCATATGGTGTCTTGTCAACTGAACGTGACGGAGTCTTGTTTAGAACGAACGCAGTTGTTGGAGAGCATATCCCCAAAAGGATAATGGAAGATCCGCAAAACTCATCATTGAACGGACACTGTCTAACAAAGTCCTATTCCTCCTCTCAAACACACCATTTAGTTGTGGAGTGCCCGGGGGAGTGAGTTGTGTCACAATTCCACAACTTTTCAAATGATGATCGAATTCATGGCTCAGATATTCGCCTCCTCGATCTGATCGAAGCACTTTTATCTTCTTGCCTGTTTGTCTTTCCACTTCATTCTGGAATTCCTTGAACTTTTCAAAGGATTCTGATTTCTGTTTCATTAAGTAGATATACCCGTATCTACTAAAATCATCAGTAAATGTAATGAAGTAGCGATAGCCAGACCTAGCCTCTTTACTCATAGGTCCACATACATCCGTATGTATGAGGGCTAGAAGTTCAGAAGTCCGTTCACTCTTACCAGTGAAGGGTGACCTTGTCATCTTTCCCATTAGGCACGACTCGCATGTTTCAAATGATTCCAAATCAAATAGTTTAAGTAATCCAACTGTTTGGAGTTCCTTAATGCGCTTTATGCCTACGTGACCCAATCGACAATGCCATAGGTTTGCTTCGTTTGTTTCATTCGACTTTTGCCTTTTTGTATTAATGTTATATATCTCAGTTTTGAGGTCTAATATGTATAGTCCATTACTACTCATATTCGCACGACCATAATAAATACCATTCCTATAAATCTCCATCATCATGTGATCAGTAATGGTAAATGTATAACCTTCACGGTTTAAAACTGATATTGAAATTAAGTTCTTAGTAATGCATGGAACAAAATAACAATTATTAAGTTCTATCTCTAAGCCAGAAGGTAAAGTCAAGCAATAATCTCCAATGGAAACAGCAGCAACTCTTGCTCCATTACCAACTCGTAGATCTGCCTCTCCCTTCCGCAATGTCCTTCTATTTCTTAGTGCTTGTACATTCGAAGTAATGTGAGAAACACATCCGGTATCCAATACCCATGAAATAGAATTAGTTGACAAAATTTCAACAACATGAATACCCAAAGTGGAGACATTCCCCTGCTTCTTATCCTCCATGTACGTCACATGGTTCTCGTCAGATGAGTTCAATGTGAGTTTAGGGATTGGATGTTTCAAGACATCCTCTTGGTTCTCCGACCTGAGAACAATTCTCTGATTTCTCTCCCAATTAAGGAAGTTGTGTTCGTTCATTTTCTTTTTATCGAGTATGGAGGGTAAAGAAGATATGAGGTTTTTGTTTGACATGGTGGACTACAAAAAACACAGAATAATAAAATGCAGATAAGTTATGATTGATTTTGCAAAAGCTATAAACTGTTATAACAATTATAAACAATTGAAGTTTTTTGCACATTTCTACTCATATTATCAATTCCCTTAGTGAGCAAAAATGATTCCAAGATCCTATCATATATGAACCTTAGCGTACTTTGGCACTGCCCTAAGTCTCATATAATCAAGGTAAGTAAACTCCTTTACTAATTATAACTCCTTATAATTCTTGGTTGATGAGAACACATCTCATGTGAACTCACCCTTATGTCTCAAAATCCAAAACTTTATCTTTTGGTCTTTTGTTGAGTTAACCATATCAAAGCAGCATGCCCCTTAGTATGAGCATACCCGCAATATATCTAGGTCAAAGTAAGGACACCCCGCTTTGACGGAACCTATCCTACAAATTCCTAGATAGGGATCGGTTATGATATGGGAAGACAATTCTCAATATTCTTTTAAGGGACGTTTTTAAACATGCGAGGTTGTTATTTTAAAGTGAACTCATAGCAAAAATAACAAACAAGCATACAAGTGGGAATTTAAGGCATTTAAAAAAACGCATTAAATAAATGGTTCCTAGTATGACCCCTAAAAAGAATCTTCATTCTTGGACCTCCATGGATCTCCATCCTTCGGGGCTCCTTAGGACTTTGATCTTCTTGTATAATGAATTTAAAATAACTCTTGCAGAAATTGAAAATTACAAAAATACATAATGATACGCAGATCGTGTACAATAAAACCATAACGATGCGCAGATCGTATTTAACTATCCTAAGAATGGGGTCATACTAGTAACCGCCTGCACGAGCATATCACCATACACATACATACAAGCATGATATATATGATATTTAAAAAAAAATACACATAACCACTTTATCACATAAAGAAAAAAAATAGAATTGAAAACTCCTTTCCGGTATTGTTTTAATCAATCATATTGTGTATGGTATTAATATCATATATTAATCATTAAAATGCTAAAGGTGTAAAATTTCTAAATTCGGAACCTTTCCAAAATTAGTAACTTTCTATTTATGGTAACTTTCTAAAATTAGTAACTAGCTAATATTAGAACGTTTCTAATGTTAAATCATTGCTAAGATTAGACATATTTATTATTTTAGTAACTTGTCAAAATTTAAGACATTTCTAAATTAAGACCTCATATAAAAAAATAAGCAATTTTCCATAAAAGGTGGGCATCTTTTATTTTAAGATAAAATTTAATTAAGTAAGATATCATATATCCTAATATAATTAAATTATAATCTCCAAATAAGATAAATCATATTTATCCTAAAAAAAATTATTTCAAAAAGAAAATAAATCATATTTATCTAGATAGAATATCTCATATAATATCTTTTAATTTTAAGATATAATTTAATTAAGTTAAAATATCTCATATCTTAAAATTTTTTTTTATTTATTTCCAACTTGATAAATAATATTTATCTTGATAGAATATCTCATATAATATCTTTTAGGAATCAAATCTTATCTTTTTATTTTAGGGTATAATTTAACTAAGTTAAAATATCTCATATCTTAACAAATTAAATTTATTTATTTCAAGCTTGATAAATCGTATTTATCTCGATATAATATCATATATATATATAATATGTTTTGGAAACAAATATTATTATTTAGATAATCAACTAATCTTATTAGGTAAGTAATAAAATAATAATGTAAAACCCAAAAAAAAAATATATGTACGGCAACATTCAATTAAGTGCAATTGTTTTACATTTACTTAATCATTATTAAGTATTATTTTGTTTAATCATCATTAAACAATGCTGTAACCTCATGACCCAAGTCATGCCGTAATCTACCATGCCGTAACCTCATGAAATAATTGCCTTAATAAACTAATCACATTAGTTTTGCTTAATCATCATTAAGCATCTAATATTACACCTTAATCTAATCATGCAAATTAATCCATACAAACAATCTCTTTCGTAATTGAAACAAAACAATCAATACATGCATCAAAACATGGCCTTTTTAGTTTGATCTAATCAATTTATGCAAGAGGCTCTGATACCACTGTTGGGTTTTTTAGATGTGTAAAAGCGGAATTTCAGGAAACGATTTACTAAACATCTAAACATGGATCGCATGCATAATAGATTAGATAAGGGGAAAATGAATACCTTTTGATGCGTGTTCAATAACTCCTTCAAGGATATGTAGAGTCCCAAGTGTTACTCCTCTAGTTGGTCCACCCGAGATTGAACAAGAATCGCCTTAACCTTCGATTGCTAGAACAAAGGATGAAGCTTTTTGAGAGAGTGATCGAAAGGGAAGAAGTATGGTGATAAACGGCTTATCTGTCTACGTATCAATCGATCGATCAAATATATCAAATTAGGATTGGGCTTTTTAACTCTTAAAAAGCCCGACCTTAAAATATAAGATATATGTTTAGTAATTAATAAATAAATAATCTCTTATCTATTATTAATTACCAACTCCAAAATATATTTTGTACTCCTACAAAATATATCCTTTTCCACCATATACTCCTATATGGTAATTCTCTCATTAATTGATTCAGTTCTCCTGCTCGTTATGGTGTGACCTCGTAGGACCCGATAATACTAGCAACACATTTTATCATATAAATATACCGATCATGGTTAGCTTCTAGCAAAATGCCATGACCCCTAATATTATCGGATTATATATATCCCTATATTTAATGTCCTATCTCATCATCAGTAATTGCACCTTGGATAAAGGACACAATTCCTTCACTTTTTGCATCATTGTGTACAAAGTAGGCCCTTTTTATATCTTGTAGACAAACTAGACCCCTATTATTTATTAATAAAGATTAATTGAAAGGGTTAATTGATAATTTTAATTGTGTTCAAGTCCAAATGATTAATTAAGCTCAAGTTCAGTTCAAGCCCAATAGGGCCACACAAGAGTTACATAAGCCCAAGCTCAATTCCAAATAGAAATGTTGTAGTTAGTGAGTATCAAAATCTGGACAAGAGGTCCTCCCTCCCACTCTTATACCAATTGGGGCTAATTGAACTTGTGTATTGCCTAGTCGATACATAGTATTAATACACAGTTTTCCGTTACACGATATTAAGCAAAATTTTAACCCCTAATTTATGTATCGCGTCCTTGTGTATTTGTCTAATTGATACAATTTTGTCATTTTTCCATTACACAAGTCCGGTCCTTGTGTATTGCGTCCTTGTGTATTTGTCTAGATGATACAATTTCGTCATTTTTCCATTACACAAGTCCGGTCCTTTGTTTATCCTTTGTTTACATAAGGTTTAGTTACACAATCCCGTCAGTTACACAATACCGTCATTTACACAATCCCGTCATTTACACAATCCCGTCATTTACACAATCCCGTCATTTACACAATCCCGTCATTTACACAATCCCGTCATTTACACAATCCCGTCATTTACACAATCCCGTCATTTACACAATCCCGTCATTTACACAATCCCGTCATTTACACAATCCCGTCATTTACACAATCCCGTCATTTACACAATCCCGTCATTTACACAATCCCGTCATTTACACAATCCCGTCATTTACACAATCCCGTCATTTACACAATCCCGTCATTTACACAATCCCGTCATTTACACAATCCCGTCATTTACACAATCCCGTCATTTACACAATCCCGTCATTTACACAATCCCGTCATTTACACAATCCCGTCATTTACACAATCCCGTCATTTACACAATCCCGTCATTTACACAATCCCGTCATTTACACAATCCCGTCATTTACACAATCCCGTCATTTACACAATCCCGTCATTTACACAATCCCGTCATTTACACAATCCCGTCATTTACACAATCCCGTCATTTACACAATCCCGTCATTTACACAATCCCGTCATTTACACAATCCCGTCATTTACACAATCCCGTCATTTACACAATCCCGTCATTTACACAATCCCGTCATTTACACAATCCCGTCATTTACACAATCCCGTCATTTACACAATCCCGTCATTTACACAATCCCGTCATTTACACACAAATATACTGTAGGGGAAAATATGTAATTGCTCAAAGAAAAAAACCCTTCAAACTGCAGCAAAAAAGAAAAACAAAACACATGTCTTACATATACCCAGGGCCACAATTTGTACTAGCAGCATAGAGAAACACGTGAAAACTAGGGTTTTGTACTAGCAGCACACGTGAAAGACTAGGGTGAGTGGAAGTCTCAGGCCTCAGCCTCCGATCCTCAGTCTTGCCCTATTCTGGTTTAACACCACTACACAGATGTAGTCTAAACATATTTAAGTCTCTTATGGCCTCAACCTCAGCCTTGCCCTGTTATAATATAACACCACTATAGTTCCTGACATCTAAACATATTTGATGCTTAATTAATTAATTAACTTAATTAACCTTCTTGGGTAGGTATCGAGGAGACTCGCAGGAATCCACAATTGCCGGAACTGCGGCCACCCAAGCATCCATCGTCATGGCCATGTGTACTTAACCTGTACATAGGATGACGTGAATCATGATCGAATGGCCAAGCTACCTATATATATAGGATTAATGGAGTCAAAATTAACTTGGATGAAGGCTTCGATCCGGCGGGGCGGCGGCCAGAGGAAGGGGTTGCAATTCGGCGCTACAGATGGCTTCAATCCGGCCGGGCGGCGACTAGAGGAAGGACGTTGTCACCGACGAATATGGGTTGTTGAGGTTGGAGGAAGAAACGCGCGCGGGGGGGCGTAGATCAGAGGGACGGATATGAGTTTGGTGGTGAAGAGACAGCGGCGGTGCGGTGACGGCGTACTGGTGCGAGCCGGTAGGCGACATTGAGACGATGGTGACGACGGACTGGTTTGAGTCGGATGTGGGCAAGAGCGATAAACCCTAACTGCTTCAGATGAGGATCTGACAATTAAGAAGATTTTATAGGGATTATATTTTACGTTCCCATTATACCCTTTAATTAATTTATTTTAAATTTAAATATTTTAGCAGAAAATAGAGGGGCTACTTAGTATCAAAGATACAAAAATTACCCTACTAGCCAAATTTTTTCAATTGGATTCTACCGATTTGAAATTGGAGAAGTTTTGTAATTAACTTTATCAAATATTTTTGAATTATAATTTTTTGGAAAAATGACCATAAATAATACAAACTATCACAAGTGAACAAAAAATAATACAAACTTTAAAAAATTACCAAATCACATACAAACTATAAAAGATTAAACCAATTGTCCAATTGTGATATAGTCAATGTTTTCAACTAGAATTTCAGTCAAAGTGGTAATTTGGCAATTAAAGAATAATTGTTGGCTGAAAATAAAATATACAAAAAAACTGGGAGAATAATGTAAATTGTACAAAATTACCTTCTTCCTCATGCTTCACAGTTCACACCTCTGTAACTCGATTAGGATTCAAACACATAATTAACAACATCAACTTTTAAGAACAATTGTGAATCGATTATAGATTTGCATAGAGACATTGTAAATCCAATTACTAACATGGGTTAAATACATAGTTAACAACATCAAATTTAACTTAATCGATTCAATTTATTGGATTTTGAATTTTCAACCTCAAGAACCCTAGTTTTTTAAGAGGGAAATCAAAACAGCTTTTCGTCAAATTAACCAATAAAATACACCATATAAAGCAGTACAGATAATATCCTAAGCAAAGCCCTAAATGCTCATGCTTAGAACGAATACACTCAAAATCAATCTATCCATGGGATTAACTAAGACATGCGAAAAAAATGAAAATACGGCATTAAGCAACCACAAATTACAAATATCATGTTCATACAAGAATTTTACCTGTTAACCTTATCAACACTTGATAAATTGAGAACTAAAAAGTAAGGTTAATTTTATGTTTTCTTAACACCCACGTTCAGTTAACCACGAAACGGGAGGAAGGAGATGATACTTTTTTAATTTTACATTTTCCTAAAATATTTTATAAACTACAATTTGAGCCCAAAACTTTTTTTGAATTAAACTGTTGACCGTATCAAACTTGGTCTATTCTTTTATAGTTTGTATACGAATTAATAATTTTTAAAGTTTGTATTATTTTTGGTTTACATGTGATAGTTTGTATTATTTTTAGTCATTTTTTCTAATTTTTTTTTATTATACTTACTTTTTAGTGGTGAACCCATGTTTTTTAACAACATACTAACATAAAGGTTAAAAGGTGGTAATTTGATAGTGAATATGAATAATAGGTTGTTAAATGAAAAATAAAAAATAAGAGGGGTTAAGTTTGAGATATATGAGGGATGGTTATGTGTAATTTACTCAATAAATATTACATAAATAGCCACTTTTGAAAACAGATATATTATCCAAAATAATCACATAGAAATTTTGACTACCTAAAATAACACGAGATGCAATGACAGGAAAGGCTAAGCTTGAATTTTGTCTAGGAAGACAACCTAAAATAACGGTAAAAAACAAGGCAAAATCCAATGAAAGAATTCCAGACCGGGTAGCAGCCCGATCGGTGTATGGACAGCCGTCCAGCCCATTTACGATTCAGAATATCCAGACCGTGTAGTGGACCGGGTTCTCCGTCGTGAGGCTTACGCATCCTCAAACCAATCCTGACCGTTCGTACATACATCTCTCCCTTCAATCCTTCATTGCTTGGAACTCTCTAGAACTCTAAATCCTCGCTCTGAGGGCCCACCAATAAAACCCTTCCTTTTGGAGCATGTACCTACTTCTCAGCTCTCAGTTTATCTCTCACTCTCACTTCTAGAATCCTCCATATTTGATTCCTTTATCCACGTTTCCTGCTTTCTCTGCTCGCCGATTCACATCCTCGTAGGCAAGAACAATGGATGCTGATTTCGATATGCCCTTGCCGGATATGGACTTCCCCGGCGAAGATGACGCGCCTGTATTGAAGGTCGGGGAGGAGAAGGAGATCGGTCAAGGTCTCCTCAAGAAGCTTCTCAAGGAAGGTGCTGACTGGGAGACTCCCGAGGCTGGCGACGAAGTTGAAGGTCAGATATTATATTATTATTATTATTTGAATTCATCTGTTTTATTGTTGTCGATTTCGACGGAATGAGCGGCATCTGATGTTATTGTGGTTTTGCAGTTCATTACACTGGGACTTTGCTCGATGGAACCAAGTTCGACTCGAGCCGTGACAGAGGAACCCCTTTCAAATTCACTCTTGGACAAGGTTTGCTGACCTTATTGCATTGCTGCTTTGTTAATTTAAGGATACTTGCTTTCTATGATCTTCAATTAGTTATAGGGTTTTAGTGTTGACACTCAGTCACTAGGGGGGATTGAACTCCTTATTTATCATTTTGGAAGAATCAAATGTAATTAGCATTCTAGAGGTTGTTGGTGTGCCATAATTGAGCTGCTTATGGATCATTATATCTGGGCTTGGTCTAGTTCCTCTTGCCGAGGTTCCTAATTTCTTTTCATATAAGAATTGAGGATTGAGTTTAACATAGGTTGAATAGCTTAGGAAGAATCAAATAACTTCGGAAATCAAATAAAATCTGAGGAATTACAAAGAGTTCCCTAAAATAGATATCTGGGCTTGGTCTAGTTCCTCTTGCCGAGATTCCTAATTTCTTTGGACAATGATTTGTTTGGGTTTTGCATGGATGTGTGGTCCGATGAACCAGATGTTTTCCCGATTACATCACATGATTTGGGACAATATTGCAACGCTTTACTAATTCTGTTATTTATCCTAGGATAAGGCTCTAGTTGTATAATCACTTAATTGGCTTTCTGCCTTTCTTAATGCTGTGTTGAACTGGTGGGTACTTCTTTTTAAATTTTTCAGGATAAATTGTGCCTAAAATAGATATTATGCCCTTTGGTGATTGTGACAGGTCAAGTTATCAAGGGATGGGATCAAGGTATCAAAACAATGAAGAAAGGAGAAAATGCTATCTTCACCATTCCACCTGAGCTTGCATATGGTGAATCTGGATCCCCACCTACTATTCCCCCAAATGCCACCCTCCAGTTTGACGTTGAGCTGCTATCATGGGTTAGTGTGAAGGACATCTGCAAGGACGGTGGAATCTTCAAGAAAATCCTCGTTGAAGGAGAAAAGTGGGAGAACCCAAAGGACCTTGACGAGGTGTTAGGTATTATACATGTTGTTGACATTACTCTATGGAGCATTATGTTCTGTACACATTAGTTCCTTTTAACGTAATTCCTTCTTTTCCTTGTTGACATATAGTTAAGTATGAAGCTAAGCTTGAAAATGGCACATTGGTCAGAAAGTCAGATGGAGTAGAGTTCACTGTTCAAGACGGTTAGTGGTGTTTGACCTGTATTTTTTATGTACCTATGTGGAACTGTCTAGATTTAACCGGACTTTTTTACCTCCAATTATGTGCAGGTCATTTTTGCCCTGCCCTTGCAAAAGCTGTCAAGACCATGAAGAAGGGAGAGAAGGTGCTTCTTACCGTGAAGCCACAATGTGAGTATAATTGGTCACAATGGGTCTGTTTGGTAACATAAGATTAGATGAAGAAAATTATTTAGATGAAGAATTAAGGAGATGAAATTTTTTGAAGAAGATGAGTATGAAAATAAGTGAAATGAGTGTCTGGTAAAATGAATATAATTGTAGTTAAAATTACGAAAAAATGTGTAAAATTTTGGTGTAGATGAAAAAAAGGAAGAGGGGTAAAAATGAGCTTTTAGTCTCAATAATACTTGTAATCCTTATAATTGAAGTTCAATAGGATTATCCAATTCCCATAATCTAATTCCATTAATCTCCATAATCTAATCTACTTTAGCTCCTTCATTCCCGTACCAAACGAGATTAAGGAATTAAGGAAATTATCTCAGATCCTATAATCTTCATTTCTCCTAATTTTCTCACTCACCAAACACAGCCAATATGTTCTATAAGTTTTGTTAGCCGTTTAATCTACAAAAATGTTTAATTTCTATTTTTGCCACTGATGACTGATGGCAGATGGCTTTGGGGATCTGGGAAAGCCAGCCTCTGGTGATGAGGGGGCAGTGCCTCCCAATGCCACTCTCCTTATAACTCTTGAGCTGGTGTCCTGGAAGACAATAACCGAGGTTACTGATGATAAAAAAGTCACTAAAAAGACTTTACAGGAAGGAGAGGGGTATGACCGCCCTAATGAAGGCGCTATTGTAAAAGGTTAGAATAGAACCGGTTACGGTATACATTCATGTACTCATAAAAGTTCTAGAGGCCTTGAATCATATGTTCTGACATTGATATGCCAATATCTTTTTTTCTCTGGTTAGTGAAATTGATTGGAAAGCTACAGGATGGTACCGTATTTATTAGGAAGGGCCATAATGACGGAGAGGACCTATTTGAGTTCAAGACAGATGAAGGTAACTTTCCTATTGCTTTTTCCAGGTATAGTGTTTGTCATATTTTTGCAAATGCTTATGTGGGTGTTCTGTGCAGAGCAAGTTATTGAAGGGTTGGACAAAGGTGTTATGAAAATGAAGAAGGGAGAAATAGCTCAATTGACAATTGCACCTGAATATGCCTTTGGCGCTTCAGAGTCCCAGCAGGAGCTGGCAGTGGTTCCTGCTAATGCTACTGTATTCTACGAGATTGAGTTGGTCTCTTTTGAAAAGGTGGCTACATGAATATATATTTATGTAATTCCATCTACATTTGTCTACAAGCAAAATCATTTATTGAAAACAGTGTCTTACTCCTATCCCAGGACAAGGAATCATGGGATATGAACACTCCAGAGAAGATTGAAGCAGCGGGTAAAAAGAAGGATGAAGGAAATGTGCTATTCAAGGCTGGCAAATATGCAAGAGCTTCAAAGAGATATGATAAGGTAGCTTTTTGCTGAATAGCTTGTTTCAGAGCCAAATTCATTTCTTATCTGGATTTTCCTTAATGCTTGCGCTATCTTTTTGCAGGCTGCCAAATTTATCGAGTATGATACTAACTTTAGCGATGAGGAAAAGACACAAGCAAAGGCTTTAAAAGTGTCATGCAAACTGAATGACGCAGCATGCAAGCTGAAATTGCACGAGTACAAGGAAGCAGAAAAATTATGCACCAAGGTATAAATCTTGATCTCCTTTGTATATTAATATAGAAAGTGATCAACAATGCACAGGGAAGATTGTAATCTAGCTTTCTAAAGCTGTTTAATAGGTAGATTAACAGATTATATACATATGCACTGTGCAGGTGTTGGAACTAGACAGCAGAAATGTCAAGGCTCTCTATAGAAGAGCTCAGGCATACATTAATCTAAAAGATTTTGATTTGGCCGAGTTTGATATTAAGAAAGCTCTGGAAATTGATCCTGATAATAGGTATGTTTGATGCATTTTATCCTACTTTGTTGCATAAGAGGAAGTTGTGTATGGCGATGGGCTAATCTTGATCCCTAACTGTGAAATAGGGATGTGAAGCTTGAATACAAGAAGTTGAAGGAGAAGTTGAAGGAGTACAACAAGAAGGACGCCAAGTTCTACAGCAACATGTTTTCAAAGATGAGCAAACAAGGGTCTAACGATTCAAATGTAAGCTAACTTATAAGCTGTTGTAATCCCATTGTGTATATTTAGGAATATTCTCAAAACCAAGTGTTTCGGGTTGCAGGGGGCTGCCAAGGATGCCGAACCCATGAGCGTAGACAGCAAGGAGTAATTTATCGAGGATCAGATGAAAACAACATACACCAAGTAGGCTGAAGTTTCATTGTTCTGTCTAGAAGTTCTTTGTGCTGCTTGGTTTTTAATTACCAGGGAATCTCATGCTTGGATACATCTTTCAATCTTTAACCATTCTACTGTGGTCGACCGCAAGATTAATAGTGTATCCCTTATTTTTAACAGTTGGTCGTTCAAATTTATAACCTCTCAAATACTAAATTTATTATTATTTTTTTTTGACTACATCGGGTAAGGGATTAGGAATGGTCAACGTCTCGAGGTTGACCATCCTAGGGCATCCTTTCGGATGATAACTTCAAGCTGAGATGGGACCCGCCGGCCAGTTATCGTCCTGTCCAGCTCTTGTGAATTTGTATCCTGATCATCATGCCCAAGCGCTGCAAGCTTGTCCGCTGCACTGTTGATCTCTCTGAATATGTGGTTGATCTGAACCTGTTTAAACCCAGAGAGTAAAATGGAAATATCTGAAATGGTAATATCCAGTTCCCATGGAGGCATCCAAATTTTTTTCACTGCATTAATAATTGTAAGGTTATCCCCTTCGATGTCGAGTTTACTTATACCAAGCTGTCTGGCTTTAATTAGGCCCTTTTTTAGTGCATATGCTTCAGTCTGGAGAATAGAAACTTCCGCACAGCTTCCATAGTCTAGTGCGATGACTGAGGCCTTATGGTCTCTTATTAAATATCCAAAGCTACTTTGGCCATTACATCGTTTAGATCCGTCAAAATTGAGTTTGACAACACCCGGGATAGGCGCGGACCATTTGATATTCCTCGTTTTCCTTTGGCTACTTTTTGTGGAAATTTTCCTTTCTTTTGATTTGACCCATTCCTCCAGTTGAGATTCAACCGTGTGTCTGATGTTACTAATTTTTTCATTGTTGAAGATGATCCTGTTTCTTATGAACCATACGTTCCACCAAGTGACAAGAAGAGCGGTGAGTGAGGATTCTGCAAGTTTAGTTCTAACAAGTGACACTGCTTCCCTTAGCTTTACATTAGTTATATCGCTGCTCTGTAAAAGTTTTCTAGTTTCATCCTTGGCTATATTATCCATAGTATACGGGCAACTAAAGAAAATGTGCTTTGCACTTTCATATGGATGTTGACAAAGGACACAGGGCATCGGCGTAGGTATTTTTTGTTTTTCAAGATTTTCCTTAGTAGGCAGGCCATCTATTGCTAACTTCCAGGTAAAGTTTTGGACTTTGGGCATTATATCCACGCTCCAGATCCATGAGATGTCTTTCTGCCCTATATTGGCGTTGTATTTGTCATACAAGAGGGATATAGCATCCTTTGTGCGGAACCAACCATCCTTGCTAGGGGCCCAGTATAATCTATCTTTGATATCGCTTGTTGGGATCGGGTGGGTTATTATTCTATTGATAATATTTTGATTGTTCAAGTAGTTTTTCAGATAGTCTATTTTCATGAGATCCCATTTTTTGTTCGTAATAAGGGTGCTTACTGTTTCCTCAATATTAGTTATAATTGCCTTGTTGGGAACCAATTGTTCTAATGTGCGGTCATCAATCCATCTATCTTTCCAAATTCTGATTGTTTCCCCATCCCCTACATTCCATTTAATCCCTTGTTCAAACTCAGGTCGTAGGCTCATCAGTCGCTTCCATTGCCAGGATGTGTTATAACCCAGCTTATAATTCCATAGTTGATTCCCTTTTAGATACTTTTCCTCAATTATTTAAACCCAGATATTATCTGGTTCAACCATAATTTTCCAAAGTAGTTTCATTTGAAGTGCTTTATTCATATCTTCCGCTTTTCTTATACCAAGTCCACCTTTATTTTTTGGCTTGCAAATCTTGTCCCAGCTTATGAGCGGATTGTAGTTAGGTCCTTTGTTCCAAAAGAATTGTCTGTTAATTTGGTCTAGTTCCTTGTGTATCGATGAAGGGAGCATGAAATTTTGCATAATATAGTTTGGTTTTGCGTTTAGATTAGCTTTGATAAGTATCGTTCGTCCTTCTTGTGATAGGGAGGATGCTTTCCATTTCGTTAGTTGTTTCCTCGCACTCTCAATGACATCTTGAAATGTCATTTTGTTAGCCCTTCCATTGATAATTGGACAACCCAAGTATTTTTCCAGACAATTGCTCGGTAGAAAACCTATATTCTGTTGTATTATTCTTATAGTTTGGTTATCCAGGTTCCCAGATGTTTGGAAGGCGGATTTCTGGTAATTAACTTTTTGTCCGGACACTTGACAATATTTTGCTAGGATATCCAGAATTTTGTCACAAGCCTGATTTGTTCCTTTAACAAAGATAATGATATCATCAGCAAAAGCTAAGAAAGGAATGATAGTTCCCGTCCTAGTGATTGGGAAGCCTATGTTTTTTTTGTCCTCAAAGCTTGCTTTTTGAATATTTCTTGCCAGAACTTCCGCAACAAGGTTAAAAATGAGCGGAGATAGCGGATCGCCCTGTCTAAGGCCTCTTGTTGGATAAATGATTTTAGTTGGTTTGTCATTAATTAAGATGGAGTAGGAGGCTGTCGATACGCATTCTTTTATCCATCCAATAAATTTTCCAGCAAAACCCAGTTTTTCTAAAATTGCCAGAACACAAGGCCATTCCACCCTGTCATATGCTTTTTCCATATCCAATTTCATAGCTACATATCCAGCTTTGCCTTTCTTTGTTTTAAAACCGTGGAAAATTTCATGTGCAATCAAGATGTTATCATGGATAGATCTATTTTTGGTGAAAGCCCCTTGGTATGGGTCTGTAGTGTGATGTTGTTGAAGGATTGTATATTTTAGGGATAAGGGCAATAAATGTATGGTTAATTTGCTTAAGAATTTTTCCGTTTCCGTAGAAACTCTTTACTGCTCGAATGACGTCCTGGCCAACAATGTGCCAGTATTTATGGAAAAAACCAGCCGGGAATCCATCTGGACCGGGGGATTTCTCACTTCCAATCTCAAACATTGCCGTTTTAATGTCCTCATTAGAGAAGGGTTTCGTTAGCATAGCATTCTCACTTTCCGAGACTTCATTCGTCAGAACTTCAAGTTGTTTATGAAGCTCATCTAAGTTTATATTTGAAGCTTTGAATCTAGTTTCATAATCCGAGACAAATTCTTTTTCAATGTCCATCTCGGTAGTCAACAGCATCCTATCATTAGTGCTGATTGCTGCTATGTTTTTATGATTTCTCCTTCCCGTTGCTTTCCGGTGATGGAATTTCATATTTTTGTCTCCCAGCCGGAGATAGTTTGTTTTTGCCCGCTGTGTCCAGTATTTGTGTTGATAACTAATGAGACATTCTCTTTTCTTGCTTAGCCTGCTTAACTTAGTTTCAGTTTGCACCGAGTAGCTAGATGCATTCAGATTTTGTAATTGCTCAATGGCAGTTTCCACTTCACCAACCTGTCTATTGATATTTCCAAAGCTAGTTTTACACCATTTTTTCAGTTTAGTTTTCAATAAGCTAGTTTTTTTAACAAGGTTAAACATATCAGTCCCCTGAAATTGAGTTCTCCAAGTTTGCTTAACAATCATCTCACATTCTTTCCTTTGTGTCCACATCATCTCAAATCTGAAAGGTTTATTCTTAATTTGATATTCGGGATTCTGGAGATTTAATGAGATGCGACAATGGTCCGAGGTAGTGAAGGCGTGATTCCATGTAAAGATATTCGGGTATGCCTGAAGCACTCCTTGGTGTACCATTGCCCTGTCTAGTTTCTCAAAGGTGTTGTCAATCCCCTCTTTACGTTTCCTCCAGGTAAATTTGTTCCCCTTTGTTGGCAGGTCAACAAGGTTACATTGTTGTGTAAGTTCATATAGTCTCCTAGTTCTATTAACTGAAGGCTCAGACCCTCCCTTTTTATCCGAGAGTTGGAGCAAGTCATTAAAATCCCCAATAACGATGGAAGGCAGATTCCCAGAGTTAATGTGGTTTTTTAACTGAGTCCAGAACGTTTCTTTTTGATTCTCATGTGGAGGTGCATAAATGAATGTAATGTGAATGCTTACATTGTTTATTAGATTTTTATGTAGGATAGTATCTCGCCTTTTCTCTTTACTAACAATCTTAATCTGTTCACTTGGCATTTGGTAGCTTTTCCAGAGTAGGCAAAGTCCTCCCGAAAACCCATCAGCAGGGACAAAACAAATGTTATCAAATCCCGCTCCTTTCCAGCATTTTTCGTCTGGTTCATCACTAGTCTTTAGTTCGGCTAACATGATCATTTGGATTTTATCATTTTTACATGTGATGTTAAGGTCCGTCCAAAAGTTCCTCTTCTTAATACCTCTACAATTCCAGAAGGCTACTTTCATTTAAATAATTTTTTGGTTGATGGGTGGAGAGCCCACGGTTAACTCCAAAAAAATTTGGGTTCTTTTCTTAGCGTAAATTCGTTTATGTAGATTATAATAGCTAGAATTGCCCTTATGCAGGTCAGCCTTATTCCATCTAATAATCGGAAAACGTTTACTTTGTTGGGGAGTTTCAGTTTTTCCTTTAAATGGATCAACTAGGAACCTCGATTCAATCTTTGGATTATTTCGGGGTTTCGGACTCATATTACCATCCGGTAAACAAAAAGGCCTTCCAATATGCAATTCACTATAGTCGTAATAAGAGCCCTTAGCATCCCTGTTGTTCATGTGAAGCCTAAAAGGCTCAATTTGCATAGTTGCCTCTTTTACGGACCCTCTATTCTTTTTACCTTGCACCTGGGTTACTCGAGTCCACAATAGCATTTTATGTAACTCACTAAGTAGAGATTCAAAGAGAGAAGTCAGTTCATACTTCTCACGACAACTTTGATTCATGAATGGGAAAGAAACAAGAACCGCAGCAAAAACAAAGTCCGCTAAAATCATCCAGACTTTAAAGTAATCTGAAAACAGTTCGGCAAACAAAGGGAGACAAAAACCAGCCAATTCCAGTTTTAGAAAGGGTTCTCTACGGATCAACAGTATGATGGTCCTCCTGTGCTTCATTAAATCAGTTGCAGTGAGATTGTGTTCCTCTAAATGATACCATTGAGTTCGCTTGTGTCTAATTCTCAGGTTCCAACTGGGAGAGCAATGCCGCAACTTCCTGTAAAACAACAAAAACAAGCAGCAGCAGCACACCAAACCAAAACGAACAAGATAGGAGGCATGGTTCAAAGTTTTCATATATAACAGATAGTTAGAACAAGGCAGAACAATGGTGCCATGGTGAACATTAAAAACATATTTTCCTAGCAAGGACAAATAGACAGTCATAACAGTAGCAGATATTCTAGGGTAGCTTCCATGGCATGAAGGCCGGATCGCAACCACACTTATTTTAGTCAAAGAAACTACGGCCATTTTCACGAGGGTAGGCTCACACACCCTTAACAAAAGATAGCATTTATTTATCATCTAGATTCAAAGAGAGAATCAGATTCTAGGTTTTTTAACCCCCTTCAGTGTCGAGGTGGCTGTGTCGCTAGTGCCTCCTTTCACCTTCCTTTTGCTAGATGTTGACTTAGACCCCTCAGTTTTCACTTCCAACTCCTCCAGCTGCCTGTGCATAGTATTATTCGTGTGGAAAGAGTGGAAGGAGCCCTCAGAGATCATAATATCATCATCAATTGGTGCTGGGACTTTGTGCAGTAGATTAGCAAGGATCAAACCATTCTCACTCGGACTAAGTGTCATTCCAGCACCCTGATCATTGATCATGTTCGAAGCAAACAACTCATCCTCAGGCCGGGGGATGTCAATCTCTTGCTCCAGGAAGGTGGGCTGCACTAGGTCACTACCAAAGATCTCAATGTTATCATCCTTAGGGGGCTGCCCCTCAGTTATTTCCTCATTGGGGTTCACGTTAGTCATAGGCTCCTTGCTCTCACAAGGGCCCAATGAGCTGCTCTTCGAGCTTTGGGAAGATAGATCATTGAAGGCAACAAT
Source organism: Fagopyrum homotropicum (assembly GCA_033239125.1). Taxonomy (NCBI): domain Eukaryota; kingdom Viridiplantae; phylum Streptophyta; class Magnoliopsida; order Caryophyllales; family Polygonaceae; genus Fagopyrum; species Fagopyrum homotropicum. The sequence continues at coordinate 13,091,440 of BSWB01000007.1, forward strand.
GATGCCAGTGGACCCCGAGAGGTAGGGTTTAACTCCACTAACCACAACTGGAGTTCTCTTTTTCTTCTTATGATTCATCACTGGTGTCCAGTCCGCATCCTTCTTGATAGAAATACGGGCGATCTAGATCGAGGAGAAACTTCAACTACTCCTTCTTGATTGTTCGAGTAAGATCAAACGTAGAATTTGGGTGGCGGAAGCGTTTGGTTTGATCCTTCAATAGAATCCTCGAATGTGGAGGCTTGGATCAAAGACTAGATCCAAGCAAGAACTATAAGAGGGTGGGATAAGAAGGTGATGCCTAAACTAAGTAAGAGGGTTTTCCTTCTCAATACTTAGTATTCATCTTAGACATGTCTTTTACAAATGAGCCAAGCCATCCTTATATAGTGGATGGAGGCCATACAAAGAGTCTTAACATAAATGACGGAATTAAAAGTCGAAATTAAGTTCCGAATATGAAAAGCCTAAAATATGAAAGGTCGGAATTTAATTCACAGAATTAAGTTCCGGAATTAAAGTTCCGAATACAAAAAGACTTATTATTAAATAGCCGAATAATAATAACGGTCTTCCAAAATGTGCGGGTCCTTCTAGCCGGAACACGGATGGCATCGCCATCTAGGGGCGTATCATTCTCCTCCTCTTAAATGTGAAACGTCCTCGTTTCACCGTAAAAAAAGAAAGGAGTCACTGGAGGAACAAGACCCTTGAAAATCAACACCGAATGCACATTGTCGGGAGGCTTGGACTTGTAGTCCTTCAACATTGTGGCTTTGCGGCGTTTGTTGAATATGTAATCCCTCAAGGTGGCGGTGCTGTGGAGTTTGTCTATCATGCCGTCAAGAACCTTGATGGGGATCGTTGATTCCATGCTGAAAAATTTGAAGGACAAGCCAAGTTGGAAGTTAGTTGGCATTGTAAAGACAAACCTTGGATCATATGATTCGGATTTGTATTCCATCAACACGATTGTGCCGTTGTCGGAGTCGATGATTTCTTCTTTCTCAATGAGGGCTTCATCTTTGTCATCTTGAAAGTACTCTCCACATAGCGGATTGACAAGATGAATTGGAATAATTGGGGATACCTCCGGAATGATGATTTCTTCCTTGACCTCTTCCAATGGATCATCACACAACGGTTGTTCTTGTTGGGCGGCCGTCATGAGAGAAACCATTTGTGCCTTCAAAGCTTCTATCTCATGCTTTAGAGCGACATTCTCTTTGGCTAAGACAACAACACGTTGTCGGTGTTCATGTGGATACCCATGGATGCTCTCTTTAGGCCTTGATGGATTTGGAGGAGGCAACCACTCCTCTTGGAGAGTAGGACGCCGGCGGTGGGGCCTTGGTGGGTCCGGAGGAGGCAACCACTCCTCGTCCTCATAATATTGTCTCCGTCGGTACCTCCGTGTGGTTTGCTTGGCCTTCGGTGGATATGGAGGAGGTAACCATTCTTCATCCTCATCATAAGAATTAGAATCGTCATAGAACATGATGAACGATGAAGAACACTTGAAGGACGGTTGAAGATCTTCGAAGAACGGTTGAAGATCTTCGAAGAACACCGAAGAACTGTTGAAGATCTTTGAATAACTCTGAAGAACAGTTGAAGCTCTTCGAATAACACCAAAGAACGCTTGAAGATCTTCAATGAACACCAAAGAGAGAGAAAAATTTGTGAAGAACAATCAAGAACTTTAGTAAAGAACTTGACCTCGATCCCGAGCTCTGATACCAATGATAGAAATACGGGCGATCTAGATCAAGGAGAAACTTCAACTACTCCTTCTTGATTGTTCGAGTAAGATCAAACGTAGAATTTGGGTGGCGGAAGCGTTTGGTTTGATCCTTCAATAGGATCCTCGAATGTGGAGGCTTGGATCAAAGACTAGATCCAAGCAAGAACTATAAGAGGGTGGGATAAGAAGGTGATGCCTAAACTAAGAGGGTTTTCCTTCTCAATACTTAGTATTCATCTTAGACATGTCTTTTACAAATGAGCCAAGCCATCCTTATATAGTGGATGGAGGCCATACAAAGAGTCTTAACATAAATGACGGAATTAAAAGTCGGAATTAAGTTCCGAATATGAAAAGCCTAAAATATGAAAGGTCGGAATTTAATTCACGGAATTAAGTTCCGGAATTAAAGTTCCGAATACAAAAAGACTTATTATTAAATAGCCGAATAATAATAACGGTCTTCCAAAATGTGCGGGTCCTTCTAGCCGGAACACGGATGGCATCGCCATCCGGGGGCGTATCACTTCTCATCTTCCTTGCCCTTCTTTTTTATGCCAGTTTCCCACTTTTTACCGTTCCTGAAAGAGTAGTTAGTTTTCTTACCAGTGATCATTCTCGTAGGGCACTGGTCAAAGCCATGATCTTTCTTAGCACAGAAGCCGCATCCTTTGGAGAAGTCTTCAAACCAAATTTTGAACAATTTGGTCTTTCCCTCCTCATCAGGAATAGGGACTTCTTTCATTTTCTGATAGCTCAGTTCAACATCATAATTAATACAGATACGGGCATAGTTCACGCCCATACCTTTCTCAGAAAAGGGGTCCAAGCGAATGAATTTGCCAATTTTGTTCACCTCAATGATAGTTCTAATGGCTTCTTTATTGATATATTCGGGAGGGATCATAGGGATCCTAACCCAAACATCAACAACTGATATGTTTTCTGTAAAAACATTGAAGTTAGGCTTCCAGGGACGGAGTATGAGAATATGACCAAAGATGTGAAAAAGTCTCTTCTCCCAAATCATAGCTTTATCATAGGGGTTGGAAAAGTTAATTTCAAACCAGTGATTGAGCTTAGGGATAAACTGAACTTCACCCTTAATATTCCTCCATTCAGACAGGAGCTTGGTACGTACCTTGCTAAATTCAAGTGGGATTCCAAAAATTCGACCCATGAGTGAGGATTCCCTAATTTTAGTGAAATCGGATTTCACTTTGGATAGCATTTGAAGGTACTCATCAAGGTTGACCTCTTCATCCATGATCTCTTTCCCCTTCCTGGACTTGTTCAGCAGAGGTTTCTGCTCAGTCTTGCACTCTCCTGGATTGGCTCCATCAGTGTTGTTCTCTTTGACTTCATTATGGACATCATCAGTAGCAGCAGAGTAGTTTCCATGATTATCATTGGAAGTATTGTTTGGCAACTCACATAGTTTTTCCTTGAAGGATTTGTTCCTATCACTCATACTTAGCTTCTCTATGACTTTAGCAATATGTATGTGTTTAATTTGAATTGGTACTGGAGGATAGGAGTTCATTTTATAGTGGCGTTTACTCAATATCATTTCAAGTTTAACAAACCACAAAGAAATCAACAAATTCAGATAAGCAGCATGATATCCAACTAGGAGGGCATCATACCAGGAGACAAGGACAATCTTCTGGTAACAGGCAAATTCACAGAAAAGAAAAGCAACCACAAAGTCAACTCTCAGAGTATCAAGAGCAATCACAATGAGGGAAGCAGCATACCTGGACTCGCCGGAATGCAGAAAATAGCATGATTGTGCATCTTCGGATCTGATCCAGTTCAGTGTTACTCCAGGGCTAGCAATCGCCCAGCTCATCGCTTTTCCCCTCCAGTTCAGTGTTGTTTCAAGGCTATCAGTCGCCCAACTCAGTTCGTCATCAGAGAGACAAGGCAAATCAGAGACTGTTGGTTCAAAACGATTTCTAGGGTTCGTGAATAGGTATGCAGAGGCAAGAGATTCGAACCTGATGATGAGATTCGGACTGCCATCTTCACTCAAACAAATCGGCACCGGATACCACCAACGAAATCGAAACCCAGAACTTCCCTGATTCGCCCCATCTTTATCTCTTTCCTTTCTCCTTCTTTTCCAGGCATGTTTCGCCATTTTTGGAAGCTCACCTTCCTCATTTGAAACACCACCATCTTCCAATAGCAGGTTTCTTTTTATCGCCTTTTGCTTGCTTGAGATCTCAGAAGAGAGCAGACATTGCGTAAATGTCTCACTATTTTGGGCATACCAATCGATAAATTGTGGAGAGTACTCAACTTTATCATTCGAGTAGAAGGAGGGGATTCGAACAGAGGAAAGGCCGATCGGAGAGGACGAGATGAGAATCGTATTATGGTTACATTTATATTTTCAGTACAAACGCAAATTTGAAGACACAGAATATGACCTTTTTTTAAATTTGTGTTTGTACTGAAAATGTCACGCTTAAACCAATTTAATTCAATTGGGACACTCGACCCCAACACCAATTTTATTTACCAATATCAAGCATCGTACTTTCACCCGCAAACAAAATAACTCTAAATTGAGTTCTTTTCTAAACCTTCCTAACACCAACTTACATGATTGATTATCAAAAACGTCGCAAAATAGAAAATGTAGTAAGAAAAACACTAATTTGGTCCCTCATGGTCTTCTTCACTGCTGAAGAACGAGATCCTTTCGCGTATGGATTCTGCAAGCTGTGATGCCTCTTTGTCCAGTTTTAGAGACAATCTCCTCAAGCTCTGTAATTTATTCGTTGCCCAAAAGAAGGCATCATCTAATGTGAATCTCCCTAAGCACCAGCAGATTCAAAGAAAGAGGTTGAGGAAGCTTACCTCAGAGGCCCAAAGGTAGTCCTGCGCTTTGCGTGGAATTATATGAATATGCGTCTGCATTTATCCGCAACTAATGAGATCTGCCACACAACGAAAACACAAACAACACACAAGCAAGAGTGGAGTACTCACATGAAAAATGACTTGCCCAGCAGCTGCACCATTGTTGACTAACAAGTTGAAGGATTCTTCATGCAAAGGAAACAACTTGCATTAAGCAATTTTATATGTATGGAATCAATTAATATAAGGTTGATGTTCGAGTCAAACGAGCTGAATTTTGGGATGCTAATGTTCAACTCGTTCAGAATCAAGCCTACCTTAATACTACTGAGGATTGACTCATTTAGTCTAAAGACTTGTTATTTGAGCCGAACTTAGAAAATGTGTTAATATTCTGCTTGCTTAGTCAAATGAACGAGCTCAAGCTGAGCACGACTAACTCGGCTATATAACAATCCTCGTACTTAACCAACTCAAAGCTAATCAACTTATGGGTTGTTATTATTCAACCAAATGTAGTAATGGTAAATGGGAATTGGAGGAATTGTTAACATCTGAGTTCTTACCGCATCCTGTGACCTTCATAATTGCCTTGCTAATGAAAGGTATTTTTGAACACATAGCAGCTATTACCTGCCAAGCCAGGAGCAACCACTTTAGAGAGCATGGAATATATTTTACTTCAAGGTTACAAAAAATATAGCATCATTTCCTCCTTCAAGAAATGCATCAAAGCCAGGCTTACAAGGAGTAACAATTCGAGTTCAAATTTAACTATTTTACTAAAGCCAGATCCCGGTAACTTTACTGAACATTCATCTATGTCATTCTTAACAGCACTTGAATATTCTTTCTGTTAGATGTAAGTAAACTCTTCTGCACCACATTCTCTCATTTCTACATATGTCATACAACATATTATCAGAAATATTTTCCCTTTTATGATTATTTTGAAAAAAAAATCCGATATTAAGATCACTTACAGTTGGAGGGGTTGCATCTAGTGAACAGCAATGGTTTTTCGGGATCAGGAGAGAGTGCCTGTAGGTTTTCAAGCATAAGTTCAGCATAACAGCTTAGAAAACCTTACTTCAATGAGAATTCTCAGTTCTTGATCAGATAAACTGAAATTGAATAGGCACCAAGTAGTAATGCATTAAGGAAAAACATAACATCTTCATTACACCAAATTATAATTACCACTGTAAATTAAGAAAACTCTATAGTATTCTTCTTTTGTTCTTCAAGCCGTTAGAAGAAACATAGAATTGACAGTACTGCATACAGATAATACCTTACCCACGAATAAGCGGGTTCATGTCCAATATGCACAGGCAATTTTCATCTTCATATATCTGCATTAGAATCAAACTCAGCATTATGACACAGATTATCTGATCGTATCAGGAAAACAATTCTTCATTACAGCCGATCGTCGAGGTAGCGGGCCACTTCTAGCCCCAAATTGGGCCTAATGAAGTGGATTACACCAGTGTTTCAACCAAAAACACGAGTAAAATTAGTGGTCAATCTTGTTTTACACCCATAAAACCACAATTTTTTTACATCTTTAATGTGCTTTCAACAACTTAATTTAAATCCACCTTCATCATTAGTCTAAATTACATAATTGAGCAGCCATAGGTTTCGGGGCTTTACCTTAAAAGCAGGGGATTCGCCTCTGACAATCCTACAGAAAACGCAGCGTTTTTCGATGTTGGTGTCTTCTTCATCCGAAATCCGAGCTTTATCATCATCGTGTGAATCAAGCGACGACGAGCAATTGGAAGGAGAGATGCAGGGGATTCGTACGCAGTGTGAATTGGCGGCAGCGACTGGGCGAAAGTGGGAGCAGAACACCGTTAGTCGGCGACGTGCGGCCTCCATCAGTCTTTCAAGAATCAAAAACAGGTGATTCGGAATTTGGTGGGGATTGTGGCCATGGTTTGCTGCAAGTAATTGACGGAGAGAAAACTGTTGGCTGGGTGTCTGCTTTCGTTTTCCGTCTTCCAGCTTATCTGCAACTTGTTGCCTGTGAACTACTTTGAAAGTGACACGTGTCGGCCTCTCGCCAACCATTACATAAAGTCTTCTTGTTCCTGTCCATTTCCCCCTTCGTCAGATACTCAAAGTATCTATTTAGGGGTGGGCATAGGATGGGAAAGAGGTCGTCCCGCGTCCCGTTCCGCAAGTTATTTGCGACACGGGACGGGAAGAGATTTATGACATTTTTTATTCGTCCCACGCGGGTCCTGTCCCATGTGGGACGGGACAAATCCCGCAAAAATTATGCACCGATTATATTTAATATATATATTTGTTTTCTCTCGTGTTTAAAGACATAAATAATCGGAAAAAAAACTCGATACCGAATTATCGATTCATGACACCTACATTATTAGTTTATACATTGAAAACAAATTCAAGTTACATCAAATTGTCTTACCGACTCACATTCAAAAAATAACAACAGATAATTTATTGAAAATTATATTTATTTAACTATCGATTACAATTGGGGTAATCCACAAATACAAGGGCGATGGAACCGAATAGAGCAAGGGTGTCGATGGAACGGACCAGAGCAAGGCGGTAAACGGACTAAATCAAGGGAGATGAGAAACTCTAGTATTTTAGATCCAACCGAATGAGTAGTAAAGAATGAGTGAATGAATGATGAAAAATCATCAATTTAATAATTTTAAAAAAAAAATTTTAAAATTATAATTTATGTATATTATTTATCTATATAATATTTATAAAAATATAAAAATATTATTTATATATATGCGGGACGGGAAGGGATTAACCGGGATGGGAAGTCTTCGTACCGCGTCCCGTCCCGCAAAAATTTTACGGGACGGGATGGGATACACATTTTTTTTTTCCAAATCCTGCCGGGATCGGGACGGGATCGGGACGGGGTGCGGGACGGGACGGGATTAAGCGGGATTTATGCCCACCCCTAATCTATTATCTATTATCTATTATACATACTAAAAGATCCTATGTGGCGCGCTATGAAAACAGTAATCAAATGGAGCTGCCACGATTTTTTGGCCAATAAATCTTTATTTTTTAAGCTAGAAAATCTTTTTTTTATTACACTAATAGCCTTTTATTCAAATATTGTACGTAACTTTTTTTTTTTTTTTTGGAGATTTTCGAACTTTTTAATCAATTAATAAATTATACATTATAGCCAAATTTCTTATTCTTATCAACGTAACCACCAAATAATAAATTTTTATTTATTTTATTTTTATTATTTTAAATAATTATTAAACAATTTTTAAAATTTACCCGAATCTCTTTTTTTACATCCTTATCAAATCTTTGAAAATTTCACAACACACTTCCTACATTTAATCAATTAATAAATTATAGATTATAGCCAAATTTTTTTTATCTATATCTATATCTATATCTATATCTTTTGTTTTTAAGTCCATTTTTTTTTAAAAAAAATGATTTTTCTACGAAATCTTTATAGCATACGGTTTTCAACGCTCAATTTAAACAATTAATAAATGATATTGTTAAAGTATCTATAGATTTTCGATTCTGCTCTATCTAAATTTCACGTTAAACTTATTTAGAAAGCTTCTTTCTCCTCATCTATATATACTTATTCCCATAGGGTTTCACTCGTATAAATTTTTTCAATCAATTCCTTCACCAATGCAGGTTAGCTTTCTCATACTCTTTATTTTTTACATTTTTTTCTTATATTTTCACATTAATTGTATTCTAATTATTGATCTACTTCATTATAGCATCATCTCTATTAATCTTTTGCTCATGCACTGCTTTCTTCAATTCAATCTTTTGCTCTCCTTACAACATACACACAATTGCATCTCCAATTCACTCTTTCTTCGATTCAATCTTTTCGATTTGAAATTGGTTATTTTCTTTAATTCGATTCTTTAAACAATTTTAATTAGACCAAATTCAAAATAATGGAAAGCTTTAAATAAATTAAACATACGATTGTTCGTTCTTATATTTTTCATTATTAATTTTTTCATATTTTTTACATTAGAACTTTTTTGTATTTTTACGGTAAGTTTTTTTTAAAATTTTGTGCGTTCTTATCTTTTGATTTATGTATATTATAGTTTATTAATTTCTGTCTATTTTTGTTTACATTAGAACTTTTTTGAATTTGAATTAAAATGAAGAATCAAATTCGAACACAAAATTTTCTGTTAGCATTTTTATCCAAACATTTTTTTTAAAAATTTCCAAAACGTAAAAGATTTATATTGTTTTTCTTTAATATTCCGTCCACATTCAAAAATTGAATTTGATTTCTATTTAAATATAAATTAGGCTATATATTAATTATACACATAAAATAGTGTTACTGATTTACTCAAATGTCTTTACAAAAATTATTTTTTCAAAAAACTAGATAAACAATTTTAATTAGATAACAGTGAATTCGGATTGATTTTTAGATTTTTTATATATCAAAATATTGTATTTTTTAATAATGTTTTATTTTCCCAAATGTTTTCGATTTGAAATTGCTTATTTTCCCGAAAGAATCTTTAAACAATTTTAATTAGAACCAAATTTATAATGTTTTATCTATATATGCTGCTAAAGTACACTACACTCAATGCTAATGCTGATACTAAAGCAAAATCTTTTAAAAAAAATATTTTTTAACCAAATCTCTTAAACAATATCTAACCATTTCATTTTTTATTTTTAACTTAATAATAAACTAACAAGATCTCGTATTAATCTTCTCCTAGAAATCACCAAATTGATTACTAAATTATTCGGTCATATCTTTCTCACATAAAACTTTTCAGATAAATCTTTTTTCTATCAAGTTAATCTTCTATATATTTTATCTTATATCTACTAAAGGAGAGCCTATTTTTGTCACGTGTCAACGTCACGTTTCTCGAAGATTCCAAAAAAAATATTTTTAAAGGTTAATAATTACGTTAATTATAAATTAGAAATTAATTATTAATTAGAAATAGAAAATTCAAAATTGACTATTATAATCAGTCAAATCTCTTAGTTACAAATTAATTTCGTTAATTTGAAATAGAAATTCAATCGTGACGATTATAATCACCCAAATCTGTTATTTTATTATTTAATTAAAAGGAATTTTTATGCATTTTTGTTCCTATATATTAAATACGAAATGACATTACAAAACACACCATTAACACTTGCATGATGCAACAAGTTCAGTTCCTTTCGATGATCGTTCTTATCTTTGCTCCTTGCAACTTCTACTGATGCTATATTAATGGTTAAGATTCTATTCACTCCTAAAACAATATATCTTCTCTTTGTCCATTTTTAATCTCGAAATTTAAAAATATTTTGCATAATTTACGGTTTTAAAAAATATTCAAATTTTATATTTTATGATATTTTTATTAGCTTTTAAAAATATGATTTTATTAATTCTCTTGAACGTAACCTTTATTATTTTATTAAAGCTTTTTAAAAAATTAATTGTGAATTTGATTCTTGAGATATACGGGACCCAATTATTAATTTAAAAATTCAATAGTATATTTTTTTTATTATAACATATAATGTATTGTTCTATTTTTAACTTGATATAATTAATCTGTTAAAAATTTTACTTTAATGGATAAAATTGCGACTTCTAATTTTATTAGCTTAAGTTATTAACAAACTAACTAATACAAAACAATAAATCTTCTAGAATTGTTTAATAAAAAATTCAATAATATATTTTTGCTTTTTTCAAAAAAAAAAATATTTTGTCTCAGATTTTTTTAATTTTATTTTGTTTTTTTATTCAAATTCCAAGAAAAATTTTTAACATATAGATTACTTCGACTACAAATCTTGAGGGCATCAAACTTTTTAACAGTTATTGTTTTATTCGTTAGTTTTATATATATTTATATATATATATATATATATATATAACATTTATATTTTTTTCCAAATCTACTCAATCATTATGACGGAAGGCTTATGAGAATCAAGTATTAAATATACTTTTTATATTCATGTTAGACTAAATAAATATATTGATTGACCCTCCCGAGGGTATAATAATTTTTATTTATTTGTTCACTGTAAGGGTCCAAATACGCCAAAGACCACCGACTCTCCCTCTAACTAAAATTAAATATTAATCGTCTATATAGCATATGAGGAAAAAAAAAACGAATTTTTTTAACAATTACCCGCACAAGGTGGGGGATAAGAACTAGTATATACTAAAAGAGAGTACATATTGGGATGACGTGACGCTCTGGGTAAGCAGTAATCAAATCGAGCTTTCATAATTTTTTGGCCAATAAATCTTTTTTTTTAATCTAGAAAATCTTTTTTTAATAAACTAACCGTCTTTTATTCAAAGATTGTACGTAACTTTTTTTGTTGAAGATTCTCCAACATTTTAATCAATTGATCAATTAATAAATTATATATTATAGCCAAAAATCTATTTTTATCAATGTAACCGCCAAAAATTATACATAATTTTTTTTTGTTGGAGATTCTCCAAGATTTTAATCAATTAATAAATTCTATATTATAGCAAAAAATCTATTCTTATCAACATAACCACAAAAGATTGTACGTAATTTTTATACTATTGGAGATTCTCTAACTTTTTAATCAATTAATAAATTATATATTCTAGCCTTTACTGAAAACTTATCAACGTGGGAGCCAAACGTCCTTTATTTTTATTTTTTCTATTATTTAGAATAATTATTAATCAATTTAAAAAATCCACCCAAATCTCCTTTTTTACGTTCTTATCATATCCTTGAAAATTCCACAACACACTTCCTACGTTTTGATTTCTATTCTAAATATTGTACTCCATAACGTAAAGTTGTATCTGTTGCTTTGCTATTCTTCTCTTAACCTATTATCGTCCTCATTGATTCGTTCTCATAGAAGTATTTTGCTACTATTCTCAATTATATAACACGTTTCTATATAACTGAATATCGATATTGATTTTTCTTTTTCATCCTTTTAATAATTTGCATTGTCCTTCTTTATGCATTTCAGGAATCGTAGGCTTTCTTATTTCGCTGTTCAGTATCATAATTTTCCGGCCTCTTCGTAGGTACGTGTTTGATTTACTTTTTTTCTATATAATTTAGTGTGATTCTCAACTTGTCATAATTACACATCATTCCTTATCTTATATATATTTGAGCTCTTCCATGCCTATATATAATTAAGTTCGATTTCTGCAAATTACAAGTACTGCAAAATTTTGTTTCCACTTCTATTAATTTCGTCCTTTTTAAACTTCTATTATTTCTAAAATTTAGTTCGATTTCTGCAAATTACGAGTACTTCCATGCCTGAATATTCCAGTAATGCAAATTTCAATTACTGCAAAACGTTTTTTCCTTTTCAGTTTTATTTTGGATTTATTGATCTTAATTTTCATATTTTTTAATAATTTAATTGTATCTAAAATATCCAAATCGGATTTATAGTTATTTTGGACTTTATCTCAGTATAGGATCATTTGTTAATTAACTAGATCGAACCGCAGCTTCACGTGAAACCTCAGTGGCTGTGCAAAATCCTATAATTTCTACTGACATCGCCAAATTGTAATAAATTGATCTCTCTTCTCTAGAGTTGTTTTTATTTTACAAATATCCAAATAAGTTCTAAGTATTAAATATTTATTAAAAGTCAACCCGCACAAAGTGCGGGTAATACACTAGTATTAACTTATGTATGGTAGAAAGGGTGTAATCTGAAAAAAGCCTAACTCAAGAGCACCATCCAAAAATTAAAAAGTTCATGACATAATCCGAAAAAGTCAAAAGTAAAGGGGCACCTCATTTAAAGAATATATCTAGTTTATTTCACACTCTCAACCCTTTAATATTATTAAGGGGTAGGATCTAGTTTATTTCAACTTCATGGAAATCCAACCAAATTTTTATATAAATCTCAAAAAACACACTTTTAGACCAACAAAACGAATTTGTTTTTTACTAAACACACCCTTTATCTTTATTGTTTTGTGCTTTTTTTTACTAAACACACCCTTTATCTTTATTGTGTTGTACTCTTTGACATGTAACGAATTTGTATTTACTAAACACAACCTTTATCTTTATTGTGTTGTGCTTTTTACTAAACACGTCATTTATATTCATTGGGTTTCGGGTTTAGGGTTTTCGGGTTTTGGGTTCATTAACAGGCAGTATCTCATCCATTCAGTACTAAAACATGGCTATTGTCATTTGCTATATATATGAATTCCATTAATAAAAAAACTTGCTTTCTTAAATATTGACAGCAAAGAGAAATGCACATCGGTGAGTTTACTTGAGTTGCAGTTGGCTGCCATCTTTGCAAATTAAGAACCTGAACTAAATTCAAGCAGAATTGGATCAAAATAGTTTCAATTATATTGAGTAGAACCGAGAACATCAAATTTTCTTGCATGATTATTCATTCAGTAGCCGTAACTTTGGTAATTGGTTATGGATTATAAACATCTCAAAGTGGTTGATTCTTGCATCGACATAATAGTTGATTAAATATCTCAAAATTCACCATATTATACGTATTACCGACACAATACTTAATACTTGTTTATCATTACTTCTACCCAAAACCAATAAAAAGCTAACACTTTCTACATGAGACGATTCCTAAAGTCACTACTATAAAAATACTAATTAACATTAATCAACAAGAGTATCATGAACAACTCTTAACTTCTGCTTAATATCGCCACCTTAACAATCTCTCCTCACACTTCTTGTTAACCATCCGTCCAAATTGATTTGATTAAGAACTCCCTTAAGCCGATGTAAAGCGTCATGAAGTATTGAAGTAAGTCTCTGAACCTCGAATGGATCCCCTCCCTGAAGTTGGTGGATATTCAATACTCAATACGGAATGTTGAGATTGGTGGATATTCAATTTCAGGGAGGGGATCCTTTCGAGGTTCAGAGACTTACTTCAATACTTCATGACGCTTTACATCAGCTTAAGAGAGTTCTTAAATCAAATCAATTTGGACGGATGGTTAACAAGAAGTGTGAGGAGAGATTGTTAAGGTGGCGATATTAAGCAGAAGTTAAGAGTTGTTCATGATCCTCTTGTTGATTAATGTTAATTAGTATTTTCATAGTAGTGACTTTAGGAATTGTCTCATGTAGAAAGTGTTAGCTTTTTATTGGTTTTGGGTAGAAGTAATGATAAACAAGTATTAAGTATTGTGTCAGTAATACGTATAATATGGTGAATTTTGAGATATTTAATCAACTATTATGTCGATGCAAGAATCAACCACTTTGAGATGTTTATAATCCATAACCAATTACCAAAGCTACGGCTACTGAATGAATAACCATGCAAGAAAATTTGATGTTCTCGGTTCTACTGAATATAATTGAAACTATTTTGATCCAATTGTGCTTGAATTTAGTTCAGGTTCTTAATTTGCAAAGATGGCAGCCAACTGCAACTCAAGTAAACTCACCGATGTGCATTTCTCTTTGCTGTCAATATTTAAGAAAGCAAGTTTTTTTATTAATGAAATTCGTATATATAGCAAATGACAATAGCCATGTTTTAGTATTGAATGGATGAGATACTGCATGTTGTTCTTTTTGCTGATTATAATTGAGCCACTCATTTATTTTTCTTAGTTTGTTTCAAAAATAAGTTTGTAGAAACTCATAAAAAATACCAAACATGGTGTTTTGGTGTTGTAATTATTATATAATCTCACATTGTGATGATCGAATGATGAGTAATTTAATCTATGTAGATTTTTGGACAGAGTGGACAAGAAAGTCATTCAAGAAGACAAAAGAAATAAAGACTAACTTTATCATCTATATAGCTTAAAAGGGTTGTTGTAGACTCATCTTTTAGCAATTCTTCAAATTCTCTACAAATTATTTGGATCTGAAGACGAAGAAATCAAGAATCAGCAATATTCCAAGTTTTTTTTCTGAATGGGAAATATTCTTAGTTAAATGAGCTTCTTCCAAAGTTGTATTGAAAGAGGATAGTGTTTCGGGATTTTACGGCAATTTGATTTTACCATTTTCTTTCTGTGTATGCAATTTCATTATCTTCAATATTATTTGGGTTCGTCTTCGTTGGTGTTCGCTCGAAAGTGTGTGCGTCAAAGTCTTAAATTTATATCTAGAACTTATGTAAAAGCGAACCCGTAGTGTACGGATCGGCGTAGTAAGACAAGAAATTCCAGAGTCGAACTCAGAGATTTGGTGAGAATAAAATCAGTTCACAAATAGTTGAGCAAGTGAAATATAGAAGCTTTGCAAGTAAATTGGAAAAACAACAATCCTAAAGATTCAGGTATCCAATTGTGGCAATCGATTCAAGATATTCTATAGATGTAAGGACAGAGTCGGGATTGCAAAGGTATAACTAATGTAAGGTCATGTACGGTGAAGTTCCAAAACCATATATGTCTAACCCAAAGGTTCTCTCTATAAAGGTTGTTGAGGTTGCAGTATAGAAAGGATTTAAGGATAAGAATTAATCTCAAATACCCATGCCCAAACCAAATGAATCAAATACAAGCCAAAACGGTTAAGGTTGTGACACTCGAGACCAAAATAGAGGATGTTGAGTCTCACTACTACCTAGGAAAGGCAAGTCAAGGTTAGGTTAAGGCAAATATCTTAACTTTGGATTAAAGCAAAAGAAAAAAAATGTACAACATAGGGAAATCACGCTAGTTCTTGAGAAACCACGGCCGTGGAACTCAAGAACAGACCGTGGTTTAGGGTTGTCGACGAGTTTCTCACAAATCTCAAGGTCCAATCTGTTTTGGTTCAATCTATCATCATCTAAGCCACAACTATCAACCCTTCACCTTAGAATTGCTAAAGGATTTTAGCCGATAATCAACATCATAAAATCCAAAATCAAGTTTAAAAAGGAAAAAATTTAAAACCTCGAAAACTCAATAATGTCAAATGTCTCAATCTCAAATCCAAATAACAAGTATGTATGTTTGATGAATGCAGAATAAGGGAACATAAATCCTCACAAAAATCTTGAGAAACAACGAAGAACTGGATGTCAATCCGTCTTCAATCGTAAACCCTAACATATCTCGAAGTACACAATCTCCAAATCGCGTCCTTCTCGAAATCTTTCCTAAGCAATCCTTGATGCAAGCCGTCAATACGCGGTCTCCAATCAGGTTTAGTGCGGAACCCTAGGTCTGTCACCGTCCCAAGTCTCCAAGTTGGAGATTTCTGCTCTCTAAGTCTCCCTTTTGTAGATTTTGGCACTCCTTCAATGTTGAAGGCTCTCCAATATTTATAGGGATAAACCTAGGGTTTAACAAATGAAACCCTAAATATTTGGGCTAAAAAGAAGTCGAGTCTGCTGGTATCAGAAAATACTCTGGGCCGTGTCAGAAGGTATCAAAAAATACTTTGGCGCGTCAGACGGTATCAGAACATACTTTGGCGCGTCCTAGCTTCCTTTTATGCTCCTTTTTGTCCCGCTTCAAGGCTTAATCCTTAAATATATCATTTCGCTCCATAATTCGTCAATTTACCTACAAATGCAATAAAATTCTATGTAGACCTCTATTTTTGCAAAGTAAGTGAATATAACCATAAATGTCATGAATATATGTCTATGCATGCAAAATTAAGGGAAAATCTATATAAATACATGCCTAAATATAGGTCATAATTCATGTCATTAAAATACCTCATACTTGCCTCTTGTTTGGGGCAAGCAAGGTTCAAACTTAAGATAAAAGATGATATGGATTATGAATATGCAAAAATAAAGAAAAACCAAAATATTTTGGTTGTGCTTCTATTCATAGATCACCTTCAAATAGTTGCTTCATAACTAATAACAATCATCATATGGTCAAAAAGAATTATATCATGGAAAGGATAATCACACTTTGCAAAAAAATCATAACATGCATCATAACTTGCAATATATCAAAATCAATCATGAGGAATCCAATTTAGACCACAAAGCCAAACAACAATCTTATGATCTCAAGGACTTTCAAGTAAAGGTTAAGAAAAGTGAATAGGTGAAAAACATATAAGGGAATGTGGTGAACAAATCCGGAAAAAAGGAACAACACAAACTCCTTTTCTTTTTGTAACTTGAATCAACCATCATTGAGAGCTTTGCTCTCCTTTTTCAGCACAAAATTCTCTTTTTTTTACTTTACTTTTGAAAGTATGGACAGCGGTGCACAAAAACCAAAGCCTAGAAGATTGACGTTTCTAAATTTCGAGATGCCTCACACCCTTGATGCACATACCATAATCCGTTAGGAATATCGCCCAATCCGACTTCCCCAAACCTATTTTTCTACACTTTGAATACACAATTTTTTTTCTTTCACGGCCCTCCCACATCAAACATGCCAAAACTTAACTCTTCCTAATTCTCGGATAGGTAAAGGAGACAAATATTTTCTTTGAGGGGCTAAATGAACAAGGAAAGAAGCAAGAAAAATCGAGGCGCCTTAATCATTTCAATAAGAAGTGTAAGAACTTATATGAGGTTTCAACCTTTAACACTCAACATGATTTCGAATGAAAGCGAATTATCAAACATGCCTGAAATTCTAACAAAGTATTCAAATCCCACATATGTCATAAATCAATTCAAGCATATCAAAATCGTCATACCTATTTCACAAAACAATGTTCATCATAGAGATCATATCCATTCTAAAAGCACAAAAATATTAAAATTTTTCAAAATTTTCAAAATCATATGATGCAAGACATAAAGCATGCAAATGGTATTGCAAATACCTCCACTCCATAAATAAAACTCATATTGTCCCCAATGTGAAGAAAAGAAAAAATGGAAAAGAATACTCACAATGTAAGATGACGAATCAGGCAAGGCGAATCATCAATCGGGTGGTGGTGGTGGGAATCTATAGAAGCTTAATAGGGAACTCCGAATACTCCAATTGACGTCAAAGAGTGTTGCTGAATGAAGAAAAGGAAACGTCTCTTGGCCGAAAACTTTTCTTAAATTTTTTTCCACAGCCTATCGGACATTTCCACGGCCGTGGTTTTGGGCGTTGAACTTTTTGTTGCTCTCGACATAGCATTCCACGGTCCAAAAGGTTATCCCAGACTGCGTTCCGGAAAAAGTGGTAATACCATTCCACGACCGTGGAACTGTACGGACACCCGTGAAATCCTCTAATGTTCGTCAAAAATCCAAGTTTCGTCAATCTTTCGGCTTTTCCTCCCTAATTTGCTCATTCCTTATTCCTGACATCCAAAAACACAAACATACCGGAAGGTATCGAAGAATAAAAAACAAAAATATCTAAACTAATCTAATATAAGAAAAGAAACAAAAACAAAAACACGAGAATGCATTACCTTGGGTTGTCTCCCAAGAAGCGCTTGGTTTAAAGTCGCTAGCTGGACCTATGTCCATAGATGACTTAATGCACCTTGAACATCTTGGATTTCTCTTTAAATCCACAATTAAACTTTTTCAAGAAATCTCCGGTTCCTAATTTCACCGGCAAATGGTAAGATCTCCCACGTACAAGTTTTACGGTTTGATTCTCACCGGAATCCTTCTAGCTTTCCTATGCTTCGATGGAAAATTATAAATCTTCGCATCCCATCCTTTCCGGGATCTAGAAATAAGCTTCTCATGAATCCTCTTAGCTTCCCCATCTCCAGCTTTGGGATGATGTATGGTCTTCGTCATGTGAATGACCCAATACTTGAACAAAAAACACTTCATCGCCTTACGGTGAAGTTCTTGCTAACTCCACTCCTTGTAGTCCAAGTAGCATCTACTTCCAACGGTTTTAGTGGAGGTTTCATCTTCACCTTAGGAGGTTCTTTTAGAAGAGACCTCCAACTCTCCGGTGCATTCCTGAAAAAATCAGAAATTTTAATAGGAATTTCAAATGAAGTAAGAGCATGTACCTTGTTAACTTTTTTAAGGCTTGAGACAAGTTTCATGTTGGGATGATGATCCACACATGAAATATCTTCCAACTCAGTTGGATCCTCTTCAACCTTGGCCACAGTTTTAGTAATTTGGCTAAGGTTCTCAACTTCCTCCTCTCCTCCAATGAGGACTTCAAGAGGAGCTTCAAATTCGAGCGGAGGAACGCTCGAAACTTGTAGTTCTTCCTTGCTAGATAAATGCTTTTCCAAGACTTTTTGATCTTTTGAAATGACATTTAATTTGTCTTTCATCTTGTCCAACACTTTTAATATCTTTTCCAGCATCATTTGTGTCCCATCCTCGGATGATTGTTGTGGAAGCTGCATTTGAGGAGGTTGCCCATAAAACGTATGAGGTGGATTAAGTTCATCCCAATATGAGAGCTCATCCTCAATGGCTTCCTCTCTTCCTCTTTCGTCGCTAACAGAATAATAGGCATGAAGAGGCATACTTCTCTTCCAAATATTCATAATGGTCCGCCCTAGCACATTGCCATGTTGTCCAGACTGGATCAAATGCAGGTTCATAGCTAGGGATGGCAATTCCATCCGTATTCGACGGATATCCAGTCACCCGATCCAACAAAAAGGGTTAAAATCCGCTAAAAGACAAATAAAAGCGGATGGTGGATGAAGCGGGTGGTGGATTGGGTCGGATGCGGGTGAACGTTTCATCCACCCATCACCCGACCCATCATCCACCTATCCATCCGACCCCTATTCACCCGCTTAAAATTGTATATATTTTTTAACATTTGTAGTTTTATATTATAAAAATTTTACCATTATTTACTTACTACATAATTATATTAAATTAAACCCTACATTTTTTTCCTAGTTTTATTTTCTTTGAATTTCTAATATATTTCGATCCTTATTATTGATTTATTATAAAATAAAATATTTTAAATCTTGTTTTGTTATAGTGGTGTGTACATTTTATATTATTTTTTATTTGAATTTAAGTGTATTCTTGATTTTCAGTAAAATATTTATCTTTTTACAATTTATAAATGAAGTGTACAACTCCCGAAATCTCACCCGATTCACCCACTTCATCCGACGGATGTGAGTGGATTGGATACGAGTTAGACCCTTAGCGGGTGGTGGGTCGGGTGGGGTGGACAATTTTAGATGATGGATCGGGTGGCGGTAAAAGTCATCCACCCGTCATCCGATCCATTTTCATCCCTATTCATAGCTCCATGCAGCCATTGGTGAACCTGAAAATTCAAAAACTCATACCGAAAAGATTAAAAGCAAAAAGCTCTCAAGCCCGACAACCGAAAACCGAATTTGGCCTAGACCAAATCCCCGGCAACGGCGCCAAAAACTTGTTTGCCTATAAAGTGTGTGCGTCAAAGTCTTTAATTTATATCTAGAACTTATGCAAAAGCGAACCCGCATGTACGGATAGGCGTAGTAAGGCAAGAAATTCCAGAGTCGAACTCAGGGATTTGGTGAGAATAAAATCAGTTAACAAATAGTCGAGCAAGTGAAATATAGAAGTTTTGCAAGTAAATTGGGAAAACAGGAATCCTAAAGATTTAGGTATCCAATTGTGGCAATCGATTCAAGATATTCTATAGATGTAAGGACAGAGTCGGGATTGCAAAGGTATAACTAATGTAAAGTTATGTACGGTGAAGTTCCAAAACCCTATATGTCTCACCCAAATGTTCTCTCTATAAATGTTGTTGAGGTTGTAGTATAGAAAGGATCTAAGGATAAGAATTAATCTCAAATACTCATATCCAAACCCAAGGAATCAAAGACAAGTCAAAACGGTTAAGGTTGTGACACTCGAGACAAAAATAGAGGATGTTGAGTCTCACTACTACCTAGGAAAGGCAAGTCAAGGCTAGGTTAAGGCAAATCTCTTAACTTTGAATTAAAGCAAAAGAAAAAACATACGATAGAGGGAAATCACGGCTAGTTCTTGAGAAACACGGCCGTGAAACTCAAGAACAGACCGTGGTTTATGGTTGTCGACGAGATTCTCACAACTCTCAGGGTCCAATTTGTTTTGGTTCAATCTATCATCATCTAAGCCACAACTATCAACCTTTCACCTTAGAATTGCTAAAGGGTTTTAGCCGATAATCATCATCATAAAATCGAAAATCAAGTTTAAAAAGGAAAAAGTATAAAACCTCGAAAACTCAATAATGTCAAATGTCTCAATCTCAAATCCAAAAAACAAGTATGTATGTTTGATGAATGTAGAATAAGGGAATAGAAATCCTCACAAAAATCTTGAGAAACAACGAAGAACGGGATGTCAATCCGTCTTCAATCGTAAACCCTAAGATATCTCGAAGTACACAATCTCCAAATCGCCCGATTTACTATGAAGAACAGGTCGATTTTTATGAAGAACAGGTCAATCCGTCTTCAATCGTAAACCCTAAGAGATCAATTTATTTCAACAATCTAACATCCTAACATACAGATTCATCAATTAAAGAGGAACAGAAGGAAAAATCGGATGGATCATAGCAAAAATCGGCCGATTTACTATGAAGAACAGGTCGATTTTTATGTCTGAGTTAGGTTTTGTGCATACGAATCGTCCTAAACTAACATATAAGTCCATTCTATCATCACCCAAGCCATAACCATCAATCCATCACTCCTGAATCACAAAAAACTAGCCAATAACATGCATTTCAAGATCTAAAATCATCATACAAGCATACATGGAATCCATTGCAAGAAGATGAAGTAAGGAAATGAAAGCAATGAAACTTAGATGGATTTGAGTTCAAAACAAGTCTTTCAACACACCAAATGTAGCTCCAAGTCAGATCTTACAACCTTCAACAAGTTTCTTCACAAAAATCACTCAAATCTCACTACGAAATTTAAGCCTACACTAATCTCTCTCAAGAACACCCACAAGGGTGCCTTGAAGAGAGGCTACAATGGAAGTCTTTGGGAAGATGCTAGAAGGGTCCAAAGGAAGGAGAAGGATCTTCAAATCAGCCTGCAGGACCACTTATATTCTCCATCAAGAGCAAGGCCGAACAAAGAGATCGTGGGACACGTGGCTTAAACTGTCAAAGGCCAGAAAATCGAACCAGTCAGGAAAATCGGCCAGTGTTGGTCCGATTTTCTTCAACAGAGGCTTGTTATGATCGTCTAGCCATGAGTTGCTCCATTGCTTGCACCAACAAGGGTCCTTGTGTCCTTCATTGCTCCAATTATGTTCCTTCAAGGCCTTGGATATGTACCACCATGAGGCTTGGTCCTCGAATGTATCGATTAATGTCCAAAAGATCCCCGAAATACCTACAAAACCGACAAAAGCTCGTGTAGACGTCTTTTCTAGAAATATGCATGAATTAAGCGTAAACGTCATGAACTAATGTCAAACCGTGCATGAATAACGGGAAAAACTATCTATATGAATGCCTAAAATAACGTCATAAATCACGTTATCAAAATACCCCATACTTAAGATTTGCTCGTTCCCGAGCAAGACCCAACTATAGACTAAGAGATGACATGATTCATGCATGCAGAAAAACAACAAAATCTTTTTGGAATTGTGCTTCTAACATTGGATCGCCTTCATAGTCATGTTTCATGGCAATGGACAATCAATCATGCATCAAATGAATGAAGGCATGGAAAGACAATTATACTTAACTAAAAAGCATGCATGAGAGGTGAAAATAAAGAAGTCAAGATGATCATGAGTATATCTAATCTAGATCACTAAGTCTTACACACATGCAATTAGGTCACAAGGACTTAGGAAAGAAGAGGCTAAGAAATGTTGTGATTAGGTGGAAATTTTTAGGTCATGTGATGCTAATCCAGGAAAGGAACTACCTCCACAATTTCGTTTTTGCTCAACTTTCCAACAAGTGTATAATTTTCTCCCTCTTTTCTTTGTTTTCTTTTCTTTTTCACTTATTTTTGAGACAATGGCATTGGTGTACAAAAGCCGAAACCTTGGTGATTAGACGTCCTCGGGTTTTTTTATTTTTCGAGGTGCATCCACACCGGGCACACATACCAAAGCTCGTTAGGACTATCGGTTTATTTGACTTTGGCAAGGCACAAACACCCGATTATGTGAATGGTGCCGAGTTACTCGTCATTTAAACCAATGTCCCCAAACCTATATTTTTTTCTACACTTTTCACAACAAATTCAGCACTTCATTCACATCATTCATTCATCAACAACTTCACCCCACACTTGCTTTTCACACACATCAACACACTAGCATGCTCCTATTCCCGGATGGGTCAAAAGAGGTCAAATTTTTCATCAATTGAGGTGCTCAAACAACATGATCAAGATGAGAAGTAGAGAAAAATGAATTGCCTTAATCACTCCTAAATGATGTGCAAGAACTAGCATGTAATTTCGACTTTCAATCCTCAATTCAATCAAGGCAAACATTCATGATCACAAATCATTCATGGGATTAAAGATAAGTACTTCAAGTCCACATATGCATACATCTATTCAACACATAAGGTCGTCCATAGCCAATTCACAAGACAATTTCATCATAAGGGTCATTCCCAAGCTTAGAAGCACTAAAATTTTTTAAAATTTTCTGATTTTTTTGAATTTTTCGAAATATGTATGTACAATGCAAGACATAATGAAACATGTGACAATATTAAACTATCCTAGATGCTAATCATGCAAGTGATCATGAAAACCCCACCCCATACTTAGAAACACATTGTCCCCAATGTGCAAACTAAATAAAGAAGTGAAAGAGAGTCCTCACAATGTAAAATTGGTGATGCTTTGGTATTTCGGTTCACATCGAATGATGATGGTGGATGATCGATCAAGGATGGTAGAGAGCTCTTGATGTTCATTATGGTGTCGGAACCCACGCTTGGCACCGCAAGCCGTCCAAGTTCCACGTTCGCTCCACCCATGCTTGATTGGAGATCATCACTTTCCTTGACAGAAGGAAAAATCGGACCATCTACCCAGGAAAATCGGCCGATTTTTGTGCAAGAACAGTCCGATTTTCCTGGGTGCTTTCTTCTTCATCCATGTGCTCGGATCTTGTACCTTCAGCAGTTTCATGAGGCTTTCACATGGCCTCCAGCATCTCATAACACATGACATCAACAAGATCTAGCACCCAAAAACACAAAAGAAAAACAAAGCACACCAAAAACAAAAGCAAAAACGTAGATGAAAAAGAAAAGGGAAAGAGTTGTTACCCTTGGGTTGCCTCCCAAGAAGCGCTTCTTTTAGGTCATTAGCTTGACCAAACTCAAAGGATGTGTCAATCCACCTCGAATACCATGGTTTGCTTGAGGAGTCCAAGCAACCATCGCTTTCCAGCATCCATGATGACAAGCAAGGGCCACTTGATGCCCAAATAAGCTTTAAGTTCTCTCTTCACCGGTGAGTAGTAGACTCCTTCATCACCGCTCCCTTGATGATAGTATGGAGTTGCAACCATAGGTGTCACCCCATACTTAGACAATTGGTACTCCGCGGTCATGCCGGTGAGACGCTTGCCATCCTCATCCTCTATGATCCGAAGAAAGCCGGTTCTTGGAAAGAATTCTTCATTGAAGTGCTTCATAACCATCATGGATCCATCATGCTTGCCTCCTTCATTCAACATGGGAGACTCCTTAAGAAAGGGACTCCAATCTTCGGGTATACTCCGGGCAAGCAAGGAGGGATTGGAAGGAGTTGAAGTTAACTTAGGGCTCTCCCTCGTGAGCTCTTCAAGTGTGGTTCCGGGGTTGATGGCAAGGATGTCCGGGGGTGAGAATACTTCATTGCACTCCTCCAAAGGTGAAGGAGGTGGAGGTAAGCCTTGAAGGATGGTAGGATCTCCTAGCATAAGAGCATGCCTAATCTCCTCAATCTCCCTCCTCATTTGTTCTTCTCTCTCGACATTTAATCTTCTTGCATCCTCCAGGGCCAAATCCCTTAGCCACAATTTGTCCCGAGCTTCATTCAACTCTTCCTCAAGGTCTCTATTGGTTATGGTTGAATCGGGTAATTCTTGGATCTCCTCATGGTGAACCTCCTCTTGTTGAAATACTTCCGCTTCAAGCACCACGTGTGCACTCGAAATGGAAGAAAGGTTGCTTTCTAGATTATCCATCTTCCTCAACATTTCTTCTAGCATTGACTCCAATCGATCATTGTGAGGTTGATGGTGAGGTTCCACATAAGGCAATGTAGTCATGTGAGCTTGATCATGGGACTCATGATAGGCATTAAACTCCTCCCAATACTCAAACTCATCATGGAGAGGTCCTAGATCTTGGCTTTCCATCCACTCCTCATACTCCATGTTGTCAAGGTCGTCTTGGAAGTACAATCCGTCCATGGCAAACATGAAAAGGCAAAGACAAAAACAACACAAGATCAAAAGTAACAAGAAAGATAAACACTAAAAGCAATCAAAATCAAATGACTTAATCTAGACCTAGTCCCCGGTAACTGCGCCAAAAACTTGTCACGCTAAGATTGTGTAGCACAAAAGTCTTACAATTTATACTCGATATATTTCTCCTAACTCCTAGCGAACCCGCAGTGTACGGGACGTTTTGTAGTAGGGGTAGTATTCCGAGGTCGAACACGAAGACTAAGGTGAAATCAAGTCAAACAAATGGTCATAGATAGTGTGAATCTAGACTAAGATGAGATGAGGAATAAAGAATGTGCAAAACACAATATTTTTGGTTGGTTTTGGGGTGATCAAACAAGGATCACAAAATATGCAAATCAAACAAGCAAACAAACACACAAATGCAAGATAGGAGATAAGAGGTAAGATAAGTGGATTATAGAGATCAAGATTCCCGGTTATGGCATTGGACTCAAGCTTCTAAAGATTCTAAGGACAAGGTTGCGGTGTTGAGAAAGGGTGTTTCTCTAATGGAAGCAATTACCGGGTAAGTCTCATGCTTCACTAATCCCGCACCAAACTCCTATTACCGGGTAAGTCTCAAGGAGGTAAGGATGGGAATTCTACACAAACCGGACACTACTTAAGGGGCAAACCTCTCCTTACCGGGTAAGTCTCGGAAAAGGTAAGTCTCAAGCAACAATCCTAGCACACTCAATCCAGTAGCGGCTTATGAGGCTCACTACTACCTAGAGTTCATCATCTTTGGTATCTAAGATCGGAAATCACCGTGTAGGTCTCTTTCCCCACTTAGTTTGCTAGCATTAGGTCACCCTAAGCTATATTATGCTCAACAAACACTAGGATTTTAACAATCTAACATCCTAACATACAGATTCATCAATTAAAGAGCAACAGAAGGAAAAATTAGATGGATCATAGCAAAAATCGGCCGATTTACTATGAAGAACAGGTCGATTTTTATGTCTGAGTTAGGTTTTGTGCATACGAATCATCCTAAACTAACATATAAGTCCATTCTATCATCACCCAAGTCATAACCATCAATCCATCACTCCAAAATCACAACAAACTAGCCAATAACATGCATTTCAAGATCTAAAATCATCATACAAGCATACATGGAATCCATAGCAAGAAGATGAAGTAAGGAAATGAAAGCAATGAAACTTAGCTGGATTTGAGTTCAAAACAAGTCTTTCAACACACCAAATGTAGCTCCAAGTCAGATCTTACAACCTTCAACAAGTTTCTTCACAAAAATCACTCAAATCTCACTACGAAATTGAAGCCTACACTAATCTCTCTCAAGAACACCCACAAGGGTGCCTTGAAGAGAGGCTACAATGGAAGAGTCTTTGGGAAGATGCTAGAAGGGTCCAAAGGAAGGAGAAGGATCTTCAAATCAGCCTGCAGGACCACTTATATTCTCCATCAAGAGCAAGGCCGGACAAAGAGATCGTGGGACACGTGGCTTAAGCTGTCAAAGGCCAGAAAATCGACCCAGTCAGGAAAATCGGCCGATTTTCCTGAGTGTTGGTCCGATTTTCGTCAACAGAGGCGTGTTATGATCGTCTAGCCATGAGTTGCTCCATTGCTTGCACCAACAAGGGTCCTTGTGTCCTTCATTGCTCCAATTATGTTCCTTCAAGGCCTTGGATATGTACAACCATGAGGCTTGGTCATCGAATGTATCGATTAATGTCCAAAAGATCCCCAAAATACCTACAAAACCGACAAAAGCCCGTGTAGACGTCTTTTCTAGAAATATGCATGAATTAAGCGTAAACGTCATGAACTAATGCCAAACCGTGCATGAATAACGGGAAAAACTATCTATATGAATGCCTAAAATAACGTCATAAATCACGTTATCAGTAAAGCCTGCAAAGACGAAGACGCTCTGTTGGTGGACTGTGCATCCAAATATTGTCTCAACTGCATTTCAATTTTCAAACTGATCAAAACCCAGACATTTAAGCTTGGTCAAAGGTGACTCTCTCAGTAAAGGTATCTACTTCACTGTGTCTGTTTCGAGCTCTGCATAACTACAATCTTTAAATTGATGTTTGAAGTTGGTGGGATTGCCCGAGAAGGTAGATGTGGTATCACTTGGTTAAGTTTGTTTCGAGCTCTGCATAACATAACAATTAAAATTAATGATTAGTTTCAAATTATTCATATAATTTCCAACCCTAAATATTTTACATCAAGTTGGCCATGTCTTGTATTATATAACAATTACACCATCAACAAAATAGATTCCATAATCGAAAGGGAAAATAAACTTGAGTTATTTCCTTAGAGGATTTAAGATGAACGAAATTATGCCACAATAATGAAGAAGAAGAAACACTACAAGTCCTACTGAGAATGCAATCAACAAGCAACATTACAAGTCTGCAACAACGAAGAAGAAACACAAAACTAGTGAAAAGAGACCCTATGTGACAAAATTCTCCAATTCAGCGTGAGTAATTGATCCAAAAGATGTGTTTTATGTTTTCATCCACAACCAAAATTTCAATCCAGCATCAATTGCATTGCGATTCAGACTTGTGACTTTATAAACTCAGAAAAAAATCACTGGGATCCAGCAAAATCACTCCCTCTCCTACGTCTTATGGTTTTCTAATGATCTTTACTGAAAGTAGTAGCTGACAAAGTGTAGTGCCTAGAGCAGGCCACTGAGTAATCGGTTAAGGGCATGACATTTTTCAATGCATAGAGCATGCAATCTAGTATTAGTAGCTGACAAAGTACAATGCCATTAGTAAAATCAGAAGGAAAACATTTACTTCAGCCAAAGCTAGTCAGAATTCTCACTCGCTGACTAACTAATAGAGCTATAAAAAAAGCAAGAGTCTGCCAAATATTCGTAGACAAAATTCCTATTCTCAACTGAATTTACACAGACACACAAACTCACTCAAACTTGTAATTTTTATATTGTTTGTTTAAAAAAGCTTTTTTTTAATAGCATAAATAATGAGATTGAGAAAAGGGCCAACAAGCCCAATTGTAAAATTGGAGTTAAAGAGACGGACAAAAGAACCCTAGCCAAAAACACGCCGTCGGAAATCCAAAATGCTGAGAAGTGTTCAACAAGATTTCGAACGTTAATACTGTTTTCACCAGATTTCATTCTTTCATTTGTGAGATAGTCATATACTGTTTTAATTTTCCGGCGTGGGTATAGTATTTCCGGGTAAGAGTGTCAAGACCAAAGCCGGAAAGTTTGTCATCAAACTAGTTGGGTGGCATAAAGAAATCGTACACGCGTAGCTTGGGTAACAGCTGGAAGGTCGGAAGCTAGGCCCGACGTGACTGGGGTATTTACCGGCGAATCCAAGCGATTCTGGTGACCAATGTTAAATAATCTAAGGCAACTGTGAGACGGAAAGTAAAGAAGAACAAGGCTAACCATCAAGTTTCAAGCGTTGTTAGTGGGCATACTTGATTTTTCAAGTCACAAGTTCAAGGGTAAATTGTTATACAAGAATCCACCAGAGAGCTGTCAAACTTGGAACCGGCCAACATTCTTCAACACAATGGTTACGACAGATAGGGGGTCGGTTAGGGTTTTTGACCGGTAAGTAACAGAAAGACCGGATCTCAAGTTTAGATGAAAAATCGGGGTTTCCGACATCAAGAACTCGAATTGGTAAAGAAAAAAGGCAGATTTTTGTTGGATTCTACAAAAGACAAAAAGAGAAACCCTTCGGCTGCAAAAGGTGAGGGCGGATGTATTCGTTAGGATTTCCGAATTCTAATTAATGTTGATTAACTTAATCGTTGATAGTAATTGACATATAACCCGAAGATTTTGCAAGTGATGAGTATGAGTCCCACCGTTATGTTCCTCGCGTAATTTTGGACGTTTGGAGAAATTTTTACTTTTCCCCCGGATAATTATTTTTACCCTCCGGTGTTATTTGGAGCATTTGAGAGCTCCAATTAATAAAAATGCAGTTGAGAGATGATCAGGATATCGGATATGTCCTAGATATGAAATAACATGGAGAGGCAAAACGGCCAAAAGAGTCGCTATTTCATTTTTTAACGGCTAAGAAAGACGTCTTAGGAATACACGTTTTCCGATGTAGTTGTGGAATAATTATCCCTACAATATTACAGATTTAATATTCCAATCGCCAAGTTTGAAAAAGGAGGTTCGACCCGCCTTTGGATCGGTTAAAGGATAATTATCGACTTTGCTAAAGAATAATTATCGTCTTCACTATAAATAGTGGAAAATCCTTTATTAATTCATTTCCTTTCACGTTTCCTCGTACAAGCTCTGATTTCTCTCAACCTTCAAACTCAGATCTACTATCCGTTTCTAATCCGATTTTAATTCCGTTTGAGTTTCTGGATTCCTCTCTTCATTCTCTTCATATCGGTACCGAGTTTCTGCATTTTCGAGCAGATGAAGGGTTGGTTGAGCATATATGTCACCAGGCATGTTCTGTCGCTCAGATTCCGGTGAATTTGATGTTGTCCATGCGTAGCCTGCGTCGTTGTGATTCCGAATCTTCTTTCAGATCGTCAATCGGGTTAGTAACGAATAAGTTATGATCCCTAACTGCGTATGGTGATGGGCTAATCTTGATCCCTAACTGTGAAATAGGGATGTGAAGCTTGTAATAGGGATGTGAAGCTTGAATACAAGAAGTTGAAGGAGAAGTTGAAGGAGTACAACAAGAAGGATGCCAAGTTCTACAGCAACATGTTTTCAAAGATGAGCAAAATAGGGTCTAACGATTCAAATGTAAGCTAACTTATAAGCTGTTGTAATCCCATTGTATATATTTAGGAATATTCTCAAAACCAGGTGTTTCGGGTTGCAGGGGGCTACCAAGGATGCTGAACCCATGATCGTAGACAGCAAGGAGTAATTTATCGAGGATCAGATGAACACAACATACACCAAGTAGGCTGAAGTTTCATTGTTCTGTCTAGAAGTTCTTTGTGCTGCTTGGTTTTTAATTACCAGGGAATCTCATGCTTGGATACATCTTTCAATCTTTAACCATTCTACTGTGGTCGACCGCAAGATTAATAGTGTATCCCTTATTTTTAACAGTTGGTCGTTCAAATTTATAACCTCTCAAATACTAAATTTATATTTTCAGTACAAACGCAAATTTAAAAGACACGAATGGCCTTTTTTTAAATATGTGTTTGTACTGAAAATGTCACGCTTAAACCAATTTAATTCAATTGGGACACTCGACCCCAACACCAATTTTTTTTTACCAATATCAAGCATCGTACTTTCATCCGCAAACAAAAGAACTCAATTTAATTGAGTTCTTTTCTAAACCTTCCTAACACCAACTTACATGATTGATTATCAAAAGCGTCGCAAAATAGAAAATGTAGTAAAAAAAAACTAATTTGGTCCCTCATGGTCTTCTTCACTGCTGAAGAACGAGATCCTTTAGCGTATGGATTCTGCAAGCTGTGATGCCTCTTTGTCCAGTTTTAGAGACAATCTCCTCAAGCTCTGTAATTTATTCGTTGCCCAAAAGAAGGCATCATCTAATGTGAATCTCCCTAAGCACCAGCAGATTCAAAGAAAGAGGTTGAGGAAGCTTACCTCAGAGGCCCAAAGGTAGTCCTGCGCTTTGCGTGGAATTATATGAATATGCGTCTGCATTTATCCGCAACTAATGAGATCTGCCACACAACGAAAACACAAACAACACACAAGCAAGAGTGGAGTACTCACATGAAAAATGACTTGCCCAGCAGCTGCACCATTGTTGACTAACAAGTTGAAGGATTCTTCATGCAAAGGAAACAACTTGCATTAAGCAATTTTATATGTATGGAATCAATTAATATAAGGTTGATGTTCGAGTCAAACGAGCTGAATTTTGGGATGCTAATGTTCAACTCGTTCAGAATCAAGCCTACCTTAATACTACTGAGGATTGACTCATTTAGTCTAAAGACTTGTTATTTGAGCCGAACTTAGAAAATGTGTTAATATTCTGCTTGCTTAGTCAAATGAACGAGCTCAAGCTGAGCACGACTAACTCGGCTATATAACAATCCTCGTACTTAACCAACTCAAAGCTAATCAACTTATGGGTTGTTATTATTCAACCAAATGTAGTAATGGTAAATGGGAATTGGAGGAATTGTTAACATCTGAGTTCTTACCGCATCCTGTGACCTTCATAATTGCCTTGCTAATGAAAGGTATTTTTGAACACATAGCAGCTATTACCTGCCAAGCCAGGAGCAACCACTTTAGAGAGCATGGAATATATTTTACTTCAAGGTTACAAAAAATATAGCATCATTTCCTCCTTCAAGAAATGCATCAAAGCCAGGCTTACAAGGAGTAACAATTCGAGTTCAAATTTAACTATTTTACTAAAGCCAGATCCCGGTAACTTTACTGAACATTCATCTATGTCATTCTTAACAGCACTTGAATATTCTTTCTGTTAGATGTAAGTAAACTCTTCTGCACCACATTCTCTCATTTCTACATATGTCATACAACATATTATCAGAAATATTTTCCCTTTTATGATTATTTTGAAAAAAAAATCCGATATTAAGATCACTTACAGTTGGAGGGGTTGCATCTAGTGAACAGCAATGGTTTTTCGGGATCAGGAGAGAGTGCCTGTAGGTTTTCAAGCATAAGTTCAGCATAACAGCTTAGAAAACCTTACTTCAATGAGAATTCTCAGTTCTTGATCAGATAAACTGAAATTGAATAGGCACCAAGTAGTAATGCATTAAGGAAAAACATAACATCTTCATTACACCAAATTATAATTACCACTGTAAATTAAGAAAACTCTATAGTATTCTTCTTTTGTTCTTCAAGCCGTTAGAAGAAACATAGAATTGACAGTACTGCATACAGATAATACCTTACCCACGAATAAGCGGGTTCATGTCCAATATGCACAGGCAATTTTCATCTTCATATATCTGCATTAGAATCAAACTCAGCATTATGACACAGATTATCTGATCGTATCAGGAAAACAATTCTTCATTACAGGCCATCTTTAATTTAGCCCCAAATTGGGCCTAATGAAGTGGATTACACCAGTGTTTCAACCAGAAACACAAGTAAAATTAGAGGTCAATCTTGCTTTACACCCATAAACAACAATTTTGTACATCTTTAATGTGCTTTCAACAACTTAATTTAAATCCACCTTCATCATTAGTCTAAATTACATAATTGAGCAGCCATAGGTTTCGGGGCTTTACCTTAAAAGCAGGGGATTCGCCTCTGACAATCCTACAGAAAACGCAGCGTTTTTCGATGTTGGTGTCTTCTTCATCCGAAATCCGAGCTTTATCATCATCGTGTGAATCAAGCGACGACAAGCAATTGGAAGGAGAGATGCAGGGGATTCGTACGCAGTGTGAATTGGCGGCAGCGACAGGACGAAAGTGGGAGCAGAACACCGTTAGTCGGCGACGTGCGGCCTCCATCAGTCTTTCAAGAATCAAAAACAGGTGATTCTGAATTTGGTGGGGATTGTGGCCATGGTTTGCTGCAAGTAATTGACGGAGAGAAAACTGTTGGCTGGGTGTCTGCTTTCATTTTCCGTCTTCCCGCTTATCTGCAACTTGTTGCCTGTGAACTACTTTGAAAGTGACACGTGTCGGCCTCTCGCCAACCATTATATAAAGACATAAATGATTTATGACATTTTTTATTCGTCCTGCGCGGGCCCTGTTCCATGTGGGACGGGACAAATCCCGTAAAAATTACGCACCGATTATATTTAATATGTATACTTGTTTTCTCTCGTGTTTAAAGACATAAATGATTGAAAAAAAAACTCGATACCGAATTATCGATTCATGACACCTACATTATTAGTTTATACATTGAAAACAAATTCAAGTTACATCAAAGTGTCTTACCGACTCACATTCAAAAAATAACAACAAATAATTTAATGAAAATTATATTTATTTAACTATCGATTACAATTGTGGTAATCCACAAATACAAGGGCGATGGAACCGACTAGAGCAAGGGTGTCGATGGAACGGACCAGAGCAAGGCGGTAAACGGACTAAATCAAGGGAGATGAGAAACTCTAGTATTTTAGATCCAACCGAATGAGTAGTAAAGAATGAGTGAATGAATGATGAAAAATCATTAATTTAATAATTTTAAAAAAAAATTTAAAAATTATAATTTATGTATATTATTTATCTATATAATATTTATAAAAATATAAAAATATTATTTATATATATATGCGGGATGGGACGGGATACACATTTTTTTTTCCAAATCCCGCCGGGATCGG
Source organism: Fagopyrum homotropicum (assembly GCA_033239125.1). Classification (NCBI taxonomy): domain Eukaryota; kingdom Viridiplantae; phylum Streptophyta; class Magnoliopsida; order Caryophyllales; family Polygonaceae; genus Fagopyrum; species Fagopyrum homotropicum. The sequence goes on from BSWB01000007.1 coordinate 13,124,728, forward strand.
GACGAGATGCGGGACGGGACGGGATTAAGCGGGATTTATGTCCACCCCTAATCTATTATATATATATACTAAAAGAGAGTACATATTGGGATGACGTGGCGCGCTGGAGTAAACAGTAATCAAATGGAGCTTTCATAATTTTTTGGCCAATACATCTTTTTTTTTAATCTATAAAATCTTTTTTTTACTAAACTAACCGCCTTTTATTCAAAGATTCTACGTAACTTTTTTTTGTTGAAGATTCTCCAACATTTTAATCAATTGTGTAATAACCGGAAATTTTAATTTCGGTTTAATCCCGGATCAAATCGGATTCCGATCCGCCAACCGCTTTTCTCTTAAATGAAATAAAACAAATCTAAATTCTATCATTTTATGTGACCTTGATGCACATAAAATGATAATTTATATAACCGTAAATAATTCCGTACATCTCAAAAACCGAAGAACGATTCCGTACGAATAACGATTATTCTTTCAGCCCGTTTGTTTTATGTGATGAGCTGGCCCATTGGATCCGGCCCAAAGATAATTTCCGGCCAGCCCATACCTTAACCCTAAACCCTAATTAATTAACCTAAGTGATTAACCTAACCTAATCTGACTCCCTTAACCCTATTCAACGCTAAACCTACATTTCTCTCTGCCGCAACAAATCTCTCCTTCTGTAAACCGATACATCGACGCAGCGTAAACCGGAACAACAACAGACCAAAGCAGCAGTAGACCGACGCAGCAGCAGCCCGACGTAACAGCAGCCTCTGTGTTATCAAACGTAACAGCAGATCATGGCTTCCTCTTCTCACGCACTCCTACCGCCCTGCACGGACCTCCTGGACGACCCTTCTGCACCTTCAGGCGATGAGTTGTTGAAGCCCTTACTCTCTCCTCTGATCTGGGTCGATTGGCAACAAACAGAAGCGACACCAGCAGCCCCCGCCAGAACCTCTGCGACCTCCTCCGTCGACCACAAGGTGAGCCCAAGGCTGTCCCCTCCCACCCTTCCTCTTCCCCTTCTGTTCTCCTGTGATAAAAACCGGAAGTCTGGCCTCTCTATGACCCCTGCAGTGACTAGCCAGGAAGAGTAGCGCACCTGTGGTGAGTAAGGTCGAGCCAGCGTAGGACCAGCTTCAGCCTACCGCAAACGGCGCCTCCGCCAGCAGTGATAGATCCTAGTGAGCCTGCAATCACTCGGAAGGAGCCTTCCTTCGTGCCTACCTGCAACGAGTAGCGACCTCTCTTCCGGACGGTACGGTTTATTTTTCATTTGGTTTGTTGAGGAATAGATGAGAGCAGTGTAGAAGATTGTGTAGGTTGGACATAGAAGAGGCTATAGAAGTTCAGTAAGAGGAGAGAATCGAACATAAGATGGTTGAATAAGGTGCATGTATGATTGGTGTTCTGTGAGTTTCGAACTAGAGACCTCCGGGTAGAATTAATGTAAGTTTAGGTTGACAAAGAGAATCGAACTTGAGACCTCCTGCACACCTTATTTTCCAGCCTTGACCTGCCAACTTTATGACCTAGTTTCTATAGCTTAAATCGAGAATCCACCGTTGAATTTTTGATATGTCGTATACGAATACATATAGTTTAATGTGTTAAAATTTGAGAGAAAGTTAACGGTCGGATTAGGTTTTATAAGGTCTCGAAGTAGAGCACTTGAGCTGTTTTTACAGCAGAGGAAAATTGGCTAAGTATGGAAAATTCAGCTTTTATTCCAACTTGTGAGATTTATGGGAGAGTGATAGTTGAGTTTTGTTTTGAGATCTTTACCTTATGTTTAGTACGCATATCATGGAGTATCTAGGATTTTTATTTTGGAATTTTTATAACCTTATCCAAGCGGCGTTTATGAACCCAAAATCAGGTTTTAACGACTATGGTATAAATGAGGAATGTTGGATAACTCTTATAAAACCTTACTAAATCCTTATCAAACTTTTTCTATGAGAACTAGATTATGGACATAGGTTCTAAAAAAAAATATTAGAACTAAATGTTGGACTTTGAGAAATTTCGGCACTAAGGGTAAAATGGTCTTTTACCGTAAGAGAGTTTTTCCGTAATTCCTTCGCATGAGGTTGGACATTTGGATGTGATTTTGATCCACATGCCTTATTTGACAGGCGTTTGAGTTACCACGGGTTCGGACTGAGTTGAGATTTGAGAAAGCGATTTTTGATCAATGTAAGTCCATGCGACTTACTTAGCCGGTTTCTGGATGTTAGTTGAATGATAATGGTGGTGTGTGCGATGTGTGTTTATAATAATAATTTGTTAGGACGACCGCTGTTATTATGTGTTAAGGCCCAAGTGTATGTATAACGGGCCGTGACATCACTGCCCAGCTCTGCCAGGAGACTAGGAGGTTCTCTATACCCAGACCATACAGGTACACGGTGAGATGCATCGGATCCACTCTTGATGGGTACACGGGGGCGGAGGTGAGGTTTGGGAATTCCTCGTGTCACAAAATAAGTATCATTAGAGTGAATGACTTAAATGAAGATAATAAATGGATTGTTTGAAAGTATGATGAGTGTTTATTATTTTTATGTGTGTGTGTGCTATTATTTATCTTCTAATGTTTAAATAACTAGCTAATGGTTGTTTTGTTGTGGTTTTAGTTTTAAAGCAGGTTAGTACAATAGTTGAGTGATCCGGAAGTAGTGGTCAGCCGGGTCTCCGTACTCTTTAGAGTGGGGGTTTGGGTTGTTGCTTTGTTGTCTTTGCCTTTTGTTAAGACAGTTAGTCTTTTCCGTTGTTTAAGTACGATAGGTTGTTAGACTTTGTTGCATTCATCCTTTTTACAAATAAATTTTATGAATTTCGGTTTTTCTTATTTGTGTCTTGTTGCAAGATCCTAGTAATATTGTTGTCAAACTGAGGTCGGGACCCATTGTGAGGTCCTAACCAGTAATGTCCCGAGTTCTGAGAATTCGGAGTGTTACAAATTGATCAATTAATAAATTATATATTGTAGCCAAAAATCTATTTTTATCAATGTAACCGCCAAAAATTATACATAACTTTTTTTTTTGTTGGAGATTCTCCAAGATTTTAATCAATTAATAAATTATATATTATAGCAAAAAATCTATTCTTATGAACATAACCACAAAAGATTGTACGTAATTTTTATACTATTGGAGATTCTCTAACTTTTTAATCAATTAATAAATTATATATTCTAGCCTTTACTGAAAACTTATCAACGTGGGAGCCAAACGTCCTTTATTTTTATTTTTTCTATTATTTAGAATAATTATTAATCAATTTAAAAAATCCACCCAAATCTCCTTTTTTACGTTCTTATCATATCCTTGAAAATTCCACAACACACTTCCTACGTTTTGATTTCTATTCTAAATATTGTACTCCATAACGTAAAGTTGTATCTGCTGCTTTGCTATTCTTCTCTTAACCTATTATCGTCCTCATTGATTCGTTCTCATAGAAGTATTTTGCTACTATTCTCAATTATATAACCCGTTTCTATATAACTGAATATCGATATTGATTTTTCATTTTCATTCTTTTAATAATTTGCATTGTCCTTCTTTATGCATTTCAGGAATCGTAGGCTTTCTTATTTCGCTGTTCAGTATCATAATTTTCCGGCCTCTTCGTAGGTACGTGTTTGGTTTACTTTTTTCTATATAATTTACTGTGATTCTCAACTTGTCATAATTACACATCATTCCTTATATTATATATATATTTGAGCTCTTCCATGCCTGTATATAATTTAGTTCGATTTCTGCAAATTACAAGTACTGCAAAATTTTGTTTCCACTTCTATCAATTTCGTCATTTTTAAACTTCTATTATTTTCTAAATTTTAGTTCGATTTCTGCAAATTACGAGTACTTCCATGCCTGAATATTCCAATAATGCAAATTTCAATTACTGCAAAACGTTTTTTCCTTTTCAGTTTTATATTGGATTTATTGATCTTAATTTTCATATTTTTTAATAATTTAATTATCTTAGTATAGGATCATTTGTTAACTAGATCGAACCGCATCTTCATGTGAAACCTCAATGGCTGTGCAAAATCCAATAATTTCTACTGACATCGCCAAATTGTAATAATTTGATCTCTCTTCTCTAGGGTTGTTTGGTTTATGTGAATACGAGTGCCACAATTGAAAATTTTATGTTCTTGTGATCAATCGAAAAGGTATTATGAAATAGGATTTACCTTTGAAGTGCAGCGGGAGAATGAAGAGCTTGCAATGGAGTAGCTTCCATTTTGAAGAATCGCTGGCAGCTCACCAAAAATAATGAGAATAATTGTTTTTAAATAATATTCATTTTTAAAACGTTTTTAAAGAACATAATTTCTTCAATTTTTACGTAACAAAAATTTTCCAATCCAATCTATTGTTACGGAAATTATTATTTTTTAAATAATTTTAAATTTGTTCCGTCAATTTTTTTATGCGGATTTGGTTAATAATAAATTAACATCCATAGTATTCATCCAAAGCAAAAAAACAAAAAAAAAATCCGATTTTTACCGTAATACTCATGTATACGTGCTTTTCCAAAAAAAAATCAAAATCTGGTGTATTCAAATTTCAAACTATATACCGTATTATTAAATGTATTTTCGGTACTGTTTAAAATATTTGTCGGATTTTGTCCTTCTCTAAAAATTTTTTTTAGATTGTTTTTAAGTTCTTAATAAGTGATTCGATTTTGATTTTGATTTCGATTTCGATTTCAATACTGATCGGATTTTGATTTCTTTTCCAAAACTGATCGGATTTTTTTATATTCAAAAAACACGTTTTCAAATATCTATTATCTATTATACATACTAAAAGAGAGTGCATGATTTGATTACGTGACACGCTGCGGAATCAGCAATCAAATGGAGCTCCCACAATTTTTTGGCCAATAAATCTTTATTTTTTAAGCTAGAAAATCTTTTTTTTACTTAACTAACAGATCAAAATTATACGTAACTTTTTTTGTTGGAGATTCTCCAAAATTTTATAGACCAATAAATTTTTATTTTTTAAGCTAGAAAATCTTTTTTTACAAAACTAACAAAATCTTTTTTTACCTAACTAATTGATCAAAATTGTATGTAACTATTTTTTGTTGGAGATTATCCAAAATTTTATAGGCCAATAAATCGTTATTTTTTAAGCCAAAAAATCTTTTTTTACGATTTCTTATCAGATCCTTGATACGTTCTTATTAGATCAAAAATCTACCCAAATCTTTTTTTTTAATGTTCTTATCATATTCTTGAAAATTCCACAACACACTTCCTACAATTTCTATTCTATAAATACTCTACTTCATAACGTAAAATTATATCCGCTGCTTTCTTATTATTCTCTTAACGTTCTTATCAAATCTCCTTTTTTAACGTTCTTATCCGATTTCTTTTGCTCTCACTTTCATTAAAGAAGGTTTTCGAAGTAGGTTTTTCATTAACGTCTACCTTCGTTCTCCATTATTACTCTATTTTACAGGTTGATCATCTACTAATTACTGATTTTCCTTTCAGGTAGTTGGTCTACTATATTAACGCCGGCTTTGTCTTCTCTAATACACAGATAATCTTAAAACTATTTCTTAATTCATGAATACTGATTTTCTATTTCCTTTGATATTATAAGCTCCGATTTCCTTTCATATTAGCCAATTTCCGATTTCATTATACGCTCCAATTTTCTAATTACCGATTACTGATTTCTCCAATTTATTGCTTTTCGATTTCCTTTAAAAATATAATATTCGATTCATTTGCTTTTGGCCAAATTCCAATTTCATCATCAGCAAACTTATTTTAAGAATAATGCTCCGATTTCCTTTGAAAAAAATAATATCAAGTTACGTTTTTTACTATTTTTTTAAAAAATTTTTTTTCGATAATTACCTTCTAAACTATTAATTTTTTTTCATTTTTTCGATAAGAATAGGTTACATTTAAAAAATGAAATCACTTCATGAAATCCGTTTCCGATAAGTGCCGATTAAATTTTCGAAAAAATAAAAATAAAAAATATGTTTATGAAAAAAGTTTTATATTTTGTTTTTAAATTTTTGAAAAAAATAAAAAACAGGTTCCGTTTTTAACTGAATTTTTTTCATTTTTTTCGATAATTACCATTTTAACTATTTTAGTTTTTTTTTGCATTTTTTCCTATAAGAACAAGTTACATTTAAAAAATAAAATATCTTTATGAAATCTTTTTCCGATAAGAACGGTTAAATTTTTGAAAAAAAATAAAAAAATCTGTTTATGAAATCAGTTTAAGATTTTGTTTTAAAACTTTTGAAAAAAATAAAAACAAGTTACGTTATTTACTATTTTTTTTCATTTTTTCGATAAGTTTTTCAGTCTGTTTTTCCTTAAAACAATTTTTTTTTATCCTTTTTGTTTTTGGATGTTTGTTGTTTTTTAAAAAATGATTTTTATTATATTGTTAAAAAATCTGTTTATGAAAAGTATTTTATCAGTAAATATTTTTTATTTTTCAAAAATTTAATAATTAATTATTTTTAAAATATAAAAAGTTGATTTTCGTAAATAACCAAAAAAATTTTATTTTTTATTCGATAACTTTGATGTTGTTTTTTAAACCTGTTTTTTTTTCTTTTTAAATTTGTTTAATAAATCTGATTTTTTCATACAATATAAGTTTCGAAAAATATCTATTACTTTTTGATAAGGATTTTAACAAGGGATACTAAGCATTGATTTGAAAACCGACTTATTGTTTGCTGCATTAATATATAATGGTCGAGATTAATTTAATAGTAGCTGAAGTTTTTTTTTTCCTAGAACTTCAGCATAGCTAAATCTGAACCTTACCTTTTATTTAAATTAACTTTAATTTCTTATTGTTTGCTAAATTTTAGGACAACATAATCCATCTATATATATATATATAAACATAACTTGGGTAATTTATTTTTAAGCTAAATCAAAGTTGTGCATTATATAAGGATTAATTTAAAGTAAAAAATAATGGTACAATTTTTTATTGGTGAATAATTTATCATTGTGAGAATAGTTAAAGATGAATGATTATTATAGGTGTTATAATTATACCAATAGTTATATAGGGGCTCATGTATATCCAATATATAATTACCCGCACAAGGTGCGGGATATAAACTAGTATATACTAAAAGAGAGTACATATTGGGATGACGTGGCGCGCTGGGTAAGTAGTAATCAAATGGAGCTTTTCTAATTTTTTGGCCAATAAATCTTTTTTTTTAATCTAGAAAATCTTTTTTATACTAAACTAACCGCCTTTTATTCAAAGATTGTACGTAACTTTTTTTTGTTGAAGATTCTCCAACATTTTAATCAATTAATCAATTAATAAATTCTATATTATAGTCAAAAATCTATTTTTATCAATGTAACCGCCAAAAATTACACATAATTTTTTTTGTTGGAGATTCTCCAAGATTTTAATCAATTAATAAATTATATATTATAGCAAAAAATCTATTCTTATCAACATAACCACAAAAGATTGTACGTAATTTTTATACTATTGGAGATTCTCTAACTTTTTAATCACTTAATAAATTATATATTCTAGCCTTTACTGAAAACTTATCAACGTGGGAGCCAAACGTCCTTTATTTTTATTTTTTCTATTATTTAGAATAATTATTAATCAATTTAAAAAATCCACCCAAATCTCCTTTTTTACGTTCTTATCATATTCTTGAAAATTCCACAACACACTTCCTACGTTTTGAATCTATTCTAAATATTGTACTCCATAACATAAAGTTGTATCTGCTGCTTTGCTATTCTTCTCTTAACCTATTATCGTCCTCATTGATTCGTTCTCATAGAAGTATTTTGCTACTATTCTCAATTATATAACCCGTTTCTATATAACTGAATATCGATATTGATTTTTCTTTTTCATTCTTTTAATAATTTGCATTGTCCTTCTATCGTCCTCATTGATTCGTTCTCATTGATTCGTGTTTGGTTTACTTTTTTCTATATAATTTAGTGTGATTCTCAACTTGTCATAATTACACATCATTCCTTATCTTATATATATTTGAGCTCTTCCATGCCTGTATATAATTTAGTTCGATTTCTGCAAATTGGTTATGGATTATAAACATCTCAAAGTGGTTGATTCTTGCATCGAAATAATAGTTGATCAAATATATCAAAATTCACCTATTATACGAATTACCGACGCAATACTTAATACTTGTTTATCATTACTTCTACCCAAAACCAATAAAAAGCTAACACTTTCTACATGACACGATTCCTAAAGTCACTACTATGAAAAAACTAATTAACATTAATCAACAAGAGGATCATGAACAACTCTTAACTTCTGCTTAATATCGCCACCTTAACAATCTCTCCTCACACTTCTTGTTAACCATCCGTCCAAATTGATTTGATTTAAGAACTCCCTTAAGCCGATGTAAAGCGTCATGAAGTATTGAAGTAAGTCTCTGAACCTCGAATGGATCCCCTCCCTGAAGTTGGTGGATATTCAATACTCAATACGAAATGTTGAGATTGGTGGATATTCAATTTCAGGGAGGGGATCCTTTCGAGATTCAAAGACTTACTTCAATACTTCATGACGCTTTACATCAGCTTAAGGGAGTTCTTAAATCAAATCAATTTGGACGAATGGTTAACAAGAAGTGTGAGGAGAGATTGTTAAGGTGGCGGTATTAAGCAGAAGTTAAGAGTTGTTCATGATCCTCTTGTTGATTAATGTTAATTAGTTTTTTCATAGTAGTGACTTTAGGAATCGTGTCATGTAGAAAGTGTTAGCTTTTTATTGGTTTTGGGTAGAAGTAATGATAAACAAGTATTTAAGTATTGCGTCGATAATTCGTATAATAGGTGAATTTTGATATATTTGATCAACTATTATTTCGATGCAAGAATCAACCACTTTGAGATGTTTATAATCCATAACCAAATTACCAAAGCTACGGCTACTGAATGAATAATCATGCGAGAAACATTGATGTTCTCGGTTCTACTAAATATAATTGAAAATATTTTGATCCAATTGTGCTTGAATTTAGTTCAGGTTCTTAATTTGCAAAGATGGCAGCCAACTACAACTCAAGTAAACTCACAGATGTGCATTTATCTTTGCTGTCAATATTTAAGAAAAGCAAGTTTTTTTATTAATGGAATTAATATATATATATATATATATATATACATATATAGGTAAATGTTCAGGTACGGTTCATATATTGCGGTACGGTCGTACGGCCGTACGTACGGGCGACACGTGTCCCGGAAATTTTTTATTTAATTTTTTATTTTTATTTTTTTATTTTTTCTTCTTTTCTGAAACGATTTTTTTTTTCCGGAAACGAATGAAAATTTGTTTGAACTACCCTGTTATAATTTATGCACTATTCTCCTATAAACTTTGAACTATTCCCATATAATCCATGAACTTTTACTTTTTAATAAGTTTTGAACTATTACTTTTTAATATAATCCATGAACTATCTAATTATAATTCATGAACTATCCCATAATAAGTTTTGAAGTATTACTTTCACTCCTTTATAAATTTTTGCACTTTAAACTATTCTATTATAATTCATGAACTATCCCATAATAAGTTTTGAACTATTACTTTCACTCCTTTATAAATTTTGCACTATGAAATATTCTATTATAATTCATGAACTATCCTTTTAGAAGTTATGAACTATTCCTTAATAAGTTTTGAACTATTACTTTCATTCCTTTATAAATTTTGCACTATAAACTATCCTATTATAGTTCATGAACTATCCTTTTATAAGTTATGAACTATTCCATAATAAATTTTGAACTATTACTTTTACTCGTTCTTAAAAAAAAAAAAAATTTCGGGACATGTGTCGGCCGTACCGGAATAATGTGCCTTACTTGAACAACACCCTCTCTCTATATATATATATACTTACAATACTAAAAGCATAATCCCTCTTATGAATAGTGTATACCCTTAAATGCCCTTTTAAATTTATTTCCAATTTAAAAAAATTTTCCTTAATCCCACAACTTTGTTAATGGATGATAATTCCAATTTAGATGATTCAGCATTGTTTGTTGTACGTGTCTTCTTCTCAAACCACCGCCTTCTTTACCCTATCGATTTCTCCAAGATTTTAATCAATTAATAAATTATATATTATAGCAAAAAATCTATTCTTATCAACATAACCACAAAAGATTGTACGTAATTTTTATACTATTGGAGATTCTCTAACTTTTTAATCACTTAATAAATTATATATTCTAGCCTTTACTGAAAACTTATCAACGTGGGAGCCAAACGTCCTTTATTTTTATTTTTTCTATTATTTAGAATAATTATTAATCAATTTAAAAAATCCACCCAAATCTCCTTTTTTACGTTCTTATCATATTCTTGAAAATTCCACAACACACTTCCTACGTTTTGAATCTATTCTAAATATTGTACTCCATAACATAAAGTTGTATCTGCTGCTTTGCTATTCTTCTCTTAACCTATTATCGTCCTCATTGATTCGTTCTCATAGAAGTATTTTGCTACTATTCTCAATTATATAACCCGTTTCTATATAACTGAATATCGATATTGATTTTTCTTTTTCATTCTTTTAATAATTTGCATTGTCCTTCTATCGTCCTCATTGATTCGTTCTCATTGATTCGTGTTTGGTTTACTTTTTTCTATATAATTTAGTGTGATTCTCAACTTGTCATAATTACACATCATTCCTTATCTTATATATATTTGAGCTCTTCCATGCCTGTATATAATTTAGTTCGATTTCTGCAAATTGGTTATGGATTATAAACATCTCAAAGTGGTTGATTCTTGCATCGAAATAATAGTTGATCAAATATATCAAAATTCACCTATTATACGAATTACCGACGCAATACTTAATACTTGTTTATCATTACTTCTACCCAAAACCAATAAAAAGCTAACACTTTCTACATGACACGATTCCTAAAGTCACTACTATGAAAAAACTAATTAACATTAATCAACAAGAGGATCATGAACAACTCTTAACTTCTGCTTAATATCGCCACCTTAACAATCTCTCCTCACACTTCTTGTTAACCATCCGTCCAAATTGATTTGATTTAAGAACTCCCTTAAGCCGATGTAAAGCGTCATGAAGTATTGAAGTAAGTCTCTGAACCTCGAATGGATCCCCTCCCTGAAGTTGGTGGATATTCAATACTCAATACGAAATGTTGAGATTGGTGGATATTCAATTTCAGGGAGGGGATCCTTTCGAGATTCAAAGACTTACTTCAATACTTCATGACGCTTTACATCAGCTTAAGGGAGTTCTTAAATCAAATCAATTTGGACGAATGGTTAACAAGAAGTGTGAGGAGAGATTGTTAAGGTGGCGGTATTAAGCAGAAGTTAAGAGTTGTTCATGATCCTCTTGTTGATTAATGTTAATTAGTTTTTTCATAGTAGTGACTTTAGGAATCGTGTCATGTAGAAAGTGTTAGCTTTTTATTGGTTTTGGGTAGAAGTAATGATAAACAAGTATTTAAGTATTGCGTCGATAATTCGTATAATAGGTGAATTTTGATATATTTGATCAACTATTATTTCGATGCAAGAATCAACCACTTTGAGATGTTTATAATCCATAACCAAATTACCAAAGCTACGGCTACTGAATGAATAATCATGCGAGAAACATTGATGTTCTCGGTTCTACTGAATATAATTGAAAATATTTTGATCCAATTGTGCTTGAATTTAGTTCAGGTTCTTAATTTGCAAAGATGGCAGCCAACTACAACTCAAGTAAACTCACAGATGTGCATTTATCTTTGCTGTCAATATTTAAGAAAAGCAAGTTTTTTTTATTAATGGAATTAATATATATATATATATATATATATATATATATATATAGGTAAATGTTCAGGTACGGTTCATATATTGCGGTACGGTCGTACGGCCGTACGTACGGGCGACACGTGTCCCGGAATTTTTTATTTTATTTTTTATTTTTTTATTATTATTTTTTTATTTTTTCTTCTTTTCTGAAACGATTTTTTTTTCCGGAAACGAATGAAAATTTGTTTGAACTACCCTGTTATAATTTATGCACTATTCTCCTATAAACTTTGAACTATTCCCATATAATCCATGAACTATTACTTTTTAATAAGTTTTGAACTATTACTTTTTAATATAATCCATGAACTATCTAATTATAATTCATGAACTATCCCATAATAAGTTTTGAAGTATTACTTTCACTCCTTTATAAATTTTTGCACTTTAAACTATTCTATTATATTTCATGAACTATCCCATAATAAGTTTTGAACTATTACTTTCACTCCTTTATAAATTTTGCACTATGAACTATTCTATTATAATTCATGAACTATCCTTTTAGAAGTTATGAACTATTCCTTAATAAGTTTTGAACTATTACTTTCATTCCTTTATAAATTTTGCACTATGAACTATCCTATTATAGTTCATGAACTATCCTTTTATAAGTTATGAACTATTCCATAATAAATTTTGAACTATTACTTTTACTCGTTCTTAAAAAAAAAAAAATTTCGGGACACGTGTCGGCCGTACGAACGGCCGTACCGGAATAATGTGCCTTATTTGAACAACACCCTCTATATATATATATATATACTTACAATACTATCAGCATAATCCCTCCTATAAATAGTGTATACCCTTAAATGCCCTTCTAAATTTATTTCCAATTTAAAAAAATTTTCCTTAATCCCACAACTTTGTTAATGGATGATAATTCCAATTTAGATGATTCAGCATTGTTTGTTGTACGTGTCTTCTTCTGAAACCACCGCCTTCTTTACCCTATCGATTGCTCTTCTTCCTCTGTTTTCTTCCCTATCTCTCTCAAACAATTTCAGTTCTCCTCTCCTCTCCCCCAAATTCTCTCTATTCGGATCTCTCTCAATCGAAATAAAACATGCTTAATGAGATCCTCTTAACCAAATTTTCTCCTCTTCCCTTATCGGCAACCGCCTTCTTGGAGACCGGCCGAGTATCGTATCGATTTTGATCATTCTCCGCTTACTGTTGGATCAACTACTGAAACCCCGGCCGAGATACCACTTCGCCTCCTCTGCTATATTGCTTCTCCATTTTTGTTTGGTTGCTCCAATTTCAAAGATTCGGGTCTGTAATCCTTATCCTCCTGTCTCATGGTTTCTTCTTAATGTTCCAAATCATCCATGAGTGCCTATTTTGATGTTTGACATAGTCTCTACAAATTATCAGTCGTGTCCTTAATTTCACTATTTTGTTCATTAATTAAATCAACAGTCCCGTTCTATTTCAGGTTGGTACTGTTGTCAAGAATGAAGTGTGGCATGGCCTAATTGTTGCGATTAATGCTTCTGATTTTCACAGATATTCTTATAACAGTATGAATTGTTGTATATATATATACTTAATTTTGATGTTTTATGCAATAATATGATGCAAATAGAAAGCAATATGATTTGAAATAATGGATTTCATTTGGTAGGCTTTATCCTATTGATTTGGTATAAACTACATATAATAGAAAGAAGTTTGGGAACTGAGTCTAATCTAATATTGGTTATTCATATACAGGTTAGTTATTAAAGAGCTTTATTACGCATCCATGATTTTCATGAAGGAAATAGTAACTCAAACATCTACAATCTTTCATGTCTTGAAGAATATGGCTTGACAAAGGAGGTTTTTGAGTAAATGATAGAATATATGTAAGCGTACTCCAATTCATCACTAATTCATATAGCAGCTATCTTATCTCTCATTTGCATTTTTACATGTGTTGCAGCCTGAAACTTTGCCTTCTGGGTGTTTTAGAAATGTCAAAGGGAATTTGGAGCTACGAAGGTATTGCTTACCTTAACTTGGTTTATGTATTTAGCATATTCTTAAAATTTCCGTCCTCGATCTCAACATCATTTTGTCTCATTCAGGTTTCTTCGGGAAGAGTCACAACTCATGGGATAGACTCTCTGATTCCTAAAGTAAAAAATCAAATTTACAGAACACTTTTATGGATCTCAGTGTGCAGGATCATAATAATTTGGCATGTTCCTATTTGTTAACAAACAGAAGTGAAATGAACCAAAAGTTCCTAAAGCCAATCAAGTAATTTACGCCATCTGGATCTATCTCTTGTTTGTCCTGTATTTTGATGTTTGTAGCAATCAAGCCTATTAAAGGATTTGAATATCAATCTTCTTGCTCATTTCTTTCTTGATATGCTTTCATGTTTAACAGTTTGACAAGGAGTATGCTTTCATGTAAAATAGTTTGGCAAGGAATCTGGGAACACCGTTGAAGAATGCAATTTGAAAGTGCTTTATGTATCACCTCCGCGTCCACCATTGCCTGTGCCAGAAGGCTCAGACGAAGGTTCCTCTCCAAAGCCTTCTGTATCAGAGAATGGAAGCTTGAGTGGTTCCGATTTCACTGTTGTAAGATATATGAAAATTATCCCGAGTCTTAGTTTCTCAAATAATGTTTTTTAGCAAGAGAAATTATTCTAAATGTGGACTTTGCAGCCTTCCAAGACCGCTGATAATTAGGATAATTCATCTCAAGTCCTGTACTTCATTTTGAAAATTCCAAGAATTTTGTAGTTGATCTTTAATTTAGTAGAAATAGGTATTCTCTTTTTCTTATACAGAATTTGTTTTGTATTTCTTCACATGTTTCTGCTTCATTTACCATGTATGGTTTGTCATCGTCCTCTTATTTGTTTACGATGGAATATCGAAATGCCTCTCTTTACAATATTGTTTACACCTCTCTTTACAATATTGTTTACACCTCTCTTTACAATATTGTTTACACCGTTCAATTTTAAATAGTGAACAATTTCCAATTTCATCTGTGACGTATAATTTCGATTTCATATACGGAGCGCATGCGAACGTCCCGACTAGTATATATAAAATGACAATAGCCATGCTTTAGTACTGAATGGATGAGATACTGCCTGTTGTTCTTTTTGCTGATTATAATTGAGCCACTCATTTATTTTCTTAGTTTGTTTAAAAAATAAGTTTGTAGAAACTCATAAAAAATACCAAATATGGTGTTTTGGTGCTGTAATTATTATATAATCTCACATTGTGATGATCGAATGATGAGTAATTTAATCTGTGTAGATTTTTGGACAGAGTGGACAAAAAAGTCATTCAAGAACAAGGCTGAATTGCAAAAGAAATAAAGACTAACTTTATCATCTATATATAGCTTAAAAGGGTTGTTGTAGACTCATCTTTTAGCAATTCATCAAATTCTCTACAAGTTTTCTTCTGAAAGGGCTATATTCTTAGTTAAATGAGCTTCTTCCAAAGTTGTATTGCAAGAGGATAGTGTTTCGGGATTTTACGGCAATTTGATTTTACCATTTTCTTTCCGTGTATGCAATTTCATTATCTTCAATATTATTAGGGTTCGTCTTCGTTGGTATTCGCTCGAAAGTGTGTGCGTCAAAGTCTTAAATTTATATCTAGAACTTATGAAAAAGCGAACCCGCATTGTACGGATCGGCGTAGTAAGGCAAGAGATTCCACAGTCGAACTCAGGGATTTGGTGAGGATAAAATCAGTTGACAAATAGTTGGGCAAGTGAAATATAGAAGCTTTGCAAGTAAATTGGGAAAACAACAATCCTAAAGATTCAGATATCAAATTGTGGCAATCGATTCAAGATATTATATAGATGTAAGGACAAAGTTGGGATTGCAAAGGTATAATTGATGTAAGTTGTACGGTGAAGTTCTAAAACCCTATATGTCTCACTCAAAGGTTATCTCTATAAAGGTTGTTGAGGCTGCATTATAGAAAGGATCTAAGGATAAGAATTAATCTCAAATACACATGCCCAAACCCAAGGAATCAAAGACAAGCCAAAACGGTTAAGGTTGCGACACTCGAGACCGAAATAGAGGATGTTGAGTCTCGCTACTAACTAGAAAAGGCAAGCCAAGGCTAGGTTAAGGCAAATCTCATAACTTTGGATTAAAGCAAAAGCAAAAACGTACGACAAAGGGAAATCACGGCAAGTTCTTGAGAAACCACGGCCGTGGAACTCAAGAACAGATCGTAGTTTAGGGTTGTCGACGAGATTCTCACAACTCTCATGGTCCAACCTGTTTTGGTTCAATCTATCATCATCTAATCCACAACTATCAACCCTTCACCTTAGAATTGATAAAGGGTTTTAGCCGATAATCATCATCATAAAATCCAAAATCAAGTTTAAAAAGGAAAAAGTATAAAACCTCAAAAACTCAATAATGTCAAATGTCTCAATCTCAAATCCAAACAACAAGTATGTATGTTTGATGAATGCAGAATAAGAGAATAGAAATCCTCACAAAAATCTTGAGAAACAACGAAGAACGGGATGTCAATCCGTCTTCAATCGTAAACCCTAAGATATCTCGAAGTACACAATCTCCAAATCGCGTCCTTTTCGGAATCTTTCCTAAGCAATCATTGATGCAAGCCGTCAATACGCGGTCTCCAATCAGGGTTAGTGCGGAACCTAGGTCTGTCACCGTCCCAGGTCTCCAAGTTTGAGATTTCTGCTCTCTAAGTCTCCCTTTTGTAGATTTTGGCTCCCCTTTAATATTGAAGGCTCTCCAATATTTGTAGGGATAAACCTAGGATTTAAAGATGAAACCCTAAATATTTAGGCTGAAAAGAAGTCGAGTCCGCTGGTATCATAAAATACTCTGGGCCGCATCAGAAGGTATCAGAAAATACTTTGGCGCGTCAGACGGTATCAGAAGATACTTTGGCGCATCCTAGCTTCCTTTTATCCTCCTTTTTGTCCCGCTTCAAGGCTTAATCCTTAAATATGTCATTTCGCTCCATAATTCGTCAATTTACCTACAAATGCAATAAAACTCTATGTAGATCTCTATTCTTGCAAAGTAAGTGAATATAACCATAAATGACATGAATGTATGTCTATGCATGCTAATTTAAGGGAAAATCTATATAAATCCATGCCTAAATATAGGTCATAATTCATGTCATCAGTTGGGAGTGCTGTGTAATAACCGAAAATTTGAAGTCCCGGTAAATTGAAATTAACCAAAGTCCGATGAGACAATCGTAAATAAATAAATAAGTAAATAAAACGAGTTTAGTTCTATCATTTTATGTGACCTAGATTCACATAAAATGATAAATTAAGTGACCGGAAATAATTTACGTATTTAAAATAAAAACAATAATTTACCTAGTACGGAATATAATTCCGTAAAATTTTTCCGCAAATGCCCTACCGATCCATATGAGGAACGGGTTTCGCGTCAACTCGTTTTAATGAAGCCCAAGTGGGCCCAAATGGTATTGAGGACTGCCGGCCCAGCCAGCCCATTTCTTAACCTCTAACTAAAACATAATTAACTCTAACCCTAAATTACCCTAATCTAAAACTAGTCTAACCCTTCCCCACCTGCCGCTGCTCTTCCCCATCCCTCTTTGTACTATCGATCGACCGCCGCAGCAAGACACACACCGGATTGACACCACCGAACCAGTGTACCACCGTGTCGACCGCCACCGCCAGCCGTCGACGGGACCCTGGTAATGTAACACCCCGAATCCGCGGGACTCGGGGCGCTACGGGTTGGGACCTCACAATGGGTCCCGACCCTTAGCTTGACAACAATTTCACCGGATCTTGCAACAAGGCACAAATAAAGGCCAAAACCGAAATACATTTTTATGCAATGAAAAGAAAAACCCGAAAGAATACAACAAAGGACTTCAGCCGAAAATACAACCCCCAAGACTAAACGCCATACAACATACAATAAATACAATACTCAAATTCGACTCCACCCAAAACCCAAACCTAAAATGTACGGAACCCCGGCTGCCCACTCTTCCGGATCTCTCGGCCGCAATCCTAACCTGCAATGCAATCTACAACAGTCGGTATAAAACCGTTAGCTCATATTCGAAGCATTAGAATCAATGGGAAAGGCACAAACACAAGTAAATCATCATAAACACACAACATTCTCAAAGCACACAATTCCGGTTTATTATATTTTTATTATTAAGTCATATCCCGTTCTAATTCAACTTAGTTTTGTGACACGAGACCACCGTGGTCCCGCCTCGGTCCCTACTTACCGGCATGGAACGGTGCGGATGCCTCCGACCGTCTAACCAGCACGGGCTAGTCGCCAAGAACCTCCTAGACTCTCGCAAGAGCTAGGCAGATGATGTCACCGCCCGTTATCATACACTTGGGCCAAAATAATATATAAAGGTCGGTGATCCTATTTCCGGTTTAGTTGTTATAACATAAACAATAAACACACACCACCAAACACACATCAACGCTAATACAAGGAATACGAGCTAAGTAAGTCCGGAGACTTACCTCGTCACCACACTCAACTCACAACACTCTCGCTTCCTTAGGGAGGAAGCCCATAACCTGCTCACAAGAAGATAACTATATCAACAACAACCCACTCACAATAGAAGTTTTAGACTTCTATACAAATGATCTACGCAAGACCATTTGACTCTCAATTCTAGGACCGTATCCTAGAATCCCTCATGCTCACATCACACTCTACACAAGCTAGAAGTACTAAGACTTCTAAACCCTCGGATCTCGCAAGATCATAACTCACAACGCAACTAGGATAAGCCAAACCTAAACTCCAAAAATCCCACAAGATCATACAACCCCACCTCGAGCCTCAAACGCTCACAAGAGCAACCATATTACTTAAAACCTTATAACAACCTCACAAGATAACCAACACTTCAAGCTTAGAATCAACATCAATCAACCAAACAATATCAAATCCTCGAAACTCACCTAAGGTCCATAACCACTACTTGGTATTAACTCTAAGTTATGCTAGATCCACCCTAGCATGATACTAAAACTTAACATAACTAGATCGAGGCGAAAGAATACTCACGCGACGTCAAATGACGGAAGTCGTTCATCGCATGTCGACTTGGACTCGTTAGGCCTTTATCGGGGCGCTTCCGAACCTAGCACCAAACTAAATAAATTTAGCTTATAAGCTAAATTTGAACGGAATAATGAACATATATAATCTACGAAAAACCCCACTTTTAAAACCCAAGTTAAAACCGTAAATATATATTCCAGGCAAATTGTATAACATCAAAAACCCAAGGTAAAAGTCGTTTTCAAAGCCCACGTTCAAATTCCGTAATTTAATCTTTGAGTTATAATCCGGAATTAATTCAATACGAGCATAACATATATATATATATATATATATATATATATATATATATATATATATATATATATATATATAAATAAGAATATAATTCAAGTAAATCCCAAATTTAGAACCCATAAATACATTTTCCGAAAGAAAAACCTTGGGCCATAATATGTAATTAAATTCCTGCAGTGGTATAAATATCAAATTCCAGAAACTGTGGGTCCAAAACTAAGATTATATAGAATATGGGTCAGTTATATAATTATACCAAATGTTAGGGTAAAATCTGTAATTAACACCAAACTGAGGGCCCGGTTTTTAAAAAAAAGGAAGAGGGTTACTCTAACCCTTGCATCGCACAAAGGAAGAACGCAGAGGCTGCAGGCCCTGGCAGCGAGGCAGACGGCGGCAGGGTGGGGCTTCGCTTCGGCTTGGGACAGGCGAGGCCCCACGTCCGGTGGTGGCAGACAGCGAGGAAGGGAGGACGCTGGTGTTTCGACTGGAGTTCCGGCGGTGTTGGCGACGAAGAGAACACAGGCTGGGCGATGCAGGGTTGGCGGCTCCAGCAAAGACGAGGGAGGGCATGGCAGCCAATCAGGTGGCGGGCTTCTTCCGGCGACCTCTGGTGGGCTTCGATGGCGGCTCCCATGGGCTCTCCGGCGTCGTGGATGCCGAAAGAAAGAAAGACAGACAGGGGAAGAGATGAGCGAGTAGGGGGTTGTTGCATTCTCACCCTGGCGGCGGCAAAGTCAGAGCAGCTGGGCTCCTCCGCCGATGGCACAGATGGGGATTCCTGGTGGCAGCAGAATAGAAGGAGAGGAGAGGCCATATGGACTGATCAACTTTACCTTGTGTGCAGCTGAAACTATAAATGAACTAGACCTTATTCCAAGTTCTTAGAGATACTCTTCGGAGAAGCCGCAAATCTCGACATCTTGATTTGGAGCCAATGTTTGGGTGGTTCTTGTGCTGAGGAAGCAGGTTGTTGGGGAGCTCAATGAAGCCATTTTTCACTGCTGAAACTTACAGAGCTCTTTCTCACTAACAGTAAATGCAGATGAATGGTAGTGTTGGCTTGTGACCATCGACAAGGAATGAGAGGCATTGCTGGCATTGAGAAGTGGAAGGTGAGTGAGAGGTGGGGCAAAGATGGAGAGTGAAACAGATGGGGAGATTGAGTGTGTAGATAGGGGTAGACATAGTTGCAGACACGCCATCAGGCCCTAGCGTGAAGGGAGAAGCAAGGTAGAAGAAAAAAAATAAATAAATAAAGGAAACGAGTAAAAGAAAATAAAACTCGATCAAAAAGCATTCAGAACGGGATTTTCGGATCGAAAAACTCTTTCAACTTTTCCGAAAATAATAATACGAACATACGAGAACGTATCAACAATAAACGGGAAAATGTTTTACATCGACAAATATTTTTAATACAAAAATTTAAGCTCAGAAAATATCGATAGAAGCAGGATAAAATAAATATCGAAAACGCGCCAAAATTTGGGGCGTTACAGGTAAGGCCGCCGCCTCTCCCTCCTCGCCATTTCTTCTCCCTCGCATGAATCTCGTTAACCTCTGCGCTGCTCCTCTTCGGTCGACAGGAACCCAATCACGTTGTTGTTTCCGACAGTCCAGGACACCACTAACGCCGACCGGAGCACCAACCATACCGCCGTCCGCTTCTAGTCGCGCCGGTAAGGTCTCAGCCCCCTTCTTCTTTACGTCTCTCTTCTTTCCGGTTACTGGTTCGAGTCCAACGAAGTTAACCCCCGTCCTGCGCAGTCGAGTGTCGGGTCTCACCTTGCTGCCAACCGCTGCAACCAACAGATCGACCACCAGTGAAGGGCCGCCGGAACGCCAGTGCACCGCCCTGCCGGACTACAACTCCGGTAAGCCGGCTTCTCCGATCCTTCTTCTCCCCTGCAGTACGTATATATGTATAGTTTGGATGTGTCTCTTACCCCCTGTAGTACGCATATATGTATAGATTTGATGTGGCTCTTACCCCCTGCAGTACATATATATGTATAGATTAGATGTGTGTCTTACCCCTGCAGTATGTATATATGTATAGATTGATAGGTATAAGAGACGTAAGTGTGTATATATATACGAGTACGGTGTTAATATAGGGTAAGAAAATGTGAATGGAGATACAAGATGTGTATGTTTAAATTGGTTCGGAAAATATATATATAGGATACATATAAGTACATATGTACATTCAGTTACGGAAGAGTAATAAGAACAGGTGTGAGTTTATATAGGAGAGGGTATGTCGAGTACAAAAATATACGTATATATAGTATATAAAATAAAAGTATACTTATGAGTTGAGTTGGAGAAATTATAAAGTATGTGAATTTATATATATATCTAAATACCTAAGAGTTGCGGATGTTATATATTTGGAAGGAAGGTTAGTATGCATGGACGTGTATATATATATATATATATAGATATATAGATATGTATATGAAATTAGTTAATACCCGAAAATGAAGTAATGTAATTCCAGATGACGAGTGGACGAGATAAATTTTTATAACCTTAGTAAACTATTTTGGAAGTAATCTTAGATTAGAAAAGTGTTCCAAAAGAAATATTAGAGGTCAAGAAGTGACCCGGAGAATTATCTACACTAAGGGTAAAACGGTCTTTTACCGTATGAGAATCGTTCTTTCCGTAATTCCTTCGCATGAGGTTGGACATAGAGATGTGATTTTGATACACATGCCTTCATTGACAGGCACTTGAGTTACCACGAGTACGGACTATTTGAGGAGTGTAGAGTGTTTTGATTCAGGTAAGTCCTTGCGACTTACTTAGCCAGTTTCTGAGTGTTAGTTCAGTGATAGTAGTTGTGTGTGTTATTTGCGTGTTTAATAATAATAACTTGCTAGGACGACGGTTATTATTATGTTTAAGGCCCAAGTGTATGTATAACGGGCCGTGACATCACTGCCCAGCTCTGACAGGAGACTGAGAGGTTCTCTATACCCAGACCAGGCAGGTACAAGGTGAGATACATCGGATCCATTCCTGATGGTTACACGGGGGTGGAGGCGAGGTTTGAGAATCCCTCGTGTCACAAAAAATAAGTATCACTAGAGTGAATGAGTAATTTAAAACAAGATAATAAAACGGACTTGTTTGAAAGCATGATGAGTGTTTATGTTTATCTGAGTGTGTTTGTGCTGTTATTATTCTGCTAATATTTAGATAACTAGCTAACGGTTCTTCTGGTTGTTGTTTTAGATTTACCGCAGGTTAGATCAGCAGCTGAGTGATCCGGAAGTAGTGGTCAGCCGGGTCTCCGTACTCCTTAGAGTGGGGTTGGGGTTGTTTTGTCTTTCCTTCTTTTGGTTAAGACAGTTGTTCTTTTCTTTTGTTTAAGTACTTTAGGCTGCTAGACAATGTTGCATTCATTACTCTAAAAACATGGTTTTTATGAATTTCAGTTTCTTTATTTGTGTCTTGTTGCAAGATCCTAGTAATGTTGTTGTCAAACTAAGGTCGGGACCCATTGTGAGGTCCTAACCAGTAATACTCCGAGTTTTAAAAATTCGGGGTGTTACAACATGGTATCAGAGCCCAGGTTGGCAACAATGACACTTGAAATCTTTTGAAAGACCGAATAAGTTTTAAACAGAACCCGAAAAGGGGTCTGAGTTTTAAAAAGAAAATTTTTAGTTTTAAATGCATGCATAGTCTGGTTGGGAATAGAAAAGTACGGCTGACCACCACTACTACCGCGGATCTCAATATGCTTAGTTGGACCTTAGGTTTACTGTAGTTGGACTTTTGGACTTTCAGCTAGTAGTAATTATAGTTATTATTCTTACGCAGATGGCACGTACTAGAGCTACGCTAGCTACTGGTCGAGGCAGAGGTCGTCCACCTCTCCCTCCAGCTGGACCAGGTAGGGGAGATAGGACCCCTACAGTTAGAGGACGCGGCCGTGGAGGTAGACCTCCACTAGCCCGAGGCCGAGGTCGAGCTCCTCGAGAGGATCCACCAGCAGTGATCATGCCAGAGGCTGGAGTGGAGGAGGTAGCTGAGAGTGTTGGTCCTGAGGTCAGGAACGAGACCGTTGCTAGGTCTGGAGCACAGAGAGCACGTTCGACAGAGTCAGGACGTGTTTCCATTGGAGCGACTGAGTACAGAGAGTACCGAGCATACGTTGAGCGTATGGAGGAGGCTGCTAGGACAGAGAGACTTACCCAGGTACCACCAGTACTGGTTAGATCTGTCCAGGTGACACAGGGAGCGCCTCAGGAGCTAGTTGTACCTGAGAGGAGAGTTGTGGCTGATAGAGCTCCTACTGGGTCTAGAGCTCCGAGACCGGATGAGTGATTGAAGGCTTTCAACTCTCAGAAGGTTCCCTCATATAGTGGAGAGATAGGACTGGAGGTGGAGCACTGGATTGGACAGGTAGAGACTGCGTTAGAGGCAATACGCTGCCCAGAGGATCGGCAGGTGGACTTGGTGCAGACCTGCGTCACTAGAGATGCTCATTCCTGGTGGCGGACCATGCGTAGTCGAGTCACCAGTTGGGAGCAGATGAGGAGCATTGTTAGAGACAAATACTGCCCTGTCTCGTTGAGGAGAGAGAGATTCCAGGACTTCATTGAGGCTGGATTTGAGGACATTCCGATTGCTGCTGCCATCAAGAAGTTCCAGAAGGAACTGACACTGCTTGGACCAGCTGCACCTCCTGAGGAGCAGCATGTATATCTTTTTTCGAGGAGATTGAGAGAGAGCACTCGGTCCTATCTGGCAGGATTTCGCTGTGAGACTCTATCAGACTATCAGGATAGAGCATCTGCGTATGAGAGAGACAAACTAGTGTCGAGGAGAGCTGCTCAGTCAGACAGGCCGGATAAGCGGCAGAGGACAGGTTATGCTAGTGGTAGTTCAGGAGTAGCTGCTGTTGGACGGGGACAGACTCAGGGGCGACAAAGTCATACAGCTACTGGTCAGACTTCAGCTGGTGGCAGTGGCTTGCAGTGCCACAACTGCAGTAGCTATGGGCATATCCGATCGAACTGCACGAAGCCAGCAGTGACTTGCTTCTAGTGCGGTAAGGTTGGACATAGAGCTGCATTCTGCTGTCAGGGCAAGGCTCCATCTCAGCAGGGTTCTTCTCCTGCAGGCTTATCAGGGAGTGTACAGAGACCGCCACAGTACCGGACTCCTAGTCAGCAGCAGCAGTACAGAGCTCCTAGTCAGCA
This sequence comes from Fagopyrum homotropicum, assembly GCA_033239125.1. Taxonomy (NCBI): domain Eukaryota; kingdom Viridiplantae; phylum Streptophyta; class Magnoliopsida; order Caryophyllales; family Polygonaceae; genus Fagopyrum; species Fagopyrum homotropicum. Next base: position 13,149,246 of record BSWB01000007.1, read on the forward strand.
GCAGTCTTACAGGGCTCCAGGACACACACCACCACAGAGTTCTATGTAGGGATCAGGTCGGGGCAGAGGACGTGGTAGTGTGGCTGATACTAGAGGAGCTCAGGCACGAGTGTTTGAGTTGAGAGATGCTGATCAGCCAGATGCACCGACTGCCACAGGTACGATCCAGATTCATGACTTACCTGTACGAGTTTTATTTGATACGGGTGCTACACACTCCTTCATATCTGATGCATGCGTAGATAGGTTGTCCTTAGCTACTGTAGAGGGGATACCTTTTATGATAGGCTTACCTGATGGGAGTAAGGTAAGAGGGACTAGAGAGATCTTTGGATGTCTTGTTCGCACGGGAGATCGAGACTGGCTAGTCAATTTTCTAGTCATGCCTTTAGCTCATGAGGATGTCATTTTAGGGATAGACTGGATGAAGAAACACGGAGCAGTCTTAGACATTGGTAGGAGGACAGTGACCGTTGCCACGGAGGAGGGCCATAGAGTAATATTCCGAGGTTGGGACCTCGGAAAGTCAGGTACAGTTATCAGTGCAGTGAGAGCAGCGAGATTGATAGCACAGGGTTGCGAAGCCTTCTGGTGTTATGCCATGAAGGAAAGCAAGAGCCTGACTATAGAGGAGATACATGTTGCATGCGAGTTTGCAGAGGTATTCAGTGACGACCTGCCAGGACTACCCCCACAGAGGAGCGTTGATTTCAGCATTGACTTGGAGCCGGGCACGAGACCTATCTCGAAGGCTCCGTACCGTATGGCACCTATAGAGCTGCTTGAGTTGAAGAAGCAGTTAGAGGAGCTAGCAGAGAAGGGTTTCATACGCCCCAGTGTGTCTCCTTGGGGTGAACCAGTGTTGTTTGTGAAGAAGAAGGACGGATCGATGAGGCTGTGCATAGACTACAAAGAGCTGAACAAGGTGACCATCAAGAACAAGTACCCATTGCCACGCATAGATGACCTGTTGGACCAGTTGCATGGAGCGTCTGTGTTCTCGAGGATAGACTTGAGATCAGGTTACCACCAGTTGAGGGTGAGAGATCAGGACATACCTAAGACGGCATTCCGGACTAGGTATGGTCATTATGAGTTCGTAGTGATGCCATTCGGGCTCACTAATGTACCAGCGGTGTTCATGGAGTTGATGAATGGGATATTCATTGACTTCTTAGACCAGTTTGTAGTGGTCTTCATTGACGACATCCTAGTCTACTCTAGGAGTCGAGAGGAGCATGCCGGACACTTAAGGACAGTACTGCAGATTCTACAGGATAGCCAGCTGTATGCTAAGCTATCCAAGTGTGAGTTTTGGATGTCAGAGGTGGCTTTCTTAGGTCACGTGGTGACTGCTGAGGGTATTAAGGTCGATCCGGCGAAGATCGAGTCAGTATCTTCTTGGCAACCTCCTAAGAATGTTAAGGAGGTTCGAAGCTTTCTAGGTTTAGCAGGTTACTACCGCCGGTTTGTGGAAGGGTTCTCTTTGATTACCCGACCACTTACTTGTCTTCTGAGGAAGACCACACGGTTTGTCTGGTCTGAGCCGTGTCAGCAGAGTTTTGAGGAGCTGAAGAGGAGATTGACGTCCGCTCCGATTTTAGCACAGCCTGAGGGTATTGATGACTTTGTGGTATACAGTGATGCATCCAAGCTGGGCTTGGGGTGTGTTTTGATGTAGAGGGGTAAGGTCATAGCCTATGCGTCTCGACAGTTGAAGACGTATGAGGAGAACTACCCCACACATGATCTAGAGTTGGTTGCAGTAGTCCATGCTCTTAAGATCTGGCGTCACTATCTCTATGGGGCGACATGTCAGATCTTTACAGACCATAAGAGTCTGAAGTATATATTCACTCAGAGAGAGTTGAATAACCCCCAGAGGCGGTGGTTAGAGTTGATCAAGGACTTCGACCTTGAGATCCTTTACCACCCCGGAAAGGCGAATGTGGTAGCTGATGCTTTGAGCCGGAAGACGCCTAGAGAGAGGGCGATAGCCCGATTGACAGTACAACCACAGTTGCAGAGGGACCTGGCTTGGTTGGAGATAGAGATTCAATTTCCCGATACTGATGGTCAGTTGTCTACCATGGAGTTACTTCTTGATCTGTTGGATGAGATCCGACAGAAGCAGGAGATTTGCCCTACTTTGATCAGGATCCGAGACAGGATGTCTCGAGATGAGGCCCCCCAGTTTACTATTGGTGCAGATGGAGTGATGAGACGTCAGGACCGCGTTTGTGTGCCGTCAGACAGTGAGTTGAGACAGAGGATACTAGGTGAGGCTCATGCTACCCCATACTCAGTACATCCTGGAGCGAGTAAGATGTACAAGGATGTGAGACGGTCCTTCTGGTGGGGTGGCTTGAAGCCCGATGTGACTCGGTATGTAGCTCAGTGCGCGACCTGCCAGCAGGTCAAGATTGAGCACCGTAGGTCTGGAGGAGAGCTCACCCACTTCCAGTACCACAGTGGAAGTGGGAGGATATATCTATGGATTTTGTCACTAGTTTGAGACTCAGCAGAGGATTTGATGCTATTTGGGTAGTGGTAGACCGTCTGACGAAGACCGCACGTTTCATTCCGATTAAGGAAACGTGGCCGGTGAGTCGTCTGGCTGAGGAGTTCACCAGACATATTGTGAGACTCCATGGGGTACCGAGGACTATCGTCTCTGACAGAGATGGACGTTTTACCTCGAGATTTTGGCAGCAGGTACATACTGCTTTGGGGACGAGTCTCCACTTCACTACAGCCTATCATCCACAGACAGACGGACAGTCTAAGAGGACCATTCAGACCTTAGAGGACATGCTTCGGGCGTGTGTACTAGATTGGGGACAGGTATGGCCAGATCACCTTCCACTGGTAGAGTTTTCGTATAATAATAGCTGGCACGCGTCGATTGGGATGGCTCCTTATGAGGCTTTGTACGGGCGGAGATGTCGTACACCTTTATGTTGGGATGAGCCTAGCAGAGTTGATGGAGTAGCTCCAGATCAGGTACAGGATGACATCGCTCGGATTTCCCTAGTCCGAGAGCGGATGTTAGCAGCTCAGAGTCGTCAGAAGTCCTACGCCGACAAAAGGCGTCGACCTTTAGAGTTTAGAGTGGGTGCTCAGGTGTGGCTGAGAGTGTCACCTATGAGAGGAGTCAGGCGTTTCGGCATTAAGGGGAAGCTGAGTCCCCGATGTGTCGGACCTTTTGAGATCGTGGGGAGAGTTGGAGAGGTGGCCTACAGACTAGCACTACCGCAGAGACTAGAGAGTGTCCATCCGGTCTTTCATGTATCTCAGTTGAGAGAGTACATTCCGGATCCGAGACACGTCATCAGCCATGAGGATTTGACAGTTGAGCCTGACCATACGTTTGTAGAGTACCCAGTAGCTGTCTTGGAGCACAGTACTAGACGTCTGCGATCCAAGGAGATACCTATGCTGAGGATCCAGTGGTCTAGGAGAGGAGCTGATGAGGCCACTTGGGAGACTGAGGAGAGTATTAGACGTAACTATCCCGAGTTCTTTGCGGGGTTAGAGGTTACTTCTGTTTGACGAGTTAGTACTCGGATGTTGTGTTGTTTGACCTTTCAGGTTTTCATATTGTTTTGAGTGTTTCTGTTTCTCTTTTGTGATACTTGTTTGTTTGATGCTGGAGTAACTGCATGGTAGAAAACGAAAATGTCGAGAAAACTAAAATATACCGAAAGAAATGTGTGAGTAAGGGAAACAATCTAAGTTTCGGGACGAAACTTCTTTTAAGGGGGCACTGATGTAATAACCGAAAATTTTAAGTCCCGGTAAATTGAAATTAACCAAAGTCCGATGAGACAATCGTAAATAAATAAATAAGTAACATAAAACGAGTTTAGTTCTATCATTTTATGTGACCTAGATTCACATAAAATGATAAATTAAGTGACCGGAAATAATTTACGTATTTAAAATAAAAACAATAATTTACCTAGTACGGAATATAATTCCGTAAAATTTTTCCGCAAATGCCCTACCGATCCATACGAGGAACGGGTTTCGCGTCAACTCGTTTTAATGAAGCCCTAGTGGGCCCAAATGGTATTGAGGACTGCCGGCCCAGCCAGCCCATTTCTTAACCTCTAACTAAAACATAATTAACTCTAACCCTAAATTACCCTAATCTAAACCTAGTCTAACCCTTCCCCACCTGCCGCTGCTCTTCCCCATCCCTCTCTGTACTATCGATCGACCGCCGCAGCAAGACACACACCGGATTGACACCACCGAACCAGTGTACCATTGTGTCGACCGTCACCGCCAGCCGCCGACGGGACCCTGGTAAGGCCGCCGCCTCTCCCTCCTCGCCATTTCTTCTCCCTCGCGTGAATCTCGTTAACCTCTGCGCTGCTCCTCTTCGGTCGGCAGGAACCCAATCACGTTGTTGTTTCCGACAGTCCAGGACACCACTAACGCCGACCGGAGCACTAGCCAGACCGCCGTCCGCTTCCAGTCGCGCCGGTAAGGTCTCAGCCCCCTTCTTCTTTACGTCTCTCTTCTTTCCGGTTACTGGTTCGAGTCCAACGAAGTTAACCCCCGTCCTGCGCAGTCGAGTGTCGGGTCTCACCTTGCTGCCAACCGCTGCAACCAACAGATCGACCACCAGTGAAGGGCTGCCGGAACGCCAGTGCACCGCCCTGCCGGACTGCAACTCCGGTAAGCCGGCTTCTCCGATCCTTCTTCTCCCCTGCAGTACGTATATATGTATAGTTTAGATGTGTCTCTTACCCCCTACAGTACGCATATATGTATAGATTTGATGTGGCTCTTACCCCCTGCAGTACATATATATGTATAGATTAGATGTGTGTCTTACCCCTGCAGTATGTATATATGTATAGATTGATAGGTATAAGAGACGTAAGTGTGTATATATATACGAGTACGGTGTTAATATAGGGTAAGAAAACGTGAATGGAGATACAAGATGTGTATGTTTAAATTGGTTCGGAAAATATATATATAGGATACATATAAGTACATATGTACATTCAGTTACGGAAGAGTAATAAGAACAGGTGTGAGTTTATATAGGAGAGGGTATGTCGAGTACAAAAATATACGTATATATAGTATATGAAATAAAAGTATACTTATGAGTTGAGTTGGAGAAATTATAAAGTATGTGAATTTATATATATATCTAAATACCTAAGAGTTACGGATGTTATATATTTGGAAGGAAGGTTAGTATGCATGGACGTATGTATATATATATATATATATATATATATATATATATATATATATATATATATATATATATATATATATATATATATATATATATATGTATATGAAATTAGTTAATACCCGAAAATGAAGTAATGTAATTCCAGATGACGAGTGGACGAGATAAATTTTTATAACCTTAGTAAACTATTTTGGAAGTAATCTTAGATTAGAAAAGTGTTCCAAAAGAAATATTAGAGGTCAAGAAGTGACCCGGAGAATTATCTACACTAAGGGTAAAACGGTCTTTTACCGTATGAGAATCGTTCTTTCCGTAATTCCTTCGCATGAGGTTGGACATAGAGATGTGATTTTGATACACATGCCTTCATTGACAGGCACTTGAGTTACCACGAGTACGGACTATTTGAGGAGTGTAGAGTGTTTTGATTCAGGTAAGTCCTTGCGACTTACTTAGCCAGTTTCTGAGTGTTAGTTGAGTGATAGTAGTTGTGTGTGTTATTTGCGTGTTTAATAATAATAACTTGCTAGGACGACGGTTATTATTATGTTTAAGGCCCAAGTGTATGTATAACGGGCCGTGACATCACTGCCCAGCTCTGACAGGAGACTGGGAGGTTCTCTATACCCAGACCAGGCAGGTACAAGGTGAGATGCATCGGATCCATTCCTGATGGTTACACGGGGGTGGAGGCGAGGTTTGGGAATCCCTCGTGTCACAAAAAATAAGTATCACTAGAGTGAATGAGTAATTTAAAACAAGATAATAAAACGGACTTGTTTGAAAGCATGATGAGTGTTTATGTTTATCTGAGTGTGTTTGTGCTGTTATTATTCTGCTAATATTTAGATAACTAGCTAACGGTTCTTCTGGTTGTTGTTTTAGATTTACCGCAGGTTAGATCAGCAGCTGAGTGATCTGGAAGTAGTGGTCAGCCGGGTCTCCGTACTCCTTAGAGTGGGGTTGGGGTTGTTTTGTCTTTCCTTCTTTTAGTTAAGACAGTTGTTCTTTTCTTTTGTTTAAGTACTTTAGGCTGCTAGACAATGTTGCATTCATTACTCTAAAAACATGGTTTTAATGAATTTCGGTTTCTTTATTTGTGTCTTGTTGCAAGATCCTAGTAATGTTGTTGTCAAACTAAGGTCGGGACCCATTGTGAGGTTCTAACCAGTAATACTCCGAGTTTTAAAAATTCGGGGTGTTACATGCTGGTGGTCTGCTACTGGATTACCGACAAAAGAGGTTGAAATATGATATAACACAAAAACAAGCTCGTAATATGAACTACTTGTTGATATTGTTAATTGCATTACAACACATCTCCGTACAACCATCATACACAACCTAAAATGACATAAACTAGAAGGAAAACTATAATGGTGAAGCCTGCAAAGACGAAGATGCTCTGCTGGTGGACTGTGCATCCAAATATTGCCCCAACTGCATTTCAATTTTCAAACTGATCAAAACCCAGACATTTAATCTTGGCCAGAGGTGACTCTCTCAGTAAAGGTATCTACTTCACCGTGTCTGTTTCGAGCTTTGCATAACTACAGTCTTTAAATCGATGTTTGAAGTTGGTGGAATCACCCGAGAAGGTAGATGTGGCATCACTTGGTTGAGTTTGTTTCGAGCTCTACATAACATAACAATTACAATTAATGATTAGTTTCAAATTATTCATATAATTTTCAACCCTAAATATTTTACATCAAGTTGACCATGTCTTGTATTATATAATAATTGCACCATCAACAAAATAGATTCCATAATCGAAAGGGAAAATAAACTTGAGTTATTTCCTTAGAGGATGTAAGATGAAAGAAATTCTGCCACAACAACGAAGAAGAAGAAACACTGCAAGTCCTACTGAGAATGCAATCAACAAGCAACACTACAAGTCTGATAATCGATGTGGGATAAAAAAAATTCATATTTTACAAAATAATTAAGGTTTAGTAAAAATTGGTTTAATTTGAGATTTAGTAAAAAACATTTAATTCGATAAAAATATGGAGTCTTAAATTCTTTTTTACAAAATAATCAAAGATTCTGACTATCTTTTAGACAAATCTTTTAAAAACATAAAAGAAGGATTTTTTTAATATTCTTAATTATTTGTGCCGTAGAAGTGTTTACCAGTTTGTTTTATAAAATTTATATACTTTAATGTAAAAGATTTTTTAAGCAGTTTGTTTTCTAGTACAAAAAATAAAGATTGATTGGCCTATAAGATCTTGGAGAATCTCCAACAAAAAAAGCTACGTATAATTTTGAATAGCAGTTTAGTTTAGTAAAAAAAGATTTTTTGGCCAAAAAATTGGGAGCTCCATTTAATTGCTGCTTCCACAACGTGACATGTCATCAAATAATGCACTCTCATTTAGTATGTATAATAGTCATAACGACCCACAAAATCACAACGACCCACAAATCAGTGGATCACAACGACCCACAAATTATTAGGTCAAATCGACCAAAAAATTTGTAGGTCAAAACGATCAAAAAATTTGTAGGTCAAAACGATCCAAAAATCATTAGATAAAAACGACCCAAAAATCATTAGATCGAAACAACCCAAAAATTATTAGTCTTAAAACGACCTACGAATTAATAGGTCACAACAATCCACATACAAATACTAATCCGGTATCAATATGTATTATACTTGATTTTGACTAAAAAGTCCAGAAATGTATGATTTGTATAATCTTCAAACATTTGAGGTCTATTTATACATGTTGTCAAAGTGTCATCCTTTTTTGATAACCGATGTGGGATAACAAAATTCATATTTTACAAAATAATTAAGGTTTAGTAAAAAAAAGTTATTGGCTTAATTCGAGATTTAGTAAAAAAATTTAGTCCGATAAAAATATGGAGTCTTAATTTCTTTTTTTTCAAAATAATCAAAGATTCTGGCTATCTTTTAAACAAATCTTTTAAAAACATAAAAGAAGGATTTTTTTTTTAATATTCTTAATTATTTGTGCCGGAAAAGTATTTACCAATTTGTTTTATAAAATTTATATACGTTAATATAAAAGATTTTTTGACCAGTTTGTTTTCTGGCACAAAAAATAAAGATTTATTGGCCTATAAGATCTTGGAGCATCTCCAACAAAAAAAAGCTACGCTTAATTTTAAAGAGTGATTTTATCCGGCGCCGGCGCCTTGCGAGTGCGCGCAAGGGCTCGCGCACTCGCAAGGCGCAAGCGCAGCGCGCCTGCGCGCAGGCCCTCGCGCATTGGGCCTGCGCGAGGCCCATGCGCGCCTGCCCCAGCCCGCCTCCGCGCCTATTTAAGGTGGCGCGGAGAGGTCAGCCTCCCTTGCCCTATTCGTCCTCGCTTCCGCTCCGCGTCGTTTGTGTAACACCCCAAATCCGCGGGACTCGGGGCGCTACGGGTTGGGGCCTCACAATGGGTCCCGACCCTTAGCCTGACAACAATTTCACCGGATCTTGCAACAAGGCACAAATAAAGGCCAAAACCGAAATACATTTTTATGCAATGTTATGAAACCCGAAAATAAAAGAAAGAAAAGACTTCAGCCGTCCTTACAACAACATCAACATAATATATAATATCAACAACACAAAGACTCCAAAACCCAAAACAACCTAAGATGTACGGAACCCCGGCTGCCCACTCCTCCGGATCACTCGGCCACATCCTATCCTGCACATCAACTACAACAATCGGTATAAAACCGTTAGCTCACATTCTAGGCATTATAAGAATAATATGGCACAAACACACATAGGAACACAAACACACAACATGATTATAAACATACACATCCGTTACTTATTATCTTTTTATGTTATTCCATATCTAATTCATTCGTTCAAGTGTGACGCGAGAGTCTTATAACTCTCGCCTCTGTCCCCGTGTAACCAACAGGAGTGTGGCGGCGCCCAACCCGTATACCCTGTGGGAGTGATGAAGAAGCCCGCCCGTATACCGTGTATGGCCTGGTCGCAGAGATCCCCCCAGTCTCCCTCGAGAAACTGAGCGGTGATGTCACCGCCCGATAATAATAATAGTAGTAACGATGGGCCAATAAATAATGTCAAGTAAATCCTAATCCATTTTCATGCTTAAAAGCGGTAAACACACACTACCATATATATCCAAATAAGGCATAAAAGCGGCTAAGTAAGTCCGAGGACTTACCTCGTCTCAAAGCTACTCGAAACCGATAACACTCTACGAAGGAATATAACCAAAGCCTGTTCAAGACAAGGCAAGATAATCAACAACTACTCACGCAAGCTAGAAGTCCCTAGACTTCTAGTACTATATACTCTTATTAGGTCAAACACTCCCTTAAACTAGAATACTCTCCTAGCCCTCATAAACTCACGAGATCTCAACTAATACCACATGCTAGAATACTTCCATCCTAACTCCACAATCTCAACAAACACATACTCACAACCTCACAAAGCTCACATGATAACATACACACCTCAATCCTTAAAACGTTCAAACCATCCTCAAATCTTAACCTAAAGTTCCAAGCCACTACTTGGCATTTGCCCTAAGTTATGCTAGATCCAACCTAGCATGATTCTACCACTAAACATAACTCGATCGAGGAAGAAGGTACTCACACATGATCCGAGGTTGAAGATTATCTACGGACATCGAGATTGGATTCGTTGATCTATAACGACCGCTTCCGGACCTAAACCAAAGCTAAGGAAATTTAGCTTATATGCTAAATTTGATTTTAAATCTATATAATATATAATTCAAAGGTAAAACTCGTTTTTCAAACGTCAACTTTAAAATCCTGTAGTTAAAATCCAAGGTTAAAACAATAAGAATATTGTCCGGGACATTGTATAAATAAGATGAGTTAAAATACTTAATAAACTCTCCCGGCACAATATGGTACTCAAGAAACTCGACCAATTTCCGAAATAAGCTTTATGTCAAATCTATGATTTATTCAACAAGGTCAAAACTGCACATTTCACAAAATAGGGTCAAAACTGTAATTATACAAATCAGCAGGGGCATTAAATGCACTTCCAAAAGAGTGGGTCTAATTTGCAAATACAAAGCATGGGCACTATTTGTACATATACTAAAACATGGGCCAAAATAGTAAATATATAACCTGCGTTATTTACTGCAGTTATAAGAAAAGATGGGGGCCCACTTGTGATAATTATAAGGGTTTTAAAACCCAAAAAGGTTCTTCTTCATCGTCTGGGAAAGGAAGAAGCAGCGGCGGCTGCGTTTTCTCGGTGTGCTCCGGCGGACTTCGGCATGAAGGTGAGGCAAGGCAGAAAACTCCCGGCGAGGGATTCGACGGCGGAGGCTTCGATCTCCGACGAAGAAGGGTAGAAGGAGGTCGAGACGGAGGTGAAAGAAGCTGAGGTTCGAAGGTCGATACCGAGAACAGAGAAGGTGAGTTAGGGAGACGCAAGGGTCGGCATAGGGCTCGTCCGACGACGGCGGTGAAGGCGGCGGCATGGTCTCCGGCTCCAGTGGTGGTTCCCGGTAGGTACTGGGGAGTTTTCGAGCCTGGCAGGGAGACGAAGAAATGAAGGGGACGCCGGCTTGCTCGGATTGATTGGTAGCGTTGGTTGGGCTTCTCCAGGGGTTGAAGTTGAGAAAGGCTGGCTGGTTCGTTGAGGGAGGAAGCAGAAATTGGCATGGCTGCTAGAGCTTGCGACGTTGCTGAAAATAAACAGGGGAGAGGTAATGTTCCAGGCTGCTTGATGTCAAGGGGTTGAGTGAAAAGTGAAGGGTGTCTTGCTGCGTGAGGAGGTAAAACGAAGGGGTCGAGTAGGTGTGCAGGGTTCACATAGGGGTTGCAGGACAGAGGCAACAACGAGGGGTCGGAACACTCATTATGGCGAATGGCAGAGAGAGAAAAAAAGTAGAGGAAAGAAAAAGGAAATAAAAATAAAAAGGAATTAAGAGTGAACTTGATCCAAAGCATTTGGAACGGGATTTTCGAATCGGAATATTTTCCAAACTTTCCTCATAAAATAAAATACGGGAAATATAAGCGAATCTAATATATTAAATATACTCGTCAAAAATATACCTAAGATATAAAGATATCGATAATACCCGAAAAGATAATTAACGTAAACGCGCCCAAAAATTGGGGCGTTACATCAAATCCCCCTAAAAACAAGTTTCGTCCCGAAACTTGTCACACGCCGAACTTCTCGGTCCCTAAGGACAAGGTATAAACTCATAACTAGGAAGACTTAAACCTTCTAATCTATATACACTAAAACTGCTCCAACCACCATCGCAATATAACTATAACCGGTCATAAAACTCATTCCCGCACGGGGCGCAAACAACATATAACATCACACATATACACAACTAAGGGAAGAACTAGGTCCAACCCTTCGATCTATCAACGCTACTAGCTCAGTGTAAACTCAAACCAGAGATACTATCCTCCAACTTCCTATTAGCCTACTTGGTTCTACAACGCCACTAACTCATCAAGACCGGCAAAACTTCTCGAGTCATACCTGCACTTCCTATATTGATACAAATGAAACACCGGGTGAACACTCTCTACTCTTGGCGGCAACGCCAACTTTTAAGACACTTCTCGAACTCGCGCTAAGATCTCAAAAAGGTCGATATACCGGAACTCCACTTCCTTCTCGGGTCTTTCTCAATGCAGCACCAAAGAAGATCGAACTTCCAATCTACACTGTTTGCTTTGGTTCTTGTCAAACCAAACTTTGATGTTATATTTGCTCAATTCTTGTTGCAATTCCAAGTAGCGAAGGAAGCACTTTACTCCAAACTACTTCTTCTAACAAGACCCGTATGCTATTATATTTACCTCGCTCCTCAATACTCGATCAAGACCTAGTCTTGAAGAATCACTTGTACACTTCAAACTCATAATACCTCCAGGTAAAAACGAAACAGTCGCACCAATGTATCCTCTCTTAACTCACAACAACTCTATTGTAAATTCTTTGTCTCATTCAATACTTCATCGTCATTTGTATTAGGTTACCATAATTGGTGTTATACAACTTCTTTCACATCTTTAGGGGTTTGCCATCCCATGACAACTTGTCCAACATCTTCTCTCCCCCCTCCCCTTTTTTGAGTAGACCCAAAATATCTCCTCCGGGTATCAGTAAGACCATATGGAGTAACTACAACTCGTACCCTAGTTAATCCGGAATGTCGTAATTGCAATATCCGAGTCTCGAATTCTCAATCGGTGACAATCAAACCTTAGTTGATCTTAGAAGAAACTACCAACCCTTGCAACTAATCAAGTAGGTCCCCCATTCATTGTAAGGGATACATTTCCTTCATTGTCATCTTGCTCAACTTATAGAAATCAATGTACAAACGGTGATAGCCGTCTCTCTCTCTTCGCAGATTGGTGTCCTCTATAATAGCTTCAAATCAAGACTTCAAAATGCACCTCCAACATGAACTTCAAATCAAGAGTTCAAGATACACTTCCAACGTGAATTTCAATCTTGTCTTAACATTGGTCAAGTGGTCCACCCCGATCTGTTGAGGTGACGTCCATCGAACACGTGGTTTAATACTTCTTTAGTTGCAATGTTCACCGTCCTCTTTCAAAGATCCTTCATCTCTAGAACTCGGGAGACTTGCTCTAATAATCTTTTTAAGGTTTCACACATGTGTGAAGTCATGAAGGTCCAAAGTGCAGGACTTAATCACGCCTTATAATATATTAGAATTACCTCTTCGTATTCTACCAAAGTTGACCTCATTCCTTCGAGTAGGTGTAGAACTTACTCCCTTTTCTTATGTAACGTCCAATCGACCGTAGAGTTTCTAACCTCAGTCTTTCATGTATTTCTTGTACATCTCATATCGACTTCAACTTCAAAACTTCAGTCTTCCCTTACTATTGTGGTCAGCTTATGTATTTCTCGGTATTCTATGTATAACTACAATGAAAGCCTCATCTTACGGTTGATCCACTAGCTCCCCTTACCATGATCAAACCTTAAAAGTTGTAACTCGTGGCGTTCTTCCATATGTCAATCTCATGACTTAAGAAGGTCGTGTAAGATCGTCACAATCTCCTCCTCGGAGGTTTTGTTATAACTACTTGCTTGAACTCGTTCAACATTATTTGATTTAAGACAAATGCACGTCCATGTATGTACTTCCTTACTATTGACATTGACCCACCCTATTTTTGTAACACCCCGAATACTCCAAACTCTTGTTCCCGATCCTATATGTTTTCATAGTCTTGTTTACTCTTCCCATCTACACACATCAATAGACAACCTGCACTTGTGCCTTCTCAGTTGTCACTGATTAACTTGTATCTGACCTTCTCCGAAGTTAACGACTTATCCTCCTTCCATACTTCCATGCTACCATACTCCTGAAAGGATACCCTCTCGGGGTACTTTATCTTATCTTCACTAGCTTATTTAACTCTGCTTCAACTCCGTTAGCCCTTTCTACGCTCCTTTCTTTCATCCGCTTCTGTAAGATAACCATACCTACCCAATACTCTCGTCTCATATGTCCCGACTTTATAGGCTTAAACGCTCTTCATAATTTTTAGCAACTGCACTCTTCAAATATTCTGACATTTATTAGCCTCCACTAGCATCCTTCTTGGTTGATAACTTAAGTTCTTCCATCCAACTCCTTGTTTCCTCTTTCATCTCCTGGAGATCATCCTCCTCACACACTTCCTCCTTCTTAGTGTTGATTAGTCTCATCACAATGACGGAAATCGATTGACTCTCACGGTAATTCCACTATGTGAATTTTCACCATGTGATCCTCCTCGTAACTCTCAACTTCTGAATAAATCACCCGCTTAGGATCTTGCAAAGATCGTCATTTCACCCTATGGTATCTCCGTAAGCTTAACTTATGGTTCTCATAGATCTTCCCGATGTCTTTTCATCTTGACTCCCATGCTTAGGGGAGCCTATTGAAAACTCGTCTTACTTAGAACGTCCTTTTATCCTCAAGCGAGAATGTAGTCCTCTCTACTTGATTCGCACCTTCAGCTCATCGGCACCGTACTTGGAAGAACTTTAAGTTCGTTGTCTCTAGTTGCTTCATTGATGCTCCATCATGGCTTGTTCATAAGTTCATATCACTCCATACCTTCATGTTGCTTTTATATTGGTATAGTCTTCATCTTGGCTTCGCTTAAGTCGACACGAGATTCTCTTTTTATTTGTTTGTCCTTTAGTTACGTCACCTCTAGTCTTCTTCTTTGACGTCCTCTTTAAGGAGTCCGGGAAATCACCGGTGTGCTTGCAAAAACTTGATGCTCAAATTCATAACTTGAGCATACTTAACTTCGTATGTATACTATCCTAAGCCAAAAGGCGTTGTCCAAGGGGGCGATGATAGCTTTCTATCATCCTAGTTATAAGGTCCACTATCACTAATATGATATTGGCATACCATATGTTTATATATAAATATATAAAGATATAAACGTCATGCTACTACTATAAACATAATTATTCCATAAACAATTTACAATTCAACATACAAGTATAGTCAAAAACATCCTAAGTCCACATATACATATCTACATATATACACATATTTATATATACATAATATAATAATCAATAACTACGTCGCCGAGATCCGCGGAGGAAGTGGTGATCCCGTACATTCTACCCCAACTGACTCATGCACATGATTTGAAAACGAAATTCATTTCTTAAAAACTCAGAATCCTTGAGGGTTCTGTTTATTTTTATTCGGCCTTTAGAAGATTGCGAGTGCCATTGTTGTCAACCTAGGGCTCTGATACCACTTTTGTAACACCCCAAATCCGCGGGACTCGGGGCGCTACGGGTTGGGGCCTCACAATGGGTCCCGACCCTTAGCCTGACAACAATTTCACCGGATCTTGCAACAAGGCACAAATAAAGGCCAAAACCGAAATACATTTTTATGCAATGTTATGAAACCCGAAAATAAAAGAAAGAAAAGACTTCAGCCGTCCTTACAACAACATCAACATAATATATAATATCAACAACACAAAGACTCCAAAACCCAAAACAACCTAAGATGTACGGAACCCCGGCTGCCCACTCCTCCGGATCACTCGGCCACATCCTATCCTGCACATCAACTACAACAATCGGTATAAAACCGTTAGCTCACATTCTAGGCATTATAAGAATAATATGGCACAAACACACATAGGAACACAAACACACAACATGATTATAAACATACACATCCGTTACTTATTATCTTTTTATGTTATTCCATATCTAATTCATTCGTTCAAGTGTGACACGAGAGTCTTATAACTCTCGCCTCTGTCCCCGTGTAACCAACAGGAGTGTGGCGGCGCCCAACCCGTATACCCTGTGGGAGTGATGAAGAAGCCCGCCCGTATACCGTGTATGGCCTGGTCGCAGAGATCCCCCCAGTCTCCCTCGGGAAACTGAGCGGTGATGTCACCGCCCGATAATAATAATAGTAGTAACGATGGGCCAATAAATAATGTCAAGTAAATCCTAATCCATTTTCATGCTTAAAAGCGGTAAACACACACTACCATATATATCCAAATAAGGCATAAAAGCGGCTAAGTAAGTCCGAGGACTTACCTCGTCTCAAAGCTACTCGAAACCGATAACACTCTACGAAGGAATATAACCAAAGCCTGTTCAAGACAAGGCAAGATAATCAACAACTACTCACGCAAGCTAGAAGTCCCTAGACTTCTAGTACTATATACTCTTATTAGGTCAAACACTCCCTTAAACTAGAATACTCTCCTAGCCCTCATAAACTCACGAGATCTCAACTAATACCACATGCTAGAATACTTCCATCCTAACTCCACAATCTCAACAAACACATACTCACAACCTCACAAAGCTCACATGATAACATACACACCTCAATCCTTAAAACGTTCAAACCATCCTCAAATCTTAACCTAAAGTTCCAAGCCACTACTTGGCATTTGCCCTAAGTTATGCTAGATCCAACCTAGCATGATTCTACCACTAAACATAACTCGATCGAGGAAGAAGGTACTCACACATGATCCGAGGTTGAAGATTATCTACGGACATCGAGATTGGATTCGTTGATCTATAACGACCGCTTCCGGACCTAAACCAAAGCTAAGGAAATTTAGCTTATATGCTAAATTTGATTTTAAATCTATATAATATATAATTCAAAGGTAAAACTCGTTTTTCAAACGTCAACTTTAAAATCCTGTAGTTAAAATCCAAGGTTAAAACAATAAGAATATTGTCCGGGACATTGTATAAATAAGATGAGTTAAAATACTTAATAAACTCTCCCGGCACAATATGGTACTCAAGAAACTCGACCAATTTCCGAAATAAGCTTTATGTCAAATCTATGATTTATTCAACAAGGTCAAAACTGCACATTTCACAAAATAGGGTCAAAACTGTAATTATACAAATCAGCAGGGGCATTAAATGCACTTCCAAAAGAGTGGGTCTAATTTGCAAATACAAAGCATGGGCACTATTTGTAAATATACTAAAACATGGGCCAAAATAGTAAATATATAACCTGCGTTATTTACTGCAGTTATAAGAAAAGATGGGGGCCCACTTGTGATAATTATAAGGGTTTTAAAACCCAAAAAGGTTCTTCTTCATCGTCTGGGAAAGGAAGAAGCAGCGGCGGCTGCGTTTTCTCGGTGTGCTCCGGCGGACTTCGGCATGAAGGTGAGGCAAGGCAGAAAACTCCCGGCGAGGGATTCGACGGCGGAGGCTTCGATCTCCGACGAAGAAGGGTAGAAGGAGGTCGAGACGGAGGTGAAAGAAGCTGAGGTTCGAAGGTCGATACCGAGAACAGAGAAGGTGAGTTAGGGAGACGCAAGGGTCGGCATAGGGCTCGTCCGACGACGGCGGTGAAGGCGGCGGCATGGTCTCCGGCTCCAGTGGTGGTTCCCGGTAGGTACTGGGGAGTTTTCGAGCCTGGCAGGGAGACGAAGAAATGAAGGGGACGCCGGCTTGCTCGGATTGATTGGTAGCGTTGGTTGGGCTTCTCTAGGGGTTGAAGTTGAGAAAGGCTGGCTGGTTCGTTGAGGGAGGAAGCAGAAATTGGCATGGCTGCTAGAGCTTGCGACGTTGCTGAAAATAAACAGGGGAGAGGTAATGTTCCAGGCTGCTTGATGTCAAGGGGTTGAGTGAAAAGTGAAGGGTGTCTTGCTGCGTGAGGAGGTAAAACGAAGGGGTCGAGTAGGTGTGCAGGGTTCACATAGGGGTTGCAGGACAGAGGCAACAACGAGGGGTCGGAACACTCATTATGGCGAATGGCAGAGAGAGAAAAAAAAGTAGAGGAAAGAAAAAGGAAATAAAAATAAAAAGGAATTAAGAGTGAACTTGATCCAAAGCATTTGGAACGGGATTTTCGAATCGGAATATTTTCCAAACTTTCCTCATAAAATAAAATACGGGAAATATAAGCGAATCTAATATATTAAATATACTCGTCAAAAATATACCTAAGATATAAAGATATCGATAATACCCGAAAAGATAATTAACGTAAACGCGCCCAAAAATTGGGGCGTTACAGTTTGCCCTCGCGTTTCGCCGCCGTCGCGCACTTCCCTTGCCCTCGATTTTTTTTCCGCTTGTTTTCATCCATTTCTTCTTTTTTTCGATACGTCCAACAATGGAGGAAGATTCAGCTATCGAGAGATTGGAGGAAGATTCAGCTATCGAGAGATCTAGGAGTAGACCACTTGTGAATCGATTCCAGGTTAGTTAATATTGTTTTTTTATCGTTTATTTATTTTTTGCATTATACTTGAAACTAGTTAGTTTAGTTAGGTTCGGTTAGTTAGGAATAATTGAAATTGGATTAATTTCGATAGTTAGTAGTATTGAAACTATTTAGTTTAGTTAGGTTTGGCTAGTTAGGAATAATCGTAATTGGACTATTATCGATAGTTAGTATTATTGAAACTACTTAGTTTAGTTAGGTTCGGCTAGTTAGGAATAATTGTATGATAGTTAATGTAATATATATATATATATATATATATATATATATATATATATATATATATATATATATATATATATTTATAATATATATGTATATGATTATAATAATAACATAATTTTATATATAAATATATATATACATTTATAATATATATGTATATAATAGAAAAATAAAAATTTGAGTTAAAAAAATATACAGCATATGTTGAGGAATATCAGTGAGAAGAGGAAGAGGGCGAGTAGATTAGTCACAGCTTCCGCCCGTCGAGAGGCTGTAGCTCGACGAGTTAGACTTGCATCGGCATCCGTTCAGGCACCTGTAGATGCAGCTGTAGAGGCATCCGTTGAGGCACCTGTGGATGCACCTACAGATGCAGAGGTTCATGCACCTGTAGATGCAGCTGGCGAGGAGGATGTCGTACCTATTTCACTTACTACTGATTACGACACGGAGGATTCTGCGCACGATATGTCTCATTTAGATGATATACTAGAGGATGAGCATGATGAGATACGAGTTGAGGTAGAGCAGCAGCAGCAGGACATACCACAGCCGAGGGAGCCGGACGACTTATCTGAGCATGTACGTGATGAGGAGCAGGTAGAGGAGGACGTACCTCCTCCTTTATTGACATGCTATGCTGACCACAGAGCCAGCGTTATATGGGCCGGTATGGCTTCTTCCGTGATTAGAGTTGTTCGGAGGCTCGACGCATTTAGTAGATTACGTGAGTGGCGACGAGATGTAGATGACGCATTTTCATGGTTTGGATTAGCTAGACGCAGCGGACTGACAGATTTGGAGGACGTACAGTTTGGCGGCGTCGATCATTGTCTAATTACGGCGTTTGTCGAGAGGTGGCACCCAGAGACAAACACATTTCACATGCCATGGGGGGAGATGGGAATAGCGCTACACGATGTTCATATCATTATAGGACTACCAGTTGATGGAGATGCATTGGTGACTTCCGTCGATGATAGTGTACGACTTGATTGGCTAGTTCAGCGTCTTGGCTTATCACCAGCAGAGGCTAGACGTCAGACTTCACAGCTATTCTGCGATACTATTAGGCGTAGAGCCGCTGAGATGTTGGCCCTTCCAGAGCCTCCACATGACACTATTGCATCTGCATATCTGTTATTGTCCATATCGTCGACTTTGGTAGTCGACAAGTCTACCAACAGGATGCGAGGATGGCTTATTGATCTAGTACGAGATCATTTGAGGACAGACGCGTATGCTTGGGGCACCGGGACCCTTGCTTATCTTTACGGATGTTTGGGGGACGCCACCAGGAAGAGGGTGACGACGATGGCAGGATGTACTTCCCTGTTACAGGTGTGTTGTCGTAAATATTTTTCTTTATATAACGTCACTTTATTAATAAGATTAAAATTAATAAAAGAATTTGTACAGTTTTGGATTTACGCACATTTCCCGTCATTGGGATGTGCCGCTGTGGAGGATCCGGATATGCTTGGTCATGCACGGTGGTGTTCGAGACTTTCTGTCTCGAAGACTCCGTCTATTACCGTAGAGAAGTTACACTCCTTACGAGCTCAGTTGGACCAGATGAGGGCGGAGGATGTGTGCTTTACCCCGTATGATGAGCGGGTGCTTGATTTTGGCGTAGAGCATGGTGTTTCTCGGTATCGGGGTATCATTTGGATATCCGACATAGAGGAGGCGTATATGCCGGACCGTTTCTTGCGACAGTTTGGATACGTACAGACAGTGCCTCTACCCCGTATTCCTCCCCTTCATGAGATTCGTCCGGCGACCGGACGTGGATCTAGGCTTTCATATCCTCTCTCATACGATCGTTGGGCATCCCGCCATCTGGAGGAGACCAGAGTTTCACTAGTTGGATTGATACCAGCTACCTCTCCTTGGCTCGTCGATGATGCGTACATGTCTTGGTATACGGTCCATTGTCATCCGTACGTCTTGCCGACGTCCATTGCACTCCAGTTACCTATAGACCGTCCCCCACCTGTTCCGGTTTCACATCAAAGAGTACGTTTGTTTTTAACATTTAAATTACTCTTTATTTTAATTTTCAATTATGTTAAAATTTTATTTTCTGTATTGCAGCGTCTTCACATTCTTATAGGTCGTATACGAGAGATGCAGGCTCGCGGTCTTCCGTATTCTGCAGAGGATATAGATTACATGGTAGCGGAGGCAGTTAGACGTACGCCTCCTGTGGCTCCATCTCAGGTCCGGGCTTCACAGCATCCTCCAGCTCCAGCACATTTGTAGTTGTAGTTCAATACTCTTATATTTATTTTGGATGGATATTACACTTGAGCGTATGTTTTTTTTTTGTTTTGATACTGTTATGTTTATTTTGGATAGATAATATGTATTGTTTTTTACTTTTGATATTTTCTTAAGTTTCTTTAGCGATTTTATTTCCCTTAAGTTTCAGTCAACTATTTCAAACTACTAAAACATAATGAGAACCATATATGAAACCGACTAAATCAATGTTGTCAACAAGTACAATAAAAACGTCTAAAACACGATTTCAAGTAAGGTTTCTCAAAACGGCTAAAGATATCCTGCACTATTGTGTTCAACTCCCCATGCTCGACGGAGATCCTCATAACGAGCTATCCTTTCAATGAACGGCGCATCCCATCCATCCACACTTGCATCATGGTTATTTTTCCAAGCGTCGCTCAACAACGGTAACGGAGCATCATCTTTTAACCATACCTACAAAAATGAAATTACAGAAAACGGTTAGTAAATATTAGGTCTAAATATACGTCCATTGAATGAAAGTAAATCGTCAACCTACCGGCACAAAGTGTGTGTTGTTATATATATAGGCTAACGAACAAATGACCGTAGGGGCCTCTTGGTCGGGAGCGGTGGCAATCATAGGCAGGAATGTCGCTGGAATGTTCCCTAAGACAACCAATACAATCTTATAGTAGGTGGCGGCTGCACATGCGATCATCGGTATTTCCATCCAATTTGGTTATGGACATGGAGACTTACTCGTCCAATAAACGTTTTGAATGACTTCGTCAACATGATTGAGGATTCTACACTGCAATGATTAACAAGTAAGATTATGTAAAATCATGGATTATAATTAAAACTTTGATGTAACCGGAAGACTTAGTTACCTTGGAATAAAATTCCCTTCTCGCATTTAACTCCATAACCATATCTCGCCGTATTATCAAATAATCCTCATCCGAGAATCCCAACACCGCGGAAATTGCTCTATATCCACAATGGCCGTCTCCTGGTACATCCCTTACTCTCAATACATAAGGCTCCATGAACTTTGGAAAATCTTCTTCCCTCAAACAAAATCCGGTCTTCGCGGGTTGCTTTCCTTTACGTCGTGCTCTACTCGTAGGAGTCAACTCCGGTGTAGAATCTACATCTTTAGCTTTCTTCCCTTTCGGACGCCCAGGACCACGTGTAGCAGAATGCTCAAAAGAGCTAGGCTCTCTTCTAGTTGATCTCGGGATTGGAGGTCGTCCCTTTGCATTGGCCTTCTGTGCCGGCTCCTTCATTGTCGTACCCCCGGGGTTTTCCATGTCATCCACAAAAGATGCAATCTTATCTTGCTCATCCGGGCTTAACATATTTGAGTCCATTCTTTCTCTAAACCTGTTCAGCGCCGCTTGATTCGGGTTCGAACGATCATCATCATCATCATCATCATCACCAATATCACCATCCAAAAAATCAACCGGATTCCAATGAACTTGCTTCCAATAAGGGTGTATTTGTGACAAATAGATAGGTCTACGAGCCCGGATCGCTAGTCTAAAGTCATGCACACACGGCACTCCATAAACCTCTCTCCAATAACTATCCCGATATCCTTCATCATCTCTTGTATGTCGAGCCTTGGTGTAATTATTCCACAAGAGCGTGAAACACTCATTTGTTACGTAGTCACGGAGCAAGTCAAATATCGGTATACGCACCTGCAAAAAAAGGTTTATTACATATCTTATAAATATTTAACATTATTTTCATCAATTAAACTATTGGTATACTAACCTCTCGTGGAATCCTCTCCCGTGACATCTCTAGAGAAGCTTGTAGCTTTTGAACTTGGTCCGTGACCATCAAATGTATGCTATCACAAACCAGCTGAAATCCTCCAACGCTAGAATCTAGTGTTTGCTTCAACAACTTGTGCGCGGACTCACACCTAAGAAGAAAATTTTATTACAAAAAACGAAGAAATGTTTAACAATGTAGTGAATGTTTAAATAACTTACGCATTTGTCGTTCGTGTGCCGAAATGATGATGTAGGTCAGTCCATGCTCGAACGAATGTCTCCTTGTACGGGTCAAGCCAAGTCGTCTCTAGATAGGTCATTAACCTCGGAGATGATTGCCAATAGTCTCTCATTTCCAACAAACGGCGTTGGTAGCTTCCAGGGGATCTTGACTCGAACAAGGCATGACAATGGGATATGAAGAGTGCTTCCGCTTCCTTATTGCGCAAAACAAGTGCCGCTCTTGTTAAGCAAAAATGTACATAAATTTACAAAACACATTTTATGTTTTACTCAAATACAAATTTACAAAACACATTTTTATTTATTTTTTTTTATTTGAGTTCGACCCTCTCTTTTTGACCTTTTGATTCTAAGTTATATAAATACCGATATTTGGTTTGTTTTGGTGATTTGGGCTGCACCCGTTTTTAGACGGGTTGCCTACGTACCTCGTTAAAGAGGATCAAGCCTCACGTAGTTCCGTGCGGTGTTTTCATGCATCAGAGAATCAAAGTCCCGACCCACCTTCTAGGAAGGGTTGCCTAGACGATGAATCAACTATCATTTGCATGGTATTTATATCTCGACCATGCATCAAAGGATTAAATTAAACCCACCTTCTAGGAAGGGTTGCTTAATTTATCCCTACTATCACGCACATGATCAAGAACAGTGATAGGTTATTTTATTTTATTTTAAAACTTGTGACTGAATTCGGTTCTTAATTTACCAAATTTCCTACGTATCCTTTATTAGGAATCAAGTCGTACGTAGTTCTTAAAGGGATATATTAAGAATTTAATTTTATGACTTTCGTTTGATATAAAGTCAAAAGTGTATTTTGTGATTGAATTTAATACGTATTTGTTTTGTATCAAATTTCCTACGTATCCGTAAAAATAAACGGAATCAAATCATACGTAGTTCTTTATGATTGAGTTTTTGTGGTTAAACTCGACGAGCGGATGCTTTGCTTTATATCGAGTTTATGAATATTTGAGAATTTTATAATATTTGAATTTGATTTGCGACTGTACCCGATATAATTTAAACTTAATATCGAGTTCCCTACGTAGCCTTTTAAAATGACGTCAAGTCTTTACGTAGTTCTAAATAAAGACGTATGGTCTGGATTTTTTATTTATGGTTAAACTCGATAAGCGGATGTTTTATATCGAGTTTAGAAAACTTGGTGTCTTTTCATTTTACGTCCAAGATTTAATTCAAAATATATTTTACTTAGACGGGTCGACTGAATCCAATTTAATTTAATATCGGATTTCCTACGTAACTCAGAACGAGTATCAAGTCATAACGTAGTTCTACAATGAAAGATAATTTGGATTTGATTTGCGACTGTACCCGATAATATTTTAAACTTAGTATCGGGTTACCTACGTAGCCATTTGAGTGGCGCAAGTCCTTACGTAGTTCTAAAAGTTTCACTTAAAACCCTTTAGTTTATTTTCTTAAAATCAAACCATCTGGATTTATTAGAACCTAAATTTGATTGAGATACATTTTAAAACATTGATCTCTTATATTATAGGTATCAAAATATTCCAAGATGTTTAAGGTAATCGAACTATCCCTCCTTAATAATAAATGGATATTAATTAATCACTAATTAAATGGACTAATTAATTTCTATTAAAAAGGAGTTGAATCCTTCCAAGAGTTTTAAATGATCTTTTTTTGTTACAACTATAAAGTTGAGATATCGCTTCTTTCTACTTTGTAGAATTCTCAAATATGAAAGCTTATTGATTTTTCTACTTTGTAGAATTCTCAAATATGAAAGCTTATTGATTTTGTTCTCAATCATGGGAGGCATACGTCACAAACATGAGGTCAATTTGATTTGAAAATGATTAAGGTATTTAATCTTTTTTTTTTATTAAATCCTTCTTAAAACTTCATCTTCATTCTTCACCCATCTTTCCTGCAGCCATGTATATAGAAGATATTCAACTTCTATTCTCTGAACAAATTTTGTTCTTCTTTCATTCTTTGCTTTTTAAAAGCCTATAACTGTGTATTTCATTTGTGTTGTTTGTTTGTTGTTTTTTGAAGCGTTGTTGACATTAAATAGCACAATAGAAATGTCCAAATCAGAAGCTTGCTTGTCGATTCCCGTAGTAGAACCTAAACTTCAACTTTTATATTCATCTTCAACTGAATGCGATATCCCCATTTCCTTTGTAAATGTATCAATCTTGTTATGAATAACAAAAGTTATTGGTTCCGATCGATTTTGTAGTGGTAGAATCGATCGATTCGACCAACTACGGTATCTTGTGTAGCGGAGAGCCCATCGGTTTCATCCAACTACAATATCTTGTGTAGCGGAGAAACCCATCGGTTTCATCCAACTACGGTTTCAACACGAAGAAGATCATCACTTTCGATCGACATGGGTAACCGCGCTTGATTGAGTTGAGTTTAGTGAAAAGCAACATTTGAAATGTATGCGCTTCTGAGCATATGTATATTTTGAAAGCAAATCAACTTAGGAGAGTCAAAAACAAGAAAGTGATGATATCACTTGCTGAATAAGATCACTCTTTGTTGAATTGATCTCTTTGTGTGGGTGGCTCCATTATCTTCATCTCTTATCTTTGTTCTTCGTTCTTCTGTAAATGTTGGGAAGAAGAAGAAGACAGAAAAAGATTCTCTCCTTTTTTTAGCCCCTTTTTTTTTCTTTTGTTTTGTTTTTATATATAACAAAGAAGAGAGGTTATAGGAAGTTAAAATAAGTTTTATTAACTTCCCACTAAACACATTTAGTATTTTTTTATTTTTAAAGAAAACTATTGTTTTCTTATATTTGTGAACTGAACGTGTTCTTCACCACCTTTTCTTTTCTTAACTTTAAAAAAAAATAGTATTTTAGCTAATTTATATAAATAATTAGCATTTGTACTAAATATGTTATGGGTAGAAGCCCAAATATTCTTGAGCTTATCTAATATTTATTAGATTTTACATTTTTACAACCCAATTTCAAATTAGCTTTATGCTAAATTTTAAGAAATTAATCACATGTGTAAAATTTAACTAATTTCTGGATATTTTATAAAACGATGATGAATTATATGAATTCATAAAATTTTACCCCCAAACAGCTCTGTTAACTATATTGCACTTTATGTGAAACGTGCACAATATATGCTTCACCTCGGGAAATACTACACCCAATGCGCTTATAAGACCAAGCTCACGATCAGTGGCAATCACCTCCGGCGTCTTTCCGTACAACAAATGCCGGACCCTCCTCAAAGCCCACTCGTAATGATCTCTATTCTCCTGTGCCATGAACACAAAAGCAATTGCGAATGTCTTCTTGGTGCTAGTGATGCCTACGATCTCCAACAATGGCATATTGTACCTAAAAGTAATATGAAACAACGACTGAGTTACAATTTCTAAGGAAAATAAGAATGAGTGTATGAAATAAAGTAAAAATGTGGCTTGAATTGAAGCTTACTTGTTGGTCTTATATGTCGAGTCCATCACAATAACATAGGGAAACATGTTGAGCAAATGCCTCGAGTCGGGATGTGAGATAAAGAAATCAATCACTTCATCGGAATCTTGACTTCTCCGAGTGTTTATATAGTATCCACGTTCCGTCAACGTGTGAAGTGCTTGTTGTAATGGAGATCTTCCTTCGGCTTGTTCCATTCTAATCTTCAAACCGGTGTTGTAAACTTGACGGATGGAGGTGACATTGTCGGGATCCTCTAATTGTACGGATTTTAATATATGTCTCGGTTTTAAGCCAGAATTCAATTCACGCTCCACCTTTCGGGTCTGCTTCGGAGTCATACGTCCAACATATGCATGACCTCTTAACACCGAAGGAATGATATGGTTGTGGATTCCACATACAACCCTCACCGTCCACTTTTCCTCTTCAATTTGGGTTCCTACAAGCTCAAACAAACACATACACTTCTTCGAGTTTTTTTTTCCGGCTAGAACTTGGAACATGATCGGGATCTACGTCTTTTTCTTTTCTCGGTCCTCCGTGTCTATCACAACCCAATTGTAGGATACGAAAACCCCTTCTATCCAACCATGATTTTTTAATGACCAACACCATATTCATAGCGTTGGCCACATACCGAGCCCATCCCAATAAGTTCTCTCTATCCGCAAAATATCCATGAAGCTCAAATTTTGAAGAATAATTGGTACCGAGAGAACGAGAGTAATCCATAAGATCCTAAATAAAAATAACATAGAATATTATTTTAAAAAAACACATCATTTTATTCTTGCATTGCTAATTCTATGATTCCGATTCTCTATTCTTGCATTGCTAATTCTATAATTCCGATTCTCTATTCTAAAATTCCTAATTCTATGATTTCGATTCTCTATTCTAACATTGCTAATTCTATAATTCCGATTCTCTATTCTAACATTGCAAATTCTATAATTCCGATTCTCTATTCTAACATTGCAAATTCTATAATTTCGATTCTCTATTCTAACATTGCAAATTCTATAATTCCGACAAAATAAAATGACATAACAGTAAAGTATAAAAATGAGTTTGTACACTTACTTCAAGTTTTGCGAGAATTTCTTCCGGATCACTATATTTTTCAATATCGAAAGGCATCATCGAGCTTTCACCATCGAATTCTACATCAACTTCATCGGAATACGACGACATTTTAACGACTTTTTTCTTTACGTTTTCTAACTTGTGGATGAAGGTGAATGAGTCTCACATGTTATTATATAGGCTCCAAAAATCCCCAACGGCTATATTCCCCCAACGGCTAGTACGTCCAACGGTCCGATTTTTGAATGAGTAACGCGCAAGCTAACGCGCATGCGCAGTGCGCATGCGCGTTAGCTTGCGCGCGGGCGGACTCCGCCTCTATGAAGGCGCGAGTCCGCCCGAATAGTAGCCCTGATTTTAAATTGTAGTCTGTTAGTTTAGTAAAAAAAGATTTTTTGGCTTAAAAAGATAAAGATTTATTGGCCAAAAAATTGTTGGAGCTCCATTTGATTGCTGCTTCCCCCAACGTGTGACGTCATCTGAAACACCCCGAATCCGCGGGAATCGAGATGCTACGGGCGGAGACCTCACAATGGGTCCCGACCCTTAGCCTGACAACAATTTCACTGGATCTTACAACAAGACACAAATAAAGGCAAAACCGAAATTCATTTTAATGCAATGATATAAACCCCAAAAGAAAACAACGAAAGACTTCAGCCGAGATACAACGCTAAAGGCAACCGTCATACACGCGACATACATAAAACCCTAAACAATACATAAAAACAACCCCCAAAACCCATCCTAAAATGTACGGACCCCGGCTGCCCACTCTTCCGGATCTCTCGGCCGCGCCCCTAACCTGCAAGGCAACTACGACAATATCGGTATAAAACCGTTAGCTAGCATTCAAGGCATTAGAATCATGGTATTGGCACACACACACATAAGGCATCATAAACACACAACATGTTCTAAAACACACAATCCGGTTTATTATCTTTTTATTATTAGGTCATATCCCGTTCTAATTCAACTTCTTTTGTGACACGAGAATCTTAAAGATCTCGCCCTTGTCCCCTTTCACCATACGGGTTTGTACTTGATGCGGATCAGCATCACCCGATGGGCTGGTCGCAAGGCACCTCCCAGTCATCCCCATTTTGGACTGGACAAGCGGTCACCGCCCGTTATCATACACTTGGGCCAAATATAAACATATAAAGGTCGGTAATCCTATTTCTGGTTTAGTCGTTATAAACCATAAACAATAAACACACACATAAACAATAAACACACACCACCAACACGCATCGAAACTAATACAGAGAATACGAGCTAAGTAAGTCCGGAGACTTACCTCGTCTCAAAGATAATCCCACTAACCACCGCTCTCAACTTCCCGTAGGAAGGCACTCAACGCCTGGTCAAAACAAGGCACACGATCAACATCTCTCTCACATGCTAGAAGTTCCTAGACTTCTAGTCCCAATGATCTCGCAAGATCATAAACCATAATCATGCTAGGGTAACAAACTCCTAGTCATCACGATCTCACAAGGTCATAACCATCACACACAAGTTAGGATACTCTCGTTCTAGTCCACAATCTCAACAATCAAACAACCTCAACCCCTAAATTCTCACAAATTCAACATACAACTTAAAGTCATAAACAACATCACAAGATAATACCAATACCTCAAGCCTAATGATTCTCACAAGATCAAACCATATACTCGAATCCTTATAACAACCTCACTAGACCGCAATACCACCTCTAACTTAGAGTCAACCTCAATCCATCAAACAATATCAAATCCTCAAAACTCACCTAAGGTTCAAAGCCACTACTTGGCATTAACTCTAAGTTATGCTAGATCCAACCTAGGATGATATTAATACTAAATAT
This sequence comes from Fagopyrum homotropicum, assembly GCA_033239125.1. Classification (NCBI taxonomy): domain Eukaryota; kingdom Viridiplantae; phylum Streptophyta; class Magnoliopsida; order Caryophyllales; family Polygonaceae; genus Fagopyrum; species Fagopyrum homotropicum. Next base: position 13,178,179 of record BSWB01000007.1, read on the forward strand.
AACTAAATCGAGTAAGACCATAAGCTCGGGGGAGAGGGTACTCACGTGACGTCCAAAGACGGAAAACGATCCATGGATGTCGATATGGATTCGTTGGGCCTTTATCGGGGCGCTTCCGAACCTAACACCAAAACTAAACAAATTTAGCTTATACGCTAAATTTGAACGGAAAATAACTTATATACATATAAGGTAAAAACTCGTTTTCAAAACCAAGATTTAAAACAAAACCGCTCAACCATTTTCCGGGCCAAAATACACTTATATGAACATAGGTCATATTGTCATAATCCGCAATTAAATCTTTGAGCCACAATCGAATTTAATCCAAGAAAGGGCATTATATATAGTGTATATAACTATAAGAATATTCCCGTAATTAAAAATCCAAGGTAAAAACCGATAACTTATTTTCCGGGAAAATTATACATTTTCAGAAATATGGGCCATAATCATTAATTAAAACATTGGGGGCATTTTATGAAAATAACCCAACAGAGGGCATAAATGCAACAATCTAAAAATATGGGTACACTTTTGTAAATACTGGAAAAGTTCTAAACACCCGCTTAATTGGTGAGTAGGGTTTCTCGAACCATTTGAAGGCGGCGAGAAGCGGAGAAGGAAGCAGGGCGGCGGCCAGGACTTCCTGGAGGAGCGCCGGTGGACGAAGGCGGCAAGGGGGTGCAAGATTCGAAGGCGGCGGCCACAGCTCCCTCCGGCACGGCTTCAATCCGGCGGAAATGGTTGACTCTTGCAACACCAGAGAGAAGAGCAGAGCAGCGGAGCTGCAGCGGAAAGGGCGAGGCAACGAGGGCGGTCCTGGTTGGTTCCGGTAGGCGCCAAAGGTAGCACGAGACAGGGCGACACCGGTGGTGGCAAGGCGGCGGCTTCCCAATGGTTGCAACCAAAGAAAAGTAAGGCAAGAGAGGGGAAACAACACAGGGAAACACTAGTTGTGCAGGAGGCGGTTAAGGGTTGTGCAGGCGGCGATTAAGGGATGCACGGGCAAGGGTAGAGGATGGAGACGGCCTTCCTCCGGTGGTGCAGAGCCTCGAAGACGACAATGACCCGGCGCCCTGTTGCAGCTGTTCGAGACGAGGGGAAAGCAGAGGGGAGGCTGCGCAAATAGGTGGTCCTCCGTTGGAGTGGGGCAACAGTGCAGACGATGGCTCCAACATCCTCTCGTGACCGGGGATGAGATTCGGCTTGATGTGGAAGGAGGTGGTTGAATGACAAAGGAACCATGAGGGCTCATTCGGGTTGTGCAGGGAATGAAGAGATGGAGAGGCTGAAAAGGAAGTACTAGCAGCTGAGAGAGATACGGGGAGAAGAGGGTCATCACATGGAGCTCAAATGAAAGAGGGGGGAGAGGGTGCAGAAGACTATCCTTGCGTGTTGTGGTAGGGAAGAACAGGGGGTCGGGTAGGAGGTTGTAGGGTCAGGGCTAGGCACACAGGTCTGGGCGGCCAGCAAGTATCGTCATCCAAGGGGTCGGGTGGTGTAACGGAAGGTTAAAAAAAACGAATAAAAAGAATAGAAAACAAAGTGGCAAAAGAAGTAAACTCGATCGATATACCCGGAACGAGATTCTTGGATCGGGAAACGTTTCGGACTTATTCTCGTAAAAATTTAATTTACGACGTGAAAATACCCGTAAAAATATTTAAGCTATTAAAATATCGACAAAAACCCGAAAAATAATAATTGTCGAAAATGCGCCAAAATTTTGGGCGTTACATCAGATCCCCCTAAAAATAAGTTTCGTCCCGAAACTTGCCACATGCCGAACTTCTCGGTCCCTAAAGTCAAAGGTATAAACTCACAACTAGGAAGGCTTATACCTTCAAATCTATACACACAAACTACTCAAAACTACCACCGCAAGATATATTAGGACTTATAACACATTCCCACACGGGGCACACACAGTCATAACATCACACATGCACATAACATAACTAAGGGAAGAATTAGGTCTAACCCGTCGATTCTATTGAAGCTACTAGCTTAGCGTAACACTCAACCAAAGATACTACCTTTCTTCTTCCTATAAGTCTCATTGGTTCTTCGTCTGCCGCTAAATCATCAAGATTGGCAATACATCTCAAGTCATACCTGTACTTTCTAGACGGATACACATGAAGCCTCTGGTTGCAACGCCAACTTGTATGCCACTTCTTCAAACCGCGCTAAGATCTCAAAAAGGTCCGATATATCGGAACTCAACTACCTTCTCGAGTCTTTCTCAATGCAGCGTTTTCATTATGTTTCTCTTGATTGTCTCTAACAAGGGATATCAAATCTCCCCTTTTGCACAGTTGACTTTGGTCCTTGTCAACCCAACTTTAATGTTACATTTCTTCAACTTTTTGAACTAAGTCCCCGATAATGAAGGAATTACTTCACTTCCCATTGATTTACTAACGAGACACGTATGCTTATTACTTTTACATCGCTCCTCAATACTCGGTCAAGACCCTATCTTGAAGAATAACTTGTACATGTCTAACCTATCATACCTTGGGGCAATGTAAAACAGTTGCACCAATGAGTCTCCTTTTAACTCTCAACAACACTCTTGTCAATTCTTCGTCCCATATAAAACTTCATTGTCATCCGGAGGTTACCATAAATGGTGTTATACAACTTCTCTCTTCACGGATTTGGTAAAGTTCAACACATCTAAGAAGACTTGTAACTTCTCCCACATCTTTCAGGGTTTTCCATCCCGGGACAACTTGTCGTACAACTTCTCTCTTCTTCAAGAGCAGACACCAAAATCTTATCCGGGGCATCAATAAGCCCATAGGGAATAACTACAACTCGTAGTGACCCAGGTTGGTCCGGGTTTCCGTATTTGCAATATCCCTATCTTGAATTCTCAATTGATGACAATCAGACCTTAAATCACTTTTAGAAGAGACTATCGACCCTTGCAACCGGTCGAGTAGATCGATCATCTATCCGTGGTGACGGATACTTGTTCTTTATTGTGATCTTGTTCGGTTCATTGTTATCGATGTACAAACAGAGGTAACTGTCTCTCTTTTCGCAAATTGGTGTTCTCTATAACAACTCCAAATCAAGAGTTTAAGATATTTTCCAAAATGAACTTCAAATCGAGAGTTCAAGATATACTTCCAATATGAACTCCAAATCAAGCTTAATGGTAAAATCCACCTTCCGATGCATTGGAATCCGATCTATTCCGGGTTCCATCTTTTCTATACCCATCTCATATCGTAATGACCGGCACAACCTGGTCCCAACGCTTGACAAGCGGTCCACCCCAATCTGTTAGGGTGGCGTCCATCGAACACGTGGTTAACACTTCTTTAGCTGCAATGTTCACCGTCCTCTTTCGAAGATCCTTCATCTCCGGAACTCGGGAGACTTGCTTTAATAATATTTTTAAGGTTTCACACTTATGTGAAGTCATGAAGGTCCTAACTGTAGGACTTAATCACGCCTTATAATATATTAGTATTACCTTCTTCGTATTCTACCAAAGCTTGCATCATTCCTTCGAGTAGTTGTAGAACTTACTCCCTTTCCTTATGTAACGTCCAGTCGACAATAAAGGTTCTAACTCAATCTTTCATGTACTTCTTGTACATCTCCCAACGACTTCAAACTTGAAAACTTAAATCTTCTCCTATTCTTGTTGGTCACCTTATACATCTCATGGTATTCCAAACACAACTTCACAACCGTTCCGGTATGCCTTGTGAAGAACGCTAGGTTAATATCCCCCTACCAACATCACTGAAGTATTCAACTCATAACTCCACCCAGCACTAACATCATAACTCTAAGCTTGCAACGTTGCCCCTAATTTAGGTCCTCCTTTTCGCGCCATAGCTACCATGACTCTTCCATGTGAGTCTGAAACATCTGACTCAGCTTTTTCTTGCGAAAACATACCATTCATTTATTAGAACAAAATACCATGCGTCCCCTTTACGCACAACAACAATAGAAGCCTCACTTTCCTCTTGTTTCTACTAGTTCTCTTCACCTTAATCAAACTTTAAAAGTTCTGATCCATGTCATTCCCCATATGTCAATCCCATGACCTAAGAAAGTCACACAAGATCATTACAATCACTCCCAGGGAGGTCTGATACGTTCACTCGCTTGATCCCATGCAATATTACTTGATTAAGATAATTGTACTTAGTTGACATACTTCCTCGCTACTTACACCGAACCACCGGAAATTCTCCAAGCTCTTGTTACCGATCCTTCATGCCATTGTCTTGCCTACTCTTCTCATCTACACTCATCGATAGCCAACCCGCACACGTGCGTTCTTGGCTGTCACCAATTAGCTTAGAACCGACCTTCTCCAATGTCAATGACTTACCATTCTTCTTACCCTCCATGTTACCATACTACTGAAGGCTACCCTCTCAGGGTACTCTGTCTTAAACTTCACTTGCTCATTTCACTCTTCACACCCTTCCTTAACTCTTTCTACGTTCCACGCTTCCTTCCACTTCTCTAAGATAACTATATCATCTTTGTCTTATTGTTTCATATAACTCCCTTTCATAGACTTAACCGTTCTTCCTTGATGTCTTTCAAGTGCACCTTCCCAAATATTATAACCCTAGCGAGCATCCACTTGCGTTCCTCTTGGTTGGTATCTTAAGTCTCTCGATCAAAGCTCTTTCGTTTCGTCTTTCATCTTCTTCGGGTCATCATTTATACACACTTCCTCCTTCTTGGCGTTTCTTAGTCTTATCATCATAATGGAAATCGGTCACTCCACGTGAATCCCCACTATGCCCTTCTTCTCATAACTCTAGTAATGTTGAAACTTTACTTTTTTTTTTTTTTTTTTTTGATACCTCGTAAGCTTAACTTACGGTATCTTAAATCTTTAGCAAATGGTTCGATCACTCTTCTCGTCTTGACTCAAATGCTTAGGAGCGTCTAAAGAAAACTTCACATCTTAATGGGATGTGACCTTTAACCTTGTTAGAATGTATCCATCTCCTCCTCGATTCGCACCTTTAGTTGTCCACACGTCTTCTTGAAAAACTTATGTTTGTTATCCCTATTAGTCTCCTCGTCTCCCATTCGTGACTTCGTTGTAACCACTTCCACATCTTCATGTTACTCCTTTTCTTGTATGGTCTCCGTTCTGCTTTCTCTTAAGTTGTCTCGTGTTGTTCTTTTACTTGGTTGTCCTTTGTTTACGTCATATCTAATCCTCCTCTCCGACCTTCTCTTAAAGGAGTACGAGAACTCCAAGGTGTTCGCCCGATCGTAGCGCTCAACTCGATACTTGAGCATATTCATCCTCGTAAGTACACTATCCTAAGTCAAACAACGTCGTCCAAGGCGATGATATCATAATAGCATCTCAACTAAAAGGTCCTTGTAAAATCCGGAATTTTTATTCCGTCTTTGTACGTTATAAAATAGACCTCGATCTATTAATTCATATCTGTCTACTTAGTTAGACATAATTATTTATATGCTTGATGAAGTGAGTAGTTGCTACCTCAGTACCGACGGGTTAGTACTAAGACGAGACCTTATATGATTTCTGTGATTATATGTTTACATAATTATTTATATGCTTGATGAAGTGAGTAGTTGCTTGCTAGAATATATTCCTCGAAGGGAAAGGTATGGGGTAGGTATCTTATCCCAAGTTTTGGGACGAAACTTTTTTTTGGGGGTACTGATGTAAAATCCGGAATTTTTATTCCGTCTTTGTACGTTATAAAATAGACCTCGATCTATTAATTCATATCTGTCTACTTAGTTAGACATATTAGGATAAAAATTATCATTTTATGTAGACCTCTTTCACATAAAATGATGGAACTTTTTATAAGTCTATCATTTTATGTGACTTACCTTCACATAAAATGATAGAACTCGTAACTAAACCTAAACTGTAAAATATTCCGTACCCGGTTATTCCGTACATTAATTTCGGATTCTCGATTCCGAACTACAATTAGTACCGGGCTACGTCTACCTTCGTCCAACAGCTCAGCTCCGGAGTTGCCAGCCCAGCGTCGCTCCAGCCCAGAAGCCAGTCGCCCAGCTGATATCCGCTCCAGCCCAGAAGCCAATCCCAGCTGCTTGTCCGCCAGTCCAGCCCAGCTGCTTGTCCGCCAGTCCAGCCTTCTGCAGCCTCCGGTTCGGCCCAACAGCAATTAGTCTTCAGCCCAGCGTCACATTACTCGTACCTCCTCCTGCTGAACGGCCGTTACAACTCTTCCCCTTTCTGTAACCGTTCTCTTTCCTATCATATCCCCCGAATCTCGCTCTTCCCTTCTGCTTTTTATTTTCTGCCGTTTCTGCGTTCCTTTGCTGCTGCATCGCCCTTTTGTAATCGATCTGCTGCATCGCCTTCTGCTTCGACCTACTGCACGCCTTCATCGAACCATTGGATCTCGACCTGCTGCAGATTTCGACCCTACCGAAATCAGGTTAGTGCATCGACCTTATTTGTCTCCGTCTTCCCTCCGCTTCTGTGCGTTCCCGAGAGCAATAACCACCTTCTTGCGCAGCCAGCCCTTCGCCGCCTCGAGCCAGCCGAAATAGTCACGCAGCAGCGCTTGCCTCCCTGACTGCAGTGGACCGATCGAGACAGTGGCGAGGTTCCTCATTCGCTGCAGTAGGTGAGTCCTTGCCTACTTTCCTTCTGCTTTCCCTTACGTGCGTGTGCCAACTGGAAGTTGAATCTCGTTTGGGTCCTGCAGTAACTAGCCAAGAGAGGGAGGTGCAACGTTGGAGTCCAAGAATAATGGACTGCTATATTTTATGAACAATGGAAAAATAATGGCTGCTGTAAATTCGTTTTACATCCTTCAGCTTCTAGGTTACCAACAGCCCACCTTGTCGATCAATTATAAAACGTTTGGATAAAGATCCACCGTTGAATTTTTGATATGTTGTAGGCAGATATATGTAGTTTAGCATATTAAAATTTGGGGAGAATTGAACGGTCGGATTGAAAGTTATGAACTCCCGAAGTTAGGTAGTTGAGCAGTTTTGATAAACTTAAAATTTGGCTAAGTATAGGAAAGTAGAGTGATAGAACCTCATAGATGATCTAGAGATTTAATGCGGTAATTTTATAAGCTGTTAAGAATTTTATATTTAGAGCCGAAGTTAAACCTTTTTCGTTTCTTCCGGAAAATAGAAACATAGGAAAAATGTCAGTTTCGAACCAAATAAAATTCTAAGAGTTAGGATATAATTTTGGAACTTCAAATAGGAGTTGGACATGAATTTTAGGGTTTTCGAGAAAATCGGAACCAAGGGTAAAATGGTCATTTTACCCTAAAACTAATACTGTAACTAGTACGTCTTAATACTTATTTGATCTTAGAAGTTTTAGACTTCTATCTACGTGAAAGTGTGCTAATACACTTATCGCCTTTGACAGGCAACTGAGTGGGTACAGTTTACAGAGCGAGTGGTTATTAAAGAGTCGAGCGTTATAACAGGTAAGTCCTTTGGGCTTACTTAGCTGACTACTAAATATGAGTATAAATGATGATGGTGGTGTGTGATTGACATGATAGAGAGATAGGTTGTGATATATAAATACCGACCTGTATTTTTGGCCTAAGAGTAACGGGCGGTGGCATTCCGCTCAGTAGCTCGCGGGGCGCTGGGGGTTTCTTTCGGGACTAGTCCACACATGGTTTGTAGTGATGCTACCAAAGGAAGTCAGCTAGACCTACACCAGTTGGATAAGGAACGGAGGCGAGAACTAATAATAGTTCTCGTGCCACAACTTAAATTGAATAATGTGAATCACTTAAATAATAGATAATAATTGGTTGAGTGCCAGCATGATGTTTGTTTATTTCTATTTCTGCTTGTGTTTGTGCTGTTATCATTTTGCTTATATTTGGTTAGTTAGCTAACTGTTGATATGTTGTTTAGATTTGACACAGGTTAGAGCAGATGCCGAGTGATCCAGATGGTAGTGGTCAGCCGGGGTGTCGTACTTTAGGACGTTTTGCAGTTTTTGCATTTGTGGGTTTTACAGTTGAACATTGTTTCCTTTCGTACTTTGTTTTATTACTTTTCCGGCTGTAGTTGATCTGGTCACATTCATGCATTGATAAAAACTATTTTATGATTTCTGGTTTTTCCTTATCTGTGCCTTGTTGTAAGATCAGGTTAAGTTGTTGTCAAACTAAGGTCGGGACCCACTGTGCGGTCCTAACCAGTAACTCCCTAAGTTGTAAAATTTGGGGTGTTACAACATGGTATCAGAGCTCTAGGTTGGCAACAATGGCACTTGAATCTTCTAAAAAGGTCATATAAGTAAATAAACAGAACCCGAAAAGGGTCTGAGTTTTCCAAAGAAAATTTTTAGTTTTAAAATGCATACAGAGTCGGGTTGGGATAGAAAGTACGAACGACCACCACTACCTCTGCGGATCTCGGTAATCTTAGAATGTTTATAGCCTTGTACTGTTATGATAGATTAGCTAGTTTATAACTGTAGTTATTACTATTCGTACAGATGGCACGTACTAGGGCTGCACAAGTGACTGGCCGAGGTAGGGGTCGTCCCCCCTTCCCCCAGTCAGACAGGATCGAGCTGATAGCACCCCTACTGTTAGAGGGCGTGGTCGTTTGGGTAGACCTCCACTAGGGAGAGGTCAAGGACGAGTTCCTCGAGATGACCCACCTGCAGCAAGCGTACCAAAGGTTGCTGTAGAGGAAGTAGCTGAGAGTGTAGGCCCCGAAGTCAGGCCTGTGACCGCCGCTAGGTCTGGAGCGCAGGGAGCTCATTCTACTGAGTCGGGACGTGTCTCTATTGGAGCATCGGAGTATAGAGAGTTCAGAGCCTATGTTGAGCGCAGGGAGGAAGCTGCCAGAGTGGAGAGGCTTACTCAGGTACCACCAGTGGCGCCGGCTAGGTCAGCTCAGGTGACACAGGGAGTGTCTCAGGTGCCGGCTGTATCTGAGAGGAGGGCTGATGTTGATAGAGCACCTACTGGGGTCAGAGCACCGAGACCGGACGAGTGGTTGAAGGCTTTCAACTCTCAGAAGGTCCCCTCATTCAGCGGAGAGATATGGCTAGAGGTGGAGCACTGGATAGGGAAGATTGAGACTGCTTTGGAGGCAATACGTTGCCCCGTGGACCGACAGGTAGATTTGATACAGACTTGCTTCACAGATGATGCTCATTCATGGTGGCGTACCATTCGTGGCCGAGTCACCAGCTGGGAGCAGATGAAGAACATTGTTAGAGACAGGTACTGCCCAGTTTCGCTGAGGAGGGAGAGATTCCAGGATTTTATTGAGGCGGGATTTGAGGATATCCCGATTGCTGCAGCCATAAAGAAGTTTCAGAAGGAGTTGACTTTGCTTGGACCATCTGCACCTCCAGAAGAGCAGCATGTTTATCTTTTCTCCAGGAGGTTGAGAGAGAGTACCCGATCCTACCTGGCTGGATTCCGCTGTGAGACCTTGTCTGATTATCAGGATAGGGCCTCTGCGTATGAGAGAGATAGGCCAGCTTCTAGGAAAGCAGCACAGTCTAGTGGGCCGAATAAGCGGCAGAGGACAGGACATGTTGGTAGCAGTGGAGCATTAACAGGTTATAGTAGAGGACAGACTCAGGGGAGGTCCAGCTACCACTCTACAGTTCGGACTCCCAGTGGAGATCGACAGTGCTTTAACTGTGGTGGCCGTGATCACATTAAGCCGGACTGCCCGAAACCACCGGTCACTTGCTTCACTTGTGGGAAGCCGGGACACAGGGCTACTTTCTGCCGTCAGGGCAAGGCTTCTTCTCAGCAGGGATCTTCTCCTGCAGGTGCTGAGAAGAGTGTACAGAGACCCCCTCAGTACCGAGCTCCGAGTCAGCAGCAGCAGCAGTACCGGGCTCCAGGACATCCTGCTTCATACAGTACTGCACAGGGTTCAGGTCGTGGCAGAGGACGTGGTAGTACCACTGACACCAGAGGAGGACCATCGAGAGTGTTTGAGCTGAGGAACACTGAGCAGCCTGCAGCACCTGCGACCACAGGTACTATTTGGATCCATGACTTACCTGTGCACGTTTTATTTGATACGGGTGCCACGCACTCCTTCATATCAGATGCATGTGTAGATAGGTTGTCCTTAGCTACAGTAGAGGGTGTACCTTTTGTGGTTGGGTTACCAGACGGGGGTAAGGTTAGAGGATCTCGAGAGATTTATGACTGCCCTATTCACCTGGGAGGCCGGATTTGGTTAGTAAATTTTCTAGTCATGCCCTTAGCACATGAGGACGTGATATTAGGGATAGATTGGATGACTAGACATGGAGCCGTCTTGGATATTGGTAGGAGGACTGTGACTGTTGCCACGGAGGAGGGCCACAGAGTTATATTCCGAGGTTGGGACCTCAGAAAGTCCGGCTCAGTCATCAGTGCAGTGAGGACAGCCAGATTGATAGCACAGGGTTGCGAGGCCTTCTGGTGTTATGCCATGAAGGAGCGCAAGGGCCTGACAGTAGAGGAGATACCAGTCGCATGCGAGTTTGCAGAGGTCTTCAGGGACGACTTACCAGGGCTACCTCCACAGAGGAGTGTGGACTTTAGCATCGAGTTAGAGCCGGGTACGAGACCGATCTCGAAGGCCCCGTACCGCATGGCCCCGATAGAGCTGCTTGAGCTGAAGAAGCAGTTAGAGGAGTTAGCAGAGAAGGGCTTCATACGCCCTAGTGTTTCTCCCTGGGGCGCACCAGTGTTATTTGTGAGGAAGAAAGATGGATCGATGAGACTGTGTATCGACTACAAGGAGTTGAACAAGGTCACCATCAAGAATAAGTATCCACTGCCTCGCATAGATGACCTGCTGGACCAGCTGCATGGAGCGTCAGTGTTCTCGAGGATAGATTTGAGATCGGGTTATCACCAGCTGAGGGTGAGAGATCAGGACATACCTAAGACGGCATTCCGGACTAGGTATGGTCATTATGAGTTTGTAGTGATGCCATTCGGGCTTACTAATGCGCCAGCAGTATTTATGGAGTTGATGAATGGGATTTTCATCGACTTCTTAGATCAGTTCGTAGTGGTCTTCATCGACGACATTCTAGTTTACTCTAGAAGTCGAGAGGAGCATGCCGGGCACTTGAGGACAGTACTGCAGATTCTACAGGATAGTCAACTATATGCTAAACTATCCAAGTGTGAGTTCTGGATGTCAGAGGTGGCATTCCTTGGCCATGTAGTGACTGCTGAGGGGATTAAGGTCGACCCAGCGAAGATTGAGTTAGTGTCATCTTGGCAGCATCCGAAGAGTGTGAAGGAGGTTCGCAGCTTCCTAGGATTGGCAGGTTATTACCGTCGGTTTGTGGAAGGGTTTTCTCTGATCGCCCGACCACTTACTTCCCTCCTACGGAAGACTACTCGGTTCGTATGGTCTGAGCCGTGTCAGCAAAGTTTTGATGAGCTGAAGAGGAGGTTGACGTCTGCTCCGATCTTAACACAGCCTGAGGGTACAGAGGACTTCGTAGTGTACAGTGACGCATCCAAGCTGGGCTTGGGGTGTGTCTTGATGCAGAGGGGTAAGGTTATAGCATATGCGTCTCGACAGCTGAAGACGTATGAAGAGAACTACCCCACTTATGACCTGGAGTTAGCAGCAGTAGTGCACGCTCTTAAGATCTGGCGTCATTATCTCTATGGAGCGACCTGTCAGATCTTCACAGACCACAAGAGTCTGAAGTACATATTCACTCAGCGGGAGTTGAATAACCGCCAGAGGCGGTGGCTAGAGTTGATCAAGGATTTTGACCTTGAGATCCTTTACCACCCCGGAAAGGCGAATGTAGTTGCTGACGCTTTGAGTCGGAAGACGCCTCAAGAGAAGGCAATAGCTCGGTTGACAGTACAGCCACAGTTACAGAGAGACTTAGCTTGGTTGGAGGTAGAGATCCAGTTCCCCGATACAGCGCAGCAGTTAGCCACCTTAGAGTTACTTCCTGACCTGTTGGGTGAGATCCGACAGAAGCAGGAGACCTGTCCGACTTTGACCCGGATCCGAGACCGGATGTCACGAGATGAGGCACCTCAGTTCACTATCGGTGCCGATGGAGTGATGAGACGACAGGACCGTGTCTGTGTGCCATCAGACAGTGAGCTGAGACAGAGGATACTAGGTGAGGCTCATGCTACCCCTTACTCCGTACATCCAGGAGCGAGTAAGATGTATAAGGACGTGAGACGTTCCTTCTGGTGGGGTGGTTTGAAGCCTGATGTGGCCCGATATGTAGCCCAGTGTGCGACCTGTCAGCAGGTCAAGATTGAGCATCGTAGATCCGGAGGAGAGCTACACCCACTTCCAGTACCACATTGGAAGTGGGAGGACATTTCTATGGATTTCGTTACCGGATTGAGGCTCAGCAGAGGTTTTGATGCCATTTGGGTAGTGGTAGACCGCCTGACGAAGACCGCACGTTTCATTCCGATTAAGGAAACGTGGCCGGTAAACCGTCTAGCAGAGGAGTTCACCAGACACATTGTGAGACTCCATGGAGTACCGAGGACTATCGTCTCCGACAGGGATGGACGTTTTACCTCGAGGTTCTGGCAGCAGGTACATACTGCTCTGGGTACGAGTCTTCACTTTACCACTGCCTACCACCCACAGACAGACGGTCAGTCAAAGAGGACCATCCAGACCTTAGAGGACATGTTGCGGGCATGTGTACTAGATTGGGGACAGGTATGGCCAGATCACCTCCCACTAGTAGAGTTTTCATATAATAACAGCTGGCATGCGTCTATTGGGATGGCACCTTATGAGGCTTTGTACGGCCGGAGATGTCGTACACCGCTATGTTGGGATGAGCCTAGCAAGGCTGATGGAGTAGTACCAAATCAGATACAGGACGACATCGTCCGGATTGCCTTAGTCCGGGAGAGGATGTTAGCAGCTCAGAGTCGTCAGAAGTCCTACGCCGACAAAAGGCGTCGACCTTTGGAGTTTAGAGTAGGTACACAGGTGTGGTTGAGAGTGTCACCTACGAGGGGAGTTAGACGTTTCGGCATTAAGGGGAAGCTGAGTCCCCGGTATGTCGGTCCATTCGAGATCGTAGAGAGAGTCGGAGAGGTTGCCTACCGACTAGCACTGCCACCGAGATTAGAGGGAGTACACCCAGTTTTTCATGTATCTCAGCTGCGAGAGTACATACCGGATCCTAGACACGTCATCAGTCACGAGGACCTGATAGTCGAGCCAGACCACACTTTTGTGGAGTATCCAGTAGCCGTCCTAGAGCGTAGCGTTAGGCGCCTGCGTTCTAAGGAGATACAGATGCTGAGGATTCAGTGGTCTAGACGAGGAGTTGATGAGGCTACCTGGGAGACAGAGGAGAGCATTAGACGTAATTATCCTGAGTTCTTTGCGGAGTTAGCCGCTACCTCAGTACCGACGGGTTAGTACTAAGACGAGACCTTATATGATTTCTGTGATTATATGTTTACATAATTATTTATATGCTTGATGAAGTGAGTAGTTGCTTGCTAGAATATATTCCTCGAAGGGAAAGGTATGGGGTAGGTATCTTATCCCAAGTTTTGGGACGAAACTTTTTTTTGGGGGTACTGATGTAAAATCCGGAATTTTTATTCCGTCTTTGTACGTTATAAAATAGACCTCGATCTATTAATTCATATCTGTCTACTTAGTTAGACATATTAGGATAAAAATTATCATTTTATGTAGACCTCTTTCACATAAAATGATGGAACTTTTTATAAGTCTATCATTTTATGTGACTTACCTTCACATAAAATGATAGAACTCGTAACTAAACCTAAACTGTAAAATATTCCGTACCCGGTTATTCCGTACATTAATTTCGGATTCTCGATTCCGAACTACAATTAGTACCGGGCTACGTCTACCTTCGTCCAACAGCTCAGCTCCGGAGTTGCCAGCCCAGCGTCGCTCCAGCCCAGAAGCCAATCGCCCAGCTGATATCCGCTCCAGCCCAGAAGCCAATCCCAGCTGCTTGTCCGCCAGTCCAGCCTTCTGCAGCCTCCGGTTCGGCCCAGCAGCAATTAGTCTTCAGCCCAGCGTCACATTACTCGTACCTCCTCCTGCTGAACGGCCGTTACAACTCTTCCCCTTTCTGTAACCGTTCTCTTTCCTATCATATCCCCCGAATCTCGCTCTTCCCTTCTGCGTTTTATTTTCTGCCGTTTCTGCGTTCCTTTGCTGCTGCATCGCCCTTCTGTAATCGATCTGCTGCATCGCCTTCTGCTTCGACCTACTGCACGCCTTCATCTAACCATTGGATCTCGACCTGCTGCAGATTTCGACCCTACCGAAACCAGGTTAGTGCATCGACCTTATTTGTCTCCGTCTTCCCTCCGCTTCTGTGCGTTCCCGAGAGCAATAACCACCTTCTTGCGCAGCCAGCCCTTCGCCGCCTCGAGCCAGCCGAAATAGTCACGCAGCAGCGCTTGCCTCCCTGACTGCAGTGGACCGATCGAGACAGTGGCGAGGTTCCTCATTCGCTGCAGTAGGTGAGTCCTTGCCTACTTTCCTTCTGCTTTCCCTTACGTGCGTGTGCCAACTGGAAGTTGAATCTCGTCTAGGTCCTGCAGTAACTAGCCAAGAGAGGGAGGTGCAACGTTGGAGTCCAAGCAAGCGAGCCGACCGGGATTTACATAGCTGGAAATCGGACCCCAACCGTTGGTTAGTATTCTCTGTAAACCCGTTAGTAAAGTAGTAGTGCAGTGGAGATTGAATTTTGTTCCAAATCATAACCAGTAGGAATTAACCTTGTGTAGCTGCTGAGCATATAGACCTAAGGGGAAGAATAATGGACTGCTGTATTTTATGAACAATGGAAAAATAATGGCTGCTGTAAATTCGTTTTACATCCTTCAGCTTCTAGGTTACCAACAGCCCACCTTGTCGATCAATTATAAAACGTTTGGATAAAGATCCACCGTTGAATTTTTGATATGTTGTAGGCAGATATATGTAGTTTAGCATATTAAAATTTGGGGAGAATTGAACGGTCGGATTGAAAGTTATGAACTCCAGAAGTTAGGTAGTTGAGCAGTTTTGATAAACTTAAAATTTGGCTAAGTATAGGAAAGTAGAGTGATAGAACCTCATAGATGATCTAGAGATTTAATGCGGTAATTTTATAAGCTGTTAAGAATTTTATATTTAGAGCCGAAGTTAAACCTTTTTCGTTTCTTCCGGAAAATAGAAACATAGGAAAAATGTCAGTTTCGAACCAAATAAAATTCTAAGAGTTAGGATATAATTTTGGAACTTCAAATAGGAGTTGGACATGAATTTTAGGGTTTTCGAGAAAATCGGAACCAAGGGTAAAATGGTCATTTTACCCTAAAACTAATACTGTAACTAGTACGTCTTAATACTTATTTGATCTTAGAAGTTTTAGACTTCTATCTACGTGAAAGTGTGCTAATACACTTATCGCCTTTGACAGGCAACTGAGTGGGTACAGTTTACAGAGCGAGTGGTTATTAAAGAGTCGAGCGTTATAACAGGTAAGTCCTTTGGGCTTACTTAGCTGACTACTAAATATGAGTATAAATGATGATGGTGGTGTGTGATTGACATGATAGAGAGATAGGTTGTGATATATAAATACCGACCTGTATTTTTGGCCTAAGAGTAACGGGCGGTGGCATTCCGCTCAGTAGCTCGCGGGGCGCTGGGGGTTTCTTTCGGGACTAGTCCACACATGGTTTGTAGTGATGCTACCAAAGGAAGTCAGCTAGACCTACACCAATTGGATAAGGAACGGAGGCGAGAACTAATAATAGTTCTCGTGCCACAACTTAAATTGAATAATGTGAATCACTTAAATAATAGATAATAATTGGTTGAGTGCCAGCATGATGTTTGTTTATTTCTATTTCTGCTTGTGTTTGTGCTGTTATCATTTTGCTTATATTTAGTTAGTTAGCTAACTGTTGATATGTTGTTTAGATTTGACACAGGTTAGAGCAGATGCCGAGTGATCCAGATGGTAGTGGTCAGCCGGGGTGTCGTACTTTAGGACGTTTTGCAGTTTTTGCATTTGTGGGGTTTACAGTTGAACATTGTTTCCTTTCGTACTTTGTTTTATTACTTTTCCGGTTGTAGTTGATCTGGTCACATTCATGCATTGATAAAAACTATTTTATGATTTCTGGTTTTTCCTTATCTGTGCCTTGTTGTAAGATCAGGTTAAGTTGTTGTCAAACTAAGGTCGGGACCCACTGTGCGGTCCTAACCAGTAACTCCCTAAGTTGTAAAATTTGGGGTGTTACAGTCCTATATCTTCATATGCTACTATATATAATAAGAATACTTATACATAATTATATAAGTCCTAAGTCCATATCACTACCAACATAACACATTCAGCATTCCATCAACAATTTAAGGTCCCAAAACATATAACCGTCCACATATATAACTATACACATATATCCAGTTCATTATGCAACATACAATCACAAAGATACACATCAATTCTATCATGCATAACTACAAATCTCATATCCATATCTATATATACATATATATACATATCAAAATCTAATAAGCTAAGCTGCCGAGATCTGCGGAAGGAGTGGTGGTCCGTACATTCTACCCCGACTCATGCATGTGATTTTGTAAACGAAAACTCAGAACCCGTGGGGTTCTGTTTATTCCTTATTCGGCCTTTAGAAGATTGCGAGTGCCATTGTTGTCAACCTAGGGATCTGATACCACTTCTCTAACACCCCGAATCCGCGGGAATCGAGATGCTACGGGCGGAGACCTCACAATGGGTCCCGACCCTTAGCCTGACAACAATTTCACTGGATCTTACAACAAGACACAAATAAAGGCAAAACCGAAATTCATTTTAATGCAATGATATAAACCCCAAAAGAAAACAACGAAAGACTTCAGCCGAGATACAACGCTAAAGGCAACCGTCATACACGCGACATACATAAAACCCTAAACAATACATAAAAACAACCCCCAAAACCCATCCTAAAATGTACGGACCCCGGCTGCCCACTCTTCCGGATCTCTCGGCCGCGCCCCTAACCTGCAAGGCAACTACGACAATATCGGTATAAAACCGTTAGCTAGCATTCAAGGCATTAGAATCATGGTATTGACACACACACACATAAGGCATCATAAACACACAACATGTTCCAAAACACACAATCCGGTTTATTTATCTTTTTATTATTAGGTCATATCCCGTTCTAATTCAACTTCTTTTGTGACACGAGAATCTTAAAGATCTCGCCCTTGTCCCCTTTCACCATACGGGTTTGTACTTGATGCGGATCAGCATCACCCGATGGGCTGGTCGCAAGGCACCTCCCAATCATCCCCATTTTGGACTGGACAAGCGGTCACCGCCCGTTATCATACACTTGGGCCAAACATAAACATATAAAGGTCGGTAATCCTATTTCCGGTTTAGTCGTTATAAACCATAAACAATAAACACACACATAAACAATAAACACACACCACCAACACGCATCGAAACTAATACAGAGAATACGAGCTAAGTAAGTCCGGAGACTTACCTCGTCTCAAAGATAATCCCACTAACCACCGCTCTCAACTTCCCGTAGGAAGGCACTCAACGCCTGGTCAAAACAAGGCACACAATCAACATCTCTCTCACATGCTAGAAGTTCCTAGACTTCTAGTCCCAATGATCTCGCAAGATCATAAACCATAATCATGCTAGGGTAACAAACTCCTAGTCATCACGATCTCACAAGGTCATAACCATCACACACAAGTTAGGATACTCTCGTTCTAGTCCACAATCTCAACAATCAAACAACCTCAACCCCTAAATTCTCACAAATTCAACATACAACTTAAAGTCATAAACAACATCACAAGATAATACCAATACCTCAAGCCTAATGATTCTCACAAGATCAAACCATATACTCGAATCCTTATAACAACCTCACTAGACCGCAATACCACCTCTAACTTAGAGTCAACCTCAATCCATCAAACAATATCAAATCCTCAAAACTCACCTAAGGTTCAAAGCCACTACTTGGCATTAACTCTAAGTTATGCTAGATCCAACCTAGGATGATATTAATACTAAATATAACTAAATCGAGTAAGACCATAAGCTCGGGGGAGAGGGTACTCACGTGACGTCCAAAGACGGAAAACGATCCATGGATGTCGATATGGATTCGTTGGGCCTTTATCGGGGCGCTTCCGAACCTAACACCAAAACTAAACAAATTTAGCTTATACGCTAAATTTGAACGGAAAATAACTTATATACATATAAGGTAAAAACTCGTTTTCAAAACCAAGATTTAAAACAAAACCGCTCAACCATTTTCCGGGCCAAAATACACTTATATGAACATAGGTCATATTGTCATAATCCACAATTAAATCTTTAAGCCACAATCGAATTTAATCCAAGAAAGGGCATTATATATAGTGTATATAACTATATGAATATTCCCGTAATTAAAAATCCAAGGTAAAAACCGATAACTTATTTTCCGGGAAAATTATACATTTTCTGAAATATGGGCCATAATCATTAATTAAAACATTGGGGGCATTTTATGAAAATAACCCAACAGAGGGCATAAATGCAACAATCTAAAAATATGGGTACACTTTTGTAAATACTGGAAAAGTTCTAAACACCCGCTTAATTGGTGAGTAGGGTTTCTCGAACCATTTGAAGGCGGCGAGAAGCGGAGAAGGAAGCAGGGCGGCGGCCAGGACTTCCTGGAGGAGCGCCGATAGACGAAGGCGGCAAGGGGGTGCAAGATTCGAAGGCGGCGGCCACAGCTCCCTCCGGCACGGCTTCAATCCGGCGGAAATGGTTGACTCTTGCGACACCAGAGAGAAGAGCAGAGCAGCGGAGCTGCAGCGGAAAGGGCGAGGCAACGAGGGCGGTCCTGGTTGGTTCCGGTAGGCGCCAAAGGTAGCACGAGACAGGGCGACACCGGTGGTGGCAATGCGGCGGCTTCCCAATGGTTGCAACCAAAGAAAAGTAAGGCAAGAGAGGGGAAACAACACAGGGAAACACTAGTTGTGCAGGAGGCGGTTAAGGGTTGTGCAGGCGGCGATTAAGGGCTGCACGGGCAAGGGTAGAGGCTGGAGACGGCCTTCCTCCGGTGGTGCAGAGCCTCGAAGACGACAATGACCCGGCGCCCTGTTGCAGCTGTTCGAGACGAGGGGAAAGCAGAGGGGAGGCTACGCAAATAGGTGGTCCTCCGTTGGAGTGGGGCAGCAGTGCAGACGATGGCTCCAACATCCTCTCGTGACCGGGGATGAGATTCGGCTTGATGTGGAAGGAGGTGGTTGAATGACAGAGGAACCATGAGGGCTCATTCGGGTTGTGCAGGGAATGAAGAGATGGAGAGGCTGAAAAGGAAGTACTAGCAGTTGAGAGAGATACGGGGAGAAGAGGGTCATCACATGGAGCTCAAATGAAAGAGGGGGGAGAGGGTGCAGAAGACTATCCTTGCGTGTTGTGGTAGGGAAGAACAGGGGGCCGGGTAGGAGGTTGTAGGGTCAGGGCTAGGCACACAGGTCTGGGCGGCCAACAAGTATCGTCATCCAAGGGGTCGGGTGGTGTAACGGAAGGTTAAAAAAAACGAATAAAAAGAATAGAAAACAAAGTGGCAAAAGAAGTAAACTCGATCGATATACCCGGAACGAGATTCTTGGATCGGGAAACGTTTCGGACTTATTCTCGTAAAAATTTAATTTACGACGTGAAAATACCCGTAAAAATATTTAAGCTATTAAAATATCGACATAAACCCGAAAAATAATAATTGTCGAAAATGCGCCAAAATTTTGGGCGTTACATCATCAAATCATGCACTCTCTTTTAGTATGTATAATAGAAGATTTAGTTTTTTAGCACTTTAATTTTTAACTAAAAAATTAATTTAATCTTTGCCTACAAATAAAAGTTATTTTTATTGATAAAAGATGCATCAAAATCAGGTAAGAAACTGGTTATGAATTATAAACATCTCAAAATGGTGTGATTAATCATTCAGTAGCCGTAGCTTTGGTAACTGGTTATGAATTATAAACATCTCAAAGTGGTTGATTCTTGCATCGAAATAATAGTTGATCAAATATCTCAAAATTCACCATATTATACGAATTACCGACACAACACTTAATACTTGTTTATCATTACTTCTACCCAAAACCAATAAAAAGCTAACACTTTCTACATGAGACGATTCCTAAATTCACTACTATGAAAAAACTAATTAACATTAATCAACAAGAGGATCATGAACAACTCTTAACTTCTGCTTAATATCTCCACCTTAACAATATCTCCTCACACTTCTTGTTGACCATCCGTCCAAATTGATTTGATTTAAGAACTCCCTTAAGCTGATGTAAAGCGTCATGAAGTATTGAAGTAGGTCTCTGAACCTCGAATGGATCCCCTCCTGAAGTTGGTGGATATTCAATACTCAATACGGAATGTTGAGATTGGTGGATATTCAATTTCGGGGAGGGGATCCATTCGAGGTTCAGAGACTTACTTCAATACTTCGTGACGCTTTACATCAGCTTAAGAGAGTTCTTAAATCAAATCAATTTGGACGGCTGGTTAACAAGAAGTGTGAGGAGAGATTGTTAAGGTGGCGATATTAAGCACAAGTTAAGAGTTGTTCATGATCCTCTTGTTGATTAATGTTAATTACTTTATTCATAGTAGTGACTTTAGGAATCGTCTCATGTAGAAAGTGTTAGCTTTTTATTGGTTTTGGGTAGAAGTAATGATAAACAAGTATTAAGTATTGCGTCGGTAATTCGTATAATATGGTGAATTTTGAGATATTTGATCAACTGTTATTTCGATGCAAGAATCAACCACTTTGAGATGTTTATAATTCATAACCAATTACTAAAGCTACGGATACTGAATGAATAATCATGCGAGAAACTTTGATGTTCTCGGGTCTACTTAATATAATTGAAAATATTTTGATCCATTTGTGCTTTTTATAGGAGAATTATCTTCAAAAGATAATAATATCTTAAAAAGATATTATCCTAATAAAATATATCCATATCTCTAAAATAGATCTCCCTAAAATAATATCTTCCTTCCAGAAATCCAGCCCAAAAATATAAGATATCTTCCTTCCAAAAATAAAAGATCTCAGCCAAAAAATATATCTCACCGGCGTCAGGGTGTTCGCCTCGGTCGGGGCGCTCCTCAAGATCACCTCGGTCGAGGTAACACTGTAGCTGACCGAGGTGAATCTCAGCTGAATGTGAAATCTCTCAAATCTGGTTCAAAGTAAATCTTCTTCATTAATTTCTTGGTTCCTGAGTTCTCTTTTAAGCTCCAGAATGTAGCTCCTATGACTCCTTAGCTCCATTTCGATACAAAATGTGTTATTTTACCTACGATTAAAACGAAACTTGGTGTAGACCTCGATTCCCGTAAAGGTAGATGAAACGGCAATATAATCAATAATATACATCCAAACATACAGATTATTGATGATAAAACGTCTAAAAAAGTTCCAAAATATAGACTATAATACATGCTATCAAAATACCCCATACTTGTCCCTTGTTTGTCCCCAAGCAAGTTCCAAATCTTAAGTACAAGATAGAATGGATTATATATCATAAAGATCAATGAAAAGTAGTTCAAAACATTTTTGGTGGTGTGCTCCACTCATAGATCACTCTAAGAGAATGCTTCATGGTAAAGAAAATCAAAATATGATCAAAATATTTTCAATTATATGCAGTAGAACCGAGAACATCAAATTTTCTCGCATGATTAATCATTCAGTAGCCGTAGCTTTGGTAACTGGTTATGAATTATAAACATCTCAAAGTGGTTGATTCTTGCATCGAAATAATAGTTGATCAAATATCTCAAAATTCACCATATTATACGAATTACCGACACAATACTTAATACTTGTTTATCATTACTTCTACCCAAAACCAATAAAAAGCTAACACTTTCTACACGAGACGATTCCTAAATTCACTACTATGAAAAAACTAATTAACATTAATCAACAAGAGGATCATGAACAACTCTTAACTTCTGCTTAATATCGCCACCTTAACAATATCTCCTCACACTTCTTGTTAACCATCCATCCAAATTGATTTGATTTAAGAACTCCTTTAAGCTGATGTAAAGCGTCATGAAGTATTGAAGTAGGTCTCTGAACCTCGAATGGATCCCCTCCCTGAAGTTGGTGGATATTCAATACTCAATACGGAATGTTGAGATTGGTGGATATTCAATTTCAGGGAGGCGATCCATTCGAGGTTCAGAGACTTACTTCAATACTTCATGATGCTTTACATCAGCTTAAGGGAGTTCTTAAATCAAATCAATTTGGACGGATGGTTAACAAGAAGTGTGAGGAGAGATTGTTAAGGTGGCGATATTAAGTAGAAGTTAAGAGTTGTTCATGATCCTCTTGTTGATTAATGTTAATTACTTTTTTCATAGTAGTGACTTTAGGAATCGTCTCATGTAGAAAGTGTTAGCTTTTTATTGGTTTTGGGTAGAAGTATTGATAAACAAGTTGTAACACCCCGAATTCTCAGAACTCGGAGTATTACTGGTTAGGACCTCACAATGGGTCCCGACCTCAGTTTGACAACAACATTACTAGGATCTTGCAACAAGACACAAATAAAGAAACCGAAGTTCATAAAAACCATGTTTTTAGAGTAATGAATGCAACACTGTCTAGCAGCCTAAAGTACTTAAACAAAAGAAAAGAACAACTGTCTTAACCAAAGGAAGGGAAAGACAAAACAACCCCAACCCCGCTCTAAGGAGTACGGAGACCCGGCTGACCACTACTTCCGGATCACTCAGCTACTGATCTAACCTGCGGTAAGTCTAAAACAACAACAAGAAGAACCGTTAGCTAGTTATCTAAATATTAGCAGAATAATAGCAGCACAAACACACTCAGATAAACATAAACACTCAGCATGCTTTCAAACAAGTCCGTTTTATTATCTTGCTTTAATTTACTCGTTCACTCTAGTGATACTTATTTTGTGACACGAGGGATTCCCAAACCTCGCCTCCGCCCCCGTGTAACCATCAGGAATGGATCCGATGCATCTCACCTTGTACCTGCATGGTCTGGGTATAGAGAACCTCCCAGTCTCCTGTCAGAGCTGGGCAGTGATGTCACGGCCCGTTATACATACACTTGGGCCTTAAACGTAATAATAACAGTCGTCCTAGCAAGTTATTATTATTAAATCACGCAATAGCACACACCACTACTATCATTCAACTAACACTCAGAAACTGGCTAAGTAAGTCGCAAGGACTTACCTGAGTCAAAACACTCTAACACTCCTCAGATAGTCCGTACTCGTGATAACTCAAGCGCCTGTCAATGAAGGCATGTGTATCAATATCACATCTCTATGTCCAACCTCATGCGAAGGAATTACGGAAGAACGATTCCCATACGGTAAAAGACCGTTTTACCCTTAGTGTAGATAATTCTCTGGATCACTTCTTAACCTCTAATATTTCTTTTGGAACACCTTTCTAATCTATGGTTACTTCCAAAATAGTTTACTAAGGTTATAAAAATTAATCCCGTCACTCGTCGTCTGGAATTACATTACTTCATTTTCGGGCATTAACTAGTTTTATATACATCTCTATATATCTATATATATATATATAAATTCACATACTTATAATTCCTCCAACTCAACTCATAAGTATACTTTTATTTCAATTAATATATATACGTATATTTATGTACTCGGCATACACTCTCCTATATAAGCTCACACCTGCTCGGATTAACCTTCCGGAATTGAATGTACATATGTGCTTATGTATCCTATATATATATATATATATATATATATATATATATATATATATATATATCCAAATTCCAACTATTCATATATATATATATATATATATATATATATATATATATATATATATATATATATATATATCGCCACTCACTTTTTGCAGCAAGCATTACAGTACACATATATATATACTTATTTCCATCTCCTTACAGTACTTATACACACATGTACTCAATTACAAAGGAATTCATGAACTTCTAGCTTACTACTACCTAACTGTACATTCATTCCTCTACTCAGTACATTACTCCTCAAAACTATGCCCATCTCTCTCGATCATACCTATATACTCGCAACTCTACACTTCTCTATCTATTATAGAACCAAAAACGCAGCAAGGTACTGTCAAAGGACTCACATAAAAACAACCTGCAGTGGCCCGTTCTTCTTCAGTTAGCGAGGTGTAGCCAGCGTCCTGGGCTGGCTCGAATGTGTCCCTCACAGTGTACCACCCGCCTATTTCCGACACTGCTGAAACGGAGGGAGAAGCGGCTTCAGCCGTTAACCACGCGAGTACAGAAGAAAGGAAGGGGATGTACTACTGTTGTTTACCTGAGTTACGATGTACAGGCAGGGGTCGAGTTTCGTCACCGATAGCGGAGGTTGCCGGCGTTGCAGGCGGTCCGTGCAGGTCGGTAGCGGTCCGGCGGTCGCAGGCGGTGGAACCCTGGGCTGGTTCGACGCAGCAGGAGGTTGACGCTGCTGGCGGAAAGTCTCCTGTGCCGGCTGGGCGGTGTTCTCGGTGGTCGACAAAGACGGCAGCGGCAGTCCTGGGTCGGCGGAACGAACTGGTGGCTTCGCTCCAGCGAGAACGGACGCCGCAGGTCCGGCGCAAGGCGGTGGAGGTTGTCGTGACGCGAGTTGCGGTTGCCTGGTAGTGCCGGCTTCGATCGGCGCTGCTGCAGCCCTTCTCCGATGTCGACCCGCTGGTGGTGCCTTGGTGTCGACAGAGGCGGCGCGGACAGATCTGGCGGCGGCGTGGCTCCTCCTCTCCAGGTGTGGCGTTTCTTCTCCAAGCGTGGCGTCTCCTCCAGGCGTGAGGCGTGCGGCGTTCAGTTCACAGGTAAGGGCGATTAAATGGGTAGATTAGGGTAGGATTAGGGTTAGGTTAAATATGTTTAATTAATGAATTAAAAACAAAAATGGCTGGGCTGGGCCGGCAGTACTCGCAGCGAATGGGCCCACTTTTTCCTTCGTTAAAATGAGCTGAAACGAACTCGTTACTCGTACGGATCGGTAGGGCATTTGCGTAAAAAAAAATTTCCGGAATTATATTCCGTGTTAGGTAAATTATTATTTTTACTTTATAGGTACGGAAATATTTCCGGTTACCTAGTTTCATCATTTTATTTATATATTTGTTTAAGATTGACGTTTCGGGATTTGGTTAAATTCGGTTTACCGGAAATTAAAATTTTCGGTTATTACATCAGTGCCCTCTTAAAAGAAGTTTCGTCCCGAAACTTAGAATCATCTCTTATCATGTAACTACTCAATCATCAAAAGTGGACATGTATCACATAAAACGTAATCACTCAAATCAGTATAAAAACCTGAAAGGTCAAACAACACAACATCCGAGTACTAACTCGTCAAAACAGGAGTAATCTCTAACCCCGCAAAGATCTCGGGGTAGTTACGTCTAATACTCTCGTCAGTCTCCCAAGTGGCCTCATCAGCTCCTCTCCTAGACCACTGGATCCTCAACATAGGTGTCTCCTTGGACCGCAGACGTCTAGTACTGCGCTCCAAGACAGCTACTGGGTACTCTACAAAAGTGTGATCGGCTCAACTATCAGATCCTCATGACTGATGACGTGTCTCGGATCTGAGGTGCACTCTCTCAACTGAGATACATGAAAGACCGGATGGACACCCTCTAGTCTCGGCGATAATGCTAATCTATAGGCCACCTCTTCAACTCTCTCTAAGATCTCATAAGGTCCGACATATCGGGGACTCAGCTTCCCTTTAATGCCGAAACGCCTGACTCCTCTCGTAGGTGACACTCTCAGCCACACCTGAGCACCCACTCTAAATTCCAAAGGTCGACGCCTTTTATCGCGTAGGATTTCTGACGACTCTGAGCTGCTAACATCCGCTCTCGGACTAGGGCAATCCGAGAGATGTCATCCTGTATCTGATCTGGAGCTACTCCATCAGCTCTGCTGGGCTCATCCCAACATAATGGCGTACGACATCTCCGCCCGTACAATGCCTCATAGGGAGCCATCCCAATGGACGCGTGCCAGCTGTTATTATATGAAAACTCTACTAGTGGGGGATTGATCTGGCCATACCTGTCCCCAATCTAGTACACACACCCGCAGCATGTCCTCTAAGGTCTGAATGGTCCTCTCGGACTGACCGTCTGTCTGGGGGTGATAGGCAGTGGTAAAGTGGAGACTCGTCCCCAAAGTAGTATATATCTGCTGCCAAAATCTCGAGGTAAAATGTCCATCTCTGTCAGAGACGATAGTCCTCGGTGCCCCGTGAAGTCTCACAATGTGCCTGGTGAACTCCTCAGCTAGACGATTCACCGGCCACGTTTCCTTAATCGGAATGAAACGTGCGGTCTTCGTTAGACGGTCTACCACTATCCAAATAGCATCAAAGCCTCTGCTGAGTCTCAAACCTGTGACAAAATCCATAGATATATCCTCTCACTTCCACTGTGGTACTGGAAGTGGGTGGAGCTCTCCTCCGGACCTACGATGCTCAATCTTGACCTGTTGGCAGGTCGCACACTGAGCTACATACCGAGTCACATCGGACTTCAAACCACCCCACCAGAAGGACCGTCTCACATCCTTGTCCATCTTACTCGCTCCAGGGTGTATTGAGTATGGGGTAGCATGAGCCTCACCTAGTATCCTCTGTCTCAACTCACTGTCTGACGGCACACAAACGCGGTCCTGACGTCTCATCACTCCATCTGCACCAATAGTGAACTGTGGGGCCTCGTCCCGAGACATCCTGTCTCGGATCCTGGTCAAAGTCGGACAAGTCTCTTGCTTTTGTCGGATCTCATCCAACAGATCAAGAAGTAACTCCAAAGTAGCCAACTGACTATCAGTATCGGGAAACTGAATCTCTATATCCAACCAAGCCAAGTCTCTCTGCAACTGTGGCTGTACTGTCAACCGAGCTATCGTCCTCTCCCTAGGCGTCTTCCGGCTCAACGCGTCAGCTACCACATTCACCTTTCCGGGGTGGTAAAGAATCGCAAGGTCGAAGTCCTTGATCAACTCTAACCACCGCCTCTGGCAGTTATTCAACTCTCTCTGAGTGGATATATACTTCAAACTCTTATGGTCTGTGAAGATCTGACATGTCGCTCCATAGAGATAGTGACGCCAGATCTTAAGAGCATGAACTACTGCAGCCAAATCTAGATCATGTGTGGGGTAGTTCTCTCCATACGTCTTCAACTGCCGAGACGCATAGGCTATGACCTTACCCCTCTGCATCAAAACACACCCCAAGCCCAGCTTGGATGCATCACTGTATATCACCAAGTCATCGGTACCCTCAGGCTGTACCAAAATCGGAGCGGACGTCAATCTCCTTTTCAGCTCCTCAAAACTCTGCTGACACGGCTCAGACCAGACAACCGAGTAGCCTTCCTCAGAAGACAAGTAAGTGGTCGGGCAATCAAGGAAAACCCTTCTACAACCCGGCGGTAGTATCCGGCTAAACCTAGAAAGCCGCGAACCTCCTTGATATTCTTAGGAGGTTGCCAAGAAGATACTGACTCGATCTTCGCAGGATCGACTTTAATACCCTCAGCAGTCACCACGTGACCTAAGAAAGCCACCTCTGACATCCAAAACTCACACTTGGATAGCTTAGCATACAACTGGCTATGCTGTAAAATCTGCAATACTGTCCTCAAGTGTCCGGCATGCTCCTCTCGACTCCTAGAGTAGACTAGGATGTCGTCAATAAAGACCACTACAAACTGGTCTAAGAAGTCAATGAATATCCCATTCATCAACTCCATGAACACCGCTGGTGCATTAGTGAGCCCAAATGGCATCACTACGAACTCATAATGACCATACCTAGTCCGGAATGCCGTCTTAGGTATGTCCTGATCTCTCACCCTCAAATGGTGGTAACCTGACCTCAAGTCTATCCTCGAGAACACAGACGCTCCATGCAATTGGTCCAACAAATCATCTATGCATGGCAATGGGTACTTGTTCTTGATGGTTACCTTGTTCAGCTCTCTGTAGTCTATGCACAGCCTCATCGATCCGTCCTTCTTCTTCACGAATAACACTGGCACGCCCCAAGGAGACACACTAGGGCGTATGAAACCCTTCTCTGCTAGCTCCTCTAACTGCTTCTTCCGCTCAAGCAGCTCTACAGGTGTCATACGGTACGGAGCCTTCGAGATTGGGCTCGTGTCCGGCTCGAACTCCATGCTGAAATCAACACTCCTCTGTGGGGGTAGCCCTGACAGGTCATCATTGAATACTTCTATAAACTCACATGCAACTGGTATCTCCTCTACTGTCAAGCTCTTCCACGAAAATTTTAATTAGAGTTATTGACTTTGAACCTATTAAGTTTTTCTAGCCCTCGTATCAGTTTGACTTCACCATTGTCTTCGTTGATCTCTGGGAGAATTTCTCCAGATGTCGATAAAATTCTTTAATAACCTTGTGATTATTCTTCTTATCTGCCAACCAACCATCCCTAGTTAACCAGCACGTGTAAATTCTCTATTGTTACCAATTAGTGTATAGTTGACCTTCTATAAGATTATAAACTTACTTTTCTTCTATCTCTTTTGAGGTTTGAGATACCAGGTGAAAATATATTTCTTCCATTTATTCCTTTAGCTCCTTCTTACACTCCTATAAGGGCACTATACCCTTACGAGTATAGTTGTATCTTCGTCTTCCGCCAATGACCTTATCTCTTATCCTACGATAACTTGTAGGTATTTTCTATGATTCTTTTTTTTTTCTTTTTTTTTCTTTTTTTTTTTTTTTTTTTACCCGAGTTATTATCTTTTTTATTCTCTGCTATGACCTGCTAGTCTTATTAACTTAATTCCCTTCGTGAGTGAGAAATTATTAGAGACCCTCTTTTTCACCCAAACTATTCTCCTACACCCTCCTTCCTTGGGGTGTTACTTGTACTTCCGCCTTCATAGGAATCCAGGCTTTGTTGTATTCCGATCCTTGTTGAATTTCTTGTGTGTTCTAGGAGGTCACCCCCACTTCCCTGTTGGTGAAACCTACCTTCCACTTTCTAGCAACCTGTAAGCTTTCCTTTTGCGACTCTTTTAGTCTTCGTATTGGGATGGACAATGTATCTCATCTTGACTCCTACGCTTATGATTGTCTCGATTTCCCATCTTGATTATGGAAAAGTTGGTCGAGAGTGATCATATTCCGTTCTGCTTCTAGCCTCAAACTTTCACCTTCTGGTCCGTCAGTAAGCTTAGATTCAATGCCTCTTGTCTGGATTGCTACTATATTTCACCTTGACCTTCATGCCTATTTCTGTTTCTGAAGGCATCTCCTTTGTTTGTAACGTTGCTTTACACCATCTTGAAAGAACCTATGGGTTGTCTCTTCCAATTTGTATACTTGCCGGTCATCCAACGCTTTTCCGAAACTATTCTCATGTATATTCTTCATTTGTCCTATTGAGTTGACTCGGGGTTCCCTTCTTGTCATCATCGTTGGTGTTGTCTTTTAGTCTTCACTTTTCTGTCTCAACGTTCTTTAACAAATTCGAAGGAGTTGTTCGGACGTTCGCCTACCTTTATGCTCATAACTTGAGCATACTTATCCTTACGTTGAAACCCTTCGAATATACTTAGGTGTGTCAACTGAATGAGGATCTCATTATGTTATCTCTGTTAAGGGCATAATATAACTACAAATTTTACTAATCTTCGGCACATGCTTATCTATATCACCTATCATAATAATCAAGCTAATAAGTCCAAAGAGAGTAACAACCTAAAATTCATACTAAGCATACTGAGATCCGCGGTAGTAGTGGTGGTCAGCCGTACTCTCTATTCCCAACCAGACTATGCATGCATTTTGAAACAAAAAGTCCTTTTTAAAACTCAGATCCCTTTTCGGGTTCTGCTTAAATACTTATTCGGTCTTTCAGAAGATTTCAAGTGCCATTGTTGCCAACCTAGAGCTCTGATACCATGTTGTAACACCCCGAATTCTCAGAACTCGGAGTATTACTGGTTAGGACCTCACAATGGGTCCCGACCTCAGTTTGACAACAACATTACTAGGATCTTGCAACAAGACACAAATAAAGAAACCGAAGTTCATAAAAACCATGTTTTTAGAGTAATGAATGCAACACTGTCTAGCAGCCTAAAGTACTTAAACAAAAGAAAAGAACAACTGTCTTAACCAAAGGAAGGGAAAGACAAAACAACCCCAACCCCGCTCTAAGGAGTACGGAGACCCGGCTGACCACTACTTCCGGATCACTCAGCTGCTGATCTAACCTGCGGTAAGTCTAAAACAACAACAAGAAGAACCGTTAGCTAGTTATCTAAATATTAGCAGAATAATAGCAGCACAAACACACTCAGATAAACATAAACACTCAGCATGCTTTCAAACAAGTCCGTTTTATTATCTTGCTTTAATTTACTCGTTCACTCTAGTGATACTTATTTTGTGACACGAGGGATTCCCAAACCTCGCCTCCGCCCCCGTGTAACCATCAGGAATGGATCCGATGCATCTCACCTTGTACCTGCATGGTCTGGGTATAGAGAACCTCCCAGTCTCCTGTCAGAGCTGGGCAGTGATGTCACGGCCCGTTATACATACACTTGGGCCTTAAACGTAATAATAACAGTCGTCCTAGCAAGTTATTATTATTAAATCACGCAATAGCACACACCACTACTATCATTCAACTAACACTCAGAAACTGGCTAAGTAAGTCGCAAGGACTTACCTGAGTCAAAACACTCTAACACTCCTCAGATAGTCCGTACTCGTGATAACTCAAGCGCCTGTCAATGAAGGCATGTGTATCAATATCACATCTCTATGTCCAACCTCATGCGAAGGAATTACGGAAGAACGATTCCCATACGGTAAAAGACCGTTTTACCCTTAGTGTAGATAATTCTCTGGATCACTTCTTAACCTCTAATATTTCTTTTGGAACACCTTTCTAATCTATGGTTACTTCCAAAATAGTTTACTAAGGTTATAAAAATTAATCCCGTCACTCGTCGTCTGGAATTACATTACTTCATTTTCGGGCATTAACTAGTTTTATATACATCTCTATATATCTATATATATATATATAGATATATAGAGATGTAGCTCCAGAATGTAGCTCCTATGACTCCTTAGCTCCATTTCAATCCAAAATGTGTCATTTTACCTACGATTACAATGAAACTTGGTGTAGACCTCGATTCCCGTAAAGGTAGATGAAACGACAATATAATCACATAATATACATCCAAACATACAGATTACTGAAGGTAGCTCCTATGACTCCTTAGCTCCACTCGTCGTCTGGAATTACATTACTTCATTTTGGTGTAGCCCTGTGTCCCGGCTTCCCACAAGTGAAGCAAGTGACCGGTGGTTTCGGGCAGTCCGGCTTAATGTGATCACGGCCACCACAGTTAAAGCACTGTCGATCTCCACTGGGTGTCCGAACTGTAGAGTGGTAGCTGGACCTCCCCTGAGTCTGTCCTCTACTATAGCCTGCTACTGCTCCACTGCTACCAGCATGTCCTGTCCTCTGCCGCTTATCCGGCCCACTAGACTGTGCTGCTTTCCTAGAAGCTGGTCTATCTCTCTCATAAGCAGAGGCCCTATCCTGATAATCAGACAAGGTCTCACAGCGGAATCCAGCCAGGTAGGATCGGGTACTCTCTCTCAACCTCCTGGAGAAAAGATAAACATGCTGCTCTTCTGGAGGTGCAGACGGTCCAAGCAAAGTCAACTCTTTCTGAAACTTCTTTATGGCTGCAGCAATCGGGATATCCTCGAATCCCGCCTCAATGAAATCCTGGAATCTCTCCCTCCTCAGCGAAACTGGGCAGTACCTGTCTCTAACAATGGTCTTCATCTGCTCCCAGCTGGTGACTCGGCCACGAATGGTACGCCACCATGAATGAGCATCATCTGTGAAGCAGGTCTGTATCAAATCCACCTGTCGGTCCACGGGGCAACGTATTGCCTCCAAAGCAGTCTCAATCTTCCCTATCCAGTGCTCCACCTCTAGCCCTATCTCCCCGCTGAATGAGGGAACCTTCTGAGAGTTGAAAGCCTTCAACCACTCATCCGGTCTCGGTGCTCTGACCCCAGTAGGTGCTCTATCAACATCAGCCCTCCTCTCAGATACAGCCGGCACCTGAGACACTCCCTGTGTCACCTGAGCTGACCTAGCCGGCTCCACAGGTGGTACCTGAGTAAGCCTCTCCACTCTGGCAGCTTCCTCCCTGCGCTCAACATAGGCTCTGAACTCCCTATACTCCGATGCTCCAATAGAGATACGTCCCGACTCAGTAGAACGAGCTCCCTGCGCTCCAGACCTAGCGGCGGGCACCTGCCTGACCTCGGGGCCTACACTCTCAGCTACTTCCTCTACAGCAACCTCTGGTACGCTTGCTGCAGGTGGGTCATCTCGAGGAACTCGTCCTCGACCTCTCCCTAGTGGAGGTCTACCCACACGACCACGCCCTCTTACAGTAGGGGTGCTATCAGCTCGATCCTGTCTGACTGGGGGAAGGGGGGGACGACCCCTACCTCGGCCAGTCACTTGTGCAGCCCTAGTACGTGCCATCTGCACGAATAGTAATAACTACAGTTATAAACTAGCTAATCTATCATAACATTACAAGTCCATAATTATTCTAAGATTACCGAGATCCGCAGAGGTAGTGGTGGTCGTCCGTACTTTCTATCCCAACCCGACTCTGTATGCATTTAAAACCAAAATTTTTCGTTGGAAAACTCAGACCCCTTTCGGGTTCTGTTTATTTACTTATACGACCTTTTAGAAGATTCAAGTGCCATTGTTGCCAACCTGGCTCTGATACCATGTTGTAACACCCCAAATTTTACAACTTAGGGAGTTACTGGTTAGGACCGCACAGTGGGTCCCGACCTTAGTTTGACAACAACTTAACATGATCTTACAACAAGGCACAGATAAGGAAAAACTAAAAATCATAAAATAGTTTTTATCAATGCATGGATGTGACCAGATCAACTACAGCCGGAAAAGTAATATATCAAAGTACGAAAGGAAACGATGTTCAACTGAAAAACCCACAAATGCAAAAACTGCAAAACGTCCTAAAGTACGACACCCCGGCTGACCACTACCATCTGGATCACTCGGCATCTGCTCTAACCTGTGTCAAATCTAAACAACATATCAACCGTTAGCTAACTAACCAAATATAAGCACAATGATAACAGCACAACCACAAGCAGAAACAAAAATAAACAACATCATGCTGGCACTCAACCAATTATTATCTGTTATTTAAGTGATTCACATTATTCAATTTAAGTTGTGGCACGAGAACTATTATTAGTTCTCGCCTCCGTTCCTTATCCAACTGGTGTAGGTATAGCTGACTTCCTTTGGTAGCATCACTACAAACCATGTGTGGACTAGTCCCGAAAGAAACCCCCAGCGCCCTGCGAGCTACTGAGCGGAATGCCACCGCCTGTTACTCTTAGGCCAAAAATACAGGTCGGTATTTATATATCACAACCTATCTCTCTAACATGTCAATCACACACCACCATCATCATTTATACTCATATTTAGCAGTCAGCTAAGTAAGCCCAAAGGACTTACCTGTTATAACGCTCAACTCTTTAATAACCACTTGCTCTGTAACTGTACCCACTCAGTTGCCTGTTAAAGGCGATAAGTGTATTAGCACACTTTCACGTAGATAGAAGTCTGAAACTTCTAAGATCAAATAAGTATTAAGACGTACTAGTTACATTATTAGTTTTAGGGTAAAATGACCATTTTACCCTTGGTTCCGTTTTTCTCGAAAACCCTAAAATTCATGTCCACACTCCTATTTGAAGTTCTAAAATATATCCTAACTCTTAGAATTTCATTAGGTGCGAAACTGACATTTTTCCTATGTTTCTAATTTCCGGAAGAACCGAAAAAGGTTTAACTTCGGCTTTAAATATAAAATTCTTAACAGCTTATAAAATTTCCGAATTAAATATCTAGATCATTTATGAGGTTCTATCTAGCCTTAGAAGAAAGAATTTCTTCAAACTGTTCAGCCGATGTTTTTATAATAATTCCCAAAGTCGGTTCCTCACTCTACTTTCTTATACTTAGTCAAATTTTTAAGTTTAATAAAACTGCTCAACTACCTAACTTCGGGAGCTCGTAACTTTCAATCCGACCGTTCATTTCTTCCCAAATTTTAATATGCTAAACTACATATATCTGTCTACAACATATCAAAAATTCAACGGTGGATCTTTATCCAAACGTTTTATAATTGATCGACAAGATGGCTGTTCGTAATCTGAACGCTGAAGAACTTAAATTAAATTTACAGCAGCCTTTGCCTTCCATTTTATGAAAAATACTCAGCAGCTCCTTAACATTATGTTATTTATGCTTAGGGCTCAACAACAGCAGTTCACATACATCTGGATGACAGTGAAATTGAAGAGAGGAGGAGCAAGCTTACGGAACTGCAGTCCGGCGTTAAGGTCCTAAGCAGCGCTAGCGTTCCGGCGGCTCTTCCTGGGTGGTCGACCTGCTGTTGTTGCGGGACAGCCAAGACTGTGTGAGTCTCAACAGCAGTGGCGAGAAGGAAGGAAACGAGGGGAGGAAAAACGGTACTTACCGGCGTTGACGCGCGAGACTGCGGGAAGACGATAGGGTTCCGACTGGATTGTTTCCGGATTGCACTGCAGGTAACGGAGTGAAACGTCGGAATATATATCCTCGCGACAGAGAGAGAGGGAAAGCGAAGGGGAAGGAGCGACTTACCACTGCGTACGTTTCCTGCTCCGGCCTCGATCGGTGCGGCTGCGAGTCCTTCCTGGTGGTCCGGTTTAAACGTATATTGGTGGTCACAAGGCGGCGATGGCTGCTGCGCTACTGGAGGCGGCTGCTGCGCTACTGGAGGCGGGCTGCTGCGCTACTGGAGGCGGAGGGTTCCGAACGGAGGCGCCTCGCAGCGGCGGACTCGACTGGGCGGCGCAGGCTCGCGGTGGCGACGATCCGGTTGAAGCGAAGAGGCGCAGTGGCGTCGAGCATCCAGCGGCAGCGTAGATTAGGTTGTTTGTTTATCGTGAGAGGAGATGGCGGAGGGTGAGTTGGATTAGATTAATTAGGTTAGGATTAGGGTTAATAGGGTAATTAGGATAATTTAATTAAAATGGGCTGGCTGAATATGATATCGGGCTTGCTAGTGGGCCATTCGGCCTACTCTCCCATTAGAACGGAAAAAGGACTCGTTAAATAATACGGAATTATTATTATTTTTATTTTAAGGACGTGCTTTATTTTTGATTACAAGATTCCGTCATTTTATGTGCATTAATGTCACATAAAATGATAGAAATAACACTCGTTTTATCTTAATTTAATACATGTCTTTATCTATTTTAAGAATGACGTTTCGGAAGTCGGTTAAATTCAGGTTTAACGGAGTCTCAAAATTCCGGTTATTACATCAGTACCCCCTTAAAAGAAGTTTCGTCCCGAAACTTAAGTTATTTACCCCTACTCGCACATTTCCTTCGGTATATTTTTGTTTCCTCGACATTCCGTTTTCTACCATGCAGCTACTCAAGCATCAACAAACAAGTATCACAGAATAAAAGCAGAGTCGCCCAAAACAATATGGAAACCTGAAAGGTCAAACAACACAACATCCGAGTACTAACTCGTCAACCAGAAACAACCTCTAACCCCGCGAAGAACTCGGGGTAGTTACGTCTAATACTCTCTTCAGTCTCCCAAGTGGCCTCATCCGCTCCTCTCCTAGACCACTGGATCCTCAGCATAGATATCTCCTTGGATCGCAGACGTCTGGCACTGCGCTCCAAGACAGCTACGGGGTACTCTACAAATGTATGGTCAGGCTCCACTATCAGATCCTCATGGCTGATGACGTGTCTCGGATCTGGAATGTACTCTCGCAGCTGAGATACATGAAAAACTGGGTGTACTCCCTCTAGTCTCGGTGGCAGTGCTAGTCGATAGGCAACCTCTCCGACTCTCTCTACAATCTCAAAAGGTCCGACATACCGGGGACTCAGCTTCCCCTTAATGCCGAAACTTTTAACTCCCCTCGTAGGTGACACTCTCAACCACACCTGTGCACCTACTCTAAACTCCAAAGGTCGACGCCTCTTATCGGCGTAGGACTTCTGACGATTCTGAGCTGCTAACATCCTCTCCCGGACTAAGGCAATCCGGGCGATGTCGTCCTGTATCTGATCTGGTACCCCTCCATCAGCCTTGCTAGGCTCATCCCAACATAGCGGTGTACGACATCTCCGGCCGTACAAAGCCTCATAAGGTGCCATCCCAATAGACGCATGCCAGCTGTTATTATATGAAAACTCTACTAGTGGGAGGTGATCTGGCCATACCTGTCCCCAATCTAGCACACATGCCCGTAACATGTCCTCCAGGGTCTGGATGGTCCTCTCTGACTGACCGTCTGTCTGTGGGTGGTAGGCAGTGGTAAAGTGAAGACTCGTACCCAGAGCAGTATGTACTTGCTGCCAGAACCTCGAGGTAAAACGTCCATCCCTGTCGGATACGATAGTCCTCGGTACTCCATGGAGTCTCACAATATGCCTGGTGAACTCCTCTGCTAGACGACTTACCGGCCACGTCTCCTTAATCGGAATGAAACGTGCGGTCTTCGTCAGACGGTCTACTACCACCCAAATGGCATCAAAGCCTCTGCTGAGCCTCAATCCAGTGACGAAATCCATAGAAATGTCTTCCCACTTCCAGTGTGGTACTGGAAGTGGGTGTAGCTCTCCTCCGGATCTACGGTGCTCAATCTTGACCTGCTGACAGGTCGCACACTGAGCTACATAACGGGCCACATCAGGCTTCAAACCACCCCACCAGAAGGAACGTCTCACGTCCTTATACATCTTACTCGCTCCTGGATGTACGGAGTAAGGGGTAGCATGAGCCTCACCTAGTATCCTCTGTCTCAGCTCACGGTCTGATGGCACACAGACACGGTCCTGTCGTCTCATCACTCCATCGGCACCGATAGTGAACTGAGGTGCCTCATCTCGTGACATCCGGTCTCGGATCCGGGTCAACATCGGACAGGTCTCCTGCTTCTGTCGGATCTCATCCAACAGGTCAGGAAGTAACTCTAAGGTGGGTAACTGATGAGCTGTATCGGGGAACTGGATCTCTATCCCCAACCAAGCTAAGTCTCTCTGTAACTGTGGCTGTACTGTCAACCGAGCTATCGCCTTCTCCTGAGGCGTCTTCCGACTCAAAGCGTCGGCAACTACATTCGCCTTTCCGGGGTGGTAAAGAATCTCAAGGTCAAAATCCTTGATCAACTCTAGCCACCGCCTCTGGCGGTTATTCAACTCCCGCTGAGTGAATATGTACTTCAGACTCTTATGGTCTGTGAAGATCTGACAGGTCGCTCCATAGAGATAATGACGCCAGATCTTAAGAGCGTGCACTACTGCTGCTAACTCCAGGTCATGAGTGGGGTAGTTCTCTTCATACGTCTTCAGCTGTCGAGACGCATATGCTATAACCTTACCCCTCTGCATCAAGACACACCCCAAGCCCAGCTTGGATGCATCACTGTACACTACGAAGTCCTCTGTACCCTCAGGCTGTGCTAAGATCGGAGCAGACGTCAATCTCCTCTTCAGCTCATCAAAACTCTGCTGACACGGCTCAGACCAGACGAACCGAGTAGTCTTCCCTAGGAGGGAGGTAAGTGGTCGGGCGATCAGGGAAAACCCTTCCACAAACCGACGGTAATACCCTGCCAATCCAAGGAAACTGCGAACCTCCTTCACATTCTTCGGAGGTTGCCAAGAAGACACTGACTCAATCTTCGCCGGGTCGACCTTAATCCCCTCGGCAGTCACTACATGGCCAAGGAATGCCACCTCTGACATCCAGAACTCACACTTGGATAGTTTAGCATATAGCTGACTATCCTGTAGGATCTGCAGCACTGTCCTCAAGTGTCCGGCATGCTCCTCTCGACTTCTAGAGTAAACTAGAATGTCGTCGATGAAGACCACTACAAACTGGTCTAAGAAGTCGATGAAAATCCCATTCATCAACTCCATAAATACTGTTGGCGCATTAGTGAGCCCGAATGGCATCACTACAAACTCATAATGACCATACCTAGTCCGGAATGCCGTCTTAGGTATGTCCTGATCTCTCACCCTCAGCTGGTGATAACCCGATCTCAAATCTATCCTCGAGAACACTGACGCTCCATGCAGCTGGTCCAGCAGATCATCTATGCGAGGCAATGGATACTTATTCTTGATGGTGACCTTGTTCAACTCTCTGTAGTCGATACACAGTCTCATCGATCCATCCTTCTTCCTCACAAACAGCACTGGTGCGCCCCAGGGAGAAACACTAGGGCGTATGAAGCCCTTCTCTGCTAACTCCTCTAACTGCTTCTTCAGCTCAAGCAGCTCTATCGGGGCCATGCGGTACGGGGCCTTCGAGATCGGTCTCGTGCCCGGCTCTAACTCGATGCTAAAATCCACACTCCTCTGTGGGGGTAGCCCTGGTAAGTCGTCCCTGAAGACCTCTGCAAACTCACATGCGACTGGTATCTCCTCTACTGTCAGGCCCTTGCGCTCCTTCATGGCATAACACCAGAAGGCCTCGCAACCCTGTGCTATCAATCTGGCTGCCCTCACTGCACTGATGACTGTGCCGGACTTTCCGAGGTCCCAACCTCGGAATATAACTCTGTGGCCCTCCTCCGTGGCAACAGTCACAGTCCTCCTACCAATATCCAAGACGGCTCCATGTCTAGTCATCCAATCTATCCCTAGTATCACGTCCTCATGTGCTAGGGGCATGACTAGAAAATTTACTAACCAAATCCGGCCTCCCAGGTGAATAGGGCAGTCATAAATCTCTCGAGATCCTCTAACCTTACCCCCATCTGGTAACCCAACCACGAAAGGTACACCCTCTACTGTAGTTAAGGACAACCTATCTACACATGCATCTGATATAAAGGAGTGCGTGGCA
This sequence comes from Fagopyrum homotropicum, assembly GCA_033239125.1. NCBI lineage: Eukaryota > Viridiplantae > Streptophyta > Magnoliopsida > Caryophyllales > Polygonaceae > Fagopyrum > Fagopyrum homotropicum. The sequence continues at coordinate 13,217,395 of BSWB01000007.1, forward strand.
CCCGTATCAAATAAAACACGCACAGGTAAGTCATGGATCCAAATAGTACCTGTGGTCGCAGGTGCTGCAGGCTGCTCAGTGTTCCTCAGCTCAAACACTCTCGCTGGTCCTCCTCTGGTGTCAGTGGTACTACCACGTCCTCTGCCACGACCTGACTCCTGTGCAGCACTGTATGAAGCAGGATGTCCTGGAGCCCGGTACTGCTGCTGCTGACTCGGAGCTCGGTACTGAGGGGGTCTCTGTACACTCTTCTCAGCACCTGCAGGAGAAGATCCCTGCTGAGAAGAAGCCTTGCCCTGACGGCAGAAAGTAGCCCTGTGTCCCGGCTTCCCACAAGTGAAGCAAGTGACCGGTGGTTTCGGGCAGTCCGGCTTAATGTGATCACGGCCACCACAGTTAAAGCACTGTCGATCTCCACTGGGTGTCCGAACTGTAGAGTGGTAGTTGGACCTCCCCTGAGTCTGTCCTCTACTATAGCCTGCTACTGCTCCACTGCTACCAGCATGTCCTGTCCTCTGCCGCTTATCCGGCCCACTAGACTGTGCTGCTTTCCTAGAAGCTGGTCTATCTCTCTCATAAGCAGAGGCCCTATCCTGATAATCAGACAAGGTCTCACAGCGGAATCCAGCCAGGTAGGATCGGGTACTCTCTCTCAACCTCCTGGAGAAAAGATAAACATGCTGCTCTTCTGGAGGTGCAGACGGTCCAAGCAAAGTCAACTCTTTCTGAAACTTCTTTATGGCTGCAGCAATCGGGATATCCTCGAATCCCGCCTCAATGAAATCCTGGAATCTCTCCCTCCTCAGCGAAACTGGGCAGTACCTGTCTCTAACAATGGTCTTCATCTGCTCCCAGCTGGTGACTCGGCCACGAATGGTACGCCACCATGAATGAGCATCATCTGTGAAGCAGGTCTGTATCAAATCCACCTGTCGGTCCACGGGGCAACGTATTGCCTCCAAAGCAGTCTCAATCTTCCCTATCCAGTGCTCCACCTCTAGCCCTATCTCCCCGCTGAATGAGGGAACCTTCTGAGAGTTGAAAGCCTTCAACCACTCATCCGGTCTCGGTGCTCTGACCCCAGTAGGTGCTCTATCAACATCAGCCCTCCTCTCAGATACAGCCGGCACCTGAGACACTCCCTGTGTCACCTGAGCTGACCTAGCTGGCTCCACAGGTGGTACCTGAGTAAGCCTCTCCACTCTGGCAGCTTCCTCCCTGCGCTCAACATAGGCTCTGAACTCCCTATACTCCGATGCTCCAATAGAGATACGTCCCGACTCAGTAGAACGAGCTCCCTGCGCTCCAGACCTAGCGGCGGGCACCTGCCTGACCTCGGGGCCTACACTCTCAGCTACTTCCTCTACAGCAACCTCTGGTACGCTTGCTGCAGGTGGGTCATCTCGAGGAACTCGTCCTCGACCTCTCCCTAGTGGAGGTCTACCCACACGACCACGCCCTCTTACAGTAGGGGTGCTATCAGCTCGATCCTGTCTGACTGGGGGAAGGGGGGGACGACCCCTACCTCGGCCAGTCACTTGTGCAGCCCTAGTACGTGCCATCTGCACGAATAGTAATAACTACAGTTATAAACTAGCTAATCTATCATAACATTACAAGTCCATAATTATTCTAAGATTACCGAGATCCGCAGAGGTAGTGGTGGTCGTCCGTACTTTCTATCCCAACCCGACTCTGTATGCATTTAAAACCAAAATTTTTCGTTGGAAAACTCAGACCCCTTTCGGGTTCTGTTTATTTACTTATACGACCTTTTAGAAGATTCAAGTGCCATTGTTGCCAACCTGGCTCTGATACCATGTTGTAACACCCCAAATTTTACAACTTAGGGAGTTACTGGTTAGGACCGCACAGTGGGTCCCGACCTTAGTTTGACAACAACTTAACATGATCTTACAACAAGGCACAGATAAGGAAAAACTAAAAATCATAAAATAGTTTTTATCAATGCATGGATGTGACCAGATCAACTACAGCCGGAAAAGTAATATATCAAAGTACGAAAGGAAACGATGTTCAACTGAAAAACCCACAAATGCAAAAACTGCAAAACGTCCTAAAGTACGACACCCCGGCTGACCACTACCATCTGGATCACTCGGCATCTGCTCTAACCTGTGTCAAATCTAAACAACATATCAACCGTTAGCTAACTAACCAAATATAAGCACAATGATAACAGCACAACCACAAGCAGAAACAAAAATAAACAACATCATGCTGGCACTCAACCAATTATTATCTGTTATTTAAGTGATTCACATTATTCAATTTAAGTTGTGGCACGAGAACTATTATTAGTTCTCGCCTCCGTTCCTTATCCAACTGGTGTAGGTATAGCTGACTTCCTTTGGTAGCATCACTACAAACCATGTGTGGACTAGTCCCGAAAGAAACCCCCAGCGCCCTGCGAGCTACTGAGCGGAATGCCACCGCCTGTTACTCTTAGGCCAAAAATACAGGTCGGTATTTATATATCACAACCTATCTCTCTAACATGTCAATCACACACCACCATCATCATTTATACTCATATTTAGCAGTCAGCTAAGTAAGCCCAAAGGACTTACCTGTTATAACGCTCAACTCTTTAATAACCACTTGCTCTGTAACTGTACCCACTCAGTTGCCTGTTAAAGGCGATAAGTGTATTAGCACACTTTCACGTAGATAGAAGTCTGAAACTTCTAAGATCAAATAAGTATTAAGACGTACTAGTTACATTATTAGTTTTAGGGTAAAATGACCATTTTACCCTTGGTTCCGTTTTTCTCGAAAACCCTAAAATTCATGTCCACACTCCTATTTGAAGTTCTAAAATATATCCTAACTCTTAGAATTTCATTAGGTGCGAAACTGACATTTTTCCTATGTTTCTAATTTCCGGAAGAACCGAAAAAGGTTTAACTTCGGCTTTAAATATAAAATTCTTAACAGCTTATAAAATTTCCGAATTAAATATCTAGATCATTTATGAGGTTCTATCTAGCCTTAGAAGAAAGAATTTCTTCAAACTGTTCAGCCGATGTTTTTATAATAATTCCCAAAGTCGGTTCCTCACTCTACTTTCTTATACTTAGTCAAATTTTTAAGTTTAATAAAACTGCTCAACTACCTAACTTCGGGAGCTCGTAACTTTCAATCCGACCGTTCATTTCTTCCCAAATTTTAATATGCTAAACTACATATATCTGTCTACAACATATCAAAAATTCAACGGTGGATCTTTATCCAAACGTTTTATAATTGATCGACAAGATGGCTGTTCGTAATCTGAACGCTGAAGAACTTAAATTAAATTTACAGCAGCCTTTGCCTTCCATTTTATGAAAAATACTCAGCAGCTCCTTAACATTATGTTATTTATGCTTAGGGCTCAACAACAGCAGTTCACATACATCTGGATGACAGTGAAATTGAAGAGAGGAGGAGCAAGCTTACGGAACTGCAGTCCGGCGTTAAGGTCCTAAGCAGCGCTAGCGTTCCGGCGGCTCTTCCTGGGTGGTCGACCTGCTGTTGTTGCGGGACAGCCAAGACTGTGTGAGTCTCAACAGCAGTGGCGAGAAGGAAGGAAACGAGGGGAGGAAAAACGGTACTTACCGGCGTTGACGCGCGAGACTGCGGGAAGACGATAGGGTTCCGACTGGATTGTTTCCGGATTGCACTGCAGGTAACGGAGTGAAACGTCGGAATATATATCCTCGCGACAGAGAGAGAGGGAAAGCGAAGGGGAAGGAGCGACTTACCACTGCGTACGTTTCCTGCTCCGGCCTCGATCGGTGCGGCTGCGAGTCCTTCCTGGTGGTCCGGTTTAAACGTATATTGGTGGTCACAAGGCGGCGATGGCTGCTGCGCTACTGGAGGCGGCTGCTGCGCTACTGGAGGCGGGCTGCTGCGCTACTGGAGGCGGAGGGTTCCGAACGGAGGCGCCTCGCAGCGGCGGACTCGACTGGGCGGCGCAGGCTCGCGGTGGCGACGATCCGGTTGAAGCGAAGAGGCGCAGTGGCGTCGAGCATCCAGCGGCAGCGTAGATTAGGTTGTTTGTTTATCGTGAGAGGAGATGGCGGAGGGTGAGTTGGATTAGATTAATTAGGTTAGGATTAGGGTTAATAGGGTAATTAGGATAATTTAATTAAAATGGGCTGGCTGAATATGATATCGGGCTTGCTAGTGGGCCATTCGGCCTACTCTCCCATTAGAACGGAAAAAGGACTCGTTAAATAATACGGAATTATTATTATTTTTATTTTAAGGACGTGCTTTATTTTTGATTACAAGATTCCGTCATTTTATGTGCATTAATGTCACATAAAATGATAGAAATAACACTCGTTTTATCTTAATTTAATACATGTCTTTATCTATTTTAAGATTGACGTTTCGGAAGTCGGTTAAATTCAGGTTTAACGGAGTCTCAAAATTCCGGTTATTACAGATAAAACGTCTGAAAAAGTCCCAAAATATAGACTATAATACATGCTATCAAAATACCCCATACTTGTCCCTTACTTGTCCCCAAGCAAGTTCCAAATCTTAAGTACAAGATAGAATGGATTATATATCATAAAGATCAATGAAAAGTAGTTCAAAACATTTTTGGTGGTGTGCTCCACTCATAGATCACTCTAAGAGAATGGTTCATGGTAAAGAAAATCAAAATATGATCAAAATATTTTCAATTATATTCAGTAGAACCGAGAACATCAAAGTTTCTCGCATGATTAATCATTCAGTAGCCGTAGCTTTGGTAACTGGTTATGAATTATAAACATCTCAAAGTGGTTGATTCTTGCATCGAAATAATAGTTGATCAAGTATCTCAAAATTCACCATATTATACGAATTACCGACACAATACTTAATACTTGTTTATCATTACTTCTACCCAAAACCAATAAAAAGCTAACACTTTCTACATGAGACGATTCCTAAATTCACTACTATGAAAAAACTAATTAACATTAATCAACAAGAGGATCATGAACAACTCTTAATTTCTGCTTAATATCGCCACCTTAACAATATCTCCTCACACTTCTTGTTGACCATCCGTCCAAATTGATTTGATTTAAGAACTCCCTTAAGCTGATGTAAAGCGTCATGAAGTATTGAAGTAAGTCTCTGAACCTCGAATGGATCCCCTCCCTGAAGTTTGTGGATATTCAATACTCAATACGGAATGTTGAGATTGGTGGATATTCAATTTCGGGGAGGGGATCCATTCGAGGTTCAGAGACTTACTTCAATACTTCATGACGCTTTACATCAACTTAAGGGAGTTCTTAAATCAAATCAATTTGGACAGATGGTTAACAAGAAGTGTGAGGAGAGATTGTTAAGGTGGCGATATTAAGCAGAAGTGAAGAGTTGTTCATGATCCTCTTGTTGATTAATGTTAATTACTTTTTTCATAGTAGTGACTTTAGGAATCGTCTCATGTAGAAAGTGTTAGCTTTTTATTGGTTTTGGGTAGAAGTAATGATAAACAAGTATTAAGTATTGTGTCGGTAATTCGTATAATATGGTGAATTTTGAGATATTTGATCAACTATTATTTCGATGCAAGAATCAACCACTTTGAGATGTTTATAATTCATAACCAATTACTAAAGCTACGACTACTGAATGAATAATCATGCGAGAAACTTTGATGTTCTCGGGTCTACTGAATATAATTGAAAATATTTTGATCCATTTGTGCTTTTTTAGGAGAATTATCTTCAAAAAATAATAATATCTTAAAAAGATAATATCCTAATAAAATATATCCATATCTCTAAAATAGATCTCCCTAAAATAATATCTTCCTTCCAGAAATCCACCCCAAAAATATAAGATATCTTCCTTCCAAAAATAAAGATCTCAGCCAAAAAATATATCTCACCGGCGACAGGGTGTTTGCCTCGGTCGGGGCGCTCCTCAAGATCACCTCGGTCGAGGTGACACTTAGCTGACCGAGGTGAATCTCAGCTGAATGTGAAATCTCTCAAATCTGGTTCAGAGTAAATCTTCTTCATTAATTTCTTGCTTCCTGAGTTCTCTTTTAAGCTCCAGAATGTAGCTCCTATGACTCCTTAGCTCCATTTCGATCCAAAATGTGTCATTTTAACTCTGATTACAACGAAACTTGGTGTAGACCTCGATTCCCGTAAAGGTAGATGAAACGACAATATAATCACATAATATACATCCAAATATACAGATTATTGAAGATAAAACGTCTAAAAAAGTCCCAAAATATAGACTATAATACATGCTATAAAAATACCCCATACTTGTCCCTTGCTTGTCCCCAAGAAAGTTCCAAATCTTAAGTACAAGATAGAATGGATTATATATCATAAAGATCAATGAAAAGTAGTTCAAAACAATTTTGATGGTGTGCTCCACTCATAGATCACTCTAAGAGAATCCTTCATGGTAAAGAAAATCAAAATATTTTCAATTATATTCAGTAGAACCGAGAACATCAAATTTTCTCGCATGATTAATCATTCAGTAGCCGTAGCTTTGGTAACTGGTTATGAATTATAAACATCTCAAAGTGGTTGATTCTTGCATCGAAATAATAGTTGATCAAATATCTCAAAATTCACCATATTATACGAATTACCGACACAATACTTAATACTTGATTATCATTACTTCTACCCAAAACCAATAAAAAGCTAACACTTTCTACATGAGACGATTCCTAAATTCACTACTATGAAAAAACTAATTAACATTAATCAACAAGAGGATCATGAACAACTCTTAACTTCTGCTTAATATCGCCACCTTAACAATATCTCCTGACACTTCTTGTTGACCATCCGTCCAAATTGATTTGATTTAAGAACTCCCTTAAGCTAATGTAAAGCGTCATGAAGTATTGAAGTATGTCTCTGAACCTCGAATGGATCCCCTCCCTGAAGTTGGTGGATATTCAATACTCAATACGGAATGTTGAGATTGGTGGATATTCAATTTCGGGGAGGGGATCCATTCGAGGTTCAGAGACTTACTTCAATACTTCATGACGCTTTACATCAGCTTAAGGGAGTTCTTAAATCAAATCAATTTGGACGGATGGTTAACAAGAAGTGTGAGGAGAGATTGTTAAGGTGGCGATATTAAGCAGAAGTTAAGAGTTGTTCATGATCCTCTTGTTGATTAATGTTAATTACTTTTTTCATAGTAGTGACTTTAGGAATCGTCTCATGTAGAAAGTCTTAGCTTTTTATTGGTTTTGGGTAGAAGTAATGATAAACAAGTATTAAGTATTGCGTCGGTAATTCGTATAATATGGTGAATTTTGAGATATTTGATCAACTGTTATTTCGATGCAAGAATCAACCACTTTGAGATGTTTATAATTCATAACCAATTACTAAAGCTACGGCTACTGAATGAATAATCATGCGAGAAACTTTGATGTTCTCGGGTCTACTGAATATAATTGAAAATATTTTGATCCATTTGTGCTTTTTATAGGAGAATTATCTTCAAAAGATAATAATATCTTAAAAAGATAATATCCTAATAAAATATATCCATATCTCTAAAATAGATCTCCCTAAAATAATTTCTTCCTTCCAGAAATCCAGCCCAAAAATATAAGATATCTTCCTTCCAAAAATAAAAGATCTCAGCTAAAAAATATATCCCACCGGCGCCAGGGTGTTCGCCTCGGTCGGGGCGCTCCTCAAGATCACCTCGGTCGAGGTGACACTGTAGCTGACCGAGGTGAATCTCAGCTGAATGTGAAATCTCTCAAATCTAGTTCAAAGTAAATCTTCGATTCCCGTAAAGGTAGATGAAATGACAATATAATCACATAATATACATCCAAACATACAGATTATTGAAGATAAAGCGTCTAAAAAAGTCCCAAAATATTGACTATAATACATGCTATCAAAATACCCCATACTTGTCCCTTACTTGTCCCCAAGCAAGTTCCAAATCTTAAGTACAAGATAGAATGGATTATATATCATAAAGATCAATGAAAAGTAGTTCAAAACATTTTTGGTGGTGTGCTCCACTCATAGATCACTCTAAGAGAATGCTTGATGGTAAAAAAATCAAAATATGATCAAAATATTTTCAATTATATTCAGTAGAACCGAGAACATCAAAGTTTCTCGCATGATTAATCTTTCAGTAGCCGTAGCTTTGGTAACTGGTTATGAATTATAAACATCTCAAAGTGGTTGATTCTTGCATCGAAATAATAGTTGATCAAATATCTCAAAATTCACCATATTATACGAATTACCGACACAATACTTAATACTTGTTTATCATTACTTCTACCCAAAACCAATAAAAAGCTAACACTTTCTACATGAGACATTTCCTAAATTCACTACTATGAAAAAACTAATTAACATTAATCAACAAGAGGATCATGAACAACTCTTAACTTCTGCTTAATATCGCCACCTTAACAATATCTCCTCACACTTCTTGTTAACCATCCGTCCAAATTGATTTGATTTAAGAACTCCCTTAAGCTGATGTAAAGTGTCATGAAGTATTGAAGTAAGTCTTTGAACCTCGAATGGATCCCCTCCCTGAAGTTGGTGGATATTCAATACTCAATACGGAATGTTGAGATTGGTGGATATTCAATTTCGGGGAGGGGATCCATTCGAGGTTCAGAGACTTACTTCAATACTTCATGACGCTTTACATCAGCTTAAGGGAGTTCTTAAATCAAATCAATTTGGACGGATGGTTAACAAGAAGTGTGAGGAGAGATTGTTAAGGTGGCGATATTAAGCAGAAGTTAAGAGTTGTTCATGATCCTCTTGTTGATTAATGTTAATTACTTTTTTCATAGTAGTGACTTTAGGAATCGTCTCATGTAGAAAGTGTTAACTTTTTATTGGTTTTTGTAACACCCCAAGTTCTTGGAACTCGGGGAGCTACTGGTTAGGACCTCACAATGGGTCCCGACCTTGGTTTAACAACAACTTTACTAGGATCTTACAACAAGGCACAAATGTATTTAAAATAATTTTCAAAACATAATATTTTTACGGTATGAATGTACGCATGTGACAGCCTTACGAAACATATACATATACATAACATGCATGCTGTAAGGGAGACTCCCCCGTCCCCATCTAATGAGTACGTGGACCCGGCTGACCATCCGTTCCGGATCACTCTGCAACTGTCTATCGCTACAAATCTACAACACGGATAAACCGTTAGCTAACAATCCAAATATAAACAGAATAAGGATAGCACAAACACAATCAAGGTAACATAAACAATCATCATGCTGGCACACAAACCGGTTATTATCCAGTAGTTAAGTGATTCACCTTATTCCATTTTACAGTTGTGGCACGAGAATCTTAAGAGTTCTCGCCTCCGTTCCTTATCCAACTAGGTGTAGGTCTAGCTTACCTCCGCCGGTAGCATCACTACAAACCGAGTGTGGACTAGTCCTTAAAGAAACCCCCAGCGCCCTCAAGCTAACTGAGCAGAATGCCACCGCCCGTTACTCTTAGGCCAAGGTATAGGTCGGTATATAAATATTACTAAAATATAACTATAAGCAACTCATTCACACACCACTACCATTATTCATACTCATATCTAGAAGTCAGCTAAGTAAGCCCAAAGGACTTACCTGAATTCAAACATAATCTCGTTATTTCGACTCGGTTTGTAACCGCAGGAACTCAACCGCCTGTTATAAAAGGCAAGTGGATCAATAATATATCCCACTTAATTAGAAGTCTCTGACTTCTAAGATATTTAACTCTATCATCAGCTAAATTATTAAAATACCCTTATACGGATAAATGCCTGTTTTACCCCTGGTCCCGAAACTTTATAAAATTCCATAACAAAGTTCCAAACTATTCTTTGGAACTCAAAACCACAATCAAACTCTCAAAGGAAAGTTTGCTAAAGATTTAGAAGAGTTAACTACATTCTTGACTTTCATAAAAAGTCGTCAAGGTCCGACTTTGGCTTAAGATATGAGAACCGAAAAAAAAATATAAAAAGTCTAACAAAAATCTCTAAATCTTTTATGCTATGCACTCTATCCATAGTAGTCAGAATTTCCCAAAAATACATAATAATCACTTCTACACAAATTCTCAAAGTCAGTTCCTAAACCATAAATTCAGACTTAGCCAAAACTGAGTATTTCTTAACTGCTCAGCCAGTCCACTTTGGACCTTCATAGATCTAAATCCAACCGTTGGATCAACCCCAACGTTTGATACACCACACTATGCATGACACTCGATAACATATTAAAAACTGAACGGTGGATTATGTCTCTAAGGTATCCAAACTTACGCTCAAACATGACTGCACAACCCAGATAATTCCAGCACTCAACAATTTCAGCAACATCCAGAAAACTGTTTAAGGTCTCAACTTCAAAAATTCATAACTCCCAAACCACTTGCTGGATTCATCCCAAATATTAATATGTTCCACCACAATATGTCAACTATATCATATCCAAAATTCAAGTTGTAACACCCCGAATCCGCGGGACTCGGGGCGCTACGGGCGGAGACCTCACAATGGGTCCCGACCCTTAGCCTGACAACAATTTCACCGGATCTTTCAACAAGGCACAAATAAAGGCCAAAACGAAATACATTTTTATGCAATGCAATGAAACCCAAAACCATATAAACAAAAGACTACAGCCGAGTCAACAACTCAAACGACCAAACATCGAAAACATACAATACATAATTATATCTACAAGACTCCACCCACAAACCCATCCTACAATGTACGAACCCCGGCTGCCCACTCTTCCGGATCTCTCGACCGCGTCCCTAACCTGCAGGGTAACTACAACAATATCGGTATAAAACCGTTAGCTAGTATTCCAAGTATTAGAATCATGGTATTGGCACACACACACATAAGGCATCAAAAACACACAACATGCTCCAAAACACACAATCCGGTTTATTATCTTTTTATTATTAGGTCATATCCCGTTCTAATTCAACTTCTTTTGTGACACGAGAATCTTAAAGATCTCGCCCTTGTCCCCTTTCACTATACAGGTTTGTACTTGATGCGGATCAGCATCACCCGATGGGCTGGTCGCAAGGCACCTCCCAGTCATCCCCATTTTGGACTGGACAAGCGGTCACCGCCCGTTATCATACACTTGGGCCAAATATAATCATATAAAGTCGGTGGTCCTATTACCGGTTTAGATGTTATAACATAAGCAATAAACACACACATAAACAATAACACACACCACCAAACACGCATTGAAACTAATACAGAGAATACGAGCTAAGTAAGTCCGGAGACTTACCTCGTCACCACACTCAACTCACAACACTCTCGCTTCCTTAGGGGAGGAAGCTCATAACCTGCTCACAAGAAAAACTATATCAACAACAACTCACTCACAATAGAAGTCTTATACTTCTATACAAATGATCTACGCAAGACCATTTGGCTCTCAATTCTAAGACCGCATCCTAGAATCCCTGGTGCTCACATCACACTCAACAGAAGCTAGAAGTCCTAAGACTTCTAAACCTTCGGATCTCGCAAGATCATAACTCACAACACCACTAGGATACTCTCATTCTAGTCTCCACAATCTCAACAATCATACAACCTCAACTCGTAGATTCTCACAAGCTCAACATGCAACATAAAGCCATAAACAACCTCACAAGATCCCAATACTACCTCAAGCTTAGAATCAACATCAATCCATCAAACAATATCAAATCCTCGAAACTCACCTAAGGTTCATGGCCACTACTTGGCATTCACAACTATACTAGGTCCAACCTAGCATGATACTACCATAAAACATAACTAGATCGAGGAAGGAGATACTCACACGAGGTCAAAGGCGGATGACAAACTACGGATGTCGAGAACGGGTTCGATGACCTTTATCGGTGCGCTTCCGGACCTATGGCCAAAACTAAGCAAAATTAGTTTAACCACTAATTTTGAAAGGAAGGTTTAGCGCATAAAGTTTTTCCAATGAAAACTCCGTTTTCCAAAACCGAGGTTAAACTCGTTAGAACCACTTCCGGGCAAAATATCCAAAATGGGAAGTTGATTGTAAAACCGAATTTCAAATTTATCCAACAATCGGATTTAAACCATCAAGGACACCAAATTAACTTGTAAAGGAGTTGGGTCACAAATCACAACAAAATTAAGGGTTTAATAATTTTAATAATTTACTGCAGGGTCTAAATGCTCTTTTTCTGAAGTTATTGGGTCACAACTGCAATTACCAATAAACTGGGGCCAAAACTGAATTAATTACAAATAGAGGGCCATATTTACAATATACCCAAAATCATCTCTTCAACCTACTGTTGAAGCGTGACAGAAGAAGGGGAAGGCAAGGAAGGGGGTCCGGCGGCTGTTAGAGGCGGAGAGGAGGAGAAGGCCGGCGTTTCCGGTGACGACTCCGGCGGCAGTGAGCGGCGGCCCAGACTCCGGCTAGAGGTGACCCACTCCGGCGTTGCTACACGATTAGGGCATGGCTGTCATACAGAGGAAAGGAAAGGAAGAAAGGAGGGAGAAGAAGGCGGCCACTTACAGCGCCGGCGGCATAGGTGGCTCGGGCGGAGGACGGCGGATGCGGTTCTTTCCGGCGAGACCTTTGGCGGCGTCGAGCAGCAGTTGCACAACCCTGGTGGACAGACGCGCGGCAAGGAGGTCCAACAGAGGGGAATGAGAGAAGGTAAGGGAGAGATTGAGAGAATGGGTGAGTGTGAGCGTGAGTGAGGGGTGCTGTTGTTGGGGGTCTTCACTAGGAGGCGGGGTTCGAGAGGTCGGCCGACCCTAGCCTGGGGAAAAGCTGCAGCGGAGGGAAAACGAGGAGACGCTCCTCAGGAGGTCCAACAGCACGCATCAGCCAGGAAAAAGAGAGAAGAAGAAAGAAAAAGAAAAGGAAAAGGAAGAAAGAAAAATAAAAGAAAAAATAAATAAAAGAGTAAAGAGTAGCGCTTTTAAAAATAATTACTCGATTTACATACGGAACGAGATTTTCCAGGATCGGTAAATCCCGATTTCCGACAAAATTAAATTAATAAAATAAAATAAAAAAATAAAAAGGGAATACGTACAGGTATCCCAAAAAAAATAATTGAATACCCGAATAAGTTATTTTTAAATCTAAAAAAAAATATATACTTTAAATAAGAACTCAAGCCATAACGAATCGATGGTAGGGAGAAGAGTAAAGTTGGGACGCACCCAAATAAATGGGGCGTTACATCAGGTCCTCCTAAAGAAAAGTTTCGTCCCGAAACTTGCTAAACGCGGAACTCTCAAACAAACGTGTCTCGATATCCTCAAGGAACACTACAACGTGGTAACTATGGCTCTTCTAATCCAAAGTCTACTCGCCTAGACACATCAAGACTCGCAAGGTATACACATATGAAACACACATAACACATCACGTCACAAATCACATAAGAATAACTAAGGAAAGATATCGGCACTAACCCGACGGTCCTACAGATGTCGCTAAACCTGCGTAAAACCAGACTAAAGATACTATCCTACGTCTTCCAGTTAGCCTTATTGGCTCCTCGTCTCGACTAGATCATCACAGCGGATTACATGTCTCGAGTCATGTATGTACTCCCTCGACTGATGCACATGAACCCCGGGTGAACACCCTTTACTCTCGGCGGTCACGCCAACCGGTAAACCACTTACCCCACTTGCGCTAAGATCTCCAAAAGGTCCGGTATATCGGAAACTCAACTTCCTTCTCAGGTCTTTCTCAATACAATATTTTCATTATGTTTCTCTTTGATAGTCTCTAACAAGGAAGATTGAACTTCCAATTTACACAATTAGCTTTGGTTCTTGTCAAATCAACTTTGATGTTACATTTTCTCATTGCCGCGAGTTCCAAGTAATGAAGGTAGTACTTTACTCCACACTGCTTCTACTCACGAGACACGTATGCTATTACTTTTACATCGTTCCTCAATATTCCATTAAGACCTTGTTTAGGAGAACCGCTTATACACTTCAGACCCATCATACCTCGAGACAATTTCAAAACAATTGCACTAATGAATCTCCTCTTAACTCTCAATATCTCAATTGTCAATTTTCTTCTCACTAATTACTCCATCATCATCCGGAGTAGGATAGCCACATATGGTGTTACTCAGAGAATCTCTCCCCAAATCCGGTAATGACCAGCACATCCAAGGAAACTTGTAACTTCTTCCACGTCCTTCGGGGGTTGTCATCCCGAGACAACTTGTCATACAACTTCTCTCTTTTTTACCAATAGACCCAAAATATCTTATCCGGGGCATGAGTAAGCTCATATGGAATAACTACCACTCGCAGTGACCCTGGTTGGTCCAAAATACCGTAATTACAATATCCCGGTAACGGATTCTAACTTTTCAAACAGTGACAATCAAATCTTAACTCAATCTTCTAAGAGACTACCAACCCTTGCAACGGATTACGTAGGTCTCCCATTCGTTGTGAGGGGTATTGGTCCTTCATTGTCATCTTGCTCAACTTATAGACATCGATGTACAAACGGAGATGATCGTCTCTCTCTTCGCAAACCGGTGTTCTCCATAATAATTTTAATCAAGAGTTTAAGATATATTTGAAGTTCTTCATAGCATTTCACTAATTCTAATGAAATCTTATCACTAAGTTCTTGCAATTTCTCCTTCACTCGCTTCCACAACTCATGTCTCTGCACAAGTGTTATTTCATACGGCGCCTTAGACATCGGAATTAAATCAAGCTCGACCTTAGTGGAAAATTCTACATTCTGACGTATTGGATCCGTGATATCTCAGCTTTCATCTTTTCTCCTCCCGTCACACGTCGTAATAACCAACACAATCTTGTCTTATCACTTTACAAGTGGTCATGATACTAATGATCTACCTCGATCTATTGGGGTGACGTCCTTTAAACACGTGTATTGTTCCATCTTTAGCTACAATGTTTACCGTCTTCTTTCCGAGATCCTTTATCTCTTGAACTCGAGAGACTTGCTCGAGTCTTCTGACTCTTGTAGCCTTATTTAAGTATTCCTTTTTCTTAATTTCATTCTCCCTCTTTGATGACATGATTGTAAAAATCTTCTAAGGTTTCTCACTTATTGCCACCATAAGGATCCAACTATACGCCTTAACCGTGCTTGAAAACAATTGACCTTATCTTCTTTACTTCTATGGTATCCCATCATGTGGGACCGTTCTTCGCATAATATATAAGCTTGCATCATTCCTTCGAGTAGGTGTATAACCTACTTCATTTCCTTATGTAACGTCAAACCAACTGTAGATGTTGTGACCTCAATCTTTCATGTACTTCTTGTACACCTCATATCGATAACACTTTAAAACTTCGGTCTTCTCTTACTCTTGTTGGTCACCTTATTCATCTCTTTGTATTCCATGAACAACTTCACAACCATACCAGCATGCTCCATGGAGAACGCTAGGCAGAATTTCTCCAACCACTATCACTGAAAGATCTACTCATTACTTCACCGTGTACTAACATCCTAAACTCTAAGCTTGCAACGTTGCTCTAATCTTGGTCCCCCTTTTCACGCCATAGCCACCATGCCTCTTCCATGTGAGTTTGAAACATTTATCTCATCTTTTTCCCGCGTAAACATAACCTCTATTTCATTACCACAAACATATCATGCATCCGATTTATGTATTTCCATTTACGTATTAACTATAGAAAAGCCTCACTTCCTCTATCCCCTTAACTCTTATCAAACCTTAATAATTCTTATCCGTGTCGTTTCCCCCTATGCCGATCCCATGACCTAAGAAAGTCGCACCAGTTCGTTACAATCCCTCTCCACACGGTACGTTACTATCACATGCTGGAATCGATAATTTGCTACATGATTAAGACATTTGCACTTCCCTTGATATACCTCTTTATTGCCGACATTCAACCACCACGAATATTCCACGTCCTTGTTACCCCTCTTCATGATCCCATAATCTCGTTTACTCATCCCCTCTACACTCATCAATAGACAATTCGCACCTGTGCGTTCTTAGTTGTCACCGCTTAACTTGTATTTGACCTTCTCCAATGTCACTGACTTACCATTCTTCTACTACACTTCTCATGTTACCATTCACATGAAGGCTACCCTCCTCGGGGTACTTTACCTTAAACTCCATTAGTTCTTTCTTCATTCCATGCTTCCTCTTCTTAATAAGGTAACTATATCTTATTTGTCTTGTTATTTCATATAACTCCTTCTCATAGGCTTAACCATTCTTCCTTTATGGTTGCAAGTGTATCTTCTCAAATATTATGTCCTTAGTTAGTGTCCACTCACGTTCCTATTAGTTGGTATCTTAAGTCTTTCGATCAAAGCTCCTTGTTTTGTATTTCATCTTCTTGAGATCATCATCTATACTCACTTCCTCCTTCTTGGCGTTTCTTAGCCTTATCATTATAACGGAAACCGGTCAACTCCACGTGAATTCTCACCATGCCCTTCTTCTCATAACTCTAGTAATATTGACACTTCACTTATTGATACCTCGTAAGCTTAACTTAGGGTATCTTAAATCTTTAGAAATTGTTCGATCACTCTTCTCGTCTTGACTCCAGTGCTTAGGAGTGTCTAAGCAACTTGCCTTAATTGGATCGCCACTTTTGTAATCTTATCCACTTAATCCACGACCTTCATTTATCGGCACGACACTTGGAATGTCCCCTTAAGTTGTTGCATCTAGCTTGCTTCATTGTTGTTCAATCATTGCTTCTTTGGAACCACTCCCACATCTTCATGTTATTTCCTTTACTTGTATAGTTTTCATCTCGGTTTCGTTCAAGTTGACTCAAAGTTCGCTTCCATTTGTTAGTCCTTCGGTTACGTCGTCTCTGATCTTCCTCTTCGACATCCTTTTAAAGGAATCCGAGAACCGCCATGGTGTTTGTCAACACGAAATGCTCAACTCGATACTTGAGCGTACTCCTCCACGTATGAACGTTATCTCAAGCCGCATCGTCATCTTCAAGATAATGATATCGTACTTTCAACTTAGCTAAAAGGTCTCATAACTTCATATCCTACTATATGTAATTAGAATACGTATACATAACTATATAAGTCCTAAGTCCACTTAACTACTAATACAACACATCCGGTAATTCATTACATCAAAACAAGGTCTAACATGTATAATAGTCCACATATATAACTACACACATATATTCATTTAATCATGCAACTTACAATCACAAAGATACACATCAATTCCATCATGCATAACTACAAACCTCATATTCATATCTATATATACATATATATACATATCAAAATACAATAAGCTATGCTGCCGAGATCTGCGGAAGGAGTGGTGGTCCGTACATTCTACCCCGACTCATGCATGTGATTTTGAAAACAAAAACTCAGAACCCGTGGGGTTCTGTTTATTCCTTATTCGGCCTTTAGAAGATTGCGAGTGCCATTGTTGTCAACCTAGGGCTCTGATACCACTTTTGTAACACCCCGAATCCGCGGGACTCGGGGCGCTACGGGCGGAGACCTCACAATGGGTCCCGACCCTTAGCCTGACAACAATTTCACCGGATCTTTCAACAAGGCACAAATAAAGGCCAAAACGAAATACATTTTTATGCAATGCAATGAAACCCAAAACCATATAAACAAAAGACTACAGCCGAGTCAACAACTCAAACGACCAAACATCGAAAACATACAATACATAATTATATCTACAAGACTCCACCCACAAACCCATCCTACAATGTACGAACCCCGGCTGCCCACTCTTCCGGATCTCTCGACCGCGTCCCTAACCTGAAGGGTAACTACAACAATATCGGTATAAAACCGTTAGCTAGTATTCCAAGTATTAGAATCATGGTATTGGCACACACACACATAAGGCATCAAAAACACACAACATGCTCCAAAACACACAATCCGGTTTATTATCTTTTTATTATTAGGTCATATCCCGTTCTAATTCAACTTCTTTTGTGACACGAGAATCTTAAAGATCTCGCCCTTGTCCCCTTTCACTATACAGGTTTGTACTTGATGCGGATCAGCATCACCCGATGGGCTGGTCGCAAGGCACCTCCCAGTCATCCCCATTTTGGACTGGACAAGCGGTCACCGCCCGTTATCATACACTTGGGCCAAATATAATCATATAAAGTCGGTGGTCCTATTACCGGTTTAGATGTTATAACATAAGCAATAAACACACACATAAACAATAACACACACCACCAAACACGCATTGAAACTAATACAGAGAATACGAGCTAAGTAAGTCCGGAGACTTACCTCGTCACCACACTCAACTCACAACACTCTCGCTTCCTTAGGGGAGGAAGCTCATAACCTGCTCACAAGAAAAACTATATCAACAACAACTCACTCACAATAGAAGTCTTATACTTCTATACAAATGATCTACGCAAGACCATTTGGCTCTCAATTCTAAGACCGCATCCTAGAATCCCTGGTGCTCACATCACACTCAACAGAAGCTAGAAGTCCTAAGACTTCTAAACCTTCGGATCTCGCAAGATCATAACTCACAACACCACTAGGATACTCTCATTCTAGTCTCCACAATCTCAACAATCATACAACCTCAACTCGTAGATTCTCACAAGCTCAACATGCAACATAAAGCCATAAACAACCTCACAAGATCCCAATACTACCTCAAGCTTAGAATCAACATCAATCCATCAAACAATATCAAATCCTCGAAACTCACCTAAGGTTCATGGCCACTACTTGGCATTCACAACTATACTAGGTCCAACCTAGCATGATACTACCATAAAACATAACTAGATCGAGGAAGGAGATACTCACACGAGGTCAAAGGCGGATGACAAACTACGGATGTCGAGAACGGGTTCGATGACCTTTATCGGTGCGCTTCCGGACCTATGGCCAAAACTAAGCAAAATTAGTTTAACCACTAATTTTGAAAGGAAGGTTTAGCGCATAAAGTTTTTCCAATGAAAACTCCGTTTTCCAAAACCGAGGTTAAACTCGTTAGAACCACTTCCGGGCAAAATATCCAAAATGGGAAGTTGATTGTAAAACCGAATTTCAAATTTATCCAACAATCGGATTTAAACCATCAAGGACACCAAATTAACTTGTAAAGGAGTTGGGTCACAAATCACAACAAAATTAAGGGTTTAATAATTTTAATAATTTACTGCAGGGTCTAAATGCTCTTTTTCTGAAGTTATTGGGTCACAACTGCAATTACCAATAAACTGGGGCCAAAACTGAATTAATTACAAATAGAGGGCCATATTTACAATATACCCAAAATCATCTCTTCAACCTACTGTTGAAGCGTGACAGAAGAAGGGGAAGGCAAGGAAGGGGGTCCGGCGGCTGTTAGAGGCGGAGAGGAGGAGAAGGCCGGCGTTTCCGGTGACGACTCCGGCGGCAGTGAGCGGCGGCCCAGACTCCGGCTAGAGGTGACCCACTCCGGCGTTGCTACACGATTAGGGCATGGCTGTCATACAGAGGAAAGGAAAGGAAGAAAGGAGGGAGAAGAAGGCGGCCACTTACAGCGCCGGCGGCATAGGTGGCTCGGGCGGAGGACGGCGGATGCGGTTCTTTCCGGCGAGACCTTTGGCGGCGTCGAGCAGCAGTTGCACAACCCTGGTGGACAGACGCGCGGCAAGGAGGTCCAACAGAGGGGAATGAGAGAAGGTAAGGGAGAGATTGAGAGAATGGGTGAGTGTGAGCGTGAGTGAGGGGTGCTGTTGTTGGGGGTCTTCACTAGGAGGCGGGGTTCGAGAGGTCGGCCGACCCTAGCCTGGGGAAAAGCTGCAGCGGAGGGAAAACGAGGAGACGCTCCTCAGGAGGTCCAACAGCACGCATCAGCCAGGAAAAAGAGAGAAGAAGAAAGAAAAAGAAAAGGAAAAGGAAGAAAGAAAAATAAAAGAAAAAATAAATAAAAGAGTAAAGAGTAGCGCTTTTAAAAATAATTACTCGATTTACATACGGAACGAGATTTTCCAGGATCGGTAAATCCCGATTTCCGACAAAATTAAATTAATAAAATAAAATAAAAAAATAAAAAGGGAATACGTACAGGTATCCCAAAAAAAATAATTGAATACCCGAATAAGTTATTTTTAAATCTAAAAAAAAATATATACTTTAAATAAGAACTCAAGCCATAACGAATCGATGGTAGGGAGAAGAGTAAAGTTGGGACGCACCCAAATAAATGGGGCGTTACATCAGGTCCTCCTAAAGAAAAGTTTCGTCCCGAAACTTGCTAAACGCGGAACTCTCAAACAAACGTGTCTCGATATCCTCAAGGAACACTACAACGTGGTAACTATGGCTCTTCTAATCCAAAGTCTACTCGCCTAGACACATCAAGACTCGCAAGGTATACACATATGAAACACACATAACACATCACGTCACAAATCACATAAGAATAACTAAGGAAAGATATCGGCACTAACCCGACGGTCCTACAGATGTCGCTAAACCTGCGTAAAACCAGACTAAAGATACTATCCTACGTCTTCCAGTTAGCCTTATTGGCTCCTCGTCTCGACTAGATCATCACAGCGGATTACATGTCTCGAGTCATGTATGTACTCCCTCGACTGATGCACATGAACCCCGGGTGAACACCCTTTACTCTCGGCGGTCACGCCAACCGGTAAACCACTTACCCCACTTGCGCTAAGATCTCCAAAAGGTCCGGTATATCGGAAACTCAACTTCCTTCTCAGGTCTTTCTCAATACAATATTTTCATTATGTTTCTCTTTGATAGTCTCTAACAAGGAAGATTGAACTTCCAATTTACACAATTAGCTTTGGTTCTTGTCAAATCAACTTTGATGTTACATTTTCTCATTGCCGCGAGTTCCAAGTAATGAAGGTAGTACTTTACTCCACACTGCTTCTACTCACGAGACACGTATGCTATTACTTTTACATCGTTCCTCAATATTCCATTAAGACCTTGTTTAGGAGAACCGCTTATACACTTCAGACCCATCATACCTCGAGACAATTTCAAAACAATTGCACTAATGAATCTCCTCTTAACTCTCAATATCTCAATTGTCAATTTTCTTCTCACTAATTACTCCATCATCATCCGGAGTAGGATAGCCACATATGGTGTTACTCAGAGAATCTCTCCCCAAATCCGGTAATGACCAGCACATCCAAGGAAACTTGTAACTTCTTCCACGTCCTTCGGGGGTTGTCATCCCGAGACAACTTGTCATACAACTTCTCTCTTTTTTACCAATAGACCCAAAATATCTTATCCGGGGCATGAGTAAGCTCATATGGAATAACTACCACTCGCAGTGACCCTGGTTGGTCCAAAATACCGTAATTACAATATCCCGGTAACGGATTCTAACTTTTCAAACAGTGACAATCAAATCTTAACTCAATCTTCTAAGAGACTACCAACCCTTGCAACGGATTACGTAGGTCTCCCATTCGTTGTGAGGGGTATTGGTCCTTCATTGTCATCTTGCTCAACTTATAGACATCGATGTACAAACGGAGATGATCGTCTCTCTCTTCGCAAACCGGTGTTCTCCATAATAATTTTAATCAAGAGTTTAAGATATATTTGAAGTTCTTCATAGCATTTCACTAATTCTAATGAAATCTTATCACTAAGTTCTTGCAATTTCTCCTTCACTCGCTTCCACAACTCATGTCTCTGCACAAGTGTTATTTCATACGGCGCCTTAGACATCGGAATTAAATCAAGCTCGACCTTAGTGGAAAATTCTACATTCTGACGTATTGGATCCGTGATATCTCAGCTTTCATCTTTTCTCCTCCCGTCACACGTCGTAATAACCAACACAATCTTGTCTTATCACTTTACAAGTGGTCATGATACTAATGATCTACCTCGATCTATTGGGGTGACGTCCTTTAAACACGTGTATTGTTCCATCTTTAGCTACAATGTTTACCGTCTTCTTTCCGAGATCCTTTATCTCTTGAACTCGAGAGACTTGCTCGAGTCTTCTGACTCTTGTAGCCTTATTTAAGTATTCCTTTTTCTTAATTTCATTCTCCCTCTTTGATGACATGATTGTAAAAATCTTCTAAGGTTTCTCACTTATTGCCACCATAAGGATCCAACTATACGCCTTAACCGTGCTTGAAAACAATTGACCTTATCTTCTTTACTTCTATGGTATCCCATCATGTGGGACCGTTCTTCGCATAATATATAAGCTTGCATCATTCCTTCGAGTAGGTGTATAACCTACTTCATTTCCTTATGTAACGTCAAACCAACTGTAGATGTTGTGACCTCAATCTTTCATGTACTTCTTGTACACCTCATATCGATAACACTTTAAAACTTCGGTCTTCTCTTACTCTTGTTGGTCACCTTATTCATCTCTTTGTATTCCATGAACAACTTCACAACCATACCAGCATGCTCCATGGAGAACGCTAGGCAGAATTTCTCCAACCACTATCACTGAAAGATCTACTCATTACTTCACCGTGTACTAACATCCTAAACTCTAAGCTTGCAACGTTGCTCTAATCTTGGTCCCCCTTTTCACGCCATAGCCACCATGCCTCTTCCATGTGAGTTTGAAACATTTATCTCATCTTTTTCCCGCGTAAACATAACCTCTATTTCATTACCACAAACATATCATGCATCCGATTTATGTATTTCCATTTACGTATTAACTATAGAAAAGCCTCACTTCCTCTATCCCCTTAACTCTTATCAAACCTTAATAATTCTTATCCGTGTCGTTTCCCCCTATGCCGATCCCATGACCTAAGAAAGTCGCACCAGTTCGTTACAATCCCTCTCCACACGGTACGTTACTATCACATGCTGGAATCGATAATTTGCTACATGATTAAGACATTTGCACTTCCCTTGATATACCTCTTTATTGCCGACATTCAACCACCACGAATATTCCACGTCCTTGTTACCCCTCTTCATGATCCCATAATCTCGTTTACTCATCCCCTCTACACTCATCAATAGACAATTCGCACCTGTGCGTTCTTAGTTGTCACCGCTTAACTTGTATTTGACCTTCTCCAATGTCACTGACTTACCATTCTTCTACTACACTTCTCATGTTACCATTCACATGAAGGCTACCCTCCTCGGGGTACTTTACCTTAAACTCCATTAGTTCTTTCTTCATTCCATGCTTCCTCTTCTTAATAAGGTAACTATATCTTATTTGTCTTGTTATTTCATATAACTCCTTCTCATAGGCTTAACCATTCTTCCTTTATGGTTGCAAGTGTATCTTCTCAAATATTATGTCCTTAGTTAGTGTCCACTCACGTTCCTATTAGTTGGTATCTTAAGTCTTTCGATCAAAGCTCCTTGTTTTGTATTTCATCTTCTTGAGATCATCATCTATACTCACTTCCTCCTTCTTGGCGTTTCTTAGCCTTATCATTATAACGGAAACCGGTCAACTCCACGTGAATTCTCACCATGCCCTTCTTCTCATAACTCTAGTAATATTGACACTTCACTTATTGATACCTCGTAAGCTTAACTTAGGGTATCTTAAATCTTTAGAAATTGTTCGATCACTCTTCTCGTCTTGACTCCAGTGCTTAGGAGTGTCTAAGCAACTTGCCTTAATTGGATCGCCACTTTTGTAATCTTATCCACTTAATCCACGACCTTCATTTATCGGCACGACACTTGGAATGTCCCCTTAAGTTGTTGCATCTAGCTTGCTTCATTGTTGTTCAATCATTGCTTCTTTGGAACCACTCCCACATCTTCATGTTATTTCCTTTACTTGTATAGTTTTCATCTCGGTTTCGTTCAAGTTGACTCAAAGTTCGCTTCCATTTGTTAGTCCTTCGGTTACGTCGTCTCTGATCTTCCTCTTCGACATCCTTTTAAAGGAATCCGAGAACCGCCATGGTGTTTGTCAACACGAAATGCTCAACTCGATACTTGAGCGTACTCCTCCACGTATGAACGTTATCTCAAGCCGCATCGTCATCTTCAAGATAATGATATCGTACTTTCAACTTAGCTAAAAGGTCTCATAACTTCATATCCTACTATATGTAATTAGAATACGTATACATAACTATATAAGTCCTAAGTCCACTTAACTACTAATACAACACATCCGGTAATTCATTACATCAAAACAAGGTCTAACATGTATAATAGTCCACATATATAACTACACACATATATTCATTTAATCATGCAACTTACAATCACAAAGATACACATCAATTCCATCATGCATAACTACAAACCTCATATTCATATCTATATATACATATATATACATATCAAAATACAATAAGCTATGCTGCCGAGATCTGCGGAAGGAGTGGTGGTCCGTACATTCTACCCCGACTCATGCATGTGATTTTGAAAACAAAAACTCAGAACCCGTGGGGTTCTGTTTATTCCTTATTCGGCCTTTAGAAGATTGCGAGTGCCATTGTTGTCAACCTAGGGCTCTGATACCACTTTTGTAACACCCCGAATCCGCGGGACTCGGGGCGCTACGGGCGGAGACCTCACAATGGGTCCCGACCCTTAGCCTGACAACAATTTCACCGGATCTTTCAACAAGGCACAAATAAAGGCCAAAACGAAATACATTTTTATGCAATGCAATGAAACCCAAAACCATATAAACAAAAGACTACAGCCGAGTCAACAACTCAAACGACCAAACATCGAAAACATACAATACATAATTATATCTACAAGACTCCACCCACAAACCCATCCTACAATGTACGAACCCCGGCTGCCCACTCTTCCGGATCTCTCGACCGCGTCCCTAACCTGAAGGGTAACTACAACAATATCGGTATAAAACCGTTAGCTAGTATTCCAAGTATTAGAATCATGGTATTGGCACACACACACATAAGGCATCAAAAACACACAACATGCTCCAAAACACACAATCCGGTTTATTATCTTTTTATTATTAGGTCATATCCCGTTCTAATTCAACTTCTTTTGTGACACGAGAATCTTAAAGATCTCGCCCTTGTCCCCTTTCACTATACAGGTTTGTACTTGATGCGGATCAGCATCACCCGATGGGCTGGTCGCAAGGCACCTCCCAGTCATCCCCATTTTGGACTGGACAAGCGGTCACCGCCCGTTATCATACACTTGGGCCAAATATAATCATATAAAGTCGGTGGTCCTATTACCGGTTTAGATGTTATAACATAAGCAATAAACACACACATAAACAATAACACACACCACCAAACACGCATTGAAACTAATACAGAGAATACGAGCTAAGTAAGTCCGGAGACTTACCTCGTCACCACACTCAACTCACAACACTCTCGCTTCCTTAGGGGAGGAAGCTCATAACCTGCTCACAAGAAAAACTATATCAACAACAACTCACTCACAATAGAAGTCTTATACTTCTATACAAATGATCTACGCAAGACCATTTGGCTCTCAATTCTAAGACCGCATCCTAGAATCCCTGGTGCTCACATCACACTCAACAGAAGCTAGAAGTCCTAAGACTTCTAAACCTTCGGATCTCGCAAGATCATAACTCACAACACCACTAGGATACTCTCATTCTAGTCTCCACAATCTCAACAATCATACAACCTCAACTCGTAGATTCTCACAAGCTCAACATGCAACATAAAGCCATAAACAACCTCACAAGATCCCAATACTACCTCAAGCTTAGAATCAACATCAATCCATCAAACAATATCAAATCCTCGAAACTCACCTAAGGTTCATGGCCACTACTTGGCATTCACAACTATACTAGGTCCAACCTAGCATGATACTACCATAAAACATAACTAGATCGAGGAAGGAGATACTCACACGAGGTCAAAGGCGGATGACAAACTACGGATGTCGAGAACGGGTTCGATGACCTTTATCGGTGCGCTTCCGGACCTATGGCCAAAACTAAGCAAAATTAGTTTAACCACTAATTTTGAAAGGAAGGTTTAGCGCATAAAGTTTTTCCAATGAAAACTCCGTTTTCCAAAACCGAGGTTAAACTCGTTAGAACCACTTCCGGGCAAAATATCCAAAATGGGAAGTTGATTGTAAAACCGAATTTCAAATTTATCCAACAATCGGATTTAAACCATCAAGGACACCAAATTAACTTGTAAAGGAGTTGGGTCACAAATCACAACAAAATTAAGGGTTTAATAATTTTAATAATTTACTGCAGGGTCTAAATGCTCTTTTTCTGAAGTTATTGGGTCACAACTGCAATTACCAATAAACTGGGGCCAAAACTGAATTAATTACAAATAGAGGGCCATATTTACAATATACTCAAAATCATCTCTTCAACCTACTGTTGAAGCGTGACAGAAGAAGGGGAAGGCAAGGAAGGGGGTCCGGCGGCTGTTAGAGGCGGAGAGGAGGAGAAGGCCGGCGTTTCCGGTGACGACTCCGGCGGCAGTGAGCGGCGGCCCAGACTCCGGCTAGAGGTGACCCACTCCGGCGTTGCTACACGATTAGGGCATGGCTGTCATACAGAGGAAAGGAAAGGAAGAAAGGAGGGAGAAGAAGGCGGCCACTTACAGCGCCGGCAGCATAGGTGGCTCGGGCGGAGGACGGCGGATGCGGTTCTTTCCGGCGAGACCTTTGGCGGCGTCGAGCAGCAGTTGCACAACCCTGGTGGACAGACGCGCGGCAAGGAGGTCCAACAGAGGGGAATGAGAGAAGGTAAGGGAGAGATTGAGAGAATGGGTGAGTGTGAGCGTTAGTGAGGGGTGTTGTTGTTGGGGGTCTTCACTAGGAGGCGGGGTTCGAGAGGTCGGCCGACCCTAGCCTGGGGAAAAGCTGCAGCGGAGGGAAAACGAGGAGACGCTCCTCAGGAGGTCCAACAGCACGCATCAGCCAGGAAAAAGAGAGAAGAAGAAAGAAAAAGAAAAGGAAAAGGAAGAAAGAAAAATAAAAGAAAAAATAAATAAAAGAGTAAAGAGTAGCGCTTTTAAAAATAATTACTCGATTTACATACGGAACGAGATTTTCCAGGATCGGTAAATCCCGATTTCCGACAAAATTAAATTAATAAAATAAAATAAAAAAATAAAAAGGGAATACGTACAGGTATCCCAAAAAAAATAATTGAATACCCGAATAAGTTATTTTTAAATCTAAAAAAAAATATATACTTTAAATAAGAACTCAAGCCATAACGAATCGATGGTAGGGAGAAGAGTAAAGTTGGGACGCACCCAAATAAATGGGGCGTTACACAAGTCAAACAGAGATCAAACTCTTATTCAAAACTATCTCTCAAAACAGCATCACATGTTGTTTTTCCCAACACTCAGCATAGTTATAAAAACTGTGTGAGGAGTCAACTTTGAAACACCATAACTCTCAAACCGTAGCATGGATTCCTCTAAAATTTTAGTATGATCTACTATACTATATCAACTATAACTTGTCAGAAATTCAAGTCTAACAGAAGTCAATAACCCCTCCAAATTTATTCCAAAAAACTGCATCTCAAGCAATTTTCCTCAAACTCAGCACACTAAAAAAACTGCATTAGAAGCCAACTTTGGGACACCATAACTTTCAAACTGTAGCTCCGATTCTTCTCAAATTTTGATATGGTCTACTATTCAATACCATATATAACATATAAAAAATTCAGCCAAAAAGGATCATTCTTTCATACCTAAATTTGGATATGAAGTTAGTTGTTCATCTCTTCCGAAAACTCAGGAAATATAACAAGTCATCTTCCATGGCTGTTATGGATGGTTTAAGCTACAAAAGAGGGTTCTCATCAGTACCGATATAGAGAAGGTAATGCGAGAAGGGTTAGGAATAAAAGGGTACGGATCTTACGCAATTTTTTTGACTCAAAGGAGGGAAGGTACAAGCACTCGCCTCTACTGCTGGCAGGCGCTACAGCGGCATGGGAGGGGCGCAACAACAACCCAGGATCGAACCCGCAACGAAGGAGGAGTGGTGCACCTGTAGCCGACCCTAGCGCCTCTGCGTTTTTGCTGTCTGAAGGCAGTCCCGATGGTAGATTGTTCTGCTAAGCGGTTGAAGAGAAGGCCCGTCCGTCAGCCTGCTGGAGTCGACAGAAGAGGGAGAGCGAGCCATTGCAACGCGGTTGAAGAGAAGGCCTGTCCGTCTGCCTGTTGTTGTCCAATCGAGGATGGGAGAAGCTCGTCGGCGTGTGGCGGGGATGAAGGATGAGGCTGCCGCTGGGTGTTGGCGGTGTGCGCGGGGAGAAGAGCCGCGTCGGTGTATGTGATGTCGAGCGAGAGAAGGAGAGATTAACGAGAAGGCCGGCTAGGGTAAAAATTTCACGTATCAGGTAAGGAGATGGAAGAAGCGGAAGGTGATGGCTGAGATGCGGCCGTATCTCTTATTGGGCCCGGATGGCATACCCTGATGGGCTCATATGACTTACCTTGATGGGTCCGGAAGGTTATCAAAAGGACCAAACCCTTACGGATTAGAAAAAAATGGCTCACTATTGCGTTATTTTATGTGAGTAAAGTTCTCACATAAAATGATAGAAAGGTCGTATAACTTAAACTCAGCGTCACCTAAAGAGATAAGATGTCGGAAAAGTCTAAACCGATCGAGTTCCGGTTTTACTCGGAAATAATCAGGAATAAAATATCCGGTTATTACAGTTTTGGGTATAAGTAATGATAAACAAGTATTAAGTATTGCGTCGGTAATTCGTATAATATGGTGAATTTTGAGATATTTGATCAACTATTATTTCGATGCAAGAATCAACCACTTTGAGATGTTTATAATTCATAACCAATTACTAAAGCTACGGCTACTGAATGAATAATCATGCGAGAAACTTTGATGTTCTCGGGTCTACTAAATATAATTGAAAATATTTTGATCCATTTGTGCTTTTTATAGGAGAATTATCTTCAAAAGATAATAATATCTTAAAAAGATAATATCCTAATAAAATATATCCATATCTCTAAAATAGATCTCCCTAAAATAATATCTTCCTTCCAGAAATCCAGCCCAAAAATATAAGATATCTTCCTTCCAAAAATAAAAGATCTCAGCTAAAAAATATATCTCACCGGCGCCAGGGTGTTCGCCTCGGTCGGGACACTCCTTAAGATCACCTCGGTCGAGGTGACACTGTAGCTGACCGAGGTGAATCTCAGCTGAATGTAAAATCTCTCAAATCTGGTTCAAAGTAAATCTTCTTCATTAATTTCTTGCTTCCTGAGTTCTCTTTTAAGCTCCAGAATGTAGCTCCTATGACTCCTTAGCTCCATTTCGATCCAAAATGTGTCATTTTACCTATGATTACAACGAAACTTGGTGTAGACCTCGATTCCCGTAAAGGTAGATGAAACGACAATATAATCACATAATATACATCCAAACATACAGATTATTGAAGATAAAACGTCTAAAAAAAGTCCCAAAATATAGACTATAATACATGCTATCAAAATACCCCATACTTGTCCCTTACTTGTCCCCAAGCAAGTTCCAAATCTTAAGTACAAGATAGAATGGATTATATATCATAAAGATCAATGAAAAGTAGTTCAAAACATTTTCGGTGGTGTGCTCCACTCATAGATCACTCTAAGAGAATGCTTCATGGTAAAGAAAATCAAAATATGATCAAAATATTTTCAATTATATTCAGTAGAACCGAGAACATCAAAGTTTCTCGCATGATTAATCATTCAGTAGCCGTAGCTTTGCTAACTGGTTATGAGTTATAAACATCTCAAAGTGGTTGATTCTTGCATCGAAATAATAGTTGATCAAATATCTCAAAATTCACCATATTATACGAATTACCGACACAATACTTAATACTTGTTTATCATTACTTTTACCCAAAACCAATAAAAAGCTAACACTTTCTACATGAGACGATTCCTAAATTCACTACTATGAAAAAACTAATTAACATTAATCAACAAGAGGATCATGAACAACTCTTAACTTCTGCTTAATATCGCCACCTTAACAATATCTCCTCACACTTCTTGTTAACCATCCGTCCAAATTGATTTGATTTAAGAACTCCCTTAAGCTGATGTAAAGCGTCATGAAGTATTGAAGTAAGTCTCTGAACCTCGAATGGATCCCCTCCCTGAAGTTGGTGGATATTCAATACTCAATACGGAATGTTGAGATTGGTGGATATTCAATTTCGGGGAGGGGATCCATTCGAGGTTCAGAGACTTACTTCAATACTTCATGACGCTTTACATCAGCTTAAGGGAGTTCTTAAATCAAATCAATTTGGACAGATGGTTAACAAGAAGTGTGAGGAGAGATTGTTAAGGTGGTGATATTAAGCAGAAGTTAAGAGTTGTTCATGATCCTCTTGTTGATTAATGTTAATTACTTTTTTCATAGTAGTGACTTTAGGAATCGTCTCATGTAGAAAGTGTTAGCTTTTTATTGGTTTTGGGTAGAAGTAATGATAAAAAAAAGTATTAAGTATTGTGTCGGTAATTCGTATAATATGGTGAATTTTGAGATATTTGATCAACTGTTATTTCGATGCAAGAATCAACCACTTTGAGATGTTTATAATTCATAACCAGTTACCAAAGCTACGGCTACTGAATGATTAATCATGCGAGAAACTTTGATGTTCTCGGGTCTACTGAATATAATTGAAAATATTTTGATCCATTTGTGCTTTTTATAGGAGAATTATCTTCAAAAGATAATAATATCTTAAAAAGATAATATCCTAATAAAATATATCCATATCTCTAAAATAGATCTCCCTAAAATAATTTCTTCCTTCCAGAAATCCAGCCCAAAAATATAAGATATCTTCCTTCCAAAAATAAAAGATCTCAGCCAAAAAAATATATCTCACCGGCGCCAGGGTGTTCGCCTCGGTCGGGGCGCTCCTCAAGATCACCTCGGTCGAGGTGACACTGTAGCTGATGTAACACCCCGAATTCCACAGGACTCGGGATGCTACGGGTTGGGACCTCACAATGGGTCCCGACCCTTAGCTTGACAACAATTTCACCGGATCTTGCAACAAGACACAAATAAAGGCCAAAACTTAAATACATTTTTATGCAATGAAAGAAAACCCGAAAGAAACAACAAAAGACTTCAGCCGATATGCAACACCAAGGGCCAAATGCCACCACACGATATACAAAATACATGAATAATATACAAACTCGACTCTAACCAAAACCCACTCCTAAAATGTACGGAACCCCGGCTGCCCACTCTTCCGGATCTCTCGGCCGCATTCCTAACCTGCAAGGCAATCTACAACAATCGGTATAAAACCGTTAGCTCATATTCGAAGCATTAGAATTAATGGGAAAGGCACATACACAAGTAATCTCATCACAAGCATACAACATACATAAAATCACACCAATCCGGTTTATTATCTTTATTATTATTAGGTCGTATCCCGTTCTAATTCAACTTAGGTTGTGACACGAGAGTCACTGAAACTCGCCTCGGTCCCTACTTACCGGCATGGAATGGTACTTATACATCTGACCATCTACCAGCACGGGATAGTCGCCGAGAACCTCCTAGCTCTCGCGGGAGCTAGGCAAGTTGTCACCGCCCGTTATCATACACTTGGGCCAAAATAATATAAAGGTCGGTAATCCTAATTCCGGTTAAGTTGTTATAAACAATAAACAATAAACACACACCACCAAACACACATCAATGCTAATACAAGGAATACGAGCTAAGTAAGTCCGGAGACTTACCTCGTCCCAAAGATAATCCCGCTAACCACCGCTCTCAACTTCCCGTAGGAAGGCACTCAACGCCTGGTCAAAACAAGGCACACAATCAACATCTCTCTCACATGCTAGAAGTCCTTAGACTTCTAGTCCCAATGATCTCGCAAGATCATAAACCATAACCATGATAGGATAATGACTCCTAATCCTCACGATCTCACAAGGTCATAACCATCACAACACATGCTAGGATACTCTCGTCCTAGTCTCCACAATCTCAACAAGATCATACAACCTCAACCCCTAAATTCCCACAAGCTCAACATACAACTTAAAGCCATAAACAACCTCACAAGATAAAATCAACTCCTCAAGTCTTACAACATTTCACAATCAACAAATCTCACCTAAGGTTCATAACGTACCACTACTTGGTATTCACTCTAAGTTATGCTAGATCCATCCTAGCATGATAGTAATACTAAACATAACTAAATCGAGTAAGATCATTAGCTCGGGGGAGAGGGTACTCACATGACGTCAAAAGACGGAAGACGAACTTAGACTCGTTAGGCCTTTATCGATGCGCTTCCGGACCTAAAACCAAAGCTACACAAATTTAGCTAATACGCTAAATTTGATTGTAATATATAAGATATATTATTCTAAGGTAAACTCATTTTCAAAAGAAAACGCTAAAAACCCGCAATTAAACCCTTGAGTCATAATCTCGAAATTAATCCAACGAGGGTATAAAATATAAGGAAAGTCACGCTTTTAAAACAAGGGTAAAACTCGCAAAACGCTTTCCGGGACAAATAATGTCATTCCAAAATATGGGTCATAATACGTATAAATATTGGGCCAACTTCCATAAATAAACCAACAAGGACACAATACGTAATATACATAAATATAAGATCAAACTCGTATATAAAATCCAAGGTTAAAACTCGTAAAAACACATTTTTAGGGCAACTTTGCAAACTCATATAAGTTGGGTCATAAATTGTAAATAAAACTCTAGGCCAAATTCAGTAATTATCTCACAAGGGCACAATTGCAGAATACACAATTCTAGGCCCAAAACGTAAATACAAAGATATGGGTGGTTTGTGTAATATCACCAATTTCGGGGGATTCCCGATTTAATTAAAGGCTTAGGTTTCTTTCAATTCGAGGCAGCGTTGGGGAGACATACAGGATTACAGGGGCGGCGGTTGCAGGATGGGGATACTAGCGGCGCATAGAGTTGGTTGGGGAAACGACCGGCGGCAAGGGCTGCTGTGGAAGGGCAGAGGGCGACAACAACCTCAGTCTCCGGTGGCCTGGTTCGAACGCTTCATCCAGCGTGGCATTGGATTAAGGCGCAGATATGTTCGACGCTTTAATTGGCTTCGGCAGCTCCCGTGGCGGCGAAAAGGCGAGGCAGGGCAAGCTCTCTAGCGACGGTCCTTGAAGGCGACGCATGCGAGGATGCTGCCAAGAGGCTGCCCTCAACTCCGGCGCTCCCGGCGACTGAGGCAAACAGGGAAGAAGGGAAAGGAGAAGCGACGGTTAGGCTGTGCTAGTGCTCCGGAAGGCTGGCGAGATGATCCGGCGAGGAGAAGCGGGGTTGAAGTTTCTCGATCTAGCAAACGAAGGCAGATGGTTGGCTTCCCCCTTGGTTGTTGGTGGAGGCGGGAGGAAGGCACTGCGAGCTGGCTTCTTGGCGGGTTTTCAAGCCGGTGGTGCAGAAAATGGGGTTTGCAGAGAGTGAAAGAGGAATTGCAGAGGGAGAGTCAAAGAGTGTTGACTCATTGGTGTTGCTCCTGGTCCGATTGGAAACAAAGGTGAAACATAGGGAGGGAAGGTTGTTGCTTGAGTCGAATTCATCACAGAGTTGAGAGGGATGAGCCTGGGGAGTGACAGAGAGGATGAGAGGTGGTAAGCTGAAGAGGCTGAGGTTGCTAGGCTCGCAGGGGCTGGTGCAGACAAAGAGAAGGAGAGTTCATTAGTGAGGACAGAGGGTTGAGTGTAACAAAGGCCAAAACAGAAGGGAGAGTAGAGGGTCGAGGGGTCGGGGATGGCGACGGACACTGCTAACCAGGAGATAAAAAGAAATAAACAAGAAAAAGAAAGGAAAAAGGAAAAGAAAAAGAGTACTAAATAAACTTGATCAAACTTAACCGGAACGGGATTTCAAGATCGGGAAATTTTTCGACTTTTTCCGTAAAATAATAATAATCCGGTATCCAAAATATAAATATATTCGGGGGAAAATAATTTTCATATAGAAATTATTCCCATAAAATATATTCGATATTGATATAATAATTTAAATTCGGATAATATGTAGATATAATATGTACATATATATATATATATATATATATATAAACTCGGAAAGATAATTTACAACGTAACATATCCGAAAAGATGAATTGAAACGTGCCTAAAATTTGGGGCGTTACAGCTGACCGAGGTGAATCTCAGCTGAATGTGAAATCTCTCAAATCTGGTTCAAAGTAAATCTTCTTCATTAATTCTTGCTTCCTGAGTTCTCTTTTAAGCTCCAGAATGTAGCTCCTATGACTCCTTAGCTCCATTTCGATCCAAAATGTGTCATTTTACCTACAATTACAACAAAACATGGTGTAGACCTCGATTCCCGTAAAGGTAGATGAAACGACAATATAATCACATAATATACATCCAAACATACAAATTATTGAAGATCAAACGTCTAAACAAGTCCCAAAATATAGACTATAATACATGCTATCAAAATACCTCATACTTGTCCCTTGCTTGTCCCCAAGCAAGTTCCAAATCTTAACTACAAGATAGAATGGATTATATATCATAAAGATCAATGAAAAGTAGTTCAAAACATTTTTGGTGGTGTGCTCCACTCATAGATCACTCCAAGCAAATGCTTCATGGTAAAGAAAATCAAAATATGATCAAAATATTTTCAGTTATATTCAGTAGAACCGAGAACATCAAATTTTCTTGCATGATTATTCATTCAGTAGCCGTAGCTTTGGTAATTGGTTATGGATTATAAACATCTCAAAGTGGTTGATTCTTGCATCGACATAATAGTTGATTAAATATCTCAAAATTCACCATATTATACGAATTACCGACACAATACTTAATACTTGTTTATCATTACTTCTACCCAAAACCAATAAAAAGCTAACACTTTCTACATGAGACGATTCCTAAAGTCACTACTATGAAAAAAGTAATTAACATTAATCAACAAGAGGATCATGAACAACTCTTAACTTCTGCTTAATATCGCCACCTTAACAATCTCTCCTCACACTTCTTGTTAACCATCCGTCCAAATTGATTTGATTTAAGAACTCCCTTAAGCCGATGTAAAGCGTCATGAAGTATTGAAGTAAGTCTCTGAACCTCGAATGGATCCCCTCCCTAAAGTTGGTGGATATTCAATACTCAATACGGAATGTTGAGATTGGTGGATATTCAATACTCCCGAATCCGCGGGACTCGGGATGTCACATTGGGCTAGGATCTCACAATGGACCCTGACCCTAGCCTGACAACAAGTTCACTGGACCTTACAACATGGCACTGACAGATATGAAAACAAATACATAAAACTGTATAAAACTGTACATCCCAAAAGGTAAGACCATATAGCCGAGTACAAACATCACACCTCACGCAGGAGGTAACAAAAGACCATCCTCACACAGGAGGGAAAAGATAAACAACCCAAAAACCCACAACAACCTATGTACGAGACGTCCTCGGCCTGCCACCCTACTAGATCACCCAGCAGCATGCCTATCCTGAAGGGCATCTACAACATGGTAATAACCATTAGCTATCCATACACATATATAGAGTAATGCATAAGCACAATCACACATAGGGAAAGATAAACATATCAGCATGCTTTCACTCATTTACCCATTTATTCATTTCAATATAATGGTCATTCACTCAAATCATATAGATATAATATATATGAAACTAGGTGACACGAGGACCGATACATCCTCGCCTCTGA
Organism: Fagopyrum homotropicum; assembly: GCA_033239125.1. NCBI lineage: Eukaryota > Viridiplantae > Streptophyta > Magnoliopsida > Caryophyllales > Polygonaceae > Fagopyrum > Fagopyrum homotropicum. The sequence continues at coordinate 13,253,228 of BSWB01000007.1, forward strand.
GCCTGCTAGCCAGCCGTACTAGTATCGGTCACACAATCCGTGTACCCTATGGGAGTGGATTGCGCCCTTCCTGTAAACCGGTCTGGCCTGACATCAGAGAACCTCCCAGACTCCACGGCGGGATGAAAGGGAAAGGTTATCACAGCCACGCAGTGGGGCAATCAATAAAACATAGGTCGGTGAATACGACATCACATGCTATCATAGCACACATATAAAGCACACACCACTCATGCAAACACCCAATATAAGGATGGTAGCTAAGTAAGTCCTACGGACTTACCTCAACCTCGTATAAAGCTCAACCACAACTGGATCACCTCAACACTGGAGGGACAACACAGCCTATAGACAAGGCATAAAGAGATGTCACATCTCTTATCAAACAAAGGGTCACACCTAGACCCAAAGGGATCCATAGGGATCATATACATCCTATAACCTCGAATAACATGCTAAACCTAAAAGCCACATCAGGGCATAAATCCAACTCATGATATCATCACCAAATAAAATCCCATAATTACCAGAATAATGTAACGAGCATAAATGGAAATTCCAATTATCCATTTTAACCAACTCAAGGTCAATTTATACTAACCCGCAATACGGAAAACGAATAAATTCATAACTTATTCGTTACTAACCCGATATACGATCCGGAAGAAGATCCAGACTCCTAGCGATACGGGGAGTAAGAGCGCGGTATAAAACCTTACATTTGATGACTCGTGGTGGTCGTCGGTGCTCCGATAGCGGTAAACGGAAGCTTTACCAGAAAGCTAACAAACGGGAAATAACTTGGTACCACGTTGAAGAGAACAAGATAAGGGGCTCGATGGTATGATCGGATTTGAAAAAGGATGAACGATGAGGAATTTGTGAAGGATTGAATGAAGGTATTACGTATTACGATCGCTCTCGACTTCTTTGCTCTGTAACTTGTAATTGAAAGTAAAGTGAAAGTGAGGGATGAAGTTATCTACAGCCACCTTTTCCTCCTTAGTACACGTGTACATATATATATATATATGAAAAGTGTTCACTTCAATTTCAATTGAAACGTACATACGTCTTAGCCGCCTTTCTACCTCTCTTTAACTTTTATATATATTTATAATATTATATATAATATATGATATGAATTGAAAGAATACATCCTCCTTATCTGATATATATATATATATATATATGATATTGATCCGAACTATTTAATTAACACGCGTTTATAATTTCCGGTCTCCAAAGTTTACCAAATTGGAGTATCAAATTCGGAATATTATCGGGATAATTTATCCATAACTATCTCGTAAAATGGGCATTCCTAAGCCACATTTCTTAACCGCTAAGAATCGGAATAGCGGCTCTTTTATCCGTTTCGTCTTTTATATAATTTCACATCTAGGACATATTCGATGTTCCGATCATTTCTCTCAACTGCAACTTTATTTATTGGAGCTCTCAAATTTTTTAAATAACACCGATTGTTACATCATATCCCCCTAAAAACAAGTTTCGTCCCGAAACTTGAACAAAACCCAAAACCTCTCAGGCCCATATGCCGAGGTATAACTCTATCTATCGGAGGTATCACATCTCCGCTCAAAAAGGTTAAAACCTATAACAAATCTATAACCTCAAACATCAACATGGAGGAATCATCCACTCTAGAAAGCAGGGCCATAACGCTACCCAAGGCAGAGAGGAATCACATCTCTCGCTATATCACATCACAGGGCATAGAGGAAGCACATCTCTAGCCAACCATAAATATATACATCATATGGAGGAATCACATCTCCACTGAACTATGTCCATCAAAGTAGCATGGAGGAAAGAACCATCTCCAGCTGAATCCTAATCACACTCAAATAGCATGGAGGAAAGAACATCTCCAACTATAAATACACATCATACTAGCACAACAAGATCTAACAAGATCATAAAGCATATCACAGCTAGCATGGAATAAACATATCAAGGCATGTAAGCATATAAGCACATAATCACATACTCACCAAGATAGCACTAAGATCTACTCGTCGACCCTAGATGCATCTATCTCAGCATAAAACTCTGGATAGTTCCTCTGGATACTATCCTCAGTCTCCCATGTAGCCTCCTCAGGTCCACGTCTAGACCACTGTATCCTCATCATAGGAATGTCCTTAGAACGCAGGCGTCTCACACCTCGCTCTAAGACTGCAATAGGATGCTCAACAAAGGTGTGGTCTGGCTCCACCACCAAATCATCATAACTCACAATGTGCCGCGGATCTGGTATGTACTCTCTCAGCTGAGACACATGGAACACAGGGTGAACACCCTCTAATCTCGGAGGCAAAGCTAATCTGTAGGCTGCTCTCCCAACTCTGTCCAGAATCTCAAAAGGACCGACATATCGGGGGCTCAACTTCCCCTTTATGCCAAAACGTCTGACGCCACGCGTCGGGGATACTCTCAACCAGACATGAGCTCCTACTCTGAACTCTAGAGGCCGACGCCTCTTGTCTGCATATGACTTCTGGCGACTCTGTGCAGCCAGCATCCTCTCTCTAATCAGTGCTACCCGAGTCATATCATCATGAATCTGCTCTGGCGCTATCCCGCTAATACTGCTAGGCTCATCCCAGCATAAAGGTGTACGGCACCTACGTCCATACAGTGCCTCATAGGGGGCCATCCCAATAGATGCATGCCAGCTGTTGTTGTATGAGAACTCAACAAGCGGGAGGTAGTCAGACCATCCCTGTCCCCAATCCAACACACAAGCTCGCAGCATATCCTCCAAAGTCTGGATAGTCCTCTCTGACTATCCATCAGTCTGGGGGTGAAACGCAGTCGTGAAGTGCAGACTCGTCCCTAAAGCAGTCTGAATCTGCTGCCAGAACCTCGAGGTGAATCGCCCATCTCGATCAGAGACGATTGTCCTCGGTACACCATGGAGTCTCACTATCTGTCTAGTGTACTCCTCAGCTAATCTACTCACAGGCCACGTCTCTCTAATAGGAACGAAACGTGCCGTCTTCGTCAATCTATCAACAACAACCCAAATGGCATCAAAACTCCTACTAGGTCTCAGTCCCGTCACAAAGTCCATGGAGACGTCCTCCCACTTCCACTGCGGTACTGGCAGTGGATGGAGCTCACCTCCAGGTCTGCAATGCTCTATCTTGACCTGCTGACAGGTCGCACACTGAGCCACGAATCTGGCTACATCGGCCTTCAGTCCTCCCCACCAATATGAACGTCTCACATCATGGTACATCTTACTCGTACCTGGATGTACAGAGTAAGGTGTACTGTGAGCCTCCTGTAAGATCCTCTGTCTCAACTCTGCATCAGCAGGAACACAAATGCGATCATGTCGCCTCATCACTCCATCAGCTCCAATGGAAAACTGTGGTGCCTCTCCACGAGACATCCTCTCTCTAATCCTCATCAAGGTCGGGCAGGTCCCCTGCTTCTGTTGGATCTCATCCAACAAACCAGGTAAAACCTCTAAGGCATACAATTGGGCATCCTCATCAGGAAACTGGATGTCCATCTCTAGCCAAACTAGATCCCTCTGAAGCTGAGGCTGTACAGTCAATCTCGCAATCGCCTTCTCTCGAGGCGTCTTCCTGCTCAAGGCGTCAGCAACCACGTTCGCCTTTCCAGGATGATACAAAATCTCAAGGTCAAAGTCCTTGATCAACTCAAGCCATCGACGCTGGCGGTTGTTCAACTCCTGCTGCGTGAAAATATACTTCAGACTCTTATGGTCTGTGAAGATCTGACATGTAGCACCATACAAGTAATGTCTCTAGATCTTCAAAGCATGCACTACCGCCGCTAACTCCAAATCATGAGTCGGGTAGTTCTCCTCATACGTCTTCAACTGTCGAGACGCATATGCAATCACTCTACCTCTCTGCATCAACACACATTCCAAGCCTAGCTTGGATGCATCACTGTAGACCACAAAATCATCAGATCCCTCTGGCTGTGCCAGGACAGGAGCAGAAGTCAAACGCCTCTTCAACTCCTCAAAGCTCTGAGCACACTGGTCGGTCCATGCAAACCTGGTAGTCTTCCTTAGAAGACTCGTCAGTGGACGGGCAATTACAGAAAAACCCTCCACAAAGCGTCTATAGTAACCGGCTAGGCCAAGAAAGCTACGTACTTCCTTGACGTTCGTCGGTGTCGTCCATGCAACAACAGACTCGATCTTCGCCGGGTCAACCATAACCCCATCGGCGGAGACGATGTGTCCAAGGAAAGCAACCTCAGACATCCAGAACTCACACTTAGAGAGCTTAGCGTACAACTCTCTATCCCTCAAAACCTGCAAGACCGTCCTCAGATGACCGGTATGCTCCTCTCTACTACGAGAGTACACTAAAATATCATCAATAAAGACCACCACAAACTGATCAAGGAAGTCGATGAATATACTGTTCATCAACTCCATAAAGACTGTTGGGGCATTCGTCAGCCCAAATGGCATCACTACAAACTCGTAGTGTCCATAACGGGTACGAAATGCCGTCCTGTGTACGTCCTGCTCTCTCACCCTTAACTGGTGATACCCTGAGAGCAAATCAATCCGGGAGAAAACTGTAGCTCCCTTAAGCTGATCAAGTAGATCGTCAATACGAGGCAATGGATACCTGTTCTTGACGGTCACCTTGTTCAACTCTCTGTAATCTATGCATAACCTCAGAGATCCGTCCTTCTTCCGCACGAAGAGGACAGGTGCACCCCATGGTGAAACACTAGGGCGTATGAAGCCCTTCTCAGCCAACTCTTCGAGTTGCTTCTTCAGCTCCAACACCTCGACAGGTGCCATACGGTATGGGGCCTTCGAGATGGGTCGCGTGCCAGGCTCTAACTCTATGCTGAAGTCCACACTCCGCTGAGGCGGCAAACTCGACGGCTCAGCAAACACATCTGTAAACTCGCAGACTACTGGAATATCCTCCAGAGCTGGACTCTCTCCATCCTTCATGGCGTAGCACCAGAAGGCATCACATCCCTGTGCAATCAACCTAGCTGCTCGTACGGCACTAATAACCGAACCTGTCTTCCCAAGGTCCCAACCCCGGAAGACCTCAATCTGACCAACCTCAGTAAAGACTGTAACAGTCCGCCTACCCACATCCAAAACTGCATGGTGTCTACGCATCCAGTCCATACCTAATATGACTTCTTCATGCATCAATGGCATGACTAAGAAGTCAACAAGTAAAACACGAGTCCCTAATCGAAGGGGACAACTACGTATCTCACGGGTACCTCTGACCCGACTACCATCAGGTAACCCTATAGTAAAGGGTATCCCCTCTATGGTAGCTAAACTCAGATGCTCAACACAAGTATCAGAAATAAAGGAATGCGTAGCACCAGTATCAAACAAAACTCTAACAGGTAAACCATGAAGTAAAATGGTACCTGTAGCAGCCGGTGCAGGTGGATCCTCTGCACTCCTCAACTCAAAAGCTCGCCCTCGGGCTCCTCTGGCATCACTGGTGCCAACGTCTCTACCTCTACCTCTACTCGGTCCTGGAGCAGAACCTTGAGTAGATGGACGCTCTGGGACCCTCTGCTGTCCCTGTATATGCTGCTGAGGTGTCCTCTGACCACCTTCTGCTACACTGGTAGGGGAAGAACCCTGCTGGGATGCTACTCCTCCCTGCCTACAAAAGGCAGCTCGATGTCCCTGTCGGCCACAAGTAAAACAAGTCACAACTGGTCTGGGACAAGCTGGCTTCAGATGGCCAGGGTCTCCACAGTTGTAACACTGACGTCCCTTGTCTGCAGTCTGTGCAGATGAGGGGTAACTCTGACGTCTCTGGTCTCGTCTAGAACCAGAAGCTCCTCCAACTCCACTGGTCTGCCCAGTGCGCTGCCTCTTCTCAGACCGTCCAGTCTGAGAAGCCCTCCTCTGACTAGCTCGCTCCCTCTCATAAGCAGAAGCCCGGTCCTGGTAGTCAGCAAGGGACTCGCAATGGAATCCCGCCATATATGAACGTGTGCTCTCCCTCAGACGACGGAAGAACAAGTACACATGTTGGTCCTCAGATGGTGCAGCTGGACCCAGCAAAGCTAACTCGGTCTGAAAACGGCGGATGGCATCCGTAATAGGCACATCCTCAAAGCCGGCCTCCACAAAATCCTGCAGCTTCTCCCTCCTCAGTGAGGCAGGGCAGAACTGCTCTCTAATCATGCGTCTCATGTGGTCATAACTGGTAACTCTAGTCCGGACAGTCCTCCACCACTGGTGTGCCAGGTCACGGAATAGAGACTGAACTAGCTCTATCCGTCTGTCCTCAGGACATCTAATAGACTCCAAGGCTGAGTCTACATGCCCAATCCACACCTCAGTCTCTAACCCTATCGCTCCTAAGAAGTGTGGCACTCCCTGCTGGTGAAATGCCTTCAACCAGGCATCTGGTTGAGGCCCTCTGGTCTCCACTGGGACTCGAACTGGATCCACCACACGTGCAGCTGGTACCCGGGTCGCTCCCTGGGATCTCTCAGAAGATCCCTCAGGTACTGGTAAATCCGGGGCTCGCCTGCCAGCCCTAATATCCTCCTCAAAACGTCGGAGGTACTCTCTGAACTCCGGTCCTCCCATGGAGACACGGTCAGCGTCATCAGACTGAGCTCGATGTGAATGATGTCTCACAGATACACTGCTCCTCGTCTCTGGGACGACGCTCTCTGCAACCTCCTCATGTATCTCCTCCACCACTGGTGGGTCAGCAGCGGGAACTGGTCCCTCACCTACCACACCCGGAGGACGGGGTGGCCTACCTCTACCTCTGCGTACAACGGTAGGAGCTCTAGTCCGAGCCATCTGCGGGGTATGCACACCTAACTTATAAGGCTCTATGTAGGCCATAGGTATATATATATATATATATATATATATATATATATATATATATATATATATATATACTCAACACAACACATACATAATCCATCATACATATATACATATCTATATTGCAGAGATCCATAGCAGGAGTGGCGACTTCTCGTACATCTAACCCAAAACCATATTTAAAACCAAAACCTTTTGAAAAAGTCAGACCCCGTCGGGTTCTGTTTATTTTACCTATCAGACCTCATTGCAGGTAGCAAGTGCCATTGTTGTCAACCTGGGCTCTGATACCAACTCTGTAACACCCCGAATCCGCGGGACTCGGGATGTCACATTGGGCTAGGATCTCACAATGGACCCTGACCCTAGCCTGACAACAAGTTCACTGGACCTTACAACATGGCACTGACAGATATGAAAACAAATACATAAAACTGTATAAAACTGTACATCCCAAAAGGTAAGACCATATAGCCGAGTACAAACATCACACCTCACGCAGGAGGTAACAAAAGACCATCCTCACACAGGAGGGAAAAGATAAACAACCCAAAAACCCACAACAACCTATGTACGAGACGTCCTCGGCCTGCCACCCTACTAGATCACCCAGCAGCATGCCTATCCTGAAGGGCATCTACAACATGGTAATAACCATTAGCTATCCATACACATATATAGAGTAATGCATAAGCACAATCACACATAGGGAAAGATAAACATATCAGCATGCTTTCACTCATTTACCCATTTATTCATTTCAATATAATGGTCATTCACTCAAATCATATAGATATAATATATATGAAACTAGGTGACACGAGGACCGATACATCCTCGCCTCTGAGCCTGCTAGCCAGCCGTACTAGTATCGGTCACACAATCCGTGTACCCTATGGGAGTGGATTGCGCCCTTCCTGTAAACCGGTCTGGCCTGACATCAGAGAACCTCCCAGACTCCACGGCGGGATGAAAGGGAAAGGTTATCACAGCCACGCAGTGGGGCAATCAATAAAACATAGGTCGGTGAATACGACATCACATGCTATCATAGCACACATATAAAGCACACACCACTCATGCAAACACCCAATATAAGGATGGTAGCTAAGTAAGTCCTACGGACTTACCTCAACCTCGTATAAAGCTCAACCACAACTGGATCACCTCAACACTGGAGGGACAACACAGCCTATAGACAAGGCATAAAGAGATGTCACATCTCTTATCAAACAAAGGGTCACACCTAGACCCAAAGGGATCCATAGGGATCATATACATCCTATAACCTCGAATAACATGCTAAACCTAAAAGCCACATCAGGGCATAAATCCAACTCATGATATCATCACCAAATAAAATCCCATAATTACCAGAATAATGTAACGAGCATAAATGGAAATTCCAATTATCCATTTTAACCAACTCAAGGTCAATTTATACTAACCCGCAATACGGAAAACGAATAAATTCATAACTTATTCGTTACTAACCCGATATACGATCCGGAAGAAGATCCAGACTCCTAGCGATACGGGGAGTAAGAGCGCGGTATAAAACCTTACATTTGATGACTCGTGGTGGTCGTCGGTGCTCCGATAGCGGTAAACGGAAGCTTTACCAGAAAGCTAACAAACGGGAAATAACTTGGTACCACGTTGAAGAGAACAAGATAAGGGGCTCGATGGTATGATCGGATTTGAAAAAGGATGAACGATGAGGAATTTGTGAAGGATTGAATGAAGGTATTACGTATTACGATCGCTCTCGACTTCTTTGCTCTGTAACTTGTAATTGAAAGTAAAGTGAAAGTGAGGGATGAAGTTATCTACAGCCACCTTTTCCTCCTTAGTACACGTGTACATATATATATATATATGAAAAGTGTTCACTTCAATTTCAATTGAAACGTACATACGTCTTAGCCGCCTTTCTACCTCTCTTTAACTTTTATATATATTTATAATATTATATATAATATATGATATGAATTGAAAGAATACATCCTCCTTATCTGATATATATATATATATATATATATATATGATATTGATCCGAACTATTTAATTAACACGCGTTTATAATTTCCGGTCTCCAAGGTTTACCAAATTGGAGTATCAAATTCGGAATATTATCGGGATAATTTATCCATAACTATCTCGTAAAATGGGCATTCCTAAGCCACATTTCTTAACCGCTAAGAATCGGAATAGCGGCTCTTTTATCCGTTTCGTCTTTTATATAATTTCACATCTAGGACATATTCGATGTTCCGATCATTTCTCTCAACTGCAACTTTATTTATTGGAGCTCTCAAATTTTTTAAATAACACCGATTGTTACATTAAAATACAATCAATTAATTTAAAAACATATATTATAATATTTTTTTTAAAATGAAAAAAATGGTATCAATATGAAAATTAAGATAGAGTAAAAAATAACAATTAATCCGATTTGGATATTTAAGATACAATCAAATTATTAACAAATATTTGAAAAAATATTTTTTGAATATAAAAAAAGATTCGATCATTATTTTTATCTTTTGACCTAATAAACTCTTTAAAAACATTTTAAAAATGAATAATATTTAAATACATTTATTCTCCATATTTTTGTGGAAAAGGAAAAAATAGATCAATATGAAAATTAAGATAGAGTCAAATAACACAATAAATCTGATTTGGATATTTAAGATACAATCAAATTATTTAAAAATATTTGAAAAAATATTTTTTGAATATAAAAACATCCAATTTGCTACTGGAAACATTTTTAAAATTTTAGTCAAAGAACCAATGTAGAGGTTGGAGAAATTGAAAATTTTGTAGTACTTGCAGTACTAAAAAAAAATCCGATTAGCAACTGGAAACATTTTTTAAACAATAAAAAATTAGTTTAATTTATTCTCTGAAAAATTTATATTGAAAAAGGAAGAAAACTTAATGATATTTATACATCGAAAAAATAGAGATATAATATTTCCAAATTATTTTTCATTAAAAAAGACAGATTTGCGTTTTTGTATTTCGAAATTATTTTTTTATTCAAAAAACAGGTTTGCGTTTTTGTCAATTCGTCAAATCGACTTTTTTAAAAATATTGCTAGACTAAAAAATATCAAAGCTTGTATTTTTAAAAATAAAATACAAAACATAACATACTTGCTCTAAAACGTAATTAATCTAAAATGGTAAGCAATTATAATTTAGTTTTTTTTAAAGGTAATAGGAAATCTGTATTGTATTATATTTAATGTTAAGAAAACTAAAAAATCTAATTAGTAATCAGGAAATTATCATTTAATGGTTGTCAAATTATAAAAAAAGGATATCGGATAGTGAATTTCCTAATTCGAAAATTAGGATGAATTCGAAAATTGGCTTACGATATCAAAAGAAAATACAAAACATATTTTTTTGTTTAGGAAATAAAATACATGCTACAGGCATATTGAAACAAACATTTGGTTAAAAAATTATCGATATTTCGTAAAATAAATAAATCAATGACTAAAGAATTTGTTAAAAAAGTAAATAATATTTCGTAATTATTTTTCATTAAAAAAACAGATTTGCATTTTTGTATTTCGAAATTATTTTTTTATTTAAAAAATAAGTTTGGGTTTTTGTCAATTCGTCAAATCGATTTTTTTTTAAATATTGCTAGACTAAAAAAATAAACTTTTATTTTTAAAAATAAAATACAAAACAGATTTGCTTCTTTCAAATTCATCAAATCAGTTTTTTTTAAAAAAAATTGCTGGAATAAAAAACTCAAAAACTTATGTTTTTTTAAAAATAAATTTCAAAACAGGGTTTTTTTGTTTAGGAAATAGAATACTTGGTACCAGCATATTGGAAAAAATCAATTTCGTTAAAAACAAAGAAACCGGATAATGAATTTCCTAATTCAAAAATTACAATGAAATCGAAAATTGGCTTATAATATCAAAGGAAATCGAAAATTGGCTTATAATATCAAAGGAAATCGAAAATCAGTAAATTAGAGAACTCAGTAATTAGTAACCAAGATCGAAATGGTTTCAGAATATCAATTATGAAATTACAACATAAATTAAAATTTAATTTACAAACAAACAATTATGATAAGTTGGGAATCAAACTATTTATATATAAACAAAGTAAATCAAACACTTACCTCTATGAGAATGAATCAATGAGGATGATAATAGGTTAAGAGAAGAATAGCAAAGCAGCCGATAATAGGTTAAGAGAAGAATAAAAAAGTAGCAGACACAATTTTACGTTATGGAATAGAGTATTTATAGAATAGAAATCGTAGGAAGTGTGTTGTGGAATTTTCAAGGATATGATAAGAACGTAAAAAAAAGTAGATTTGGGTAGATTTTTGATATTGATTAATAATTATTCTAAATGATAAAAATAAAAAAAAAGGAGATTTGGGATCTTAGAGAATCTCCAACAAAAAAAAAGTTACGTACAATTTTGAATAGCAATTTGTTAGTTTAGTAAAAAAATATTTTCTGGCAAAAAAAATAAAAATTTATTGGCCTATAAAATCTTGGAAAATCTCCAACAAACAAAAGGAGATTTTCTAGCTTAAAAAAATAAAGATTTATTGGCCAAAAAGTTGTGGGAGCTCCATTTGATTGCTGCTTCCACAGCATGCCACGTCATTAAATCATGCACTCTCTTTTAGTATGTATAATAGATAAAAGGGTTGTTGTAGACTCATCTTTTAGCAATTCATCAAATTCTCTACAAATTATTAGCATCTGAAGACGAAGAAATCAAGTATCGGCAATATTCCAAGTTTTCTTCAGAAAGGGCAATATTCTTAGTTAAATGAGCTTCTTCCAAAGTTGTATTGAAAGAGGATAGTGTTTCGGGATTTTACGGCAATTTGATTTTACCATTTTCTTTCTGTGTATGCAATTTCATTATCTTCAATATTATTAGGGTTCGTCTTCATTGGTATTCGCTTGAAAGTGTGTGCGTCAAAGTCTTAAATTTATATCTAGAACTTATGCAAAAGCGAATCCGCAGTGTACGGATTGGCGTAGTAAGCCAAGATATTCCAAAGTCGAACTCAGGGATTTGGTGAGAATAAAATCAGTTGATAAATAGTCGGGCAAGTGAAATATAGAAGCTTTGCAAGTAAATTGGGAAAACAACAATCCTAAAGATTCAGGTATCAAATTGTGGCAATCGATTCAAGATATTGTATAGATGTAAGGACAAAGTTGGGATTGCAAAGGTATAATTAATGTAAGTTGTACGGTGAAGTTCCAAAACCCTATATGTCTCACTCAAAGGTTCTCTCTATAAAGGTTGTTGAGGCTGCAGTATCGAAAGGATCTAAGGATAAGAATTAATCTCAAATACCCATGCCCAAACCCAAGGAATCAAAGACAAGCCAAAACGGTTAATGTTGCGACACTCGAGACCGAAATAGAGGATGTTGAGTCTCGCTACTAACTAGGAAAGGCAAGTCAAGGCTAGGTTAAGGCAAATCTCATAACTTTGGATTAAAGCAAAAGCAAAAACGTACGACAAAGGGAAATCACGGCTAGTTCTTGAGAAACCACGGCCGTGGAACTCAAGAACAGATCGTAGTTTAGGGTTGTCGACGAGATTCTCACAACTCTCACGGTCCAATCTGTTTTGATTCAATCTATCATCATCTAATCCACAACTATCAACCCTTCACCTTAGAATTGCTAAAGGGTTTTAGCCGATAATCATCATTGTTACGCTAAGAATGTATGCACGCAAAAGTCTTAAATTTATACTCGATATATTTCTCCTAACTCCTAGCGATCCCGCAGTGTACGGGACGTTTTGTAGTAGGGATAGTATTCCGAGGTCGAGCACAAAGACTGAGGTGAGATTGAATCGATTAGTGACTAAGGATAGTGTTGATCTAGGCTAAGAAAAGAGAAAAGAAACAAATAAATGAAAATCTCAATGTTTTTGGGTTTGGTTTTGTGTGGTGATCAATCAAGAATCACAACGATATAAGAATGCAAAACAAACTAACAATCTAGCAAATAAACACAAACAAGCAAGACAAACACGAGATATGAGATCAAAGAGAGAAAAAGCGGATTCTAGGGGTTGGAAATTCCGGTTATGGCATAGGACTCGAGCTATCTAATCATCCTTGGATAAACTATAGTATGTTGGGAAGGACCTGTCCGAGTTAGAGGATGGGATGGCAGCTCCTCTCTACACTGAGGGGATGCTTAGGAGGTGCAAGCTCCTTCGGAGGGACGGGGAGAACCTTTATTGGATCTCCCTGGCAGATGGGAGCCACCTCACCTACCTCCCCCGACCTTTACCACTAGGAGGAGAGCTCTCCGAGCTCTACATACCGGCAGATCTTTTCGTGCCGAGGAGGCCACTAGTGGCCATTGTGGAGAGCCATGCCGCCAGCTCCAGCCGGGCCCATCAGGAGGAGCACCTGCCCGTCCTAGATGACGAGGAGATGCCCACAGCGGCACCGGAGGAGGACCCAGCCTTTGCGAGCCTTCAGGCTCAGATGGCGGCCATGACGACCCAACACCGGGCTTGGCAGTCCGACTACCAGCGGACTATGCTGGAGCAGCAGTAGAGCTGGCAGGACACCTTTGCCACCTCCATGACCTCACACTTCGACCAGAGGCAGGAGGCATGGCAGGTAGCCCAGTAGTAGTAGCTGGAGGCTCAGCAGCTGGCTTGGTAGGCCAGTTTTGAGACCTCTTTTGGTCGCCGGATGACTGCACAGCAGGACCGCATCGATGATATCTACCAGCGGCAGGAGCACTTCTTCTGCCATTTCCCTTACCCGTTGGAGGAGGGTCCTGGTGTTCCATCCGGACCACCCCAGTGAGGGGTACATTTCTTTCCCTTTTCCCACATTTATCTTTGACTCATTTTCACTTTGAGGACAAAGTGCACTTCAAGTATGGGGGAGGGATATATATCATTGCTTGTACAGTTTGTTAGTTGTTTTTGGCATTTGTTTTGCATTATTGAAATCAGTCTGAAAAAAAAAAGAAAAAAGCCAAAGAAGTGAAAAAAGGCATGAAAATCCTTGGATAAACCGAAAACCCGAAAGGGCGGTTTAAGTAAAAAGAAGGTAGTCCGACCAACCTTACGTTGGTGCAAAGTTGGACTTGAGGGATGTGAGCTTAAGTGGGAAAAGAAGAAGAGTGGCAAGGTGAAAACCCGAAAGGACGTCTTGGCAAGATGAGCGACACCAAGTGTAGGTTTCCCTTCCGGCGTTTTGGCGACATAAGAAGGGGAGTCATAAGGAGGTTGTCCGGGTAGGCCACTCTTGGAGCGACAAGGATGGTAGTATCTTCTTTTTCTCACATTTCCTCTCATTTCCTTTCCTTCTTTCTTGGTTTTCCTCTTGTTTTCCATTATTTTTCTTTCTTTCCCTTGCTTCCTGAGACCTTGAGTCTAATGGCTGTCATTTGTTTTACTCGGAACGAGTAAAAGGTCTAAGTATGGGGGAGTTTGATAGGTGATGGAATCACTATCATTTAGGGTAGTTTTTAGAGTCTTTTTATTGCATTAGTGTCGGTTTATGCTACTAACTCCTTGGTCCAGAAGAAGAAGATCAAAAGAAGCTAAGGAAGGAGTTATAAGCATTTAGGAGTAAAGATCGATCAAGAAGCAAAGTTTATGTTGCTCCACCGCCCCCGCGGGCCCTTGCAGCCGCCCCTGCGGTGACCTGCCTTGACGAGACGAAGACCAGCTCCCCTACGCCTCCCACTGCGCCCTACCTGCGCCTCGCCTTGGGAGCTGGAAGGCGAAGAGTCTGTGTCACCGCCCCTGTGTTGGCCTTAAGGCGCCCCTGCGCCTTGACATCAGAAACGTCAGGAAGGAAAAAGGTCAGACGTTGAAGTGCATTAAAGATACGCCCCAACGGAGTTGAGTAGCCGCCCCAACGGTTCTGAAGAAGATCAACCGATTCTGCCTAAACCGCCCCTGCGGGTCCTGAAGGCCGCCCCTGCGGTTTAACGCCAGAAGCTTTACTCCGGCTGTTTACACCACCTTTATGGCATTAAAGGTGGTTGTTTTAGGCCGGCTATTTACTCCTAATTTAGTGTCTTTTGTAGTATAAATAGTCCATGGCTGATTGCTAGAATCATCCATGCTTTTCCTCACGAAATCCATTTTTAGACTTGAGTTTTCCATTGTAATGAGTTGCTAACTCCCTTGCTACATTGGGTTGGTTTGAAGCTGCTTTGTTACTTTGGTTGTAAGTCCTTTTAATATAAGTTTTTATCCAGTAATGCTTTGTGTTTCCTTGATCTCCATTGTTTAATTGCATGTTAACTATTACTTGAGATTGATCACCTTAGGTTCTAAAGTGCATGTAAATAACTAGGATTAATTGGTTCCGGGTTCGGGTCTTTAATATAGTAGTAACTTTAAGTAATAACGGATTGTAATTACTTAAAGAAAAGGAACACAAATATAAAGATAAGTTTAACGGTTTTAATCTTCTCTTTATATCCCTTAGTCTTTGTTTGAATGCTAACCTGTTATTTGTTCTTGTAGGTTTACGGAACTTTAATAGGTTAAGTTGTGTTGATGCCGGTTGGCTCAACACATATGTATGATCGAGACGGGAGATTACTTAAAAACTTGTAAAAGGAATGCACCAAAGTAGCAATTGCATGCTTAGAATCAACCTAGTGTAGATTCATCCATTATTATCTTACTTGTCGCATTAATCGTTTTCATAAGTTTTTGTGCATCAATTCAACCAAACCCCTCCCCCCCCTTTGTGTCACTTGTCATTATAATCGATAATTGCATCTAAAACACCTTAACTCTCTTGGGTTCGACCCTTACTTAATCACTATACTTGTTCTTAGTGCTAAGTCGGGATTTACTTTTGATTGGGTATAGACGACCATAGAAATACCTTCGGTCAGTTGGAGTCAATATCTTCCAGCAGGAACGATATTCTCACCATTGCTCATCGGAAGAGTTACCTCTACAGCTTGTCGAATGAAGCTCAATAAGCCCAAGTATTGAATTGCTTCCGGTTGGAGTAGGGTTTCTGCGTATATTGCCTGCAATTACCGACCCATGTTCCGGTTCAGCAAGGTATAAATGAACCAAAAAGATTTTTAATCCGAACCGACCCACAAATTAACCTCTTTTTTCCCTTGCCATGTGGACCAATCGCAGGCCTAGGACAGGGGCTGAGACAGTAACTGGGCCAGATAATTCGATCTGCTTTCTTTCAACCACTTAATTCTAATCTTCATACTCCTTCCTTTCAACCGAATACCATAATACAGTTTTCAGATAAACTTTTTAACAACCACTTAATTCTAATCTTCATCCTCCTCCTTGCTTTTAGCATAACACCATGACCTCATTGCTTTTAGCCGAACACCATGATCGTCGAACATATCCATTGTGTTGTGATTGTCGAAGGTCATTTTTTTTTTAAATGGAAAGCGGTTTGAAACCATTAGGCGATGCGCCGTCTAATTGGTCGAAAGGTCGAAGAAATTAATAGGACGGTCTAAACCGTCATGAAGGACCACAAATAAAGGAGAAAAGAAATACACAAAATACATCAAAACGAAACCGAAAGCAAAAAAGTCTTCAAGAGAAAGCACGATGATCCAGCCAACAGGAGGCACCGAGCATAAACGTTCATCTTCTAAGAAAGTACACAAGGAGGAAGCTTGGGAAATAACTGTTGACACCTCAAATTTGGAATGCAACAGAGTCATTACAAGTCGATCACAAATCCACGCCCCCTTCTCGACAAACGCACAAGAACGCCAGCAAAAGACTACATCAAACCTCAGAAGACGTGATTGCAGAACACGGGTATCTTGATGAATAAAGGTGTAGAACTTGATGGATAAGAGAAAATGATTTGTAGGGAGAAGATTATTAAAAGGAGCATTGGTTATTCAAACATGTTTTCTTTTTCATATTTTTCCAGTTTAATGAACAGTCGAAAGCGTTTATACAGAAATGGTGGTTGGTGGGATTTTTCCGATGAGGTTGGTGGCGGGTTTTGCCAAGATTATAGAATTTATTATACGTTTTTTAATGTCATGCCAACAAAAAATTTTTGAAAACCTAGAGTGTCAAACTCACTCAAACTTGTAATTTTTATATTGTTTGTTAAAAAAGCTTTTTTTTTTAATAGCATAAATAATGAGATTGAGAAAAGAGCCAACAAGCCCAATTGTAAAATAGGAGTTAAAGAGACGGACAAAAGAACCTTAGCCAAAGACACGCCGTCGGAAATCCAAAATGCGGAGAAGTGTTCAACAAGATTACGAACGTCAATACTGTTTTCACCAGATTTCATTCTTTCATTTGTGAGATAGTCATATATTGTTTTATTTTCCGGCGTGGGTATAGTATTTCCGGGTAAGAGCGTCAAGACCAAAACCGGAAAGTTTGTCATCAAACTAGTTGGGTGGCATAAAGAAAACGTACACGCGTAACTTGGGTAACAACTGGAAGGTCGGAAGCTAGGCCCGACGTGACTGGGGTATATACCGGCGAATCCAAGCGATTCTGGTGACCAACTTTAAATAATCTGAGGCAACTGTGAGACGGAAAGTAAAGAAGAACAAGGTTAACCATCAAGTTTCAAGCGTCGTTAGTGGGCATACTTGATTTTTCAAGTCACAAGTTCAAGGGTAAACTGTTATACAAGCATCCACCAGAGAGCTGTCAAACTCGGAACCGGCCGACATTCTTCAACACAATGGTTACGACATATAGGGGGTCGGTTAGGGTTTTTGACCGGTTAAGTAACAGAATGACCGTATCTCAAGTTTAGATGAAAAATCGGGGTTTCCGACATCAAGAACTCGAATTGGTAAAGGAAAAAGGCAGATTTCTGTTGGATTCTACAAAAGACAAAAAGAGAAACCCTTCAGCTGCAAAAGGCGAGGGCGGAAAAGCAAAACAGCATCCCGGTAGGTGCCATAACGGTACCAGGCTCGCCCGTAAGGAATTGTCGAAGTACTCATTGTGCTGTGCTTTTTGACATTTTACAACATGATTTGCGAATTGTGTTGTGCTTTTTGACATTTTACAACCATGATTTCCGTTTTGACATTTAACGACCATGATTGCCTAAAGCACCCATTGTGTTGTGATTGCCTAACCCTTTATTTGGTTAGTGGTCTAACAGTACATGTGCAGGTAAAAATTATTTTCTTCAAATAATAAATGGTGTTTCGGATCATACTTTTAAATTCTATGTTGCAGAATCCGATTAGATCATTCCTCGTTCAATTCTGAATGAACAAGTACCATATAAGAGGTTCTTAAGAAAAACTAATAAGCAAATCTGAAGTTTAAAACAAGATGACAAGCTTGTATCTAAAGGTTTTGCAATGAACATTCCAATCAAAATTTTAAGACGAGATTCAACCACAACTTAAGCTTTTAATAAGTCAGCAGGGTATAATCACTCATCCTCCTGGCTACGCAACCTTGCAAGCTTGTTCGTGACAACAATGTCAAGCTGTGCAGCACGTTCAACGATCTCCTTTCTCTTTCTGGTTGAGACATCGTGGGCAATCTCAGCACAGTAAGTCCTGGACGACGAATTGAAGAACTCATAAGCTTATGTGGATGTTATAAAGACAATCATTCATCAGAGGAACAACTCAATACCTGTTGTGCATCATCAAGAGTTCAAGCTCCTTGGAGTTGTGGACGACGAACTTCTTGAATCCGTTAGGCAAGTAGTGGCGAGTCTTCTTGTCTGATCCATACCCGATGTTGGGCATAAGGGCACATCCTTTGAACTTTCTCCTGACCCTAGAGTCAATACCCTTTGGCCTTCGCCAGTTGGTCTGCAGGAAAATTTAAGCACTATGAGGCATAGATATCTTTATGACAAATATCCTGGGTCTGAAATGTGCCACAGTAAATTTGATCTTCAATTTATTATATATTTCCGTGAAAGGCATATATGAATCAAGAATGAATGCATAGAAAAGATCCTACAATCAATATATTGTTTTTTCTTTTAAGCCGCTCCAACGTAAACCATTTTATTCTTAAGCAACCAAGAGGAGGTGCAAACATCTAAGTGGTTGGAGTGGTGGAATGTAAGCGGAATGGAATTGGTCAAGGGAAAGGAAATTATTAGATTACTTTAAACAAACATAACTTCTGATTGATTCGGAATCATTCTGTTACCGGAATGATTCTTAGTGATTCGTCCAAAATAAACGAAGAAAAAAAAAAAGACAAGATGCTCCAAATTGTTTACACAAACTACACTAATCTAATACTAAAATCTTCCCTGATGTTGTGATTGGGAATAAAAAATTGAATGTATCTCACAGTGAGAGTAGCTTCTGCATGCAGCTTGTCACATGGCAACATGCTCAGACAAATGAAACTCTACTGTGATGAATAGATTATTAATCTCCATAGGTTTTTCAGCCAGAAAAACCAAAAGCTTGATCAAATTTCTCAAAGTACTATATCATATATATGATTGGGCAAGGTTGCTAAGAGCAGCAGCCAGCTGTCGATTCAAACGATCGTGCCAAATTAGTATGAAAAATCTCAACTAACAGCATGGCTAGCAATTGCAAATGGTGTTATCACACAATAGGAATTGTCTTCGATTAACTCAATCAACTCGAATTGATTAACATATAATGACCTATTTTAGTCCAAATAAGAACTCAGAAATACTTTTTATCAGTCATCTTCTGATTGACGATAAAAATAAACGAGAACAGGAAGCTCAAAGCACATTACAAAATAAATAAATAAATAAAAAGCAAAGAAGCAAACAAACCTTAACACAGATCTTACGGTCACT
Source organism: Fagopyrum homotropicum (assembly GCA_033239125.1). Classification (NCBI taxonomy): domain Eukaryota; kingdom Viridiplantae; phylum Streptophyta; class Magnoliopsida; order Caryophyllales; family Polygonaceae; genus Fagopyrum; species Fagopyrum homotropicum. The sequence continues at coordinate 13,272,922 of BSWB01000007.1, forward strand.
CTGGGGCCTCTTGAACTTCTTTACCCTCTTCTTCACTATCTTCTTCGTCAGTAGTGGAACCGCCATCGCTCCTACACCATTACAAAACAAGAGAAACTTCAAAATCGAATGCCACTAAGTCAAATGCTCGAACAAATCACCTCATACAGTCTATAGCAACATGTGTGCTTGATTCAACGAAACGGCGCAAAAGAATTTAACAAAACGCATGTCAGAGAAACAGCCAATCTTTAATCCGTGTTCCTTGTGTCTATGAAACCAGCAATGGGAGATGGGAGGAGAAGAAATCTTACCTTGTTGCAGAGATGGATTTCTAAGAGCTCCGATGTAAACCCTAGAGCGACAAGGGTACGAGAGCTAGGGTTTTCTTATATTACTTGTGTTCGCAAGTATGTATGACACAAGTTTATTAGACCGGGCCCGTTTAAGCCCATATTCAACCTAGGAACTAAGCCCAATTTATATTCGTTATTTTGTGTGGGTCGAAATAAGACAATATATACAATAAGGACCCGTTTGATATCGGTGGGAGTTTTTTAGATTGTGTTAGACGACTTAGACTTAGGGCCTGTTTGGTATCAGTTAGATGGAGATTCATTTACATTCCTTTTCAGTGTATTCTTCGGGATAGAAAAATTGTAAGCGTTTGGTATCGGTTTGAGTTTTTGTATTGTATTCTTTTACGAGCTTCTTTTGCTAAAAGAATCCCGAAAAAAGAAGCTTGACCCCCAAGCTTCTTCGAGATTCTTTAGGTTAGATTGTTATTATTTCCCCTCATACCCTCGTTCTCCTCTCCTTTCACAGTCTCGAGCTCCCGTTCTTCTTCCAGTCTCGTTCTTCTTCCAGTCTCATCTCTCTTCTCCTTCTCTTCACATCTTCTCCATCAGGTTCGCATTCTACTCGATCTCTCGTTCTTCTTCCAGTCTCGTTCTCCTCCTTCTCTTCAGATCTTCTCCATCAGTATAAGCGATCGATTGCAGGACATGGCCTTCCGTCGACGCCATTGCTCCTTTTGTTGATAACGATCATGTCTTTTGTCTCCTCTATCGCGAAATGTGGTTCAGGCACGGGATTGTGGTTTGTTCCAGGTGGTCTTGCACGGGACTGTGGCGAATACGAGGGACGAACTATTGCGGTTTGTTCCAGGTGGTCTTGCAAGGGACTGGGAATATGCAGTTGCCTAATTAGTGGTTGTGGGATATGGTTGAGAAATGGAGAGTGACGAGAAGGGGTGCAGCAGCAGCAAGGTGGCGAGAAATGGAGAGGTACGACGAAGGAGAAGAGACGGTGGAGTTGTCGATTAGAAATTAGGACTGGAGAAAGACTAAAATTTGGGGTTAATTTTTGAGGGTATTTTGGTAATCTTATCTAAATGAATCTCTAACAATAATATGATACCAAACAGAAAAATTTTACGTAAAATACAATCTCTATCAATACCCATCTCCAACAATCCCCAAGAATCTCAAGAATCTCCATCCCGAACAATCTATTAGTCCCTATTTGGCATTAGATGGGAATTCTTTTTTTAGATTTTTGGAGATGGAGATGGAGATTGTTGAGATTGTTAGGGATTGTTAGAGATTATTAAATTTTGTAAATTTATAGTGTTTGATATCAGATTATTAAGATAGATTGTTAACGAATAGATTACGAAAAAAGCCCCTAAATTAACATAGCTTACCAACTGAAACTTCATTTGTTATTTCTTGGAATCAGCCGTTCAAGCAGATTCAATAACCAGTGCATTCAGCCTCCGCATCAGTTTGTAAATTTGTACTCCGGCCTCCGTATCAATTGCTTCTGAGGCAGATTAGAGGGAGCTGCTTGAATTAATGGTGAGTAACTTACTGGCACACAGAAAATTGTTTGATGATTTTCAGGTTTACAGCAAAGAGTACTAACCAGTGATTTCAAACAAATTCGAGTCATAGCAATTTAGAGAAAATTCCTATGACGCCTCTGATTCAATAACCAGTGCATTCAAAAACTCAAGTTTCCAAAGTTGTGATAGGTATACACTGGACAAGCTGTGAAGGATAGGTATATATTGTTTCATGTTCAGTTTATATATTGTTTCATGTTCTATTTGTTTCAAGTCGTGACGTTGATGATTTTCCGAAAAATTCCTATGATGCCTCTGATTCAGTAATATGCTTCTCTGATGTTGATATTTCCATTCCAATTCAAAGAAAAATCAAATTCAAATCGTAGCAAGTACAGTCAGTGCATTCAAACAAATGCACTATGAAAAGAAGGGAAGAATCTAAGGCACAACGGGACGATCGGGGGTAGGAAGGAGGAATCCGAGAGGACGAGCGAAGCGAACAAAGCATGTTCTCATGTTTAGGGTCTGCACAGAGACCTTATCTTTCCATTCTCTACTGATTTTTCTTTCCTAGAAGGAACATCTTACTATGCGTATTAGGTTCTACACAGACTCAAACGTGCTCATGTTTATCAACTTTGATTCCCTGAGCAAAATCAAGCAATTACGATACCTAGATCGAACTACCAATTATAGAATAACAATGGTGGTAGCAACTTAAGCTCTAATGTTTTGTCTTTAATGGATTCAATAGGGTTTACGGTAATACCTGATATTTATCCTTGTTTGATTGATTTTGCACCCATAAAGGAGACGATTATTGAGCATTGAAGTTTAGGACACATCTGCAACGGAACAAACTCATGATAACTTTTTGTTTTTCAACCAAAAGGGTTTGTTCTTCTTAACAGAATATTGATAATGTATAGCTGTCTGGATTGCCCAAGTTCACCTTTGCTTGATTTCTTTCTTCTTTGATCTGGTTGTGGACTTCTATGATCCAATGCAAAGAGTTTAGCTATGGCGATTTACACATTTTTTTGCCCCAATCTTGATGTTTGTCAAGTATGAGAAGAGAACACAAGAAGAAAAGAGATTGAAGAACAAAGGGTAGGCTGGGAACAAAAAACAATCTATCCCCAAGAATCTTCAAGAAGCTTGGTTGGGGAAGATTGTTTTTACGGGATTCTTTAGCCAAAAGAATCTCGTAAAAGAATACAATCTCGAAGCTCAAACTCATACCAAACACTGCTAATTTTTCCATCTCCAAGAAACCCGTAAAAAAGAATTTAAATAAATCTCTTAGAATACAATACCAAACAGGCCCTTAGACAGGATTGCTGGAGATTATTTTAAGAATTTAGTTTTTATGAAAAAAATTTAACCTTTTAATATAATACAATTTACCCATTTAATAGCAAACAACTTGTAAACATATCGTCAACAATCTTCCCTAAACAATCTAAATGAATCTACTACTATGTACAATTTAATATCAAAAAGTATAATATAAATATTTAAATTTTAGCAAAGCCTAATTTTACAACTATGAAAATTTTCCAAAATTTTAGTAAAGCGAAATTTTGCAACTATACTAGTTCAGTGCCAAGCATGAGTTTTGTTTTTTTTTTAAATAAATAATAATATATCTTATAAATTGAAATTTAATTAATCAATTATTAAAATGAAAATTTTTCGTAACCTGCATGGGTTTGATTTCATTTTTTTCAATAAATAAAAATGTATATTATAATTACATCATACTTAATCAACAATTAATATAAACTTTTTTCGTGACATGCATCTGTTAAATTGGACATTTAGCAATAGCAAGCCAAATTATACTACATATTGAGTTCCACGAGATTTTTAAAGGAAGATTCCGGGAGGACTACGATGTCACCGAATTCCTCCAACCTGGAAAGAAAAAATAGTTTTCATTAAAATACTCATACTGTGCAAAATATCCAACCAATTTATCAAGCTCATTAATTATTAAAAAAGAGAAATTGTGAGATAATCCAAAGGTTTAATGGGTGATTTGAATCGATATGTGAAACTTTGCCCTCTACCCGATCTCCAATTCACACTCATCTACTGCTTATGAGATATTGACACCTATCGATAGATCTTTCCGAAACAAAAATAAGCATATGAATATTATCAATAAAGAAGATGAAATCTAAAACTGAAAGAATTACCTTCGATCAATGATAAAATGATTATGATTTTTTCAGATTGGTAAAAACGTGCGAGATAGATGAATACTAAGCAATTAGGTGATCCTTATATATAGAAAAATTGAAGACAAAATTGTGTATTGCTTGCTCGAGAAGATTTATATAAGAAGTTTATCCGATAAGTTTTGTTTGATTGCTCGAGAAGATTTATATAAGAAGTTTATGTGATAAGTTTTGTTTGATTCGCTTAAGATTTGATTTACCGAATCTTTATACTGAACCATTCAACTTATATTTTAAATCTTATATTTATTTATTACGAAATGAATTTGAGTTAAACGGCACCATGAATGATATTTTCGGTTAAGATTTTATTGATGTAATCTTCTTATTGAAAAAAAGTTTGGCAAAATTTTACATTTTAAAATTTTATTTTGTTTTAGAAATGAATTTGTGGATGATATTTTATATTTTTATTTATTAATTAACAAATTGTACATATTTTTTTAATAAGCCTTGATTTTGTCTGACAAATTTAAAATTTAACATATATATATTTTTCATTTAATGAAAAAATTTATTAATTAACAAACGTACATATTTTTAAAACTAATTTGATTTTTTGGACGAATTTTAAATTTTAACATATATATATTTGATTTAATAAAAAAAAAATTTATAATCTATATAACTTACTAAAACAAAGGACGCTAATGCCACGTGTCAAACAACGAGGGATGCCACATCAGCTTTTTTTGGTAAAATATTTACTAAATTGCCATTGTTATTAAAATTTAAATTTTAACAAAAACAAATAACCGATTACAGTTTTTTAACTTAAATCTGATTGGTTATTATTTGAAGAGATATTAACAAAATAAATTAAATAAATTCCTTTTGATTTTCTGAAATCAAACCAACAAACTATTTTCACTAATTACTAATTTTGAATTTTTAACCAGCAAACTAAATTGCATATATTTGTTTTGATTTTGTACGCACAATTTTTATTTTTATTTTTATTATTAATTATTAATATTGTTTGTTACGTATGTCTTTAAATTGGTTTGATTTATCATTAATTTACCATTTACATCTTTACCCAAGTTGTATTAAAAATAATAATTTTATAAATATTGTTAAAGATGAATTCACTATTTTTTATATTGCAAATTCTATATATATATACTTTATTAAAGTAGACGACGTAAAGCCATAAACTTATTTATACTAAACCACAAATAAACCAATTTTTAAAAAAATTTTAAAGTAAAAATTATCAATCTCATATTAATCTTCTCTCATAAGTCACCAAATAGGTTCCTAACTCATTCCAATTATCTATTTAACGTAAACTTAATATTTTTATATACGTTTTTTTCGGGATAGATCGGATCGAACAAAACTTCTCACATAATCTTCTCTAAAAAATTAATATCTTTTTATTTATATAGCCGAATATTTTTCACTTATCCTATATCTAAAATTTAAATTTTAAATGCTGATTTTTAAAACTTACGTCATATATATAAATATATGTGGAATCTTTTTTCTTTTTACTTTTTTTACAGCCGTATCTTTAAACGTGAAAATTTTGAGCGAATTTTTTCCCGGGCCCATTTTGAATTTATTGTTAATCTACTAAATCAAATCTTCAACCAATTTAGTAATTTTAGATAACAAAAATACAGTTAATTTAAAACTCAAACCAAGAAAGGAAAAAAAACAGGAACTCCATTCCTCCTTTAATCTTCTTCCATGTCTGTTTCTCATCAGAATCATGAACTCCACTCTTCCTTTCATCTTCTTCCATTTCTATTTCTCATAAGAATCATGAAAATCTCAATTCAGGATTGAATTTCGAATTATAATTAAATGAATTTCAAATTTTTGCTGGAAAACTTGATTTAGAAACACCCAGGTTCACCATATATTAAATCCATGAGCATTGACAAAAAAAGACTACAGCAAATCAAGATCCTAAAAATGTGCAGATACTCCCTTATTCATCTCAACATAAATTGCACTCAATTAAAAAAAATGTATAAGGGTTGCTCAACACTCGATCGAAAGAACTATGAACCTTATGCTTGCCTATTCCGCTCAGATCCACCAAAATCAACTCAAAAACCGCTCAAATGTTTGTCCCTTTGCTCACTAGGGTTATGAACACAAGACACATACATGGATTATCTTCAATGTTCATCCCTCAAGGTAGAATTAAATCGCCCAATCGTAACCTCCAACATTCGTTAACTAAAATTGGAAGTTCCTGAATTGAAATTGATGAGAATTCATTTGAAAATCAACCAAATATTGATCAAAAGAAGAAGTCTAGTGATGAATCTAAGATACTGCTATGCTATTGGGGGTTTTAATTGTGAATTGTGGCTGTTGGATTTCTGGCAATGTTGTAGATGAGGGAAGAAGACGACGGAAGGAGTGGGCTTAGGGTTTTTTATTTTATTTTTTTTGTGGTGGGAGGGCTTTTTATTAAACCGGTTATTATTGAACCGGTTCAGGGCAAAATCAGGAAATTTGCAAAAGTACGAGGGTACCATCCGGAAAAGAAAAAACTGCTGTACAAAATCCGGAATACCCCAAACCACGAGGGTACCATCCGGAATTTCCCATATTTTTATTAGTATTATCTATTACTAGTGTAATTCTCGTGCCAAGGCACGGGTATAATTTTAAATTTTAATGGATGTGTATTTTTTTAAAATTTATAATAATTTTTTTTTTTGTAAAAAAAATGACGGTTATAATTATTAACTCAAAGAATAATTAAAAACTTATCATTAAATTAATTATAATTTTAGAAAAATAATAATAATAGGCTAATTTAGACAATATTACATATCATACTACACTATTTATAAAGATGATAAAGGTAAAATTAAAAAAATTAAATGTTAAAAGTTAAAAGAAAGCTAAAAATAAATTTCAAAAATTAAAATTAAAATGTGAAAATTGAGAATTTAAGAAGTTGGATTACAAAATTATTTTAGGTAGTTTTACATAATATCCTTAATAAAAATAAAGAAGATAAATAATAAGAATATCTTAAGAATATACGAAGATTGTGGTAAGACTAAAATGGAAATAATATATATATTGACCATGTTAATGATTTATTTATTTTTTAGTATTATTAAAAAACTAAAATGCATGAGAAAATGACACGTGGCTTGAAGTTGATAAGAAGATGACACGTGAGACAAAACGCTTCTGCTTTAATATATGTATATAGATACTTACTATTTTTATTAGTATTATCTATTATACTTACTAAAATAGAGCACGGGTTGATGACGTGGCGCGCTGTGGACGCAGGATTTTTGAAATTGAGCTCCCACAATTAAAGCCAATAAATCTTTATTTTTTACACTATTTTTTAAACCATAAAATTTTTTATTATTAAAATAATAATTTTATAGAAACCAAATCTATTATACTTACTAAAACAGAGCACGAGTTGATGACGTGGCGCGCTGTGGACGCAATATTAGATTAGACAAGTATACAAAACAAAAACACGTAAAAAAATCTATTTCACAATATTCTTTCTCATTTTTTTCAAAACCCGCACAAGGTGCGGGTATTATACTAGTTTATCTATATAACATACTAAACAGAACTCATTAAGGCCATATGTCAACCGCTTAGGTATGCCACCTAGAATTTGTGCAATATATTTACAAATATGCCACAAGATATTTACAGATTTTGTTATTTTTCTTTTATAAAATAAGTTTTAAAAATATCAATAAACAATCATCAATGCCACATCATCTTTAAAAAATGTCAAGTAAGAATTTGTTTGACTTATTTACAAATTTGTTCTATAAACCTATCATTTATTTAAAGTAAAAAAAACATATGATATCGATAACAAACTAGATATTCAAAATTTTAACATACCAGATTTTGAAATCTTCTTCACATTTTTAAAACTCAGTTTTTATAATTTTTTTAAAAATAATAAGCCACATTTTAAAATTTTATTTTATTTTCTTATCTTTTTTTTAATTTTCAAAATGTATTTGTTAAAGTTAATTATTGAATTTATATCCAATACATAAAAAAATGACTAAGTTTGGATGAAATGGTATTTTTAGTGTTAAATATATATTTATAGATTAACAAATACATAAGGTATAAAATTGAAAATATAATATCTTTTTATTTACACAAAACCTACACAAGGTACTGGTAATAAACTAGTTTCACTTATAGTAAGGAATTTTGGTTGGGCCCCACACGATGTCTAGAATGCCATTTGTTTTAGGGGCGTGTTATATACACAATTTTAAATTTACTTGATACTGAATATGAACGCTTTGCGGTGGCGCTCAAATAGATCTGAGCGCTTTGCGACGGCGTTCAAATCTTAAAATAAAAATAAAGTAGGCAAAAATTAGGGTTTTGAGCGCTGGCGCATGGCGCTAGCGCCCAAAACCCTATTTTTTTTCTTCTTATTTTAGCCCTTTTTTTTATTAAAGATTTGAGCGCCTTCGTACTTTTGCCTTTTTTTATTAAAGATTTGAGCGCTTTCGGAAGGCGCTGGCGCTCAAATTCTTTGTTTTTTTTACTTGTTTAGCGCCATCGGAATGCGTTTGTTTTTCAAGCTAGTAAAACAAACCTCGTGCATTTAGCTTTTTCGTTGTTTTATCACCAAAAAGGATAATCAGAAAGCAGTTGTTAGGTAGTCATAACCAAAACAATAAACGATGCGTTTGGTTATACATTAGACTATCTACATTCCCAACTTAAATTGTTAGATTTTACACGTTTATTCAAAATAATCTCTACATTTCTTGTATTCTCCTTGTGAAAAGAGTTAAAACAAAATTCACTCTGTTTAAATTTTGATCTAATTAATAGAGTGCAAAAGGAATCATACCCACATCTTTTACAAATTAACCAATTAAATATTTTCTCTCTCTTTTCTTAAGTGTTCTTTTAAAAAATCAAATATTTCATCTCTCTCTTTCCTCAACTTTAATTATATGTAATTAAAAAAAATAAATACAATTATATTATAGACGGAACATAGGATGTGAGAAAAGGATAAATAGACGGAGGGTATACATGGTTTAGTATACAAATAGAGTACATAAATAGGATTATAAACGGAGTGAGACGTGGATAGTCTTATAGGGATGACAAGAATATTATAGGATTATGAGAATAGAATTGAGAGATTTTTTCATCCTCAAGTACATAGATTATGAAATTGTGGGAATTATAGGGATGAATTTAACATTTCATTTTATTCCAATGTATCACCAAACGGGGCCACATTCCTCTTGAAACCATTAGCCATCATTGTATACTCGTCCATAAATTTATGATGTACTTGATTCCTAAGTATTTGGGGGGAAAACAACCAAACTCCTGTAATTGCTAGGAATCCAATTGTCAATGGCCCGGAAATCATCCGATGAAGCCGCCACTTGCCGGAAACTGCCTCTTTAACCACAATCTCAGCAGACACGCACAACCCGTTCACGAAGAAGAAGCATGTAACCTCCCATGTCGGACTAACCCGTGTCATATAATAATATATCAACTCGTGCATGAGACCCGATATTAGGAAGGTTGTAAGGATGCCTACCAACCTTGCTCGTTTTCTCCCAATGAGCGGCGAAACACTCTCACGTACAGGGTTATGGACCGTTTGTCGTAAGATATCCGAAACCATTAGGTTCCATCTACAATATTGCACAATGTCCATGTTATGTTAATGTCTCTTCTTTCTCAACATATTTACAAAGTACATTAGTGTTGGAGAGAATTTTCTATGTATTTCAACATTTTAATAACTCGAATCTCCGAGTTAACACTTAATGAATCTAGCACCACAACCACTAGACCAACTCAACCACTAGACCAATTGAGTATTGGTAATATAGAGGATAGTTAGTGTCGTGATTAATTATTATAATTGTAAAGACCAAAGAGTGGCATTGAGTGTACCTGTAGCCCCAAAAGTCTTGCAAAGACGTGGTTAAATAAGGGTCATTGAACTGAGGGGCGAGGTGAATGCCGAGAAAGGCCCAAGCCAAGGCAGCGGTAATTGCAAGTATCATCTCCAAAGCTAGATAAAGGTAAATGCAACACAATCCCAACGCAAATGCGTAAGGCAGACTCTTCATGTGCTCATACGACTCCATCACACAAGCAACAACACAAGCCTTGGCCCCAAACAGAACCCATCTCCCAAACCCAGTTTTGTTGCTCGGGTCAACATCGTCGGGTCTTTGTTTTCGGGCCTTGATGGGTAGAAGAAGGGTGCAGACAAAATGGGGAAGAGAGATTTGAGGTAGAGGACCGAGATCGAAAGAGAAGAGAAGAAGCTTGAAGTTTGCCAACCAGACAAGATAGAAGAATGTGGGGGCCCCAAGGTTGTATGAAGAAATGGAGAATGACATGAATGTGAAGAGGAAGATGACTGGGATTACTAGAATCAATCTTAGGAATCCCTTTGGAGTGTAGTTTGATAAGGAGTAGCAATAGCATGCTGATGCTGCAGCTATCATCCATACCATCGTAAACTCGTATATCTCGCTGTTCATCAATTCACCGGAGAATGGAGAATGAGTTCCTTCAATCGACGACAGGCTTTTTGATGTTTTCTGGGTTCTTGCATGTATACACGATGACCGACTATTAAATAACAGTATACGCTGGAGTGCTCTTCTTCCACGCATCCGGCCTATCCTAAGTTTTCGACTGTATTTGATATGTTCTGACAGCATTTGTGCTACAAGCCTACACGTATTTTCAAATGGACAGATCACGCTAAACTCACAAATAAATTTATTTTAAATCTATTTTACTTTTTGAAACTGAAATCTTCAAAATTAGACTATGATAGTTTTGTTAAAACTCCAATTTAAATAATTTCATTTCATCAATTTTTTATTAATTGATTATTGTAGTGTTTTTAATTATAATAAAGTTAATTTGTTAATGAAATATTTAATTAAATCTCATAGTTTGTGCTTGATTTATGTAAGGGCGTACATCTTCTGCTCATGCCTACAAGATTCACGATCACATCACAAGAAGATAATTATTAGAACAAAAAATAATTTTTTGGTCGTCTGTGTTTTTAGATAAAGGTAAATTCATAGATAAAAGAGAAGCAACATAATCGGATCATTTAATACTTAACTACTGTACTACCCGTATTATGTACAAGATTTTTTGTAATTATTGTTGTATCATACTTATACTTAATCATATTATTAACATTAACTGCATATATTTAAAGCATTGAGATTTTTACTTGGTACTATAAATATATAATCGAAAACTCCACCAATGCTTGAGTCGGAAATCCAATGTCAGATGACCCATTGAGAGTAATTCCTCTTCAGTATACCTTGTCAGAATTTCCTAATTCGAATAAGGTGAATGATCCTAAATAAAATCCCTTATGAAATAATGTAACTAATATCCCACAATCTATAATTCACATGAGAAATCCCTCATGTAGTAGTTTGTTCGAAATAGTGTTTTTTGTAAGATCCTAGGTTTTTGCCTTCACCGCCCCTGCGGCAGTGAGATCCGCCCCTGCGGATCGTGCGACAGATCGTGCCGATCTGTTTTCGTCATTTTATCTTTCTTCCATAGATAGAATACACGATATTCTATCTTATGGGCCGGTTTCCTTGTTTTCTTTCTAACCCTAGACGCCCTTTTCATCTAGAGTTCTAGCCTCCCTATATATTCTTTTCTTTCTCCCCTTTTTCCCGTTCCTTGCTATCATCTTCTTCAACCCTAGAGAGCTGCAGCCTTCCTTGCTTCCTGAAATCCCGCTGAACGTGTAAGTGCATCTTTCCTGATTCTTCATCACGTTCCTTTAGCGCTGCATGTCTCCCCTTCTGTTTTGGTTTCTTCCTTGCGTTCCTTTCTTTTCTTCTTCTCCAAGGATCAAGCATGAGCCTTGATTCTTGTGGAGTGTTCCGTTGTTGACCTTTCGTTGTTCTCAGGCTCTCTGGAGTTGAGTCTTGATGTGTTGGAACCAAAGGTTCAAGCTTTGGTTGCCCCTGCTGTGAGATCTGTCGAAGAGAAGCCCGACAGTAGCTTCTGACGAAGATCCGCCCCTGCGCCTACACAAAGCCGCCCCTGCGCATCTGTCCCTGCCGCCCCTGCGCATCTGTCCAACCGCCCCTGCGGTTTCCCTGCAGTAACTCCCGTCTTTGGTGAGTTGCTTCGTTCCTTCCTTTCCTCGTTCCTTCCTTGGTTTCTTGTGGTTGTTCTTTGTCCCCTGAGTTGTGGTAAGACTAAGGTTGAGCCCTTAGCATGTGTAGATCTCTTAGAGATCGTTGAGACTAGAAGTTGTAGACTTCTAGCAGCCGTTTCGTTCCTGATTCGTGTTGCTTGTTCGTACAGGCTTTCCTTGCTCCTTAATTTCCTGAGGGAAACTGAGCTTCCTTGAGTGTTTTCTGAGTTGTTCGCTGATCTCTTGTGTTACCTTCGTGTGAGATAAGTCCTTTGGACTTACTTAGCTTCATTCCGCGTATTAGTTGGATTGTATTGGCTTGTTTGTGTTGTTTATTCATGTTATAACGGATAACCGGACTAGGATTCACCCTTATAACCTTAATTGGCCCAAGTGCATTATAACCGGGCGGTCACATCTTCTGCCTAACTCTTGCGGGAGCTAGGAGGTTCTCGGCAACTGGCCCGTGCTGGTTAGACGGTCGGAGGCATCCGCACCGTTCCATTGCCGGAAGAGGGGACCGGGACGAGTTTCGAAAGGATTCTCGTGTGACAAAAGAAGTTGAATTAGTAATGAATGACTTAATGAAAGATAATAACCGGTTGAGTGCCAGCATACTATATGTTTACATTACCTTATGTGTGTTCGTGCCTTTACACTCTTGCTTATACCTAGAATGTTAGCTAACGGTTTATACCGTCGTTGTAGATATTCCACAGGTTCAGGGTGCTGTTGAGTGATCCGAATGGTGTGGTCAGCCGGAGTTCCCGTACATTATAGGATGAGATCGGGTTTATGTTTCTTTTGTTGTTTCCCTTTGTTTTGAACTCGGCTGCGAGTCTTTTACGTTTCTTTTGGTTTAAACCTTTGGTTTCATAATGAGTTTTGGTTTTCATTCATTTGTGCCTTGTTGTAAGATCCGTTTGCTGTTGCTACTCTGAGGGTCGGGACCCATTGTACGGTCCTAGCCCGTAGCGCTTTGAGTTCCCAGAACTTGAGGTGTTACAATATGGTATCAGAGCTCTAGGTTGGCAACAATGGCACTCAAAATCTTCTACAGGTCGGATGAATAAATAAAATAGAACCCGCAAGGGGTCTAACGTTTTCAAAAGAGGAGTTTTGTTTTTAAACCGTTGGTCTGGGATAGATGTACGGGAGACCACCACTACCTCTGCGGATCTCAGTAGTGTAGTTTCTTTTGTTGGCCTTTACATGTGCTTTTTCTTGGATTTGTGCTTTAGCTGTAGCGTGACCTTATATCTATATATATAGTCTTATATAACTATCCTTACATGTGGAGGTCATGCTAGCTCACACAAAACGTGTGCAAAGGTATTGTAATCCGGTTTTTATTGGCCTAGCTTGTTTAAGGATGTGCAGAATTTTGTAGTAGCTTGTGATGCTTGCCAAAGGACGGGAAACATCTCAAGAAGGAATGAGATGCCCTTGAACAATATCCAAGAGGTTGAGATCTTTGATGTTTGGGGTGTGAACTTCATGGGGTCGTTCCCCTCTTCATGTGGCAACCTCTACATTCTATTGGCGGTGGATTATGTGTCAAGGTGGGTGGAAGCAATCGCCTCTCCCACAAACGATGTCAAAGTAGTGGTGCGGTTCTTCAACCGAGTCATGTTCCCTAGGTTTGGAACACCAAGAGTGATCATAAGTGATGGAGGGAAGCATTTCACCAATAGGAACTTTGGGACACTTTTGGCTAAGTATGGGGTGACTCATAAGGTGGCAACACCTTACCATCCCCAAACTAGTGGCCAAGTGGAGATCTCCAACCGGGAGATAAAAGGAATACTTGAGAAGACGGTTTCTAGGACAAGAAAAGATTGGGCTATGAAGCTTGATGATGTTTTGTGGGCATATAGAACCGCCTTCAAGACACCAATTGGCACCACTCCCTACAAGCTAGTTTATGGCAAGTCTTGCCACCTTCCGGTGGAGATGAAACATAGGGCATATTGGGCCATAAGGTGGCTAAATTTTGAGCTCAAGGAAGCCGGTGAGAAGAGGTTGCTAGACATGAATGCTCTTGAGGAGATCCGGTTGGATGCTTATAAAAACGCCCGGATTTACAAGGAAAGGACCAAGCGTTGGCATGACAAATGTCTCATCCCAAAAGAGTTGAGTGAAGGTGACTTAGTCATTTTCTTCGATTCAAGGCTACGGCTCTTCCCCGAAAGCTCAAGTCAAGATGGACGGGTCCTTATGTGGTGAGGAAGGTTTCCCCCCATGGAGCGGTTGAGATAGGTAGGGAGCATTGTGGAGATTTTAAGGTGAATGGGCACCGTTTGAAGAAGTACATCCCGGAAGTTCCGATGGATATGATTGCCCTACTTCACTTTGAGTGAAACGCTCCCGAATTTGGTCAAGCTAATGACCTTAAAGAAGCGCTTAATGGGAGGCAACCCATTGGTACATATCTTTCCCTTTTCGTTTTCGTTTTTGCTTTTGTTTTTGTTTTGATGTGTCTGTGTGTCTTGCGTGCTAGAGTCTAGGTAACAAAGGAGTTTTGCAAGGCATGGAGGTGATGATGATGATCTCATATCAAATGTGGGTGGAGCGGACGTGGGACTTGGACGGTTGCGGTGCTTAGCACGGGTCCCGACGCCATAATGAACATCAAGAGCTCTCTACCATCTTTGATAGATCATCCACCATCACTCTACATGAGTGAACCAAAATACCAAAACCATCATTTTTACATTGTGAGGACTCTCTTTCACTTTCTTATTTGATTTGCACATTGGGGACAATGTGATTTTAAGTATGGGGTGGGGTTTTCATGATCATTTGCATGACTACATCTAGGATAGTTTCATATATTGTCACATGTTTCATTATGTTTTGCATTGTACATATTTATCTCAAAAATTCAAAAAATTCAGAAAATTAAAAAAAAAAAAATTTATGCTTCCTAGTTTGGATATGACCCTTATGATGAGATTGTCTTGTGAATTTGCTATGGATGACCTTGTGTGTTGAAAGAATTGATGCTTATGTGGACTTGAATACTTCTTTTGAATCCCATGTATGAATTTTGATGAAGATTATTGTCTAGGTTGGATTGAGAATTGATTATCGAAATCACATGCTAGTTTTTACACATCATATAGGAATGATTAAGGCAATTCATCTCTCTTCTTCTCATCTTGATCATGTTGTTTGAAGCACCTCAATTGATATAAAATTTGGCCTCTTTTGACCCATCCGGGAATAGGAGCATGCTAGTGTGTTGAGTGTGTGAAAAGCAAGTGTGGGGTGAAGTTGTTGAATGAATGTTGTGAATGCAATGCTGAATTTGTTGTGAAAGTGTAGAAAAAAATTATAGGTTTGGGGACGTTGGTTTTGATGACGAGTAACTCGGCACCATTCACATAATCGAATATTTGTGTCTTGCCAAAGTCAGATTAACCGATAGTCCTAACGAGCCTTGGTATGTGTGTCCGGTGTGAGGCACCTCGAAAAATAAAAAAACTCGAGGTCCGCTAATCACCAAGGTTTCGGCTTTTGTACACCAATGCCATTGTCTCAAAAATAAATGAAAGAAAAAATGAAGAAAAAGAAAAGAAAGAAAAGAAAAAGATGGAGAAAAATTTACACTTATGGTGAAGTTGAACGAAAATAAAGTTGTGGAGTTAGTTTCTTTCCCGGATTAGCATCACATTACCCAAAATTCCCACCTTTAACAACGTTTATTGGCCTCTTCTTTTGCAAGTCCTTAAGACCTCTATGTACATGTGCTTTGACTTAAGTGATTTAGATTTGATATCTTCATGATCATCTAGACATTTTCGATTTACTTTGCATATATGATTTCAAGCTAAGTGTGATTGTCTTTCCGTGCATTTGTTCTCTTGATACACATTTGCTTGTCCATTGCCATGAAACATGACTATGAAGGTGATCCATCCTTAGAAGCACTATTCCAAAAAGATTTTTCTGTTTTTACGCATCCATAAATCATGCCATCTCGTAGCCTATAGTTGGACCTTGCTCGGGGACGAGCAAGCAACAAGTATGGGGTATTTTGACGACATGATTTGTGACGTTAGTTTAGGCATTCATTTAGATAATTTTTTCCGTTGTTCATGCATGGTTTGGCATTAGTTCATGACGTTTACGCTTAATTCATCCATATTTTCGAAATAGACGTCTACACGAACTTTTCTCGGTTTTGTAGGTATTTTTGGGGAGCCTTGGGACTAAATCGTTACATTCGAGGATCATTCCTCGTGATGGCACACTTCCGGACTCATTAAGGAGCAAGCTAGGAGCAAAGGAGAACACATAGGACCTTGTTGGTACATGCCTTACACCGACTCATGACTTGATGATCCAAGGAGAAGTTTTTGTGAGAAACCACGGCCCAGAGGAAAATCTCGACCGTGGTTTTGGCCGTAGTTTTCTCTGGAGTCTGGACAGCCTTGACACGTGTCCCATGATCTCTTTGCCCGACCTTTGCTCTTGGTGGAGAATATAAGTGGTCCTGTAGGCTGTTGCTAGGGGATTCCCACATTCTCTCACACCTCATCATCATCATCCACATTGGGAATTCTTGGAGGAGAAGAAAAACACTCTCATTTTGGAGGAAGAACATCAACATCAAAACTTAGATTTAGAGTGATTTTTGAGTGAGTTTTGTTGAGATTTTTATTTGGAAGCTTTGTAAGGAAACTTTTTGGAGTTGTGTTTGAAGGGTTGTAAGTTTTGTTTAAACTCATATTTAGCTAAGACTACTTGTTTCTTTTAACTCTTATTTCATTTTCTTGCTATGGAAACCATGAATGCTTGCTTGTTGAGTTTGAATCTTAAAATGCATGTTGTTGGCTAAATAGTTGTGATTCTAGGGTGATGAAATGATGGTTATGGCTAAGACTATGATAGAATAGACTTGAATGTACCTTTTGATGACTTGCTTGCTCAAAACCTAACACCCGATAGAAACCACGACCCGTTCATACATTTCCACGCCCGTGGTTTAGGATGATCTACCCGTGGTTTGCTCTATTGTGCTTGTATTGATAAATCTGAATGTTAGGATGTTAGATTGTTGAAATCCCAGTATTTGTTAAGCATTGTCTAGCTTAGGGTGACCTAAAGCAAGCAAGCTAAGTGAGGGAAGAGACTTACCCGGTAATTCCCGATCTTAGATACCAAAGATGATGAACTCTAGGTAGTAGTGAGCCTCGTAAGCCACTATTGGATTAAGTGTGCTAGGATTGTTACTTAGAACTTGCCTTCCTGAGACTTACCCGGTAAGGAGAGGTTTGACCCCTAGATAGTGATTCGGTTTGTGTAGAATTCTCGTTTTTAGGTTCCTAGAGACTTACCCGGTAATAGGACCTTAGGTGCGAGATTAGAGGACCATGAGACCTACCCGATGATTGATCCCATTGGAGAAACACCCTTTCCCAACATACCGCAACTTGTCGAAGGTTGATTAGAAGCTTGAGTTTAATGCCATAACCGGAAATCCGAATCCCTAGAATATGCTTTTCTCACTTGATCACATATATTGTTCTTTTGTTGCTTGTTTGTATTGCTAGTTTGAGCTGTTTATTTGATTCATAATCTTGCATGATTACCACAAAAACCCAACCAAAAATATCATGATTTTTGTTTCTTTATTTCTTTCATCTCTTCTTCACTAGATTTGCACTATCCATGATCACTTGTTTGATTTGATTTCACCTTAGTCTACGTGTTCGACCTCGGAATACTATCCTTGCTACAAAACGACCCATACACTGTGGGTTCGCTAGGAGTTAGGAGAATATATCAAGTTATAAATTGTAAGACTTTTACATGCTTCATTTCTAGCGTAACAGAGGACTCATATCTACAATTTGTTACATGAGTCTTTTCCCGCTAGTGATGGAGTTAGAGATATAGAGAGGATTGCATCCTAGTAGTTGGTCTTTATTGGAGATACATTACGCTCCATACTATGATGTTTTAGCTATGTGTGTACCGGGTCTAGGCTGCTGATGGTTTTGCCGAAGGTGGACTGGCCATTGACCCGAGGTTTGGGCACTTGTTCGGCTTGTGAAAGTTTATGTTTGTTGATGACTTTGCCGAAGGTGAACGAGACTCATGAGTTCTGCGAGGTTTACATGTTTTCTCATGACTTTTGACTTCAGGTAGTTGGTATGTTCAGGAGAATTGCATGCATATTTGGAATACCTTGAAATACCTTGTGTATGATTGTTTTTTACCGTAAATCTCAGGTCGTAGGTTTTTATTACTTTTATAAATGGGTCGTAACTAACCTAGTCATGTTATTTTTCTCTTTCTATAAATTTACCTTATAAAAAAATCAAAATATGTATTAAGTTTAGATGTGTAATGTACGCAAGTCATCCGCATGGACCAACACATATGAACAAGAAAGTGGTTAGCGTTCTTATTTGTTGCATTTAATAGTCACCATCATATCTATAGGTTCATTTATCAATGAGTATGGGATGAGGTAACATGGAATCCCAACCTTAACAAGAATTTGTTCGTCAACAATATCTTTTTTTTTTAGCTCGTTGATTGTTGAAAGGGAAAATATTTGAATCGAGTTTAAATAGATTTAAACCCTTGATCAATATGTAAAAAAGGTTAGCATTTAATTGTTATGTTATTTTAAACTTAGTGTGCACCAGTTAAACAGATTACCCATGAGATTATATAATACAAGTTATTTTAGTTTGTTTTCAAAATTTTAATCTCATATAATTTATGAGTTAGTAAGATATATATAGTGTATATAATATGAGAACACTCCTAACGTGTATACATGAGAACAGATTCGTAATTATTATTAATTTTTGTTACGAATGTGTCATATCGTTTAATGTATTATTCGTAATTATTGTTGGTTGAGTGGATTATTCGTACTTATTGTGGTTATTCCTAATTATTATTATTCCTAATTATTATTAACTATGATATCTGCACTAAATCTCGACCCTTAATACTCACCACGTTAGGGATGTTCTCATGGGAACCCCACCCTCTATATACATATATATATATATAGAGGGTGTGGTTTCCATGAGAACACCCCTAACGTGAGAACATGAGAACAATTATTCACCGTTGCACGTGAGTATTAAGGGTTGAGATTTAGAGTGGATATCAAAAATAATAATAACTACGAATAATAATAATTAGGAATCCAACAATAACTACGAATAATCCACTCAACCAACATTAACTACGAATAATACATTAAACGATATGACACATTCGTAACAAAACTAATAATAATTATAATATGTTCTCATGTTCTCACGTTAGGGGGTGTTCTCATTATTAATGGATCACTAATAAGCATACTGATAGTAGTTTCATTATTAATCTATAGTATAAACTAACCAAAATTATGATTTATAACATGCATATACTTACTATTCGGGTTAAACATGTGAAGTAATTAAAATATATAGAATTAAGTTATTGAAAATATATATTCAATAAAAACTAAAATATACAGGGAGTAGGAAAACCTGTTTGATTCAAAAAATTAATTATTAATAAATGAAGTAAGATCTTATTGAGATAAGGCTACGATCTACTTCCTTTAATTTTGGAGGAAGTGAAACTACGTAAAAAATTACTCTTTATTTAATAAAGAGAAAATTACTAAATAATATCTCATCATTTAGGCTTACTAAATTTTAATACCCGTCTTTTAACTATCATAACGGTACCCCACCTATTGAGTCTGACCAAAAATTAGTACCTAAATTACTGTACCCCTACCTTAAATATTTAACGCCGATTTGTTAACTTAGCGTGTGAACAATAATTTTGTTTAAGCAATTTTCTCTTGAATAAAATATATAAATCAAACATTATAATTAAACAAACTTAATTAAAAAAATCAGCAATTATCGAAAAGTGGTACAAACGGGCACTCAAACTGATATTCTACTAATGTGATAGAATAATATAAAAATAAACAATAATGGTACCACCTACTTTGCCTTTCTATCTTCTTCGATTGCGTTATCTAGCTTGATTTTCATTATCGTAGTGGAAGAAAAAGCTAGTAATGTATCAAATTTACTACTAGATTTTTTTATACATATTAATGTATTAGGTAGATTCATAACATAAACACATTTAGTAAATGTATTTTTAATTTTCAGTAATAAGTTAATTAGTATCTAAACTAAAAGGGTTTATAAAAAAAAACTATTTTATTAAATTCTTTTAAATAATTTTATTTTATTTAAAATCAATAATTTAGATTTTAATGATAAAAATATTACTAAATAATTTTCTTTTAAAACCACGATTTTTTTCATGTGGAGGTGAAAGAAAAGTATGTTACCAAATAGAGAACCTTCACATGATATTCAATTTATGTCTTGGTCACTTCAACTTCTTGTTTTCCTAAACTTAACTTCTAAGGCTAATCAAGAGGATTTTCCTCATGTTAACAAACGTATCAATCACTGATCTCACCATTCTCTCTCTTCTATAAATTATATATGGTTACAAGGAGAAGAGTAGAGGACTTGCTCTCCAACAAACATCCCCAAATCCCATCTCTCATTCTTTCTGTCGTCTTCCTCTTTATACACCACCTTCTTCGTCGTCATTGGGTACATAAAGAGGGGATAACGATCCAACGGACCTCGTTGAAAGTAAATGAGCAGGACAATGGCCACAATTTCTCATCATTCTTTTGTCAACTTAGCAATCATTTTTGTGCTGTTGATTAGCCTTGTAATTTCAGCTCAATCTGCTCCTCAAAGCGCTCTAGTAACCCAACTTCCTGGATTCACCGGGACTTTCCCTTCCAAGCACTATTCTGGGTATTGCTTAATCTCTTCAATTAACCCTATTTTCTGTTGATATCAACCTTGTTGAGTCTTTGAAGCAATTTTAGGCATTAATGTAATCTGGGTTTTCTTCTAATTTCACTTTACTTCAATTATCTGGGTAATCATTCTCAAGTGCTATGTTGTTGTTTGTAGGTTTTCAGATGTGTTTTTTCTTGTAATTTTGACTTTAAATATATGGAAAGTCATTTTAAACTTTCTGGTTGTTTACATTCTTGTGCTTAATTATTATTTCATCATCCAACTTTTAATGAATTCTTTGGTTGACTATCTTATATGGGCTATGTAGATATGTGACCATTGATGAAAGTCATGGCAAAAAACTGTTCTACTACTTTGTCCAATCTGAGAGGAACCCATCATCTGATCCTGTCGTTCTGTGGCTCAATGGTGGTCCTGGATGTTCAAGCTTTGATGCCTTTGTTTACGAGCATGGTAACTATTCCAAACTATTCAATTTGTGATAATATCTTTCATAGTTGTTGATTGGTCCTATATTCATTGAAATTTGCAGCAAAATCGGCTTTCTGTTGTTTTCTAGTCTTTTTCTATAATTTTTAAAGAACCCTAATGGCTAATGTTTTCCTTTTATTCAGGGCCATTCAATTTTGAAGCTCCAAAGTCAAGTGGAAGCCTTCCTAAGCTGCATCTCAATCCTTACAGCTGGTCAAAGGTTAACAATCAGTTGTAAACATGACCTGTTGGACGGATATTATTGTGTAGATGATAGATTATTGTATAGCTTTGTAATTTTTATAATGTACATGATGTTTGGTATAACAAATTTTGGAAGTGATTAGATTTTTGCAGATCTTTTTGAAGAGCTCTTTGGTGGGTTTTGAAAAAGCTTTCTTTAGGATAATTTTTGTGGGTAATCATCAAAATTTTTACAAGTTTGCCCATCTTTTACCATACAAATCTATCCACAAATCTTATTTGTTAGATTTTCGGAATTTACAAAAGACATTTGAAACTCTACTAAAAAAATGTACCAAAAAAGAAGCTTATACTGCTCAAATATCATCTAGCTTCACCGTATGTTCCTTAACTTCTCTGTCATTTTCGGGGGTTTTCAGGTTTCCAACATAATCTATCTCGATTCACCAACAGGTGTTGGGTTTTCTTATTCATCCAATACAAGTGACTATATTACTGGTGATCTAAAGACTGCCTCTGATACACATACTTTTCTGCTCAAGGTATCCCCTCGGTTTCTGTCATATGTAATTATGTATATGATTGTCTTTGCAATACTGTCTTGATAGTAATGTGAGTGGTCTTGCATGATCAGTGGTTTGAGATATACCAAGAGTTTCAAGCGAACCCATTTTACATATCAGGCGAATCATATGCTGGAGTTTATGTGCCAACTCTTTCTCTCGAAGTCGTAAAAGGTATATCTTAGTTAATTTCTCGGTTCATGTTATGAGGCTCTGTGATTTTTACTAAATACATACACACATTTTCCGTTATATTTTTTGCAGGACTTGATGCAGGTGCCAAGCCTGTTATCAACTTCAAGGTAGGTTGTTTTGTGGAGGATTTTTGCTGAATCTTGAAATATGAATCTAATGAAGTCGTAAGTGCAGGGTTACATGGTCGGGAATGGTGTTACAGATGAAGAATTTGACGGAAATGCCCTTGTTCCGTTCGCTCATGGGATGGGCTTGATCTCTGACTCGCTAAACGAAGTAAGAACAACTAAACATTTAGTTCTACATTGTCTCTAATTCAATTTCAGTTGCTTCATTCAACAATTAGAGTTTTGTATAGTAATTTGCATTAATATGACCCATAGCTTCACTTATCCGTCAAATATTCAATATTGCATTTATAACTATCAAGGATGAAAAACTGCAGATAGTTAACTTCCTTGTAGTAAAAGTTCTTCAAGCTTACAATTGGTACATTGTATGTTGTGCAGCAAGTCATCAAGGCATGTGGAGGAAACTACTACAATCCAAACACCACTACTTGCCAAGACTTACTTTCAAAAGTCGACGAGGCAAATATCTTGCTGTGAAACTATCACAAATTTCTTCTCCAATCTCTACCTTTTGTCTGATGCTTACCATATTTAAATCCTCATTTATCTAGGAAGTCGATGGCTTGAACATATATAACATTCTCGAACCCTGCTATCACGGATCAAATATGAATTCATTCACCCATGGTAGACTCACATTGCCATCAAGCTTCAGGAAACTAGGAGAAACCGAAAGACCCCTCCCTGTAAGAAAGCGTATGTTTGGCCGTGCATGGCCTTACAGAGCTGCCGTTAGAGATGGGTTTGTTCCATCTTGGCCAGAGCTTTCCAATTCAGACACTGTTCCATGTATTGTAAGTCACCACTTAGAACTTTTGTGCCAAATAGTTCAATTGACATCGATACTTACAATGAAATTTATACATGTGTTTCAGGATGACATGGTTGCGACTTCTTGGCTCAACAATGCAGAAGTTAGAAAAGCACTTCATGCTGCAGATGTACAGCTTATTAATCTTTTTGTCATCATTAGTGACAGTTTTTTCCTTAATTGATCTGATATTTAGCTGTGATGAATCAGGCTAGTATAGGAGGTAGATGGGAACTGTGTACAGGTAGAATCTCATTCTATCATGACGCCGGGAGCATGATCAAGTACCACAGGAACCTCACTTCTCGCGGTTATCATGCACTTATCTACAGGTACCTATACATAATGAGACAGACTTTCCAAGACTTCGATTGTTGAAGGAACATATCTATTTTACTGATCCTATACACCTTGTCGAATGCTTGACAGCGGGGACCACGATATGTGTGTTCCGTACACTGGAAGCGAAGCTTGGACAAGATCCATGGGCTACAAGATTGTCGACGAATGGAGGCCTTGGACTTCCAACAACCAGGTTGCCGGGTACCTTCAAGGCTATGATAAGAATCTCACATTTATAACTATCAAGGTATATTCACACAATTTGAACCAAACGCGTTTTAAACTTTTGGTTTCGGGATTGAGGAACTCAGAACTTGTTACTGGTTTTGATCATTTCAGGGTTCAGGACATACTGTACCGGAATATAAACCGCAAGAAGCTTTAGACTTCTACAGCAGATGGTTGGCTGGGAAACCCATATGAAGAGAGAACCGACTGAATTGAATTCTTTTGCTTATTTGAACCAATGCAGTATACATGCATTATGCATGAACTTGAATGATGATTGATGAGTAAAAGATCAGCATTTGTATACATATATGAACTTGAATAATAAGTAAAAGATCAGCATTTGGTAGTTACATGAAAGCTGTGCTGAAGTTGGTTCATTTTCCTATCTGTAGTTGAAATTTCGTCTGAGAAGGGAATGCAAAATTCATACCATGACATATCAACAATCAATCTCTTGAACAACCGATTTCACCACAAGTCCAAGTGCACAGCACATCAGCCCGAGTGCCGAGGCTTTCTATTATGAATCGATGCATAATGCAAGAGATAAATTCGCAGCGATCCAAAATAATAAAAAATTCTTCTAACTATTAATATTAGTTATATTTCACACCATCTATAACTATTAGCAAGAGAAGAAGAAAGTAAAGTCGATAATGATAAAATGGTCGGCAATCACAGTAAATTATATCGTTAAACCTCTTATATTCATGTAAACACTAACCTAAATTCTAGATCTTCGTCAGCATTCTCATTGGCGATGTACGGGATCTCAACAACTCAGCCAACCTTCAACAAAGAGTTCCCTTGCTCGTCCTTGGCTTCGCCTTCCCAAGAAATTGAGACGCTAAGCTCGTTACAGGCAGGGCCGGCTCGATGGGGGTCCATAAGGTCCCATCGAACAGGGCCCCCGAAATTTTGGGCCCCAATATATAAAAAAAGTTGAATATACGTTTCAAAAATCGTTTAGTCTAGATGGTAACGTATCACTCTTTTTCTTGTTTTTTCCATATGTTCGAGCCTCACTCATCACTTTTTAATTTTCATTTTACTTTTATGCCTCCCTCTTCTGAATTTTTTTTTCTTTTCCAAATCAAATTTGGACGATTTCTTCATGGATTAAAAAATATATAAATGGCGTACTTTGTATAGATAATTTTCGATTTTTTTTCCGCTCTTCAAGGGGCCTAATATTATTTTTTGAGAAGGGCCCCAGAAATCATTGAGACAGCCCTGGTTACAGGGATGATCTTGCCCTTACGGATGTTGACGTAGGCTTCTCCAGCGACTTTATCGACCTTCTTGGTTCGGATGTGGATGTTGCATTTGCTGGAGACTGGAGAGGATAGGGAAGTCGGAGAGGATGTTGGAAAGGAGGGATCGAGACCATTCGAGGCAGTCGGTCTCAACCCAATGCCAATTATGGACGTTGGTGCCGTCGGGGCGGTCATCGACAATCCAACGCTTGTCGCCTTCGCCATATCTAGTATTGACGAGCTGAATGTGCGGGATATTCACTCAAGTAAGATGCAGAGCTATAGAACCAGAGGATATGATGAGTTCCGAAAGTCAAAGGGTCTCATTCTAGTTACATCTGATGTTTCTCTTGTTATACACACTTTTTTTTGTAATGGGTTTCTCTAGTAGCGTAGAGAGCATGTGCGTGATTTCCTACCTAGTGGATGTCAATGA
Organism: Fagopyrum homotropicum; assembly: GCA_033239125.1. NCBI lineage: Eukaryota > Viridiplantae > Streptophyta > Magnoliopsida > Caryophyllales > Polygonaceae > Fagopyrum > Fagopyrum homotropicum. The sequence goes on from BSWB01000007.1 coordinate 13,298,640, forward strand.
CAAGCCTGATCTTGCATTGCGATAGTTGGGGGTGCCGGCTGATAGGGAGCAATACATACATCGGCTTGGGAGAACTGGACGTAAAGGTAAAGAAGGACATGACATCCTCCTATTGACTCCATGAGAAAAGTTCTTGGACCATCCACAGTAGAGAGCCCGGAGGCTACTATTTTTTCCTGCCACGTTACTAAAATTCTTGTCACATCACTTAGTAGCCCCATTCAGCTTTTCACTTATTTTCAGCCACAACAGAGAGTCCCGAGACTTCTACTTTCACTTTTTACTTTTTTATATTATTTTCAATAAATTTTATGTTTATACATCATTTATTATTATATAATATTACTAATACTACTAGAAAATAAATATTAGCAATAAAATTTAAGTTTTTATGGTAATAAAATAACATTTAACTAAGAAACAACTTAATAAAGAAACACAAATTAAATACAACCAATATTAAAATTTTAAATATCAAACAAATTAATTAAAAAAAAGAATAAAACGCCTATTAAATGCGCTTTTAGTTGGTGATGCATACTCGTAAACGCTAAAAATTTATTACGTAACGTCCGTTCAAAGAGATCAAAATTTTTTTTCTCCAAACATATGCAAAATGGGTGTCATTAGATAGATAAAATCAAAACCTATTCAAATTTTTTTTTTCATAGTAATAAATCGGGAAATTAATTTTTAGTTTTAATTAAAACTACGCGCCATATAGCACATTCTCACTGGCCGGATTTCGGTCAGTGAGGGAGCGCCATGTGGCGCACCCCACTACTGTATAACAGCCAAAACGACGTCGTTTTATTATTAAAAAAATTAAAAAAAAATAGAAAAAGATAGGAGCCGACGCCTATTTTGGCGTCGACCCCCGGGGCTACAAAGCCCCTCTCTCCTCCATGTCATCAATTTGATGACATGGAGGGGGCTTAGGAGCCCCACGACCCTCCATTGTGGAGGGTCTTATTGTCCTCCATTAAAGACTTGTCCATCCCCAAGGCTCCCTTACCGATGTCCTCCATTAAAGACTTGTCCATCACCAAGGCTCCCTACCCGATAATAGATCCAGTTACAAAGAGAAAAGTATGTGATGTTTGTACAGTGTGTCAAGTTTTTCAAAAAACGAGGTTAACTTCAAAATCACTATGTGTAGTTCTATTTTATCAAAATGATCTTCGGAGGAAATTAGGGCTCATGGTACTGAAACAAGTACTCGGAACTGTACTATTAACGATCATTGTATAAACACGATGTGCATTTTCTGTATGAATTGTCCGTGGTATAAAAATTCTAGTATGAATTTAATGGTAAGAAATTCCTATCAAAAAAATAAAAAAAAATATAAAAAATAGGCAAAACAAAACAAAAGAAAATAAAAACAAAAATCATAATTCTTTTTATATAACAAACTTTTACCAGAATCATGTATATTTTTTTTAAATAGAGGGGTAAATTACTTTTAACTATTATGAAAGTGGTAAAAGTTAAATGGATACACTTACCAAAAGGAAATAGAATAGGGTCTATTTGGCCAAATTCTTTATTTAATTTATTATTTTACATTTTAGTTCAATCCGGCTAAGTACCTTATATTTGTAGGGGTGGTTTTGGTAGATAGGGTTGCTACAGTGCAGTTTTATGGAGTAATTTGGGTCGTTGATTCACTTGATCCAACGTTCCATATTAGTTCACGTCATTTAGTATAAGAGGTTGTAATAACCAAAAATTTTAAATTTCCGGTAAAGTAAAATTAACCAAAGTCCGATGAGAAGATCGTAAATAAATAAATAAGTAAATAAAAACGAGCTTGGTTATATCATTTCATGTGACCTAGATTCGCATAAAATGATAAATTTAATGACCGGAAATAAATTACGTACATTAAAATAAGAATAAAAATAAGTTATAAAATACGGAAATTAATTCCGTATTTTTATAATTTCCGCACGCAAATAATGAGTTGCGTATCCGTAATTGAAATCACCGCTCAGTTGGGCCAACCATCAGCCCACTTTCCTAAGCCCATTTTAAAATTTAATTATTAAACCCTAATTAAACTAATCTAACCTAATCCTACGCTAATTAACCTACCTATCGATCTTCTCCTGGACAAGAGATACGCCGCTACTGCCTATCCCTCTCTCTCGCAAGACCGTCCGGCGCAGCCACCCTTCTGCCACCACCGTCACCGCGCCTTGCGCCGTCCGCCGACCACCGCAGGGGTTCCGGTAAGTCTTCTGCCTCTCCTCTCCCCTTCCGCCTTTCGCTGTGCCGGATCTCAACCACCGCAGGAACTCCGTAGGTACGAAGGAGACGCCGCCGCACCTCCTCCGCCTGCCACTGGATCGCCGCCGCTGCCCCCAGTAGTGCCGCAGCCATCGCCTCCTTGCGCAGCAGCCGTCGCCTCCAGTAGCGCAGCAGCCGTCGCCTCCAGTAGCGCAGCAGCCCATCGCCTCCAGTAGCGCAGCAGCCATCGCCTCCAGTTGCGCAGCAGCCCACGCCGCCGAGCCTCCGCCGTCCGCCTTCGACCGGTAAGTATGCTGGCCCTTCTTTCCGCTTCCTTCTGTCGATTGGTGAATGAGCACCTCACTGCAGCCCTACGACTTAATCTGCAGTGCTACGAACCAGCCGACGCCGCACCTCGCTGCACCGGGATCCGACTAGCATTCCTCCGGTGTTTAGGTTAGTCCGAATTAGTACACTGCTGAGCATATAGATCTAAAGAGTAGAATAAAGGACTGCTGCATATTTTTATGAACAATGGAAATTTTGGCTGCTGTAAATTTAATTTAATTTCTTCAGCTTTTAGGTTTCGAACAGCCCATCTTGTCGATCAATTATAAAATGTTTGGATAAAGATCCACCGTTGAATTTTGGATATGTTGTAGACGGATATATGTAGTTTATCATATTAAAATTTGGGGAGAAATGAATGGTCGGATTGAAAGTTACGAGCTCCCGAAGTTAGGTAGTTGAGCAGTTTTATTAAACTTAAAATTTGACTAAGTATAGGAAAGTAGAGTGAGGAACCGACTTTGGGAATTATTATAAAAATATCGGCTGAACAGTTTGGAGTAATTCCTTCTTCTAAGGCTAGATATAACCTCATAGATGATCTAGATATTTAATTCGGAAATTTTATAAGCTGTTAAGAATTTTATATTTAGAGCCGAAGTTAAACCTTTTTCGGTTCTTCCGGAAAATAGAAACATAGGAAAAATGTCAGTTTCGCACCTAATAAAATTCTAAGAGTTAGGATATATTTTAGAACTTCAAATAGGAGTTTGAACATGAATTTTAGAGTTTTCGTGAAAATCGGAACCAAGGGTAAAATGGTCATTTTACCCTAAAACTAATAATGTAACTAGTACGTCTTAATACTTATTTGATCTTAGAAGTTTTAGACTTCTATCTACGTGAAAGTGTGCTAATACACTTATCGCCTTTAACAGGCAACTGAGTGGGTACAGTTACAGAGCAAGTGGTTATTAAAGAGTTGAGCGTTATAACAGGTAAGTCCTTTGGGCTTACTTAGCTGACTGCTAAATATGAGTATAAATGATGATGGTGGTGTGTGATTGACATGTTAGAGAGATAGGTTGTGATATATAAATACCGACCTGTATTTTTGGCCTAAGAGTAACGGGCGGTGGCATTCCGCTCAGTAACTCGCAGGGCGCTGGGGGTTTCTTTCGGGACTAGTCCACACATGGTTTGTAGTGATGCTACCAAAGGAAGTCAGCTAGACCTACACCAGTTGGATAAGGAACGGAGGCGAGAACTAATAATAGTTCTCGTGCCACAACTTAAATTGAATAATGTGAATCACTTAAATAATAGATAATAATTGGTTGAGTGCCAGCATGATGTTTGTTTTTTTTTGTTTCTGCTTGTGTTTGTGCTGTTATCTTTTTTTGCTTATATTTGGATAGTTAGCTAACGGTTTATCCGTGTTGTAGATCTGTAGAGATAGACAGTTGCAGAGAGATCCGGAACGGATGGTCAGCCGGGTCCACGTACTCATTAGATGGGGACGGGGGAGTCTTCCATACGTCATGCATGTTATGTATCTTTATATATGTTTGTAAGGCTGTCACATGTGTACGTTTATACATTAAAAATATTATGTTTTAGAAATTGTTTTAAATACGTTTGTGCCTTGTTGTAAGATCCAAGTAATGTTGTTGTTAAACCAAGGTCGGGACCCATTGTGAAGTCCTAACCAGTAACTCCCCGAGTTCCGAGAATTTGGGGTGTTACAGAGGTGCAGTGATATTACATAATTTTCCTGAGAAAACTTTAACAGTTATTATCTTAATTTATAGTTTTAGTTAATTTCGTTCAAAAGTATAGACTAGTAGTTCGCATATTTTTTTATAGTTAGTTCACGTATTATTTGTTAATTTGATAGTTATGTTTTTATGCATTTTATTACTTTACATGTTTGAACTAATATTACACAATATTCAAATTAATGATACCAAAATTTGAACTAATTATAGCATTTTTGTAATTTTCATGAGAAAATTGTAACAATTATTATCACCGTTCATATTTTTTGTTCAATTCGTTCAAAATTATACACTATTAGTTCTAATATTTTATATAGTTAGCTCACACATTACTTTTTTAATTTAGTAGTATATTTTTATACACTTTTTCCCTTGAACTAAAAAAACACAATGTTTAAACTATAATACACAACTAGTGTAGTTCCCGTTCTTTGCACATATTTTCTTCAAAATGATAACGTAAAATATATATATTTATACTTATATTTTACTAAATATTATAACTAAAGAGTACATTTTTATTTGGTTTATGATAAAGGTTATATATTGAATTTTTTGACAATTTAAAATAAAAGTTTGAAATAAAATTTACCAACTCGATTATATTACGAAAGAAATACATGAGATTTTATTTTATTAGAATTAAATATATTTAGATAGTAAAGATATCAATTAGTTTGATATTGTCTTTTTAGATTAGTAAGATTTTATTTCATCTTGACTTATATGGTAAAAATAACTAAATTTTAGTTAATGAAAGATATATAATTAGTTATTAGTATAGACATAAAAGATAAAATATAATTACATAGTAAAACGTAAATTATGAGAAAATGACACGTGTCATCCAATGCATAAGAAAATATCACGTGTTTCGAATGTTTTAGTTTTATACTAATAAATTAAAAATGTTTGAAGGAAACTGTATAAAAAATTTGAACAATAAAAGTGTTAAAAAAGAACTACTAGAACAAAGTATAAAACATTTTAACAAAGAACTTGAACTAGAAGAATAAAATGAAAAAAAAAAATTATACTATTATTAAAGAAATATTTGAAATAAATGTATGAAATTTTGAACGAAAAATGTGTTAAAAAAATAAATAGTTTGAACGAATTGAATTAAACTCGTGAACTAAGATAATAACTTTTAAAGTTTTCTCACTGAAATTCCAAAAAAGTCACCGCGCCCCCGCCCCTTTTGAAAAAAAATATTTTTAACAGTATAAAAATGTCGTAAGAACTTTCTGTAATTACAGGTCAACTGCCCGAATCACTCCGTAAGGCCTTAATGGAAAAAATGTTCAGCTGCTAAACCGATTCGATATTTTTAAACTTGAGGTAATTTGTAAAAATGATAAATATTGACACCTAAGTTTAAAGTGAGAAATGACCAAATAGTGGCTCTTAGTAGTCACTTACCAAATACCACAAACTAGATTAAATATTTGTAAATACTATTATACAAGGAACTATCATGAAATTTCAAAATGTTAGGGACTATAGAAGAATTACCTTAAAAAGATGGGAAGGTGATGTAAGAGAAATTCGTAAAAATGAGTAACATAACGAAAAATCAAGATACACTTGAAAGAAAGTCTCAAGACAAATTACACAACGATATTCGGTGTAAATTCGTCAAACTAGCACCAACATGAGAATACAAATCAAACGTTTTGTGTTCAAAATGATTAACATCTAAAATTCAATTTGAAGATTCGATGACATTAATCGAAGCCACATTAAACAATACTTTAATTATTTTTTAAAAATTGTACTTAAAAGAAAGATGGTGTACTTTGAACCATCAAATATTAAACTAAAGTCTAAAAGTAAAAGAATCAAATTGGAGATCCAATGATACTTGAAAAAATTATACTTCTTTTAGTAATTATAATAAAAGTTACGTTGTGAATTTGTGATTTTTATATTTAATGTGAAAATTTTAATTTTTAATTTTTTATTTTATGTCCGGAGGAAATTAGGAACTTGTGAGCAAATTGCTAAGGTTGGTGTTTCGTAGAGTAATTAGAAACAAGAAACGGTGTCGTATCTTCGTCCAGATCGGCTTCATCGTCTTCCTCCCAAAAGACCTTTCAACTTTCAAGCACAGATCAGAGGAACAAGAATCACAGAACAGTTGAAGGGTTCACCGATTTGGAAGCACTTTGGAGCTCACAGTTTCTCACTTCTCAGCAATGGATGCGAACGATGTGCCACTGGATGACAAGGCGAAGAGGATGAGAGATCTGCTCTCGAGCTTTTACGCTACCGATAGCGCTTCTGGCCCAAATTCCACCAATGTTTCTTCTAAATTCGCCGCTTTCGACTCCATCAACACCTCTTCCTTTGATCCAGATGTCTACATGAACCACATGGTACTCTCTCTTTATTCAGTTTTACTTATTAAAGTTTGATTTGCATATGGTTAGGGTTGAAAATGATGATAGCTTGCCAGATTTGAAATTTTTTTTTTATTAGCATTTTTGCAATCAGTGATTAACAAAGCTATGACTGACGTGCATAGTTACGAAATGGATGCCTTGGACTTGATGACTATTTGTGGAATATGTATTGTTTCAGTCGATGACTATTTCTGGAATATGTATTGTTATAATCGATCAATAGAAGTTGAAAGAGTTTTATGTTGCTATCTAGTTGAATCAGTGATAATGCCGGAGTATAATCTATTTACAGTTGCTGGAGGTGTGCATAATGTATTCTAGGAACTAGTGCAGAACTTAGCGGCTGGGTGCTTTATTTCTTTGATTTTTGGCATCTTTCTCTTTGATCATTAGTGACAAATTGACAATTTACTCCATTCATCCTCTTATTATAAGGTGTTATTATCTCAGTTTCCCTCGATATAGATAGTCAGTGTTGAAATGTTATCCCTCAGGTGCAAAAGGCGAATTTGGAGACCCTACTTCAAAGACACGTTGAAATGGCAGCTGAGATAAAAAACCTGGATACGGACCTCCAAATGTTGGTTTATGAAAACTACAATAAGTTCATTAGTGCAACTGAGACTATTAAAAGGTAACTTGGCTAACTCTATTTTTTATCTTTCAGCAATTTGTCAGCACCACTTGCTTAATTTCCTGCATTGTCAACTGTATGTTACATGATTTTTAGCATCATTATTTTGCCGAATTTGAGTAGAAATCTGTTGGTGTCTTTCCAACAATATACGGATGCTTTATATATAGTTATACACAAATTTCAACCTACAGTGTTGAGTGTTCTTTCCCTTCTCGTTTCCTTGTGCATTGCAAGTTTCTATTGTGTTTGTGTGGTTCTCTATATCCATACACAATCGACCATTGCATTGCATTCAATTGCATTGCATATGTGTGATGCTCAATTTCTTACCTTCAACATCTGATCCTGGCTTTTAAGTACTAAATTACAAATGCTCATAATATTACGGTGTAAATATACAACACTTAAAACCCGACAGGATGAAGAATAATATTTCAGGCATGGAAACGAATATGGAGCAACTCCTTGAGAAGGTATGTCTAGTAAAATTCATTCTAAATTGCATTATGGGCAAAGTTACTGTGCAAATACATCTCACTCACTGCCACTTCCGTTTCCCATATATGCCCCAGATATTATCCGTTCAATCTAGGAGTGCAGGAGTTAACACTTCCCTGTTCGAGAAAAGGGAGCACATAGAAAGGTTGCATCGAACTAGAAATCTGTTGCGCAAAGTTCAGGTAGTTTGCTTCATTGTCAATTATCCATCATGATAGGTTTGTTACTTTACCTTGTTGTGCAGTATACAATTTATAAACACACACATACATAGTGTTTACCAATGTTTCAGAATACGCTGTATGAACTTACGATGGGGCACCATCTAGCTTGTTGATGGCTAGATGGAGTCTAGATGAACAAGACGTTTTTTGATTATTTTCTTGTATTTAACCCCTAGGCTTTTTCATATGATGCAATTAACCATTCATTTCCAAAGTCTTCAACATCTTAAAATCAAGAAAATATCATGCAAATCAAATAAACATAATCGTCGTTGAGTTTTGACGTTGTCCAGCTCAAACGTAAAAGTACATGAAATTATCCAAAACAAAGAAACACAACACAAATAGATTCACAATAACTAAACACAGCATGATCATCATGCAATCTACTCTTCCATCTCTTCATTTCCGTAGTTTTGAACTTCAGTATCCTTGTCTAACTCGAAGTCAAACTCTTCGAGCTAATACTTTTAGAGCACTGTTTCAAACTAAATAAAATTTGGGCTGTACAGCCCAAACATTGGTAGCGCCCTAAAACAGTACGGCCCAATTGGGCCGTCAAGACATTTTTAGAACACTGGTGTTGACCCTATTCAAGCAACATGTGGGCATTTATTCATGAGAAGCCATGAAAGAGGAAAACAGGAAAGATACTAGTATACCATAGGCAAAAAGTACACCAAAGGCACCTCATTAGATGACTCACATAATTATTTATAATCGCCTGTTCCCATAATTTTGCAGTTTTTTAGGGGTTAAGCAAGCAATGCTGCTTGTTCATTTTTTCTATCTTTCGCGTATCTCTGTGATGTATCTCCATGAATGAAATCAGGGTCGAACATCTATTTTTTCTTGTAAGTATATGTCTAAAATTATCTGTCATGTTTATATTGTAATAGAGCAGTTCATATATGATCTCCCGGAGCAACTTGCAAAGTGCATCAAGTCAGAATCTTATGCTGATGCAGTAAGGTTTTACACCGGAGCAATGCCCATTTTTAAGGTTGTTCTGTGCTCCTAGTGTGGGTTTTTGATCTGTTTCGCTAGAGAACTTGCTGTTTATAGCTCATGTTTTTTTTCTAATGTACTCTATTTCACATCAGGCATATGGGGACTCATCATTCAAGGATTGTAAGAGAGCTTCAGAAGAGGCAGTGGCAGTAATCGTTAAGAATTTGCAGGTGGGTAAGCTTATTTTCTGCTGAACCATCTCAATAAATTATCAGACAGCTTGCTTCTCAACATTATGGGTATGGTTTATAAGAGTTTCCCCATTTGAAAGAGCTATTAGTTTGTCTACATGCATTGAGAAGTATTACTTTGATACTCATGAAGAGTTCCAATTGCAATTATTTCCTGAATCCAACAATCTCATTTGCTTTATGTGCTCCAAGGAGAACTAGATCTAAATTCAATGTTGATTTTTTCCCATCTTTCAGGAAAAAATATCTTCCGATTCAGAATCCATCCAGGCGAGAGCAGAGGCAGTCCTGCTTCTCAAGCAATTGGATTTTCCGGTTTGTTTTCGAATATATGTTTTCATCTTGATATTCCTGTTCATTATCATTGTACGCCCTCTCTCACTGTCCTACTATCCTTTCCTTTTTTCTTAGGTGGGTACCTTGAAAGAACAACTTCTTGAGAAACTGGAATTATGGGTTGGTGAACTTCAGCTTCCTTCAGTAGTAACAACTGAAATATCAGCAACTGCTGATGAGTCACCAAAACCACAATCTCCTACTTCGGTTTCAGCTGCTCACGAGGTAAAACTGGAATTTCTTTTGGTAGTTGTCTGAGATAAAAAGACGAATGCTTCTTAAACTGTTGTATATCAAATTGTGTCAGGGGCAAACAGGACTAAAACTTGTATAGCGACTGCCCTTCTTATCCTGCTGGGTCTGTTACAAGTATTCCGATCCAAGTAAAAGATGATATTGAAGTGTCTAGTTTCTAGAGCATGTATTGCTGCTTCTGACAAGAAAGCAATTTATTATTAAAAATCTCAGTACTGTTATTTTTGCAGTCTAGACTAGATTTAGTTTATTAGTTTATGTAGTGCTTTGTAATTAACTACTTGTTTTATTAGTTTCAAGCGTTAATATTCTTGAAAACTGATTTACCTATAAAAGCTTCGCTGCATGACTTTTCATAGGTTTTTTTACTTCCACTGTGGTTCTGTTCTAAATAAATTTATAAAGCAAATGATTACAGCTCAGCATTTTTATTCTGATACTTATGTTGAAATCTAGTACTAGAAGTTTTCAAGGAACACCCATTTAGAATATTCCATTTTTACTAGTGTCAGATACTAGAGTCATGAATCATGCTGGACGTCAATATGTTTCGAATGTGCTTTAAATGTTGGCCGGTCGCTCTTTAATTAATATATTGTTGAGTAACCAGATCATTTATTGTCAGGTCTCTACTCGTGAGTTTGTGGAGGCTGTTCGCGCTTATCGAGTTATATTTCCTGATTCAGAAGATCAGCTTATTAAAATATCTCAGAATCGCATTACAAAGTAACTAATAATATTTCTGAAATTTGCAAAACATTTAAGTTTTAATAATAGGTTTGGGTTTTTAAGACTAGTCTTGTTGACATTGTTAACTATTTTTTTTCAAGGCACTTTGAAACACTTCAGGAACACCTAAGGAAACCAATTTCTTCAGCAGATTTTCTCAGAATGCTGAGTGAGTATTATTTATCACTCTAATTTTGTCTCTGCAACTTCTCAATTTCTTCTGTTGTAGTAATTCATTGCATTCATCTTGAAATAATAATGCATAGAGTTTATATTAGCCAAAATTAACCTGGCTAAGTGCCATGCATTCTTGCAGAGCTCATTTGGACCGACGTGCTCCTGATGGATGAAGTATTGCCTGAAGCTGCTCTTCCTGATATCTGTCTGGAGGTCATCTTGTATTTTGTTTTGTTACCAACTTTAAGTATCTTCCTAAATTTTCATCTGCATCTCTGTGCCTCTGCTCCCTTTAAAGGTTGTACTGAAGGGTGTTATGCTTTTGTTTTATGCAATGTCCCATAGGATGCCAACCTTGTGGTCAAGCAATTCATTGCTAGCACCTTTGGGTACCTTCTTCAAGATATCACAGGTAATCACTTTGATGCACCTGTTTTAGAATCTTGAGAAGTCATAGATTAAAGACTTCTTACTATTTGGTGCCCGTGAAAAAACTGGGCTGATAAAAATTTCTATGGTATGAGCACGTGATAGAGATCTTGGATGGTTAAATGACAACTGAAGCATCCTCCTGTGCTATAAATTTCTTTTTATACATAATATCAAACCCACAATCAACTGCTTCAACTGTGCAGAGTCTTTGATGAAAGTTCAAAGCAGTCAGAAAGAAGCAGCAAAAGATGAGCATGTATTACAGGTTGTACTGGAAGGTAGTAAAAAAACAGCGATTCAAGGCTGTATGGGTATCCTTCTGGTAAATTTTCAAATCCATGAAACTAAGTCTATCTGATTATCAGGATATCTGCTTGATGATCATGACAAATATTTGAAACATAAGTATCTTAATCCTTAGTTATTCATAGATAATGTCTCCCAAGAAATCAAGCATGCCATTTTCAGCATTTCACAACATTTATTTTGCAATATTTCCTTTCCAAGCTAAGTGATTTGTATTTATTATATTCTCAACTTCAGGAGTTCCGACAGCTTGTCGACGACAGCTTGGCACTAATGGTGCGGTTAAGAGACTTCATTGTAGATTGGGTACAAGAGGGATTTCAAAACTTCTTTAAAACACTCCATAATCGCTTCCTACTGCTTTCTGGAAGAAGTAACTCAACTGGTGAAGATTTTCCTTCTGAGGTAGTGCAAGGAGAAAAGGTTCTTGCTGGCCTTGTCCTTGTAATTGCACAACTTTGTGTCTTTATAGAACAAAATGCCATTCCAAGAATTACAGAGGTAAGCTCAAAATGGCTAGAATGTAATTGCTCTGCCTATGATGTTGCTCTAGTGTCCTGGTTTTTTACTGTTATTATTTGTCAGGAAATTGGTACTTCATTTTCTGATGGTGGTATTAGAGGTTCTGAATATGGCCCTGCATTCCTCCCTGGAGAAATTTGTCGTATTTACCGATCAGCGGGTGAAAGTTTTTTACACTTCGTATGCTTCCTTACTCTTTCACCTTCTAGTTTCTTATTCATTCTACTGTGCATGCGTTCTTTCATATGATTTTCTGAGTTGTAAATTGATTTGGAAATCACAAGAGATATGTTTAAAGAGTGAATTTAGAAATTTGGTTTTGAGTCATTGTTAAATTATGTGTACACTTTGAAATGTTCATCAAAATTCGTATTTTGAGTTATTTTGACAATATCTGATTCTAGCCAAAAAAATAAAATAAACTCACCTATAACCTTCGAAGCTTGCTTATGGGCTTTATTTTAGTTTCTATATTTATAATCCTTGCATTGGAACTAAAAGCCTTGTATTCATCATCTCTTGCATCATCTGAAGATTCATTGTTTTTGTTTTCTAATTATCTTATCTGCCATCCTTGTTTTCCCAGTACATCAAAATTAAAACTCAGAAAGTGTCAGTTCTGTTGAGAAAGCGATTTGCTGCGCCCAATTGGATCAAGGTCAGCGTGGTTTTGACAGTAGTCTGTGAAATAACAATCGGATATTATTGATTGACCTTCAGCTGACATCTTGCAGCACAAGGAGCCCAGAGATGTCCACATGTTTGTTGATTTATTTCTACAAGAGGTTAGAGGCTCTTGTTGTATCCTCTTTCTTGCATTGATTTCTTAGCATGCCGTGTTTGTTCATATATTACTTTTTTTATCCACGAATAATATGCTAAATTACAAAATATTCATGCATAGAAGTTTATGTTAACTATAGGATTGATATGGTTTCCACTGATCTAGGTGGAACAAGCGAGATCTGAAGTGAAGCAGATTTTACCTGAAGGTTCTGGTAGAAAGCATCGCCGTTCAGATAGCAATGGAAGCACCACATCGTCACGGAGTAATACTTTGCGTGATGATAGGTTGACCCGGTCAAACACTCACAAAGCAAGGAGCCAGCTTCTTGAGACACATCTAGCCAAATTGTTCAAGCAGAAAATGGAAATTCCCACCAAAGTTGAACCTACACAGGTACTGTTAATAGTGTAACTTTCGATTATGGTGCGAAAGTTACTGGTCCTAAGTACTAAAAAATTAAAACTTGCAGGACTCGGTTGTAAGTACCATTGTGCATCTTTGCCTGAAAAGTCTTCAAGAATTTGTCAGACTTCAGACTTTCAACCGAAGTGGGTTCCAGCAAATTCAGCTGGATGTCCATTTCTTGAGGACAACTGTCAAGGATATTGTTGATGATGAAGCCTCTGTTGAATTTCTACTCGATGAGGTAAGATAAGGACTTTGCTAAACATATATTAATCTTATTCTGTACATAGTAAATTGCATTCCACGGTTGTCCCGTGCTTAAATGTTGAGAGTATCTCCACCATGGGTGAAGAGTAAGACCTCTATTAATATTTACCCCAAACCCGGTCTGGTTGCTTAGCTGCCTGTTTGCTGATAAGCTGGTTTATATGCCTGTTAAAAGACATAATAGGGTTTTCTTGGGTATTTGAGAGAGCATAATCAAATTTGTGAACTTATGTTAGAGGTTCTTTAAGTGGTGAGGTGACATCGTAATAAGATAATCTTAAGTTTGTAGGAAACATTAATATTTTAAGTATGCTTTTTTTTTTTAGTATTAGTGTGTACAAAATTTGGGGCGGGATATGTCTTGCACTAAAGTATATACAATATCTGAACTGAAACTCAAAAAAGCTTGAACTGTGTTTTTCGATGTGCAGGTGATCATGGCGTGTGCCGAGCGTTGCCTTGATCCAAATCCCTTGGAGCCACCCATCTTAGACCGACTTGTACATGCAAAGCTGGAAAAGGTGAGGGAACAAAAGATAGCCACTGCATAAGCTGTAATGCCTTCAACTGTGCCAAGATCTCTGGACCTCTGATTGTGAGAAACCAAGACAGTAACTATTTTTCCCCCGGGATCATCGGTGAACTAATATGCTCATAAGATCAGATTGGTCAATATGGTTTAACGCGATAATATGAGCTACTGAGGTTTATCCATTTGAGTGTTATAAATTGATGATGATTCTTATGTTCACAGTTAGATCGTTTCCTTGCATTTTAATGATCAGTGTTTCTCTAGACATGGAGCAAAAACCTCACGATTGTATACTAGTTTATTTGCCTCCCATGCTTTCATAAAACAAAAAACTTTGTACGGGATCCGAGTCGAACAAGTTGAACAAAAAGTTGAGCTTTGTTACGCTCCTGTTCAACTCGTTTGGAATCGAGTCAAACGTAAATTTCAATCCAACTTACAAATGTGTTCAAACTCGGTTTTATTTATGTCAATGAGTTCGAACTAGCTTTCAGTATGCTCATTTATGCCTGTCTAGGATTGAGCTTGAGCGGATCCTAAATTAAGTTGAGCTTGAACATGCGGCAATTCTTAACTTGTTTAGTCATGTAAAACAACGGATATCCTTTTTTTGAACTCAAGTTCCTCAACTCGTAGAAACCTTAAACTTATAAGTTGTGTATATCATGAATTTTATTTGAATGAACTTCCATATCTATACGGTCATCCACCCATCCATGCCAGGATTCCACCTATGAACCAAATTTGTAATTGATTATGATATTGTACGACTCTCCTGACTCGAACATCCTTTCGGACGAGATCTTACACCGGGGAGTGGTCTATGACAAAACTTGTGGGTAGCCGTGTCCCATTTCTGCTAGTTTATCTGCAACACATGTGACTTTTCTGAAGACGTGACAGATACTAACATTATGGAAATTAGCTATAATGTTAGAAATATCCGAAATAATAAGGTTAAATTTTCATGGGATTTCCAGATTTGTTTAATATAATTGTAAGGTATTCCCATCAATTTCAAATTTTTTATTTTTCAAATCACATGCTCTGATCAGATTCAAGTTTAAAGCCATCAAAATTTAGTTTGATGAATTTATTTTCGAGTTTAATCCAATGAATATTTCGAATTTTCCTAACGTTATTAGATGTGTTTGATTTACTTTGGTTCTTACCTTAATCCAATAACTCTGAAATTCTGCCAATCGATCTGAAAAATACTACTGAATATATTGAGACTTAAGCAAGACTTATGGTAAAATTGCAACGTTATACACCGCGATTTCTTTAGTCCTTTCAAAAGGTACTACTGTTAAAAGCCATTTAACTTGGAACTTAGAAGGCCCATTAATCATAGACCATCCAACCCTGCCACTCTTCAACAGCATAAACGCCACCAAAACGAGTAGTAGCTGTTACTAAATAAATTCCAGCATTCGTCAGCATACTTACACACTGTTGGAGCTGCAAGAGGACGTCTTTCCATTGCCTGCTACCAGCTCTTCCAATGATCTAGGGGACGACAAAGGTCCCTTAAACGGATTCAGTTAAGAAAGAGTTAATCGCTAGAAGGCTCCACTTTATCCATCTGCAAGTCCCTGCAAGGACTCTTTCGATCATACTCAAGCGCATTAGCACCCATGGTCGAACACCCATCAATCCGGTAATCCTCTTGCTCATCAGCCAAAGGTTTAATGTAAGAACACGACTGTGCTTCCACTTGATCTTGATCATGATCCCCATTATGCATTGGTTCTTGGCCTGCAGGGAAGGACAATTCAAAGGGAGATGGGCTCGGGAGGTGGGCCCTCATTTGTACTGACCGCAACAAGGCAGCCCTTCTAAGATCTGCAGAGTGGCATATATCACTTGGAGAAGACGGGAAGCGTCCTTCAGCATCTGAGCCTCGTTGGTTGTGGCGAGGCTGGGAAGAAGGAAGGATAGAGCAACTGCTCGATGGTTGTGAGGTAATATGAGGAGGGCTACTACAGAAGGCGCTTAGAGATTTATAACGGTAGGGAGAGACCGGGCTAGTAGGTCTGCTATCAGGTTGAGATGAGCAACTAGCATGTGTTGGAGTTTCACAGTATCTCGTGTCGTCCAAGTCCTCGGACATTGGTGAGTATTGCAGGGAGAGCTCGTCCCTGTTAGAAGAACAGCAATGTGAGAGTGAGAGACATGCATGGTTCATAATGTCAAACACGATCATAAATGCTCAAGTATGTCGTAGGATGTCGTGCATTATAAAACAATTATGTATTATTATACTTTAAAATATCTAAATTGTGCAGTATTGCCGTAATATATAGTATGAATAATATGTTAGTATGTTACTGTTTAGTTATGAGTATTACAGTATTACAAGTGCATCCAAACATCACCTATATTGGTATAAACCAAAATGCCTGCATTATAAAACAAATATATTGTATCCAAACACACCCTAGAAACAGAAAGGACTTCTACAAACTACACTTGCATTCTAATCTCGGCAAACTTAAGGTTGCAACTCCACGAGACTTCACTGAATTGGTTAACAACTTCTTTTAACTTTATTACCATGAAAAAAATACACATCAGTAATAGGTCTTCATGAATTAACTCTCCCAGTGTAACTTTCTAATTTTTGAAACTTCTAACTCTTAACTTTTTGAGGTGCAAGAATACCCAGGAAAGTGTCAAGGTGGATAAATAGCATCCATTTGCACATACATCCCGTCAGTTGGACATTACCTCACTGCTAATAACAAGTTAGAGTTACAGTTTACAAATAGCATGATCAAAGAAGCTACAAAATTACCGAATATCAGCTACGCGGCCTACACCTGCTATCTATGGATAGCCACAATTGTCATATGTCAAGTGCTACTACTCTACAGATTCAATATTTAGGTATGCATATTCTACACAAAAGATGAAGAAATGGATTCACCAAGCAACAGCTGCAGGTAGTTAAGAATGGAAAACAGTGTTATTTATTTTTCAGTATTTATTTCTGGAGTAGTATCTCAGAAATCTTTAACTACACCTCCATATTAGAAACAGCTAAACATAACCACTTGTCTCAGATCAACTGAAACATAACCACTTGCAAATGTAGTTAACCCATCACTTTAAGTGCTACAATGGCCTTCAAAAGAAATACCTCATGTAGTACATGGTCTCAGACCTGGCAGGGGAATCCATGATGGTTTCAGAATTTGGGTCTCCAACAGTTAATCCATTCAAGCTGGAAGCCATGATCTGAACACAGATCCCATTTAAATTCAACTAAAACTAAGATGCCGAATGCAAATCATATACTTAAATTGTCAACTGATAGGCCAGATAAATAAAAAGAAAAGCTCCTAATTTTTCGGTATTTTGAGTTTATCATCTACATTTATAAAAAGAGAAATTAAACATTCAGAAAACTACAAACCCTAGAAGTCAAAAGGAAGGGGATTTCCACTCTTTCTATGCCCAATTGAAACCCTACGAAATGGAATTGAACGACAAACAACGCGTTTATGAAAAATAGGTAAGTCGCATTTTAGAGAGAGAGACCTCGCTGAGATAGCGCTTTTGAGAATGAAGATTATCGAGATAAACGTCGTCTTCAGGGTCTCTACTTCTCTTGGCGCTGGGAGAAGGGGATGGAGAATTCGTATCAGACCCCATTTTCACTCACCACTATAGAGTTTAAACTGTAAAGAGTACACTCGATTTGTATCTTCTCTATCTAAACTTTAACGGGGAAGAAGAAGATCACACATCACAGGTTTCGGGGCGAATTAGATATAGCTTCGAACGTTCTGACTCGGCTGGTCTTTTAGATTTGGAATGACACACAATTTTGAAGTTATGTTTATTTAGATATTTTTAAATTGAGTTAGAGTTTTGTTTTGTATTCGTGGAGGTTTGAAAATGAAAATTAAAAATTTCCTCCATCCTTTTGCACATCTTAATCTTGCACTAAGGTACAACATTTATATCACACCAATGTGTGCAGCAACAATTCCAATTGGACGTATCTTCCGACGAGTAGCAAAAGCGATCTAAAATCTATACATACGAAGTTCCATGGCACATATATGCCTTTCTTCTCTACAAACGAATAACATCAATTGAGAGGCTAACTTCTTCTTTCTCTTTCTTCTCTACAAACGAATAACATCGATTGAGAGGCTAGCTTCTTCTTTCTCTTTCTTCTCTACAAACGAACAACAAGGCGAACCCTAAATCTGTACAAAATTTGATACGGGAATGAATTGTATTATTCTCGATCTAGACAAGATAACCTCTCAAACTCTTGATAGTGGACGTTGAACTCGATCCTTGGAATGACAACCGTGGATATGGAATAAGAGAGATGTGAGAAGCTGTGATGGTTGTCGATTGATGATGATGGTTATAGAAGAAAGAACCAATGGAGATCGATTTGAAAGAACCTTTAATTTGGTAGTCAAAGATCCAAACAAACGCAACCAAGACCCCTCTATGTACAACTTCACACAATCTCAACAATTAAAGTTGAGAAGCATGATGAGGATGTCTAATGGAGCTTGTGAGCACCAATCTTATATAAGATTGACATAACACAAGATAACTCAAGCTTGAAACGACAACAATGGTGTTTGCTCTCCAAATAACCTCTCTTTGGTTTGCTTTTTACGTAAAACATCTCAATACAATAAATGGTTGAACTAATTCTCATGTCTAATCTCTAAAGAGTTTATATATGTCCTAGAAAGCTCTTAAAAAAAAAGAAAAACTATTTTAAACAAAATAAAACCACTTAAAGTCTTAAAAGTTGAAAATAGGCTTATAAGGCTTTCTACTTCGAAGAGTCCTTAAAAACGTATTAAAATGTCTTAAAACAGCAACTTAAATAATAATGCTTCAAAGAGGTTAAAAACATATCATTTATACTTATTACACGCATAGGCATTCATCCTTCACGTGTGTGCATGGCTAGCCTCTTCTATGTGTGCATGGGCTGCATAAGGCTACTCCTTGACATGTACACAAGTTGGATCAACATGACTCTCTCTCATGGACGTAAGAGTCACCATGGAGGCATCTAAGGTCATGGCTGGCTCCTTAGACGCAAACATCAGCGTCATGTCATCTAGCTCCTTAGCTCTAACTCTTGTGATTTGTTCTTCAACAATGGTCTCCTTAGTTCTTGCTCTCGTGTTTGATGATGGTGGTGATGGTGAAGGTGATGGTCTCTCATCAAAATCGAACTTCAAATATGGCTTCTTCTTCTTGTTTCTTCTCTACAAAGGAACAACAAGGCGAACCCTAGATATGTAAAAAAAAAAAATCAATTATATGACTTCTTCCTCTTTTTCTAGCTTCACTAAAACAACAATGAAAATGAAAATGACAGTTTGGATTGAATGTTCTAAACAACATAGAAAGGGAAATGAGATTTTGAATTGAATATCTTGAAACACATATTGCAAACGATCTTTGTCGACTTGCAGGAAAGTAGAGAAGAATATACAAAGAGAGAAATTGAGGTAATTGCAATTTTAGGAGTTTTCAAGTTTCAGCCATGGCGAAAGACCAAAAGCAACTCTCATACTGCTATCACGTGAACTACATGTGTTTGAGGGATAATGTGTATAAAAGACCGACTCATTTCAACCTTAAAAGAGGTCAAATGTTCATGTTGTTGGTTAAACCTATAGATCTACTCGTTTTACGTTGAAAAACAAAGAAAAAACGAACAATAGAAGAACAAGAATAGTTTTACGTGGTTCGATTTTAACAACCTACCTCCACGGGATCCTCAAGATCCAATCCGCTATAATATTGTTTCAAGGTTACAACAAGAAGACAACAAGATCGAAACAATATAAGCTCAGAATTACAGCTTTAGAAAGTAAACTCGTACAACTCAAGAAACAAGAACAAAGGCATAAGAAGAAGATGATACTAATCTTTTCTTCTTCTTGTATGTTCGTAGGAAGGACACAATTCACTAGAGAGAACAAGCCTTGGCTGACAAACAACATATCCTTGAGAATGAAAGAGGCGTTTTCTGTTTAGGGTTTTTGCTCAACACATGAGCTGATGAATTTTTGGAGTGTGGATGTGCAGAGGGTAAGGTAGAATATATAGCTAGGTTTGGACAACTTCTTCATCAAAACGCAACACTTTATTTAATAATATCCAACCCATAAAAAACCAGCCGGCCCAACACAGCTTTATCTAAACTAGGCCTAGATATCCAGGCTTCTCACTCTTATTAAAGTAGAATGCCAACAGATCCAATAAACTCAATGAGATTAAATAATTGGGCTTATAACCATCATAGCTTAGGAATTATTTCTCTACAAGTTGCCCTCCTAATTCTAAACAATGAAACTTTAATGATTGTGGATTGGAATATCCGTCACCGGATCCAAATGGTTCTTTGTTCTTCTATGAAGGTACTTGCAAATGAAGAAAATTTCTGCATAAAATAAATTTGTTAGTAGTAACAATTTTTGTACCAAAGTCTGCAGGATTAACTTCACCTTTTATCTTCTTAACAATTAAGCTCTTTTCTTCTACTTGCTTTCGAATATAGTGGAACCTCACATCGATATGGTTAGTTCTCTCATGGTATACCGGATCCTTACATAAATATAGGGCACTTTGGTTGTCCATGTGGAGAGCAGAAATATACTTCCTATTTTCAACTTCAGCTAGAATTCCTTGCAGTCATATAACTGTTTTACAAGCCTCTATGACAACAACATATTCATCTTCAATTGAGGAAAGAGCAACAATGGATTGTTGTTGTGATTTACAGGATATACAGTTGCCACACCACGTGTAAACAAAAACAGTAGTAGATTTTCTATTGTCTTTGTTACTAGCGTAATCGGAATCAACATAATCAAACAGATTATTTTCAAAATCATGAGGACCATATTCAAGAGCTAAATCAGAAGACCCTGCAATATATTTCAGCAGGAATTTCATTGCAGTCTAGTGTTTTTCAAACGGATCAGACATGAACCGGTTGAGAACACTAACAACAAAAGTTAGATCTGGATGCGTACAAATCATGACATACATAACATAATCTACTACAACATCATACGGAAAAATTTTCATACAAGATTTTTCAACATACGACAGAATGCAGGTTTTAGTCAAGTCAAGGTGCCCTCCTAAGGGTATACTATTAGGATTAGCTTTGTTAAGGTTAAACCTATCAAGAACTTTACGCATGTAATCACCTTGTGAAAGTCAGATTTTTACGTTTTGATCTATCTCTAGTTATCCGGATGCCTAGAACCTTTTGAATTGATCCTAGGTCTTTCATGTCAAAACTGGATTTTAGAGCCCTTTTAATATTAGTGATTTTAATCTTTGATTTGCATATCATAGAATATCATCAACATATAAAATCACATACAATGGGCAATCAGTCTCAACAAATTTCAAGTACAAACATGCATCATATTCGCTTCTAATATTACCTATTTTATGCAACTATCAAATTTTATATTCTATTATCTAGGGGGACTGTTTCAACCCATATATAGACTTTCAGCAAGCAAACATGATCAGATTTGGTTTTATCTATAAAGCCCTGTGGCTGACTCATGTGAATAGTCTCATCTTAATCACCATGCAAAAAAGTTGTTTTAATGTCCATTTGTTCAATTTATAATCATAAACAGCAACCATTACAATAAGAAGATGCATAGTTTATACTTAACAACAAGTGCAAAGATTTCATTATAATCTTCACCTTCTCTTTGGGTGAACCTTTTAGTAACTAACCTATCTTTGTATCTATGTGGTTCTTTAAGAGTAACACCTTCTTTCAATTTATATATCCATTTACATCTAATAATCCTAGTAGTTTTAGGTTTAGGAACCAAAATCCAGGTTTTATTAGCACGCATGGATTCAATCTTCTTTCATAGCAGTTTTTCAGTTTTCAACATGTTTATAACTAAGAGCCTGGTCATAAAAATCAGGAGTATATGTGTTCACAACTTCAGCAATTAGAAAAGCATAGTCCATAATATGATATAATTTCTGAATATTAGAGTCATAAAAGACATATTTAGATTTAGCTAAATGAATGCCAGGAATTCTAAAATCAGGATATTTAGGATTTGAAAAAATGACATTACGAGTTGGTCTATCCCTAGTTAACTGATATTCATTCAAAGTAGGCAAAATAGGAAGATTATTATGCATACCAGAATCATGCAATACAAACAGACTATTATGCACACCAGAATTATACATTGCAAACAAGTTATCAGATTCAGTAGGATTACTATCCTCAACTTCTATCCTAGAGGAATTAGACTCAGTTTGATCATCTAAAGCATGTGGACTAGCCTATTAACCTCCCCACGTGATTGCTGAGGTGGAAAACTGTTGTTAGGAGTAGAAGAGTCAGGAGAGCTCAACATTGATGTTGTACCAATGTCAAATTCTTCCTCAATAGGCTCAAGAGAGGCACCAGGGTTGTAGAACTGGGTTTCATCTTCATTTTCAATATTATTTTGGGAAGGCAAATTGTTCCTATTTTTGAAATAAAATTCAATTTCTACAAAAGTGATGTCTCTACTTGTTATTACTCTATATCCTCCAAGTTGGATGAGTAGCAACTTATAACCTTTTACACCCTCCGAGTAGCATATCATAACACACTTAAGAGTTCTAGCATTTAGTTTCTCATCTAAATGTTTTGCATAAGCAACACAATCAAATGGCCTCAAGTGTGATATGCTAGGCTTTGAACCAATCAACATTTCTTGTGGTGTTCTAAGCCCAATGGCAGAAAAGGGTGGCCTGTTTATGAGATAAGAAGTTGAACAACAACCTCTCCCCACATACTATGTTTCATACTAGAAGAAATAAGCATGTGCTTAGCCTTTTCAAGAAGAGTTCTATTCATACGCTCAATAGTGCCATTTTGCCGAGGCGTGCCGGGTACAATCAAATGGCCTTTTATGCCATTTTTATCACATAAGGTATTAAAGGTTTCATTACAAAACTCTAACCCATTATCTGTCCTAAAATGTTTTAGCTTATACTCAGACTGACTCTCTACCTTGGTTTTCCAAAGCTTGAACATGTCAAAGGTTTCACTTTTGGACTTCAAGTATATCCAAACCTTTCTAGAGTAGTGATCTATCAAAGACAAAAAATATTTTCTACCTCCAATAGTTTCAACTTGGGTTGGGCCCCATAGGTCAGAAGGAACATACTCAAGAGGTTTCTTAGCTATGTAGGTAGATTTATTAAAACTAGACCCAACAACTTCACCAAAAACACAATTTTCACAGATAATCAAGTCAGATGATTTTTGTTTCAGATATCCATGTCCAAACAAGTAATGCGGACCTTTATTTCCTATGTGTCCAAATCTAGAATGCTAGATGATGGTAAGGTCTTTATTCATTTTAGGTGCAGAATCTAAAGCATTTATCTCATGAGAACCTACAACATGATATATACCATTTTTCTTAATAATTTTAAAAACGACTTTACCATCTTTGGACACATTTCTTATATCATTGTAAGTGCGGATATGACAGTTCAAATCACCAAAAGCATATTCAGATAAAAGATTTTGTCTAAGGTCAGGCACCCACCTAACCTATTGTAAGACTCTAACTTGGTTATCATGCATCCTAAAGGGCACAATGCCTATTTTTTTAATAAGTAGAGAAAAATGATCTCCTAACCTAACCTTCACCTCATCAGATTTATGAAGAAAATCAAAATAATGTTCATGTGGAGTAACATGCATGGTACAACCAGAATCTAAAATCCAATCATTCATATCAAAGGTATGAGCACACAACAACAATTCATTATCATAAAAGCAAGAAGAAGACTCTACCAAATTAGTATTACCATTTACGGAATTTTCAAACTCATCTTTCTTCTTCTTTTTACACTCAAGGACAATATGACCTTTAATACCACAGTAAAAACACTTCACGTTCTTTTTATCCGGCTTAGTGTTGTTACTATTTTTATTAGTCCCCTGATGATTGCTAGAATTTCCCTTATTGAACCCATTCTTAACATGTTGTTGTTTTTTATTCTTGCCCTTAACAAACATAACCTTTTGATTTTTACTATCTTTTCCACTATTCCTAGATTTAGTTTTAAAGACCTTCATATCCTTATTCTTTTGTATGACATGCTCTAATATTTTATATTTAGTCAAAGTGTTATTACTATATTGTATCACATCCTTAAAGTTGTTAAACTGACTAGGAAGACTATTTAACAGGATGACATCCTGGTGGGTATCAGTAATACTATCCTTACACCTTTCTAAGTCCCGAGTCATTTTCAGAAAGTTTTTCATGTTCTCTTCTAATGTATGACTAACATCCATTTTAAAATTGAACAATTTACACAGCAAACTTATCCAAGAGGACATATACTTAGTCACATAAAGTTTTTCTAAGACATACCATAACTATTTAGCCTTAGTTTTAGTAAGAACTTGTCTACCTACTTCATTTGTAAGTCTTAGCATTATTTTTTAGTGCAAGCAAGTCAATATTGTTCTTAGCTTTATCTGTGGTACCTTCCTCATAATCAGATGTTGCAGTACTCCAAACTTTTTCTTTTATCAAAATAGCTTTGATTTTGACTTGCCACATGACAAAGTCAAAACGGTCATCGTGTAGCTTTATTTTGGCTGTTTTACCCATTTACAAGCGAGAAATGAATGAACCAGTTAGGGTCAAGTCTCAAAGCAATACCCTAAGGCTTGAGACTTAGCTATAAAGGGACCTTGGCACCTTGCTTAGCACAAACTAAGCAAACCCCCACCACAAGTTCAGTAGGTCTAGAGTCTTTTGAACCAATTTATGGTTCAAATGACTCAGACATTTCTACTATATTTTTTGACCCTCGTGAGTTGTCCGTAGAGCCTAACGGAAATCCCAACTCACTTAGAACTTAATATTTCTAACATTTGCTTCTTTACTTAAGCTTTGGCTACTTGTATATACAAGCTCTAAGATTTAGAATTAAAACAAGCTAATTTTAACTCTAGATATTCTATCCTAATGCAAAAGCAAAAGAGATAGAGAGGAATTATAGCGGCCCTTATTACAGCCCTTGTGTAGAAAAATGGACTAGAACATGCAATCTGGAAACAAGGACCAGATTAGCACATACAAATACACAAGAATTATTGAATTAATAAGACAATAAATCTTGGTGCCAAATGCTTGGTTGCTTGCAACTTTGTTCCTTATAACAAGCCGAAGCCTCGTCTTTTCTTTACAACCGAAAATTAGATTCAAAGAAGAGAGATAATCTCTACAAAATAAGAATCAGATTGTGATTAGTTCAAAAATCAAACAATACATTTCGGTTTAAAAAAGGAAGCAGTGGAAGACAATTTTTTTAACTTAGTAGAAAAGAAAAAGAAAAAGGAAAGGAAAAACAAACCTAAAAAATTCAAAAACAAAACTATGACTTTTGAAAAAAAGAGCAAAAGTAGAAAAAGTAGCCTTTTTAAATGGAGGCTTGTGCAAAAGAAAGGCAAGGACACACTTGCACATTTAAAAAGCAATCACTCAAATTACTTTTGAAAAGTAAGGTATAGTGGCTTGATGCGTGTAGCTTTAAAAAAACTCAGCTTTAAAAAACTCAACATTTTTTGTCCATTGATTTTTTGACAGATCTGTGAGATAAATCACAACAGTTTTGACAGCAGGAACATCACTGTAGAAAAAGCACAGTACAATGTACAACCAAGAAAAACAGTAAAGAACATATTCTTAGCATGTGAAGTAGCTTCAATATCTGAACAAAAAATCAACAAGGTGATTATTAATCCATGTAAAGACATATCTCAACATGTAATGACATATCTAAGCATGCGTTGACATATCTAGACTAAAAACAGACAAATTTGAACAAAAAAGCACTAGACAACAAATTTGAACCAAGAAAGGGAAATAGAGAACAGATCTAACAGATTTACACAACTAACATGCTCTGATACCAATTGTTGTTGGTTAAACCTATAAATCATTCGTTTTATGTTGAAAAACAAAGAAAAAAAACGAAGAACAGAAGAACAAGAACAATTTTACGTGGTTCGGTTTTAACAATCTACCTCCACGAGATCCTCAAGATCCAATCCAATATAATATTGTTTTAAGGTTACAACAAGAAGACAACAAGATCGAAACAATAAAGCAAACTCATACAACTCAAGAAACAAGAACAAAAGCATAAGAAGAAGAAGATGATACTAATCTTTGATTCTTCTTGTATGTTCGTAGGAAGGACACACTTCACCGGAGAGAACAAGCCTTAGTTGACAAACAACAGATCCTTGAGAATGGGAGGGCCTTTTTTTGTTTAGGGTTTTTGCTCAACACATGAGCTGATGAATTTTTGGAGTGTGGCTGCATAGAGGAGGTAAGGTATATATATATATATATATATATATATATATATATATATATATATATATATATATAGAGAGAGAGAGAGAGAGAGGTTTGTACAACTTCTTCATCAAAAAGCAACACTTTATTTAATAACATCCATGCCATAAAAAACCAGCCGACCCAACACAACTTTATCCAAAATTGGGCCTATATATCCGGGCTTTTCACTCTTATTAGAGTAGCATGTCAGCAGATCCAATAAATCCAATCAGCTTAAATAATTTGGGCTTATAACCATCATAGCTTAGGAATTATTTCTCTACAGTTCAACTTACCGCACACATATGACAATCATTCAACTAACACAATTGGAGATTGGAATCCAAGAGATTCGAACTCGATTAACTTGTGACTCTAAGTAACTCGTCTAATACTACGGTCCTAAGGTGTTTATATAAGCAATTGTACAATTTAAACAGTTTTAAATTGTGTCCGTATTCGGCTAAATTAGAAGTCAAACGAACTCAAGTAGTATTTTATGGGTCGAGCCCGAATATGTGACACCTATTTCATTTCTAGTTTATATCCAATTAATTTACCCTGTTTAAAGCAATAAGCGGAAAAACACAAAACGAAAAATTTTAAAATTTTATCTTACAACCATATTTACAACACATATACATACTAACATATGTCATAAAACCCTGTTTAACAAAACACCACTATTTTAAAACCACACAAAACATCTTAGGCGACAACATCCCATAACAACCCACTTGATATGATCTCAAATCAAGGTGTTGGGTCCAACGTCCTTGCCTTGATCAGGCTGAGTCTGAGCAGCTGAAAAATATGGATATAACAACAATGAGCTACAAGCTCGGTAAGGGTATACAAATCGCACTCTCCCAATATATATAAGTTTCTAATATCCCGTCCCCAAAGAACACTCTATACCCTTTCTCACATTCCAAAGCACACACATGCATATCCACATTCACATTTAATTCCATAACCATTCATATCACATTTCACATAGACATTCAAGCATGTTATCACACATCACATATGAATAATCATAACATAACATATAGCATGCTAGACTCGATCGCATCGATGCATAGGTGATAATTAACTAACTAGCTCCAACTGATCGTACGATCTATTTTCTCATGTGCTTTCGTATTTCTTTTCGTTCTTTCTTTTCTCTTTAGGTTGGCCAACTTGATAGCATCGTATGCCCCCTATAGATCAGGTAGCTTGTCCAGAGACACCTTGTGGATCAGGTTGCGATCTCGGACTATTTGTCTTATCTTGAGGCCCTTGTAGATCAGGTAGCTAGCGACCTTTGAGGTCCCCTATAGATCAGGTAGCGACCTCGTCCCCCGAAAACCCGCGCGGGACCCAGTTGGGCTAATTAATCAATTATCATCATATATTATCACTTTCATATCAGAACTCAGTTTCATGCTTTCATTATATTCTTTCATCACATCCTTTTCATTATCATATCATGTACCTCATGCATGCTTTCATAAACAATATTAAGTCGTCATCATCATCATCTCACTCATATATATATATAAGCATGCATACAATCATAACAAACAAATATATATGTACAAGCATGCCTAAAATCATGTCATATTAAATACATAATATATATTAAGCAAGTGTAATTCATATACACTTACCTTACAAGTAAGAAACCCTAATCCGCTCTCGATCCAAACCTAAGTTTGTTTCTCGCTCCGGACTATATCCCCTTTATCGTACCTTAAAAAATGTACCAAAATATATCATTATCAATACCTTATAACGAAACAACCCCTTAACCTTTTCAAACATATGTAACATAGCCAAAAACGGCCTTTTTAAACCAACTCAAAAACAAAATGAGCTGTTCAATTCGTTGACATAAACCCCCTATAACTTTTGATCCGCCATTGGATCGACTCCAAATTTTAATATGATATAGGAGAATGATAGGTTTATAGCATATCCAAAATTCAGCAAGATCGAACCATGGGAAGATATTTTAAATTACGCCGTAAGTTAACAACGCATTCGAAAACTCCGCAAAACAACTTTTTTGCGCGGGCCATAGCTTTTTACTCCGACGTTGAAACGAAATTCTGAAAGTATGGTTGTGTTCCTTACCTCGATGTCTATCTTCTTCCTTTGTTCTCATTTTCTGCAGCTTTTCCAACGATGTTTCGGCGAGCTTCCAGCCATCCTGTGATGGTGTACTGGTGGTTGTAAAGTGGTGGTGCTGGTTGTTGCTTGATGTATCCAGCCTAGGGATCTTGTTTACCCTTCTTCCTCTCACATATAAGCTTACAAAGCTTGGTGCTCAATTGTGGCCTTCGATCGACATTTCCCTCTGATTTCCTTATTGCTTCCTTAATCCATAGGAAATAAATAATGTTGCAGATTAGGCTGAGTAAGGCTGCTACTTCTCTCCTTTTGAGCCACGTTAGTTTTCAGTAACAAGTTGTGTAACTTGTAAATTTTGCACTTTGTACTCTCTTATCTCCATCTTTACACTTTTTACCCAAAGTTTCTTATAAAAGTTAAACCGACATTCCCAAGCTGATATATTTTTACAAATCTTTCGGGAATCCTTCATAATATAAAATAGCGATTTTCCATCGCTTGGCTTTCGGAAATTTAACCATTTTTTCATTTATTTTATTTTTCCTGTAGGGTTTATTTCCGTTAAACCCGTTTAATTCCTTAAAATTTCCGATTAGGCCATTTTTAATTTTTGGCCGTTACAGAATAACTAGACTACAACCCTAAGGTATTTATTTTGAAAACAAGCAAAATTTTACTTGAATTTGTTCGATTCATTTATAAACAAAAAGTTCCTTCATCTCATTCGTAAGGATAGAATAATATAATGAACCACATCTTTACTTCAAAAACAAAAAGAAAAAGTTTCGGAAGTTCTGTGAAAAAGACCATAATACACCGTGCACCTTCTCGCACTGGAACGCTTCCTCCGGCTCTTCTGTTTTCTCCTCGCCGGATCCAACCCCAAACCTCTTGATCTGAATTCAGGAAAAAGAAAAAGAAGCGTGACTGGTGACTGTGCAATGCTTTGCATCTTCCTCCTCTTTCCCAATTGAGTATCCAGGAGGTTTGATCTATTCTATTCTTGTGCATTTTGGTTGAAATCGTCCTGCCAATGGCCGAGGTTGCATCAAACTCGGTGGTACGTCTCTGCACCATTTTTGGCTTCCAATTGGTGACCTATTTTTAATGATTTTAGATGTTTGAGCTGTTTATTTCACCTCAATCTGATAGGCAATCGATAGAAGTTTTTGTTGGATTATTTCCTGTTATTTCTAGTGACTATTGCTAACCGATCAAGTTGTGTACTCGGTTTGTCTCTTCGCAGGAGGCGGTTCCTCACATGGGAACCTCTGATACGCTGAAAGATGTTGTTGATCTCGGTGCCTTTGTTGGAGATTTATCTATGGAGGAGGATCCAGGCAGGTGTGTGTTTTCTGCCTTTTTTCACCTTGCTAGTATTCAGTTAGAATTCCTTTCACGTCAAGGTGTTCAAAACTGCTCCATGCTGAATTAGAACATACACAAGTATAATTGTAGGTTGGGTTATGCCACGTTTGATGGTTTTCCTCAATAAGTTTCTGAATTGAATACGGTTATTAATCAAAAAGCTTGAATGGATGGAAAATGAATATTTTGCTGGTGAGGGATGTGAAGTTCAATCATGGATTAATTTGGTGCTTGAAAGGTGACTTTGAATTCAAGGAGTGGAAATTTCCTTGCTATTTGATGTTGATCTTATGGTGATTGGGTTTGTACGATCCAAACATATTTCTTGTATTTTCATGGTTGATTGTAAATCAGGCTGATTTGTTTGAGATTGTGTCTCATTGCTTTTTGATAATAGCTATTGTGAAGAAGTGTAGCCCTTCTAGTAGGCATATGCTGTGACTACTTGTTAATTATTTGGGGGGCATTTACTGATTGAGTGAACAAATTGTGTAGTGAAAAACTAGCCTTTTGGACTTCCTTCAGGAAGTTGTTAGGGTAATGGAAAAGCTAGTTATGCATATGGTTTTGTACCAAAATTTGCTCCTCGGTGATGGATTAGTATGCATATGTTGACAAGTTGTGAATTTCTGGGTGCATTTACTGATTGAATGGAAAAGTCGTGTATTAGAAACTAGCTCTTTGGAAGTCCCTCTGCTAGTTTTGGTTATGCATATGAATTTGTCCAAAGGTTGCTCCTCTATGATGGCTTATCTACTAAATTGCTTCTTTAGGGATTTTCTTCCATTTTCCAGTTTCATTAATCACGGAGTTCTTCATCCATTTCGAGCTTTTTTCGTGCACTGTGTTCTATCCTGCATTGAACTTAACTTGAATTCTTTCTTTTTCTGTTTTTGTTTTCAATGCCATTTATTTGTCTATGATCAGTAGCGATGATATATCTTTAGAAGGGCTTCAGCAAGAACTAGAAGAATGTCAAAATGACGACGTATGTTCTCTATCTACTCTTCCATTGTCTCTCACTCTTATATATCTCTTATATACATTCTTCTAGGTGGGGTTTGGTTTCAGTTTTTCTTATGAGTTTGGAATTATGAATGTTTTAAAAGTATGGGTGTGCAGTGTGCTCCTTACATGTTATGGAGCGTTTGACTACATCTAGGAGTGAAATTAGGGTTTTGGTAGAAGAAAATGTACCACCACCACCATTTCCACACCAACATATCCGTTACCATTCATCTCTTCGGAGACATCTAATATCTATTACCATTCATCTTCCGTTCCAACCTGCTCCTCTGGCCGTCTGGCGTTCTCCTAAATTGGTAGAATCATCGCCACTTTAGAAGGAGAAAGAATGAAACAATGGAGGTTCTATTTTTTTTTTAAAGTTTTGGTTTGGAAATTGCACGCCTCCTTCAACGACACCAAAATAATGTAAAGGAATGAAACTTAGGTGACTAGGTTATGAGAGAGATTGGTTTGGAGAGAGAGAGAGAGAGAGATGGTTCATTTGTAAGGGATGAAGGGTAGTGAAAGAGAGAGTGGGGAGACACAACATAAGCTATATGAGCAGAGGTACTAATGAATGAACGGCTGAATAAAAGTTCACGGAATCTGGTACCTGTTTTTATATGGGAGTCAGTATGGAAACACTAAAAACTTTATCACGGATCAAGAACCAGGTTGGCATTCCCCAAAACACTATCTGATTCTCATACCCGTCAACCGTTTGCACCCTTGAGGGTCTTATTTCACGTAGGTGTAGACTTTTAGTAATGAACAAGATTAAGTAGCTTATGAGGAATTGAGCTGTATTTAATGTATGTAGAATGTAATACATATGAGTAATGGTCCTATTGAAAATTTGTTTTTCCCTTATACAATCAATATCAGATGTATGTATGCATGGGGTATTTAGGAAGTTTTGTTAGAGAACATTAGTTGCACTAGTTGAACTGGATCATGCCTTTGGAACCAGTTTTCAGATCTTAACATGATCACACTGCTCTACCCCTGTAAGTAATTATTAAAAATGGGTTTTCCTGATATATGTATGCTTGTGCAGGTGGTAACCAATATCTTGTCGAAAGGTGTAAAACTTCGTGACTACACAAAAGGAGTTGAAAACAATTTACGTGAAGTTGAATTGGAATCGATCCAGGTCTGCATCTTGAGAATGGAGGGGTGGACTTATCTACTAGTTTATAAATTTTTATTTGTTATACTCTTCCTCTCTATACAACACAACAGTCATGCTTTAAGCCTCATTTTCTCATAGTTTAATCAGACTGTGATGCTTCTAGAACTACAACTTTCCATGCCATTCCAAAATTTCCCTGAAGATTTTTTTCAAGAATGAAAATTTTTACATGACACCGTATTGATAAGTGAAGAGGACCTCTTATAATAACAACTGATCAGATGAATTATATAATTTCTAATGCCTCGTGTATATCCAGTAAAATTTTCGTTGTTATAGTGTTTTACTTTGGCATATCACTATCTGGGCTTGTGAACTTAATTTATGA
Source organism: Fagopyrum homotropicum (assembly GCA_033239125.1). Lineage (NCBI taxonomy): Eukaryota > Viridiplantae > Streptophyta > Magnoliopsida > Caryophyllales > Polygonaceae > Fagopyrum > Fagopyrum homotropicum. The sequence goes on from BSWB01000007.1 coordinate 13,331,088, forward strand.
AAGAAAGCATTGCGGCATCTCCCTTATGCATTTATTTCAAAATCCCATGGTCCGCCATGAGATTAAAGCTAGAACTAAGCTATATGTGAAGAACTTGAAATTGTCAAGCTTTTTTTTTTTTTTTACTTATAGTTTCTATGACTGCATGAATGACACAGGACTACATAAAAGAAAGTGACAATCTTGTCTCTCTTCATGACCAAATTCGTGACTGTGACATGATCCTGTCGCACATGGAAGCCCTCCTCAGCGGATTCCAGGTATATAAGTACTCAATTGGATAGTTTACTGTTTACGGATTCTGATTGTATTACTTGAATAATTTTTCCACTATAAGGTAATCTGTTGAAGCTATCATTATGAAAAGAAACATTAATTGGGGATTCATAGGCAGCCTTGATTTTACAAAATCAGCTAGTTCATGGAATTCTTATAACACAGTAAAAGCATGCTGATTGTGTTCTTTGTTTATTTGTTAAACTTGTTGTGAAGTCTTCGCTGTACATCTTGAGGTACTTATTTAGCTATATGACTCATCAATAATGTTTATAGGAGAAAGCTCTTAATACTTGGAGATTTGATAAACGTTTTTTTTTGGCCTGAGAGGTTATATATACTATTTATCACGGCACAAAGTGTCCTGGGCCTGAAAGTTTCCTGGCTATTATGAATAATTACTCGATACTAGAGTGTGATTTGACCTGTCAGTTGAAATAGTGTTTTTGATGCGAGCTAAATATTGCTGTATTTGATATATAGTATTACACCAAAGTGCCCATTTTTGTTCTTGAAGATACTAAAAAGTACTTATTTTTTTATATATGCAACAGTCTTAACATTGATTAAATAGCATTCTTAACCATAGCTGGACTATGGTGAGCATTGCACGATAGCACACCACATTTTATCACCTGAGATCAGTATTGCACTGCTACCATTGTGGATGTTTTGTCTTATAATTTTGATGCTAAAATGTTTTTTATCTGTTTCTACTTTGAAGGCATTGCATGCTTATTCCTGCAAACAATTATGTCTGTTATGAGCACCAACTCAGATTTTTAGCATTGCCTTCTCTTATCCTACTGAATTTTGTATCATCTTGATCTAAATATTTTATAAGTTCAATTTGTAGGTGGAGATTGGTTCCATAAGTTCAGATATTAAAGTTCTCCAAGAGAAATCGATGGATATGGGCCTAAAGTTGAAAAACCGCAAGGTATGATTCTAGAACGATGTCCTTGCTTCTCTATTACTATGGTGAGCTGGAGGATTTGCGGAACATTTGAGTGATTTTGATAATCTGATCTCAGTGATGGATGTGCTCTTTAGTAAAATAGAAATTTATTTATAAATACCTTGTGTATTGGCTGTAAATTGTGCCTCTAATCTATGCAGGATTAACTTTTTAAGTTTTTCTGGTTAAGCCATTTGAGTTGCAAAACTATTGATCTTGGTATTGATTTCTTCTATGTCATCAGGTGGCAGAGTCAAAATTAGCCAAGTTTGTGGAGGATATAATTGTTCCCCCAAGGATGATTGACATAATAGTTGACGGAGAGGTAATTGTTCAACTTGGTATCTTCCCTTTTATCTGTTACCTTTTACTTCTCTGATATTAGAAAGTTGAAGAATATTTTCGAGGTCGAGTTTTAACTGTCCAGTTTGTTTCTGAATTTTTAATTAAACTTGACATGAGATGGAGACCATTTTCAATTGCTCGTCGTGGCTGTGGAAATTTGATGATTTTCTTGGTTGTTTAGCATCACAGTTTAAAAATATATAGTTTCACACGTTTGCATAGAATATAATTGCCTATATTGATACAACTACTTGTATTGTTGTAGTTTTCATGTTTGCCTTTTCTTGTAAATTGGTTTAGTTTACTCATGTTATTCATAATTTTTCACTCACTCAAACTTTGTTCAGGTTAGTGAAGATTATATGAGGACGCTTGAGATTCTTAGTAAGAAGCTTAAGTATGTGGAGACAGATGTTTTGGTGAAGTCATCACAGGCTTTAAAGGATGTACAACCTGAGTTAGAAAGACTACGGCAAAAGGCTGTCTCGAAGGTTGTGTGTGTCTCTATTACACGTCTTTTATCGGAATCAACACACAGTATAATGTTTTAAACCATATATATACAAAATTATCCTACTTGTTTCTTTTGCATTTACTTATAAAAAAGAATATGCTCCAGTCCCAGCCTAGAGTTTTTACCATAGGCTCACATGTGGTGCTTTTGGATTATTATAAAGAGTAATTTGAATCCAACATTCCAAGTAATTTCTGCTGGGATTTCTCTTTAAAATTAATTGAATATGCAATTAATGAAGGATAATTGATGTCAAACTATAGAAGAAGAATAACTTCTGATTGCTTCCATACCTACCCTCTGGCAAAGCATTGAACAACACCATCATGATTTGTGTCATGTAGGTCTTAAATGATCTGATAAGATAATTGGGTTAGAGAAGAAACTATTCTGTGATATTGTCTATATATTTTTCAGCTGATGTATGATGCTTATTTTTGTGGCTTAACAATGTATGTATCTGTAGGTGTTTGACTTCATTGTTCAGAAGCTATATGCACTGAGAAAACCTAAGACAAACATCCAGATCCTTCAACAGAATGTTCTTTTGAAATACAAGTGAGTGATATCAATTCAGCTGTGTCTGCTAACAAAATGCCCCTGTTTATCTATACTTGTATATTTGCTTTACTTGTTCTTATGCACCAACTTCTAATTTATATACTTTCGTGATTAGCATATTGTACATCGGCATTACCGCATTAGTTATTTTTTGGCATGGCCATACCCGTCGGATTTGGATTAATGACACCATTCATTTCTACGGACAGATACGTCATTCTTTTCCTCAAGGAGCATGGAAAAGACATCTACACTGAAGTTCGTGGAGCATATATTGATACAATGAACAAGGTAATATGAATATTTTGGAGGCTATTACTTCTTGCTCATGGTCTGAGAGTATTATTCATAATTGCTAGCCTGTACGGTGACATGTTTTAATTTTATCTGTTATTATGGAATCAGAGTGAATAGTGTCTGATTTATGACTAGTTTATACATCCTCTTGTGTGCTTAATGCATATCTTTCATGTTTTCAGGTACTAAGTGCACATTTTCGTGCTTATATACAAGCACTAGAAAAGTTACAGCAGGATTTGGCAACATCAAGTGATTTGATTGGCGTCGAGACGAGCAGCTCTAGTCTTTTTGCAACCAGAAGAGAAAATTTAAAAAACCGTTCTTCCGTTTTTGCAGTCGGGGAGAGGCTAAACATTTTGAAGGTTTTTCCTCTAGCACTTTATTTGTAGTTTTTTTTCGCCTCACGAGCTGCTTAGAGTGCTTGGTTCTCCACGAGAGTGTTGTTTCTACACCCTTAACATCTGCTGGCTATATTTGTTAATGGTGATCTAGTTTAGCTGGTAGTAGGCCTTTAAAGATTGGTAATGCAGATTGACCTTCTTTTATAATCATGTCAGAGTCCACTTAATAAGTTTTGTTGTCTTTTTAAAAAGTTCAACTGTAATTATAAATTTAGTTAGACGTGTTGACCTCTAAAGTTCAATTGGTAGCTAATTAGATCATTTTCTAAAAATCCAAAAGGCATGTATTTGCTGCATGTCTGGCTGCATGTGTTAATGTTGATCTAGTTTAGCTGGTAGTAGGTCTTTCAACTTCGAAGATTGGTAATGCTGACTGGCCTTCTATTAGAATCATGTTAGAGTTCACTTTATCAGCTTTTTTTGTTGGTTAAAAAAGTCAATCAACTTAAAGTATAAATTTAGTCAGATGTGTTGATCTCTAAAATTCAAATTTGCTAGCGAATTAGATCCTTTTCCTAAAAATCCAAAAGGCGTGTTTTTGCTGCATATCTGGCAACTTCTTTTGGGTGTAGGTGAAGGGAAATTGTATGCTCATACCTCTTTATGCGAGCCAGACTCCTAATCTACTGGTTTTGTATTCCTGAATCATTGTATTCTGGTGGGCATGTCAGGAAATTGATCAACCAGCCTTAATTCCTCATATTGCTGAAGCTAGTTCCCAGAAGTATCCTTATGAGGTTCTTTTTAGAAGCTTGCACAAGTTGCTGATGGACACTGCCAGTTCTGAGTATGTATCTAGACCATGTCTCTACCTTTCTATTCACGGACTGAACTTATTTTACAGTTGATGCTCTCTATTAAGCAGTTAATGTAGTCACTACTCATCCCAATCCCGAAACAGTTTTTGTTGCAATTAATCGTCTTCTTTCAGGTATCTTTTCTGTGATGAATTTTTTGGGGAGGAATCCATGTTCAATGAGATATTTGCAGGTAACGTTGTGAGTAGTTTTGTATAACTTTTGCACCTTATTCTGAAGATCCATCTTTCATATTCTTATTATTGGGTTTTCTTAATCATTATTCTCAGAAAAGCTTCATCTCAAAATATGGCATTCTTGAATTTTAATGTATCTTCTAGAAATAAATTGGTTATTTTCAATTTTCAAAGATGTTCAAGGTGAAAAGGCTGGGAGAATATGCGAGTTCTTGGTTGCAGGCTTGTAATATTTCCATGAACCTGGAAAAAGGCCAGTAATATTGGTACATGAAATTTTCTTTCAGGTCCACTTACAGTTATTGATGAACACTTCAACACAATCCTTTTGAATTCTTTTGATGCTATTGGCATAATGCTTATGATTCGGATCATTCACCAACACCAGGTAATCTCCATTTTTCTTATGAACCTGTTGCATCTACTTTAAATGATGTATCTTTTATGTTTGACAGTTTGAGTTGACTATGAGTGCTTGCTTGGTTATGCATTGTGACTTTTGTGTTGAGAACCTTATTCATAGTTAATGTTGGTGTTTGGATGTCATGCAATATGATATAACACAATTATGCAATACCGAGCTTTAAAATTAAACTGTGCAATATTTGATAAAATGCAGCATAAATAGTACTGTATAATCAATGGAAGCATCCAAACACCACTTTTAGTGAAATCAAATGCGTACATCCAAACAAACCCAAGATGATTGATTGCCTTATAAACTCTCATTGCATTTTATCTGTTGGTAAAAAGTGTCGACTTAGCTTGCTGCTTAACTTCTCCGGTTGATCCTTATGCAGCTTACCATGTCAAGGCGGCGGATTCCCTGCCTGGATTCCTATTTAGACAAGGTCTGTTCTTTTTATATGCCATCTTTCACATCTCATTGCAAAATACATTGAACATTACTAAAGAAATAGATAAGAAAATAATGAGAAAAATCTTCTGCAAAAGGAGGGGAATCATGTATCATCCAGTTGGCAACTGAGCTTCTTTTCCCATGTACATGGACCACAGCCTCTTTCAGATTGGGATTGTCTTGAAGGGTTGGGTTGTAGGTGGTGGTATCGGAAAAATTTTCAAATCACTGTGTCAGTTTTGAAATCAATTGCTGGCTTTGCAAAGTTACAATTATGAAAATCGATTTAATGCTTCATTTACGTTTTGGCACTTCTCATCTGATTCAAATCTATTGTGTGAAATTTGAACAGGTCAATATCTCGTTGTGGCCCCGTTTCAAGATGGTTTTTGACATGCACCTCAACAGTCTCCGCAATGCAAATGTGAAGACATTGTGGGAAGATGATGTTCATCCTCACTATGTCATGAGGCGTTATGCTGAGTTCACTGTGTCTTTGATTCACCTAAATGTTAACTACGGAGATGGTCAGGTGTGCTACTTTATTTCTTTTTTCCATGGCATTACGTTATGTGTTTACTTAATCAGAGTTCGAACCTTCTCATAAAAAGTAGACCACTTCGATTTAGGATGCGTTTGCTTATTCAAAAACATTAGTTTATAAACTAGTGTATATTTTAAAAAGGTATTTAAATGAAAAATTCAAATTGGGTTGGTATGTATAAATAGAGTAGTGTTTTTGTATTGGAAAATACACATTTACCCTTCAATTTTTACATTAATAACAAGAAGCCTAATTCGAAACAAATTGATTCAAATTAAAACCCATAGAATGTACAATTCAAGCCTAAATTCGAAACAAGTTGAATCAAATTAAATCTAATTTGAACGGATACCTCTAATTAAGTTGATCAAGAACCCTAATTCAAATAGACATCCCTAATTCGATTGATTAAGAGACCTAATTCACAGCCCAATTCAAACCTTAATTCGGGGTCATCACAACCCCTAATTGACAAAGGCGGTTAATTTAATTTTCACAACCCTAAATCGAACACAATATCCATAAATGAAACTCTAACCACGTTATTTGAAACTCTTTATTCTAACCAAAATGAAGAGCGGGGATGAATCGTGGCTTACATGACGATGGGAACTGATTGACTAAGAGTAAGTAAAGGAGTCGAAAGCTGAACATACACATTTAAACTAGTTTTCTGCAATCAAATAGAGTTTAAGATATTTTTATATTCTTAACTCATATTCTAACCGCTTTTCAATTTAAACGCATACTAGTTTATAATTTAGTGCAAGCAAACACACCCTTAGCTGGAAAATCACGAAGCAGTAAAATGAAACATACAAAATGAGTGTATTGATAAGGTAGTTTTCTGAATGTAGGTGAAGTAACTTTTGAAGCAAACATTTAGTGACTATTTTATTCTGTAATATTTGCAGCTTGATCTGAATTTGGAACGGCTTCGTATGGCAATTGACGATTTGCTCAACAGGCTTGCCAGACAGTTCCAGAAATCGAAATTGCAGACTGTTTTCCTTATAAACAACTATGACATGACTATTTCTGTCTTGAAGGTAAGCTATAAGTATCTACTGAAGCGTGAAACTAATTGGATGAAACCATTAGCCGAAATTGAATAAAATCCTCTGTATATACTTGTACTTGCCTGATATGTAATAAATGTATTTGTTGGTGGTATAATCTTTCCTTTTTGATGGATCTTCAGGAAGCCGGTCCAGATGGTGGAAAAATTCAATTGCATTTCGAGGATATGTTAAAGACCAACACATCAATATATGTGGTAAGTAATTAGTTGAAACTATAAAGATTATAAAGTAATATGCCCATTCCTCCATTGATGAGCACTACCATTTATCATAATATACTCCATTTCTCCGGCCCAAGGTCTAGACCATATTCGCTGCCAAAATTTTCAAAGTTCAGCCTTTGCTTCAATCCTTAATGTTTAACACAACTTTGAGCTTGTTCATCATGCTATTGTTTGGTTTTTAATTTTGAAGTATTTTTCTCTTCCCATGTTATTCAAATAGTGGCTTTAAACTATGTTTTGTTATAATAGTCACCTTAATTCTAAAACTGCCAACTCAAACATATTAAAACTGGAAAAAATGTTTCCAAACATCTGTTTTTACAGTTTTGTATGTAAAAGACTGGAAACTGAAAGCTTAGCCAAACAAGCCCTTGGCTTATTATGTTGGTTTTCTTTATTCAAAGAGCTAATTTAATGGTACATACAGGAAGAGCTGCTACTGGAGCACTTCAGCAACCTGATCAAGTTTGTGAAGACTAGAGCAGGTAGGTTTCGAGCTAGTAAAAGCTTTATCTACCTTTCTTTCCAGCTTCTCTTTCTTCTCGTTTCCTAAAAGATTACATTTGAATCAGCCGAAGATCTGGGAGGCAGCAGCGACAAGGCCATAACTGTGACAGAGGTCGAGCCACTTGTGAAGGACTTTGATAGCAGGTGGAAATCAGCCATAGAGCTAATGCACAAAGATGTCATCACTTCCTTTAGCAACTTCTTATGCGGAATGGAGATCCTGAGAACCGCATTGACGCAACTGCTGTTATACTACACAAGGCTTTCAGATTGTGTGAAGAAGATCTCAGGTGGATCCAATCTGCACAAAGATCTCGTGTCGATACAGTTGATCATACACGAAATCAGGAAATACTCGAGGACATTCTAGCTTGTTGGTGCGGTTCTCTGGAGCCCTCGTTCTCGACAGGACTATCCCCCGAAATCTGTTTGTATATTTTGAGTTGTAGTGAAACTGGCCATTAACTGCATGAACCCTAACACTATCATAGAGAAAACTTGTTGAAGCCCATGTTTTGCATGTGAGTATACCCTTACCAAGTGGACCTTCTACTAGCTGTGGACTCTTGGCCATCATCACCCTACTTAAGCAAACCCAAAAACATTGGGGCTGAAAAGGATTCTAGAAAGACACCCAAAAACTATGAGCAAAACCTGAAATAATAGAAACACACATACAAATATGGAGCTCCCTGCAAGTTGTAAAATCACCTATAATAGATATGTGTTTAGGGCCCATTTGGTTTTAACTCCGGAATCGGAAACGGAATGGAAACGAATCTAGTCAATACGTATAACCTTGTTCATTAAAATTTTTGGAATCGTTCCTTGTGGTTTGTAGTAATTGAATGAGAGTTTGATTACTTTTGATACCCTATAGGGTAACAAAATGTGAGGAAGCAAGTGCATTTTTCATTAAACCATGGGGAATGATTCATTAAACCATGGGAATGATTCCATAAAATTTCATGAATATAGATATACATATGAACTAAATTCGTTTCCATTCCATTTCCGTTTCTGGAGTTGGAACCAAACGGGCCCTTAATCTATTGTAATACTTTTTTTACTTGTATTTTCATAGAATTTAGTTATTTCATAGAATTTATTCCATATCAAAGTAATCTAAGTAAACAAAATTTTGGGTGACAATCCTAAACCTTGGTGACTTTGGTGTATTGGTGAAGATCCTAAGCTTTTGTGACAGCTAAAGTTTCGCCCCAAACTCTCTAAGCTTTCGTGACAACTTTAATGAAAGTCCATTGGCAGCCATAACCCTAAATTGGTTGGTGACAAACTTTTAAACCTTTTTGACAACTTTAACTAAAACTCGGTAGTAGCCCGAGCTTTTGTGACAATTTTTTTCTTTCCTTTTTTTTGGAGTTTACCGGTCGATGCCAAAAATTCCAAAATGTTGTTTGAATTTGGTCAGGAATGCCAACTAGTCGGTAATGGGTGGATGGACCAGTACTATAACCCGAACCATCCCCTAAAATATTAATCCGATATGTACCCTCTAGGTAGACTCAAGATGAAAATGGATCAGATGACAGGTCAAACCGTCACTCAAAACTAGACTTGTACAAAAGCATACTCGTGTCGGACCATGACTAAACATTCTACCCGAAAGGTGTGGGGTTGTCCAGTTCGTCTTGTCTGGGCTTCAAAACACTGCCCATGTCCACCCACTTAAAAAGGCGAATGGGTTGTAGTTTGTCAGTCCGTATGTACTTCATTGTGCGCTTTTATTTCCCCCTTATATTTATCATACAAAATAAAGTAGTATAATGTATTTAACACATATTTTCAATTCAATTATACTTGCATAGTGTGTTTATCTACAAGTTCAACATCAATCAACACGCAAAAAAACAATTTCAAAATACATGAAATTTTTCACAAGTATCAACTAATCAAATTATTAAATGTTTAGTCGGCAACTAAGGATGAATGAATTAGGAAATTTCTAGAATATAATAAAGATAATTTATATAATAAGGAAAAAAAGATAAAGATGTAAATTGTAACAAAAATGAGAATACAATAATATTATCAAAAATAGTCAGGTGGATTCGAGTCAGATGGGTATATGAATGGATGATGAGTGGATAAAATGTCTACCCAATTCCCACCCAATCTCTCACACACTTCACCCACCACCCTATTTTATTAATGGTTTTGCCTTTTTTCATCGGATGGTCAAGAGTCCATTGGGTATATATACAATCTTCATGCCTAAGGTAGAAAAGTGGATCGCTAAAAATTAAAGATTTAAAAAAAATACATCGAAAAGTTGTCTTTACAAGAGTTTTTTGGATCTCTTATTCTAAGGTTATATTAATGATTAAAAGAAATTTCATTGTTTTTGGAAGGTGAAAAATTGATAAATGAAATTTAAGATTAGAAATTCATGAAACTTTGCATGATAGTTCTAAGACGAAGCAGATGGTATTTGGAAATAACAAGTGATGGTAAAATTTTAGATTGATTATATATATATATATATATATATATATATATATATATATATATGGGGTTAGGATCAGATGAGAACTTATATTACGGTAAGAAATGCAAATATATATAGTTCGTTGTCAAATGATAAATGTCTAAGATACGTCGATTAAATATGAAATTAGTTAGTGCACAGTTAATACAACAATAAATTATGAAACAATTTGATAATTATGAACTAAATACGTCCAATATTCGTACTCAAATGACAACCAAATATTATGATTATACAATTAATTGTACACACCACTATTACCGTATAAAGTTTTATGATACATGCATGACTTGAGATTACCACGTAATTCGTGCACTTTGAAGTCATGCAATTAGAATGAACAATTTTGCACAATATTTCATTTAATTAACTCTTACAATTTAAATGAATGTATTTGTGCATGCTAGAGTGATATTCGTGCATTTTGAAGTAACAAAAACGTGTATGTTTTGTGTTTAGTTTTTTTTTTTTTTTTGATATCACAATTTCGATTAACACATATGTATATATTTAGAGTGATATTTGTTGTATTTCATGTACTTTAAAATCACATATAAGTGCATATTTGTTATTGGTAGAATGATAGTAATACTAAGTTTAACATTGTATCAAGAGTGCAATGAACATTTATGTGCAACATGCAATGTCGGACTTGACCATAGAGAAGCCTAGCCGCTGCTCCGACTCCCATGTGAGTGTGGAGACCGCATTCCGATGCTTAAGTGTAGTCGTGCAATAAATGAACAATAAGTATAGTAGGTAGTGATGCATCAAGCTAGGTTGCACATGAGATTATAAGCATGCACGACTAAACATCACTTGTTTAATGTGCATGTGCCCGACTAAACATCACCATTGACTACACGACTAACGATTAGATTAGCACAACATGCACTAGTTTATTGAATGTGCACGAGTAATATAAACACACGGATACATGATAAATTAACGATTCAATTTATGGTCAAGTTCCGGAGAGAACATTCTTACGGAGAGAATGAGAATCTCTAAGATTCGTTGGATATAATGATAAACGTCCTAGATTGAATGTTACTATGAAGTTTAAATTTGACAACTTTATACCACAATATAAAAAAGATATTACATTATAATCAAAATTAATTAATTAATTATTACAGAATATCTGCATTTAATACGATCATCATAAAAAAAAAACATTCGAGTTGCTCGGGCAAGACAATCTTATTTGATCATGTTCATCCATTATTAATCATTTATGCCCATGTTTTATTGTATAATTCAATCATCACACCACCATGTTCATGGTGCTCGTTTTCAGGTTTACATTCGTTTTTGTTTTTTCTCATTCACATTGTGCACGAACGCTCGTGTTCATGAAAATAAAGGACTAATCAATCATGTACATGTCTTTAGCTACTTATATGATTGGACACTCGTGTGCATGAACGCTCATGTGCATGAACACTCGTGTTCATTAAGTTTAACAAAAACAAACCTATAGACATCGATTTCTTGTGTATTTTTAATTAAACGTGATGAATTTCACGTTCATGAGCATGATTGTGATATTAATAAGGTAAAAAATATTTTAAGGAAACTTATATTATCATTCAACACTAAAAGAAAGAAGCATTCATGTGACCAATTTTTAAAAAAATGATCCTTATTACAACTGTTGATTTTTTTCCATTCAACGATTGAGATAGGGTCTCATTCCTCTATGTAAGAATGATTTTCACCCGAACCAATTCTTATATATATATACACACACGATGAGTTGGGTTCAAGTGGAAAGGGGTTTGAGGATCAAAAGTATGAAGAACCCATAATCATTGGATCAAATAACAATTGTTTAAATATAACATGTATTTGTTTAATTAAAATTTTTTTAACTATATTTGTAATTGTTCAGATATATCTATGGTTCTAATTCGAAATTATTCAACTATATGACCACTTATTCAATTATATTCGAATTTGTTCAACTATATAACTAATTGTTCAAATGTTAATTTATATGTTCAGCTGTTCAATTAAATTTTTGTTCAAGTATACGACAAGTGTAATTAAATTGAACAAATCACAACTTTTGATTATTTTGATTTAAAGTTACGTGTATTTCAACTTTTGACCTTAAAGACACATGCATATATGATCTAAAATCCTCTCTCATTACATATACTACTATATGAAGTCCTTAGTACTAGCATGTATGTCAGATCATTATGTTTGTGAAATACGTAAGCAAACTATAACATGAATTAGAGTTATTGTTATTTATGCGGATAATTTGTTATTATTGTGGTGAAATGAAAACTCATGTTTGTTAAAAGAATTTGAAAAGGCGACTCGCCTTTATATTTGAGTTGAGTGAAAAGGCAACTCGTCCCGTCGTCCGTGTATTCGAATTTAGTGAAAAGACGACTCACTTGTATGTATTAAGTTTGACCAAGTGACGACTCCCTTTACTTTTTGAGGTAGGTTAATCTACGAGTCCCTGCATTCTTTACTTAAGTGGAAAAAAAGTTACTCGTACTTTTCAAGTTTAGAATAAATTGTATCTTGAGTTTGAGAAAATGACAACTCACTTTATATCTCCAAGTTTAGCAATAAAGTGGCTCGCCCTTATACTGCGAGCTTATCTTCAAATACGAGGTGGGAAGTAAATTTAAAAAGAAGCCAATAAATATGAACAAGAAAAAGGTACTAATCAAAACTCAAGAACGAGGCAAGAATGGACATAAACCAACACCAAACGGCCAAGGAGCACGACCAAGAGCAACCGAAGAGAATGTTTCCAAAAAAACTCGCATACAAAATGACCAAGAACCATATATAGGAACAAACATTGTCCGGCTTCTTTTCTAAGACGAAGGATGGCCCCGAAGCATGGACACGTCTTATTATAATTATCGTCTCATCGTGAGGCTTATTTTCTTGTAGTAGTCGATGACATATTTTTAAGAAACGACGATAAATGTATGCTCACACAAGAAAAGATAAAAGAAAATGGAAGCATCCATAGAATCAGGAACAAACAAGGAATAACATCCCATGGAAGATCGGAATCAAAATTAAAAATTTGAGTGAATAAATTTATTTTGGTAATTGGCGGCCTTTCCCTCTTTGGAAACGAGAGGGACAACACCAATACTAGACTGGAGGATCCTGAGAAGAAGCGCCATAAAGCTACAGCGAAGAGCCCATTTCACCCTGCAATTCTCTCGTACAACTGAAGGTTCATCTCTCTCTCTATGAGTCTATAGACGTGAACCATGAACGGAGTTGAGAGGCAGAAGAGCAACAGTCCAGGTTGGTGTTCCCTTTTGTTGTTTTTCTTTTTCTTTCTAGGGTTTTTCTTTGTTCTGCTTTCTCTCCATATTTGATTCGAGTAAACTTTGTTGGGACAATCTCGCATCTCCGAATAGAAACCCCTAAACTGTTCGAACGGGGATGTTTCTTTGATCAGGGTTGAAAAAATTATGTATATTTCTCAAGATTTTAGTTTTGGCTAGGTTTAGGGTTTTTGATTTTTACTCGTAATGATTCATATGATCATTTTAAGGGAAGTGCCTTATTTTGCCTTTACCTATTTACAGAAGTTGATCTTCAACTTTTACCCAATGCATCCGTATGGTTCCACTGAATTGACATTTTGAAACGGAGTACATGATCAACTGTGTTGATTGATATTCATATGTCATCTTACCATTGTGTAAATTTTGTAATGTGACTATTAGAACTGTCCATTTCTGTTGGAACCTATGTTACACTGAAAAATGATGCAAATACGGTAAATGGATGCTTTATAGTTGTCTTAGTTTTACACAAGGATATGTGTTTCTGTGTGTCCTTGTTTCTGCATACCTTGAACAGATATATGGCCATTATACTGTAGTGGAAACATTTATACAAATAGAATACTTGTTTTCATTGGATATGCAACTCCTATGTCACCTCTGTTTTGCCCTGGCATGCTAAAAGTCCTAAAACGTATCTTGTTATATCAGTCCTGGTCTTATTGGCTCTTGCTGTTTATATTACATCTTTCCAGTGTTGGTTTCATATTGTTCCTCTTGGAGTTCTTTTTAAATTTTAAGGTATAAACATTGACTGCTCAGATTAGTCTTGCTATTAATTTATCACGCGCTTATGTTGTTACGCTTTTTGATATCTTTCTTTTTATTAACTGTCCTATTTTAATGTTGATAAATTTGATCAAGATGTTTCCTTTTTCGAAATTCTCTTTAATTTATTGTCTCAAGAATGCGACTGAGTCCATGTGCAATTGATTTCATGCTGGTATTGCTTTGCAGGACCGATGGAGACAAACGGGACAAGAAGCTCTGTCAAAGCGGATACAATACGAAAGCTATTAGTTCCCCCTGGCTTTGTTTCACATACAGCCTTTGTCTTGAAGAAGATGGCTTCTGGTGAAGATACACAAACTTCTGCAACCTTAAAAAAATCATCTGACTTGACACCTTCATCATCACATGAATTTTCTAGTCTAGAAGATAATATAGTGGAGGCTAATTTGCAAATCAAACATAGAGCATGGATTCTTCATGATCCGTTGGATCACCATGAGGAGAAATCAGATGATGAACCAAATCATGAGGTAAAATCAATTACTATTAATTGTCCAGTAGCAGTGCATTTAGGATTTTTCTAACCGTTATCTTTGTATGCCTGGAAACAAGGAATCTTCAATTTTAAATTTATATAATTTGTAACTTTTTTCCGTACCTGGAAAAAGGAGAAGAGAACTTGAAATTAATTTACTGGAGGTAAGTATTGTGATATTGTAGGTTGATTGCTGTGCTTTGCCAGTTACTGTAGTTGTTATAAATTAACTGAGGAAAGTAGAAAAGGATATGATGGCATATTTTACAGAATGCATGTCTTTAGCACATCATATGAGGTACTTATGATGTGGCCCCGTTTGGTACACTATGATTATAGGAATGAAGATTAAATTGAGGATGATGGGGTGAGATTATGAAAATAATCATGTTTGTTTGAGAATGAAGGGGATGTAGCTGGAAATTATGGTGAATTTGTAATCCGAATTTTGGTAGATTATAGGGATTAATGAAATTAATCTCATATTTACCCCCTCTTCCCTTTCCCATCTTTCTTCTCTCTTCTGTACTTCTCTCTAAACCATTGCATTTGTCTTCATTCTCTGCTACTTCTTCAAAAGTGAATTTCTGGTATACACATTAAACAAATCCTAATGTCTTCAACCTATCAAGCAAAAGCCCAAGTCCAACCCAAAATTTATGCGAATAAGAAAAATTCTAGAGGAAAAGTGTTTGGACTTAGGGGAATACCCTAATCTTCAACCTAGATTTACAGCATACAGAGAACAACATACAGAGAAGCAGAGACATTATTTAAAATTTGGGAACAACCAAATAAGGAATTATCAATTTGATTAAGTGATCAAGAAAGTGTTAACATAGCTTTATAACTTTGAGTAGTAATCGATCATGCGATCCGAGAACAAATATGACGAAATTGGGGATCAATTTGATTAAGAACATTGAGTAGTAATCGATGAGTTTGGATTCCACGGAGGGAAATTATCAAGAAGGGAGAGGATTCGATAGACCCCGATGGAGGATTTGTAGCCTTTAAGTTTGAGTGATGACATCGGAGTTGTCGGCGAAGGGTTCAGTCCGTTACGGCGGAGGAAGCGTAACGGTGGTTGTGAGGGGTTGATGTTTAATGGAGAGCGTTGAGGGTTTTGGGGTACGCATATGGGAAGAGGAGAGAGATAGAAAAATTACCATTATTGAGATTTGGTAAAAGGAAGGAGAGAGAGCAAAATCACCATTAGTCACTGAGGTAGAGCGTTATAATGGAGATGGGAAACTTCTTAGGGTTTTACAAAACGGTCATGTGAGGGTATTATAAATTGAACTTTAATCCTTACCCTTTTTCGTAATTTTACACACAATCATTCTCATTTTACCAAACACTCATTTCAATCATTTCATATTTCATCTCCTTAAACAGTTTCATCATCTTAATTTCTTCATCTAGATAATTTCCTTCATCTTAAGTTTCATCTAGATAATCTTGTATTACCCAACGAGCCCTATATATACTAATCGACGACTATCTTTGTTTTTTGGAAAGTAATCTAACTTTTTGAGACAATAAGAATACTGAGCTGAACATTTAATCTGATTCACTTCGCTTATTGAATCGAAGTGTCAAACAGTTGTATTGATTTGTGCTCGTATGTCAGACTGATTTTATAAAGTGGATAGAGAATGTTCCTTCATTTGTCACATCTTAACAACCCTTTTATTGCCAACAGAATACTTCTATTGTAAGAAAAGATTCTCTTCCAAAAGGTTTGATCTGGGGATGTACTGCATGCAGTAACTGTCTGAAGGTTAGTTTGTTTCGGTGCTTACTTTATGGTCTTAACTTGACGACCCTAAGGTTATTAATCGTGTTTGTCTTGTCCGCAATCTGTTAATTCTTCACACTATTTTTTATTCTTACCCTTCCCTGAATGAACTGATTTCTGACTTGGATGGAGAAACCAGGAGGTACCCTGGCACTTTGACTAAGTTGTTTGCTCCAAGGGTTGAGATTAAAAACCCAAATCCCCAAAGCTTCTCTATAACTTCTGAGTCTAAATTAGTATTTTTTAAGCAATTATTCATTCCAAAATGCCCAAAGGGGGCTACTTACAAAGACCATTGGCGTACCCGAGATGTACAAGGAAATCAAAGTCATATTTTCTTCATACCAAAAGAAGTTCTAGGTGACTCAAGGATTGCTTAAGCAATCAATTGGATCCAATTTCTAACTGCAGGGGCATTTGCTTGCAATTTCCCTTTAGCTCGAGCTTTGACCATCTCAATGATCATCTGGAGACATTCAATGCTAGTCAAAATTCTGTTGTACTAACCAAATGGAAAATCAAATCAACGAACATTCTTAGGGTTGATAGCAAAGAATGTTTCCAGCTTAAATCAGATCAATGAATATTTATTGAAAAAAAATCTTCTTTAAATCTTTTGTCATTCCAGAACACTATTTACATTTTATTTAGTTATTATCACTTGTTAGGTGGTGGATGAAATGTTTATAATCATTTCACCAATATTGCTGTACTTCATGTCACATCTAATTGCAAAAATGCTTAGTTAGGTGCCAGCTCATTGGGATCCAGAAGGTGCATGCTCTGTTTCACTTGAGGAAGCTCCTGTATTTCACCCTACTGATGAGGTGTGCCTGAAAGCTGTTACATTTTGACTTTTGTATGCTGCTAAAATTTGCATAACAAAGCATCATTGGTTCCATTTTGTCCAGGAGTTCAGGGACACTCTCAAGTATATTGAAAGCATACGCCAACAAGTGAGTCCTTATGGACTTTGCCGCATTGTTCCTCCTCCTTCATGGAAACCGCCATGCTTCTTTGCTGAAAACAGTGCATGCAAAAGCTTTAGTTTTGCGACAGAAGCACAAAAGATTAATGAGTTCCGGAATTCCTTTAAGAGAAAAAGGTTGACATCTAGAAAAGCTGAAGAATCAAAAAGACGGATGGTCTCAAAATTAGATTTGGACTGTGAATCGGGACACGGAGATACCATAAACTTTGATGTAGCTGAGCCCCGGCAGGTGGAAGAATTCCAGTTTCAGTTTGGCCCTCATTTTACTATGGAATCTTTCAAGAGAAAGGCAGATTATTTCAAGGAATTCTATTTTTTAAAACAATCCAAAGTCATATCCCGAGAAATTAGTCTTGATACATGTCATGGACGGTGGGAGCCTTCAGAAGAAGATATTGAAGGTGAATACTGGCGGATTTTGGAGAAACCCACTGCAGAAATTGAAGTATGTGAGAGGTTAATACGAGTTTATACTCTCAAACAAGTTCTTCTGGTAATGGCGAATTATATTTTTTAACCTTTTAATTATTTAGGTACTACGTGGAGCCAATCTTGATGCTGTAAGTTTGCGAAATAGATTTATAGAATCCTGTAAGCCAGAGGCATCTAATTCCATCAGTTATCAAGATTCGGGTTGGAATTTGAGCAATCTTTCTAGGCTGCCTCATTCTCTTTTTTCTTTGGAGGACTCATACTGTTCGGGTGATCTAGCTCCTCAGTTGCATATAGGAATGTGCTTCTCAACTCTTTCTTGGGTAAGATCGATTCTATCATTGAGGTTCATCAACTAATAGTTATTGTTGAAACTTATCATTTTCTTTTGTGCACTTTATTTTTCCCTCTAGTAGAAAATCACAATTTTGTAAAGGTAAATATTATTTGTCAATCATCAAAATCCCTTTCCTGACTTGTGGCTCATCACTGATTGTATATCTTATCTGCTTTCATGCAGGAAGTTGAAAAACATCATCTATATTCTCTTTACTACGCACACTATGGTGCTCCAAAAATTTGGTATAGTGCACCTGGACATTATTTCCACAAATTTCAGGCAGTTGTTGAGAAGCACTTTCCAAACATTTTTGTCCGACATCCTGAATTGCTTCATAAGCTGGTGAGCAGTAATGATGTGTTTTTGAATAAAAAAGAAGGAAGAAAGAACAACATACTAAATGATATCACACCTAGCTGTAAACCTGAATACTCTCTTAAAACGTGGCATGTGAGTGCGGGGTTTTTTTTGCTTCATATTAAAAAACCTGTAGACAGAAGGTTGTATTTTTTTTGGTGTAGGCAAGTGGTTGAAAAACATAAGAAGTTTTTTAACACATAATCATTGAATAGTAAATAGAGAATATGAAGATAATAATTTCTCTAACCCCCCTTATGTTTTCAAAAATATATGTAACAGGCTATGCAAATCTCTCCTGGCGCATTGCAGGCCGAAGGAATACCAGTTTACCGTTGTATACAGCGCCCTAAGGAATTTATTCTCTTCCTTCCAGGAGCATATCATACAGGATTTGATTGTGGGTTCAATGTCTCAGAGTCTGTTTGTTGTGCTCCCTTGGACTGGCTGCCTGATGGACAGAGTGTTACAGAACTATATCGTGAAAAGAAAATGAAGCCACTGATATCTCATGAAAGGCTATTATTAAGGGCTGCTAATGAAGCTGTTAAGGCACGCTGGGAGTTTCTACTGAAGAGTAATAGGTCTACTGCAAATATGAGGTGGCAGGAGGCTGTTGGTAAGGATGGCGTTATTGCGGGAACATTAAAGGTAGAACTCTCTAGTTTTCATATAATTATATACAATTGGGATTGTTTAATTGCCATTAGTCTAATGCCTACATTAAGGCACAATTAATGACGTTATGCTTGCTTCTGCTCAAACTAGGTCCTTGTTAAATCAGAGGTACGGCAAAGGAAATATCTGTGCACTAGTAATTCAAAGTCGAGGAAGATGGATAAGTTCTTCAACAAGGGAGTGAGGAAACAGTGCTACATCTGCAATTTCATTCTCTACTTGTCTGCTGCTTTCTGCCAATGTGATCCAAACAAATATGCTTGTCTGAAGCACGTGAAACATCTCTGTCCTTGTGCTTGGAGTCAAAGGGTTTTCCTGTTCCGTTTTGACATTAGTGAGTTAGAGCATTTAGTAGAGGCTACACAAGGCAAATTCTCTGCAATCAACAGATGGGTGAAGGAGAATCTCGGCAAGGCACTGGAGTATGATACTGCAGATTCAAATGTTGAGGTCATTTCGACAGATGAATCTTCTATTGACAAAGGATTAGAGTGTAAGGGTGAAACGAGCTTCTCTTCCGTTTATGGTACTAATGCAAAAGCTGCTACTAGAAAGTTGGTAACTGAATCAATTACTCGTATCTGGAATGCTTCGTCGTTTGGTGCTTCCAAATTTAAATTTCTTGATGCACGGAAATCAGCTAATACCCTGGGTGATTCTTCTGATGATTCTTCATCAGAATCTGATGATGAGAGATTATCTTCTCAATTTCGGTTGAAAGAAGACAAACCCTTATTTCCATCTCATAGTGCTTCCAACGGGCAAGCTGCGGGAAGTTCAAAGCTCGGGCCTGATGAGACACAGGAGAAGTCATCATGCAAGCCAGAAGCTGTTATTTGTCTTAGCAGCAGCGAGGATGAAGACTGAGGGATGTTTTCGACGTTATCCATACAAAAAGTTTTGGGACTCAGGCAAGGTGGTTGAACGCCTGCATTAGAGTCCACAGTTTGTTCTTCATACTGCAGACTATTCATTCAACTTGTAAATGAGTCATTCTACATATTCTGAAAAGCATTCGTGCAGAAATGTAGCTTTTTTAGGTGCATCTTGAGATGAAGCAAATGCTTGCATTTTGGAATCGATCCGAGCTTGGTTTAGTAGTATATCAAGTTCATTTTTCAGGTTCATACATCTAATAATACCTTGTGTTAGTGCTTCATATAAATTTTGCTTGGTAACGATAAGATTATCTAGATGAAAATGAAGTTAATTAATTTATATGAAGATTTATGGTGATAAAATTGTTTAGAATTATGGAGATGAAATAATTTGTGATTTTAGACTCAATAATCTTTAGAGTGCGTTTGACATTGCCACTTTTATTGGATATTTGGAGGGATTATTGAGGACAATAATCTCAAAATAATTTGTGTTTTGTGTTTAGGGGTCATAATCTTTATTATCGAAGTTCAAGATAATTAAAAAAATTCCTTAATCTCTTAATTTCATCACCTTCGTTCTCTTCTCAAACAAGATTAAGAGAATTATTTCCCGTCTATATAATTTTCATTCCCTTAATTTTTAACCCTAGCAAACGCAGCCATAGTATTTTCTTCTGTGCAATAAGGTTATTTACTTATTTACATAGATATGCAGGCTTTTCTTTTTTGAATAACAGATAGGCTGGCTTTGATACACTGGTATGATCACAAATCGTAAGGCAACAGGTCATGTAACAATTATATACAAAAACAGGCTCTGAACCTCTGATAAATTGAAGCTCAAGCTTAACAAGAACAATCAAAGAATACTTTTTAAGCTGTGCACATCTAGTTCAACTCCTAGTAGACCAAAACTGTTACTTCACATCAAGCGGAAACGTAGCAAATGGAAGAGAATAAAAATCGAAATATGTCGGATTTCATGGCGGAATGGCCTTAGATAGCCAGACTAGAAGCTATCAGTTATCTGTCACTTCACGGTTTTCTCCTGCCGGTACTCGCAGCAGTTTCACGTTGGTTGCGGAAGTGGCTGAGCAGCTGCTGTGCCTGCAGTGTAGTGCATGAAGTATTAAGGCAATAACTTGGCATGCATTTTGTTTTGTTTTCTATATACAAAAAAAATACACTAAGGGCCTGTTTGATTTTAATTTCGAAAACGGAATGAAAACGAATCTAGTCCTTACGCATATCCTTGTTCATGAAAACAAAATGGAGGGAAGCGAGTGCATTTTGAATGAAACCACAAAATTTCATGACACATATGGACTAGATTCATTTCCATTCCGTTTTTGGAGTTACAACCAAACGGGGGCTAAGTTCTGTGATCTCTCTGTTTGCCCTGCTTGGATCAGAAAATGACCTTCAGAGTAAGAACAAGTATGCACTTGGCTTCTATTAGATTTCTTTTCCATTGGCCTAAATAATGAAAATAGAACAAGATTAAGTAAAGATAATGCATCATACCTTCTCCCTGGCTCTTGAAGTGCCAGTTTGAGAAAGCGAAACAAGAGGCGGGACAGCTCCTTCTTGAATAACCATGCTGCAAAACTTGTTACTATTAATACACAACTGCAGAAGTATGGAGGCAGCATTCTCCTTTCCTCTTCGGGAGCCACAATCGAGTATCTCAACTATCAATGGGATGCCTCCTTCTCGAACAATAACTGACCGGCCCTCTGAAACAGTAGCCAGATTCGAAAGAAGAGCTATAGCCTTATCAACCATCCCCGAATCCTGGTCCAACAACTCAACCAGATACTTGACAGCACCAGCCTGTACAATACGAGCTTTATTTTCATGAGTGATTGATAAGTTGAACAACGCAGTTGCTGCATCTTTTTTCCCTCTAATGGTCCCATTTCCTAAAAGATTTACCAAACCTTTGACAGCTTCAGACTGACCAATCTTAACCTTAAAATCTTCAAGAACAGACATACTGAACAGGGTAGCCGCGCAATTTTCCTTGGCTGCATTGTTACCTGATTTAAGCACATGTATAAACGGTTCTATCACTCTGGCTTCTGCAATCATGGGCTTGTTCTCATCATTGATTGATAAATTCAAGAGAGCAGTGACCGCGTGCTCTTGAGTTATCTTCATTTCCGAGTACATCAATCCAACCAACGGGCCAATGGCACCACATTTTCCAATGAGGTTCCGGTTTCTGACACTATGCTTTGCAAGAAGGCGAAGCTCATATGCAGCTGAAGTTTGTACTTCACTTGAGTGGCTCTTCAGATCTTCAACTAGTTTCTCAACGTTGGAAAAAGTAGTGGTCTCATCGGATCCCATTTCAGACGATGCAAATGAATCTGTTCGCAGCTCCATGCTTGACTTTGAGCTGTAGGAGGCTGAAGTACTTGTACGCGGACTAAAGCCTTCTGACTTTGCTTCACTAAAGATTCGAATATTTTCAAGGTGGTTTGATACCTTAGACAGCTGAGTTGCTGTTGGAGGATAACCATAGCTTGAGATGACACTTGAATCTGACTGGGTCCGGCTTAATCCAAAAGGGTCCTCAGTCGGTTGCATTGTATACAAGTCTCCGAGCTCAATAGAAGACATTGAATTGGAATGGCTTTTGTAATGTAAACTATGGTTAATTTCTTGAGCATGGTTAATTGGAACTTCGCGGTTGTTTTCCTCAAACCAGCTTCCAATCATAGCTTTCATAGTGTAATTTGTTATGACATTGGTGTGTGAAAGAGGTTCACCAGTCTTAGGACAAGTATTCAAGCCTTGATCTATCCATTCTTGGATACAAGCCCTCTCGAATGTCTGGCCAGAAGAGATGATAACAGGATCCAACATGAGCTCCAACGACAAGGGACAGCGGAAGCATGCTGGGATGGAGAAACCGTGGATAGAATCCAAGTATCCACTTTCCAGCACGAAATCATAAATAAGGTTAATGAGGTTATTTACTTGATGGATATCTACATCTCCCGTAGTGTGATTGGCTTGAGCTTTCAACCTCTCCTTTTCAATCGCGATTCTCTCTTCAAGAAACTCTTGGTTTGATATCAGACCAATAGACTCCATGATTTCTATTAGGTGTTCATCACGAGTGTTTGATTTATCATTTTGATCCCTCAGAGCTTGTTCAATATGTGTCGATATTCTGTTTGGCTGCCAATTTTGAAGCTCCTGCATGCAGTTCTGTTTGTGTACAAGTAGTTAGTTAAAACAAAGAAGGCCAAATTAGCTAACTAAGCCTTTTTGAGATTTCTCTATTAACTAGGCGCATTGTATAAATATGTCAAACCCCTTATCTTCAAGCTTCAATTTAATGAAAGTGGTAAAAATTGAAGGGTACACAAACCTAATAAAATAGAAAAAGGCCTATTTGGCTAAATTCTTTCAACAAAAGAATCAAAGATTATATATATTTCAAAAAATCAGCTTAGTTCTGTACATACGTGCAGCACGGCTAAACTAGACGAAGACAGTGATGTTCGTAGCAATCTGCAGAGCATACGGCATATTTCAAAGAAAGAGCTCCTTATTTTGGTCAATACTAGCTCAGTTTGCCAAACCTGGAAAAGGAATGTGATTATGAAACCTTTAAATAGTGCATTTAAGCAATAAGAGAATGGCTGATAAGGTAGAAAAAGGCAGTAAACTTTAGACAGATACTCACTGATAAAATCTTGCTTGCATTTGAGGACCAACTCTCAATGTAATCTGTAGCCTCTTTAACATCACAATCTAGCTTTTCGCATTCTTTCAGAAAAAAATCATCAGGGGTAATCTTTTCATCAACAACTTCATCAAGAAATGGCTTCAAGTGTTTCATCAAGATAGCCACTCTCTCAAAATCTTTCTGGACATGCATTAATGTCAATGTCTGGTTTGAAACCAGATGTATAAACCCAGAAACGTCGCTGATTAAACATCTAATAGATTTAGTCTCCATCAAACCTAACAGAAATCAGTTAACAAAAGCACAGGATTATTAATGTTTACAATCACAAAAACATTCTATGATCTTTTTAAAGGTAAGATACAGATGAAGATATTCTGATGCAGTAATTCAAGGCATTTGGGGACCAATTTTCATTTTTTGTTCAGATAACTTCTCAATTCAATCAGGTTTTTTAATATGTAATAGTTAGTATATACAACCTAAAAAGCTTAAACAAAAACCCAGTTTCCAGCTAGCATCTACAAGCTTAAAAGTTGACCAAGCTGTCAAAAGTTCAAGAAAATTAGAACTTATACCTTGAAAAATGCAAACTAAGCAAGAATACAACATTTTCATCAAGTCAAAATCCATGTTAAACAGAAAATATAAACAAAACCCTAATACAAACCCAATTCCAGAACAAAAAGAAAAATTATTGGGTGAAATTTGAGATGCCCAATCATTTCATCCTCATACTCATCTACAAAAATCACACAGAAACAACAAAAATGTCAAAGAAACCAGAAATTGACCTTGGATAGTATAGGAGAGATCAGGTTTACCTTCGAAGATGCAAATTAAGCAAGGTTGATTTTCAGCAAGCACATAGAAAAATTAGGTTAAGAGAAGCTATAGCGCTTGGCGACCATCTGGGTTCAAATTTTCCATTATTTCAGGAAACCAAAGCCCCTATGAATCATTGAATCAATACAGTACAACTAATCAGGGAGATATTTTGATGGGTAAAACTTGGATTTATATTCTTTTGGTAGGGAACAGAAATCCAGGGAGATCTGTTGAGCTTGTGGTAAAACTTTTGAAAATATAATAAACAAATGCAGAAGATCACTGCAAGTGGATTATTATATAATCCCCTGATTCAGTCTTTGCTGGGTTTTTTATTGCTGTTTGATCAATCTACTGTTTATTATCAGGATTAAAGAAGAAACTGATAGAAGGGAAATTATAGCTCATGAGAGTGGTTGTGAACTTGTGATCCACCTGCATACTACAACTAGTTAAGGATTCATTATGACTTCACGAGGGAAAACAAACATCAAATTTTTCATCAACAACAAGACTGTTCAAGGCTCAAGCATTTCTATTATTACTAAATATAGTATGGGAAAAGAGGAAATTTATTATGGTTGGTATACTGTATGCAACTATAAGAAAATTCTCAACATACATTTATAATGTAATATTTTGATGTGATTTTTATGCATACATCATTAGAAAATATGTAGCTGAAAATAGTTTTTCATGATATTTTTTGGGATAATATTTTTAATATATGATATAATAAAATAATTGTGTTTAATATCACCCAAAAGTTTTTGAACATGCAATCATCACTATTGTTATTTCTTGAGAATTCAAAATAAAAAAAATAAAATAAAAGACTTCCTAGTTGCTACTTTGTATTGTTTATGATTATTTCCAATTCAGTGGAAATTACAAGCCTTGACCAAATCATCATTTAAGGAATAACTCTTTCTTTTTTTTAAAGTCACTTAAGGACTAACTCAATTTTCATATCAAAGTGACTAAGTGAGTCATCATTTAAGGAAGCCATAATCTCAACTCTCAAGGAAGTTACTATCTTCTTTGTTTTGTTTTTTTTACAAAGGAAAAGGAGAGTCATATATTAAGCTATGTCAAGAGCAATAAGCTCTAATATGAATGAAGGGAAAATATGATAGTAAACGATGGTTCCTCATAATCTGTACAAAATCCTAGTAAAATAATTTTTCTAATTGAAAATTAACCCCTCATTTTGAAAATTTATAAAATATCCTCTTTTAAACATTTCCCCCTCATTTACTTCATACCGGATCACCTATTGCAATTTATGTTTCATTGTCTACTACATGTATTTTGTTGGTCCACGTGTCAATAGTATTAATTATTTTTAAAAATTAAATTAATTTGAAAAAAGTAAGATATCGTTAACCGATATAATTTTCTATGGTCATCATCTTCCTCGCCGGAGCCCTCTCCCTCTATTCTTTCCTTCCGCCTCCCCACCTCCAACGGAAGTCCTCACTAACATTTCCTTCCGCCGTTGCGCCTCGTTGGACACACTCGGCAGAGCCTCGTCAGACACACTCTTTTTTTTTGGTACCTACCATTCCTCTCTCATTGGTTCTTTTTATTTTTTCCTTTCCCTCCTTTTGTCATTTTTCTTCGTACTCATCCAACCATTCATTGTCTTCGATCTCTCTCCTTTTAATTCTAGAGCGTCAGTATCTCTAGCAAGAGAACACTAACCTTCGCGTCATCAACAAAGACATTGGAAGCCGATATTCTCCTTCATTTGGTGAAACGATTCAGTCAGACGAAGAAACCATTCATGGCCACAACTAAACTTGAACATGAGCGGATTATGGCAGATTAATCAACAAACTATATCTACAAGTGTTGTTGTGTAGGCTGCTTCTTCTATAAATTCGGTCAAATTTTGATTGTAATGCACATAAGGTGTTTGATAAAATGATTCAATAAAAATAGAGATTTGGTAACAACTCCAATTGGTTGTTGACAATCTACTTTACACTTGTTCACACTAAGAAAAAAATTATAAAAAATAACTTTGTTGAGAGTTCCCATGCACACAACACACTTGTTGACATTTTATTTTGTATGTGTTAACAATACGTTGAACATTTGTGGGCAATCCACTTTACATGTGTTGACAATATAATTTACATTTGTTGACATGTCATTTTACATGGGTTGACAATACATTTATTGACAATGCATTTTATATGTATTGATAATCCATTTTACATTTGTTGTCAACGGCTGTTGACAATCCGCGGTTAAAGTGTCAATGGTTGTTGAAAGCCCCGATTGCATTGTCAACGGTTGTTGACATTCCACAATTGCATTTAATAGTTGGTAACAGTGTCGAAAAAATCCGAGGAAAAAATTAGTAACATGGTCAAAAACTAAAAGATAAAAAGTTGCTGGTTAGATTTTCAATTTCATAATTCAAGTAGGTTAATAAAAAAAAGTTCAACTTGTTAATGTGCTTCAATTGTTACATTTTCTCATTTTATAATCTTTAGTTAAACAATTGGACGTATTAATGGTTTCCTAAAAAACACGAGCAAACAATTGGTTGTGTTCATAAATGTGTTGTTCATTCAAATACAAATACACGAAGTGCATTCTGTTAACCCCGTCGATGAACGTGTTGTTCTTATATAGGATTTGTAATCATTCTTGTGTTGTTTTTACACATGTGTGGTATGTACGCCATCGATGAACGTGTTGTTCATCCAAATACAAAGACATAAAGTGTTATGACTCTTATATCACAAATTCAATTACACGAGCAATCAGAAAACCATAAGCTTAATTTCCTTAATTTGGACACTCACCAAACATAGCCATTATAGGATTTTTTTTTTCTCTTGATACCCTCGAAGTTTCGACGTTTTCTCTTAATATCCACTAAATTTTAAAATTTCTCTTGATACCCTCGAAGTTTGGATATTTTTCTCTATGGTTCTATGTATCCTTTTTAAATTTTCTTTCGAATTTGACAAGTCTGTTAACTAATTTTTTTAAAAAAAATTAAAATATTTTCTCATTTTTACCAGTCACTTTGATTATTTTAATTTAGCGAATTTGTTAACCATTAGCGATTTGCTTTTGCCAACAACCGAATTAGGAAAGGGTACATAGAGAAAAATATCCAAACCTTAAGGGTAGCAAGAGAAATTTTGAAATTATTGGATACTAAAAGGAAAAGTCGAAACCTCGAGCGTAACAAGAGGATCTATATTATAATAATATTTTCATATTTGTCAATTTTAGTAAATTAACAATATAAATCTATGAACAAATCTTCTCCTACCAAGGAGGAAGATCTTACCTCATTAAACTTGATTATTTTGAATATCATTTACAAATGAGGTCAAACATCCCTTATACAGGGGATGTGGCCGAAAATGAAAGGTCGGTATTAAATTCCGGAATAAAGGTCGGAATTAAATCCGATTGAAATGTCTAAACTTAAGTGTCGGAATTAAAGATCCGAAATGAAAAGTCTAAACTTAAATGCTGGAATTAAAGATCCGAAATAAAAAGTTTAAACTTAAATGTTGAAATAAAAGATCCGAAATGAGAAGTCTAAAATGTCGGACCAATGAGAAGGCTTAGAAGAGAATATTTAGTAAGAAATATCCTTCTGTTATACATTGACATAAGATGAAAAATGTTATCAAAACTGGTCAGCTTCATGTCATGACGTAGTGAAGACAAGACATGTCGCTAAACGGCCCGAAAGGGGCGGAGACACGGGTGACACCGGTATCTAGGGGCATATCATGTAGTGAAGACAAGACATGTCGCTAGACGTAGTGAAGACAATACATGTCGCTAGACGGCCCGAAAGGGGCGGAAACACGGGTGACACCGGTATCATGTAGCCTGAAGATGAGGGTTTTCAACGCAACCATCCAACGCTAAAGTTGAGTAGTTCAACGTCGTCGTAATGCGTTGTATTGTGGATTTTGTAAATCGAAAGTCTTAGTTTCGGTAAAACCTTTTAAAATTTATATAGATAAATATCGGATGAAATGAAAATAGCTAATTCAAATATTCTTGTAAAATAAGTTTTACAAAAATAGACCGTTAAAATATTTTTAACGGGCGTAAAAGTCCCAACACATAAAAAAAAAAATTCTTACTACCCTCATGTTTTTATTTGTTTACTCTGTATACCCATTCTTGAAATATTACATTGAAAATTCATTATAAAATAATAAAAAATTAAAAAAATAAATTTAAAACAAATTATGATCTCATTAAATTTAAATTAATAAATTTATAATAGAAATATTTTTATATATATATTTAAATAAAGATATTTTTATTTATAAATTGAATTTTTTTAGTATTTATTTCCAATTTTAAAAATATATAAAATTAAATTAATTTTTAAAAATTTTTTTGTTATCAAGAGTCTAGAAATTTAAAAATATAATTAAATTTATTTAATTTTGAATTTTATATAATTTGTATTAATTCAAAATTTTTTAAAAAATTATGTTTTGTTTAATTTTAAGATTATTGAAAAGTATATTATAAAAAATAATAAAAATTAAAACATAAAAAGATATTTTTATTTTCAAATTGAAATAAATTATAAAAAAATTAACTTCACAAAAAATTACTATATGTTTAAATTTCTGGACTCTTAAATTTTTTTTAAAAGTTTATTTTTGATTTATTTTATATTTTATTTTATAATTTATTTTAAATTGAACTAAATAAAATAATTTATTTTAGTTAAAAAATTATCTTGAATTTACTTCACTTTTTTTAATTAGAAAAATATTTAAAATATTATTATTATAAATTTATTAGTTTTAAATGTTATAAGATCATAATTAGTTTTAAATTTATTTTTATATATTTTTAATTATTTTATAATAAATTTTGGTGTAATATATTAAGAATGAGTATAAAGAGAAAAACAAATAGAATTACAAGGGTATTAAAAGAAATTTTAAAACTTAGTGCATACTAAAAAGAAAAGTTCAAACCTTGAAGACACCGATTGAAAACTCAAAAACAAAGTCCGACCATAACTTTCTACCCTAATTACAAAATAAGAGTAAAGAACTTTCATTTCTCATGTTTTTTTTTTCTTACTCAAATCTCCTATACTCTCAAATTATTCCCTAAAATCTTTCAATTGAATTCAATAACTTAAATTTTGATCAAATTTGGGCCCGTTTGGAAGCGCTAGGAATCATTCCTACCTTCATTTCCATTTTCTTTCCTAACCCTTAACCGATTCCATTCCGTTTCCATTCCACCGCTTCAACCAAACGGGCACTAACGTTTATAATTTTTATCTTTTTACACGTCATTATAGTTAAGGATGGCTTAGTTACTTTTGCTATTAATGTGAGTAAACTCTGGTTGGGTAAAACTTATTTACATTAAACGTCTATTTAGATTATTTTATGTAATTATGATTAAACTTACTGCGAATTTTATTTTAGGGGGTGTATTCAATTAAGAGTCTATAGGAATTTTTTGGAGTTTAAAAGTCTATGGGTATTGGGTATAGATTTTTAAAAATCTATATAAATCTGTAGATATTCAATTAGGATTTAAAATTTTCCATAAAATTCCTATGGTATTTAAAAGTTTGTAAATTTTAAAAGAATCTATTATTTTTTGTAGGATTCTTCGTTACTTTTGTAACTACCTAAAATCCATAGAAATCTTCCCCCAACACATAAGATTTCCACAGAATTTGTATTGACTCTGTATAGAATTAAAATTTTCCACAGAATTTGCAAATCCTATGATTATTAAAAATCCGTCAAAATCTTTAGTGTGTTGTCGTCTGAATGTATTTCTAATGTAAGTTTTCATAAAAACACAAGTGGGAACTGAGCTATTTTTTTCCTAACCCTAAGCCAGGTTCCATCTTTCGGATCCTTCGGTTTCTCCCGTAGCCTCCTCCGTCCCTCGAGCGGACTTCTCACTCGATTCCCACCCACCATCGACGCCCTGTCGCTCCACCCGCCATCGACGCTGCGTCGCCCCACCCACCATCGACGCCGCGTCGCTCCACCTACCATAGATACCGCGTCGCCTCCACCCACCATCGACGCCGCTACCTGTTGCTCTGGTAGATCTTTTGCCTAGTTATTACCACTTCTGGTAATGTCTTCTTCCGTCTTCTTGCTTCTTCCTTTTCTTCTGATTAGTTGATAATCCGCTTGTGATTTGAGAGGAGAGTCCTTATTGTACTAAAACCGGTGTTTATTGTTAAAACTGAGTTAGGTCATGTGTTGTTGGGGTCGAGTGTTTTTGGAGTTGACCGAAGCACTGATTCCCGAGAATTTTACGAACACTTCTCGATTTGAGTTGTATTGTCATAAAAAAGTTATTGTAATACTCAATTGGTAGCAGGAAAGGTATCTTTCTAGGGTTTTAGTAGGGAAAAATTGTTTGTTTGAAACAAGATCTCATATTTCATTAGCTTTGGGATCAAATAGTTATCTCTTTTTGTGCATAAGATCTTCAGAACACTCTTTCCTACTTGAAATTCTGGTTATCATGCTATTCAATCTATGAATGCAGGAAATGCCGGGTGCAGTACCAATATTGCCGCTTCCAGCACCACCATCTGATGGGAATCTTGGTCCACTCCCACCAGCTCAAGTTATCGAGGACTTGAAGGATGATAACAAGGAAAATGAGAATCAGAACAAGGACAGCAAACAAACATCAGTTGAAACCCATACTAGAAGAATTGGAATTATCCATCCCCCACCGGATATCAGAAACATTGTTGATAAAACAGCTCAATTTGTGGCGAAGAACGGACCCGAGTTTGAGAAAAGGATTATTGTAAGCAACGCAGGAAATGTGAAATTTAACTTTCTGAATGCATCTGATCCATACCATGCCTATTATCAACATCGTCTGTCAGAGTTCCGTGCTCAAAATGATGCTCCTGTTCAGCAGCCTCCTTCAGACCGTCCCGACTCGGCAGCTAGTGAAAAGCCTTCTACTGCTCCTGTTGTTGATGGTAGTGCTGATGTGGAAAAGCCTGACCCTTCAGCTCAATTTCGAACTGTTCGCAAGGTCCTTGAACCCCCAGAGGCTGAGCAATACACTGTCAGGCTTCCTGAGGGAATAACAGGAGAGGAGTTGGATATTATTAAACTTACTGCTCAGTTTGTTGCACGGAATGGGAAATCATTTTTGACAGGGCTAACTAGTAGAGAAATTAACAGCCCTCAGTTCCACTTTTTGAAGCCAAGCCATAGTATGTTCATGTTTTTCACCGCCCTTGCTGATGCTTATTCTAAAGTATTGATGCCTCCGAAAGGATTGACAGATAAACTAAGAAAAAGCATTGTGGATAGAACTTCTGTGCTCGAGCGGTGTTTGCATAGGCTTGAATGGGAGAAGTCACAGGAGCAAGCAAGGCAGAAAGCGGAGGATGAAATTGAGCAGGAGAGAGTCCAGATGGCTATGATTGATTGGCATGATTTTGTAGTTGTGGAGAGTATAGATTTTGCAGATGATGAAGATGATGAGCTGCCTATGCCTATGACTCTTGAAGAAGTAATTAGGAGAAGTAAAGTATCAGCTATGGAAGAAGACGAGCTCGTTGAGTTAGGAAAAGAAGTTGAGATGGAAATGGACGAAGAAGAGGTGCAGCTTGTGCAAGAGGGCATGCAAGCTGCTAGCCTTGAAGAGCATGATGATGATAAGAAGTCCAATATCAGGACTACTGTTGATGATGACGATCCTCCTATGAGAATCGTGAAGAACTGGAAGAGGCCAGAGGAGAGAACTCCTGCAGAAAGGGACCCAACAAAGTTTGCTGTCTCCCCCATTACGGGAGAGCTAATTCCAATCAGTGAGATGTCTGAACACATGAGGATTTCATTGATTGATCCAAAATTCAAGGAGCAGAAGGACAGGATGTTTGCTAAGATTCGGGAGACCACTCTTGCTAATGATGATGAGATTTCCAGAAATATTGTGGGACTTGCTCGTACTCGTCCCGACATATTTGGAACCACAGAGGAAGAAGTGTCGAATGCAGTCAAAGCAGAGATTGAGAAGAAAAAAGACGAGCAACCAAAGCAAGTCATATGGGATGGCCATACAGGAAGCATTGGTCGCACTGCCAACCAGGCTATGTCTCAGAGTTTTGGTGGGGAGGATCAACAAGATTTTGGGAACTTTCCTGGTCCTGCAGCTCCGCCTCCAATGCAGCCTGGTATACCTTCAATTCGGCCACTGCCTCCACCCGCTGGGCTTGCCCTCAATATTCCCCGACCACCAGGTGCAATCCAGTACTCTACTGCAACTGGTGGTGGCTTCATGCAGCCTCCACCCCGACCACCTGTTATGGTTAATTCAATGGTAAGGCCACCGCCTCCACCAATGGGAATGATCCCTGGACAGGCTATGATGATGAATCATCCCATGCCGGTCCCACCACCCCATTCGATGAACCCACCCAGTATCAGTATCCCCGTTCCTCCCCCTCCTGGGTCACAGTTCACACCCCTCGGGGCTTCTCGTCCTTTTGGACCGGGACCGGTTCCACCACCCGGAATGCCTATGGCTCCGCCGCCTCTACATCAAGGAATGCCTCCGCCACCGCCACCTGAGGAAGCTCCTCCTCCACTTCCTGAGGAGCCGGAGCCGAAAAGGCAGAAGCTTGATGATTCAATGCTGATTCCTGAAGAGCAGTTCCTTGCTCAGCATCCGGTGATCCCTGAAACTCATACATATGTGCACTTATTAGCGGCATTTTATTTGTGTCATTGTTCTGAATATTTCATTTGTTTTATTTACAGGGCCCTGCTCAAATCAATATATCGGTTCCTAATACCGATGAAGGAAACCTCAAGGGACAGGTGCTAGAAATCACTGTTCAATCTCTATCAGAAACAGTTGGCAGCCTGAAGGAGAAGATTTCGGGAGAGATTCAACTTCCTGCGAACAAGCAGAAATTAAGTGGAAAGGCTGGGTTTCTCAAGGATAACCTGTCACTTGCCCACTACAATGTTGGGTCTGGGGAGATTATTAGTCTTTCGTTGAGGGAGCGTGGTGGTAGAAAGAGATAATTCTACAGGCTATGGTGAAAGAAAGAGATAATTCTACAGGCTATGGTGAAGCTCATGCTGTTTATTTGAATTTTTGCTGGATATTGTTATGGCTAATGTATTATTATTTTAACCGTTTAACAGCTTTTAGACATCTTCATCTATTGTATACCGATATTGCATCTTGGAGGTTTTTCTTAGCGAAAGGGAAGAAGTAGTTCAATTCCGATTTGCCTTTTATTCGGTAGCTGTTGTTTTCGGTTATTTGATGACATTTTATTTGTTTTTGTTCTCCATTCATCTATTCTGTACAGATATTGCATCTTGTAGGTTTTTCCTTAACTAAAGAAGTAGTTCAACTCTATTTCGTCTTTTTTTTCGGTGTCTGTTTTTCCTATAATTTGGTGACATTTTCTTTTTGTCCTGTATCATTATATTCATATTTCCTGAAGGAAATTGAATTTGGTATTTACAATGCAGATGGAGTGTTAAGAATTTTATAGAAACTGTTTACTGTATTCAGTAGGAGTTTGCCTGTAAAATTCTTACTGAACATACTGCATGCCAGGTTTGGAAGTGTCAAGGAACAGCAACTGACCGTGATGCATTGCGGCTGGAGCATGTCAGTGTCCAGACACCTATAGGTGAAGTTGTCACTCAGATATGTTTTAAGCTTTTATAGTAGTTTGTAAGAACCCATTAGGGAGGTTAGGTTAATTTCCTGCAAACTACTCCATCTAGTCTAATATGTTTGTCATTCTATTCTAGTCTTCTAGTTTTGATCTAATATGTTTTTAGCTTTTCTAGGCTTTATATTGCAAAATTTGGTTGTATTCATTCATATATGATTAGTAGTAACTAGAAATTGTTGAATGTAAGCAAAATTGTAAGGAAAAAAAAACAGAGCTTGTTTATGATGGACAATCAAGTACTAAAAATTCAAGGAACACCCATCTAGGAAAATCATACAACATCATATTCAACACACTATAGGAGACTGTTATAAGAGAACGAAGCCAAAATGCTGCCGGAAAGGATCATGGCATGTTTCATCTTGAAGAAGTATAGATCTTTATAATCTGATCTATCTTAGCCCGGCAAACAGGGCAGTCACCCTTCTCATTCTTGATGTCGCCCAAGCATGTCATGCAAGCAGCCATGTGACCGCATGCACACACGCCCCCTCGATTGGCCTCTCCCAACATATTACACATGAAGAATCGATTGGTTCACTTGTTGTGTCAGCTTTGTTTTGTAGTTCAGGAATGGACAAGTCCACTGGGCTCGAGTCTACTGTAGGATAGCTGATGCCCCAGTCTTCATTGGGTAATGGTGGAGCTGATGGAGTTCGGGGAACATGATCAAGAAAATCATGGGTTTCTTGCGCCTGTGCTGCATTTGATTTAGGCCTCCACCAGCGCTTAGTGCTTGAACTTGAAGATGGTCCAGCACTGGTCGAAGGTCCAGGATCGGTGCGCAAGATAGGTGAATACACAACCTAATTGATCAAAGAGTGAAAGGATTAGTTCAGAGAGGTTGTGCTAAGATCATTCGTTTACACCGATTGGAATCTAGCTAACACCTTGAAATTCAATAAAATTAAGCTCAAATGTAACACAAAATAGTCAGCCCCATACTTCCACTAGGCAGAAAATTGTTCAGCTGAAAAAATACAGTAAAGGGTTCTTCTTGTTCATACATTATTCAAGAAGGGTCTCACTTGTTTATAATCTTTCAATCTCGTCGTATGATGATTGGAATCACCGTAGGGAAACCCACAGACACGAGCTTTAGTACTTCCGTTTACACACGATTCATCCATCCTTATTCTACTTTTGTTATGACCCCATATATATTCCAGCTTTGGATCGTAGTCATATTCATTTGAGTTCATACCTGAGACATTCCTTTACAAGCATTGTATAATTGCCGAATCTGCAACTTGTCACCCTCAATAGCTGATGCAAATTTATACCGAATATCTGTGTAAAAAGGCCAAAAAGATTGAAATATGACAATAAGATGAAGAAAACACATCCTAAAAGAGCTTGAGAAGTAGACAAGATGCACAGTTGATATAAAGAGTAAGATATTTCAAGGAACTTATTGGAACTTTCACAAAATTCAGAAGAAACCTTGCGTCCATTTTGCATCACTGTTATGTTTGCACTGCAATCATCTCGTTTGTTATTCAACAACAAAAGCACAAAGGGGTACTTACTGTCATCCTGATTAAAAATCATCAAAACAGGATCTGGCATATAAAATCTTGGATCCTCAGTTGTATAACTCCAAAGAGGAATGATCAAACGCGGCTGCGGATCCTGTACTTAAGGTAAAATAGTTGTACCATCAGTAATCTTCTAATATTGAATCCCAAAAAGGCGAGAAGTGAAATCATGCTTCCGTAAGCCTTTGTATGGAGCAAACATTGACATTTCAGCGCTAGAGTTACATAAGAACTTAAAAGCTGATTATGCACAACTAAGCTGACAGGAACTTCAAGTAATTAGCCTTCCTTTTAATCCTAATTCCTTGACATCCTTGTATGCCATTCCTGTTGAGTGAGTTCCATGACTAATTCTATATAAGTGTACAAAAAAGCTGAATCTTTTAATGTTTCATTTTTAGTTTGCAGTCACTGGCCTGTTCTGTACGGTATATAACAAGCTCCAACTTGGTAGGGGTCGAGGGATCTTGC
The DNA here is from genome assembly GCA_033239125.1 of Fagopyrum homotropicum. Classification (NCBI taxonomy): domain Eukaryota; kingdom Viridiplantae; phylum Streptophyta; class Magnoliopsida; order Caryophyllales; family Polygonaceae; genus Fagopyrum; species Fagopyrum homotropicum. The sequence continues at coordinate 13,367,523 of BSWB01000007.1, forward strand.
TTTCTGCTAGGTAGTATGACAGCCCAACTGCAAGAAAGACAATTTCGTTAGTGACAATGTACACAGGGATGCTAGTGTTGTTTCCGGTAAACTCATGTGTTTACCATTTCTGAGTTCTTAACAGTTTGTGAAGATAATCTTACTAATGTTCAGGAGATGCAGCAGAAAGTCATAAAACTAAAGTACTAGAAGAATAACAAGATATATACAGCATAAGTACCATTCTCTTGATATCAATCGTGGAGGTAAGGTTTCAAGAAGTCCCGGCGCCAAGATTTCACGTAGAAGACCAGAGAAATAACAAACGTGCGCCTGTGAAAAAATAGAAGACAGAAAAGAACATCCAACATAAATGTTAAGCTAAATATGCAGTTCTTATAAGAGTAAGTCTAATGTATTGCACAACTTAAATGTAAGAGAATTTTGAAACATAGCAGGTTATATTGAAGTAAATTGAACCTCAATTGCTCGGACAACAATGTTGTATCCTGTTGTTCTAGCAACATCAAGCGGTGTTTGATGATTATCGTCTATTGCAAGAGCATTTGCTGCAAAAGAAAACAGAGGATAAAAGAAGCCAGTTTCCATCACTACTTGCAAATCAAATCGACCAAAACATTTTTAATCATAAGAAAACTTAGAATATTGAAGCACAAGGATTCATTCTCAGAAATCAGCATGCATCCATCTCCCTAGGCTATGGACAATGTGGAAACATATCGTTCCTTCATGCTGAAGCATGTGCGCTACGGTAAGGTTAGAACGTGATCTGAAGATCAACAAACTTGAAATTGAGGGATAACCTTACAATTGTCAATTCTATTAAACAAATATGGAAACCTCCCTCGGAACTTGACGTTATCATTTCGGATATTTCTAACATTTTGTCTAGTTTTTCAGCAGTAACCACGTCTTCAAGAAAGTCAATAGTGTTGCTATAAGCTCGCAGAATTGAGACACGACTACCCACATGGTTTCTCATCGATCCCTCCACATGTGGTCGAGCTCATCCGAAAGGATGTCCTAGGTTGGAGAGTCTCCAGAAGATGATCTAATCTAATTGCTTACCGTATATAAAAATAAAAATAAAAAAATCAACCAGCCTCAGAATTATGGAGTTGTAAATACTTTCGAATCCCTGATGAAAAACACAAGAGATGTGAATAACCTCCATGTGAGAGGAGAAGTGCAACTGTTTGGTGTGAGCCACTCTTTGCAGCGTGGTGTGAAGGCGTGGCACATGAACCTGAACAGGAATCAACATATGTGATTAAATTTCATGGATTTCTTAAAATCAATTTCAAATTATTAACAGGAATCTAGATGAAGTCGAGAGAAGCCCTTACGAGAACAGTGTGCGTTAACATTTGAACCCATTTCAACCAGAGTTTTGGTTACATGATAGAGCCTAGGGTTCATAGAAGCCACAATCAATGGTGTTCTTCCTTCTTCATCCCTCCACTAAAATCCAACAAAAAATTGAAATTAAACTTCAAATCCTGCAAAATATTGAAGCAAAAGCCGCAAAACAATGAACAGTAGCAGAGAAAGGAAGTATTGGGACCTCAAGACCGGCACCTTGTCTGGCTAGAGCTTTGACGCCTTCAACGTCGCCATCAACCGCATTTTGGTACAACAACTCATCTTTCGATTTGTGTTTCTGCATGAAGATTGATCGGATAATCGGACAGAAGAGAAAGAGGAGAAGAGAGGATTGCAAATGATCAGAAAAAAATTGAAGAAGACTAGCAATGGTGTGATTGGTCAATGCTGCTGATTTGCTTGATAAACGATAAAATTACGACGACCTTGACGTGATAAGAAGACTTCTAGATTTTTATTTTTTTTAAGGCATTAAGTCGACATCCGCAATATCGACGAGGAGGGAGAGATTGAAGGCCGAAGAGCATTGCAGCTGCTTCAGCTCCATAGTAGCGGTCACCTGCAATGAGTCCAGCAATAGGACACACATCGGGATACTTTATTTGAAAATTGAAAAAATAAAAATAAAATTAGAATGCACCAGCCGGGAATCGAACCCGGGTCTGTACCGTGGCAGGGTACTATTCTACCACTAGACCACTGGTGCTTTTGATATTTAATTTATCCAAGTACATATTACATACATCATCAAAGTTGACGAGTATTAATATATATTTATTTTCTTTATGATTAAGATGAAAATATTATTGATTCGATTTATTCTTTGATAGTACTAAGATAAAAATATTTTTCCGTTTTACACTTATATTGAAAATTTTTAACTGCATCAAAATATCCTTTTTAACTATTGCCAATTTAATAAATTATTTATATAGTTACTGTCCAAAAAAGTGAATTTATACATTTCATCTAAAATAACTAAAATGATAAAAAAAAAATAAATAATAAAACGCTAAAAGAACAATTGATTCTTAATAATAGAGTATTAAAAATTAGAGATTTATCACTACACACCTCGTCTATTTGTCAATAATATTGCTGAAATTAGGGCTGCACATACGGTCCATACCAGACCGGACAGGATATTTTCGGTCCGGACCGGTGGACCGTAAATTGAAAAAATCTTGAACCATAGAACGGACTGGTCCGGTTCCGAGTTGAACCGGTTTGTACATAAATTGAGCAATTTTGAATATTGCGGACCGGACCGGACCGGTTTGTACATAAATTGTGCAATTTTGGTGAGGTTTTCCGGTTCAAAACCGGATCCGGAATGGACCGGATCGGACCGAACTAGAACGGAAGGGACCGGATTTAACCGAACTGGACCGGACCGGAAATTCGTAGTTTACTGTTCAACCCGGATTACGGTTTTATACAGTCCAAAAACCGGAACGGACTGTAACCCGGATTTTCAAAAAAAACCTAGACCGTACACCGGACCGGACCGTAAATTCCGGTCCGATCCGGTTTTCCGGTCCGATCCGATTTTGCACAACCATGGCTGAAATAAGCACAAAATATTAGGTATATCATTACAACAATTTACGAAGTTACAACACGTCTAAATCTTCCTTCTGCTGCATGATCAACTATGTACGTTAATAACATATATAAAGTCAGACTTTATCACCTTAATTTTTTTTTTTAAAAAGTAAAATTAATTAACGTTACTGGTAATAACCAAGTCGAAGCTCCAAATCCAAATCCTCTCCTTTCCTTTGCTCACCAAACCCTAATTGTAATGATCTTTTCACACTGCCGCAACCACCGCCACTGCCGCCACCACCACCATGGTGCAACCTACCCTTTGACCGGTCAACATCACTTCTCCTCGTTAGAAAACTGTAGGGTTTTGATCCATGTTGATCACAGTGATGATTAATTCGCAGTTTGGAGGAACAAGTAGAAGATGATGAGTTGATGTTTGTAAGGTTGCGTTTGAAGGCTCTATCTCTTCTATGGACGTTCATGTGACCACCAAGGGCTTGTGCTGAGGTGAAACCTCTCTTACAAAACACACAATCGTATGATCTTTCCACTGTCATAAACCTTTTCGTCTTCATATCATCTTCATCTTTGGCTTTGTTTCCGTCTTCGAAAGGATCCTCATCAAGATCATTCAATCCATTACTTGTTGACATGAATGTAACAAAGATCTCAAATTGCAAGAATGGACGATATAGTTAGGTTTAATATATAGAAGGGAATTGCCGAGGACAAATAGAAGTCATGGTCTTATATAATGATATCTAGTTAAGTTCATCAATATGGACTATTAAATTTAGGCTTACATCAGCATAAATCAGTCTAAAACTTGGGAGGGCCAAATAATGTAGGGTTTAACACGTTCGGAAGCGCTGTCTGATGGGTTATATCGTAAAATCAAATAGAAATGGAGTAGTCTACTAATCTCATATTACTTGACCGCATGTCTTAAAAAGGCTAGTCTAACCAGACGAGATAATCATTGTCCAAGCTAGTCCACAATCAATATTGTATATGTTAAGGTTGACAAGACTAACGAGTTAGGATCCACGATCAAACCGTTCTATAGTTTATGTCATTAAATATAACTAGTAAGATTAACGTTTTATACTAAAATCAATTCATAATAAGACGAGTAGCAGTGAATCAACCTTTTATAATAAAGGGACAATAAACTAAGAATAGTTGTGGGTTTTATCGTACGTTTGTTTATTAATTATTATATACGTGGCTCCACAAAATTTATCTCCCAAGATATGAAATTAAAAATAAAAGGTCGGTTGCAAATAATTAAACTAATGATTTGACTAAGAAACTAACAAGAGAAGTCGTCCAAAGAATGTGATGCAAACTTTAGTAATTCACAACTAATCCGCGTGTAAAAGAGAAGATCAGCAAATCAAATTCTCTGTCTCACTTACGTTGCATGCTTTATGCTTATCTATCATGACATATACATTTATTTGCAAATAGCTCTAGGAAGCATGCAGGAAACTTCCCATGGCCAAATGAAAATTATATATCTTAGAAATCAAAAGAAACCACCCTCTTTTACATTCTTTAAATCATTTTTTATTAGGGAATTTGATGAAATGTACCGAACATAAATTTTATGTACTAGATAACATATATCTATAGTTTATCAGGTAAATAGCATCATTTAACCAATAATGACATATTTGTCCTTATAGAATATATTAAATTTCCTTAATATGTTACAAGATTTTGTATTTATTTTTTGTATATGAATACCAGGTACAAGAAATAATCAAATCGTGTACAAGAAAATTAGTTATAATAATTCTTGTACAAGAGAAGATTCAAGCATTATAATTAACGCATATTTATAATTTTCAAAAGAAGAATAAACAGTGAGATCCAACTTGTCCGATTATTAGGGTGTTAGGGAGGGACTACCAACCACATATATGAAAAATTAATGAACGATTTGTATACTTCTCATTTACAAGAACAAGTTACAAGATAAACGTTCCATTTACAAGAAAAAGTTACAATTAGAGTGTGTTGAGAGAAAAATATTCTATTTTATGATATTTTGATTGAAAATTTATTACAATAATCCAAATTTATAACCATTAAAAATTCACCTTTAAATTAGAATATATCATGATTAAAACTATTAAACTTGTAATTGCTTTTTATGAGGATAATTTAGTCTTAAATTTTCAAATAATATCATATTCTAATTTATAATTATTGAGACGGACAGTTACTAAACAATATTAGTAATCTAATTGCGAAATAGTAAATTCACCCTTCTTTTTTCGAATAAAAAATAGTTTATATCTCATTCTCTATCTCGCTTTCATTATGTGTTCATGAGAGTTTTTATTTATTTAGACTTAGTTCATCTTTACTTTCGAAAGGGCAAATCCATAATGATATACAGTTACCGGACGACCACTAAATTGCATGAAGTGAACGTCATGAGAATTGAATGAAGAACAAAATCGAAAGGGTAAATCCACAATGATATACAGTTACAAAATCACAGTATATCAATGCTTCAAGGTGAACAAGGCAGTGTAGTATAGATATATACCTTTCCAGCAAAGTAGCTTGGAGTTCAAGAAATGATAAAAATGGACCATGGAAAAACCCTAGAATTACAATTTCATCTCACAACAACAAAAGCAAGAGGATGAAGCAACTTGATTGACAAGCTTACATCCACAATGGCAACAAGGACTCTCTATTCACACTATATACTGTATCTACATGAGCTAATTACGTACCGCGGTTGATTTTCATGCAGAAAACCCGAGTTTTCTCCATTTCGGATAGAATGAGTATAACCAACTTCCTTGATTTCGGAAGAGTATAAGTAGAACAAGGAAAGACAGCCTAGGAACCTAAGATGTTTGTCCTTCACCCGACTAATCAAGCCACTTGTCGTCATTGCCCCAACAATCCGGTTATCCTCTTGTTTGTAGCCGAAGATTTACGGTTATTCGTTTCCTGGCAATAGGAAACCGAAGCCTGTGTGCTCGCGTATGAGAGGAGGAGGGTCAATATCCGAGATTTTAATCAGGTCGGTGGATTTAGCGAGTTCATCAACCGAAAATGGTATACTGCATTGTAAAAAAGGATTAACACGACAAATTCCGGTGGGTCAATAATCACTGATCTGCTCTTTTAGTTCCTTACCTTGAATCGTCGTCAAGGAGAAAGGAGCTGTTTACACTGTTGCTTGAATCTTCAGTCATTGATATCTTCATGCTGGCTATCACCTATTAGGCAAAGACATTTCACTATAAGCATCTAAATAACCTACCCCGGTTACTTGCTAAGCAAGTAAAGTATAGTATATTAAGATCTTACTTCCGGGGACAGGCTATGAGTTCCATACTTGTCATCCCAATACATTGTGCTTATCCTGTAGAGCTGTTGTATGCTAAGCACCTATAAGCAGACAAGCCAATACGTTCTTTGAGCGCGAAAATAAAGCCAAGTAACAAAGCCCTTTCAAGTGCACGGATTACTTACTGGACACAAATCATTGCTGACTTCTTCGAGCGTCTTTTGTGGCTTTTGATGAATGACCTACCAAAGAAACGAAAACTCGAATGAGGAAACGTTTCTTGTTTACGTAGATTAATGAAATGAAGGGTAGGTTTAACACATACGAGGAAGCCTATAGCTTGTCTGATGTGTTTGAGCTCATCCCATGCATAACCCGCATACTGTCATACCACATTTGGTTCAGAACAAAAAAAAAAAAATCACAACTTTTGACGTAGGAACTTGTTATCTCCGAGTTTTGACATAGATACCTCGTCGGTTGCATCATCACACCAAGTTTCTAGTTCACTCAATCCTGCCTTGACATATTCAGCATTGGTGAACGAGCAACACTCTCGTCTTAACAGAAGACTGAATCAACAAGAGGATATAAAAGCAAACATCAGACTAAGAGCAAGAACAGGAAAGAGTGGCAAGAAGAAAAGATTCCGGGATTCAAACCTGTTAAACAATTGAACGTTTACAAATGAGAAAACTTGGGTGTAAACTTTGCGGATGAGAAATGATGGAACCTGTAAAATATTTGATCTCAACTTAGAAACATCAAAGGTACCTAAGATGAAAATTTTCAGAAAAAGAAGTTTGTACATACATAATTTGATGTCATCAATTGAAGGTAGTTTCCATAGCTTTGTTTGATCTCAATCCAATGAGCATACAAAGTCTGTTTGTCACCAGGTCCATTACTTCCAACTGAGCTTACTCTGGATGTCCGCGGTGCCTGTAAAACACGTAAACCATATTTGAAGAACAATGAGATATGGAAGAATTGAAAGAATTGAGTGAAGTAGGCTCTTTTTTATGGTCTTGTAGACCCCTTTTATTTTTACCACTCTAATTGACTTACCACTATTACTCTATTAAAGTTATATTTACTTAATGAGTTTATGCTACGGGTACTCTTAATAGAGTTATAGTTGTAAAAGGCTTAGTTAGCCATTTTACCCGGATAAATTTGGTTTATGGGAGCTGTATATACCTGTATGCACAAACCTAGCTGAGGAGAGATTTCTTTCTTCAAGTTGTCGCGTATCATTCCATAAATCTTTTCTACATATGCAGTTAATTGCTGTTTGAAAAGCAATGCAGGGTATTTGGCCTCAATTGGACTTAATGTAGCATCATTTCCACTTTGCATATTTTGCACTTCATCATCAATTGCAGCAAGATCAACACGAGGTAGACCACGGAAACTCTTCAAGGAAGAAACAGAGAAAATGAATTAAGTTTTTGAAATTTCAATCAAAATTGTGATTTAGATTTACCTGGGTCATCCTTCCAAACAAACTGGCTGATGATGATCTTCGCCTTTGTGGAGCTCCAGCTGCACCGGTTGTTTTCAGCGTGCGTTGCAATAACAGCAACAAGGATGATGTGTTTGTTAGCCAATAAGCCAAAGTCTCATTGTTATCCTGAGCCTATTAATTTCAAAAGTAGTTTAAAGAGATGTTCATATGAAGACAAATTGGATATCAATCACCAATTTCTTACTGCAGTTCTCACCTCTATAGCATGGCCTATGGTTTGGATAATACGATCAAAAATACTCGTTTTCTCCACCTCAAAAGACCTCCATTGTCGAAGGCATTTGAATATGATACTTGCAGCAATAGGCCTGCCTTTCGAGAAGCCCAATGACTGTGAAATGCATTTTATGAGCAAATCTTGATGCTCTTGCTGCTTCTCATTAAGTGCCTTCTGAGGTCTTCCCTCTATGTCAGCAGAATCCCTTGAGTTCATAGATGCACTCTGCAATTCCTGTTATATGATTGCAGTAGGTGTAAGAATCATAACTCAATAAAACACGACGTAAATAATAACATTAAGTAGAAGATATAGGAACATACCGCTCTTCTGATACTCTCAGATCTCTGTAGTTAACACGGACAAGAAAATCATAAATCCATAAATATTGTTACTTGAATATTTTTAAGAAAAGATGAAATACATCAATCAATTACACTTACAAGTATTATTGATTTAGAGCGCAGTGCAAGAATCTTATTGGTCTGGACCATGCTTAATGTCTGTTGACGAAGAACTTTGTTCTCGGACTCCATGTTGCTAAGTCTTTCATCAAGCCTAGTTGCAAGATATCATACAAATTTGGTTAACATTATCCTGAATTGTTATACAAGGCTATTGAATGTGATTAAATTAAGTAATCTTTACTTGTTCAAAGAATCTTGAAGTTGATGAACTCGTTTTTCAGTTTTTTCCAACTGCTTAGTCTTTTCATCACATGACTCTTGGGATTTATGGTATTTCTCTTTCCACTCACCATTTTCTTCTCTTTCTGACTGCAACGATGCCTACGTCACATAAAAGAAAGGAGATAAGACATGGTGAACACTTCAATTGATCAAAAAGTAACATTAATGATAATTGTGATCCAATGAGATTATTGTTACCTTCACGGTCTCCAATTCAGCAGTTAAAGATCCAAGCTTTTCAGTGTCCATAACTGTAACTTGAACTTCTTTGGCGGAGGTCTCTGCTACTTCTTCAAGTGATTTCTTTGCATTCTTGCGCTCTTCAGCAAGCAAAGAGTTCATTTCATCCACTTTTGTTTGCATCTCTTTTAATGAAGTTTGTAGCTTTGATACCTCATTCTCTTTTGCCTCTTCCGCATCTGTCTGCAAAGGAAAGTAACACAAAAATTAGATTTTTAAATACTCAATAGCCACAAACTGTGGTCTGTTTGGATGCATATGATACTACTTCATAGTTTAGATTTACTGCACAACTAGTTTATAATTTAAAATCTATTGTAATTATCGTTAGAGGTTGACACGTGACTGTTTACTATTCTAATAAAAAAATCTTATAAAATAGTTAATGGCAAATCTGTGAATATATTGTAACAATTCTGTAAATAAATCGAAAAATGCTGATGTGGACGGTTTTAGAGGTTGACAAGTCAGCAAAATGGGAGATGTTTTAGTAATATATATAGATTGTGTTATAAAGCATAACATCAAAACAGATAGTAGTTTGTTACCCTTAGGCGTTTCTCAAACTGCAGGCGCCATGTCAGTTCTTCCACCTTCTTTTCAAGCTTATCCTTTGCTTCTTTGAGAGCACCAGTTTCTTTAGCAGCCTAAGTTACAGTAAGGACAAATCAGTACAAATGACTGCAGTATAAAAATCACATTTAGACATAAATCTTTGTCCTTACCATCTTCAGTTTCTTAAGCTCCTTTCTGCCTAACCTTCCTCTCCATCTGCATTGTGAAACAAGTGCCGCTCGTTTGAGTTTCTTGTGGTAGTTATAATCTCGATGACCTCTCCAATAAGCCTGTACACTATTCAAGTTTAAATCTTTCTCTAGAAACAAATGATTTCTAAGAACAAAGTAATTTGACCTTCAAAGCATACCTGAATAGTGGTTGATGCTTTTGTTTGCTTTTTATGTCTTAACTTATCACGAGCCGCGACTGCCCTTGCACTACTCTGTAGGACAAGTGCTGATAAGCACAACCTGTCATAGGCCTTCTGAGAGAGATGTCTCCTCAAGCTTTTCTGGATTTTTAATGCACTTGCCTCCTTTCTGTACCCTTGGTAGATATTGTAAGCAAGTCTTCCTACATGGTTGCAGAAGTACAAAATAAATACAACATAGAATTCTCAGAGGAACACTTGCATCCTCAAGTAAGAAGGATTGTGTATCCATAAACACACCCCGACAAAGTGCTTGTAGATTAATTGTGGCCCGGCGCACTTCGATAAACTTCTTTTGGTAAATGTAAGTTTTCATCTTTCTTTGTATAGTCTTGGCTGCATTGCCAAGTTTTTCTGCTCTTTGTGCATCTAACTCTGCCATTTGTCCTGCTCTGAGGAAAATTTTTGTTTGCCCAATCTGCAAAACATATCAGGCTCAAGCATTTGGTGTCCATTGTCCACTAAATGTACTATTTCTGCACATAAGAAGACATTATAACCTGATAGCCTTGAAGTCCCATCTTCTCCAAAATCATTGAGCAAGCCGCCTTCTCTTCGATACTGTATCAGAAAGTACTAAATCATGAACAAACAATTCAAGCATTTTAATACTACAAGAAGACACACACACACACAGACCTTGGTTTTGCAGCTTCAGGGACAAGAATTTTAAACCGCTTGATGAATTCGAAAAACGTTCTTCGTGTTGGATATCCTGCACAACTGATTCTGATTGCCTCAAGAACACCCTAGGAAAAACAAACAAAAAAATTGAATTCCTCAAAGTTTCTGAGATGCCAGCAACAGCAAAATCCTAGAAATTCCAATGCACTCACACTACATCTTAATTGTTGCATGACATTAGAGTTCTCAAAGATGGCAGGCTTAAGGAGATTATTCGGCTTCACACATCTTATGTAGTGAGGTTCCGTAGAGTTCAGTGTCTCCATAAGCTGTTGTAGTTGTAACTGCACATATAGTTTAGAGGACTATTTACTATGTGGAACAGGAAATTTTCATGTATGTATCAGGAAAAGTTATAGGGAAGAAGTTACCTTAAAGCGGGAACCAATGGACGAAAACTTAGAGGACTTAGCACTCTCCTCGAGAATTGGAGGGAAAAGGCCAGCTACAAAAGAACATTTTGAAGCACCTAACAAGTCTTGATATTCAGGAACAACATAGTCCTTGTTTTTGTCTAAGAATTGGTCAGATTGATACATAACCTAAAATGAAAGTGGAGGCCATAGTGAGATTTTCATGAGAAAATGAAAGTAGACATAAAACTCTAGTAATTAAGGAAAATACAGAAAATGGCTCACATCTCCAGCATAATGAGCAATTGTGAAATCTGTACGGGATAGTTTTGGCTTGATGAAGCGCTTGTGCTTTTGGAATGTCTGATATAGCTTATTTGCAAATGTCTCATGAGTTGATTTCGGAAACATACTGAAAATAACATGTTAAGATCAATACATACTTATTGAACAACAAAGTAGACAGGGGATAAAGAGAACAAGCTTACCAAGCTTCATCAAGCAATGCAACTACACCACCGGGTTTCTGCAGTAAAATGGATCAATGGAGGAAAGAGTAATAAATGGAAAGAATTCTCAACCAGCAAAATACAACATGCACCATAACTTATTTGAAATATCAAGTGTAAAAGGCATCACTAAAACTCAAATACGCGTAAAGGGAAGCACCTTCTCAATAAGATCCAAGACATCTTGGTTATCTACAAATTCAATATAACTCCAATTGATTTTCTCTTTTGTGTACTCCTCTTGCTCCATCTTGAAAACATGCTGAAGTTGAAAGAACAAGAACATTAATGATCAGAAAACAATTAGTTTTCAGATTCCATATGTCAAACTTACCTGATTGAAATGTTGTTGCAGCTTTTCGTTGGTGTAATTGATACAGAACTGCTCAAAACTGCAGAAATGAATCAAAGTAAAATCACAAGTTGTCGTGCGAAGCTAAATCACATTGTGTATAAGACTATTGCTTCAAGAAACATTACCTATTGGCTTTGAAGCTTTCAAAACCATATATATCAAGCACTCCAATTAAAAATGTTGAGTTAGGGTCTTGCCCAATTGAAATATTAATTTTCTCCACCAACCTGTATGTTGATACAAAAATCAGCAACAATTTTACAAAGCAATCATGTATGTATAGAGAAATAAATGGTACATGAACAGTGATTCAAGAGTTTTATTTTTACCAGTCAAATAAACGAGAATAAATAGTCTTTGCTAGACCATCCCTGCTAATCAATGCGCTAACGGGGTCAAGACTCCTCTTTATAACTTCTTCCGGGGTTATCATTACACGCTTGCAGAGTGCATCTTCCAGACCTTTAGCATCACACCTGAAATAGAATAAAGCTCAATCCTTGCATGATTCAACCTTGAGAACTTAAAAATAAAAAATAAAAAAATTGGAGTGTATGTTTGTATGTATAGAGAAATGGATGGTACATGAGAAGTTCAGCTGCTGTTTCAAGATGGAACTTAGACTTGGCATCTTTCGGGACAGATGAATCAGCATCCGATCCCTTGGCGAACTCTATGTTACCAAGATGAAGAATAGCAGCTACAGTTCTGAATATTGCATCCTGCAAAGAAAGAGATACAGTGTAACGAGGCCATAGAGGAGAACACTAAGTTCAGTTGAAGGTACATTGTACCTGTTCTTGTTTGGTCATTCCAACAATGTCCATGGCTCGCCTCGTGGCAAGGTACTCTTTAGCATCACTTACTCCAACAAGTTCATAGCAACTTGATTGATTTAGATAGTGAAAGGTTTTAGGACTCCCAAGCTTATATTTGTCAACTTCCTGACAAAACACAGAATTGTTAGCAATTCAAGAAATCATGCAGTATCAGGTATGAAAATAGTATTTGGTTAAAATGCAGTTGGGTTACAGAAAGTATTATGCATCCAAACAAGAGCTGAATTATAAGTTTATGACCTCCTGTGGTGCTGCACAAAGGAGGTAAAAGCAGTGATAGTTCCGTTCAGGATCCGAGACTTGGCAAACACGAGATCTCTCAAGAAGATAGGTTCTAACAGCTGCCCCTGATATCCTTCCTCGTTTGTCAAATTGTATCTCAACGAATTTTCCAAAACGACTGCAATGACCGATTCAACAACTTAGCAAGAAGATTTAAGGGTAAAATGGCTAACTAGGCCTTTTACCACTATACCCATAGCATAAACTCATTTAGTAAATTTACCCCCGTTTAACCCAATTCTTTCATCTAGGGAAATTATATATAGAGTAAAATTAGAGGGATCTACAAAACAAAAGCCTATAAAAAACAGCTTATTTAACCTAATTCTTTCAAGAAAAATTAATGTTCTTCTAGGGACAAAAGTTATCTTGTAACAGTACATTACCATGAATGCTACTCTTCTAAAACAAACTTATAAATTAAGAAAATGATGTGAAGCTGACCTTGAATTGTTATTTCTAACTGTTTTTGCATTGCCAAAAGCTTCCAGAACTGGATTTGACTGCAATTACAATGTTAATAGCCATCTTAGCAACAAGTGGGAACATTATTTCTAATATCCAAATCCAACACATTATTGTGTAACCACAATCATAAGTATCGAGGCATATCCATTCAGCAAAGATTGTTTCTAATAGAGAAATTTTTTTGCATAATCAGATTGTGTCATGAGAAATTTGAACCAATTGACAGTATACTAATACATCAATCTGACCTCCAACACTTGTTGCTCAACAGTTCTTCCTTCAGTGGCGGAACGACCTCCCAAATAAGCAAGGTAACGCATAAGCATCTTGGTAGTTTCAGTCTTACCTGCACCACTTTCACCACTCACCAGAATTGAGTTACTCTGTCCCTCATTTATCATTGCCCTGTTCAGGATTCCAAAGTTAGTTCACAAATAACACGAGAATTCAGGTGTTTGTACATTGATAACAGTCACAAGCATGTGATCACCTATAAGCTACATCAGCAATTGCAAAAACATGAGGGCTTAGTTCACCAAGTGCTGCACCCTTGTAAACCGCCATCATCTGTGGATCATATAGATGTGGAAGCCTTTGAAATGGGTTGACAGCGATAAGGATGTTTCCGGTATAAGTCTGCCAAGTATGTTAAAGAGTAAGATAAACTGTAGTAATCGATTCATTCTCTTACAAAGTTGAAAAATAACTTCTTTAAGTTTACGTAGATTTCATTGAGGGTGTATCGAGTTCCTAAGTTCTGTAGAACTCCCGGCTCGTGGAGATAAGACAATTTAGTCATGTCATCAACACCTCCATCCGGGGCCTCAACATCTTTTGGATAGATTTTTGATAGCTTAGCCTTAACCTTCCAAGTACATAGATTGCCAAAATGGTAAAGATTATGCCATATATACACAAATTAACAATCATGAATCATACTTCATTCTATCTTTAGAAAATTTTACCTTCTTCCCCTCGGATGTTTGGATTTCAACCTCAGCACCAGTAATCTTTGTAACTTCTCCATCAATCCAGCATTGCTCAGCATGTTCAACCCAAACACGCGAACCCACGACGATTTTCCCACTAGCCTGCAAATTGAAGTTGAGGATAACAAAAATATTACTCCCAACTCTTTGGCCCTCAAAAATGGGAAGATTTCAACGTGTAATTTTTTAGGGTTTGCAATTCTGAGCTCTAATGTGATTTCTGTTACGATCAGGTCTTCCGAGATATATTTTACAGAAGAAACGAGCAGCTAATTAACCAGGAACATCAAATGAGAACATACCATGGTTGAAAAATCTTCAAGAACAAACTAAACTCCAATAGCTCCAACCAAATTCGTGGCAAGCATTTTGGCAAAACTTACGAATGTTGATCGTTCACAATCCCAATTCAAATCACATTTAGATATCAGAACCCCTCACAAATTAGAGATGATGATGATGTAATGGATTGAAAGGGGTGAGAAAATGCGAGAGGGAGAAGATGATGATTTGAATGGGATGAGAAAAAACAAGTGGACAGATCGATTAAGGAAGAAGAATGAAATTGCGAAGAGAGAGAAGAAAGTGCTTCGAAAAAGGAATCATCAATGGTTGTGGATAAAAATGCAATTTGTAGGCACAACCTAGAATTGCGGCAAGGCTTACGATTTTGCCTCTTTGCATGCAGATTGGTGGCCACCATGATTCTCTCGATCTTCCTCTATTCCACGCTGTGTATACATGTTTATATACTTTCGATTATTTAGGGATTTTATTGTCATGATATATTAATCATTTTGAATTCGGAATGAATATTACTTGGATATATCATCAACATCAATTTACAGACTCTAAAGACTCAAAATCAAATGTTGATATAGACTCTAAACACTAAAATCAGTACAATTTAATTACTATTCCTAATTTCAATGAACAATTGAAATCGTCGAACTCGCACGATACAAATAAACGGGGCCGGGGACGTAAGCGTAGAGCTTGCAATGGCGGACGGGCACCACCATCGGAACTTTAATTCCGAACAATACCCCTCTGAATGAGGTCAAGTTAACTCCATAGCTTACCATCATATTCGCCCTCTTCGCAAACGCCTTAGCAGTGAGTAAACTATCCGATCCGGCTTGGTGTGCCCTGCCGGCTTCCCTGACCTCTCCCACCATGGCAGAATACTTCTCTAGCCCCATCCAACTGTATTCCCCAGCCATCACCTTCAGATCGTATATTCCTCCGGTAAAGAACGCGCCAGCAGCGTCCGCAAACCCTAGAATTTCCTTTGGAAGCTTCCAAACGCCGCTCAACGCCGCCAGAAAATACGCCACGTCGTATAAGCCATGGAAAGTTACCCAGCGAATCCTCTCGCCGAATACATCGCGAAGTCGCTTCAACAGCAGCGCAAACTGGGTCATTCTTACCCCTCTTTCGAAATTCGCCTTGAAATCAATTCCGCAATCCTTCAACATTTTGATGGAATCAGGAGCATGATCGTGGAGATTTGTACTAAAGCCAGCCAAGTTGAACTGCCAGACACCCCCAACCTTAAAAGTCACCGGATCATATACCGTAAATCCAACTTGGATCAGTTTGGTCCGCTCGACGTTAGCTTTCACATACTGATAGATTGTCTCGTCGTCGGCGAATCGAGGAGTGTGAATGATTGTTCCGGGAAACTCAGTATCGAAAGCGATCGTCCTGTAGCGATTGAGTGCCCGAAACAAATTATCCTCTTCCTCCCTGAAATTGTCGCGGAAAACCTCCGTGATACCAGTGTTGCTTGAACCAGAAGCAGACACGAGTGACCGACTGTTTGTGCTTGAGATCATCATGACCAAATTGCTGCATTCAAGATTTTGAATTTGTGGAATTTGTGGAATTTGATCAACGAAAGCAAGTTTCAGATATCGAGAATAGATGGAGGGAGTTGAAAGGTCGATTAGGTTTTATAGATTGTGCAGACTGCAGATCTTGAAAGTGCTGTAGTGGAGAAAGTGCGTAGTGCGCAAGAAAACGGGATTTGCTTTGTTTCCTTATATGGCGTTTGGGTTTGTTTTATCCAATAAGATATGTTGTATGGAAAATTTTCTTTTTCAACTTAAAATGGCATTAAATCATATATACTATATATTTATAATTAAATAATATATATTTAATTATATTAAATCATATATATTATGTACAATTTGACAAAAATATCTTCTCATTTTAAAATAATATATATTTAATTACATTAATCAACATATTTTTATAATAAAATAATATATATTTAATTATATTAAATTATATAGGGTCTATAAAAATTAAATATCTTTCCATTTTAAATGTCATTTTTAAGAATATAGTCCTCCTAAATAAATATCATTGGAGTTATATTAGGTTTTTAATTCGGTCAAATAACTGGATCATAACACTAATGCAAATACACTTGTATTGTATAAGACAAACTAGTTCAGTGCCCGTGCCATGCACGGGATTTATTAAAATATACTTTTATTTTTTTCTTCTTCTATTAGTCTTTTTCATATGATTTATGTTTCATCAAATATGATATTCATGTGTATTTACAAACATATCTCTTAAAAGTCATCAAAGTTAAGTTGTCCCATAGTAAAAATTTTGTTACGTAAGTTTATTGGAAAAATATAACCAAAACAACGTTTTCATTGTAAAGATTTATTTACGTCAATTTAACATTCATTTTTAATTAACTAATATTTTCATATATTTTTATAGACATATAGAAGGAAAAAATGATGATTATATTATTCCGGGATAAAAAAGGTTCAACTTTTAAAGGAATCGAAGAAGTTGAAGAATCATGAAAATTTTTCAATTTAATTATTTTGATTCTCTAGTGCATAACCCGCACCTTGTGCGAGTATATTTATATAAAGGTGCGGGAATATTTATATATTGAATGTTTTGGATAATATGCCATTAATCATGCGAACTAAATCCATATTTTATGAAATATTCATCTTTAATTATTTTCAAAATGATAAAATAGTCACAAATAAAGAATTCGAAACGAATTATGTAATAATAAAATGGAAATTGAAAGTTTAATTTGTAAAAAAAATACACATAAGTTAAAAAGAAGTCTAAAATACAAACAAAAACAAAAATAAAATTATTGGATGAACGAAATTTGGAATCTGAAATTTTAATCTTGTAACGACCCACGTAATATGAAAAGAAATAATTAGATGAAAAGAGTGTCCGTATTTTATGATTAAAAAACAGAATAGAAAAACGAAATATTTAGATAAAAAGAATACCCAAAAATTTTATTTAGAAAAACATACATTAAACTATTTAGATTTAAAAAATCATAATCTCAAACTTTGAAATTTACAAAAAAAAAAAAAAAGATTATGGATGACGATATTTCAATTTAAAAAAACAAATTTGTAAATTTAATTTTGTAAACAATATACAGAATATGTACCGAAATATCCGGATAACAAAAAAAATATTTAGATTCTGAATCGAATATATTTTGATTATCTAAATGGAATGTGAAAGTTTAGGTTTTTCTAAAAGGAAAAGAATATGAACCGAATATGTACTAAATAATAAAATGAAAATTGAAAGTTTAAATTTGTCAATCAACACAAATCGCTATAAATAACTGGTAAAAAATTTGTATAATTTAAAAAACAAACAAAATATCATACGATATCGCTTTAAAAAATCGGTACAAAAATCTAAATAATAAAAATCATATAATAATTGGAAGAAGATCAAGATACCGGTTTAAAAAAATTGATAAAAAATTGTTTTAATAAATGGGAATATATTAGATAAATCAACTTAAATCGGTAAAAAGAAAAAGGAATCATATAATTTAAAAATAATAGAATCTAATATGAAATGTTTTAAAAAATCGGTACATTTATCTAAAATAATCAAATTCAGTTAGTATCATCGGGCTTTCCTCCTTTTATCTCCGGCTTAATTTAACATAAAGAATCAGTAAAACATTTTTATCAAACAACCGGTTTAAAAATCTTTCTAACAAATCAGTTTGATATATAGGAATGTATTAGATAAATCAACTTAAGCATGGAAATAGAATAAAAAACTGAATTGGATATTTTAAAAACAATAGCACGTGATATGAAATCGATTTTAAAAATCGGTACAAAAATTTTAAAGATATTATAGAAAATGATACATACTATTTCAGGAGTTTTTTTTTCTGATTTTTTAAATACTTTTTGTATGATTTTTTTCTAAAAAATAAATTAATATCTAAAAAGTCATAAATGAAGTAAAATATTTTTAATATAAAAAAAATTTTGAAACATTTTTTCTGATTTTTAAAATACTTTTGTGTAAATGACAAAAACTTTTTAAAAAAATATTAGATTTATTTTTAAAAAGCCGATAGTTTTTTTTAGAAAAAAAAAAATTGAATTTAACATTTTTGGGAAAAAAAATTCGATTTTTAAAAAGCCGATATATTAAAATGTAAATGAAAGAAGTTTGTATAGTATAAGTAGCATGTCTAAGTCAAAATTCACAATATCAAATAGCTAAATTTAAATAGTGAATTATATAACCATTAATAAGACTAATAACATATGTCAAGCTACTAAAATGATAAATTTGACTAAATATTTTTTTTACAAAAATTTAAATTAATAACAACTATCAATTAAACTCAAAATAATACAACTTTAAAAATTATAGAAAATGATACATACTATTTCAAGAGTTTTTTTTTCTGATTTTTTAAATACTTTTTGTATGATTTTTTTCTAAAAAATAAATTAATATCTAAAAAGTCATAAATGAAGTAAAATATTTTTAATATAAAAAAAAATTTTGAAACATTTTTTCTGATTTTTAAAATACTTTTGTGTAAATGACAAAAACTTTTTAAAAAAATATTAGATTTATTTTTAAAAAGCCGATAGTTTTTTTTAGAAAAAAAAAAATTGAATTTAACATTTTTGGGAAAAAAATTCGATTTTTTTCCATATCTTTTTTTTAATATGAAATTATGAGTTTTTATACAAATTATTTTAAAAATATCTGCAATTGTTTTCAAAAAATAATAAAATCGAAAATGAAAAAACACTTATTCTAAAAATACGAATTCTTTTAATTATAGAAAAAATTTATTTTAAAAAAAATGAAGAAATATTTTTTTTAATCATTTAAAATAATTATTTAAAAAAAATAGTTTATAAGTTTAGATAAAAATGAAGTTCAATTGAAAGTTAAAAATATAAAAAAATATATTAATATCTTTAAAATTTTATATAAAAAAAATAAAGCTTATCAGTTCAATTGAAAAATATAAGTAAACAAAACAAAATTAAATTTAAAATAAAATTTATAAGTTTAAGAAAGTATAAAGTTTAATTATAAATTAAAAAATATCTGTTGACAAAATATTAATATCTTTAAAATTAGATTGCAAATCTTACTATTTTGATTTTTAAGCTACAAATAATTAAATATCAATTAATAATATGAGAGAATAAAACAAATATTAGTTAGTAAAATATTTAAAATAATTCATAAATTAAATATTTAAAATAATTAGGTTTAATATGGTGGGACCGGGACTAACAAAAAATTGACACGTGTAAATTTGATGAGGTGGCTGCACGAAACTGTGCCACGTGGAAGTTTACGGGCTGCTTTAGTATATAGATAGATATAGATTATGCAAGGAAGTACCTTCACTAGGGGTGTAAATGGTGTGGGGATTCCCCTAAATCGCGGGTATTACCCGTTATGGGGGACGGGGATGGAGATTTTAAACGGGGAGGGGATGAGGACAATTTTGATTACCCTCTTGGGGATGGGGGACGGGATGAACATAGGGGTATCCGCCCCGCCCCGCCCCCGATTCGAACCCGAACCGTTGGGGAACCCCGATGGGAATCCCCGATGAGTAACTCGATGGGATTCCCCGACGGGTAACCCGATGGGATTCCCCGACGGGTAACCCGATGGGATTCCCCGACGGGTAACCCGATTGGGTTCCCCGACGGGTAACCCGATAGGGATTCCCAATGGATAATCCGATGGGATCTCCGACAAGGAATCTATCGGGATACATAAATAAACAAATTGTATGTATTTTTAGACTTTCATTGTGGTTTCATGTTTAATTTAAAAATTATCGATGATTCCTAAATTAAAACTATATAAACTTTTATACATTAATACTACTCGTTCTTACTTACACAAAATGTATTTTAACTTTATATATTAAATTGATAATAATATGTGTAAGTTATCCTAATACTAACCTATATTAATTTGGTTTTCGTTCATATGAGGATAATACCTCGTGAAATTTTTTAATACGTCGTGAACGTCAATCACGGTGATCAAATGCAAATCGCACTACATGTCGTTGTGTTTTTTAATGTGTCTACCTCTTTCACATACATGATTTGATGTGCAACCTAAATTCTAAATCGTAAAATTAAAATGATAAAATAATATAACACTTTATATTGAGACCATAATATAAATTTTAAAAAGATATAATTATTATAATTTATACTAGTTTGTACTGCAAGTCTCGATCATACTTGAACAAATATATACACAATATACCTATACTTTGACAATGAATAAGGTCATGCGTTAAACAACAAACTAAGCCACATCAACATTTCAATTAACAATGCATATTAATATAATATAAATTGACATTTATCTTGTAATAACGAACTAAGGGTTAGTAAATTAAATACACTTAAAACTTAATAGTATTATACTCGTCGGTGATGGGTTATAAATTATTCATCTATACGTGCATATAAATTACTCATCTATACGTGCATGGACTTATACAATTAGATAAAATATTGACGTACATGGGTAATTAAGCACGAGTGGAATCATCGGTGGTGTGATGTACGAGTAATTAAGCTCTGATGTCACGAGTATTTTTTTCCCATTCAACATTGTATTAACCATAAACAATTTCTTTCCAAAAAAAAACATAAGTTGAATATTTATAATTACCATGTAATAAATCATGCACGATTGATAAAATAATTTAATTACCTTATGTAGATATCG
Source organism: Fagopyrum homotropicum (assembly GCA_033239125.1). Lineage (NCBI taxonomy): Eukaryota > Viridiplantae > Streptophyta > Magnoliopsida > Caryophyllales > Polygonaceae > Fagopyrum > Fagopyrum homotropicum. Next base: position 13,388,985 of record BSWB01000007.1, read on the forward strand.
TAATAAATCTACATAGAATCATACCTTATTTAAACGCCAAATCTTAGTCATCCGTGCATTGATCTAACGATCCTTAGTTCTTATTTCTTACCGTAAAATACGTTCTGGATCATGACCCTATATATATATATATATATCTATATATATATATATATATATATATATATATATATATATATATTATAATTAGAAAATAAATGTTATTTTAAGTTATGTACAATTATGTTATTTTGAAATGAGGTGATAGATCAAGTATAAATTGATTTTTATGTTTCATTGTAGAAAAGATTGATCATGTGTGTTTGATAATAGATTAAACTTCACTAAAAAAAAGTAATAGATTAGATTTTTTAAACGTTTATATAAGCTAATAGTAAATCAATATGTTTAAAATTGTAAAAAAAAAAAAAACAAATTCATTATAATAGGATCGATATTTCCCTTTTATTGGTTAAAAAATACAAAATTGTATGTCCCTTTAATTAACGTATATACAACTATACAAGGGCTATGTTCCAAAAAAATGATAAGAGTGACATGTTCACCACTTTCACCTAAAGTGTGTATATCGATTATTTTTGAGTTATTTAGACGATGCTTTAAATTTTATAAGAATATGTATAATTTTATTTTGCTATAGTACGTTACAAATTAGTGTTCTTATTTGATCTTATATTTCACTAAAATTTTTTTTTTTAAAGTTCTTTATTAATGTTTTTCACCCTAATTTTAGCTAATAAACTAACGAGCCTCCTTATTTTTATAGAACTAGTTTAATCCCCGCACCTTGTGCGGGTTTTCTTAAAAATAAAAAGTATTTTATTGTTATTTTTATGTATTATGTACCGCATATTTATTTATAGTACATTTAGTTCAGGTTAAATTGACTCGAGAACATAAAATTTTATGTTTTAATATCATCATGAACAATGTTTTACTAATAATACAATATTTATTGAGAGTGATTTGGTTCCTATAAAATTGTTAATTTAATAATAAAAGATTTTTTGGCTTAATTTTTATTATAAAAAAATTGTCACACAAAATAGAGTCGTTCGAACTAACGTGAGTTGGTTCCTATAAAATTGTTAATTTAATAATAAAATATTTTTTGGCTTAAAAATAAAGATTTATTAATTTTAATTGTGGGAGCTCCATTTAAAAAATACTGCATCCACAACTCGTCACGTCATCAACTTGTACTCTGTTTTAGTATATATAATAGATTTATACTTATAACTCAACTTTTTATAAATATCCAAACACAACCATTACTTTTATATAAATTGGAAGATAAGCTTGCATTTTTTTGGTGAATGTTAACTATAAGTTTGTATTTCCATACCACTTGTAACACGCCAAGTTCTGGAAACTCGAAGCGTTACATGCTAGGTTCTCTTAATGGATTATGACCTTCAAAGTAGCAACGACACAACATATCCTACAACACGGCACAAACAAATGAAAACCAAAACTCAATATAAAACCAAATGTTTAAACAAAAGGAAGCGTAAATGACTCGCACCCGAGTTCAAAACAAAAGGAAATCAACATAAACAAAAACCCGATCACGTCCAATAATGTACGGGAACCCCGACTGACCACACCATCTAGATCACTCAGCAATACTTATATCCTTCAAGGCACCACTAGTACAAATACCCATAAACCACGGTTATTTTGTACATGGGAACCCGGTTAAAGAAGTGTGGTTAACGGGAGCGAGGTCCGAGCGTTCGCACCTCAGTAAATGTCACCGAGTTAATTTTTTCGGACCCCAATTTTTTGATAACCGGGGTAATTTTCGGACCCCGGTTTTTTGAAATAACCGTGGTCCGAAAAATACCACGGTTTTTTTATAATAACCGTGGTATTTTTTGGACCACGGTTATTTTAAAATAAATGTGTTCCTAGTTCTTTAAAAAAAACGGTGGTATTTTTCGGACCAAAATAACCGTGGACCTAGTTCTTTTTTTATAAAAAAATAAACACCACGATTCTCTGCAAGGCTTGAATACAACAAAAAAACACCTTTATTTCACACTTTATTGCTTTAGCTGTCAATCCCAACAGCACTCACCAGCATAAGTCCCCATCTACAATCTACAAATCACAAAGTACTAGATTTCTTATTTACAATACAACGACATATGGTGAAAAACGGGCCAATAACATCTTCAAAATCTCGGTGAGACAGTTGTTCTATTTCTCTGGCAGTTGCATCCTTCATCTCTTCCAAGGCCACATCCTTCCCAAGGTCACTCACTTTCTTTAGCATATCCCCACCTTTTGCACATTACGGTGTTGCACAAATCAAGATATTAACTCAGCATTCCACACAACACACATGATTATATTTTCACATCAAAACTCAATGATCATTAGAGAATGGAAAATTTACCTGTAACCCATCTTGTTATCGTACCAAGAGACAAGCTTGACAAAGTTGTCATTCAAAGCAATTCCAGCCTTGGCATCGAAGATGCTTGATCTTTTGTCACCCCAAAAGTCGGTTGAAACAAGATCCTCATCAGTGTAACCCAAAATACCCTTCAACTTTCCTTCGGATTATGACCTGCAAAATGAAGACACGAATTAGATGCGGATATTCTTTCTAAATATAACATTGCAAGTGAAGTTCACCTACTTGATGACACGCTTGATCTCTTCGTATGAGGCACCCTTCTCAAGTCTAACAGTGAGGTCAACCACGGACACATCAATCGTTGGGACACGGAATGCCATATCTGTCAACTTTCCGTTCAAAGCTGGCAACACCTTGCCAGCAACCTAAACTCATCATAACAAATATAATCAGAATTGCACAACTCGAGTTTACATCATCTATAGCAATCAAATAATAAAAAACAGCACAATACCTTAGCGGCACCGGTGTTGCTAGGGATGATGTTGAATGAAGCAGCCCTTCCACCTCTCCAGTCCTTCGATGAAGGACCATCGACAATCTTCTGTGTGGCTAAAAGAGCAAAATTGAAACAAATCACTAAGATTTTTGTTGTATAGGATTGTAGAATAGATTTTGTTGTACAGAATAGTAAAAACAGCTAACAAGCACAAATTAAAACCTACCAGTCATTGCGAACTGTGGTCATCAAACCCTTAACGATTCCAAAATGGTCATTGATAACCTAAAGTGTGATAAATGAAGATACAAATTAGATATTGACATAGCCAATCTAGCATTTATTACCTCAAAAGCAAAGCGCAAAGTAAAACCTTGGCCAGTGGAGCAAGGCAGTTGGTAGTGCAACTGCGTTAGACACTGTAATAACCGAAAATTTTAAGTTCCGGTAAAGTGAAATTAAACAAAGTCCGATGAGACCATTGTAAATAAATAAATAAGTAAAATAAAACGAGTTTCGTTCTATCATTTTATGTGACCTAGATTCACATAAAATGATAAATTAAATGACCGGAAATAATTTTACGTTGTTAAAATAAAAATAATTATAATTTATAAATACGGAATTTAATTCCGTATTGTATAAAGTAGATAATACGGAATTTAAATCCCGTATTATATTAGTTCCGTACATAAGTGACGAGTCCCGAATTTTTCCGTTCTAAAGATGGGCCGGATATAAGCCCACCTACCAGCCCATTAATTAATTCCTAAACTAACCCTAACCCTAATTTTATTAGACTAATCTAACCATTAACCTAATCAGCCGCTTCCCTCTCTTCGTTACATCTCCTCTGGACAAACGACGCTCCCTCTCTTCCGCTTCAACAGAGGACCGCCGCTGTCGACCACCACCAGGCCTGTCGCCGCCACCTGGCCTGCGCCGCCTCGCCTAGCGTCTCCGTCCGCCGGCGACTGCAGCAGCAGGTGAGCCACGGTTCCCTCCTCCCTTCTCGTCACCCTTCCTCTCGATTCCGAGTTCTGACCATCGCGCTTTCCCTGGACTGCAGTAACGCTCACACCGGACTGAGACCGCCGCTGTCGACCGCCACCGAGCCGCGCCGTTCCCCTCCACTGCAACCACCTGGCCGCAGGTAAGCCGTCGCGTGCCCCTTTCCTTTCCGCTGTTATTTTCCCGCTGTTGTGATGCGGAACTCACAACACCTCCGCCTACTGCAGTACCAGTGAAGACCGCCGGATACACCACAGCGCCGCCACCGTCCGCCTCCCTGTCGCTCCGCACCCAAGACGTCACCACCAGTGCGCCGCCCTGCCGGACTGCAGCCCGGTAAGCCGGCTTCTCCGTTCTTCCTCCCCACCTGCAGTACCTATATATATATATGTATATTTAGAGACGCATCTTACCCGTATATTTATATGTGTGGAATGATAAGTATAAGAGACGTAAGTGTGTATAATATACGAGTACGGTGTTAATATAGGGTGAGGAACGTGTGTGGATGCAAGTTGTGTAGGAATAACCGGATTCGGAATATATATATATAGGATACATATATGGACTTATGTACTTTCGAGTACGGAAGATTAGTAAGAGCGGTTTGGTGAACTTATATATAGGAGTTGAATGCCGAGTATACACATATACGGATACATATATATATATATATATATATATATCTATACATATATATATATATTTAAAATGAAATAAAAGAGTACATATAAGTATTTTTAAAGTCTATTAATATTTTTATATAAAAGTATATTTATAAACATAATATATAGAATATATAAAAATGCGAGTATCTACACATAAATACGAGTTGGGATTAAGGAAAACTATATAAAAGAGATAAGTATATAGAAATAAGTTGGGATTTCAAGTTATATACATAACATAAGAATAAATATATATATATATATATATACTCAGGACGTAAGTGTACCCAACTCCGTACAAGATGAGAAATTAAATATGTCGATATATATGTGAGTACAGAATAATTACACAATTAAATACGTGGGTGATAAGAAAGTTTAAGAATAAATTTGAGAAGCCTTCGGCTGAGGGTAAAATGGTCTTCTACCGTAAGAACTTGTTCCGTAATTCCTTAGCATGAGGTTGGACATCGGAATGTGATTTTGATACACATGCCTTATTTGACAGGCATCTGAGTTACCACGAGTACGGACTTTTGAGACGTGTTAGAGTGTATCTTGACTCAGGTAAGTCCTTGCGACTTACTTAGCCAGTTTCTGAGTGTTAGTTGAGTGATAGTAGTGGTGTGTGCTATTGCGTGATTTAATAATAATAACTTGCTAGGACGACTGTTATTATTACGTTTAAGGCCCAAGTGTATGTATAACGGGCCGTGACATCACTGCCCAGCTCTGACAGGAGACTGGGAGGTTCTCTATACCCAGACCATACAGGTACAAGGTGAGGTGCATCGGATCCATTCCTGATGGTTACACGGGGCGGAGGCGAGGTTTGGGAATCCCTCGTGTCACAAAATAAGTATCATTAGAGTGAATGAGTAAATTAAAGCAAGATAATAAAACGGACTTGTTTGAAAGCATGCTGAGTGTTTATGTTTATCTGAGTGTGTTTGTGCTGCTATTATTCTGTTAATATTTAGATAACTAGCTAACGGTTCTTCTTGTTGTTGTTTTAGATTTACCGCAGGTTAGATCAGCAGCTGAGTGATCCGGAAGTAGTGGTCAGCCGGGTCTCCGTACTCCTTAGAACGGGGTTGGGGTTATTTTGTCTTTCCTTTCCGTCGGTTAAGACAGTTGTTCTTTGCTCTTGTTTAAGTACTGTAGGCTGCTAGACAGTGTTGCATTCATTACTCTAAAAACCTGGTTTTTATGAATTTCGGTTTATTTATTTGTGTCTTGTTGCAAGGTCCTAGTAATGTTGTTGTCAAACTGAGGTCGGGACCCATTGTGAGGTCCTAACCAGTAATACTCCGAGTTCTGAGAATTCGGGGTGTTACAACATGGTATCAGAGCGAGGTTGGCAACAATGGCACTTGAAATCTTCTGAAAGACCGAATAAGTTTTAAGCAGAACCCGAAAAGGGATCTGAGTTTTAAAAAGAAAACTTTTGGTTTTAAATGCATGCATAGTCTGGTTGGGAATAGAAAAGTACGGCTGACCACCACTACTACCGCGGATCTCAGTGTGCTTAGTTGGACTTTAGGTTACTGTAGTTGGACTTTTGGACTTTCAGCTAGTAGTAATTATAGTTTTTATTCTTGCACAGATGGCACGTACTAGAGCTACGCTAGCTACTGGTCGAGGCAGAGGTCGTCCACCTCTCCCTCCAGCTGGACCAGGTAGGGGAGATAGGGCCCCTACAGTTAGAGGACGCGGCCGTGGAGGTAGACCCCCACTAGCCCGAGGTCGAGGTCGAGCTCCACGAGAGGATCCCCCAGCAGTGATCATGCCAGAGGTTGGAGTGGAGGAAGTAGCTGAGAGTGTTGGTCCTGAGGTCAGGAATGAGACCGTTGCTAGGTCTGGAGCACAGAGAGCACGTTCGACAGAGTCGGGACGTGTTTCCATTGGAGCGACTGAGTACAGAGAGTACCGAGCCTACGTTGAGCGTAGGGAAGAAGCTGCTAGGACAGAGAGACTTACCCAGGTACCACAGTACCGGTTAGATCTGTCCAGGTGACTCAGGAAGCGCCTCAGGTGCCAGTTGTACCGGAGAGGAGAGTTGTGGCTGATAGAGCGCCTACTGGGACTAGAGCACCAAGGCCAGATGAGTGGTTGAAGGCTTTCAACTCTCAGAAGGTCCCCTCATATAATGGAGAGATAGGATTGGAGGTAGAGCACTGGATTGGGCAGGTAGAGACTGCGTTAGAGGCAATACGCTGCCCAGAGGATCGACAGGTAGACTTGGTGCAGACTTGCTTCACTGGAGATGCTCATTCCTGGTGGCGGACAATGCGTAGTCGAGTCACCACTTGGGAGCAGATGAGGAGCATTGTTAGAGACAGATACTGCCCTGTTTCGTTGAGGAGAGAGAGATTCCAGGACTTCATTGAGGCTGGATTTGAGGACGTTCCGATCGCTGCTGCCATCAAGAAGTTCCAGAAGGAACTGACACTGCTTAGACCAGCTGCACCTCCTGAGGAGCAGCATGTCTATCTCTTTTCCCGGAGATTGAGAGAGAGTACTCGGTCTTATCTAGCAGGATTTCGCTGTGAGACTCTGTCAGACTATCAGGATAGAGCATCTGCGTATGAGAGAGACAGACCAGGGTCTAGGAGAGCTGCTCAGTCTGACAGGCCGGATAAGCGGCAGAGGACAGGTTATGCCAGTGGTAGTTCAGGAGTAGCTTCTTTTGGACGGGGACAGACTCAGGGGCGACAGAGCCATACAGCTACTGGTCAGACTTCAGCTGGTAGCTTGCAGTGCCACAACTGCAATAGTTATGGACATATCCGATCGAACTGCACGAAGCCAGCAGTGACTTGCTTCCAGTGTGGCAAGGTTGGACACAGAGCTGCATTCTGCCGTCAGGGCAAGGCTCCATCTCAGCAGGGTTCTTCTCCTGCAGGCTTATCAGGGAGTGTACAGAGACCACCACAGTACCGGACTCCGAGTCAGCAGCAGCAGTACAGAGCTCCTAGTCAGCAGCAGTCTTACAGAGCTACAGGACACACACCACCACAGAGTTCTATGCAGGGATCAGGTCGGGGCAGAGGACGGGGTAGTGTGGCTGATACTAGAGGAGCTCAGGCACGAGTGTTTGAGTTGAGAGATGCTGATCAGCCAGATGCACCTACTGCCACAGGTACGATCCAGATTCATGACTTACCTGTACGAGTTTTATTTGATACGGGTGCTACACACTCCTTCATATCTGATGCATGCGTAGATAGGTTGTCCTTAGCTACTGTAGAGGGGATACCTTTTACGATAGGCTTACCTGATGGGAGTAAGGTAAGAGGGACTAGAGAGATCTTTGGATGTCCTGTTTGCATGGGAGATCGAGACTGGCTAGTTAATTTTCTAGTCATGCCCTTAGCTCATGAGGACGTCATTTTAGGGATAGACTGGATGAGGAAACACGGAGCAGTCTTAGACATTGGTAGGAGGACAGTGACCGTTGCCACGGAGGAGGGTCATAGGGTAATATTCCGAGGTTGGGACCTCGGAAAGTCAGGTACAGTTATCAGTGCAGTGAGAGCAGCGAGACTGATAGCCCAGGGTTGCGAAGCCTTCTGGTGTTATGCCATGAAGGAAAGCAAGAGCCTGGCTATAGAGGAGATACCTGTTGCATGCGAGTTTGCAGAGGTATTCAGTGACGACCTGCCAGGACTACCCCCACAGAGGAGCGTTGATTTCAGCATTGACTTGGAGCCGGGCACGAGACCTATCTCGAAGGCCCCATACCGTATGGCACCTATAGAGCTGCTTGAGCTGAAGAAGCAGTTAGAGGAGCTGGCAGAGAAGGGTTTTATACGCCCCAGTGTGTCTCCTTGGGGTGCGCCAGTGTTGTTTGTGAAGAAGAAGGACGGATCAATGAGGCTGTGCATAGACTACAGAGAGCTGAACAAAGTAACCATCAAGAACAAGTATCCACTGCCACGCATAGATGATCTGTTAGACCAGTTGCATGGAGCGTCCGTGTTCTCGATAATAGACTTGAGGTCAGGTTACCATCATTTGAGGGTGAGAGATCAGGACATACCTAAGACGGCATTTCGGACTAGGTATGGTCATTATGAGTTTATAGTGATGCCATTCGGGCTCACTAATGCACCAGCGGTGTTCATGGAGTTGATGAATGGGATATTCATTGACTTTTTAGACCAGTTTGTAGTGGTCTTCATCGACGACATCCTAGTCTACTCTAGGAGTCGAGAGGAGCATGCCGGACACTTGAGGACAGTACTGCAGATTCTACAGGATAGCCAGCTATATGCTAAGCTATCCAAGTGTGAGTTTTGGATGTCAGAGGTGGCTTTCTTAGGTCACGTGGTGACTGCTGAGGGGATTAAGGTCGATCCGGCGAAGATCGAGTCAGTGTCTTCTTGGCAACCTCCTAAGAATGTTAAGGAGGTTCGTAGCTTTCTAGGTTTAGCAGGTTACTACCGCCGGTTTGTGGAAGAGTTCTCTTTGATTGCCCGACCACTTACTTGTCTTCTGAGGAAGACCACTCGGTTTGTCTGGTCTGAGCCGTGTCAGCAGAGTTTTGAGGAGCTGAAGAGGAGATTGACGTCCGCTCCGATTTTAGCACAGCCTGAGGGTATTGATGACTTTGTGGTATACAGTGATGTATCCAAGCTGGGCTTGGGGTGTGTTTTGATGCAGAGGGGTAAGGTCATAGCCTATGCGTCTCGACAGTTGAAGACGTATGAGGAGAACTACCCCACACATGATCTAGAGTTGGCTGCAGTAGTCCATGCTCTTAAGATCTGGCGTCACTATCTCTATGGAGCGACATGTCAGATCTTTACAGACCACAAGAGTCTGAAGTACATATTCACTCAGAGGGAGTTGAATAATCGCCAGAGGCGGTGGTTAGAGTTGATCAAGGACTTCGACCTTGAGATCCTTTACCACCCCGGAAAGGCGAATGTGGTAGCTGATGCTTTGAGCCGGAAGACGCCTAGAGAGAGGGCGATAGCCCGGTTGACAGTACAGCCACAGTTGCAGAGGGACTTGGCTTGGTTGGAGATAGAGGTTCAGTTTCCCGATACTGATGGTCAGTTGTCTACCATGGAGTTACTTCCTGATCTGTTGGACGAGATCCGACAGAAGCAGGAGACTTGCCCTACTTTGATCAGGATCCGAGACAAGATGTCTCAAGATGAGGCCCCACAGTTTACTATTGGTGCAGATGGAGTGATGAGACGTCAGGATCGCATTTGTGTACCGTCAGACAATGAGTTGAGACAGAGGATACTAGGCGAGGCTCATGCTACCCCATACTCAGTACATCCTGGAGCGAGTAAGATGTACAAGGATGTGAGACGGTCCTTCTGGTGGGGTGGTTTGAAGCCCGATGTGACTCGATATGTAGCTCAGTGCGCGACCTGCCAGCAGGTTAAGATTGAGCACCGTAGGTCTGGAGGAGAGCTCCACCCACTTCCAGTACCACAGTGGAAGTGGGAAGATATATCTATGAATTTTGTCACTGGTTTGAGACTCAGCAGAGGATTTGATGCTATTTGGGTAGTAGTAGACCGCCTGACGAAGACCGCACGTTTCATACCGATTAAGGAAACGTGGCCGGTGAGTCGTCTGGCTGAGGAGTTCACCAGGCACATTGTGAGACTCCATGGGGTACCGAGGACTATTGTCTCTGACAGAGATGGACGTTTTACCTCGAGATTTTGGCAGCAGGTACATACTGCTTTGGGTACGAGTCTCCACTTCACTACAGCCTATCACCCACAGACAGACGGACAGTCTGAGCGGACCATTCAGACCTTAGAGGACATGCTGCGAGCGTGTGTACTTGATTGGGGACAGGTATGGCCAGATCATCTTCCACTGGTAGAGTTTTCGTATAACAATAGCTGGCACGCATCTATTGGGATGGCCCCTTATGAGGCTTTGTACGGGCGGAGATGTCGTACACCCTTATGTTGGGATGAGCCTAGCAGAGTAGAGGGAGTAGCTCCAGATCAGGTACAGGATGACATCGCTCGGATTGCCCTAGTCCGAGAGCGAATGTTAGCAGCTCAGAGTCGTCAGAAGTCCTACGCCGACAAGAGGCGTCGACCTTTGGAGTTTAGAGTGGGTGTTCAGGTGTGGTTGAGAGTATCACCTACGAGAGGAGTCAGGCGTTTCGGCATTAAAGGGAAGTTGAGTCCCCGATATGTCGGACCTTTTGAGATCTTAGAGAGAGTTGGAGATGTGGCCTACAGACTAGCACTACCGCCGAGACTAGAGAGTATCCATCCGGTCTTTCATGTATCTCAGTTGAGAGAGTACATTCCGGATCCGAGACACGTCATCAGCCATGAGGATCTGACAGTTGAGCCCGACCATACGTTTGTAGAGTACCCAGTGGCTGTCTTGGAACGCAGTACCAGACGTCTGCGATCCAAGGAGATACCTATGCTGAGGATCCAGTGGTCTAGGAGAGGAGCTGATGAGGCCACTTGGGAGACTGAGGAGAGTGTTAGACGTAACTACCCCGAGTTCTTTGCGGGGTTAGAGGTTACTTCTGTTTGACGAGTTAGTACTCGGATGTTGTGTTGTTTGACCTTTCAGGTTTTCATATTGTTTTGAGTGTTCTGTTTCTCTTTTGTGATACTTGTTTGTTTGATGCCTGAGTAGCTGCTTGGTAGAAAACAAAGATGTCGAGAAAACTAAAATATACCGAAAGAAATGTGTGAGTAAGGGAAATAATTTAAGTTTCGGGAGGAAACTTCTTTTAAGGGGGCACTGATGTAATAACCGAAAATTTTAAGTTCCGGTAAAGTGAAATTAAACAAAGTCCGATGAGACCATTGTAAATAAATAAATAAGTAAAATAAAACGAGTTTCGTTCTATCATTTTATGTGACCTAGATTCACATAAAATGATAAATTAAATGACCGGAAATAATTTTACGTTGTTAAAATAAAAATAATTATAATTTATAAATACGGAATTTAATTCCGTATTGTATAAAGTAGATAATACGGAATTTAAATCCCGTATTATATTAGTTCCGTACATAAGTGACGAGTCCCGAATTTTTCCGTTCTAAAGATGGGCCGGATATAAGCCCACCTACCAGCCCATTAATTAATTCCTAAACTAACCCTAACCCTAATTTTATTAGACTAATCTAACCATTAACCTAATCAGCCGCTTCCCTCTCTTCGTTACATCTCCTCTGGACAAACGACGCTCCCTCTCTTCCGCTTCAACAGAGGACCGCCGCTGTCGACCACCACCAGGCCTGTCGCCGCCACCTGGCCTGCGCCGCCTCGCCTAGCGTCTCCGTCCGCCGGCGACTGCAGCAGCAGGTGAGCCACGGTTCCCTCCTCCCTTCTCATCACCCTTCCTCTCGATTCCGAGTTCTGACCATCGCGCTTTCCCTGGACTGCAGTAACGCTCACACCGGACTGAGACCGCCGCTGTCGACCGCCACCGAGCCGCGCCGTTCCCCGCCACTGCAACCACCTGGCCGCAGGTAAGCCGTCGCGTGCCCCTTTCCTTTCCGCTGTTATTTTCCCGCTGTTGTGATGCGGAACTCACAACACCTCCGCCTACTGCAGTACCAGTGAAGACCGCCGGATACACCACAACGCCGCCACCGTCCGCCTCCCTGTCGCTCCGCACCCAAGACGTCACCACCAGTGCGCCGCCCTGCCGGACTGCAGCCCGGTAAGCCGGCTTCTCCGTTCTTCCTCCCCACCTGCAGTACCTATATATATATGTATATTTAGAGACGCATCTTACCCGTATATTTATATGTGTGGAATGATAAGTATAAGAGACGTAAGTGTGTATAATATACGAGTACGGTGTTAATATAGGGTGAGGAACGTGTGTGGATGCAAGTTGTGTAGGAATAACCGGATTCGGAATATATATATATAGGATACATATATGGACTTATGTACTTTCGAGTACGGAAGATTAGTAAGAGCGGTTTGGTGAACTTATATATAGGAGTTGAATGCCGAGTATACACATATACGGATACATATATATATATATATATATCTATATGCATATATATATATATATTTAAAATGAAATAAAAGAGTACATATAAGTATTTTTAAAGTCTATTAATATTTTTATATAAAAGTATATTTATAAACATAATATATAGAATATATAAAAATGCGAGTATCTACACATAAATACGAGTTGGGATTAAGGAAAACTATATAAAAGAGATAAGTATATAGAAATAAGTTGGGATTTCAAGTTATATACATAACATAAGAATAAATATATATATATATATATATATACTCAGGACGTAAGTGTACCCAACTCCGTACAAGATGAGAAATTAAATATGTCGATATATATGTGAGTACAGAATAATTACACAATTAAATACGTGGGTGATAAGAAAGTTTAAGAATAAATTTGAGAAGCCTTCGGCTGAGGGTAAAATGGTCTTCTACCGTAAGAACTTGTGAGGTCAACCCTTAGCATGAGGTTGGACATCGGAATGTGATTTTGATACACATGCCTTATTTGACAGGCATCTGAGTTACCACGAGTACGGACTTTTGAGACGTGTTAGAGTGTATCTTGACTCAGGTAAGTCCTTGCGACTTACTTAGCCAGTTTCTGAGTGTTAGTTGAGTGATAGTAGTGGTGTGTGCTATTGCGTGATTTAATAATAATAACTTGCTAGGACGACTGTTATTATTACGTTTAAGGCCCAAGTGTATGTATAACGGGCCGTGACATCACTGCCCAGCTCTGACAGGAGACTGGGAGGTTCTCTATACCCAGACCATACAGGTACAAGGTGAGGTGCATCGGATCCATTCCTGATGGTTACACGGGGCGGAGGCGAGGTTTGGGAATCCCTCGTGTCACAAAATAAGTATCATTAGAGTGAATGAGTAAATTAAAGCAAGATAATAAAACGGACTTGTTTGAAAGCATGCTGAGTGTTTATGTTTATCTGAGTGTGTTTGTGCTGCTATTATTCTGTTAATATTTAGATAACTAGCTAACGGTTCTTCTTGTTGTTGTTTTAGATTTACCGCAGGTTAGATCAGCAGCTGAGTGATCCGGAAGTAGTGGTCAGCCGGGTCTCCGTACTCCTTAGAACGGGGTTGGGGTTATTTTGTCTTTCCTTTCCGTCGGTTAAGACAGTTGTTCTTTGCTCTTGTTTAAGTACTGTAGGCTGCTAGACAGTGTTGCATTCATTACTCTAAAAACCTGGTTTTTATGAATTTCGGTTTATTTATTTGTGTCTTGTTGCAAGGTCCTAGTAATGTTGTTGTCAAACTGAGGTCGGGACCCATTGTGAGGTCCTAACCAGTAATACTCCGAGTTCTGAGAATTCGGGGTGTTACAACATGGTATCAGAGCGAGGTTGGCAACAATGGCACTTGAAATCTTCTGAAAGACCGAATAAGTTTTAAGCAGAACCCGAAAAGGGATCTGAGTTTTAAAAAGAAAACTTTTGGTTTTAAATGCATGCATAGTCTGGTTGGGAATAGAAAAGTACGGCTGACCACCACTACTACCGCGGATCTCAGTGTGCTTAGTTGGACTTTAGGTTACTGTAGTTGGACTTTTGGACTTTCAGCTAGTAGTAATTATAGTTTTTATTCTTGCACAGATGGCACGTACTAGAGCTACGCTAGCTACTGGTCGAGGCAGAGGTCGTCCACCTCTCCCTCCAGCTGGACCAGGTAGGGGAGATAGGGCCCCTACAGTTAGAGGACGCGGCCGTGGAGGTAGACCCCCACTAGCCCGAGGTCGAGGTCGAGCTCCACGAGAGGATCCCCCAGCAGTGATCATGCCAGAGGTTGGAGTGGAGGAAGTAGCTGAGAGTGTTGGTCCTGAGGTCAGGAATGAGACCGTTGCTAGGTCTGGAGCACAGAGAGCACGTTCGACAGAGTCGGGACGTGTTTCCATTGGAGCGACTGAGTACAGAGAGTACCGAGCCTACGTTGAGCGTAGGGAAGAAGCTGCTAGGACAGAGAGACTTACCCAGGTACCACCAGTACCGGTTAGATCTGTCCAGGTGACTCAGGAAGCGCCTCAGGTGCCAGTTGTACCGGAGAGGAGAGTTGTGGCTGATAGAGCGCCTACTGGGACTAGAGCACCAAGGCCAGATGAGTGGTTGAAGGCTTTCAACTCTCAGAAGGTCCCCTCATATAATGGAGAGATAGGATTGGAGGTAGAGCACTGGATTGGGCAGGTAGAGACTGCGTTAGAGGCAATACGCTGCCCAGAGGATCGACAGGTAGACTTGGTGCAGACTTGCTTCACTGGAGATGCTCATTCCTGGTGGCGGACAATGCGTAGTCGAGTCACCACTTGGGAGCAGATGAGGAGCATTGTTAGAGACAGATACTGCCCTGTTTCGTTGAGGAGAGAGAGATTCCAGGACTTCATTGAGGCTGGATTTGAGGACGTTCCGATCGCTGCTGCCATCAAGAAGTTCCAGAAGGAACTGACACTGCTTAGACCAGCTGCACCTCCTGAGGAGCAGCATGTCTATCTCTTTTCCCGGAGATTGAGAGAGAGTACTCGGTCTTATCTAGCAGGATTTCGCTGTGAGACTCTGTCAGACTATCAGGATAGAGCATCTGCGTATGAGAGAGACAGACCAGGGTCTAGGAGAGCTGCTCAGTCTGACAGGCCGGATAAGCGGCAGAGGACAGGTTATGCCAGTGGTAGTTCAGGAGTAGCTTCTTTTGGACGGGGACAGACTCAGGGGCGACAGAGCCATACAGCTACTGGTCAGACTTCAGCTGGTAGCTTGCAGTGCCACAACTGCAATAGTTATGGACATATCCGATCGAACTGCACGAAGCCAGCAGTGACTTGCTTCCAGTGTGGCAAGGTTGGACACAGAGCTGCATTCTGCCGTCAGGGCAAGGCTCCATCTCAGCAGGGTTCTTCTCCTGCAGGCTTATCAGGGAGTGTACAGAGACCACCACAGTACCGGACTCCGAGTCAGCAGCAGCAGTACAGAGCTCCTAGTCAGCAGCAGTCTTACAGAGCTACAGGACACACACCACCACAGAGTTCTATGCAGGGATCAGGTCGGGGCAGAGGACGGGGTAGTGTGGCTGATACTAGAGGAGCTCAGGCACGAGTGTTTGAGTTGAGAGATGCTGATCAGCCAGATGCACCTACTGCCACAGGTACGATCCAGATTCATGACTTACCTGTACGAGTTTTATTTGATACGGGTGCTACACACTCCTTCATATCTGATGCATGCGTAGATAGGTTGTCCTTAGCTACTGTAGAGGGGATACCTTTTACGATAGGCTTACCTGATGGGAGTAAGGTAAGAGGGACTAGAGAGATCTTTGGATGTCCTGTTCGCATGGGAGATCGAGACTGGCTAGTTAATTTTCTAGTCATGCCCTTAGCTCATGAGGACGTCATTTTAGGGATAGACTGGATGAGGAAACACGGAGCAGTCTTAGACATTGGTAGGAGGACAGTGACCGTTGCCACGGAGGAGGGTCATAGGGTAATATTCCGAGGTTGGGACCTCGGAAAGTCAGGTACAGTTATCAGTGCAGTGAGAGCAGCGAGACTGATAGCCCAGGGTTGCGAAGCCTTCTGGTGTTATGCCATGAAGGAAAGCAAGAGCCTGGCTATAGAGGAGATACCTGTTGCATGCGAGTTTGCAGAGGTATTCAGTGACGACCTGCCAGGACTACCCCCACAGAGGAGCGTTGATTTCAGCATTGACTTGGAGCCGGGCACGAGACCTATCTCGAAGGCCCCATACCGTATGGCACCTATAGAGCTGCTTGAGCTGAAGAAGCAGTTAGAGGAGCTGGCAGAGAAGGGTTTTATACGCCCCAGTGTGTCTCCTTGGGGTGCGCCAGTGTTGTTTGTGAAGAAGAAGGACGGATCAATGAGGCTGTGCATAGACTACAAAGAGCTGAACAAAGTAACCATCAAGAACAAGTATCCACTGCCACGCATAGATGATCTGTTAGACCAGTTGCATGGAGCGTCCGTGTTCTCGATAATAGACTTGAGGTCAGGTTACCATCATTTGAGGGTGAGAGATCAGGACATACCTAAGATGGCATTTCGGACTAGGTATGGTCATTATGAGTTTATAGTGATGCCATTCGGGCTCACTAATGCACCAGCGGTGTTCATGGAGTTGATGAATGGGATATTCATTGACTTTTTAGACCAGTTTGTAGTGGTCTTCATCGACGACATCCTAGTCTACTCTAGGAGTCGAGAGGAGCATGCCGGACACTTGAGGACAGTACTGCAGATTCTACAGGATAGCCAGCTATATGCTAAGCTATCCAAGTGTGAGTTTTGGATGTCAGAGGTGGCTTTCTTAGGTCACGTGGTGACTGCTGAGGGGATTAAGGTCGATCCGGCGAAGATCGAGTCAGTGTCTTCTTGGCAACCTCCTAAGAATGTTAAGGAGGTTCGTAGCTTTCTAGGTTTAGCAGGTTACTACCGCCGGTTTGTGGAAGGGTTCTCTTTGATTGCCCGACCACTTACTTGTCTTCTGAGGAAGACCACTCGGTTTGTCTGGTCTGAGCCGTGTCAGCAGAGTTTTGAGGAGCTGAAGAGGAGATTGACGTCCGCTCCGATTTTAGCACAGCCTGAGGGTATTGATGACTTTGTGGTATACAGTGATGTATCCAAGCTGGGCTTGGGGTGTGTTTTGATGCAGAGGGGTAAGGTCATAGCCTATGCGTCTCGACAGTTGAAGACGTATGAGGAGAACTACCCCACACATGATCTAGAGTTGGCTGCAGTAGTCCATGCTCTTAAGATCTGGCGTCACTATCTCTATGGAGCGACATGTCAGATCTTTACAGACCACAAGAGTCTGAAGTACATATTCACTCAGAGGGAGTTGAATAATCGCCAGAGGCGGTGGTTAGAGTTGATCAAGGACTTCGACCTTGAGATCCTTTACCACCCCGGAAAGGCGAATGTGGTAGCTGATGCTTTGAGCCGGAAGACGCCTAGAGAGAGGGCGATAGCCCGGTTGACAGTACAGCCACAGTTGCAGAGGGACTTGGCTTGGTTGGAGATAGAGGTTCAGTTTCCCGATACTGATGGTCAGTTGTCTACCATGGAGTTACTTCCTGATCTGTTGGACGAGATCCGACAGAAGCAGGAGACTTGCCCTACTTTGATCAGGATCCGAGACAAGATGTCTCAAGATGAGGCCCCACAGTTTACTATTGGTGCAGATGGAGTGATGAGACGTCAGGATCGCATTTGTGTACCGTCAGACAATGAGTTGAGACAGAGGATACTAGGCGAGGCTCATGCTACCCCATACTCAGTACATCCTGGAGCGAGTAAGATGTACAAGGATGTGAGACGGTCCTTCTGGTGGGGTGGTTTGAAGCCCGATGTGACTCGATATGTAGCTCAGTGCGCGACCTGCCAGCAGGTTAAGATTGAGCACCGTAGGTCTGGAGGAGAGCTCCACCCACTTCCAGTACCACAGTGGAAGTGGGAAGATATATCTATGAATTTTGTCACTGGTTTGAGACTCAGCAGAGGATTTGATGCTATTTGGGTAGTAGTAGACCGCCTGACGAAGACCGCACGTTTCATACCGATTAAGGAAACGTGGCCGGTGAGTCGTCTGGCTGAGGAGTTCACCAGGCACATTGTGAGACTCCATGGGGTACCGAGGACTATTGTCTCTGACAGAGATGGACGTTTTACCTCGAGATTTTGGCAGCAGGTACATACTGCTTTGGGTACGAGTCTCCACTTTACTACAGCCTATCACCCACAGACAGACGGACAGTCTGAGCGGACCATTCAGACCTTAGAGGACATGCTGCGAGCGTGTGTACTTGATTGGGGACAGGTATGGCCAGATCATCTTCCACTGGTAGAGTTTTCGTATAACAATAGCTGGCACGCATCTATTGGGATGGCCCCTTATGAGGCTTTGTACGGGCGGAGATGTCGTACACCCTTATGTTGGGATGAGCCTAGCAGAGTAGAGGGAGTAGCTCCAGATCAGGTACAGGATGACATCGCTCGGATTGCCCTAGTCCGAGAGCGAATGTTAGCAGCTCAGAGTCGTCAGAAGTCCTACGCCGACAAGAGGCGTCGACCTTTGGAGTTTAGAGTGGGTGTTCAGGTGTGGTTGAGAGTATCACCTACGAGAGGAGTCAGGCGTTTCGGCATTAAAGGGAAGTTGAGTCCCCGATATGTCGGACCTTTTGAGATCTTAGAGAGAGTTGGAGATGTGGCCTACAGACTAGCACTACCGCCGAGACTAGAGAGTATCCATCCGGTCTTTCATGTATCTCAGTTGAGAGAGTACATTCCGGATCCGAGACACGTCATCAGCCATGAGGATCTGACAGTTGAGCCCGACCATACGTTTGTAGAGTACCCAGTGGCTGTCTTGGAACGCAGTACCAGACGTCTGCGATCCAAGGAGATACCTATGCTGAGGATCCAGTGGTCTAGGAGAGGAGCTGATGAGGCCACTTGGGAGACTGAGGAGAGTGTTAGACGTAACTACCCCGAGTTCTTTGCGGGGTTAGAGGTTACTTCTGTTTGACGAGTTAGTACTCGGATGTTGTGTTGTTTGACCTTTCAGGTTTTCATATTGTTTTGAGTGTTCTGTTTCTCTTTTGTGATACTTGTTTGTTTGATGCCTGAGTAGCTGCTTGGTAGAAAACAAAGATGTCGAGAAAACTAAAATATACCGAAAGAAATGTGTGAGTAAGGGAAATAATTTAAGTTTCGGGAGGAAACTTCTTTTAAGGGGGCACTGATGTAATAACCGAAAATTTTAAGTTCCGGTAAAGTGAAATTAAACAAAGTCCGATGAGACCATTGTAAATAAATAAATAAGTAAAATAAAACGAGTTTCGTTCTATCATTTTATGTGACCTAGATTCACATAAAATGATAAATTAAATGACCGGAAATAATTTTACGTTGTTAAAATAAAAATAATTATAATTTATAAATACGGAATTTAATTCCGTATTGTATAAAGTAGATAATACGGAATTTAAATCCCGTATTATATTAGTTCCGTACATAAGTGACGAGTCCCGAATTTTTCCGTTCTAAAGATGGGCCGGATATAAGCCCACCTACCAGCCCATTAATTAATTCCTAAACTAACCCTAACCCTAATTTTATTAGACTAATCTAACCATTAACCTAATCAGCCGCTTCCCTCTCTTCGTTACATCTCCTCTGGACAAACGACGCTCCCTCTCTTCCGCTTCAACAGAGGACCGCCGCTGTCGACCACCACCAGGCCTGTCGCCGCCACCTGGCCTGCGCCGCCTCGCCTAGCGTCTCCGTCCGCCGGCGACTGCAGCAGCAGGTGAGCCACGGTTCCCTCCTCCCTTCTCATCACCCTTCCTCTCGATTCCGAGTTCTGACCATCGCGCTTTCCCTGGACTGCAGTAACGCTCACACCGGACTGAGACCGCCGCTGTCGACCGCCACCGAGCCGCGCCGTTCCCCGCCACTGCAACCACCTGGCCGCAGGTAAGCCGTCGCGTGCCCCTTTCCTTTCCGCTGTTATTTTCCCGCTGTTGTGATGCGGAACTCACAGCACCTCCGCCTACTGCAGTACCAGTGAAGACCGCCGGATACACCACAACGCCGCCACCGTCCGCCTCCCTGTCGCTCCGCACCCAAGACGTCACCACCAGTGCGCCGCCCTGCCGGACTGCAGCCCGGTAAGCCGGCTTCTCCGTTCTTCCTCCCCACCTGCAGTACCTATATATATATGTATATTTAGAGACGCATCTTACCCGTATATTTATATGTGTGGAATGATAAGTATAAGAGACGTAAGTGTGTATAATATACGAGTACGGTGTTAATATAGGGTGAGGAACGTGTGTGGATGCAAGTTGTGTAGGAATAACCGGATTCGGAATATATATATATATATATAGGATACATATATGGACTTATGTACTTTCGAGTACGGAAGATTAGTAAGAGCGGTTTGGTGAACTTATATATAGGAGTTGAATGCCGAGTATACACATATACGGATACATATATATATATATATCTATATGCATATATATATATATATTTAAAATGAAATAAAAGAGTACATATAAGTATTTTTAAAGTCTATTAATATTTTTATATAAAAGTATATTTATAAACATAATATATAGAATATATAAAAATGCGAGTATCTACACATAAATACGAGTTGGGATTAAGGAAAACTATATAAAAGAGATAAGTATATAGAAATAAGTTGGGATTTCAAGTTATATACATAACATAAGAATAAATATATATATATATATATATATATATATATATATACTCAGGACGTAAGTGTACCCAACTCCGTACAAGATGAGAAATTAAATATGTAGATATATATGTGAGTACAGAATAATTACACAATTAAATACGTGGGTGATAAGAAAGTTTAAGAATAAATTTGAGAAGCCTTCGGCTGAGGGTAAAATGGTCTTCTACCGTAAGAACTTGTTCCGTAATTCCTTAGCATGAGGTTGGACATCGGAATGTGATTTTGATACACATGCCTTATTTGACAGGCATCTGAGTTACCACGAGTACGGACTTTTGAGACGTGTTAGAGTGTATCTTGACTCAGGTAAGTCCTTGCGACTTACTTAGCCAGTTTCTGAGTGTTAGTTGAGTGATAGTAGTGGTGTGTGCTATTGCGTGATTTAATAATAATAACTTGCTAGGACGACTGTTATTATTACGTTTAAGGCCCAAGTGTATGTATAACGGGCCGTGACATCACTGCCCAGCTCTGACAGGAGACTGGGAGGTTCTCTATACCCAGACCATACAGGTACA
Source organism: Fagopyrum homotropicum (assembly GCA_033239125.1). Taxonomy (NCBI): domain Eukaryota; kingdom Viridiplantae; phylum Streptophyta; class Magnoliopsida; order Caryophyllales; family Polygonaceae; genus Fagopyrum; species Fagopyrum homotropicum. The sequence continues at coordinate 13,410,344 of BSWB01000007.1, forward strand.
AGGTGAGGTGCATCGGATCCATTCCTGATGGTTACACGGGGGCGGAGGCGAGGTTTGGGAATCCCTCGTGTCACAAAATAAGTATCATTAGAGTGAATGAGTAAATTAAAGCAAGATAATAAAACGGACTTGTTTGAAAGCATGCTGAGTGTTTATGTTTATCTGAGTGTGTTTGTGCTGCTATTATTCTGTTAATATTTAGATAACTAGCTAACGGTTCTTCTTGTTGTTGTTTTAGATTTACCGCAGGTTAGATCAGCAGCTGAGTGATCCGGAAGTAGTGGTCAGCCGGGTCTCCGTACTCCTTAGAACGGGGTTGGGGTTGTTTTGTCTTTCCTTTCCGTCGGTTAAGACAGTTGTTCTTTGCTCTTGTTTAAGTACTGTAGGCTGCTAGACAGTGTTGCATTCATTACTCTAAAAACCTGGTTTTTATGAATTTCGGTTTATTTATTTGTGTCTTGTTGCAAGGTCCTAGTAATGTTGTTGTCAAACTGAGGTCGGGACCCATTGTGAGGTCCTAACCAGTAATACTCCGAGTTCTGAGAATTCGGGGTGTTACAGACACAATGTCAAGCTCAGGCTTGTACTCGTGCTCGTTAACACTGACAACAAACATAGGAGCATCCTTGCTAGATGTAGAGATGATGACCTTCTTAGCACCACTCTATATACAATAAAAATATCATAACAAAAATGCATTTAGAAAATAAATCAGGTGAAAATAAAAGTAAAGCATCATAATTTAGTGGCATTAAAATAAGATACTCATAGAAACAGAACCAAAGTCCTATTACCAAAGTATGATACTCATATAAACAGAACCAAAGTCCAAATGACATGACAAACCTTAAAAATAGATTACAATCTCACCATATATATAAAACACAGATGTGACTCCTCTGAATAGCCAAAATTAAGTACTTTAATCAAATGAACGAAGAAAAAAACACCAGAAAACAAATAAGAAGTTGAATAAATAAAAACCTAATGGAACCGGAATCAAAGAAGTAAAGACAATAGCTATACAACATTATAAGTAAGGTAACACCAACTAATATACAATAACCACCAGAACAATTTGATACCTTCAAGTGAGCAACAACCTTATCCTTGTCGGTGAAAACTCTAGTAGACTCAACAACGAAGTCAGCACCAGTTGACCCCCATGAGATCTCCTTTGGGTTCTTGGGCAGATCAAGCCAATAATAATACAATTAGAATGATCTGGAACGTAAAACCTATCAATTCGATATATTATTCGCAAATTACACTTCAGAATTAGGGATTTACAAGTTTAACTGGATCCGAAGACAACTACTTCTTTCTCATTGAAGAGAAGAGTCTTCTCGTCCTTAACCTTCCCGTCATGGTGCTTCCACTGACCGTGAACATTTTCATACTTGAACATGTATGTCTACGGAAAAAAAAAACAGATCCAACCATCAAATGGCAATCAAGCAAAAAAGTATGTAGTCAAAAATCAAGTAGATCGTCCAGAAACATCTAGCAAGATACATCAACTCCTTCTGTATTACCATGTACTCGGTGGTGATCAAGGGATCGTTAACGGCAATGAGCTCAACATCTTCCCTTGAAAGAATCGGAAATCGGCGTTTCTGAACCTCGATCATCCTTATCTTCTTCCATCGGTGGATCTGACGACGACGATAATGGACATACTGGCATTGATGAAGACGGTGATGGAGGTTGTGATGGGGGAGAGTGAAATTGTTGTCGCCGCCGCTCGCTAGTCGCCGCTCACAATCGCTAGTCGCCGCTCCTAGCAGATGGTTGGGAGATTCGGGAGATCGACAAGGATAGACAAATTAGGGCTATAGAGGGTTTTTTTACTACGGTTATAATAAACCGGGGTCCGAAATTGTTGTATACCATGGTTAGTTTATATAACCGGGGTCCGAGATTTTTTTTTAAATAAAATTGATTGACCTCGGTTATAGATATAATTGTGGTCCGAAAATATATTTGATCAAGGTTCTTTCAAACCGCTCCAACGTAAGAGAGGTCTAGGGGGTCTTTGTACTAGTGCATCTACAACATCGGTATAAAATGTTAGGTAACATTCTAGATATCAGAAAGACTAAAAGGCACAAACGTACATAAAGTAAAGTAAACATATAGCATGCTTACACTCAAGCGGTTATTATCTTTGATTACGTTATCCATTACTAATTCAACTTATGGTTGTTACACGAGAGTTGCTACAATCTCGCCTCCATCCTCTTTCACCAACAGGAATAGAACGTATGCATCCTTTTGTCACCAGCTGGATTGGTCGCGAGAGCACCTCCCAATTGTTCCATTCTGAACTGGACAAGCGGTAACCGTCCGATTATAATACACTTCAACAATGTCAATCCTATTCCGGTTATCAGTTATAACATGATAAATAACACAAACAAGCCATTACAATCAAACCAATACGCGGAATAAAGCTAAGTAAGTCCAAGGGACTTATCTCACTTAAATAACTCAACAAACAACTCAAATAACATCAGGAAAGGAGAACGAAAAGCATGTTAAACAAGACGTCACAAATCAGGAACCGAAACGATTGCTAGAAATCTATAACTTCTAGTCTTCATGATCTCTAAGAGATCTACACAAGCTAGGGTCATAAACCCTAGTCTTACATATCACCAAAGGTCAACAACATCCAAAAGAGCCAAGGAAGGGAACGAGGAAAGCTAAAAAGGAAAGCAGTTCACCAAAGACGGGAAGACTGCAGAGAAAACCGCAGGGGCGGCTGAACAAGGCGCAGGGGCATGAATCTGCAGGGGGCGGCACACAAAGGCGTGGGGCCGGATCTTCGACGGAAGCGATTGTCGGCTTTTCGGTGACAGTAGAACCACCACAAAGGCAAAAATTTTGCTCTTTCAACACTCTCACACTTCACAACTAAACTAAGGGAACATGTGAACGTCAACATAACATCAACGGAACGCTCCACAAGAATCAAGGCTTAAGTTTGATCCTTGTAGAAGAAGAAAGGGGAAGAATGAAGAAGAAAATGAAACAAAAGGGAAATGCATGCAACAACTCATGAACGTGAAGAAGAATCATAAAAGATATAACTTACACATTCAGAAAGATCATAGGGGGAGCAAGGGGAATGGTTGCAGCTCTCAGGGTTGAAGAAAACGTATGCAAGAAACGGAAAAAAGAAGAGAAGATGGGTTTATATAGAAAATGGATGGAAAGATAGAAGGAAAGACGTTTTAAGGTTAGGAAGAAGATAGGAAAGCTGGCTCATAAGATAAAAGATCGGATCTTTTATCAATGGAAAAAGGATAAAATGAACGAAAACAGATCGGGCGTGATCTGTGGCAAATCTGCAGTGGCGGATTGCCCGTGCCGCAGGGGCGGCCCCTTGTCACCGTGGGGGCAGTGACAGGCACAGCTTGTCGCTGGACGGCCGCTGTCATCGCAGGGATTGTGACAGCCAAAACTGGTTGTTACACCACTATATGTACCTTATATGATTTTATCAATATATAATTTTATCCTTGTATTTCATTATTTTTAATTTTGAACCTAACATGTCCTAAAAATTATACATATACCCTATTATTAATTCTTATAACTCCGATGTTGTCCCAACTATGAAATAAGTTATCAAAATGAACTATAGCCAATATACTATATATAACACATCACTTTTTTACTTATGTTTTAGTTCAAAATGCAGATTTTGTCCCAACTTTATTTGACCCCACTTTATACGATCTCTTATATTGCAAAATTGTACACCCTTAATATCTTACAAATATGTCATCTTTAAAAGTCAGTCAACAAATCTAGTGTATTTGATCTAAAATAGCTAGAGGACTACTATTTCTTAAATATATATTTATTGAGATGAATGTCCCACATCGTAATGAGTATGTTTATATTGTGAGACTAATGTGTAAGTTTACGGTTATTCATTTTATTGTCGGTTGATTTTTGGTTTTAGGATAAAGCTTGTGTGCTTGTGTGTGACACGTGTCCCCTCCACGTCGTAATGTCACGAAATGGATCGGTATAAAAAAAGAAAAACTAAATATAAAACCAGAAAAACAAAATAGGACTCTTGATGTCACTTGAAACTTGAGAAATTAGTTGGTGTACCCGTTATTTTTTCTCTCCAGATTTATAAAAGGGCTTTGTTGATACTCTCAAAACTATTTTTAGTCAACATCATATTCTTTGTTTCTGACGCATAGGGAGACGTTGGGTTCGATGCTTCCTACTTTAGTGTGTCTACCAACTGTCGGTGGTTTAGCCAACCAATCTTGCTCAGTATATAGAATTATATTAAATCATATATAATATCATTTATGGTTAGATAATATATATTTAATTATATTAAATCATATATATTATGTACAATTTGAAAAAATATATTCTTATTTTAAAATAATATATATTTAATTACATTAATCAACATATTTTTATAATAAAAATAATATATATTTAATCATATTAAATTATATAGGGTCTATAGAAATTAAATATCTTCCCATTTTAAATGTCGTTTTAAGAATAAATTTAAGAATATAATCCTCCTAAATAAATATCAATTGAATTTATATTAGGTTTTAATTAGATGAAACAAATAGATCATAACACTGCTGCAAATACACTTGTATTGTATAAGACAAATTATACAATAAAGAACACTTCATATTAATCTTTCAAAAAAATTGTTCAAAGTTTTCTTTCTTCCTCTTAAAAGCACAACCAAATATTTTATCCATATCAATAAATTCATATTAAAAAAAATATTTTTAAAAAAGTGTATAAAAATGTGTCTTTGATGAATATAAAAAAATATTTTTTAAATTGAAATATTTTAAGAAAAACATCTGTATATAATAACATGTGAGCAATATTTTTAAATAAAATATAAATAAATTATAATGGGTCTTACACATTTTTATTTTTACCTTTATTTTAGGAAAAATGAAATTTTCTTTGTTCTAATAAAACTAATTAAAGTCGAGAGCAAATTGGTACATTTGACCAAAAATGTGGGTAGAAGTGTAGAACCCGAGTGCTGATGACATGAATTATGATCAATTTTTAGGCATGAATTTATATAGATTTTCCCTTTATTTTGCATGCATAGACATACATTCATGACATTTATGGTTATATTCACCTACTTTGCAAAAATAGAGGTCTACACAGAGTTTTATTGCATTTGTAGTTAATGTGGCGAATTATGGAGTGAAATAGCATATTTAAGAATTAAGCCTTGAAGCGGGACAAAAAGGAGCAATTAAAGGAACTTAGGACGCGCCCAAATATCTTCAGATACCGTCTGACGTGCCAAAGTATCTTCTAATACCGTCAGACACGCCAAAATATCTTCTGATACCGTCTGACGTAGGGATGGCAATGGATCGGGTGGTGGGTGGATGACCCAATCCGCCACCCGACCCGCGAGAAAATCTCATCCACCCCACCCGACCCGCCACCCGCCAAATCCACCACCCGCATCCGATCCACCTGCATCCAACGGATGAAGCGGGTGGATCGGGTGATATTCGGGTGTTCTACGCATTTCTTCTAAATCGATATTAAACTCGGATTCGAATGCAAAAAATTAATAATAACAAAATAAATTCAATCTGAAAAAATATTATTCATAAAAAACATGATAAATATAAAGTCACACAAATCATCCAAGTGAAAATATTACAAGAAGTGTTATAAGTTTAAGTTTTTAAAAAATAGAGAAATTTAGCAATACATAATATACAATAAGATCATACTAAGAACTGGACAAATGTACAAATTTTGCTAAACAATCACCAATTTATAAATCAAAAGGGAACTAAAGATCAATAAACAAGTAAACAATCAATAAATGTATAACGGGTGTAAGCGGGTGAAACGGGTCGGATGGGTGGATGGATGATGGATCGGGTGATGGGTGGATGAAAGATCCATCCGAATCCGACCCGATCCATCACCCGCTTCATCCGCCATCCGCTTTCACCCGCTTCATGTCGGGTTTTCACCCTTTTAATATGGATCGGGTTATCGGGTTCGGATGAAATTGCCATCCCTAGTCTGACGTGTCAAAGTATCTTCTGATACCGTCAGACACGCCAAAATATCTTCTGATACCGTCTGACGTGCCAAAGTATCTTCTGATACCGTCAGACACGCCAAAATATCTTCTGATACCGTCAGACGTGCCAAAGTATACTTTGATAACGTCTGACGCGCCAAAGTATTTTCTGATACCGTCTGACGCGACCTAGAGTATTTTCTGATACCAGCGGGCTTGACTTCTTTTCAGCCCAAATATTTAGGGTTTTGAGGACTTTGATGGCCGCTTACCCCTGTTTAGCACTCTTGCTTAGGGTTGATTGGAAGCCGTCTAGAGTTGCGAAAACGCCGGATTGTTGGAGGTTGGAGATTGCTTGCAGCGAAAGTTTAGATCTTTTCTTAGTTTTTGATATTGAAGACGGATTGACATCCCGTTCTTCGTTCTTGCTTGAGATTATTGTAAGGTTTTATGTTTTATATTCTGAATCCATTAACATTGCTTCTTGTGTTTCGGATTTGAGATTGAGTTTGAGTTTTATTTGATTATTCAAAGGTTTTCATCTTTCATTCTTCTTAAATTGAATATTGATATCATGACAATGGTTATTGGCTAAAACCCTTTAGCAATTCTAAGGTGAAGGGTTGATAGTTGTGGCTTGGATGATGATAGATCGATCGTAATTTGATTGGATCATGAGAGTTAGAGAAACTTCGTCGACGCCTTAAATCACGGTCTGTTCTTAGGTTTCCACGGCCGTGGTTCTCAAGATCTACCCGTGATTTACCTCAGTTTACGAGTCTTGCTTTTACTTTAATCCAAAGTTAAAGATTAGCTTTAACCTATCTTTGGCTTGCCTTTCCTAGGTAGTAGTGAGACTCAACATCTTCTATTTCGGTTTCGAGTGTCACAACCTTAACCGTTTGAGCATTTCGGTTTCGAGTGTCACAACCTTAACCGTTTGAGCTTATAGAGAGTTCTTTGGGTTCGACATATAAGGTTTTGGAACTTCACCGTACATTACCTTACTTTAGTATACCTTTGCAATTCTCAACTCTGTCCTTATATCTATAGTATATCTTCAATCGATTGCCACAATTTGATACTAGATCTTTAGGGTTGCTGCTTTCCCAATATTTGCAAAGTTCTACACTTTTGATAGCTCGATTACTTGAAACTGATTTTGTTTCACCAACTCCCTGTGAAATACTTGCTAATCTACGCCGATCCGTCCACTGCGGGTTCGCTTGCTTTTATTCTAGTTTTATAAATTTAAGACTTGATTGCACACACGTTTTAGGGCGAACAAGTGCCGATGTGAAGTGACGATTAGAACTAAACATATATATTATATATAATTAGAGAATAAACGTTATTTTAAGTCATACACAATTATGTTATTGTGAAATGAGGTGATAGATCAAGTATAAATTGATTTTATGTTTCATTGTAGAAAAGATTGATCATTGTGTGGTTGATAATAGATTAAACTTAACTAAAAAAAAGTAATAGATTAGATTTTTTAAACGTTTATATAAGCTAATAGTAAATCAATATGTTTAAAATTGTAAAAAAAATACAAATTCATTATAATAGGATCGTTATGTCCCTTTTATTGGTTTAAAAAATACAAAATCGTATGTGCCTTTTATTAATGTATATACAACTATACAAGGGTTGTGTTCCAAAAAAATGATAAGAGTGACATGTTCACCTCTTTCATGTAACGTGTGTATACCTATTGTTTTTTAGATGTTTAGACAACGCTTTAAATTTTATAAAAATATGTATAATTTTATTTTGCTATAATACGTTACAAACTAGTGTTCTTGTTTGACTTATATTTCACTAAATTTAAAAAAAAAGTGCTTTATTAATGTTTTCACCCTAATTTTTAGCTAATAAACTAACGAGTCTCCTTATTTTTATAGAATTTGTACTTATAACCCAACTTTTTATAAATATCCAAACACAACCCATTACTTTTATATAAATTGGAAGATAAGCTTGTATTTTTTTGGTGAACGTTAACTATAAGCTTGTGTTTCCATACCACTATAGTACCTTATGTGGTTTTAATAATATATAATTTTATCCTTTTATTTCATTATTTGTTAATTTTGAACCTAACATGTACTAAAAATTATAAATGTACCCCATTCTTAATTTTTATAACTCCGATGTTGTCCCAACTATGAAATAAGTTATCAAAATGAACTATATATTATATTATAACACATCACTTTTTACTTATTTTTTTAGTTACAAAAATGCAGATTTTGTCTCAACTTTATTTGGCCCCACTTTATACGATCTTTTATATTGCAAAATTGTACATGCTTAATATCTTACAAATATGTCATCTTTAAAAGTCAGTCAACAAATTTGGTGTATTTGATCTAAAATAGCTAGAGGACTACTATTTCTTAAATAAATATATTGAGATAAATGTCCCACGTCGATGATGAGTAGGTTTATATTGTGAGACTAATGTATAAGTTTACGGTTATTCATTTTATTGTCGGTTTATATTGTGAGAGTAATGTATAAGCTTACGGTTATTCATTTTATTGTCGGTTGATTTTTGGTTTTAGGATAAAGCTTGTGTGCTTGTGTGTGCACGTTGTAAGGTCACGAAATGGATCGATATAAAACAAAGAAAAACAAAATATAAAATTAAAAAACAAAATATGACTCTTGATGTCACTTGAAACTTGAGAAATTAGTTGGTGTAACCGTTATTTTTTTCACTCCGGATTTATAATATGACTTTGTTGATACCCTCAAAACTATTTCTAGTCAACATCATGTTCTTTGTTTCTGGCTGGCGCATAGGGAAACGTTGGGTTCGATGCTTCCTAGTGGCGTAGCCAGAAGCTTTTTTCAAGAGGGGCGATTTTAAAAATAATTTATATATCCTACCAAAAAAATTAATTTATATAGATAAGTGTATATGGAACTTAAATAAAAAATAAAATATTATTAATATTAAATTAAAAGTAATGATAAAATAACTTATATATTATTATTGACGTATATTGTTACCAAAGAGTGGTTCATAAAAAATTTATTATATGATTTTTCATATATTGAAAAACTTAAATGACTTCATTAAAAATGTTTTTAAGCAAAATAATTCAAGGGAGAATTTGACATACTAGGCCTTTTTGAGAATATGATTTAGTAAATGTACCCCATAATTTTTTACCACTTTCATTTAATGGTAGGTAAAAATAATTAACCCCTTTATTTTAATAAAAAAAGAATAATAGACATTAGTTAGTGTTAAGTTGTAATTACTATTGCTGAATTTTTTTTATTTTTTTTATTTTTTTTATTTTTTTATTTTTATTTTTATTTTCTTTTATTTCCTGGAATAAATTTCTGTATGAAAATTTTCATACCAGAAAATTTCATACTATAATTTTTCATACCAGAATTTTTCATACCAGAATTTTACATTCCAAAATTTACATACCAAAATTTTATATACCATAATTACATACTAGAATTTTACACACTAGAATTTCCCATTTCATAATTTTAAATTTTATAATACCAAAATTTTATAATACTAGAATTTCATCATACCAGAATTTTTCATAATACCAGAATTTTTCATAATACCAAAATATTTCATAATACCATAATTTTTCATCATACCAGAATTTCATACTACCACAATTTTTCATCATAACATACCAGAAATTATGATACCAGAAATTAGATAACATAAATTACATAGCTAAACATTACTTGAATCTAAGAATCTGTATAGTATAAACTTTATGTCGATTATGACTTTGAGTAATCTATACCATGTTATTCAACAAATAAACCATCGCTAGAAAAGGTTTCAGAATATGAATTATCTTGAGGGTATATAAAGCATAAAATTTTAGTAGTATGTATGTTGTTTCTTCTACTTGCTACAAGAAACCGCATCTAGAACTTTGCAATATCTCCCAGAGGGTATATAAAGCATAAAATTTGTAGTATGTTAATTTTACATACCGGAATTACATACCGGAATCACATACCGGAATTTTGCATACCAAAAATTTACATACCAGAAATTTACATACCGGAAATTTACATACAAGATATTTACATACCAGAAATTCGTACTAGATTTACATACCAAAAATTTAGTACGAACATAAAAAATTAGAAACTTTTATCGGTCATATTACTCACATGGCACCGATAGCATTCTCCATAATGAAATTAACATCAATAAGTAAAACATCATTTGAAATATAATTTAACAACCTATTAGTACAGAGTATGTGAGAAGAACTAAAAAAATTCAAAATCATCTCTTACCATAAGGAGATGGAGGAGAACACCATAACCGTCTTTTCGATGGAGAATACCTTCAATCCAAGAACATAGTCACCACGTTTATAGTAGGATGGACTCTTAGAAGATCTTCATTCTGCCGTCATCATGCCATCTTTCAACAAAGAACACAATCCTACCTCAGTCTAAGTAGTAAGCACACAAAAACATTAAACAAATTAATCAAAAAAGGCTTACAATGATTATTCTCGCAAACGAAAATTGCAGGGAGATCCCAAAGAGCAAACATATTATGAGCCGCAAACAACTGTCTTGATTTGCACCACCATCGCCATAAAGGTTAAATGTGACCTTCTCCTCCTTGAGATACTTCTGAGCAAAAGAGGTATCGACTAGTGTATTAACTTGTGCATTTGCTCGTTCAATGAAGCTCACGGATCTAAACCTCAGCCCGCCTCTACCCGTCGTCATTTCATATGTAATTTTCTACAACATTTTCCAACATCAGCGAATTTTCCAATTTTCCAACATCAGCTTATTGCCAGTTGGGATAAGAAGAGATATTGTTAAAGGAGAGTTAAATTACCATCAGTATTATGCTTCTAGTGTATTGCGAAGCACCCACCACTTCTTCGTACTCAACTGCATCGAGTTCCTGGAGAGATTTGATTATTACAGATCTACATCTAGATCTACAAATCACAAGATATGAACCAAAGACTTCGAGGAAGATTAATTCTGGTATGAAAACCTCTTCGAAACAATTCAGATTTGAGGAAGCTACAAGGGAGTGAAGGCAAGAGAAAGGGGTCATGAATACCTTTGGATGCGAGATGGACACGAACCAGAGACCTGGAGGAGGAGGAGAGAAGTTTGTTGGGGGAGAAGATGGCGAGGTTCTTGAGAGGCGGTCGTCGGAGAAGAAACTGAGAGAGAGGTCGGCGGTGAAGAAGGTGGGAAGGTGAATCTGAGATGTTGCGGCCGCTTGTGATGTTGTAGGAGAAAACCTAATTTAAACGGTAAATAAAATTTGGGGTACATTTAGTTAACTAAAAAACAAAAAAGCCTACTTACTAAGTATAAAACCCAAAAAAGACTACTTACCAAATTAACCCATAATTCAACCCGTAAATAATTGAATTAGTATAACTGAATATTAAATAATTGAACTTTACCAAAAAAATAGGAAGCTAATGTAGCTAGAAGGAATTGAACCTGAGACTTTCAAGCTAACAGTACGTTGCTTTACCATCTGAGCTACAGAAAGCTTACTTGCAGGATCCTTAAACTAAGTAAATATCATAACTCAGCAGGGGCGACCGCCCCCTCCAGCCCCCTGTCTACCACTGATGCTTCCTACTTTAGTGTGTACAACTGTCGGCGGTTTAGCCAACCAATCTTGTTCAGTATGTAGTTTCGTCGAGTTGCCATGTTGATTTCCCCAATGAGTTAGGGCGAAATTTTACGCTAGATGGGAATTACTCAGTCTAGTCGGCTTATGCATCCAGCCGTCGATCCACGATGCCTAAGCTTAGTGAGGCCCAACTTTTTGACATCATCCGGCGTCTCCTATCCAAGAAAGGGGGTGTGTTTTCATCTGGAAACTCTTCGTCAAAGGAGGAGTGTTAACCATCTAGGCGCGCCATTGACGACATTTGAGTTCATCTGATATTTGCACATGTTGCAAGATCTCAACTAAGAGTTTTGAAAACCTTTTCCGAGAATACGGGTGTGTTTAGTTAGAGTTTTCTCCAAATCATTTAGATTTATGGTTAGGTAGTGAAAAAATAGAGTTGTTGAGTTAGAGTTTTAGGGTTGAGGTTGAAAGTTAGATTTCTAGTTTTGGGTTTATTCTAGGAATCTAGTGGGTGAAGATTTTTGGAGTTTTAGGGTTGTTGTTGCGGAAATGATTCCTATCGTGCCCTTCTTTTGCTTCAATTCATTCTTCTTCTTCTTCTTCTTCTTCTTCTTCTTCAATTCCATTATTTTCTTCATTCTTCTCCAACCTTCTTTTCCAACAATCATCCACGAGTTTTTTTTTGGCGCCTTTTCCGATTCATCATTCTCAAAGTTCAAAAGCTTCTCCAACATCCTTCCCTTCAATCTCTCAATTTGCATTCACAGTTCTCTTCCCTTCATCTCTAGTGTCATTCTCCATAAGATTCGTCTACTGAAACTTGAAATCTTGTGCGTCTCCAATTTTTTTCCTCCTCTTTCCATCTATTCGTTCTTGCTTACTTTGACGGTATAGTTACGATTATTGAGCCCTAATGCAACGAGAATCACACTGCTATAATTTGTTGAATTTTAGGGCTTGATGTCAACAATACCGATTTAAAAAATTAACATTCAAAATGAAACAAATGGTAAGAAATAATTTGAAATTGGGAAATCTACTAGAAGCAAAGTTCAATTTGGTTTGTTCTCTTGTTGTAATGCTGCTACAAGCCTATAACAATGGAGTTCCTTGAACAAATTTGAGAACAGGGAAAACTGACGGGCATGTGCAGTTCCGAGCGGTTTGGTGAAGATGTCCGTAGTTTGGGCAACCGACGAGACATGAGGAACAACAATGTTACCATTCTCAACTTGTTATCGAACAAAGAAGTAATCAAGTTGTATGTGTTTGGACCGAGGGTCAACCATGGGGTTGGCGGTCATAAAAGTGGCACCGACAATGTCACATAGTAAGGGAGGTGGAGCGGAAAGCGGAAGATGTAGTTCAGGCAAGAGTTGATTCCAACAACCGTCTGTCTTGTTGACGACAACTTTTTCCTAATTGACAAGCTCCACAAATAGAGGGAAGTTGATTCCGGCCACCGTCCGGCAGTGCCATTCTGTTCCTGGGTATAAGGACAAGAGATGAGGTGATTGATTCCAAGGGCGGTGAATATAGGAGTGAGAGTGGTGAATTCACCACCACCATCGGTTTGACACGAGCGAATAGTGGCACTGGATTGGGTTCGAATTATGCGATGAAAGCAATAAAGGTATCACGAACTTGAGATTTGTGGGACAAGAAATAAATCCAAATGAACTTTGTAGCATCATCAATAAAGAAGACAAAATAGCGAGATCCATTCAACGACAAAATGGGGGAGGGTCCCCAAACATCTGAGTAAACTAAATCAAAAGGTTTGGATAAAAATGGTATGACTAGTGGGAATATGTTGACGAAAATTTTTTCCTAATTGACAAGCTCCACAAATAGAGAGAAGTTTATTGCTAGACACGGGAAGATTATATGATGAGACAATGTTGTGAAGTATGGAGTCATGTGGATGGGCGAGGCGTATGTGCCATCCTTCCACAGTTGTACGAGAGCTCAACGATGCACTAGGTTGGGTGGTGGTCTTGGATGGAAGGAGACGGTAGAGGTCATGGTCAAGTGTGCCACGAAGGAGGGTTTTGCCCTGCATGGTCTTAACAAGACAATAGTTTGGAAAAAAAAGCATGTAAGCATTGTTATATATAGTGAGTTTAGGAAAACTTAGAAGGTTTTTTGTGATGGAAGGCACATGAAGGATGTTAGGCAAAATAATAGGAGCATACAATGAAGTTAAATATGAAGAGCCAATATCTGAAATAGACAATTGGTTACCGTTTTCCACTTGTAGGCGGTCATTACCCGTATAAGGATCCGAGACTTGGAGTTGATCAAACTGTGATGTGACATGATCCATTGCGCCAGTATCAAAGTACCATGATGTGTTGACAACCGTGCACGGGGACTGCATATGTGTCATGTTGGCGACTTGTTGGTTATTAGGAGGGGTTGACGTTTGACTTCACCGACATGGCGGAAAGTCCGCTTCATTGTGTCGATTCCAGTAGTTTAAGGCCCGTTGATTTGTTTGTCCACAGATCTAACATGGAATTAGAGGGTGCCCATTTCCTTGTTGAGATCCCCGGTTAGGACGATCGAATTGTGAAGACCCCCTGTCAGGTCAATCAGTGGGGTATGGGCCACGGTTGTTGGTGTGATATGTCGGGCGATCAGAATGGCGACCTCGATGTGGACCGGACGGAGTATACTGTTGGCGGTTGTTACGGTTTGTATAGTTGGCAGATGGAAGTGCCGGAGTTTGGGACGGTGGATGCGAAGATGGAGGCGGGAGAGTCGCCCATGACTCACAAAGAAGGCATTCATCCTCTTGAACGAGGACCACCAAGATCATCAATATAAAGGTCATCCGTTTTCATCATATAGGATGTGATAAATAGACCGTAAGACGAGACTAATCCATTAAGTATATAGCTGGCTAGATCTTCCGTGGAAATAACATAGAGACTATCTACAGGGGCATCGGAAATAGCTCGCTTTTTCTCGATATATTTGCTCATAGAAAGTGAGCCTTTTTGAAGAGTTTGCAACTGTTGCTTGAGAGCCATGCGACGAGCGCGAGTTTGAGATTGAGAGGATTTCTTTAAGGTAGACCATTCGTCAAAGGCAGTTGTCGATCGTGGCACGAGAGCATGGGGCGTTCGATAAGTGTGTAACGAATCCAGAGTATGACTAACCTGCCCTTTTGCGCTAAGTGATGAAGTCCGGATTGGACTTAGGGGGCAGCAGACCCTTCGGCAGGGAGGGTTTCGTTTGGTGCAGTGTTTGATGTGACGAAGGAGTTGAGGTCGAAGGCCTCAACAGTAGATTGATTAGTGGTCTTCCACAATTAGTAGTTGTGGGAATCGAGTTTCACATTGATAGGCGGAAGTTGGAAGTTGATAGGGGATGAGTTTGTGACAGCATTGAGGATGAAATTTGTGTTTGACGGTGTAGCCATGGTGGGCGGAGGAAAGCAAACCGGCGGGGCCGGGAAAAAAAACTGAGATTTTTGTGGGTTTAACTTAAACGCTATGATACCATAAGGAGGAGAAGAGTTTGTGAATAATGCTTGCCTTTTGTATTCATTATAATGGATTTATATATACAACAAATAGAACAAACTCAAGATAAGGTTTCTTAATTATAATGAGCTAATTACATTAAGTGGGTTTAATCACAATATATGTTTAAACTCTTGACCTGTGAAACCGCAGATTTATATGACGCGTTAAGTGGGCTTAATCACAATAGTCTTTTCATAGTTCCAATACTTGCGGAAACTTCGCAAAAACACTTGGACTCACAAGTCGTTTCGATACTCGCAAGAACTTTGCAACTCGCAAATCTTGTAATAGCTCGTAGAGTCGCAACCTTCGCACTACCTCACAAAGTCGCAGTCGTCGGCACTAGCTTGTAGGAGTCGCAACCTCACCGGATTAGATCTAGGTTTTCAATTTTAACGAAGTAGAGAATGAGAAAGGAAGAGATAAAGAGCGACAATAAAGTTTGGGTAAAATGGGAGTGTAGATATGTTTTGTAACCATAAGCATATAAAGGGTCTCAGGTTAATAATGAGTACAAAATATGCGCCTTTAATTTATATAAAAAAGATTTATTAAAATAAAAAGAGAATATTAAGGAAATCAGAATACTTTCTCTCTCCATTTAATAAGCAACTAATTATTACAAAAAAAAGAAAGGAAATATATTTATCTCTCCATTTATTAAGGGAACAAAATATCTCCCTTTATTAAGGAATTCAAAATATTTTTCGAAATGTTCGTCCTTTCCAACTTGCGTTCATCCATGACGACAATATTGAATCAATCTTGATTTCCACAGCAACATATGTACATAATTTCAAAGACTGCAAATATATGTACATATATAGTTAGTCAATAACATTTTCGCAGCAAAATATGTACATAATCACTAGAGACTATAAACATATGTACATGCAAACACAAAAACTGTACATATTCTAATCGACATCATGTTATATGTACACACAAAATATGTATGTGTATCATCAAACCCCTATCCAAATGTACACAAACTCCATATTTGGTACATATATAATTATTTAGTAATATTCCGCATCATCGTATGCACATAATCAACAACATATGTACATAATCAACCCATATCCGAATATATCATACCTGAATATGGCGACTGAAGTTAATCTCGGCTTGCTCACCGTCGAACGCCCTCCACCGCTAGCCGCGGACATCGTTGTTGCTCTTGATCTCTTGTTCTTCATGAACTTGAACTTGAACTTGAGGCGGTTGATGAGGATAGCGCGACTCCACCTCATTCTCCCTCTCGCCTCTACCGCCAAAGCACGATACGTCACCGCGAGGACGTCATACGACGACAAAGACGAATTGAAGGAAGTCAGTCTTCCGATGATGGCGGATATATAATACTGGAAAATCTCACGGTTACCTTCTTTAATTGATCCCCTATTTATTGCTTAATTAATTAATTTTACCAAATAAATAACTTCCATTAGTTTAGTAACTACCTATTAAAATATATCCTTAATTACTAATTTATCTTTTTTTTTAAATAATAGGAGTCTAGTTTGTTTTTGTTTTAAAAAAAGTTGCCTTAATAACTTAATCTTCTCATCAAGTTTTCTTTTCACCTTTTGTAGCCTCGTATGATAAGGTTTCTTTTCAGCCCTGGAGTAGATCGGTTTTTATTTTTTTAAAAAAACATGAGCAGGTCTATATAGTATGTCATACCCACCCGTTTCTTGATGGGTCGGGCCGGCCCGCATTAAGGTCGGCCCGTAGTTGTTTAGGTATAGTTAGGATTGGTCAAACATCAATCGGTTCACATCACCGAATCGCAAGCCAAAATTTTTTGTCCACACCGAGCGGAAACCGCAATAATAGGTTCGATTAACAGTACGGTATTTTTGGGATTTCGGTTCGGTTTAGGTCCCGAACTGAAAACCGTAAACCGCAATTAGCAATGCAACAGAAAGCGTACGTACAAAATAATTTTAGAAAGAAATGTTGTGAAATTGATAACTGATGAAGATTAGAAGAGATGTGAAATTTATCAGTGTTAATTGCTAAGAACAATCCAATATAATATTTATAATCAAATGTTTATGCTCGAAGTTATACCTCTTCATATCCGGGCTCGGGCCGGACAATACTAAATATTAAGCTCATTTATCCGGATATGGGCCGGGCTCTGCCCAGCTATCGGGCCTGTAAAGGCTGTCGTACCTGGCCCGGCCGGGCAGACAGGCAGGCCTGCGGGTACCCGTTTTATAATTTTTTTAAAAAAATATTTTTAATATGGTTTTTAAAAAATATATATTATATTTAAAATATTTATTTAAAATATATTAAATTTATTATATTATACTAAATATTTATATTTATACTTAATATTTATGATAAAACACAATATAATATATATAGTTTTATTTTTTAGCCGGGCCGCCGGAACGGGCTTTTCGGCCCGATGAGCTTGGCGTGTCGGGATTTTTGGCCCGATCGTACCTCTTACTCTGTTCATACCCGCCCGTTTTTCTGGGCGGGCCGGACGGGTTTCCCGGATTTGAACAAATCTACTCTACATATTGGTAAGATTAGAAGAGGTGATACTTTTTGTGTTTTAGGGTTTGATTTGTATATTGGAGCTAGCCCATTTCTCGAGCTTGGACTCCTGTTAGTAAAAGATAATATATTTTTAAGATTTATTTTTTGTCTTAATATAGAATTATTAAAATTATACCTAACATCTATTTTAATATAATAAAAGATATATATTATTGAAGATATTATAAATTTCATATTGTTTAATATTTTAAATCATTATAAATTCCTAATGTGTTTTTAAAAACGGGACAAAATATTCAAGGATAAATCATAGAAGTTTAAAAGGAAAATCTTGAAATCTTACTGGATAGAACAAAGCCCAAAAATAAAAATTATAGAACGCCGTAAAGGAAAACGCAATCCTGCACAATCTATAAAAAGCTAATCGCCGTTTTCAACTCTATCCAATCATAATATATAACTTGTTCTCTTGATCAAGTTCCACAAATTCAAATCTTTAATGCAGAAAATTGGTCACTCGAATCACGATCTCAAGCACAAACCATTGATCACTCATGCCCGCTCCTGTTTCAAGCAACATCATTGGTATCAGGGAAGTCTTCCGGGACAATTTCAAGGAAGAAGAAGCTGAATTGTTTCGAGCACTCAACCATTACAAGATGATCGCCTTCGACACTGAGTTTCCGGGAACAGTTATCGACACTCCTCGATTCGCCGACGAAGAGACACGCTATCGTGATCTGAAAGCTAATATCGAGCGTACGAAACTCATTCAGGTTGGATTCACTGTGTTCGATGCAATGACATGGGAGGTTGGAGGCGTCTGGCAATTCAATTTGGCTGGTTTTAGTACGAAGTTCCACGATCACGCGCCGGATTCAATCGAGATGTTGAAGAACTGTGGAATCGATTTCGATGAGAATTTCAAAAGAGGAGTACGCATGATGCAGTTTATTCGACTTTTGAAGCGAATTCGCGAAATATTCGGCGAGAGTATTGTCTGGGTGACTTTCCATGGCTTATACGATGTAGCGTATTTTCTGGCGGCGTTGAGCGGCGTTTGGAAGCTTCCGAAGGGCATTCTAGGGTTTGCAGACGCTGCTAGCGCGTTCTTCAGTGGAGGAATTTTCGATCTAAAGATGATGGCCGGGGAATATAGTTGGATGGGGCTAGAGAGGTTTTCTGGTTTGATGGGGGAGGTGAGGAAAGAAGGTAGGGCACACCAAGCCGGATCCGATAGCTTACTTACTGCTAAGGCGTTTGCGAAGACGGTGCATTTCATGGCAACTTACTATGGAACTGACGTCGTCTCGAACTTCAGAGGAGTATTATTCGGAGTTAATGTTCATGTCCGTCCGCCATTGCGATCTAGTTCAATTACTCATTGAAATTCTTATGTTTTTTAGTTGTATTGCACAGTTCAGGATTGATGATTGATTTGCATCATTAGCTAATACACTCTATCTTGATTTCTCATCTATTGTTCAGTTTAATCAATTAAGAATCTATACAGTGGACTGGTAATCGGATCCACCTATACACCACAATACAATTCATATGGTGTTTTTATTCGGAGCTTTTTCGTTAGATTATTAAAGGTTCGAGTCGAGTTTTTGACATGTCGAATGCAAGCCGAGCCCGAGTAGCTCGTCTCGTCTAAAATAATGCTCATATAGTGTTATTTTAGATGAACGAATCGAGATTTTGACGAGCTGAACCCGATAAACTTGTGTCATGTATCAGCCCTAGTTTTTTTGATGAAGTTTAGAGTTTTAATATATTTTTGATAAAAATTTATTTATGATGATTTATTTAAAGAACGAGTTTTAAAAAACAAATAAATAAGTCATTATTTATCCTAGAAGACTAAAACCACTCTACAACATGCGATTCCCCGATATAGGGAGGGGAAACAGGGATAGGTCCCCGATATAGGGAGGGGAAACAGGGATAGGGTAAAAAATAATTTCCCGAGCAGGAATGGGATGGAGGCGGGGACCCATAGCAGGGACATGTGTCCCTGCCCCGTCCCCGCCGGATTTCCTCGTGGAGATCCCCGCCGGATTTCCTCGTGGAGATCCCCGCCGGATTTCCTCGTGGAGATCCCTGCCGGATTTTCTCGTGATCCCATCGGAGTTCTCCGTATTAATATATATTATTTTCTATAATTGTATAATATGTATAACTAATTATTTTGGCCTTTATATAAATCAAAATACAATATAAGTTATTATAATTGTACGACAATATTGACAAATTTATAGGAACTATGATGGAATTATTTAGTAGCTATGATGAAATTATTTAATAGGTATGATGGAATTATTTTGTCATATAAATTAAACTTCTACTATATACGGGAGTTTTCTATCTTTGAATATTTTTTATTTTTTATTTTTTCAAAAAATTTACGGGGATGGAGATTCTCCGACGGGAATCGACTATCGGGGCGGGGATCTGACGGGAATGAGGACAATTTTAATTCTCCGAACGGATTCGAGATGAGAACGGGGACGGGGACGCGCCCTGTTGTCATCCCTAGTTAGGCTCACGAGACGTGGGACACGAATATTCTAGCAGCCGGAGGTATCTAGAGAGCCACGTAGATGATGTGACACGTGAAGGCATTTGATTGGCCCTTGGCAGCTTAGGAGATCCCAAAATGTATAGGGACATTATCCTCTTCTTGTCTGGATGATATTTGCCCCAAGATGCAACCAATATCATATTCTTCATAGCTATAGACTCTGAAGGAACACAATTTCTTTCACAAAACAAGAGTATTTTCTGAAGTGAGCTTTGACGATGGCTACCATCACAGCAACCTCAGTATCCTCCACAATTGCACGATCTGTGTTCGCTCACGACATCAAGCTTCGGGCCACACCCTCATCCCCTATTCTTGGTACGAAACTCTCTACGTGTACCAATAATTTTCGGGGTGTTTTTAAGGTTTTCAGATATGATTTATCATTCACACAATTTCAGGATTGCCCAAAATGAAAAGAGGGGGAAGAGTGAAGTGCTCAATACAAGAAGGCAAGCCAAGAGCACACAAGGGTGCATCTCTGACAGCTGTTGCAGCTGCGGCCACCAACATGTGGGGCCCAGCAGCCTTGGCGTTGGTGGACGAGAGAATGAGCACCGAGGGAACAGGGCTGCCCTTCGGGTTGAGCAACGGTCTCTTGGGTTGGATCCTCCTTGCCGGGTTTGGTCTCATTTGGTCTCTCTACTTTGTCTACACTTCTGGTCTTGATGAAGATGAGGACTCTGGCTTGTCTCTCTGAAGAAATTACTCCATCGATTCAAACTGTGAATCTCCGTCAATGTTGCAAAATCTCAATATCTCGGTTTTTTACTGTTGTTTGTAAAGGCTAGCTTTACCTTGATTTTCTATAGTTTTGGAATCCTTGGTTCAACATACCAAGATCTCAATGTTTGGACATAAGTCGATAATACTGATCCTGCCGTGATTCTAGCTTAAGGCAAATCTCGAAAAAAGGCAACAGACCTCGTTCATTCAAGAACGCCAAGTGTGATTACTTTGTGAGCATAACCATTGCACCAAAACTAAGTTTTCAGCCCAACAAAGAAAATTATGTTTTCTCTAGCCTGGAATCCTACAAGGATAGTCATGGAGTTGTGCAAACATACCAGAAGAGTAACGAGAAGTGTAACCAAGCAAAGCCAGATTGATTTATATCAATAGCTAGACATTTTCACTAGATCTAGTACAGAAGTAATCATGGTTTCAGGTGCCACACCTAGTTCACAACAGATGGCAAAATATCTCAGCTGCATTTGAATTTTGCATATTGCAATAAGCACAAGCAATTCTAAGAAAACAAGAAATGGCAAGGTAAACACATGAGTATGACTGTACAAGAAAAGCAATACTACTGAGTTCTACAGAGATGAAGTTCGTTCATAACGTACCAGCAGTCTGTAATAATGCTCTGCTCAGAAAAGTGGGTTTTGATTGCCATTTAGAAAATCAAACTGCCCACCTCCATGTTCATTTTGGAAAGCCTCCATTCTTGAATCCAGAATTTCTAACTGAGACTTCACCCAAGGTGGACTGTATCTGCTATCTACCCACAAAGCTTCTCCAGTATCTTTGTGCTTGAAATCTGGGTACTTTGGATTTTTCTGCAAACAAAGTAAACGAAAAAGGGATATTCATGGCTGGCAACTGATAAGATCTTGAACATGCCTTTAAAAAAAACAGAACAATATTTTGATTGATTTATATATTTCGATAATACTATAACAAATTAAATGCAAGGACCAAACCGTCTAAATTTACCCAGTTACAAAACAAATTAGTGATTCAAGTTTCACCTGTATTAAAGCAACTTTTACCACTCCCATTTGCAACTATGTTTCATGTGAAGAATTATACATAATTTTCAATAAACACCTGCTAAAAAAAAGTAGAAAACTGTGTAACAGCATCATCTAGGAAAAAGGTAAGGGAGTATACAGCACCTGCTGTTAAAGATGTTAGATTTCCGTTCCTATAAACTATCAAGCAGATGTGGGTTTTGCTGATAGAGTTGTTTTAGAAGTGGGTTTCTGCAAGTTTTCTTATAGGTGATTTTGTGTAACGGGAAAAGCATGTTATTTCATGAGTGTTTTTTTGTAATTTATCAGTTGGTACATAATTAATCCAATAGAGATTCTCATAGATTAATTTGATCCATCTTCTAGGCTCTACTTCTAGGCATAGACAACATAATAATTAGTGAAAAATCACGGATGAACTAGATCACCTTTGTCTTGCGGTTATCCCACCAATCGGTAGGATTAGCAAAGAATGCCTGCCAGAGCGCTTCAGGAGGTAGCTTATTGTCTGAGGATGAGTTGTTTAACTTCCCACCTGCAAAATAAATAGCAAAGGCTTCGTACATGTGCAAGTAGAATTTACTGTTTCACAACAAATCTAACTTTTTCAAGATAATGCTAACCACCTGATGCGATAGAACTGGAGCTACTATCATCGTATAATGTCACAGGAGAAGAGAAATTCCTTTCCACAAAGTTTAGTTTCTGAACAACAACCTGCAGATCTCAATTCACTATGAGTTTGTAACAGGCAAAGTTCATCAGGATAAACACAAGTTGTAGACATAATAAGGAACCTTGTAGTAGGTTTGCTCCTTCCCATCATCATTTGTAACTGTATCGGATATAAGACGACCAGAGACATAAATTTGGTCACCTTTTTGTACATGTTGGTAGGCTGTATGTGCCATTTCATCCCAAAACGTCAAACTGATCCTGGAAGAGATGTAAGATTAGAAATGAGTACTTTGGTTAAAAACCCTTGAAAAAACGCAGAGCCTTTGCAGCAGTATGAAGAGAAATTCATTTCTTTGATCAAGCAACGATTCAACTTCATGACATTCTCATACTCTTTCACCGTGTTCTTCATCATACACGTAATATAAACGAACTTATATATCCCGTAGGCCGTAATGAACAAGAAACTACACCGTGTTCTTCATCATACAGTATGTGTATTAAGTGGTTTGTAAAGTAAAAATTAGGTCTAAGCTGTATTCATATTGAAAAGAATCAGGAAGCAAGATAAGCAGATTCAGACTATGTTTTATAGACCATGTATGCTAGCTTTTACTGAACCCTTTACAATACACAGGAATGTCACAAAGAGGCAGATAAGCAGATTCAGACTTCAGAGTGAGAAATTAATATAAGAAACTCAGGAAGCAAGACAAACAAATATAAACAGTGGAGAGAGAAAAGGATAGCCTCAACCAAGGAATTCCACTAATCCTCCAAAAGAGAAGAAAGACCTCTCTGGCCTAAACACAGGTTTCAATCCTCTCACAATTTTTAAATATCAAAGCATACCTAATTAGGGGGCAAACGCCTTGTTTATAGTAAGGCTAATCACCTCAGTGGCTCAGTGTTAACACAGCCAAAACAATTTGATTCCCACCACTTTCTAGTTATTTTGCCCATTTTTGTAGCAGAAATACCTAATCCATCCCAGTCCTCGTGGCAGGAAATCCCCGCCCCAATCACACCCTATATGGATGTAAACAATCCTTACCAGCTTATTCAAAACCCTAATCTTAAGAGATTGGCACAGAAAATAATGATAACTCTGTACCACATAGTGTCGGAAGCTGACTTCTTGACGGCAAGACGAGTCCAAGCCAGAACTTTGCCGGAGTTAAACTGGTTGACTTGAACCTCAGCACCTACTATGCCTATCAGCTGAACAGAGTTGCAAAGTTCCTTCTTCCACTGAATCTCCGAGGGTCGTGGGTACGCCGTTGATTTCACATGGGCAGCATCAGCGGCTGCTACGGCTTCTCTATATTTAATCGAGCACCTCGTTGTTGTTGATCGTGGTGTAATTGCTCGGATGAGCGCCAATCGTTCGACGAAATGCTTAGCTGAGAAAGGGAATGATAGCGAAGTGGGTGTAGAAGGGATGGTAGAATTCGTGACGAAGTTGTTTGTCACCGAGTGTTTGCCGATAAGGGTTGTTGTAGACGCCGCCATACCCGTAGTGTTGCTCAATCCTCGAGCTCGACGCACGGAGAACGGGAGGATGGTTGCCACTAGCGTATCCACAATCCGGTAGGGGAAGAAAGGGAGCGGGGATTAGAGCCACGGACAAGTAAATACTAGTGTAGTTTGTTTTAATAATTATTTAATACTTAAAATTTTATACGTATATTTTTATAAAATAAAAATTCGGAAAATCAAATTATAATTATTATTATAATTTTAATTCTTTTTAAGTATTTATCTCTTCTAATTTATTATATTTTTTATTTATTTGTTAAGATAGGATTGTTGTTAAAAAAAAATATGTAAAAGTTTAAAAACTATTTTTATAAAAATATTGATTTAAATATTTTTTTTAAAATTTAGAAATCAATTTCCAATTTATATTAACATTTAGAAATTAATTTTTAAAATAATTTTTAAAACTATTTTTAAGGGCACGTTTGGTATAGTAGTTTAGAGAATTCATTTAGATTCTTTTTACACTATTTTTTGGAATGATAATATTAGCGTTATTTGGTATGAATTGGAGTTTCGAGATTGTATTTTTTTATGAGATTATTTTTGTTAAAAAATCCCGAATAAATAATCAACCTCAACCAAATTTCTTGGGGATAGACGGTTTTCATTTTTACACATACTCTTTATTCTTCAAACCATTTCTTCTTCGACCTCTCATCAACACAACCTTGACTCTCCACCACATATCAACTTCTCCGGCGGTTCTTCCTTTCCCACAACCACCTTCCTCTTCCCATCATTAACGGAGCCACTTGAGCTTTTCATAAACTGAGCTTTGACGGATCAACCAAAACTGAGCTTTTCATAAACTGAGCTTTGACGGATCAAAATTAGACTCTGAAATTACATTTATTGGTTGCGTGATTCGGGACCACAATGAAAAAGTCGTAAGTCTTGATGCCAAAAAAATATAACTCAGTTTTTAAAGTTAGAGCTTTTGCCCTAGAATCAAGTCTTCACAAGGCAATTAAACTATAAAAAAAAAAGATTGAAATTGAGGGGGACAATGTAAGAGCCTTAGTTTTATAGGGATACCGCCCCCGCGGCTTTGTTCACCGCAGGTGCGGTGTTGTCCCCGCGGTTCTGGTGACCCGCCCCAGTGATTTTGCAGGGTGGGCGCCGGTTTTGTTGACCGCCCGACTTTCATCTTTTGTTTCTCTTCTCCTTTAAGTTTCCTTCCTTTTCTTCAGATGAGGGCTTCTTTTTTTCAGCTTTATCTCCTCTTCCACGTTCATCTTCTTCTCTCTTCTTCTTTGAGTTTCTTTAGAATTCCTTCAAGAGTGGATGGAGCTTTGTGAAGCTTTATTGTGTGATGATGATGGTTTGAGTTTGTTATGATAATGAGCATGGTGTTGTGTGTTGTGGCTTGAGGAGCCAAGATTGGGAGATGAGTTGTTGAGGTAGATTTCTTTCCCTCTTTGTAACACCCCAAATTTTACAACTTAGGGAGTTACTGGTTAGGACCGCACAGTGGGTCCCGACCTTAGTTTGACAACAATTTAACATGATCTTACAACAAGGCACAGATAAGGAAAACCAGAAATCATAAAATAGTTTTTTTATCAATGCATGAATGTGACCAGATCAACTACAGCCGGAAAAATAATATATCAAGGTAAGAAGGGAAACCATGTTCAACTGCAAAACCCACAAATGCAAAAATCTGCAAAACGTCCTAAAGTACGACACCCCGGCTGACCACTACCATCTGGATCACTCGGCATCTGCTCTAACCTGTGTCAAGTCTAAACAACATATCAACAGTTAGCTAACTATCCAAATATAAGCAAAATGATAACAGCACAAACACAAGCAGAAACAAAATAAACAAACATCATGCTGACACTCAACCAATTATTATCTATTATTTAAGTGATTCACATTATTCAATTTAAGTTGTGGCACGAGAACTATTATTAGTTCTCGCCTCCGTTCCTTATCCAACTGGTGTAGGTCTAGCTGACTTCCTTTGGTAGCATCACTACAAACCATGTGTGGACTAGTCCCGAAAGAAACCCCCAGCGCCCTGCGAGCTACTGAGCGGAATGCCACCGCCCGTTACTCTTAGGCCAAAATACATGTCGGTAATTTTATATCACAACCTATCTCTCTAACATGTCAATCACACACCACCATCATCATTTATACTCATATTTAGTAGTCAGCTAAGTAAGCCCAAAGGACTTACCTGTTATAACGCTCAACTCTTTAATAACCACTTGCTCTGTAACTGTACCCACTCAGTTGCCTGTTAAAGGCAATAAGTGTATTAGCACACTTTCACGTAGATAGAAGTCTAAAACTTCTAAGATCAGATAAGTATTAAGACGTACTAGTTACATTGTTAGTTTTAGGGTAAAATGACCATTTTACCCTTGGTTCCGATTTTCTCGAAAACCCTAAAATTCATGTCCAAACTCCTATTTGAAGTTCTAAAATATATCTTAACTCTTAGAATTTTATTAGGTGCGAAACTGACATTTTTCCTATGTTTCTATTTTCCGGAAGAACCGAAAAAGGTTTAACTTCGGCTCTAAATATAAAATTCTTAACAGCTTATAAAATTTCCGAATTAAATATCTAGATCATCTATGAGGTTCTATCTAGCCTTAGAAGAAAGAATTTCTCCAAACTGTTCAGCCGATATTTTTATAATAATTCCCAAAGTCGGTTCCTCACTCTACTTTCCTATACTTAGTCAAATTTTAAGTTTAATAAAACTGCTCAACTACCTAACTTCGGGAACTCGTAACTTTCAATCCGACCGTTCATTTCTCCCCAAATTTTAATATGATAAACTACATATGTCCGTCTACAACATATCCAAAATTCAACGGTGGATCTTTATTCAAACGTTTTATAATTGATCGACAAGATGGCTGTTCGTAACCTAAAACTGAAGGAATTAAAATAAATTTACAGCAGCCTTTGCCTTCCATTTTATGTACAGAAAAATATCCCAGCAGCTCTTTAACAGTATGTTATCTATGCTTAGGGCTGAACAACAGCAGCTCACATACATATGGATGACAGTGAAATCGAAAAGAGGAGGAGCCAGCTTACGGAACTGCAGTCCGGCGATAAGGTCCTAAGCAGCGCTAGCGTTCCGGCGGCTCTTCCTTGGTGGTCGACCTGCTGTTGCTGCGGGATAGCCAAGACTGCGTGAGTCTCAACAGCAGTGGCGAGAAGGAAGGCAACGAGGGGAAGAGAAGCGGTACTTACCGGCGTTGACGCGCGGGACTGCGGGAAGACGATAGGGTTCGGCGGCAGCACGGTGGTCGGCTGGATTGCTTCCGGATTGCACTGCAGGCAACGGAGTGAAGCGTCGGATATATACTCGCGACAGAAAGAGAGGGAGGCGGAGGGAAGGAGTGACTTACCACTGCGTAAGGTCCCTGCTCCGGCCTCGATCGGTGCGGCTGCGAATCCCTCCTGGCGGTCCGGTTAATGCGTGGTATTGGTGGTCACAAGGCGGCGCGGTGGTTGCTGTGCGACTACAGCCGAAGCGAGGCAGCGGTTAGTGCGTGCGGGGACGAGAGGAATGGAGTGAGGGGAGAGGAGGCGATGGCTTACCGGACTTGTTGCAGCGGTCAGCAGGAGGCGGTGCGGCTCGGTGGCGACTTCTCCGGTTGAAGCGGAAGAGGCGCAGTGGCGTCGTTGCAAGACTGGATCCAGCGGCAGCGTAGATTAGGGTTGTCTGTTAGATCGTGAGAGGAGACGGCAGGAGGTGAGTTGGATTAGATTAATTAGGTTAGGATTAGGGTTAATAGGGTAATTAGGATAATTTAATTAAAATGGGCTGGCTGAATATGATATTGGGCTTGCTAGTGGGCCATTCGGCCTACTCTCCCATTAGAACGGAAAAAGGAACTCGTTAAATAATACGGAATTATTATTATTTTTATTTTTAAGGTGCGTGCTTTATTTTTGATTACAAGATTCCGTCATTTTATGTGCATTAATGTCACATAAAATGATAGAAATAACACTCGTTTTATCTTAATTTAATACATGTCTTTATCTATTTTAAGATTGACGTTTCGGAAGTCGGTTAAATTCAGGTTTAACGGAGTCTCAAAATTCCGGTTATTACACTCTTCTTCCTTCTTTTCTTTCTTTCTTCTTCTTTAGTTTAGGAACTCCCACAAGTTGATCTTGTGTACCTCTCTTGGACAATTGTTGACATGTATATGTATATATGTATGTTGTGGATTGCCTTTGGGCAACGAAGAAGTGAAGAAGATCGAGAGAAGGATCAAAGAGAAGCAGAGAATCGCCCCTCAACTGTGCAGTCGCCCCCGCGCCTTGACGGTGCCGCCCCTGCGGTTGAGTGTCACCGCCCCTTGTAGTGTATCGCCGCCTCTGCACCTTCTTGTTTTCGCAGGTGCGTGTCCGGGACATACCAAGCTTGGTATGTGCCTTTCCTTGCCTTTGGTCTTGGCTTGAGAGTGTAGCTAGGCTAGTGAGATGTATGTGAGTTTGACGATGTATATGTTGAGGTAATGCCTTAGGCATTTGTGAGTTATGTTGAGGTGTTGAGGTTTAGATTCGAGTTATGGTTGAGTATGATTATGGGGTGTCTGAGGTGGATCTCCTAACCTTGCTATTGTTTGATATTGTGTGTGCCTTGCTGACGCAAGCACTGATCATTTCCTTGAGGGGAAATTGTGACGTGGATCAAGTTTAAATTTGTACCAGGTAAGTCCATTGGACTTACTTAGCGAGTAGTTGTGGATTTCAGTGATTGTGGTAGTGGTGTTTGTGCATATGATTGTTGCATTTATAACCTAAAGCGGACTAGGATGACCACATATGTATATTTAAATGGTCCAAGTGTATTATAACGGGTCATGACAACTTGTCAAAGCTCGATGATGAGTGGAGAATGTGCTATGAAACCGGTACTCCAAGGGGGAGGTAGATCCCCATGCAAAACCTGTGTGAAAAGGGACATAAGCGGATACCTAAGGTTCCTTGTGTCATAAAAGAAGTTGAATTAGTAATGATATAACGTAATTGAAGATAATAAATGGTTATGATGTGTGCATTGCATATTGTGATATGATGTGGTGGCTAATGTGTTATTACTCTTATTCTTATTCATGATCTGTTAGCTAACGGTTTTACACCGCGTTGTAGATATTCTATAGGATAGAAGGACTGCAGAGTGAGCCAGATGGGTGATCAGTCAAGGGCTTCCGTACATTAGGTTGTGCGAGGGTTTTGGATGTTTTGTACATGTATGGATATATGATTGTTGTTTTGTACTCGGTTGTGTTTTGTAAATCTTTGATGTATATTTATACAGTTTTACGTATTTGGTTTTATATCTATTTGTGTCTTGTTGTAAGATCTAGTGAACTTGTTGTCATGTCAGGGTTCGGATCCACTATGAGATCCTAGCCAAGTAGCGCCCCGAGTCCTGCGGATTTGGGATGTTAACATGCAATCTCTGTGTTATTAAGGCACTTCAAGGATGTTGGAGTTGCCCTTCGGTTCGAAAGTCATAAGGCATGTTTTCAGAGAAGTAAATTGTGTTGTACACCGATTAACCCATCAACGAATTTTGACACCCAACACCAACTTGTCTAATGATCTTGAACGTTGTGTTATCATCCGTAAGTATGCTTTATGATGGACTACCTATAGAAGATAGTTCAACCTAACCGCTTTCATTATAAAAAAAATAAACGACGTGCAATTCAATCCCGTCAATAGTTTAATTTAATTCATTAAAAGTCAAATCCATAAGTGAAAGAATATCATCATTGACGATGACGATGACGATGACGATTACGATATTAAACCGTCACCAAAGTACAACAATACTACCAAAAGGGGGTAAAAAACATTAAGTGGAAAAAATCAAAATTTACTTTTCATAAACTTAAATTTGATGGATCTAAACTTGCTTCGGAAGTTTCATTATTTGGCTTTGTGATCCGAAATCATAATGGAGAGGTTGTTAGACTCGGTGCGAAAAAAATAACTTTAATTCAACAATTAAAGCTGAAGTTTTTGTCCTTAAATATGACTTACAAGAAGCTATCAGAGTGCAAATCAAAAAGATCAAAATCGAGGGTGATAATTTGTGTGTTATCAAGGCACTTTATGATTTGTGAAGTTGTTTGTGGGAGGTCAAATGATTGTATCGAGACTCTAGTTTTCCTCTCCCCCGTGAATAAACCTGAGAAAAATTGTGGTGTATATGGTGCGACATCTGAGGTTTGGTTCTTTGATTCGTTGAGCTTCGTCGCAGAGGGATAAGGTGATGCACGTAATGTTTGCATGACCATGTTGTTGTTGTTGTTGCTGCTGCGATTAGTGTTGATGTAACATTAGGCGTTGGTGAAGAGGTTTAATGGTGATGTAGTTTTGATTTGTAATGCACATAAAATGTTTGTAAAATGATTCAATAAAAATATTACTTTGGTGATAATTTCAGTTGGTTTGTTGTCATTTCATTTTACATTTGATGACCGTAAAAAAAATTATAAAAAAATATATTTATTAATAGTCCAATTATCCATTTGACATTTGTTGACATTACAAAAGAAAAATATGGAAAAATATATTCGTTGACATTCCATTTACAATTTGTTGACAATTTTATATTCGTTGACGATCCATTTTACATTTGTACGGTCAATAATTATAGACAATTCATAATTGCACAATTAACAAGTGTCGACAATCCACAATTACAATGTTAACAAGTGTTGTAAGTCCCAATAAAAATTGTAAGAAAAATTTTCAAAACATAAAAATATTTTTTTAATTAATTGGTTAGAAAAGTTGATGATTAAATCAATATCAAATTAAATTTTCAAAACACCTCAAAATTGGGGTAAACTTATGCAACTTTAAAAGTTTAAGCTAACAATTTGAAAAGTAGTTTTTTTTTTGGAACAATGACTAAAAATAATACAAACTATCATTAGTGAACCAAAAATAATATAAACTATAAAAATTATTAAATGATATACAAACTATGAAAGATTAAACTAATTTTAATGTAGTGAATAATTTTGACCAAATTTTCAGTCAAAGTGTTAATTTGCTAACTAAAAATAAGTTTTGTGGTGAAAATATAATTTATAATAAAATTGGGAGAAAAATGTAAAAATAAACAAAACTACTCCTTCTCCGGTGATTCACATCTTCACAATTCACCCTCTCTTACTTGCTTGAGATACAAAGTCACAAAATTAACGAATATGAGGTGAATCAATTGTTAATTTGCATAATGAGATTGTAAATCCAAATAATATGTGTTAAACACACAATTAAACATTAATTAAATCGATTAAATTTTAATTTTTGGCATCAAGAATCCTAGTTTTTAAAAAGAGGGATTCAACACAATCTTCCTCCAAATTAACCAATAAGAACACCATACAAAACACTAAAAAGAGGGATCATTGCTTTCCCTTGGAGATCTCTTTGCTTTCAGGTTTTATGATGTATTTTTGTGTGTTTCTTTTCTCCTTTGGTCTTGTCCTTCTTGACACTTTGTCCGTCTGCCGACTTGTTCGACTTTCCGATTCATTAGACGACGTGTCGTTTATTGCATCTTACCGCTTTCCGTTATAAAAAAAACATAATAATTTTACATAATAAAACCATAAATTACAAGAACCCATTGTTTCTCAAACGCCATAACCAGGAGGCTAAAAGTAAGGAGATAATAATTTTTTGATTTTACAATTTTTTTCTTAAATTTTTAAATTATATTTTGAGTCTAAAACTTAATTTTCATGTTAAAACAATGACTAAAATTTTGGGTTAATTTGTTGATTGAAATTGTTTTAATCTTTTCATAGTTTGCATATCATTAGGTAATTTTTAAAATTCGTACTACTTTTGGTTCATAATTTGTATTTTTTTTAGTCATTTTCTTTTTTTTGTTTTTCGAATTTATCCATTTTTTATTTTTGAATATAAAATATTAATAAAAATATAGTTTTGTAACCCTAACATCGCTTCCCAACCCTTAAAAAGCCTTCATCAGCCGCCGCTCCATTGCTTGTTCTATTCTCTCGACTCCTCCGGTGATTTGCAACACTTCGCACGCACAGGTACCATCGTTTCCACAATTCTGTCTCACTCAAATCTTCGTATCCTCTCACCCTCTCGCAGAATTTAGTGATTTGTTCAATTTCGGATTCAGATTTGATTAAACTGTGAGATTTTCATTTGTGGATTTAGGTCTATAGTCAAGTTAGCTTTTCGATTTGGTTTTTGATATTTTGATTTAGTGATTATTTGATTAAAATGAAATTTGAGTTAGGCCTTAGGAGTGCGGTTGGAATTAGCCGCCGTGAGGCACATCAATGTTAAACTGATCAGTTAGTTTCCTCCATGTGATTTGTAGGTAAGCCATGGTGAAGCACAACAATGTTATCCCCAATGGTCACTTTAAGAAGCATTGGCAAAACTATGTGAAGACCTGGTTCAATCAACCAGCTAGGAAGACAAGGAGACGCCAAGGTGAGCATTCATTTTTATCGCTTTTCTGTAATGGGTATGGATTTGCATCCATCCAATTCATTAACATCTTATTGTTGGAATGCATTTCAGCTAGGCAAAAGAAAGCTGTGAAGATTTTCCCACGCCCAACAGCTGGCCCTCTTCGCCCTATTGTTCATGGGCAGACATTGAAATATAACATGAAAGTCAGAGCTGGCAAAGGATTCTCTCTTGAGGAGCTGAAGGTTTGTGTGTGCTTGATGAGTATATCCCTATAAACGTGCTTAATTATGTCGTGGCTTATAATTTAGCAAAGTTTTTTTGCAGATTTACATCTGTTGTGTTTCTTGCAATATATTTATGCAGCATTTGTAGTACATCATGCAATTTGGCTAGGCTTTATGTTGTGTAGCAGTACAGCTTGAAAATTGGCTGTTTAACTAGTGATTCTTATGTTCCAAACTCTGTACTATTGCCCAAAAAATTCTGTTGTGTATGAATTGCTTTCAGGGCATGTTATAATATTCTTGATCAACCAGTATAAAACCTTCTTTGTTAACTCAAAATCAAGTTGTCCTTGAATTGCTTTGCAACTCTTTGTTTTGTTCTGTTCCATTTTAACGAGTGTGCCATTTTATTTCTCCTTCCAGGCTGCCGGTATTAACAAGAAAGTTGCATCAACCATAGGCATAGCTGTTGACCACAGGCGCAAGAACCGTTCTCTTGAGTCTCTTCAAGCCAATGTCCAGAGGCTAAAGACATACAAGGCCAAGCTGGTCATATTCCCAAGGCGTGCCAAGAAAATCAAGGTAAGTTAAACCATGTTCGAGTCAAGCTTGTACAACTTATGTTAAGAGAAGGAACAAATGTTTGATGGCTTATGGAATTGTGGTAGGGTGGTGATTCATCTCCCGAGGAGTTGGCTAATGCTACCCAAGTCCAAGGTGACTACTTGCCAATTCACCGTGAGAAGCCAGCCGTCGAGCTTGTGAAGGTGACTGAGGAGATGAAATCCTTCAAGGCTTATGACAAGCTGAGGTTGGAGAGGATGAACAAGAAGCATTTGGGTGCCAGACAGAAGAAGGCTGCCGAGGCCGAAAAGGAAGAGAAGAAGTAAAACAGTTGCTGTACCTGAACTTAAGTCATTTAGATTTGAGTTGCTAGTTTTTAATGCTTATGATAACCATGCTTGATTTTCTTGTGGAGACCTGCAATTTTGAGTTTGTTCCAAGGAATTTAGAGACCATTCTAGTGGTATCATATCTTACGGTTATTTTGTCTTCGATCTTCTGTTCACATTTTGTTTTTACTTATATGATTCATCACGATTTGTCTGCGAAAATCTCTAGTAGTGACCATAACACTCTGCGTATATACGGGGAGCATAACACTCTGTGTATATACGGGGAGCATATTTATATTTCACAGAAAAAAAGAATATATTCGGATTACCGAACCGGCACTGAAGAGGGATGTCAACTCCATCGATGAACCCAGTTGAGACAGTCTCATGCCCATTGTACAGATGAACAAATCCAAACATTTTGCCTCTGTAATACACCTGAGCACACATCCTCAAACTATCGATGAACCCAGTTGAGACAACCTCGTACAGAAACCCAAAAATCAACTCTCTGCAATTCTTCCGTCTACATGATTTTTTTTTTAATTTTTATTGGCAGCCTTCTATTGGCACTGAGTTAATCCTCTTAATCATCTACATTTTATCTGACCCCTATTGTCACTTGTTGGCAATTTGATAAATGTAAAGATCACTGAACAGTGCATGGATATGAATTCAACATCTGGAAAGCTAAAACAGTGCTGTGCTGCATTCATCAAAGTAATGGAAAAAAAGATGCTCATGTCCTTAAGTTGGGTGTTAGGAATGTTTTTTTTATGTGGAAGGATAAACATCAAAATGCTGAATCCAACTGTGATTTCATAATGGGTTCAATATCATACAATCAATTTAAAATGATCGCTCATTTTGTTAATGGAAGTTATAAAGGCACGGCGATGAATATTCTAAACGTTAACCGTATTCGCAATGCGTAATCGTAAATCTATGACGGTTATTCATTGTGAATGCGTGAAAGATACATCACTGACACCCATCTGGGAAGAGTAATCGTCACCATTTCTCTAGTCCAAAAAACAAAGAACGAAGGACGACAAAGCGGCGACAACGAAGAACAACGAACGAAGGCGACCACAAATACTCGAGAGCAAACGGTGGATCAAGGTGGTTACGAAGGACGATCCTTCCACAAGCGGAAACACACTCCAACGGAGGTAATGATAACGAGTTTTTCGGTATTTTAGGTTAGAATTGGAAATGAAACGATTTTGTTTAGGTTAGTTTGAAATGAGTTTGTTTAGGTTAGACTAGGTTATATTTGAGTAGATTAGATTAGATTAGATCAGAATCGGAACGAAAACAAAACTGAAAAAAAAACTCAAACGAATGCCATTGGAGGCGTTCGTTCGAGGAAGATAAATAGTGACAACCAATGTCACGGGTTCCGGAACCGTGGTTGTCATTGATAATGCATTCCTTCAGTAAAACGCATTATAAATTTATAATGAATTAAGTTGTTTTATATTGAATTATTTTGAAATCAGTTAAGTTATATTAATTTTTTTAAGGATAAACAACCCAAAATAATGTCAACTATCAACATTCAACCCAAATAATATCAACTTTGAAAATTACTAGGAGTGATACAAACTATCAATGTATTTACCAAAAATAAATGTCTTATTTTTCCGGCAGATATCATAACTCCGGCGATTACGTGGCAACCGAAATGTTACATGTCATCAATAAATAATTATGTGATGTCAATTTTATTTTTTCAATCAAGTTAATGACATTTAATATGTTGAAAAAAATCTAAATTAAGTATTTCTTTAGTAATAGTTTTGTAAATTTTTTTAAAATCTACTTCTATGAATATTTTTTTTAATTTTTTGAAAAAATAAATTTTGTAGAAACTTGTTTTTGTAATTTAAAGACAAACATTTTATGTGAATTTTTTAACTTTTTTTTTGGATTTTTTTTTTATAATTTTTATGTTTTAAATCAAAAAATTGATTTTATTAAAACTATTTATTATATTAAAAATTAGTTAAAATATATAAAAATTTAAAACTATTCCCCAAAAAAGTTTTTAAAAAATCACAAGAAAAAGATTTTTTAATTTTATTTTTTTTATAAAAATTATAGTTACAAAAAATATAATATAAATATAATAATTAAAAAACTTAATTTATATTTTATAACATTGTTATGTTATTAAATTGATTTAAAAAAATCGACTCATCACACAACTAATCCATTTATTGATGACATGTAAGATTCTAGTTGTCACGTCATCGTCGGAGTTATGATTTTTGCCAGAAAAGACATATTATTTTTGATAAATAAGTTAATAGTTTGTATCGCTTATAGTAATTTTCAAAGTTGGTATTATTTTGGGTTCAATTTTAATAGTTTGTATTATTTTAGGTTATTTTTTCTAAATTTAATTAAAATTTAATTAAATTAAAAATAAATTATATCCATAAAATTATTTATATTAAGTTATATTAAATTTAATTAAAATTTTGACATTAAATAATATTAATTAATTAAAAATAATTTTTAATAAATATAATTATATTAAACTTAATAAATATAATATAAATTAATTAAATTAAATTAAATTTGTTTTAATAAAATCTTTAACTATAACTATATTAAACTGCATAAAATATAACTAATTGAAATCAATTAAGTGTAAAAAATTAATTGTATTAAACTTCATTAAGTAGAATTGAATAGTATATTAAATTTAATTAGATACACCTCTATTGCTACATATAATAGCTGGGATGAAGATCGAGGCGGAGACGTCCTACGGCCTCGGGTCGCAGAGATAGATCTCGCGCAGAGGGTCGAGATACTATTACGTCTCAGGTTGTAGTCCCGACGCCATGACTACCATAACAGTAATCTCGGCCACTAGATCCGTCTTCATCGAAGTCATCCCCAATTGTTCGTTTGGATGTGTTACCATGCCCCTTATACGTTACTGAGGAGGAGGAGGAGGATTTGAGTCACACTTCTACTAGACAACCAAAGTTGCCACATGATGTGACTTTTGTTGTGCAACTTGTTGAGATCCTAGCTTGGGAGCCTGCCGAGATCCCAATTGAGGAGCATACAAATATCACTACTGACGAGCATGTAAATATCCCAACTGACGTGCATGCAAAGATGTCAGTTGACGAGCATGTATATGATCCGGTAGACCGGAGCCGCGTTGTTGCAAACATAGGTACACCCTTGATTGATGATGTGTTGTCATGTTATGCTGGTCACGGTACTCGCGGTGTTTGGATGGGCGAGGTAGATAACTAGATAAAACTTGTAATAAATTATCTTATAGTATAATTTAATAAAATATTTAATTGAATCTAATTTTTTATGAACGGTGATTTCAAGAAGCCCGTTACAACACTGAGGCGGTTGGACTATACCAGCTTGTTGAGTAGATGGATATCAGACACATATAGAGATGACCCCACATCCTGGTTTGCGATCGCATCTCAGAGTGGTCTGACTGATCTACTAGATGTCTCGTTCGCTAGCGTCGATCATGCACTTATCCATGCATTCTTGGAGAGATGACATCCTGAGACCAATAGTTTTCACCTTCCATGGGGTGAGATGACATCACACTCCACGACATTGTTGTTATCATGGGTATGAGGATTGATGGAGATCCTCTGTTGACACCGCTCACCCCATGTTATTGCGTACCTTAGTCGTGTGATACCTTTCACATCATGAGCTGAGGCACGGGCACACCGGACTGCACTATTTCTCGATGCCTTGAGGATGACATCTCCACTTTATGTCGCAACCTATCCACCCCACATGAGGATTTACCTTTGTATTCCTTTTATTCTTTTTGGGATCCTCTTTGTTCGTCGATAAGTCAACGAACAAGATTCGTCCCTGGTCAATTGATTTGGTTCGAGATCACCAACGGATGGGAGGATATGCATGGGGCACTAGTGTCTTCGCATACTTATACTAGTACTTACTACTATCACTTTAGTTAAGTATTTTGATATTCATTTGTATTGATAGTAATGTTCATTTAACAAATTGTCGTATAGGAGAATGAACAACGCTTCACGACTAAAGGTGAAGACGATCGGTGGTTGTACATTGCTCTTACAAGTAACACACATTTTACACTTAGTTGATCAATATGGTTGTTTTTTAGGACACACTAGGCCCCGAAGGTCATCGTGTTGCTTAAACCTATCGCGGAAAGAAATGACCCATCCATCAACGCTTGAATCATGATAACGTTTCCACGGAATTGACAAAATCAGTAATGATGAATCTAGTTTGATCCAAACCTAAGGGAAAAAAAGTCACATAACACTTAATAATTATAGCACGATCGTAAACAATTTATTAAAGGGAACTAACTTTCACCTACAAAGTGAATACTGACAACCAATACTATTGTACGAATCTCCGTCGGGGGTTCTTGGTTCTCAACCGTTGTCATAATAGGTAAACGTGTTTAAAGACTCCGTCCAAGTATAACCACACCGAAACACCGACAATTGGTAACTTCATCCAATTCTCTGATGTGCAATGTACATCCTCGGTCCAGAAAACAAACTTAATAACTTCATCAATAGGCTAGATGTAAGACGTGTCATAAAGCAAATAAAGGTAAATAAATAAATGGTTTGATAAACAAACAATGATTAAATAACAAAAGAGATTAAGATTAAATAAAACTAATTTAATTGAGATAGATTATAGTTAACAAAATTTACTATAAAAGTTTAATGATTAAAGAAACAATTTGGTTTACTAGGCTTTCTATAGTTTTGTATTTAGTATATGTACCCCTTCAGAGAAGAGTGTGTAGAATTTTAGAATAATTAAATTTTCAATAGATAAATTTTTGTAAACCTATGTCCACTATATGCTCTCAAATTACAAAATTTTGTTTTTTACGTTAGTAAATTTTTTAGTATTTTAATTTGGGCTAATTTGGTTAATAAGTTTTTTTGAGTTTTACTTTTAGTAACTAGGCCATTTAGTTTTTTAATTAGGTAAATATACCTCAACCTTTTGTATTTTCTCTCAAACTCTATACACTTTTGTCTCAAGGGGTACATTTTTTTTTTTGTGTGAAGGAGAGTCGGTGGTCTCCGGCGCATCTTAACGCGCTTCTTATAAATAAAAAGGTTAAGTAGTAATCACTCGGGGGATAGCCTGACCCCTTACATCGTGAAGTAAAAGGTCAACTACTCCCTCGGGAGGGACAAGCAATACACTTAGACCAACAAGGAAAGCGAAAGCAATGCTAGCAAGAAAGTCCGCTACTTTATTCGACTCGCGGAAGGCATGCCGATACTGGATATTCCAGTCCCTTCTGATTAAGTCTTGGCATCTACCCACCAGACTAGAAAGAGGATGGCACCGAGGAACCTTCCTCCCAAGGAGCGAGATTGCTAATTGGGAGTCCGACTCGATGGTAACCTGTCGGTATCCACACTCCCAAGCGAGCTTTAGACCATGGTAAATATCCCACAACTCTACCATGGTACAATTCAGATACCCAAGTTAACCACGTATCCTCTTTGCCATTCTCCGGCATTATTCCTAATGATACCAGCAGCCGTTGCATACCCATCACTTCTCACCGCTCCGTCAGAGTTGACCTTCATAGTGTTGTGTGTCGGAGGGTCCCACTTGATATACTCAATGCTCCTAGTGAACAATTTGGCCGGTGCCGAGTTGATCTTCCAAGCTTTAACGTACTCCAGAGTTTTGTCAATAACGAACGTATGCATGTCTCCCCTTGTCTGACCATCTCTGAAGACAATCTCGTTTCTCTACTTCCATATCCACCATATACCTACAGCAAAATCCGCATTCCAACGACACATACTATTAAAGTTAATAACCGAGGTAAAGTTACCTCGAATCCAGGTTGCAAATGATGAGTCATAGAACCCTTCGATCCTGATATGGGCATGAAGGCCACTCCAGAGCTGTCTGCTATGGTAACACTCACAAAACAAATGCAGCAATGTCTCGTTCTCTTGATGACAACGGGGACAGAGGGCAGAAGTCGACATGTGTCGCCGAACCCTATCTTCATTTGACAGCACACCTCCCCACATAAGTTTCCAAGCAAACATGCGGATACGTTCCTGGGCCCTGTAGTTTCCATAACGAAGCAAAGACCACCCCGTCTCCTCCAGCTTCACCTTCCGTACCTCTGAGTATGTTGTAGGCCGATCGAGCTGTGTAGTTGCCATCCGGATTGTGAGCCCAGCTGAGCTCGTCTCTCATGACTGTAACCTCACTGTCGCCCCCGACTGGATAGTCCTCAGGCCCCAACGCTAACGTCACAATCTTCAAAAGGGCGTCAGCAGGGAGGAACTCGCTAAACAGCGTCCACCTCCAGCCCTCCTCTGCACACCAAAACTCTCGGACCCTTCTCTGACGAAGCCAAGGGCTCACCTGACTAACAACACTAAGCAGAAGGGCTCTATCCCCTACCCAAGTATCTTCCCAGAAAGCCACTGACGTACCATCTCCTAGGACCCACTTGTGTACTGATCGAGTAGATCACGTCTCGAATGCCCGTCCGAATGCTGCGCCAGACGTGTGATGGGTTAGCAGGCGAGATACCATTCGGCTGAAAGTATTTGCTCTTGCTAGCTCTGACCCAAAGGCTCGTATCCTCTTTTAAAAATCTCCATCCAAGCTTCCCCACAAGAGCAAGATTAAGGTCCTTCATAACTTTGATGCCAATCCCTCCCTTATCTTTAGGCCGACATAGGTGCTTCCATGCAACAGTATGCATGGTTCTTCGCTCATCCATATGACCCCAAATAAAGTTACGACATATTTTATCAATATCTGAGCACACACTCAAGGGGAGCAGCATGGACGCCATGGTATATATGGGTAGAGACGAGATAACCGATTTTGTAAGGGTAACTCTTCCAACAAAATTAAGGTTTCTCCCTTTCCATCCTGCCAGCTTACCATTGATCTTATCAAGGAGACTCGCAAACGTGCTCCTCTTGACACGACTTTGGAGAAGGGGGATCCCAAGGTAGTTGCCTAAATTCTTCGTAACCTTGATGCCGCTCAAACTTTGTAACCTATCTTGAAGATCCTGCGACACGTTTAGGAGATACGAATATACTAGACTTGTTGACACTAACCTTTTGGCCTGAA
The DNA here is from genome assembly GCA_033239125.1 of Fagopyrum homotropicum. Taxonomy (NCBI): domain Eukaryota; kingdom Viridiplantae; phylum Streptophyta; class Magnoliopsida; order Caryophyllales; family Polygonaceae; genus Fagopyrum; species Fagopyrum homotropicum. The sequence goes on from BSWB01000007.1 coordinate 13,451,425, forward strand.
GCTCTGCAGAAGATATCCAAACATTTCAACACTACTTTCATGTGATCCATCGAGGCCTCCGCGAAGAGAGTGAGATCATCCGCAAAGAAAAGATGAGAGAATTTGGGACCGTCTCTTGACAACCTGATAGGTTTCCATCTACCATCCTCAACCGCTTCAAGGATGAGGTGACTCAACCTTTCAACGCACAACACAAAAAGATAAGGTGATAGAGGATCTCCTTGCCGGAGCCCTCTCTCCGAAATAAACTGATCCGTAAGGTTACCGTTCCACAAAACTTGCATCCTAGCCGTAGAGATACACTCCTTGATCATACTACTCCAAACACCTGGCAAGCCTGCTGCCACGATGAATTCTTCAACAAAGTCCCACCTAATCATGTCATAAGCTTTCTCAAGGTCCTGCTTGAGAAGCATCCATTTCCTTCCCGTTCTTTTCTTCCTCATGGAGTGCACAATTTCTTGCATAAGGACAACATTGTCTTGGATGTACCTTCCGGGAATGAAACTCCCCTGGGTAGGTCCAACAAGAACATTGATGATACTTTGGAGACGTTGCACAAGGACCTTAAAGATAATCTTGTAGAGAACGTTGAAAAGGGCAATGGGGCGAAATTGGCTGACATGTTCCGGGGTACCAACTTTAGCTATCAAGCAAATAATAGTATCATTCATACCTCTAGGAATTTTCTGCGTGTTAAAGAACTTGGATACCTCCCTTAGGACCGATGCTCCCACTATATTCCAACATTTCTGGTATAATATAGGTTGAAAACCATCCACTCCTGGGGCTTTGAACGCACCCATGTCTTTTACCTCTTTCCACACTTCCTCTCCACTTATAGGCTTCAAAAGATCAGCCCGTGCTCTATCATCAAAATCAGGAAAGCCGTTCTCAATACTAACAGCCCCATGAGTATCTTCAACATCACTCAAGTTGTAGAGTTGAGTGAAATAGTCAGTCACGATCTTAACCATATGCCTACTATCTTCAACCCATACTCCTTCCGGGGATAAAAGCCCATCAGCCTTATTACGTCTTCTCTTGATGATGGTGGATTTATGAAAGAAAGACGTATTTCTCTCTACAAAGGACAGTCATTGCTCTCTCGATTTCTGGAACCAAATAATCTCCTCTTGTTCGAGGATTCTATCCATCTCTAATTTAAGGGCCGCCTCCTGTTCTCTTAGATTACGGTTGGAAGACTCATCCGTAGGATTGATACTCTGTACTCTGAGCATTTCCTTAGTGATGGCATCTTTCCTGCGAAAAACATTTCCAAACACTCTACGGTTCCAAGATGTTAGTAATTCTTAAGAATAGATAGAGGGATACTTGTGGCCGCATGTAAATTCCAACACCGTCTCAACATAGGAAAGAAATCTGCATGCGTCATCCAAGCAGCCTCAAACCTGAATGGTCTATTACGAAGCTCGTTGCTAGAGGGAGGTTTGAGCCTGAGAAGAAGGGGCGGCATATGATCCGAACAGTATTTAGCCAAGTGTCTAACTGAAGCGTCGGCCAAAGGATCCTTCCGTCTTGGTTAATCAAAATCCTGTCCAACCTCTTTTGTACACCTTTGTTCCTCGTCTTCCTATCATCCCATGTATACTCAGATCCCGAGAAGCCCAAATCAAGGAGCCCTAACCTGTTTATCATCTCTTTGAAAATATTGGAGTCTTTGTGAAGACTCCCAGTCCCTCCTCTCCTTTCATGATCAAAAAGGATACAGTTGAAATCTCCTCCCACTACAAAGGGGTCAGTTATCCCATCCAGCTCTTCAGTCAAAGCAGACCAGAACGGCACTCTACGAGCCTCCGTAGGGGGTGCATATACCACAACTATATGGAGGGGTGTGCCACCTAAAACTGTGCAGGCATGAATGAAGAACTCACTTGAGGTGACGATGGAGATTTGGATGTCAGGTTCCTTCCAAAGGAACCATAGACCTCCCTCAAATCCGTTTGCTTCAACCCTGTGATTCTTATCAAACCCAAGCCGGTTGCAAACTCTCTGAGCTTGATCCCTCGAAATGCATGGTTCGAGTATAGCAAGGACATCCAGTTTATGTTAGTTGCACATATACCTAGCAGTTCTTTGGAAGCTATTCTTTGCAGCCCCCTGCACATTCCAAATCATACAATTCATAAAAGAAACAAAAGAAAGGGTGATGCTACACACCTTGGCAATCAAGAGGGGATAATTAGCGACACTCAATGTCTCCCCTAGGGATCGACCCTTCCTCCCTTGCTTGTTGGGCCTTCATGGTGACACCGATGCTATTACTGTTTTGGTTCATGACGCTGTTTGCTTCATTGGGTTGTTCTTGACTCTCCCACTGCATTCCAGTTCCTGACGTTCCCGGAGGGATCATGGTTATGGTGGCTTGATCCCCTCTCACATCTTGTCCCTTACCCTTCTTCTGGTGGGTAGGAGTAATAACTGAGTTTCTAGGGGGAACTGTTACTTCTTCAGTGATTCCTGGCCTATCCTGCGTGGTCCTGCTTACACCAGTGACGTCACTTCCCATCTCTCCAGGCTTATTGGGTCTTTCCGACAAGTTTTTTTACCCTATCGTTCCTTTCCCCAGGACCATGATCTTCTGACGGAGTTATAACTCCTGCTATCTTCGATCTTTCCATAACTATATTTATGGTTCTAGGTTTTAGAACCACATGCTCCTGTCTTTGCCTCTTCAGGGAGTTCTCCTCGCTTTTTCTTCTTCAGCCGCTTTGGCTTTCCTCGTTATTCTTCTTCTATCATTACGGATCTTGTTTCTCTTTCTTCTTTTTTCTGCTTCGAGTTCTTCTTTCTGGCGGGCTTCCGACTCAAAAGTAATAGTTTTGTTGTTCTCAATTATTACATCCTTGGGCTGGCTGGTGGATGGAGCCTTAGTATTGTGGGCTGGGACAGTTGGGCTGCCAGCATTAATCTCTTTTTGGCCCAATGGCCCCTGTGTTGCCGAGGGGATCTCATTAATTACATTCTTTCCTTTCTCCTGCATGTATATACTCCTGCCTTTCAGGACCTGATTCTTCCCTTGCCCCTGAGTATTGTGTTGCCTATTAGGGTTAATAGTTGATCCTTGTTGAGAAACCGGATGATTCTTTCCTTTTGTTAAACTTGCTCCGTCGAGCAACCATCATCCAAGGGCCGTATCCGGTGTCCTTGTCGCCGGAGGTCTGGTTATTCCTCACCTCGTTCTCATTCTTGCTTTCCAAGGGCTGACTTGTTTGAACCACTCTTTGTACTGTCTCGGTTCCCTCCGTAACTGAATCTCCCTGATGATTAGAGTTCACGCCAAACTCGCAGTGAGAAGCAAAGTGCCCGTAACGTCCACATTTGAAGCAAATAGTGTCAAGGCCTTCATAGTTGATTGGACATCTTATACCATTGATCACTATTGCTTTTTTCAAAGGTCTATCAATTTCCATCTCCACACAAACACGTATGAATCTACCTCTGTTAAAGTGCAGAGTTTTGGGATCAATGAAGATAGGAGTTCCGATGCAATTGGCCATATAACAAATAACCGCTTCGTGGTACCACTGTACTGGTACTCCCGTAATCCTGGTCCATATAGGAGCGGAAGTAATGGGCGATGAAGTGGTGAACTCAGGCGTCCATTTCTTCATGATTAGACAACGACCGAACACTGCCCATGGGCCACCGGTTAGCGCCATCGTTAACTCATTCTCGCTCTTAAACCTAGTTGTTGTCAAGATCAATTGGATGTTGTTGCCGCAGTTCCATAGTTCCCTAATCTTTCGTTCCATTACTAGAAAGGCAACCGGATATCCTACGACCTTGAAGACTATGGAGTTTTTCCACCTAGATTCAAGATCAGCAGTGATCCCCTCTTCAACCTCCATCACCGGGTCTCCATCAATGCCGGAGGGAAAGCTCACAGACACCTTTCCTTTCAAGGATTCCTTCGAAATAGTCTCGACCCATTCAGCGTTTCTTTTGATGCCCCCGGTTACCTCGCTCCAAGTCCTTGCTGGTTCAATTCCTTCACTTGCATGTGGCCGACTCCTTAGGACCTACTGCACATACTTCAGAAACCTTCAAGGTACCTCCATTAGCACTTCCTACTTCAACTCCCACCATTTCAGTCTGAGATTCAATGGCCACAATACCCTCTGGTGCCGCCACATCCCTATGCTGGTCCTTTTATGTGTCCAAAGTTACGCCCTTCGGCCTGCATTCAGCGACTTCAGCCATCTCTGTGTCCTCCTCATTCGAGCCTACAGCAAGGCCCACCTCTTTACCACTCGCCGGCGGGATATCCTCCTCCATGAACGCCGTGACAAACACCCTCGCACGACCCTTACCTAGACTTTTCGCTACTAGGTTGTCAAGGGGTACATTTACTAAAACTAAAACTTAAAAAATCTAGTAAATCAATTTGTTTCTTTTCTTTTTTAATTTTCAAGCTGGTACGAGAACAAGTATAACAATCCCCGTCCCGATCTCGTTGACACGTGAATGCAGATATCACAATTCTAATTGTGGAAGAAAATAGAGTTACCGGGCGGTATGGAGAAAGTAGCATTATATAGACTTTGATGACCCAAAGATTAATTGTGCATTTATGTTTGATTATCCGATTTTGGTATGGTGAGATCGGGTTGGATAATATCTTGTCGTTGTAGCTCATGCTATATTTATAAGGGTTTATACTTTATATGGGTCTAAATTAATTGCTTTGTCTTTATTTACTCTTAAAGTTATTGTTGGGTGCCTCTACTTGAGTGACCTACATTTTCTCATTTTGGAACTTCTTTTTATTTTTTGCCTTTTCGTGTAAAGGTTCACACTTCACATGGGTCTCAATTATGTTTTTGACTTTTTAATTATTATAAATTGTTTATTTACTTACAAAATTCAGTATAAATATATCGGTCAAGTTTGCAACAAATTTTATTTTTTTAATGTATATTGTTAGTTTATCTTTTATATTCGTCAGGTCTAAGATGTACAGAGGATGTATTTTAAGTGAACTTACACACAAGATTCGAGATTTCATCCTAAAACCAATTTGCAATAGAAGGAGTAGTCATATGACTTATATATGAGGTTCACGTAGTATTATATTGTCGACGTGAAACAATTTCACACTCAACATATATATATGGAAGGTTTTTTGTATATAGGGTTTGTTCGGCAAACCCAACAAATTATTCTGCGGGATTATTATTTTCAATAAGCCTCCCATAATCTAATAATCCATGTGTATTTGATTACTTATTTCTGGGTCTAAATAATTCTATTGACAGTGTACTTATTTTACATATTTATGAAAAGTCCTTCTTTGAAGAAAGACAATATTATATTATAGTATGTAGTGTTGTCTATAAAAATAATATACTAAAATTCGTTATTATTAAAATAAATAAACAAAATTATACCCTTTTTTATAATATTTAACTAAGCATTGACTAAAGTTTTTATTTATTTATTTGACATTATTTTAGAAAATGAAATATAAACTGTTATTTTTCAAAATTTTATAATTACAAATAACTTTTTTAGAAGTATGAAATGCATTTAAACCTCATGCTTCAACTTCTATGTAACCCTTTTATATGCAAGGCTTATAAGTATGGTAATATTGTATCATTTGAACTTTGCCTAGTTAGCTTTTTTTCATCTCCTCCAAAATTTTCTCACTTTCGAATAATCTCCATCTCTTCTTACCCTCAAAATGCTCATTAACAACAATCTCGTAATTCTATGGATGACATTTTTAGCGATGACCATTTTCCTCTCAAAGCTCTTGAAGCACTCTCGTACAGTATACCTACTCGACTTTGCTTGTTACAAGCCGAAGAGCTCCCAGTGTGTGACAAAGGAGTCGGTTATGGAAAGATTGAAGCTTTACGGAAGTTGTGACGAAGACGCGTTGAAGTTCGCGAAGAAGCTTTTAGAAAAGTCGGGGTTAGGTCAAACGACGTACTTGGCGGAGAGTTTACTGATGAGACCGCCGAGTATGTGCATGGTGGAGTCGAGGAAGGAGGCGGAAGCGGTGGTTTTCGGGGTGGTGGAGGAGGTTTTGAGGAAAACCGGGGTGGCGGCCGAGGAGATCGGGATTTTGGTGACGAATTGTAGCATTTTTAACCCGGTTCCTTCTTTGAGTGCTATGATCGTTAATAGGTTTAAGATGAGGAGTGGTGTTTTGAGTTATAATCTTTCTGGCATGGGTTGCAGTGCTGGTCTTGCTGCTATTGGCCTTGTTAAACAACTTCTTAAGGTAATAACAACTTAACTTCCTCATCTATTTACCTTTTTATTCAACCCATCTTTTTTTATATGTAAGACCATTGGTTTCCTTGAGATGTAATTTTATGCTAAAGTTAGTATTACTTCTTTAGATTTTGCTTTGCTAGGTTATCGGTTGTTTTCGGTCTCCCGATTTGCTCTACAGACAAAACCCTTCTATGCTCTTTAAGTCACCGAAAAATCTAACCTCCAGTTTGGTTGTAACTCCGAAATCGAAACATAATAGAAATCAATATGTATATCTTGTTCATCGATTATTTTATAATCATTATTCGTGGTCTCATGCATTTTTCATTTGATTTCCCTTTTTTTCCCCCACAAGGTATTAAAATAATCAAATTCAACTCTAATTAGTTCAAATCACAAGGAATAATTTCAAAAAGTTTCATGAATAAGGATATACATATGAACTAGATTTGTTTTTATTCCGTTTTCGTTTCCAGAGTTTAAACCAAACTGGCCTTAGATTCAAATTTAGGTCTTTGTAATTGCCAAACAATAATTTGAGTTGAGTCACACAAAATATATATATATATATATATATATATATATATATATATATATATATATATATATATATATATATATACCTCCTAACGTGAGAACAGATTCGTAATTATTATTAGTTTTGTTACGAATGTGTCATATCGTTTAATGTATTATTCGTAGTTATTGTTGGTTGAGTGAATTATTCGTAGTTATTGTTGGATTCCTAATTATTATTATTATTATTCTTAGTTATTATTATTTTTGATATCTACTCTAAATCTCAACCCTTAATACTCACATCTAACGTTGTACGATTGTTCTCATGTTCTCACGTTAGGGGTGTTCTCATGGGAACTACATCCTCTCTCTCTCTATATATATATATATATATATATATATATATATATATAAATATTTAAATAAACATTATTATTATTATTTTTTTTTTGATTCTTTTTACCTTTGACAAGACCCTTTTTACTTTTATATATATAAAGAAACCAGACCAATTATGAAGAAGTAGACATTTGAAAAGGACCCATTGCACATGACATGTACTTCTAGATGGCTTGCTAAGTTGATATTGATCTAAATATAGAAATTTCATACCAAATTGTGTGTGTATGTAATTAAATGCAAGCAGATTACTGCACTGCATTCATTAGGTTGGTCCTGCAGATAATAATCAAATTTCTACCAGATTTTTGATAATTAGGGTTTTTAGTTTGGAGAGGTTCGGATGTTGTTCCAATTTTAAACATTTGTAAAATATAAACGGTGAGTTGATAAATAAATATATAAATCTATATATCTTATCTTACTAAAACAGAAACCACTTCGTCCACATGTCACGTGTTAAGGCCAGACACATCAGCTTTTTTTCAATTTATTTACAATATTGCCACAAGATATTTACGGATTTGTCATAATATCTTTCATAATAAAAAAATATTATGCCAATTCATCTTTAATTTAATAATTATCATGCCACGTTAGTTTTACTCAAAGATTAATTAAACACAAATAAATTTATATCAAAAACATAATAAAAACATATCTAAAATTTATTTTTATAATTTTCAAAAAATAATGTAGGCACATTTAATTTACGAAAATAAAATTTTGAATTTATATCATAATTTCGAATTTTGTATATCATATTTTATTTTTTTATTTTAAAATTTTGTGCTAACTATTTATTTAATTTTTAACTTTATATATATATATATATATATCATGTTTTTATTTTTTTTATTTAGACAAAACCCGCACAAGGTGCGGGCATTGAACTAGTTTATTATTAAAACATAATTTTCATACTTTACTAGTTTTTAGCAATATATGAACTATTAATTTATGCTTTGAACTAAAAGAAAAAAGAAAGATGTGTTTTGTACGGTCGCCAATAAAATTATTTTTATACTTTAAAAATAATAAATGGAATAAAATTTTGAACTCATCAAACTAATAGCTGTTTACCTGCGGGTTTATAAACTTTTATTTAGTTTATAAACTCGAGCTTATTTGTTGGTGGATGTTTACATGTTAATAAATATGAGTTTAGGGTTTATTCGGGTTTACAAACCTCTAGAAAATAACCTCCTCAATCTAATGTTACTTTTCATGGATGGGTTTATTTTTTCTGTATGCCCAAAATTGACCTCGTTCGCATCTTTACAAATCCGACCATAACATTCATACCCATGAAGTTCCTTTCTTTCAAAACAACCACATCATTGTCGTCCACAACTATACCTTCGAAATTTGATTTTTCGATTACCCTCCGATTATTCTTTAATCTTTTTAGGGGTAAAATGTATTTTGCACTAAAATAAACCCAAAAAAAACCTTAAGTAAACATCCTTATCGAAATAATATATATAAACCGATCGAGTTTATAAATCCGAAAATAAACCATAAACCCATATAAACCCTAGTTTGACTACCCTAGTGAAATGAGCTTTATAAAACAGAAGTCGTTATAATGATTTTTTTTTTTCATTTATAAAGTAATTATATTAGGCTTGGTATAAAAAAAAAAAGTCCGGTATATGTAATAATATACATTAACATAATTTCCTGTATGGGTTCTTTTTCTTTGGTGTAATAGGTCCATGAAAACTCATATGCCCTAGTTGTGAGCACAGAGAACATAACGGAAAACGCCTACATGGGCAGTAACCGCCCCATGCTAGTCACCAGTTGCTTCTTCCGAGTAGGCGGAGCCGCCATCCTCCTCACAAACCGCCCTTCAGCCGCCTCCACAGCCAAATACCTTCTCTCCCACACCGTCCACACTCACACGGCAGGCTCGAATCCTCCGTCCTACACTTGCATCTACCAAGACGAGGATTCCGAGGGCGCTCAAGGTGTAACCATCACTCGAGATTTACTCTCGTCCGCATCACGAGCCATTCGAGCCAACCTCATAACCCTAGGTCCACTCGTCCTACCCATCAAGGCTCAATTTCTATACATATCCAATTACTTGTCCCGCAAGTTACTTGCCTTGCACGTCAAGTCATCCGAGGCCCCGAACTTCAAGCAAGCGTTCGAGCATTTCTTCCCTCATGTGGGCGGCAAGCCCGTCTTGGACGAGCTCGTGCGGATCCTGAAGCTAACCGAGCTAGATATGGAGCCGGCTAGGATGACGCTTTATAGATTCGGGAACACGTCGAGCAGTTCGACTTGGTACGAGTTGGCCTACTCGGAGGCTAAGGGTCGAGTTAAGAAAGGAGACCGGATTTGGCAGACCGCGTTTGGGTCCGGGTTTAAGTGTAGTAGCGTCGTGTGGAAGGCGAATCGAAACGTGAGCGTGAAGGAAGTCGGGAATCCATGGAGTGATGAGATTGATGAGTTCCCAATGGATGATGTTGATAATAAGAAGGTTAAGGAGGCATTTCCTTACTTTTTACAGCCAGATGATAACTAAGGGTTTTTTTAACTTTATACTAGCTCGGCTTTATGCATGGTTAATTTATTAACCTAAAACTATCAATAATTTTCAATTTGGAGTTGATTTTTGTAGATTGGAGGTTGTTTTTTTAATCGGTTTGCTTATGTATTTCTTTAATTAGCGACAAGTTTGATAATGTTTCTAGCTCCAAATGTATGTATGCCGTGGAGTTCAAGCCTCCTCGATCTACACTTTAATTGTTGTATTTTATTTTATATTTTCTAGATTATAAATTGATGATATTCATAATATAGATGACTAATCTCGAATATTTATGATTTTATAATAAAAAATCATTAATAACAATCAATACTAATTTCACATTGATACTAGCTAGGGTGTTTTATTTTACTAACTAGAGATATTTTGTATGATTTCAAAAATAAAATAGTAATTTTGTGAAGGTTATTCAACTAGATAGATACTAGTGAGAGCACTAAACCAAAGGGCGAATTTACAAGGGCCAATAAAATTTTCTAGGCGCCGGCGTCTAGCTTCAACACTGACACCATTTTTTTTTTTTTTTTTCTGAAGAACTTTAAGAATCGAAACAATTTTTTAGGTACAAACTTTTTTTTCCTAAGCGTCGGTACCTTTTTTCAGGAAGAAAAAAATTTTAAACACCGACTGATGATGCCGGCGCCCACTAGGCGCTGACAGATTGCGATTAATTTTTTCGATTAATTTTTGGCTCCGTTTTGATATTCTCAGACGCTCCTCCTGGATCTCCAGTTTTGATCAGCTTTGTGCTCACCACTTTTTATAGGATTTCAACATCGTAGCAGAGTACTTGCAATGTATGGTTTTGTGTCAGCAGCTGGTAACGAGGTGCTACCAGAAGAGTTGAAGACCTCATCCATTTGGATGCCGTATCCCCTCTTGCTTACCTTGTATAAATAAAAAAAAAAAGCGGGAATTTTGATGCTTTTAAAATATTTATTTAGCTTTATTTTTTAGAGTTTTGGTCGATTTTGTAAAATATAAAAATTTAATAAAAAAATTCTAGAAAGTGTTTGGCAAAAATGGATAGAGTTTACCAAAATGACAAGAGAAATGCTGTAAAAAGTTGGGCCTATATGTTATTGGGCTCTTACTAATATAATGTGTACATCCCACAGACAATCAGTATTCATACACTAGGTTCCACCGCCACTGAAAGTATTTTTGGTGTGTCGGAGCCAAAGTCTCGCGCCATTGCGGAATACCTTTAGCTATCGTCTCTCGCTCTCTCTCTTCAGACGCAACCATGGCCGATGGTCACCTCTTCAACAGCATTTCTCTTGGAGGCCGAGGCGGCACGGTCTGTTCTCACTCTCTCATAACTCTATTTACTTCACCTCTAGCTTTTATTTATTTTTCTTTCTTTGCAATTTTTCTGCATCTTCTAGTGTAATTATCAGAAAAAATAGGCTTGATTCACAAACTTCTATCTAGCGTATGATAATTATTTGTCCTTTTGTTGTATTGTGTTTTTTTGGAGTTGAATTTTGATTTTCTTCTTCCCTTGCATATTTATGCCTCTGCTTGTATAAAAACGATACAGTGATACAGAACAGGTTTCATTCACACACGTCTATTCAGCGTTTGATTTTCATTTGCTCGTTCTTTGTATGGTGTAGTTTTGATTTGAATTTTATTTTCTTCGTTTTATCTAGTGAAGTGGGGAGAAGAAATAACTAATGAAACCAAAAACCCTAATTTTTTATGTGTAAAATTTTCAGTATCTGCTATATTATTTTTGGGTTTATCATTAATTGAATGCCTTCTGTTAAGCTTACTTCTGCTTGTGGGAAATTTAGCAGAGGTTAAAATCTTTCTCCATTTCCCCTCATCCATTATACGTGGTAATTTACTACAAATACATTAGGATATGTTCATGAATGATAATGGTTCCTTGTCAAATCCCTATAGCTAGTTTACGAGGATAGAGTAAAGTGGGGGCTAAGAGTGCTCTCAATTGTACTTCTTATTAAGGATACGTTTATGTTGTCCATTTAAGATTTATGTAGTTTAAATTAGAGTTTGATAAATAAATGTTTTATCTGGGGAAAAATGAAATTGATATTCTGAACATAAGCCCAATTTGGTCATCATGGTCTGGAAATTTGAATTTGGTAACGGTTTAGAAGAGATTCATGTGAAACTGCTTTCTTCATTAAGGGACTTGGGTGTATAATTACGAGGTCACCTGTCACCACTTGCTGAACTATGAGGGACAAACCTTCTTCCTTTTTTTATGACCACTTGTTGCCACGTCTTCTCATCTTGTATGGCACTTACATTAATTAGGACACAAAAAAATGAATTCAATCACCTATGCTCTTTTACGGATGAAAAAAAAGAAAAAAATCTATATGTAATGCATGGGATGCTTGAAACTGAAGTTAAAACGCAAGCTGTTGGAAAAAGTTATTTACAAATAAGAACCACCATTTAATCTTGCTTCTGTTCGAGTCACATACATTGAGCACATGACTTTCCTGCTTGCATTATGTATTTGTGATGATTATGCCATTATAAAAAAAATCATGGACTCTATGATAACCTGTTTGGGTTTCATTACCAATGGATTGGTTTTTATCCTATATTTGGATTTTGATGGCAGAATCCTGGGCAAATAAGAATTCACTCAGGTGGAGTGCTATGGAAGAAACAAGGTGGAGGGAAGTCGGTTGAGGTTGATAAAAGTAATATTGCAAAGATCATCTGGATGAAATTGCCAAGGACTAATCAGCTTGGAGTTCGGACAAAAGATGGCCTATATTATAAGTTCATTGGCTTCAAGGATCAGGTTCTTCTAGCCTCTTTGTGCTCATTATTGTTGCAATTTCTTTCAAAATAAATGTTACCTTTATATCCCTTGCTTATGCATCAGTATCTTTGTTTCAGTCTTGAAAGCATTGCAGAGATATTTGGAGTTTAGTTAGTTTTTATGGGACTTAGTGTGTGCAGTAGATATAGAATAGTCTGGATGGAATTGAAGTTATCATATGGTAATATTATGGAAATGCAATTGTAAATGCAGTTTTTTGGCTTGTTACTATAAAAGCTGACCTACATGACAACTTTATTCTGATTCTTATTTTTTTAATCAATATATAGGACATCTCCAGTTTGACATCCTTTTTCAGAAACAATTGTGGAATAGCACCAGAAGAGAAGCAACTTTCTGTTAGTGGGCATAACTGGGGAGATGTTGAATTCAATGGTTTGTTGATTTCTATTTTTAGTTATTTTAATCAATCACACGCTGTTTTTTTTTTAATTTTCATAAGACACGTTCCCTCTTTATACAAGTTTTTTGCTATTATGAAGAAGTTACAACCTGAAAATTAATAAGATTACTCGTTTTGCTTCTATGGTCCTTGTTTGTACCTCATTTATTGATTTGCTTTCTTGCCTTACGCATGTCGGTTTATTTGACGATAAATATATTTGTAAATCATATTTTCGTACTTCCCCAGTCTCCTTTCTACTTTATCAATCACAATCTAGGAGGCATGTCGCTTATTGTTTATCTTCCGAAGTGCTTATGCTTTCATTGCACTTTGCAGGGAACATGCTAACTTTCACGGTTGATTCTAAGCAAGCCTTTGAGGTGTCATTGGCAGATGTTGCACAGACTCAAATGCAAGGTAAAAATGACGTCCTCTTGGAGTTCCATGTGGACGATACGACTGGTGCAAATGAGGTACCTTTTTTCTCAATTAAATACATGAAGTTCCAAAAGATGAACCGAGTTTGGCTCGAGTTTTCAGTAGGCACTCTTATCGGGCAAAATCTCTAATGTCTTGTTTTCTTATTTGTTTACAGAAAGATTCATTGATGGAGATTAGTTTTCACATACCGAATTCAAACACACAGTTTGTTGGTGATGAGAATCACCCTCCAGCTCAAGTATTTTCCCACTTCTGAATTCAGACTCTCGTGATCTTTTTGTGTGTAAGAAGTTGATGAACCCTTTTTATGTCAGGTGTTTTATGACAAGATCATGTCAATGGCAGATGTGGATGCAGAGGAGCCTGTTGTTACCTTTGAGAACATTGGAGTTCTTACACCAAGGTAGTCCGAGTATGCATGATGGTCAATGTATACATGTTTCCCTTTGATTATAAGCATGTCTTATTGATCTTAACCTATTTCTCTACTTGGCCAAAGCCAAATGATTTCCTAATAAGTTGTCTGTTTGAGTATGTTCTTTTGTCTAGTTACCATTGGTGATGATCTTAGAATATCAAAATCTTACCAGATTCCTTTGTAGAGAGTAATGGCCTTTTTGATGCATTTTGACTTGCTTGTGAAACTAAAATTTAGTGTTATTATTATTATTATTTTATCTGGATGCACAATGTTGCAAATAAAGATGAGTAATCGAATCTCTATGGGCAATGCTTTCGACCTGTTTAAGGAGTTTGCCCCACTCTTATATTTATTGTTTGATTTGAAATATGTTATATGTGCTCCTTTTGGTTTTATCTTAAACTGCTGATTGAAATGTATGGGGACATTTTATTTTGCTAGGGGTCGGTACTTTTTGGAACTGCATCTATCATTCTTACGGCTACAAGGACAGGCTAATGACTTCAAAATTCAATATAGCAGTATAATTCGCCTTTTCTGCCTCCCAAAGGTTTGCCCTATACTCCTACAGTCCTACCTTTTAGAATATGTTCCTGGCTCTTAAGATATTTTGTGTCTTTGAAATTTTTTAGATTGTATGGTGGGGTGTTCATTTTTTTAGATTGTGATTCTGATCATCTTCTGTTGTTGTTGTTGGGTTCTTTTCACAGTCTAACCAACCACACACTTTCTTCATCATAACACTTGATCCACCAATTCGTAAAGGACAAACTTTGTACCCCCATATCGTGATGCAGGTATCTTCACTTATGAGCATATTATTATCTCAGAGTTTTATTGCTTGATATTTTGGTTTGTGTCCTCAGTTTGAGACAGACTATGTCATAGAGACCACCCTATCCATAAGTGATGAGCTTTTGAACACCAAGTTCAAGGATAAATTGGAGCCATCTTACAAGGTAGCCCTATTTTCTATTACAAATCACTAAACAATTAATATTTGTTGAATTAAATGCAGTATGAAATTATACCGTGACCATTTTGGTTTAAAATTCCTTGAATCCAACTTTTATATTGGATGCTGGTTTATCTTTTGCTGTAATGTACATTGTTTGTTGTTCCAGGGACTCATTCATGATGTATTTACAAATATATTGAGAGCCTTATCTGGTGCCAAAGTTACTAGACCCGGAAAATTCCGCAGTTTTCAACACGGGTATGCAGTAAAATCATCATTGAAAGCTGAAGATGGAGTGCTGTATCCTCTTGAGAAGAGCTTATTCTTCTTACCTAAGCCTCCCACCCTTATACTTCATGATGAGGTATATTTTATGGTTTTGAATCAAAGCTATTTTCCTGGATGTGTAATTGTAAAAACTGTGAAAGCATGCCATTGTTTGGTACTTAGCTAAAACTACATTTCATACTTCCAGATTGACTATGTGGAGTTCCAAAGGCATGCTGCAGGAGGTGCCAATATGCATTACTTTGATCTTCTCGTCCACCTGAAGACAGAACAAGAACACCTTTTCCGTAACATTCAGAGGAATGAATACCATTGCCTCTTTTCGTTCATTAGGTCAGTTTTGAGTCTATGTTGCTACTAGAGTTATAATTAGTGAATATTACGCAAAACCACTTGCAGTCAAAGCCTGTTTGCATAAAACCACCTCTCAATAAGCAAATTGTATATGCTTTTAATATTTTGTCCATTAGGGTTTTATTATTGGAGGTAATTTTCCGGGTGGTTGACTGTAATTTCTTTTCTATTGTGTGCTTTTATGCTGTCAGCTTAGGTGGTTTGGTGTAATTTGTCTTACCAGCTAATACAAAGTCTAACACAAATCCTCTGGTCAATATGCAGTAGCAAGAACTTGAAAATCATGAACTCACCAGATATGCCTAACGCGGAAGGGGTTGCTGCTGTTCTACAGGATGACGACGATGATGCTGTAGACCCTCATCTTGAGCGGATCAAGACCGAGGCTGGAGGAGGAGGTGATAGCGACGAGGAGGTATTTATCACATTTTCTGTTAAGAATGCTACGTTCATTATTCAATTGATGAGTTGATTATACCTGCAAATCCTTGAATCTCTAAGCTTTGGGCAAATTTTTATTAGCCGAACGACTATATAAAAGAAGATTTGGTTAGCTTTACCGTAAATTGTTATGGCTTTTTAGTATGGATAGTTGTTTGTATTGAATGATTAAGCAGAAGACCTTGAACAAACTGATCTTTTGATGCCTTTACTTCTGTCAATAAGTTCTCCAGCTAACCTAAAAACCATATTGAATCAGGGTCAGCTGAATTTAATCGGAATGGTTATCTAATCGAGCTTTTGGTTAATGACTTAAGCCACCTTGTATCTACTTGCAGCCATGCCAACAATATTGTATTATGTTATAGACAAGGATTTACTCAAATGTTTTAGGACTTGCTTAATTGTAATGTACATAGCTGCAGGGCAATATTCATTGCAAGTGTATCTATACTGACGTGTCACTTTTTTTACAGGATGAAGATTTTGTTCTGGATAAGGATGATGGAGGTTCTCCTACAGACGACTCGGGTGCAGATGGATCTGATGCAAGTTTGGATGGATCTGATGATGAGGTAAGAGAAGGTTTGATCTTCCGTTGAAATTTGAGAAGCTTTGTTCCTTGAGAATCTTCTAGATTTTTTTCTTAATGACTTGAATGCAGAGGCCTGCCAAGAAAGAGAAGAAAGATCCATCTTTACCAAAGCCATCTTCAAGTAAGAAGAAGGCCAAAGATGGAGATGAAGCTGGAACAAAGAAGAAAAAGCCAAAGAAGAAAAAGGATCCAAACGCCCCCAAACGAGCCATGTCCGGGTTTATGTTCTTCTCACAATCTGAAAGAGAGGTTAGTAAACTTAATAGTAACAACATACTACACTATGCTTTCTAGGTTGCTAAAATACGCTTTCCGTTACTACACAGAACGTGAAGAAGCAAAATCCTGGTATGGCGTTGACTGATATGTCCAAGGTTCTTGGAGATAAATGGAGAAACATGACAGGTAAAAAAAACTATGATCTCTCAATCTGACAGCATATTTGCAATGTTTACTAATTTGAGGGATATCAACGTATGCAGCTGAGGAAAAAGAACCTTATGAAGTTAAGGCTCGGGCGGATAAGAAGCGTTACATAGATCAGATGGATGGCTACCAACCTCAACAACCTTCAGATTCAGGTAATGAATCCGACGAGAATTAGTCAGCAAAGCAAGAAAGTAGAGATGTTTATGTTATGTTGCAATTGTATCCGATGTATCAAGAGTCGTCTGTAATGGACATTTGTGCATTAGAAAGATGTAGCCCCACCGGGTGTCTCTGTATTAGTTATCTGATTGTAACGTTGAAACTTAACTATGGCTGCTAGTTAAGGACTGTCTTCGGCTCCCTGTGATCGGGAGGATGTTGACATATGCTATTGGTCTTTCATACTCATTTGGCTGTACTCTGGACAAGGTCACAAAAATCGTTTGTTGGGTCGGATAGTCGCGTCCTTTGAATCAGAAGGGATTTTGATGATATCATAAATTTATAATTTATGGCTATGATTAAATATTAATTTTTATGTTGTATTATTGATTTTAATTATAAAATGAAGTTCATTAATCATTAAGTTACATTTGTTGATATAGATTTTTGTCTTAATTAGAGAAATTAAAATCAAATGTATTTGCGTTTTAAATATTCATATTTTTATTTCAATTGACATAGAAATTGTACAAAAGATTATACCACTTGATTGAGATCGTTTTCGTTTTACTTTTTTTTGAACTTGTGGAATTTGATCCGAATTTCATTTGCCATTGTTTTCCCTAATTTACTTGTATGCCAATATTAAGGGTTTGTTTGGTAGTGTTGAGATTTTTTATTATAGTTTTCTTTTAGTAGATTTGTTTTTTTTGGAATTTTTTTTGATAAAGTTTGGAAGAATTTTGTAGGTTATGAAAATTAATGGAAAATCTAATGATCGTTTGGTAGGATAGTTGTGGATAGATTTTATAGTGAATTTATCAAAAAAAGTTAAAAACAATAAATAAATGAACATTGAAAATTATAAATAGGTTATAATCTTAAAAATGTATTTTTATCGAACTTTGTAAGTACCCATAGTAAACTCATACCCTTAATCCTACTTCACCCAATTCTTTTATCTACAAAAGATTTTCTTCCATAAATTTCAAAAATCTCTTGAAAAGGCTACCAACAAATCTACTAAATTCTAATCTTTTAAAAAGAATGCACTTCATACCTATTAACTTTTAAAATTCTCAAAACTCTTCAATAATTTTTAAAAAAACTCTAACTCTAATGCAGGTTATGAAAGTGTTTTTTTCTTTCTTATTTCATAAGGTATATGGATCATAACTCGGAATTTTCTTATTTGATAAGATATATAGAGAAAGCTTATGGTTCGTTTGAAAATACTAATTATTAAAATTGAATATAAATTTATTAACCAACTAAAATAAATTGCTGAAAGACCTTATTTTTCATTGGAATGGTTTTACAAGCTATGTTGATGAACGAAATCTTGTTTACCCAATTTATCCTAAAATTTAAGATATTTTAAATGTATTAGATCGAATAATGGGCAAAACAGCTCCAACCATCGTCCAAGAGGTGAAAATTGCATCCTAGATGTGGACAAATGAGAATCGTTGAAATATCATTTACTGCTTACTTCACGATCGAGTATATTTTCGCCTTTTGTTAGTTTAGCCTATTTTCAACTATTCTTAAACTCAGGGGCTTATTTCTGCCATATTATATTAGAAAAAACTTTCTGCAGGAAATTACCAGAGGAAGCTTCGTGGAGCAGCCCCCGCCGTCGTCGACTGGCCTCGTAGAGCATTATGTCTCATTCCGACTCTTCGCTGATATCGGAGTTGCTCCGGAAATCCGGAGGAGTAGCCTTTGTAGACGGCGGTCTCGCGACGGAGCTTGAGCGTTTGGGCGCCGACCTCAACGATCCACTCTGGAGCGCCAAGTGCCTTGTGAGCTCTCCTCATCTCATTCGCCAGGTTTCTTTTTCTCTCTCTCGATGTCGCTTCTTTGTGATATCTATCTCAGGTCTCTCAAATCGCACTCGTTGAATTTTTTTATTCTCAAATGCTAACTGTAGAAGCTATTCGATCCGTGTTGAGGTTTTCTCGAAGGAATGCTTATGTTTACTTTGTACTTGTTCGGTTGCTAAGGTTCGCGTGCTTCCCGGCGAAGTTGAATCGGCATTTTAGGACAGGTTAAAAGAATAATTCAGTTGATCTGTGAGAGACTATTTTCATATTCTTGTGAAGTGCATCATTTTCAAGCTACTGAGACTGGATGACCTGCCTTATTATGAATGTATATGACAATGTTGATCCAACTAGGTTCAACTTTTCTCCTGATGTAATATCATCTTCAGGTCTGGTTATCATTAAGTTGCTATTAAGTGCATCATTTCCAAATGCTGGGATTCTAGAAACTGTGGAATCTGATGTCTATCTTGTGGTTATTTGGCCAGAGTCACTGTTGAGTACTGTAACTCATTGTGAGACATCAGCATTGCCTACATAATTGTGTCTGTTTTTTCCCCCAAATTGTATGTGATTATAGCATTTGATTGCTAGATTTTGAGTGTTTGACTGTTGAACTAGCATATTAAGCATACGTTCCTATTCTTCTGAAGTGTATTCCAGTTTCAAGCTATTGAGACTAGGTGACTAAACTGCAACAAACATTTTCGCCTGGTTTGAATATATGATGTCACTTCTATGTCTGCTCAGGTGATCATCATTGAGTTGCTAAGTGGTTAAGTGCATCAGTTTGGAAATGCTCAAGTGTTTTTAATATCATGAATTGTACAGATTTTAACTGTGAGCTTCTGTGCTGGTGTAGGTGATTTGGTCAGAGTCACTCTTGATTCTTTTGAATGCTTAAAAAACTCATTGAAAAGCACCGAATTTGCCTACATGTTTCTTTGATAAATTTTTTTAATATTGCTGTTTAGGAGTTTCATGAAAATACTTATCAGCCATGCTGAATGTTGAATTAGGTTCATCTTGATTACCTTGAAGCTGGTGCACATGTGATAATCTCAGCATCGTATCAGGTAGTTTTTTTATTGATCTTTGTTGTTAAAATACTGGTGCTCCTTCTAAATGATTAAATGAGTCGATCTTCTACTTGGACAGGCCACCATTCAGGGGTTTAGGGCGAAAGGTTTCTCTCTAGAGGAAAGTGAAGCTTTACTTGCAAAAAGCGTACAAATAGCGTGTGAAGCAAGAGATATTTACTATAATAAGTGTAGCAAAACTACAAGTGCAGACAGTGATAACATTAAAATTCTTAGGCACCGTCCCATTTTAGTTGCCGCTTCAGTGGGAAGCTATGGGGCTTATCTAGCTGATGGATCCGAGTACAGGTTAAGCCCTCTCTTGTGTCCAACATTTTATGGGTGAATCTTGTATCTACGTGAAGTACAAAGAGTAATTACGCTATATTACTTATTTATATTCACAATCAGATACATTGCATAGTCTAAGCTGAATTCTGATTGAACCACTAAAGCTATGTTAGAGCTTCTCATACACATCCAGGCAATGTGGATTTTTTTTTAGTCAAAATTAAAGTAGCTAATGATTTTTATTGTTGTCAAATCATCACAGTGGGAACTACGGTGATGCAATGAAGCTTGGATTCTTGAAAGATTTCCACCGGAGAAGGGTGAAGATTCTAGCAGAATCAGGTGCTGACCTAATTGCATTTGAAACTACTCCAAACAAACTGGAAGCCCAGGTATGGTTGGAGTTCTTAGAGGAGGCCCAAGGGCTGAATAATTTCTGAATCTTCATAGTAATGAACCAAGATTGCTGAACGTAGTGAGGTGATTTGCAGGCCTATGTTGAACTCCTTGTTGAGGAAAATATACAGATTCCAGCTTGGATTTGTTTTAATTCAAAGGATGGTGTAAATGTTGTCAGTGGTGATTCTATGGTTGAATGTGCGTCTATTGCAGAGGCATGCAAGAATGTCGTTGCCCTTGGGATCAATTGCACTCCTCCTAGATACATCAATGACCTGATCTTGTCAATAAAAAAGGTATGATGGGGATGCCTTATCATATTCTGCTGGATATTTCATCATAGGATGGGTGAAGTTCCGTCTATTATCATTTTCCTCATCATGCTTACCTTCTTTAACCCACTCCGTTGCACTGAAATTTCATTTCTATCAATTGTTAATTCTTAGGTGACAACGAAACCTATAGTTGTATATCCAAATAGTGGAGAGTGCTATGATCCCAAGTTGAAAGTGTGGGTGGTAAGTTTCTCATGACCCCTCACAGATTTCCTATTAGGCTATTAGACAAATCGTCATTAGTTATTCCGGAAATAAACACTCTTCTGTTATATTACAATAATAAAGCAAGAGCAAATATACACTGTCCCTAATCCAAGACCTCTTTTTGAAATTTCTTTCTTTGCAGCAAAATAGCGGCGTTTCAGATGAAAGTTTTGTTTCATTCGTAAAGAACTGGAAAGAAGCAGGGGCATCTCTAATCGGTGGGTGCTGTAGAACTACTCCAAACACCATCAGAGCCATATACATGGAACTTTCAACCAGGAGTAATACTTAATGTAAGTCCAGAAAACTGATTATCTAGGTCTATACATGAACTTAATGTTTTCCACCAGCAAAATCATTTCGTTGCTTGAATTGATGGATCAAGTTTTGTGTCAAGTTATAGAGGCTATAACACCACAAGGTATGTTAAGAATATAATGCCTAACATACCTCAGTGTAATAGGTCTTATCTAAAGATCCTTTAAAAGATGGACTCGTATTCTGTTTGTTAGTTGCTATTGTGTTTCCATGAATCTCTATTCCGAATATGACCCTGCAAGGATGTAGACTTGACGGGTTTGGGGCGGGAACTATTCTTCCTTGTCCTGTTCTCGCTGACAGGAAGTCCCCAACCCATTGTCACCCCTATCTATAATCTCTTACGATAATTATACACTGCATTACCGTAGAATGTGACTTGCGTGAATTGAATCAAGTTTATTAATTGTCTTCTCTTTTGTTGTTCAAAATGAATGTATAATAGTGAATGTTACATTTATCATCACTATAATCAGAATTAGCAAGCCTGCTTGTTGTCTACTAACCCTCCCAAGTAAACTTCTTTTGCATTTGTCTGATCCATCGAGTGCTTCATGACCAAAATCCATTTCGGTATGTCTCAGTGTGCACCCTTACCCTTGTGATGTTTCTCCACTTCATCGTCGAGTCTTACTGTAAGAAAAATGCACAAAACGATACAATCAGTAATGCTTCGTATAAATTTGTTTTGAGTAAGCCTGCCCAAAATCGGACCGGACCGTAAACTCACGTCGGACTGGATTGGACCGTTTCATTGTGTGAAACAGTCCATGAACCGGATCGAACCGTTACGGTACGT
Organism: Fagopyrum homotropicum; assembly: GCA_033239125.1. Taxonomy (NCBI): domain Eukaryota; kingdom Viridiplantae; phylum Streptophyta; class Magnoliopsida; order Caryophyllales; family Polygonaceae; genus Fagopyrum; species Fagopyrum homotropicum. Next base: position 13,473,713 of record BSWB01000007.1, read on the forward strand.
CCACCACGGTCCGGTCCAACTTGGTCCGGGCCGTTTTATTTTTTAAAAAAATATAAATATATTTTTTGTTTGGATTAAATCCGGTTTGGGTTTGGACCGGACCGGATGCTGTTCCAGTTATAAATATTTAAAGTGTAAAAAATCCGGTCCGGACCCTGTAATATCTTGGACCGGACTGGACAATTACGGTCCATGGCAGAACTGGACCGGAATTTCCAGTCCGGTCTGGTTTCCGGTCCTTGTTTTGAGGTCGTTCAAGGAATGGTAAAAATAGCAATAAGTATATGCAGACGAGACAATAGGGCTATTACCCTCCTTCTCCACATCGTCACATTTGTCGTCGCACTTGACCTCACACACAGACACGTCAATGTGTTGAGTTGCGCATTGCTTACGGCATGGTTCATAGCATTTTGCGTAAACGGTACTCACCTTCTCCGCTGAGGCGCTGCTTACAGTGGTAACAATGATGATGCACAAGAGAAGAACTCCGACTATCTTGCTGTTCTTTGCCATCTTTGTCAAAATAATGGAAACTTAAATTTTTACTTTTTCTTATTTCGTTCCTGTTTTTATTTTTTCCGGAGAAGAGTTTTTTTGCGGGTATTTATAAGAACCAATGTTTAATAAATGCCTGTTTTGGGAAGAGAAATACAAGTCGATGCCTAAAATGAATTTAAGGTGGATGCTTGGTCTCTGTATTGCAAAAGAATCGGCCACAAAGCAGGGATCTTAATTCAAAACAATTCGATGCTAATTGTATATGTTTTGTTGAGTATTTTTTGTGAAAGAGTGACCCCAACCACCATTTTTTGGGTGTTAACTACTATGCTAACCAATTGATTTTCTTATTTATTTTGAGAACAAATTTTGTTTGTTAAATATGATACTCAATTTAACTTTTGAAATCTGATACATGATATCTAATACCAGAAATTTATAAACTAAGGTATATTTAAATATCGTTTAAACAAAATAAATTAATATTATCAAATTTTTATTTATAAAAAAATGAAGTTAATAATATATATGTATATATATATATAGAAAGAGAGAGGGGGTAACAGTTCAGGTACGGTTCATTTATTAGGGTAGGGGGCGTGCGGCTGAACGTAGAGTTGACATGTGTCCCGGGTTTTTTTTTTCCTCAGAAACGATTGAATTTTTTTTTTCCCAAAATCGAATGAAATTTTTTTTGAACTACCATGTTATAATTTCTGCACTTTTCTCTTATAAAATTTGAATTATTCTCATATAATTCATGAACTATTACTTTTTAATATATTATATCAATTATTTATAAATTAATCTTTTATATGTTATGAACTATTCGATTGTAATTCATGAACTATCATTTTATAAGTTATGCACTATCCTTTATAAATTTTGCACTATGAACTATTCTATTACAACTCATGAAATATCCTTTTATAAGGTATGAATTATCCCTTAATAAGTTTTGAACTATTACTTTCACTCCTTTATAAATTTTGCATTATGAACTATTCTATTATAATTCATGAAATATTTTTTATAAGTTATGAACAAACTATTTTTTAATAAGTTTTGGACTATTACTTTCACTCGTTTCTGGAAAAAAAATTAAAAAATAAATAGGACACGTATCAGCTCTACGTTCATACGCACGACCCTACCAAAATAATGTGTCCTACCAGCCCCTCTATATATATATATATATATATATTATTTAGGCTAATCAAACACCCAAATTAGTACTTACACAAACTTTTTCCGGTGTTGGCTCATTTTGAAATTCTTTTCAAATTCATCATGATTAGATTCCCCCTTCAAACTATTACCCTTGAAAATAATGAAAAGATATGTGGTAGGGTTCGGCTTAAACTTTTTGAATAGCTATTTGTAAAACTTTACATTTTAATAAAGTATTACGTAGGGTTCAATAAAAAATACTTTTTCGTCCAGAGTTTATTGAGAAATTTTTGGAGTTTCTCATAAAGCTCTTAATACGTAGCTTTTTCTACATTTTATTAGCTTTTTATAAATTTAGATAATTTTATCTTATTTATATCCTGATTTTTTATTGTATTTATATGACGTGTTTTTTTTATTAATTTCACCCAAAATCTACCTAAAATCTATTTTTATCATACATTTCATTAATATTTTCATCAAGATTTTTATATTTTACAAAACTGTACAAAAATTACCCAAACAACTATTCAATAAGCTTAAACTACCCAAAAATTTTATTTGTCGAACACTCTCTTACTCCTTTATCGGCATTGCGTAAAACGGAACGAAAAATAATTAAATCCATATATACACATTTATTTAATTTTTTAGTGGGAACATTTTTACTTATTTGTATGTTGAAATATTAATTATGCCACGTAATTTTAAGTAAATGGAGTAGGATTAATAAAGTTTTGATTATTTATATAATTAAGTAAAATGAGATAAAAGAACCACATTTTACATTAAAAATAGTAAGTATTCGCTCTAAAACCTAATTTTATTAAAAAGTAATAATATTTATATAGATTATATTCGTTTCATTATATTTTCAGACTGATAATCAGACAACCCTTTAATGTGAGGTACTTAAAAAAATGAAAATCGATCCACATTTATAATAAACTAATTGTAATACCAACTTTTTACCCCAATCACCTCCTAAAAATTTCCACATCAAGGATTAAAAGCTCCCAAATTTGAAAATAATTGAATTCAAAGATAATAAATTTATTCGACCTACTTAATCCAATAAACTTGACATGGATAGACACAATCCATTTCTAATATGTGTCTATTTCCAAAAATCTTGTCAAAACCAACATAATCCATGATTTAATCAGCTGGTTACATGACAGGAACCAACCGAATCCACAACACTCTTAATGGAGATGGATCACCTAACACACACACATTGAGTTCATTCTAAGCAACCAATTATTAAAAAAAAAAAACTTTAGAAAATAATCCAATCAACTTAACACTAAAAAATATCATATAAAATATGATTAATAAACAAACCCAAGATTCAGAAAACCAAAAGATTAGAGTAATGAAGAACTCATCTCTCAACTTCATCACTCTACTCGTGTTTGTCTCTCGAGGTTTTGCACGTGCGAATTCTCAAACGGATTCGTGTGGATTTGGTGTCAATTTTAATGGAGTCGTCAACTTTGACACGTCCTCTCTTTTTTGCATGTCCGTTTGGCAATCTCAGGGCTTCAATCTCCGAGTAAGTATCACCCGAGCTTTGATTAATAGTTTTTTTTTAAAGGTTTATATAAGTAGCTTCCGGTTCGATTGCCATTGTCGCTCTCTATTCGGACGGGTATAAGTCGTGGTCCGTTGCTGGAGATACCCTCCCAATATCAGCTTTCCATCCATATTGCTAGAAGGATTCGAACTCAAATCTCCAACCTAATCACTTAATATTGATTAATAGTTTTGAATTTACAACCTTAATATATTTGTGAAAGCTTAATTAATCCAATTTATGTTTTTTTTCTAATTTTGAGCAGTATAGACAGGTGAGCATGAACACGTGGAGCTTTCTCCTGTCAGCTCCAAACCGGGGAGGGTATGTGGCAATCGGGTTCTCCGGGTCGGGGCAGATGGTCGGGTCGAGTGCATTAGTCGGGTGGCCAACAAACGGGTCGTCGGGTCTAATCAAGCAGTACTACCTCGCCGGCGTCACGAGCTCCACTGTGATACCCGATCAAGGTACTCTCCAGGTGGTTCCCAATTCAACGGCTGTGATTGTACAATCATCTACAATCTACCTCGCCTTCCAGCTGGCAACATCACAGCCGTCCAATAGAGTGATCTACGCTCTAGGATCTCCTGGTTTCCTGCCTCAATCGCCTGGTTACCAGCTTCAGCTGCACATGGACCAGACCTCCATTCAAATCAACTATGCTACAGGTCAAATTGTAGCGCAAACGAACCCATCCGTTGGGCTGAAGAGGATTCACGGAGTCATTAGCATGTTGGCATGGGGCATCTTGGTACCGCTTGGAGTCATGATCGCCCGATACTTCAAGAAATGGGATCCGACTTGGTTTTACTACCACGTCGGAATCCAAATTCTTGCCTTTGCCTTGGGAGTCACCGGCGTAATCCTCGGCATCGTCTTAGAGGGGTCCCTTGATATAGGTGATGCCATAGCCCGTCACAAGTACATTGGTATCGCTATCCTTGTCCTCGGCTGCCTTCAGGTACATATGATGTTATGCAACACTGCCAACACTCCTTGCCTTTTGGATAAGTAAGATGAAATTATTGATTGTGAAATGTTCCACGTAGACAATATAATACTAGGTGAGATTGGTTTTAGGATACAGGTAACTGCAGTCCTAGCAAACTCTGATGTTTGTTTGGATTTGTTGTGGCACAGGTAACTGCAGTCCTAGCGAGACCAGAGAAGGGATCCAAGGCTCGAGAGTGTTGGAATTGGTATCACCATTATGCCGGGAGGTTACTCTTAATATTGGCAGTGGTGAATATATTTTATGGCATAAGTTTGGGACACGAAGGTGTTAGTTGGAACCTTTCTTATGGACTCATCCTTATCTTCATCGCCATTGCTGCTATTTCCTTAGAGATGAACCTTAGAAAGGAAGAAGATTAATCAATACCCTCTCTTTTCTTTTCTGATCCACTCTAACTTTTATTCCCTATTTTCTAGTTTCTTTTCTTCTCTTAACTTTTTTAAAAAAAGTTAGTTTGTGAGTTAGAAGTTGTATCTTTTTGTTATATTGATGAGTTATGTATTCCAATTTCACATGAAGGTGATTGATATTTATTAGAGTTATTTGTTTTGAGATTTGAGGTAGAGAGAAAAACAAAATTAACACATATGGTTGATCATTTATATATACTAGACTTGTAGAAAACAATATAATTATGTACGTCATACTAGATTTGTAGAAATTGGAAACTGTATTTTTGTGACTATGTACTTCTGTACAACACGTTTAAATAGAAAGCTAAACGCTAGAAAACGCTAACAAACCGCTAGAATCATGTGAAAGGAAACTAAAAGATATTAACAGATATTCTAGCAAAACAGAATCAGAAACTGGAGATATCTTCGGGCTGGTGACTTGACTGATTCGTTACACTCCCCCGCAATCTTGTGGGTGGCTCGACGCAACACCAAGCTTGGACAAGAGGTGATTAAACGGTTTTGCTGAAAGTGCTTTTGTGAGAATATCAGCCAGCTGGTTTGTTGAGCGTACATAGGCAGTTTGCAGAGACCCATTCATTAACTGATCACGAACCGTATGACAGTCGATCTCGATGTGTTTTGTACGCTCGTGAAATACGGGGTTTGATGCTATATGAAGGGCAGACTGATTATCACAGAACAGTTGCATTGGAAGGGCTTGGCGGACTCCCAGGGACAACAACAAGGTTCGCAACCAAAGTAACTCGCATGTAGTTGTGGCCATGGCCCTGTATTCTGCTTCAGCAGACGATCTAGAAACCGTGAGCTGCTTCTTTGTCTTCCACGAAACAGGTGATTTTCCAAGCATCACCATATAACCCGTCGTTGATCTTCGTGTTGTTGGGCAGGCTGCATAATCGGAATAACAAAATGCTCGTAATCGAAGATCACTTGCCGCTGACAGAAGTATACCTTGTGCCGGATTATTTTTAAGGTAACATAAAACTCTAACAGCTGCTGTCCAGTGGCCTTGTCGAGGCTCCTGCATGAACTGAGCAAGTAGATGGACAACATAGCAAATATCTGGGCGAGTTATTGTCAAGTAGATTAGTCGTCCAATCAGCCGTCTATATTGAAGTGGTGACGGCAAAACAGGACTGTTATCAAGCGGTAAGTTATGTGTGGTTGGTAGGGGAAAATCTACCGGTTTGCAGCCAAGCATCCCTGCTTTAGTCAACACATCAAGAACATATTTCCGCTGATTTAAGACCAACCCTTCCGGTGTTCGGAGAACCTCAATTCCGAGAAAGAAACGTAATGGCCCCAAGTCTTTCATGTGAAAACAGTGGCTGAGATAACATTTGAACCTCTCAATTGTGACGTCATTATTTCCTGTAATAATCAAATCATCGACGTACACAAGCACATGTATGCAGATATCATTCTTGTTATATGTGAACAACGAATAATCAGCATAAGATTGTATAAACCCGTAAGACCGAAGAGCTGATGACAGTTTGGAGAACCAATTCCTCGGTGCTTGCCTTAGCCCATATAGAGATTTGCGAAGACGACAAACCTTATTTTGTTCCGTGTGGAGTCCTGGTGGTGGAGTCATATATACCTCCTCAAGTAAATCGCCATGTAGAAATGCGTTATGCACGTCCATTTGATGCAAAGACCACCCGCGGATAGATGCCACCGAAAGTAAAACTTTGACAGTAACGAGTTTTGCAACAGGAGCATATGTTTCCGCAAAATCGATACCTTCTTTTTGGCGATTTCCGAGCACTACTAACCGAGCTTTATATCTCTCTACTTCTCCATTTGCTTTGAATTTGATGCGAAAGACCCACTTCGAACCTATGGGAGTTCGATGCACCGGTTTGTCTACCATAACCCATGTCTGATTACGAGCCAAAGTATCAAGCTCGTTTTTGATAGCCCGCTGCCAATTAGGATTCTTTACAGCTTCAGCAAATGTTGATGGCTCAACCTCCATATTCTGGAGTCGTATAGCTGCAGCAAAAGAATGTGACAAACCATGATAATTTAAATGATTGGCAATGGGGTACAGCGTACCTGACGATGGCGATAGATTAGGATCACCGAAAATATGAGCGTATTGTTTTGCTGTATGGCACACGTAGTCTTTGAGGTGAGATGGTTGTTTGTGTTGACGATTGGTTCTACGGATGTTTGTGGGGGTTGGAGGTGGCGGGTTTAAAGGAGTTATTACGGTTGAAGGTGTTTGTGGTGGTGGCGTATGTTGTGATGGTTGAGCGGAGTCATCATGAGTGTATGGGGTAGGATAGATTGGGTGTGGCCTCGGCTGTGTAGACATTGAGAACGGGAATTGGGTTTCAAAGAACGTTGCATCCCGAGTTATGAAAGTATCGTTGGTTTGTAGGTCTAACATCCGCCACCCTTTTTGGGAAGACGGATAACCCAGGAAAACACATTTTCGACTCCGTGGTGAGAATTTATCGTTTTTCTTTGGTAGGTTGGAGCAATAGGCAAGACATCCTATGACTCGAAGATGATTCGTTGATGGCGGTTTACCAAATAGTTTCTCGTAAGGAGTTTTGTTGTCTAGTATTGGCGTTGGTGTTCGGTTTATAATGTGACATGCAGCTAGGACACATTCCCCCCAATACTTCTTTGGCAAACAACCCTCAAATAATAAAGCGCGAGCAACATTTAGAATGTGTCTGTGTTTGCGCTCGACTCTACCGTTTTGTTGTGGTGTGTATGGGCACGAGGTTTGTAGGAGGGTACCTTGTTTTGTAAGAAACTGACGCAACGCTAAGAATTCTTTAGCGTTGTCGCTTCTGAAAGCTTTTATTTTTGTTTTTAATTGTGTTTGGACGAGAGCACAAAAACTTTCGACTATTTGTTTGACCTCACTCTTGCATTTTATTAAGAAAACCCAAATAGAACGTGAGTAATCATCCAAAATAGTAAGAAAATAAGAGGAACCGGAAGTCGAAATTAATTGATAAGGACCCCAAACATCCAAATGAACTAAATCAAACACTTGTTTTGTAGTAGAATTGCTAACCGGAAATGACCGACGTGTTTGTTTTGCCCGGAAGCAAATATCACACGGGTTTGTTTTATTTGCAGAAATTGAATCAACATAAACTGATGAATGACCAAAACGACGATGGAGAAGGAAGTTATGGTCGGTAGCGAGAGCATGATTAACTGAGGATGATTTGGGTAGTGCCATCCAGCGCAACCAATACACGCCATTTTGGGCTTCACCCGCTCCAATCACCATCCTCGAAGTGCGGTCCTGTAAGACACAAAGCTTCTCAGTTAGTATCACAATTATGTCGAGATCTTTTGATAACTGATTTATAGATAATAATTGACATTCAAGTCCCGGAACCCATAGAACTCTTGGTAGACGAAAGTCCTTAGTGAGTTGTATTGTTCCGGCTTGCGTAGCGCTAACCCGTGCTCCGTTCGGTAGCTTAATATGCGTTGCCTTTACATGATATAACCCAGATAATTTGTTTGGATCTCCCGTCATATGGAATGAAGCACCACTGTCAAGTATCCAAGGGAAATTGATTATACCTGCAGATGTGTCATGAGAGGCCTGAGCGTGGTATGATTTAAACGAGTCAAGCAGGTGTGCCCACTGAGCATCTGTGAGACTTCCAATTGCCGCACGGTCGTTAGCTGTAATGGAAGACGATCCCCCGGAATCTGCAGCAATGTTGGCTCGGCCATGAACTGCAGCAGCAACCTTTGCAGTTGGCACAGTAGAACGTTGATTGGTACGTGACTGAGCCGAAGAAGGAGACACGCCAGATTTTGAATTCGAGACTCCACGACCATTGTTCCACCATTCGGGATAGCCTATGACTTTAAAGCATCCAGTAGTGTCATGACCAGATTTATTACAATGAAGGCAGAAGAGCTTACTCTTGTCAGTTTTGGATGACTGTTGACGTGTGTTTTGAGCAGCAGCAAATGCAACGGTGTCATTCGATATTTCTCTTGAGCGGACTATCGTTTTGAGACGTTCTTCTTGAACCGCCATAGAGTACACCTTATTGATTTTGGGAAGTGGCTCTTGAGCCACAATCGCCGAGCGTAGAGATGAAAAAGTTTCATCGTCCAGGCCCATCAAGAACTGATGAACCTCCTCCTCTTCCTTCTTTTTGTTTCTTTTTCCGCAATTGCAGGAACAAACGCATACTTCCAACTAGCATGGAGTTCACACTAATCCAATATGGATGTTCATTAGAAGTTGCTGCTGGTTCGGTTATCTTCCCTTCAATAAAGTCGAGTTTGCGTTTTGCTGAAAACGCATTTTTCATGGCAACGCACCACTCTTGGTAGTTGTCATTAGTTAGGAGAATTGGGCATATCGTGAGACCAGGATGGTCCGATGGGTGGAGGTAGTATGGAGAGGCCATGGTTAAAGCTTCAGTTGTGGCCGCCATTATTGTTGAAGCGGAAGTTTGGATAGGATCTGAAGAAGCCTGATACCATGTAGAAATTGGAAACTGTATTTTTGTGACTATGTACTTCTGTACAACACGTTTAAATAGAAAGCTAAACGCTAGAAAACGCTAACAAACCGCTAGAATCATGTGAAAGGAAACTAAAAGATATTAACAGATATTCTAGCAAAACAGAATCAGAAACTGGAGATATCTTCGGGCTGGTGACTTGACTGATTCGTTACAAGATTATAACTACGGCGGACAAAGTTTGGAAAATAATTGAATCGTTGTGTTGACAGAGGTTTGATTAGAAGATCAACTAGTTGATACATGGATAAAAGAAAAACAACCTAAAATGATTTTGAACAACTCTTTTGTACAAAAATATGAAAATCCATGGAAAGGTGCTGGAAAACGAGATTGACCACCAAATTTGTAACATCTAAGTTGTCACCAAATTTGTAATATCTAAGTTGCCGCACCACAAATTTAGAGGGTGAGGAAGAGGAATACCAATCTCAGCTAAGTTTCACATGTCGCCAGAATTAGAATACAATACACTACTAGAATGCGAGTTTTCTTTCAGACACTATATCAAGGTGTCGCAAAAAATGTACATCCGTCGCTAAATTGTGACACCTTATGGTGCCTATGGTTTTAGACAAATATAGGTGTCACAAATATGGTTTTATCATTTAAAACCCTCGCCATCACTTTGCACACCTCAACTTCCTCTCTCTTCAATCCATCAATGGCACATCCAAAGCACTGAGAAGAAGATGAGAACGCCCCTGCCGAGGATGAAGGCACGGGTGCTCAGGTCGCTCCCATCATTAAGCTTGAGGAGGTTGTTGTCTTAACCGGCGAAGAAGATGACGACGCCATTTCTTGATCTGTAATATTTTCTACATGCTTTTCCTCTTTTGATTGTTGATCAATTTTGCCAAATCCTTCTTCTAGGCTTGAGTTTTTGGCTATTCTTTTCTACCTGCTTTTACCGATTTGATAAGGATGGGAATCAGTGGAAGAAGAGAGGAGTTGGTTCAGTCAAGCTTTTGAAGCACAAGGGTACTGACAAGGTTCGCCATGCGCCAATCTAAAACCTTGAAGATCTGTGCTAATCATCTCGGTTAGTTTCTACTTTTTTCCCTTTCTTCAGATTAAGTTTTTTAATTTGATGAACCATTGCGACAAGATTTGGGATTCTAGGGTGCGCTTTATTTGTTACTTTCTCTGGATCAGATCTCACTCCCAACTAAACTTTGTTTGGGCTGCTGCAGAATAATATCTTGTCATTGACCAAACTTGTGATCACACTTGGACCAACATCTCAATGTGTTGGTACCATAGAGGCTTGTCTAAATGCAGGAATGTCTGGTTAGTTTCTGCACTAATCAATAACAGTAAATCATTTTGCTGGATCTGACTTTTTGACAAATATTACAGTTGCACCTTTTGATTTCTCTTCAATGGATGTTGATCATCATCAAAAGGCTCTTGACAACTTGCAGCTTGCTATGAGAAGGGCTAACAAGCTCTGTGATGTAAGCTATTTAAACAAATGCATGCTTCTCATTCTTCAAGCTTTTAAAGTTAATGAACACATTCTTAGTTGATGCTAGATACAATTGGCCTAGAGGTCCAAGTTCACAACAAAGCCACCAATCCAATCAAACTGAAAGCTGGTGATCATGTGGTTATTACTCCATGTGTTCTTTGTATCTCTTTGCTGAATTGATATGGAAAACTTTGACAATTAAATTGGAAAGTCTAATTGAACAAATATATTAAGTTCAAAGTTGTACTTTCTCTTCGTTGGGTTGTGTATGTGCTTCATTTCAATAGCTAATGTTTGTGTTACTGATGCCTATTACTGACTCTAATGTTTGTGTTATTTATGCCTATTGGTAATCAATTCAAAGTCTTAAACCCATACAGATGATTCTATATTAGATTAGAACACAAGGATTGAACAATTACAGGGGAGAAAGCCCAAAAAAATACGAGTGTTAAATATAGCTAATTGCCTCACAACCCGAACTAAACTCCACTAGCCACAAATTACTATTTTAGCCTCAACTATCCATGTGCTTAACAATATAATTTTGGAAGGCTTACAGATTGTATGTTTGATCATCATTAGATTAACCTAAAATATTTGTTTCTTGATTGAAGTAATTGTGCTCATATGGGTAAGTTACTAAGTGAACAAATGAGAGTTTGTATTGGATTTTGCCTAGGGATACCGATGCATGCTGCATATTTACCACCTGTGGATCTATCCAATGTGTATTTTAAAGTTTTGACTAAGTTAATACACCATTTATTGGTTTACTGACTTTGATTTTCATGTTTTGGACACAGTGGCTCAATCCACATTTTGGCTAGGGATACCGATGCATGCTGCCGAGGATTTATTTAAAGAATAGTATGACTTTTTGTGCATGATATTTTGTAAAAACAATAGACTAATCTAATATTCTTTGAAGGAGGTTTATGATTAAGACTCTATTTTGCAAGAATTCTTATTTAATAACTTACCTTTTATTTCTACTATTTTGTGAAGCAATCAATATGAAAATCTTGTATATTGGAACATTCTCCTTTTTTCTCATATACATGTCATTTTGATATTATTGCAAGTGGTGTTGAAGACAAAGAACAATATTGTTAAATTATTTTTTTTATAACTTAATTGTAAATTGCGACAATGTCGGAAATAGTTGTCTTACAAAAACAGAATTACCGAAGAGAGTCGTGTTAAAGTGTTGCAAATGTCTCAAAACAATGACAAATATAAAAACTATTAACTAATGTGACACCTTAAGGTGTTGCAATTTACCGTGACATGTTCAATTGGCACCTTTGTCAATTGTGATGTCGGAAATTATGGCCTCTTTTAACGTGTCGCTGATCATATTTGCGACACCTTAAGATGTCGCTAAATGCAATTATAAGTGTCGCTTTATACCCTTTTTTCTAGTAGTGATACTCAACCTCTGTGGAGGAGGGAGCAACCGTATCTTGCATTTTTGAGCTAGAGATAAAGAGTGTGACCCATGAACAAACAATATGGACAAGTGGACATCCTGTCAATGGGATCGCCACCCTAGTCTGTATCACAAAATGAGGAAATCAGAAGCAATGTGACATTGAAGATGAGCGGTTGCATTTAAGTATTGTAACACCCGTTACGTTGCTTGCTAGTGAATGAGTAGATGTTGATGCATATGTTGAGTCAATTATTGACAACATAAGATATATGTAGTATTGTGAAGGCAAAATGCTACATGCTCTTAGTGACATTAGTAGAGAGTAAGATTTGGAAAATGTTTTGTGGAATTTGAGGTTGAAGAGCGCTGGTTGTCATTGGTGTTGAAATAGGCTTGGACTGATCCATATGTGTTTGGGCAATGAATCGTTTGATGTATATGAGATGAGATAAGTATAATATATTCTTGTCACGCTTAACTTCAATACCAATGTGACATTCTCTTAATCCCTCATTGGAAAATGTTGAGATATGGTTTGAACAAACATATCTGCCGAGAGATTGGTGGAAACAATAACTAACAAGTTTTCAATATAAAAACAAAGTTTCCAACCGGGGAAAAGATAAGACGGAAAACTAATAGTTGTTCATCTATGTTTATCGTACTAGTATTGGTAATACTAATAGTTGGTTAGATTGGGAGTGACAAAATAAGTTTATCGAAAAGAAAGGAAACTCCATTAGCAAACTCAAGGTGGTTAAATTGGAAGCGAGTACATGCCAAAAAAAATCGTTAACTGATTTGTATTCAATTGACAAAAGAGTACACATGGGTTGTGTCCATGTACAATTCGAATGATAACATAATGGTACAGAAAATACATAAGATTCTTCCTTATTTAGAATGTCTATTAGTCTAGATTCTCTTAAGTTGTAAAGTAAGCATAGAGCCTTCAATCAACATAGAAATAAGAACGAATAACATCTCAAATAGGCAACGCAAGATAACAGAAAGTCATTCAGAAGCTCTTTGTCTGTGTCACCATGGTCTCCGACATGAAGACAAATCATGATTAGAAGACAATGCCTCGGATTGACAAATTGAGTCAGATACTAAGATTTCCCTGTCAATTACAAAATAGTATTAACTAAAGATACTAAATGAATGTTAACAATGAAAAAGAAGTACACTCCAATATCCCATATGACCTAAAAAATTATTACTGTTACAAGGAAGTCTAACTACAGTGAAGTTTAGTTTCAAAAAACATTATAGTCAAATCAAAAACCGTTATCAAGTATGATTCCTTGTAGAAATCATTTGAAAAGAACATTAAATTGGGCATACATATCTAATCACAATTAGCTTTGCATCACATTCACGAACCACGGCACGTACCAAGCTTGTCTATTATTGATACAAAGAATAAAATATCTCAATGCAAATATAGAGAAACCAAGCAAGCAATTTAAAGAAAACCAAAAACTGAACCCTCAAAATGCAAACTACCACATACATGATTCAAAAGGAGAGAGACCTGGACATGAACAACCAAAAACTGAACACTAAAAATGGAAACTACGAGATACATAAATCATCGAACAAGCTAAATACACCGGGTTTGAATTACTAACGTCAAATTTAATCGCAATCCGACAGCGCTCAGTGGGCGCCGGCGCCATCAGTCGGCACCCAAATTTTTTTTTAAAAAAAAAATTTCCAAAAAAAAAAATTTTTTTTTTTTTTAATTTGGGCGCTGGCTGATGGCGCCGGCGCCTAGATAAAATAATTTATTCGAAAAAACTGATTCTTTACTTCAAGGGCTCCAAAAAAAATAAATAATTTTGGGCGCCGGCTGATGGCGCCGGCGCCCAGTGTTATAAAAAGAAATGGCGTTAGTACCAGTCGTCGGCGTCCAAGTTGAGCGCCGACGCCTTACGATTGATTTTTGCCCATGTAAATTTAAGCTCCGTGTATATAACACGCCCCTAAATCAAAAGGAGAGAGACTTGGTCAGGAAATTGAAATACGATACCTGTAGAGGAGAAGACCGTTTTCTTCACAAGTCACAGACTCGATCTTGTACAATATAAAAGCAGACTAATTGACATTTACAAAATTAATAACTTAATAATAGATGACAAACAGTATATCACAAAAATTTACTCAATGATCTAACAATGAATACAGCTATAATCACACTAATTGATATTTAGAAAATTAATAACTTAATAATAGATGACAAACAGTATATTTTCAACCATATAAAAGCAAAGCCTTTTGCTGAAACGCCTGAGCACATCCAACCTGTAATCCAATCAAAATGAGCTGATGCACAAACAAGAAAAGGCAAAACAAAGATCAGAAGTCAAGCATTCTTTAAATTAACCACTAATAACCAATTTCACAATTCAAATAAAAAACCCAGCAAAATCAACCATTGAATCAAGGCAAATTCATAGGCAAACAACGACAGTAACAGCTCAAGCACCCTACAAAAGATGGGAATCAATAACATAAGCATTCAGAAGAAAAGCTCCAAATGCAAATGAAAGATCCAAACAAATTAAACAACACTACTACAAAAAGGACTTTATAATCCGATTAGTTGAGGGCTTATAATCCGGACCTGCACCGGATTAAAGGTTAGGGGTGTATTACCCCCAAACTTTATAATCCGTGCGTTTTGTTTGCGAAGCACCGGTGCATTTGCTAGGTTCATTTTTGCCATATTTTTCGATCGTATTTTTGCCCGAATTATTTGACACATTAGAATCCGGATTTTTTGGCTGAATATAATCCGGATGTGTTACATTCGGATTATATAAGTGATAATATAACCGGATTATATGAAACGTCTATAATCCGAAAGAACATCCGGATTATATAGTTGTGTAAAACACCGGAATATTTCTTTTTTATAATCCGGATTAAGATAACCGGATTAAAAAGTTTAGTGGTGGCGCCATTAGGAGAGGTTAATATACACCGGATACTTACAACCGATTTATTATAATTTTCACTTTATACACCGCCAACATATATCCGGATTATTTTCTCTTCTTTTTTTTTATATTTCATTCTATTTTTCGAATATACCACATGTAACATTTGATTCAAATCCAATAATTGATTTTTCACACATTTGAATTATACCAAAACATAATAAACCTGCTCATTAATTGTCATAAACTAAAACGTGCCATGAAAACATGTTTACATCCATTAGTAAACTTTAAATCATACACCTAAACAAACATACCTAGAAAAACTTAGTCTATAAGTTATAAGATTCAAATAACATTACTGATGTATGATGCTGCTTCATAGAATCCGAGGGATGAATCACATATCAAGACCGCAGTTTCCGGTTCAATTTTATTTGTCAATTCTGGCTGCAGCTTTGCATACTCAATTCTGATGTATGATGTTGCTTCGGCTGTATAATTAACATCCACTATAGCAATGCAACAACATCTAAACCCCGTCCCACTGAACCTCGCTCTGAATACTCCTCGAGTTCTTACAAGAACCTCATATAGTTGTATTAATGGCTCACAACCTTAGAAAATCACAAGTCAATACCTTTGATGTGAAAACGTAGAGAAGCGAAGTCAGAAATAAAAAGCAACAGTGTACGCACCGCATTCGTAATTATGGATAGAGCTTTGACCTGAAATTGTGATAAGCTTCCCAAATTCCTCCAAACTGCCTAAAGACCAGGCTTCAAGTCCCGCTTAGTGAAGGTAAAATGATATTATAATCCTTAATAAAGGGAGTAATATGAAACATCTCATTGATAAAGACTAATCTTTTTTAACAAGAGTGTTTTCTGAAAAATAATGCTCTGCTCTTCGAACAAGAACGGGATTTAGCTTACCCTGTTAACAGTAAAAGGATGAGATTGAAGTTATGAATAAATGAAGAACTAAGCTCATTCAAAGAAGTTTTTTTGAGGTCTAATGATGTGGCTCTGCTTAGTAGTCACATATAACAACTTTATAGTCTTATTGATTAGAATTCTTAACATACTAGAGTTTATATCCATACAACCACTAATTTTATACCTTAAATGTTACGTACTATACTTAATTGATCAGCAGAAGCTGGAATAGGGAGGGGAATAAAAGCGCATAGATTTTCTATACTGTTGAGAACAATTTTAAAAATGTGTTTAATCGGTGACTTGTGGACTTCTGGGGCAGAAAAAAAGTACAAATACTGGATTGAAATAATACTTCTTAGAAAAAAAATGAATACCTTATGAGCTTCATACACCGCCAAGCCAACTGTCAAAACATGAAAAAAGCAGGCATAAAAATTACTAGGATTTTTGAGATGATAGTAAGTGCTACTTGGTATGGAGAAATGGATGCACAAATTTTCATAGTCCTGACCATTAGATAGGACAAGATGCGTGTCAGGTTGATTCGAAGCGCTGCAACATTGAAAAGAAAGAACTGATGTTTTATGAATTTACATAGAGATTCAAAGGAGAGACATAACCAATGACTGAATTTGAAGCTAAGTTTTTGAAACCTTTTCATGGATATGTTTTAAAGGTTCATGAGCTTATGTTCCTGTAACTCGTATCACAAATATAACACAACTCCTTTCCCTCTCATATTTTCCGGTTTAAAACAAAGAGTCATAATTACGAGGTTGTCATTTTCGGTTTTCTAGGATGTAGTATGATGGCAACATTCAAAATGTGTGAGAAAATTCTATAAGAAGATTGGAAGTTTTGTAGAATAATCTCAATTAATCGATTGAATCTTTCAGTGTTGCATCTCATTAACGTTTATATATACTACCTTTTGATAATGGCTAAGCTAATGTTGGTGGCACGTAATCCAACACCATGATTATAGAAATTTCATGCGGCTTAACAAGGGTAGAGGTACCCGAGCAGGACTTCCGCTGCCTCTCGGCATTCAGCAACACGACGATTGTACCCATTGTTGCTGGTTAAAGCATGCTTCAAGCCTAAACAGGCCAATAATATTTTGTATGCCTTCTTAACTCCATTTTTTTCGCTTTTTTTTTTTTTGGCTTCTGGAGGGTGTATAAGCTTGTATTCTTTGGTCTACACAAAAAGTACTATTTAAAGCTACTTTCACTAATGCCTTCTAATCCTTGTAATGTAAATAATATACTACAAATCTTCTTAAAAGGAGCAGGAAAAATTCAATAAAATATTAACTTGCAGTCCATAAATGTTAGGCAACCATAGCTTGAAAGCAGTATAGCCGATTGGTCCAGGATTTCAATATTCAAACCTAAGTACTCGTTTTCAATCAGCCGAGGATAAGAAGAAAGGTCACATTGTGGTGGAGATAGTATTAGTTTATCACACATGTTCAGTTGTTTTTTCTTCTTCTGATGCTTCATTTACAGTAAGTCAATACAAGAAGGGATAGCAAGCTTGAGGAACCCCGAAGAAACAGGAAACTGCTGCTACACGTTTCACTCCATTTTTATGAACCTACTTGTATGGAAGAATAACTGGTCTATTTTTGTCATTTAATTTTCATTTTTACAATGTCTATGTGGTAGAAACAATAACCATTTAGTTTTGAAAATTCACATTGTAAAAATGAAAAACAAATGGCATAAATAGGGCAGTTATTCATCCATACAAGTACGTGCATAAAAATGGAGTAAACGTGTAGCTGTAATTTCCAGTTGCTTCGGGTTCCTATAAACTTCACTATCCTTTTTTGTAATGTAAATGAAGCATAGAGACAAACATACTAAATATTTTTGAAGATACATTGTCCTTATTGAATATTTTTATTTTACTGTTAACTTCATATAATAGTAAACTGAACTGCTTGAGTTGATTTTACTATGGTTAGTTTTGAATTAACAATCTAAGTTGATCATGTATTATGATAAGTAATGAGCTAGTATACAACAGATTTAGATGACAACAAATAAGCAGACAGTAGCGGTTCTCTACTCACATCTTCATTTTCACATATGTAAATGTTCTTTTCATTTGCTTTATCCATTCATCGTAATTAATCATCATCTACTTTAAGATTTTTAGCACTATATTTGATGACTACTAAAACTATTTTATTACTATCATCTTGTTCATAAATGAACCCCTAAACTGAAAAATTATCCTTTTTAAAATACATAGGCAGCAAACTGAGATTATTTGACAGCAAATATAAGTAAAGGACACAATCTGAAGAACAGAGCTGAACGGAGCTGAACAACATCAACAAAAGCATTAGTTTCATCAAATGGGCTTTGTTGCAATTTTTTATGAAAGCTAATTTCAATGTCTAAAATTAACACACTAATATTGAACCATCACTTACTATCACTATCAGAAGCTTAACACACTAACATCGAACCATCAAGGTAAAAGTAGAGATTGAAAATCTGGACATGAATTCACCAACAGGTTCTTTAGATATGAGAATTAAGAAAAAAAACAGAATCAAAACAACAACAACCAACACAAACAAGCTAGGAAAGTCCAACACAAATACATATGTTCAAAAAAAAAACAAAATCAATTGTTACCATATGGAGAATAGATGCTCAAGTGAAATAGAATGTTTTAAATCTGATTTGATTTTCCAATTATCCGATCAGTTTCGTCTTCAATTACTTTACGGACAGAAGTTGTACAAGAAGCAAAAAATATCCATTAACACCACAACTAAAACACTAAAACAGTGCCAAATAAGCCGAAAACTGTCAATTTTTACAGCAACATTGCTGCTCATTTTTCAACAACAAGCCAGCAACTCATCTGTCATTTTTGCTAGTGTTATTGTCCTAGATAAGACGAAAATACCCCTTCCCAAATCTCCTTATTATACAATGGTAGAGGGTATATAAACCTCATTCATTTTTCCTCTCCGTTTTTGCCCCTTCAAATTCAATCCCTTCAACTGGATATTTTTCTTTCTATTATTGGTGATCTAAGTTCTTGGATTAGGCTTTGTACATTTGATTGGTTGATATTTTTCTGATCCTAGGGTTTACAACTTTCAACAAAGATGGAGCAAGTAAACGACGAGTTATAATTAGCGAAATCAAAAATTGAGACATTCAAATTCACAGTGAACAGAAAGGAACTGAGGATCAAACACCTGATTTCAACCAACATCAAGAAAAAAATCGATTATGATGAAATCCTAAGGAAGCTAGAAGAGGAAAATAGTTGACTTAAAAGGGCTATTAAACATAAGCATCCAAAACAAGCCCTAAACAGTCAACTTCTATGCATAACTTCAATAGTGATTTGAAATACTAAACAGAAGCATAACTTTGAAAGATGCCCTAAATAAAGATGATAACTTCAACCCCTAATTTTCACAGCATATTCCAAAGAAGGGAGCATAAATTTAAAACTTAAATTTTGAAGTCTAGATGAAATCCTATACAAATTTAAAGCTTAAAAACCGCCACATCATCCACCAATTATGTCCTAAATAAAGTCTAAACATATTTCAATCAATTACCCAAAAAAACCAACATTGAATATTCGAGCCTCAATCATTGATTAAAGAAAAACAGAGAATGCAGAAACAAGAAACTGCAACTAACACCTCTTGTTTAATGTGAATAAATAAAAGAACCAATGAACCATAAACTGCAAACAGACATGTCGAGAACTAAAGTTTGATCTTTACAGCCAATTTATCATTCCAGAAGCCAAAAGTTGCATTAGCAAGTAAAGGGAAAAGATGAAGACTTTACCTCATATTCGAATTAGGGCTCAAAGTGATTTTTGAAGGATCAATTGAAGCAAGAATCTACCACCCGTGACTTGAATCAACCAATTGACCCCTAAAATCTTGAAGAGAGATATTTGTCGAGTTAGCTATGACGCGCGACTAAAAGATGAATTCAAGTTACAGAATTCGACTCTACATCATATTTGATTAGGGTTAAGATCGATATATTCTTCAAGGAGGAGTTATATCGAAGTTCTGCTAAGTCGTGCAGCGAAAGAACCCTAGAAATCGTCGAGCTAATTATGGCAAAAGTGGTTTGCAAAGGCGCGCAATGAAAATCAGAGTTGGAGCTCAATCAATCAAAGTTTTGGTGGTAATAGCTAGGGTTCGTGTGAAGAAAATTAGAGTTACAAATATGCCGGGCGTGTAGACTCCTCTTCCCAAATATTGTGACCAGTTATAGGTATAGACCGGGCGTTGATAAAAAGGAAATAAATAAAACAGACTTTTATAAGCCGCAACTGGAATAACTCGGGGTTTTTAGTTAGCAAATAAACTGGGGGCACAATATATTGAATTATATGAATGTTTATCAGTTTATTTAGCAAAGTGTATAACCCGGACACAAAGTACATCCGGATTATAACAATTCAACCATTCTATTTCTAACTTTATAACTCGGGTTTTAACAGTCCGGATTATATCTTACGGTACGTAAACCCAAAATTTTGTAGTAGTGAAAAATCAAAGATGAAGAATCAAAGCAGGAAAAAACACATGTTGACTTTTAGTTGAGTAGGTACTAACACAAATGTAGAAGGCTCAATAAAGAGAGCAATCCGAAGAGGCCTAGAGCACGTCACATGTTCAACCTCCTTCAGCATAGGCTGCTCTTCTTCTGGCCTGTTTGACACATCAGTAATTAGAGTGACAACTATTTCTGCCCTCTAGTTGGTTGCTGCAACAACCAATCCAAGGTCTATCCTTTTGGCCCTTTTGACTTGAAGCCCCAAAGATCAAGCCTTTAAGGTGAAGCTAAAAAGCAAAAGATATTGAGCATTCTTACAGTGGAGAATCGTTTGCAATTTTAAAAATCTTTTTTTCATTGTAAAAAGTGGAGAATTTGTTTCTGGTGTAGCAAATGAGCATGCAAAGCTCAAATGAGAGAGTGCTTCATCTTGCTTTACCTTTTCATAATGCACAACAACAGTCAACAAAATAAGTGTATTTAGATTTTAATTAATCAAACAAGAAGGCATTAATTAAGCAAGGTCAGATGCTATGAAAAAATGACATATAAAGAAAGTGTAACAATTACATCTGATGCACTGTAATAGGAAGTCATAAAAAGACTATCAAGCATGGAACGGAAACAAACACGGTGAGAATTCATACAACATAATGAGAGGCGTATATATGAGAACTCAATGACATATGAATAGACAAAGACATTAACATCACATTGTGAAAAGAATCAAACATTTCATTAGTCAATCCCTCCGCACTCTACAGATCAATAATGTGAACATCAATACCGAAAGAAAATGCTTGGAATCCTTGGATAGGTCCACTTGCAAAACTGAAAATGGTTATCTTAATATCTGCACAAGAAGAAGAGAAGAAATTAGTAGTTGCAGGAAAAATATAAAAATAAGGGAAGAAATTTAAAGACGGAGATTACAATAGGCAGTCATAATCCTATGGACTTTGGTGTCCGCCATGGTTGTGAATTTTGCAAAAAGCTCATTCTTCTCTTTGATGCTTGTACTTTGAAATGGTTAAAGCAGAGTGAGAGATTGAGTAGAAGGTTTGAAAAGATTACGAGATACATACGTAAACTATGATAAAATACCCAGTGATATCCTCATATTTCATGTACCCCAAAGCTATCATTGACACCGTAATAAAGACATTATGCAAAAGAATATTCAAAATCACATATTCACATGACCCATGCTATGTATTACTAACATATGGTGCTATTTTATTAATTGTGTAAATCCTTTTGGCGAATATAAATACAATATTTGTCCAAATTTGAGATTACGACCTTTGGCAATTTGGAAGAAATAAATGAGAATTACCTTAGACATATTCGTATTATTTTATATAAATTGTTAAAAAACACTTTCATTAATTATAAAACCAAAATTAACCCTAACAAAAAAAATGTGAAGAAAATGAGTAAGAAATTATCATAGAAATGGGATAGAAAAAATAAATAAATTTGGTTAGATATAGACTCAGATTATACAAAATCCCATCGATGATTTACAAATAGATGGTTAAGATTCATCAAACCATATGAGAATATGGTTAAGATTTTAACTTCATCCAAACCAAATTGATAACCTTAACTCTCGGCTCTGATCTATGAGTTTAGAGCGAAAACATCGATTCATGAACATGATTTGTTTCCTACAAAAGAAAACAAACTCTTCAACCATTTTCCCATAGGGTTTTTTTATGTTATATAAGAAGATTGGTGAAAATCATGGGGATTCTTGACTGAATTGCTGTAGATTATAACTCATGAAATTCTTTTAGGAGAGGTTTATGATTTTATGAGTACAGGATCGAATTTCCACAATATTTGAATACCCAAATCATACGAAATCATTTGTAGCTAATCAAACCCTTGTAGAAAGTAGGATTCGTAAATCCATATGCCAAATAGAAAACCCTACAAATTAGAGCTTGGAGAAAATCAAAAAACACTAAACAGATCAGTAATAATCAACAACAAAGCTGAAAATCTTATTAAGAAAAAAAACAAGATAACTCTTTAAAGTTCATAAACATTCCTGATTCCACAAGATAAAAGCGAAGCAGTAGTACTTGGTGGTGAATACGGTCTTTGGCAGGGAAAAACATGAAGGATACAAAATCACAATCCCAAACATACTTGATTCCAGAAGATAAAAGTGAAGCACTAGTATCTGGTGAATACGTTCTCTGGATGAGGAAGAAACAAAATCCGGTGCCGCGAGAAGAAGACGCCGAAAACTACAGCGAAATCCGGTGCCGGCGGATTGACGATGAACCGTTTGGGGCTCTGAACTCGAACTTCCCTTGAATCTCTTGAACACAAAAATGAAGCTTCTAGAAGGAGATTTGACCTGCACAAAGAATCGAAAAATTATGAGTGCGAGGCCGGGTTTAAAGAGGTCATCGATCGAGAAGAATAGAACCCTAATAGGGTACCGCGACCAATCTAGCTTCAATTAACAGGAGCTGGATCTCGAAAACAGACGAGAGGTATTTGGTAGACATGGAGATGAAGAATGAAGGAGAGAAGACGGTGAGTGTCGACAGACGGTGGTGTATCTTCATTTGTTCAACAAAAGACAGACGGTGATAAACACGTGTAACCTGATAAGCATTTGTTAATCACGTGTAATGGCCCGAAACAATGGAGCTGTTGGAGGTAATTACAGAAAA
The DNA here is from genome assembly GCA_033239125.1 of Fagopyrum homotropicum. Lineage (NCBI taxonomy): Eukaryota > Viridiplantae > Streptophyta > Magnoliopsida > Caryophyllales > Polygonaceae > Fagopyrum > Fagopyrum homotropicum. Next base: position 13,496,973 of record BSWB01000007.1, read on the forward strand.
TGGTTGAGGGTAAAAATGGAAATTAAAGGACGAAAGGGTAAAAGCGGAAATTTCCTATTCGTTCACCTAACTCCCACATTTAGTATAGTAAATCACCGGTCGTCAATGGTCTTAAGAGTTTTTCTTTTTGAATTTCAGACTTTACCCTAGTGCCGCGACTTCATTTCGAAAGAGCAATGTCCCGTCACATCTTTACTTTACTCTCTTCTGGACGTATTGAATGTATTATTGAGTCAATCCCTTCATTCCTCAATGCTATTGCAGTTTGAATCAATCCCTTCCTTTAATTCTAACGTTTTAAATTAAAAACTTTCTTAATAAGTATGAGTTTCTTCTTGAAACTCATTGTATCCCCGTCGCGACCTCATTTCAAAGTAGAAACAATGGTATGCAAACTCTCTTTCTTTTTCCATTCACAACTCTCAATTGTACATGTATTGGAATTCTCTTTTATACAACATGTATTAGTTTGTATCATTTGCATTTGTACGCTTTTCCCTCTTTGTGTTTTTTCAAATGTGGAAGGATAATATCAATCCATTAATATGTGTGAAAATATCTTCATTGTGGATCAATTTTATCAATGTGGGATAATTTTATCTTCACATTAATATATGTGAAGACGGACTAATACATATACAAAGGATAACCAGGGCTCTTATATCATAAAAGATAGGCAAAAAATAAACGTCCGTTTTACAAAATAATCCATGAGCTATTAGTCTTAACTTAGACACGAAAAATCTAGATGGTTAAGTTTCTTCTAATAGAACATCGACTTACTATACTAGTAAACTAATTACAACTAGACATTTAGTTGTGGTGATGAGTTTTTTAGTATGAGTGGCACTTACCCATTTTTTGTCCAATTTAATTATAAGTTTCAGTTTCAGTATTATTGTTTTTTTTCCGCCATTTCACATCAATATATATTTTCCAATTTGTTCCAAATTTCCCTCTTCTTCTCTCGTCTCTCATGTTCACCATCACCTATACTGATCAATTTCGTTTTGAATTTTTCTTTGTACGACATTCTCACAAAAACTAGTTTCAATGAGGAGAAGAACATCTTCAGCCGTCACCATCAACTGCGACGAAAGCAAAGAGTCGGTGTTGTCCGGTCAAGATTCCACTTCATTTGGCTTCAAGTTTGATTCTAATTAAGGTCGAGGGTTATGAGATTTGATAACAAAACAAAATCCGACATAGATGTGTGCTCTCAATACAAATTGTAGCATTATTTGTTCTACGAAAGAGAATAGCAAGAAAGTTATATGTTTGTTTTAATTTTGTTTTATTTGAACATCTAAATCTATGTTTGATGTCATCTAGTCAAAGTTCAGTTTCGTTTGGTTATTTGATTGAATTTGAACTTGCTAATACTAATTTTGAATATATCAATATTGTAAATTACAACAAGGTCTCGTGAATACTTAATTTGTGAAATTGACATTCATTATCGAGTGATTATTTAAACATTTTTATGTCGTATACAAATTGTTTTAAATCACTAAACACTCTATAGAGTTTTTTTTTTATATAAAACACAAATTTAAAAACCTTTATTAAATGATAATAGTCATTGAATATCTGTTAATCGTTAATGTATATTATTTGAGCGGTCAACAAAAACCCATTAGTTTTTAAACAAATTAAAATATCACAATGAAGTATTATTTTTATCTATAAATTTGAGATTTATGAGAAAAATAATTGCTTCTAGTAGCATAGTTAGTCGTTTGCAAAACTACCCTTAGTATCGAAGTAAATCACCCTTTATAACTTTTTTTTTATATAAAATCACCCTAAATATTCATCTAATTGTAATAAATCACACCTTAACATTTTTTTTTCTTCATAAATCGACCCTTAGTCTTAAACGATTGTAATTAACCACTCCCATACTAGTTAAAATTGAATCAATTAATTCAAAATTGAATAATAGACAAGATAAATTTTCATCATTAATATCAATATCATAATTAATTTCAATAATTTGGTTACATATTATAATTTATAGTAGAAAACTAAAGTGTAAATTACTACCCATGTATAAAAATAGGAAAACGACAAAAATAACCAACATATATTTTTTTACCTGATTTGGTTTGTGTTAACCAACAATGGAAAGCTATAAAAAAAAGTCCAAAACCAACACACATATTTTTTTATCCGGATTGTTTTTTTTCTGAATAACTACTACAAAATCAACATAATTTTTTAAAAAAAGTTTCAAAGTATCCCCCAATTTTGCTTTAGATATTTTTAGCCAGAATTTTCTTTTATTGCAATTTTTTTTCAAAATTAAAAACCTTTTTATTGCATTTTTTCTAACTATTTTGAGAACTTTGTAACCCATAATTTTTTTATTAGGACTTTTTATCAAAAGTAAAAGTAGTTATAATAACGTGATTATTGCTCAATTAAAACAAGTGAATTTTTTTTTTTTTGAAAAAATAAATTTAACAACCACATCATCAATTTAGCTATAATTGAGACCGTATTAGAATTGGTTTTATAGGCGATAATTTGTATACGAGTTAGTAATTATTAAATTTTGGATTATTTAAGGTATATGGGTAATAATTTATATTATTTTTTAAAACTTTTTTCTATTATAAATTGTAATAATTATTCAAAAAACTGAAACTAATTATGATACTAGTAATTGAAATTTAATTTGTCTATGTTTCAGTTTTAAATTATTTATACTAGTTAAAATTGAAATTTACCTTGTCTGTGTTTCAATTTTATATTATTTGATGTAATTTTAACTAGTATAGGATGGTTAATAATAAACATTTAAAATAAGGGTGATTTTATACTTGAATATTAACTTATTAAGGGTAAAATGGGGGAGTATATAAGTTTTGTAATCATGAGTATAAAAAGGCCCCAAGTTAAAAATGGGTACAAACTAACCCCCCGTTTGGTTATACCTTTGGAAACGGAAACGGAATGAAAACGAATCCAGTCCATATTTGTACCTTGTTCATGAAATTTTTTGGAATCATTCATTTTGGTTTCATGCAAAATGCACTTGGTTCCCTCCATTTTGTTTCCCTATAAGGTATCAAAAGTAATCAAGTTCTACTACAATTACCTCAAACCACAAGGAATGATTCCAAAAAATTTCATGAACAAGGATATACTTATGGACTAGATTCGTTTCAATTCTGTTTCCGTTTCCGGAGTTACAACCAAACGGGCCCTAAGTCTCTAAATTTTATAAAAAAGATATATTAAAATAAAAAGAGGAGATTATGGAAATTAGAAGATCTTTCTCACTCATATTAATTATATTTAATTTTGTTAATTAGGGTAAATTATTTTTCTCTTTCCTCTTAATATAATAAATAAATTTTTTTGTCAAATTTAGGATTCAAACTCTAGATGACAGGTGATCCCTCCCACTTTTATATCAACTTAACTAATTAAACTTTGTGTATTGTTTGGATGATACACAATATTAATACACACTATTAATACATAATTTCAATTACACAATTTTATTTGTTATGTCAATTTATGTAGTTAACACATTCAATCAATTTTCAATTACACAAATTCCGTTTGTTTATGTCATGTACACAAGTTCGTCATTCACACAATGTTTTGTAACAACCCAAATTCTTGAAACTCGGGGAGTTACTGGTTAGGACCTCACAATGGGTGCCAACCTTGGTTTAACAACAACTTTACTAGGATCTTACAACAAGGCACAAATGTATTTAAAACAATTTCAAAACATAATACTTTTATGGTATGAAAGTACACATGTGACAACCTTACAAACATATATATAGATACATAATCATGCATGCCGTATGGAAGACTCCCCCGTTCCCATCTAATGAGTACGTGGACCCGGCTGACCATCCGTCCCGAATCTCTCTACAACTGTTTATCTCTACAAAATCTACAACACGGATAAACCGTTAGCTAACAATCTAAATATAAGAAGAATAAAGATAGCACAATGTTCGCCCCTAGAGGTGTGTGCAAATAAGTTTTAAATTTATAAAACTAGAATCAAGCAGCGAACCCGCAGTGTACGGATCGATATAGTTAAGCAAGAATTCCAGAGTATCGAACACAGGGATTTGGGGGGAACGAACTCGATTGTAGGTTATCAAGCAAGTAAATATGAGAGTTTTGCAAATTATTGGGAAAACAACAATCCTAAAGATCCAAGTATCCAACTGTGGCAATCGATTCAAGATATACTTAATGATGTAAAGACAGAGTTGAGATATGCAAATGTATACTAATGTAAGGTAATCGTACGGTGAAGTTCCAAAAACCTTATATAACTCACCTACAAGGCACTCTCTATACAGGTTGTTGAGGCTCAATATAGAAGGATTCTAGAGACGAGAATTAATGTCAAATACCCAAACTTATAACCCAAGGATCAAGACTAACTTAACCGATTGAGGTTGTGACACTCACAATCGAGGTAGAGGTTGTTGAGGCTTCACTACCACCTAGAAAAGACAAGTCTAAACTAAGCTAAAGCAAATCTTTAACTTTAGATTAAAGTAAAAGCAGGTTCGTAGACTTAAATGAAATCACGGTTGGTTCTTGAGGTTCCACGGCCGTGGACTCAAGAACAGCCCGTAATTTAGGGTTGTCGGCGATATTTCTCTAACTTTCAGGGTCTAATCTGTTTGCGATCGATCTATCATCATCTAAGCCACAACTATCAACCCTTCACCTTAGAATTGTTAAGGGTTTTTAGCCAATAACAGTCATGTTGATACCAATTCAAGATTTAAAAGATAAAAAGATGAAAACTTTCAAGAACTTTCAATAATCTTCAATTCAATCTCAAGGTCACAAAGAGAACAAGTAATGTCAAAAGATTCAAAGTAAAACAAACAATCACCACCTTAGGAAGGAAGAGAAAACGGGATGTCAATCCGTTTTCCAAATCAAACCTAAACAAGAAGAGAGATCTTCTTGCAAAATCCTCCAAGAATTACGATCTTCTGCAAATCCGGAAATCTCAACAGCAATCTCCACCAAAAGTGCGAGATTAGAGGAATCCCAAACACGAACTTCGATCTCTTCAAAGAGACGTCAATTGCTTCCAAGCAAGCTAAGCAAAGCGTCTTCGTGTCTAAGCGGCGATCAATGAGGGTAAACGGGGTAGCGAAGGTGACGGAATCTTGCTTCGTCCGTCTTTTTATAGTGTAGGGCAATTGTCGGCCCGGCCCAATCTTTAAAAGATCGTGGCTTCAAAGTGGGGCGAGAAGATTCGCCAAGATCACGGTCGTGGAAGTGTTCCACGACCGTAATTTAGAGCGTGGAAACAAATACGGTTTGCAACATATGTTCCACGGCCGTGTAATCCCCTGGAATGAACATGAATTTCTGACTCCAAATCCACGGCCGTAATTCTGAACGTGGTTTGTGATACGGCCGTATTTTAGGGCGTAATTTAGGGCAAGAACGTGATTCTTCCCTAAACTCGTGCATTCCTCTAGCTAAGACTCCAAATTGCTTCCAAAGAATGTCCTCAATCTATGGACATATCAACTCAACTCTCCTTTGCTCGATTCCGTTCGGAAATAGCTCCAAATCACCTATAATCAACATAGAACTAGTGTAGACATCCATATCGACAATATAGGTAATACTAGCTCACATATGCATAAAGTTCAATCAAAGACTATCAATATGAATCAAATACGTTTAGAAAACGTGCCTAAAATATCACAATATTTCATGCTAACAAATAACCCCATACTTAACACTTGCTTGTCCCTAAGCAAGGTCTTTCAAAAAGCTTTGAACAAGAGTTAGGATGAAATATGTATACCTTCTTTTGGATGAATGTGACTTCTAAAGAATAGATCATTCTCAAACCTTGCTTCGATCGTTTATCAAACTTTCACACACTTAATCAAATAGTGAAAGGTAAAGAAAATTCATGAATCAACTCAACTTCTAAACAAGCATTATAACCTTCAAACATTATCAAAATCAATCACAAGAAACTTCAATTTAGATCACCAAGTCATATAACATTGTATTGATCTTAAGGACTTTCAAAGAAAAGGTCTAGAATATGGAAGGGAAGGGAAAACTTTAAGGGAAAGTGGTGCATAGATCCGGGAAAGTGGACAACTACCTTCTTCTTCTTATGTGGTTTCAACACTTTAACTTAGAGCTTCGCTCTCTTCTTTTCGCTTTTCGACTTTACTTTTGGAGTTATGGATAGAGGTGCACAAAAACCGAAGCCTAGGAGATCGGCGTTTCTCAAATTTTTCAAGAGATGCCTCAAACCCTTAGCGCACATACCATAATCCGCTAGGAATATCGCTCAATCCGACTTTGGCAAGACACAAACACCCGGCTATGTGAATGGTGCCGAGTTACTCATCGTCATGATTGACTTCCCCAAACCTATAATTTCTTTCTATTCAATTGATTGCAAATAATTGCTCTCATGGCTCTCCCACATCAAACATGCCTTTTTCTCATTCACTTCTCCAAATTCCCGGATAGGTAAGGGAGGCTAATATTTCAATGAGGAGCTAGATTGTCAAAGAAAGAAGAAAGAAAGTATTGAATTGCCTTAATCATTTCAATAAGAAGTATAGGAACTTATAACGTGATTTCAACTTCAATTTTCTAGCATGATTTAGGTAACATTCTCACATTATAAAACTTGCAAAAGAGGTAAAATTCATTCATTCAAATTCTTTTCAATTCACAATCCTTTTAAGCATGCAATTGTCATCAAACTCAATTCACAAGTAGTGATTATCATGGAAATCATCTCAATTCATTAGAAGCACAAAATTTTAAAATTTTTTCAATTTTTATGGTTTTTTCAAGTCATTTTTCATGCAATGCATTAAGGAAACGTGTAACACATAATGAAGATGCAACGATAGTCTCGAATGAAAGCAAACATAGAGAGTAGAGTTATTACAAACTTTTAGTACATCCCACCCCATACTTAGGACGAACATTGTCCCTAATGTTCAAAAGAAATAAGGAAAAGAAGAAAAGAAAAAAAAAACTCACAAGTGGTGGCGGGAATGTCTAAAACAACGATCATGCATCAATCACTGCGGCGCCGGCGGAGGTGGGAATGGAGAGAAACTCGGATCATAGAACCGCCCAAACTGCTGGCGGTAGACGTCCCTCATCATGTGGTCAAGGTCGTCTAAGCGTCCGTCTCTAGCATCCGCCCGGATCTCTAGCGCTCCAACTCTCTCCGAAAGTCCGGTAGCCCAATCCGGCATCTGCTCGTACCATCCCGGGGCGTGACTGTACCATGATGGAGCATCGGATGGTGCTGGTGCTGGTGGCGGTGGTGGTGCTGCTGGCTGCGCTGTGGACCAAGGAGGGGGTGTGTCATACCAAGTGGGAGGTGTAGTCATCCACGTGGGCCTCTCACTCACGCTAGCGCGGCGAGATGACGAGCCTGAAGCTCTAGCTGGACGTGGAGAGCGTCTAGGTACATCCGGGGCCGCCTCCGGCTGATCCGGAAACGTGCCAAACTCCTGCTCCGCTCCTCCACCACTCTCGTACTGACCTCCCATGTCCTCCTCCTCCACAACCGGTGGTGGAACGTAAAGGGGAGCTACTAGCCTGTTCGCATGCATCGCAGCGAACGTCTCTTTCCAATTGTGGCGTCCCGCCACAATGGAATACTCCGGCAGCCACTCAATCCCTCTACCCGTCCTAGTCTCCCAAGGCATGCTCGCATAAGGCGGACCTCCATGTGTGGGGAAGATGAGTCCCCTAACCATAAAAGCATGTAGCCCTAAGGGAACCGCCGGTATACGGGTGCAAGCGGAAAAATCTACACCAAACGTCCTAGCAATGTGGGTCACTATCCCACCATATCCAATATTCCCCTTCTTCTTGTTCTTAAGTTTACTCATCGTAGCCGCCAAAAGAGTGGCACAATCTGCACGGCGACCGTATAGCATACTATAGAGCAAGAATAGCTCATCCGTCTTGATCTTTTGGGGCGTCTCCGTCCTAGGAAAGAGACACTCCGAAAGAACGCGGTGTGCTATCTTCAAGGCTAGATGGTACATCAATCTAGCCTTGGTATCGGCGGGTTGCCAACGGTCCTCGTCGGCGTAAATCATAGCTACTTTCCCCCAAAAATCCTTGGGGTAAACTCCACTCGGAAATCGACCGTTATAGGTCTCATGGAACCCGAAAATGGTCCCAAACTCAACAATACTCAACTGATAGTCTTGTTCCATGAGACGGAAGGAGACGGTCCTATCTACGTGGCTGTGCTCGAAGGACGTCACAACCTCCCGGGTAATCTCCTCATAGGCGTCTTCACGAATGTTCGTGAAGACAAGCAATCCGGCTCTATCCAAGAGCCATGTAAGATCATCAACAATGTTGAGAGGATGTAGATCCTCCAACAACAAATATCTAGGACCTATTACTGCTCTCTCCTTGATCCGGTCAAGTGCTACAAGGTGGTTCTCATGTATGGTTGGGATGCTAGGGTGAGGAGGTGAAGACGGAGGTGAAGGTGAGGATGGTAGTGAGGGAGATGAGGGTGGTGGTGCCCTAGAGGTGGAGGGATTGCCCTTTCTTTTCTTGTTTTGCTCTCCCTTCTTCTCTTTTATCCTTCCCGACATTCTCCTTACAAAGTCCATTTTTCACTAAAATTACGGTCTGTTCTTCAGGTGCCACGGCTGTGGTTTACCCAGAGACCGTGATTCGTCTCAGAATCTTGCGAATCTCAGCAAATTCACCAACAATCACCACAACAAGCAGTCCTAATCTAATTCCTTCCAGTCTTTGTCAGTTCTTCCTAAAAATCTATAGCAAAAACGAACCAAATCCGCGAATTTCAAGAAGAAAGAATAAACCTCTTTTTCGGATTGAAAAACCCGAAATGCGCGTTCGTTGATGGAATTCCGCTCGGTTTGTCGCTTGGATCTTGTTCGTGGTTGGATTTGCTGCAGTTTAGGATGAAGAATCGTTGAAAACGATTAGAAAACGAAGAATTGGAGGAGGTCGTGGGGTTTCGGCGTTTAGGTCGTGGAATGGGTATTTTTGGGGCAATTTTGTGAAGAATGTGGCTTATATAGTCGCAGGCAAAATCTTGAAAATCACGGTCTGTCGGGGTGTTCCACGGCCGTGGAAGTGTACGGACCCGTGGTTTTGGTGATTTTTCAAAGGCTTTTGAGAATTACGGCCACTGTAGCTATGACGACCGTAATTTAGACCGTGGAACCTTCTGTAAAGCTTCAAAGTCCAAATTTCGTTGCCCTTCTTCGACATTATTCTCCCTTTCTCCTTTTCCATCAATCCTACAACCAAAAACACGAACATACGGGAAGAGATCGAGGCAAAATAAAGCGAAAACGTCTATTCTAAGCTAAACTATGAATCGAAAACAAAAACAAAAATGCAATACCTTGGTGTTCGCTCCAAACGGTGTGTGCAAGCTTTAAATTTATAACCCTAGACTTAAGCTTAAGACAAGGATGCGAACCCGCAGTGTACGGGTCAATCGTAGTAAAAAGCAAGAAAATTCCAGGGGTCGATCACAGGGACTCGGTGAAACAAAGTCAATAACGGTAAGCTTCGTGAATACTAACCACAAGAGCAATTAACACAATCAAAGATGAATAAGAAGTCAATAAAGCAAACATGCAATTCTAGGGATTAAAGCATCTAGTTGTGGTTCCAACTCAAGATCTATAGATAAGCGGACAAAGCTGAGATTTTTGCGTGGGGAAGGTGTTTCTAAAGTGGAGTAGATCACCGGGTAAGTCTCACTACACATTAATCCTAAACCGTAACTCCTATTACCGGGTAAGTCTCAAGGAATCAAGATAAAGAACTATAACCTCAAACTAACACACCATCTAAGGGAATAGAATCAACCTTTACCGGGTAAGTCTCGGGCTAACTCACGAAGATGGGATGGAAGCACACTCAAACCCCAATAAAGGATAAACCTTTATTACCTACACTTATGATCGTTGGTACACAAACTAAGGAATTACCGGGTAAGTCTCATCCTAAGCTTGCTTTGAACCAGGAAAGGTGTAATAAGAATAGGATTTGGCAAACTCTAACACTTAACTCTCAGTTATGGATCAGATAAGTCACCTCGGTCAGCCAGTTTCCACCCCGGCCGAGGTGTTCATCGACTGAACGAGATGCTTAGGGTTAAGGTTAAAGACTCGAACTTTCAGGATCCTACTGGAATCTAAGATTATTCTATCATTGTTTTTCCCACAACCTTCAGCCAATCACCCTAGAATCACACAAGGAAATTAGCCACTCATCATCATAATGAAAGTATTAAAATATATGGGAAGAAGGTGAATATTTGAACAAAGAAGAATTTAATGAAAAGACTTCAATAACTGAATCAAATATCACAACAAAGCGTTCCTTGGATAACAATCCAAAAAGACAAGACAACAATTGAGGGAATTGAAGACAATCTTACAAAACCCTTCAATAAAGCTATAAAAGCTATGGACTTCAATCTTCCTTCAACCTTCAAAAAGGTTCTTTAACTCTCCCAACTTGGAGTAGGCTGCTGCTGCGTAATAACTCTCTTGTGCTGATAGTGGATCCGAAGATGGTCGAATTGTGGAAAATCCGACCCTTTTTATAGGAAAATAACCCTCCAAAGATAATAAATCTTAGAAAGATATTCTCCCATAAATATAGGTAAAATATATGATTCTGCATATCTCCTTCCTTCCAGGAGCCAAGCCCAAAAATATAAGATCTCTTTCCAATTTTAAAAGATCTCATCCACGAATAAAATATTCCCGCCGCGTCCTAGGTGTTCGCCTCGGTCGAGTCGGCGTCTGTGGATCACCTCGGTCGAGGTGAACCTCTGATCAACCGAGGTGAGTCACAACTGAATGTGAAATATCTCAAAACTGGTCCAAAGTAAATCTTTAATCCATGGCTATGCTTCCTGGATGTAGCTCTAAATGACTCATGACTCCTTTTGCTCCTTTTTGATACAAAACGTACCAAATTACCTGCAATTACAACGAAACAAGGTGTAGACCTCGATTCTCGCAAAGGTAGATGAAATGGTAGTAAAATCACATAATGTACATACAAACATGCAGATTATGAAAGATAAAACGTCCAAACAAACCCCAAAATATAGACTATAATTCATGCTATCACTTGGGTTGCCTCCCAAGAAGCGCTTTGTTTAAGGTCCGTAGCTAGACCATTCTCGAACTTATTCGAGTGCGGTAGGTGCAAACTCCTCAGCTTGGAGTTCTGGTGTGTACTTCTTGAGTCGTTGACCGTTCACCTTAAAACTTCCGCTAGCTTCACCCCATACTTCAACTGCACCATGGGAGAAAATACGTTTGATTAGAAAAGGTCCGGTCCAACGGGATTTAAGCTTACCTGGAAAGAGGCGAAGTCTTGAATTGAAGAGGAGAACTTGATCTCCTTCTTTGAAGTCCTTTGGAATGATATGCTTATCATGCCAACGCTTTGCTCTTTCCTTGTAGATCTTAGCATTTTCATAGGCGTTCAAGCGAAGTTCATCCAGCTTGTTGATGTCTAGGAGACGCTTCTCTCCCGCCCATAATGCATCATCTAGTTTCAAGGACCAATCCTTCCTAGTCCTTGAAACCGTCTTCTCTAGAATTCCCTTGATCTCCCTATTTGAGATCTCAACTTGTCCACTTGTTTGTGGATGGTAAGGGGTAGCGACCTTGTGAGTAACCCCATACTTAGCTAGAAGAGCTTCAAAGCGACGGGCTATGAAGTGAGAACCTCCATCACTAATGATTGTCCTTGGTGTTCCAAATCGCGGAAAGATGGTCTTGTTGAAGAACTTAACCACCACCATGGCATCATTTGTGGGAGAGGCAATTGCTTCCACCCATCTAGAAACGTAGTCTACCGCCAATAGTATGTATTGGTTTCCACAAGAAGATGGGAATGGTCCCATGAAATCGACTCCCCAAACGTCGAAAATCTCCACTTCTTGGATGTTGTTGAGGGGCATCTCGTTCCTTCTAGAAATATTGCCTGTTCTTTGACAAGCATCGCAGGAAGAGACAAAGGATTGCACATCTCTAAATAAAGTAGGCCAATAGAATCCAGATTGCAATACCTTTGCGCTAGTCTTGTTCGAACTAGCGTGTCCTCCACAAGGTAGTGAATGACAATGGCGGATGACACTTTGCATCTCATCTTCCGGCACACATCGCCGAATGATGCCATCCGGACCTCTCTTGAAGAGGAGAGGCTCGTTCCAATAGTATTCCCGGACGTCCTTAAAGAACTTCTTCCTTTGTGCGTAGGATAGTCCGGGCGGTATCTCCTGGCAAACCAAATAGTTAACAAAATCAGCAAACCATGGTTCATTACCTTTGGAGATCTCGTTGATGCACTCCTCTATGATGTGTAGGTGTTCGTCCGGAAAGGAGTCATCAATGGGTAGATGGTCGTCCTTTAGATGTGTGAGGCGACTCAAATGATCCGCAACAGAATTTTCTGAACCTTTCTTGTCGCGGATCTCAAGATCGAATTCTTGTAGGAGAAGAATCCATCTAATTAGTCTTGGCTTCGCGTCTTTCTTCGCAAGGAGGTACCGGATCGCAGCATGATCCGTGTAGACAATCACCTTTGCACCTACAAGATAAGAGCGAAACTTGTCAATAGCGTAGACAATGGCTAGAAACTCTTTTTCTGTAGTGGCGTAGTTGAGATGAGCTTCGTCTAGCGTCTTGCTAGCGTAGTATATGGCATGGGTTCGCCCTTCCTTTCGTTGTCCAAGAACAGCTCCAATGGCTACGTCACTAGCATCGCACATAATCTCGAAGGGGAGAGTCCAATCTGGGGGTTGGATAATAGGTGCTGAAATTAGAGCTTGCCGAATGGTGTTGAACGCATCTAAACATTCCTGCGAAAACTCAAAAACCGCATCCTTCATCAATAGATTAGTGAGAGGTTTTGATATCTTAGAAAAGTCCTTAATGAAGCGTCTATAAAATCCAGCATGTCCTAGGAAACTTCTTATCCCTTTCACCGAAATTGGGGGAGGAAGTTTCTCTATGGTCTCTATCTTAGCTTTGTCTACCTCTATCCCTCTACTAGAGACTAAGTGACCTAACACGATTCCTTCCTTAACCATGAATTGACACTTCTCCCAATTAAGAACTAGGTTAGTGTCTTCACAACGTTGTAAGATAAGAGAAAGGTTAGAAAGGCAATCGTTAAAAGAGGAACCGTATACAGAGAAGTCGTCCATGAAGACTTCCATGATTTCCTCTACGTACTCGGAGAAAATGGCCATCATGCACCGTTGAAAGGTGGCCGGGGCGTTGCAAAGCCCGAACGGCATTCTCCTATAAGCGAACGTACCCCAAGGGCACGTGAATGTGGTCTTCTCCTGATCGTCCGGATGTATCGGAATCTGAAAGAAACCACTATAACCGTCAAGGTAGCAAAAATGTGAATGTTGTGCTAACCTTTCAAGCATTTGATCGATGAATGGCAATGGAAAGTGATCCTTCCGCGTTGCGTTGTTGAGCTTGCGGTAGTCTATGCACATTCGCCATCCAGTCACGGTTCGGGTAGGAATGAGTTCGTTATTCTTGTTGGTGATGACCGTCATTCCTCCTTTCTTCGGAACTACTTGAACTGGACTCACCCATTTGCTATCGGAGATAGGATAGATGATACCTGCATCAAGAAGTTTAAGAATTTCCTTCTTGACAACCTCCTTCATGGTCGGATTCAACCGCCTTTGAGGTTGTCTTGAAGTTCTAAAATCCTCCTCCATTAGTATCTTATGCATACATAGGGAGGGTTTGATTCCTACTAAGTCCTCGATAGTGTAGCCTATGGCTTTTCTATGTTTTCTAAGGACTGTCATGAGCTGTTCATGTTCATCTATGCTTAGTTCGGAGCTAACAATGACCGGAAAGGTAGAATTAGATCCAAGAAAAGCGTACCTTAGATGAGTAGGAAGTGGTTTGAGTTCCATCACTTTCGGAGCTTCCAATGGTCCTTGATGGGCATCCGACGTTTCCTTAGAAGTTTCTAAGGTTGTTGAGTGGTTTGGAGAAGAATCAAAAGAAGTTGAAGAAGTAAGCCGATCACCCTCTTCCACGGTCAGAATTACGGCCTCTCTATGTGTTCCACGGCCGTGTAATCCCCTGGAATGGAGGTCGATTTTGGTTGTAAAATCCACGGTCGTGGAATACAGGGTATGACCGTGGATTCTTACGTTCTCAACCTCATCGTGGAGTTTTTCGAACTCCACTTCATGCATCTCTTCTTGTGCTTCTAAGGCTTCAATTTCCTCTTTGCACTCTTCTTCTTCCCCTACATTGGTTAGACTCATAGTGATAACCTTTTGTAAAGGATCGTTAAAGAGAATCGCACTTACCTCCTCCCTAGACAAACCTTCTTCATCTTGGATATCGTAAATATCCTCATCAAAGATTGGCTCCTTTACTATAGTGGAAAGAACGAACTCTACTTTCTCTTCTCCAATATCGAAAGCGAGTCTCCCATTCTTGCAATCGACCATGCAGCCGGAAGTTGCAAGAAACGGTCTTCCGAGTATAATCGGGACCGGACTATCTGCAGGAATGTCAAGCACGACAAAGTCAATGGGAACAAAGAATTTACCTAGCTTGACCGGGACGTCTTCTACAATACCGACGGGGCGAGTGATGGATCGATCCGCCATGTATAACGTCATCTTGACCGGTTTAGGATCGCTTAAACCGATCTTCCTACATAATGCAAGTGGTATGATGCTCACACTTGCTCCCAAGTCACATAAAGCGTCGTATGTGACATCTCCCACTCCAATGGGAATGCAAAATGACCCCGGATCCTTCAACTTTGGGGGCATTTTCTCCTTCATAGTCTTGATGAGATCCGAAGAATCCGAACTCATCTTGCCCTCACCGAAATCTTCTAGCTTCCTCTTGTTAGAGAGAAACTCCTTCAAGAACTTGCCATAAGCCGGCATACCTACAATAGCATCAATGAAGGGTATATTAATATGCAGCTTGCTCATGAGTTCTATGAACTTACCGAATTGTTTATCTAGGCGCGCTCGAGCTCTAGATTGAGGGAACGGTAGGGGAGGTTTGTAAGCTGGAGGAGGAACATAGATATCTTCCTTCTCCTTCCCCTTTCCTTTGTCCTTCTCTACGGGGACTTCAACGAACGTAGGCTGCGGATCGGTGGTAGTCACTCCGCTCCTAGTTGTGATCGCCATTACCCTTCCCTTAGGGTTGTCCTCCGTCTTTCCTGGAAGTTTCCCTTGATTTCTAGGAACTTCCTCCGTGTGGTTGAACAATTGGTTTTCCAAAACTTTTTGAGCTTTGTCAACCTTAGAGACTTGATCATCAACCTTGATGAGGCGGTTCTCCAACCCTTGAAGCTTTCCCAAGATTGTTTCCAACATGGGATCGGACTTCTCCTTTCCCGTATTGTTTCCTCCATTAGATGATTGCCCCTGGCTTTTCAAAGGAGTAGAGGAAGAGGAAGGTGGAGTTAGCGAATTTGAATTGGAAGGATAATAGTTACCGAAATTTTGTTGGTTGGAGCGCCAATTGTTGTTGTTTGAACCCCGATTGTTGTTCCAATTGTTGTTGTTCCGATTGTTGTTGTTTCCATTCCAATTGTTACTCCGGTTATTGTTCCGGTTATTGTTGTTGCGGTTGGTGTTATCACCGCCATTGTTGTTGCCCAAATAGCCAACATCCTTCTCTTGTTGCTTTGGGAAGTTGGTCTTGATAGTCTCCTTCAACTCTTTGATCTCATTGTTGAGGGAGAAAATCTGATTTTGAGCTTCATGTGTGAGCTTCGCTCCTTGCTCCACACGATTTCCCTCCGCTTTCCGGTGGGAATACTTCTCTATGACTCTTGCTTGCTTCTCAATGAAGTCCCAAGCGTCATCTTCTCTCATGTCCATGAATGTTCCGCACGAGAGGGATTGGAGGTTGAATTGCGTTCCCGCATCCAGCCCCTTGTAGTAGATTTCCAGCAAGGCAAGCTTGGATATGCCATGATGAGGGCAATCCAGGAGTAAATCCTGAAACCTTTCCCAAGATTGAAACAAACTTTCGTTAGGTCTCATGGAAAAAGCATTAATCTTACCTCTAAGTTCCGCCGTTTTGGAGGGCGGAAAGAATTTAGTGAGAAATTCCGCGGAATGGTCTTCCCACGTGTCTAGCTTCCCATTGGGAAGAGCTTGATACCATGACAACGCTTTCCCTTTCAAAGAGAAAAAGAAAGGTTTGAGCTTATAGCTGTTGGTAGTAGCGTTCTTCGGTCTCATTGTCTCCATCATACACTCAAAGTTTTGCAAGTGTTGGTGTGGAGATTCAGCACTTGTACCACCAAATTGGCTTTGGCGAACAAGAGTAATAACTTGAGGGTTAAAGCTAAACCCTTGCATATCTTCAGCATCAAAATTCACACCCAAGCGGCGTGGTTGTTGTGTTGGATCCATCCGCTGGCCAAGAGTTCTTGGCTCATTATCCACACGTTCGACTCTTGCATTCCTAGGCGGAATGCGGCGATTAGCAGCTCCTTGTGGATGGAAAGGATTCATATTGATCGTGGGATCAATCTCTTCCAACGGTGGCATGGAAGAATCACTATCATCAGCGGATGAGTGGCTTTTTCTTCTAGACCTTGATCTCCTTCTTGAGGGCTTCTTGACTACCTTATTCTCAAGGTCGCTCATCTTTATCCTCATTTGGAAGATCATGTCTTGTAGACCGTTGACTTGAGATTGATGACGATCCATCTCATCCTGGCGGAGAGTCTCATTCCATCGGAGTTGAGCTTCCTTCTCCGCCAACTCCGTTTGAAGGTCACGTTCGTGTTCTTCGGCCATCTTCTTTTCCTTGCGCTTTTGCCTCAAGGTTTTCTCTAGCTCTTGATCAAGAGGTAAGAGATCTGCGGTGTTCCTAGACCTGCGCATGCACTCAAAGAGATATCAAATAACGAGAGCAAGCTCCCAAGCTTGACAACCGACTACCGGATTCGGCCTAAACCAAATCCCCGGCAACGGCGCCAAAAACTTGTTCGCCCCTAGAGGTGTGTGCAAATAAGTTTTAAATTTATAAAACTAGAATCAAGCAGCGAACCCGCAGTGTACGGATCGATATAGTTAAGCAAGAATTCCAGAGTATCGAACACAGGGATTTGGGGGGAACGAACTCGATTGTAGGTTATCAAGCAAGTAAATATGAGAGTTTTGCAAATTATTGGGAAAACAACAATCCTAAAGATCCAAGTATCCAACTGTGGCAATCGATTCAAGATATACTTAATGATGTAAAGACAGAGTTGAGATATGCAAAGGTATACTAATGTAAGGTAATCGTACGGTGAAGTTCCAAAAACCTTATATAACTCACCTACAAGGCACTCTCTATACAGGTTGTTGAGGCTCAATATAGAAGGATTCTAGAGACGAGAATTAATGTCAAATACCCAAACTTATAACCCAAGGATCAAGACTAACTTAACCGATTGAGGTTGTGACACTCACAATCGAGGTAGAGGTTGTTGAGGCTTCACTACCACCTAGAAAAGACAAGTCTAAACTAAGCTAAAGCAAATCTTTAACTTTAGATTAAAGTAAAAGCAGGTTCGTAGACTTAAATGAAATCACGGTTGGTTCTTGAGGTTCCACGGCCGTGGACTCAAGAACAGCCCGTAATTTAGGGTTGTCGGCGATATTTCTCTAACTTTCAGGGTCTAATCTGTTTGCGATCGATCTATCATCATCTAAGCCACAACTATCAACCCTTCACCTTAGAATTGTTAAGGGTTTTTAGCCAATAACAGTCATGTTGATACCAATTCAAGATTTAAAAGATAAAAAGATGAAAACTTTCAAGAACTTTCAATAATCTTCAATTCAATCTCAAGGTCACAAAGAGAACAAGTAATGTCAAAAGATTCAATGTAAAACAAACAATCACCACCTTAGGAAGGAAGAGAAAACGGGATGTCAATCCGTTTTCCAAATCAAACCTAAACAAGAAGAGAGATCTTCTTGCAAAATCCTCCAAGAATTACGATCTTCTGCAAATCCGGAAATCTCAACAGCAATCTCCACCAAAAGTGCGAGATTAGAGGAATCCCAAACACGAACTTCGATCTCTTCAAAGAGACGTCAATTGCTTCCAAGCAAGCTAAGCAAAGCGTCTTAAGAGTTAGTTTAGGTAGAACTTATAGATTACACACTTTTCTCAACTTTTAACAAGGTCACTAAGGTCCAACTTTAGTCTATGATACGAGTCCTGAATAAAAATATTAAAATTTCAACAAAAATCTCTAACTCCTCTATGATATGCACTCTAACCATAGAAGCAAGAACTTCCCAAAAATACCTAATAATCACTTCTACACAAATTTTCAAAGTCGGTTCCAAAACCAGAAAATTCAGACTTATCCAAAAACTGAGTGTTTATAAACTACTCAACCAGTCCACTTTGGACCTTCATAGATCTAAATCCAACAGTTGAATGAACTCCAACTTTTAATACATCACACTATGCATGACACTCTATAACATACTAAAAATTGAACGGTGGATTGTATTTTTAAGGTATCCAAACTTAATTTCAAACATGATTGCACAGTACAGAATGTATCCAGCACTTAGAGAATTTCAGCAACATCTAGAAAACTGTTTAACGTCCCAACTTCGAAAAATCATAACTCCTAAACCACTTGCTGGATTCCTCCCAAATTTTAATATGTTCTACAACAATATGCCAAATATATCATATCTGAAATTCAAGTCCAACAGAAATCAAAAGCCTATTCAAAATTATCTCACAAAACCGCATCACATGCTGTTTTTCTCAACACTCATCACACTTATAAAATCTGTATGAGGAGTCAACTTTGGAATACCATAACTCTCAAACTGTAACATGGATTTCTCTAAACTTTTAGTATGATTTATTTAGCAATACCGTCTATGACATATCCGAAAACCAGCCAAAAAGGAAGAGTCTAGCTTACCCAAAATTGGACCCGAAGTTGACCGTTTAACACTTCCAAAAACTCAGGAAAATGCATCTATCCTTCCCGCTCTTCTATGGCTGGTCCGGGTAGGCTTAGGGGACATAAAAGGCACTCGTTAAGCATGAATGACGTGGACGGAAATGCAAAGGAGAAAGGGGTATAAGCTTACCCGATTCCGAGACTCGAAGTAGAAGGGTAAAAAGGCACAAGACATGTTGTTGCGTGACTGGAGCAACCGAAACAAGAGGGAGGGGATGGCACCAGTTGTGCGAGAAGGCAGGTTGTCCAAGCTGTTGTCCATTCGGTGCAAGAAGGAGATCCGCCAGTCTGCCTGGTGTGACGAAGGGGAAAGCACGGCTGGACAAGAGGTTGCATTTGCTGGTGTGAAGAAGGGAACTGCTGCTGCGTGTCTTGGTGTGCAGGCTACTGGTGTATACTGCTGTGGGCTGGTGTGCGATGCTGCTTCTCCTGAGGTTGCAATTGAATATTTGTGATTGCCGTCTGATTCAAGATCCGCCACAACCTGGTGCTGTCTGAGACATTCTTAGCCTCGTCCATCTTGGACTTGAGAGCTTCAGGATAGTCCAACTGATGTAGCATCTCGGTAACGGCCATCTTAATCGACATGCCGGTTACCTTCGAAGCGTCGTCGGCATGCTCAAATGTTGCCATAGAGGCTTAGAGAGGCATTGATAGGAGAGTATCGGTTATGCAAAAGTCATGGGATATGGGTGATAGATTTGTGGTTTGTGTGCTGCAACAAATAGAATTAAATTTTCGGGTATTACAGTTTGGTCACACAAGTTTGTCATTTACACAAGTTTTGGTTACACAAGTCCGTCATTTACATATGGTTTTGTTACATAAGTCTGTCATTTACACAAGGTTTGGTTATACTAGTCCGTCATTTACACACGGTTTGGTTACATAAGTCCGTCATTAATACAAGATTTGGTTACACAAGTCCGTCATTACACAGGACCGTTGTAACACCCCGAATTCTCAGAACTCGGGACATTACTGGTTAGGACCTCACAATGGGTTCCGACCTCAGTTTGACAACAATATTACTAGGATCTTGCAACAAGACACAAATAAGAAAAACCGAAATTCATTAAAATGTATTTGTAAAAGGATGAATGCAACAAAGTCTAACAGCCTAACGTACTTAAACAACAGAAAAGACTAACTGTCTTAACAAAAGGGAAAGACAACAAAGCAACGACCCAAAACCCCCACTCTAAAGAGTACGGAGACCCGGCTGACCACTACTTCCGGATCACTCAGCTGTTGTTCTAACCTGCGGTAAAACTAAAACACAACAAAACAACCATTAGCTAGTTATCTAAACATTAGGAGAATAATAATAGCACACACACACATAAAATAATAAACACTCATCATGCTTTCAAACAATCCATTTATTATCTTCTTTTAAGTCATTCACTCTAATGATACTTATTTTGTGACACGAGGGATTCCCAAAACTTGCCTCCGCCCCCGTGTACCCATCAGGAGTGGATCCGATGCATCTCACCGTGTACCTGTATGGTCTGGGTATAGAGAACCTCCCAGTCTCCTGGCAGAGCTGGGCAGTGATGTCACGGCCCGTTATATATACACTTGGGCCTTAAAACATAACAACAATGGTCGTCCTAACAAGTTGTTATTATAAACACACAACACACACACCACTATCGTCATCCAACTAACATCCAGAAACCAACTAAGTAAGTCGCAAGGACTTACTTTGATCAAAAATCGCTTTCTCAAATCTCAACTCGGTCCGAACCCGTGGTAACTCAAATGCCTGTCAAATAAGGCATGTGGATCAAAATCACATCCAGATGTCCAACCTCATGCGAAGGAATTACGAAAAAAGATTTCTTACGGTAAAAGACCATTTTACCCTTAGTGCCGAAAATTCTCCAAGTCTATCATTAAAATATAACATTCATTTTATTAGAACTTGTTTCCAAAATTTGGTTCTCACGGTTAGCTTACTTAGAGGTTATAAGATCAATTTCAAACACTCGTCAAAGAGAACTACATTATCCTTTCTCCGGTTATTCCACTTTAATACTTATGTGTGTGTACCTATATTATACGTTACTCTTACTCATCTATATATATACTTATGTATATACATACACTCTACCTATTAATATATATGCACTTATATATATCTTACACTTACACTTATACACATATATACTTACATATATATTTATATATGCCATACTTATATATTATATCCGTACATGTGTATACTTATACACGTTTATACTGCTATACGTATATATATACTTATATGTTCAGCACTCTTATTCCCATGTGAAATTTTATATCAACAACTACATGCACTGCTGCAAATGTATTTATATATATAAAGTTCTCACCCTATTCTACATTTGGATCTAATTAACATCCATATCTACAACTATTGGCACTTCTTATGTTTATATGAAATCCGAAGTCTGTAGAATAGCGGAACACAACATATTGAGATGTCGAGGCTGAGGACTCACCGGCGTGACTCAACCGACTGGGCTGTAAGGTTCGGGTTGCCGTCAATCTCCCAGCGAAGAATCCAACATTAAATAAGGCTGCATTAGGTTAACAGGGAAGGGTTACTGATGTTCGTTGAAGAGAGGAGGGTGGACCGTAGGAAGGACTGCTTACCCGGAGTGTGTAGTGAATCGGAATCGCAGCAGGTCCGAATGCAGTGCAGACAACAGAAGCCCGGTGACGTGTCTAGTAGATCGAAGTGATTCCGGTTGCAGACGGTGGATGACATCGCCGGCCCTCGTTGCCCGATGGTCGTCGTCACCCCCTCCGGCTTGCAATCACAGTGGCACGTTCCTCTTCTGGCGGCGGTGGTTGGCTGCAACTCGGCGGGGCGGTGTTGACGTCCATGAGACTTGAGAGGCACCGTACGCGACTGAGTGAAGGCTGCTGCTTCTGGTTTCGCCGGTTCCACAACAGGTTGCAGAGGACGGCGGTCGGGATGGTGTTTTGGCGAGGACAGAAATGTGGGGAGAGGGAGGTACGAGAGAAGGCAAGCAGCAGCAGGTCCCGGACTGTCTGATTGCAGCGCCGAGTCACTACTACAAACTGACATTACAATGACATTTAAAAGATGACGTTTTTACTATAAATGTCATCAAAATTCTTTACAATGACGTTTTATCAAAATATTGTCATTTAATTTGTTTTTTTCCAAATTGTAGATGACATTTGTGAATCGCCATAAAATTATATGACGTTTTTTCAACGTCATAAATGTTTTTATGGCATTTTCTAAACGACCTGAAATTTATGACGTTTACTAAACGCCATGAAATTTTGGCGGACTTTGTTTACAAAAAAATTTAAGCCAAATTTTAAAAGTCAAGTTTTCAAAAGGAAAAAACTTGACTCGAAATATTACATCAAAACCGGGTCCGTTTTGATCTATTTAACCCTAATTTCCTAGCCTAACCTACACTTTCTCTCTCCCCCAATCCTTCTTTTTCACCGAGCTGCTCCCGCCGCTCTTAACCCTTCACCTCTCTCACCGGTGTTCTCTCTTTCTCGCACTTTTCTCACGCCGCTGCCGCCGCCACTGCCGCGCAGACCTTCTCACAGCCTTCCCTCACTCGAAACCATCACTTCTTGGGTCTTCTCCTACAACCAACCGACGGAATCCAGGAGTTGTCGACCACCAAGAGAGGATCTCTACACCACCATGCCAGGAACATCGCCGCTGTTCCACACCTGGCGCCATCAACAGTGACTTGGGAAGGGCTCGACAATTGCCGTCGGGAGTCCGTTGATGTGTCGCTACTGCTCTATCACCGTCGGTTTTCGCCGCCTGCTGCAGCCTTCTTCCACCACTACTACCACCAGTTCCGCCGCCTGCTGCAGCCGACTCAGGAAGGTCTCCACAACCTTTTGTCCCTGTTACTGTTTGATTGTTTGGGTGAGATTCCGGATCTGTTATGACCTAATTTTGGGATTTGGGGTCTTTGTGCTTGGATATTGAACTGTGTATACATATGTGTATGTTTAAGATGCCATGTTTGAGTGTTCCTCTTTTACATGAAAAGATTATTCTTTATTAGAATTTGTTTCACTGTTGCTTATTTTACACTATAGATTGTGCATTCAGTTTGTAGACTCAAATGCCCCCGCATCTTTGTCGTTTAAGTTATGTTTAACAATTATCCCTTCATACACTTCATGACTAAACAAAATTCATTTTTTTCCTGAGTTTCCTTTGTTTTTGCACTAGACCTTTGGTTTGTCTATCCTCACACTATAAAGCTCCTTGATGAAAGTCACTGTCAGATATCCAAATATGTGTCCCAATGACTTATCACTTATCTTTTTGTAAGTGCAGGAGTTTATGACAAATTTGCTAGAGCCTTTTCAAATGTCATCCGAGCGCTTAAAGTTGGTGATGGATTTGCTGATGGTGTCACACTAGTACTGCTCAACATGGCTCCTTCCTTCCAGTGTTTCAATGTATGTGGGACTAGCTCATAACCTTGTTTGATTTTAGACTTGTATATTTCACCATACAATATTAGTTTTTGAGTTTTGAGATAACTTGTAACTTGAGAGGATATACCAACATATCATGCTAAGCTGGACTGTATTTTTGCTAATACAATGGCTTTTGTGTTACAGGGTGTACTCATTAATAAAGTTGCTCTACAAAAGGTGGGTTAAATTCCCCAGCATTTGCATGATTCTTCATGGATATTTCTATTGGCGTGATTCTTCTTGACAGGTCGAAAGATTTGTAGAAAATGCCACCTCTAAGGTATGTTCTTGAATTTCAAAATGATTCTTGATATCTTTTTTAGTGTTATGCTGAATTGGACTATATTGTTATAGTGTTGTTGAAGAGGTATTGATTGAAGAAACTGAATTATATCGCTATGAGCCTGAATTTGGAAACATAGGAGATGCACTTGGTAGCACAATTGCTTGGCCAATCAAGTATATTGTCCTTGACGATATCTCAACAGGTAACCATCACATTTACTAGCTAGATATTGATTTGAAATGTTGGCCAATTAGCATTTTTTTATATTCTAAGGATTATATTTTCACAATGTCACAGGTGATAAATGAAGTACCACGCTTGGTGATCAAACTAGCTAGCTAGATCATGAAATTTAAACATTTGCGTACACTATGTTTTGATTTTGAGATTTATGGAACAACTTTTGTAATGGTAAAAAATTGTGTAAGAATTGTCATCTTTTATTATGCAATATAGATTCTATCACTCAGATTTTGTGATATTCGAATGTTGGATTTATTTTGTGTGCATGAAAGTAGTTTATTTAGATTTGTAAATAAAAACAGGGTAATAAAAATTAGGGTTATTAAACGACATAGAGATACAACTTAAGGCGACTCGTCAACGCCATGAAATACTATTCCATGACATATTAAACATTCCGTGGTAAAACAATTCATGGCGTTTAGAACATGTCGTAAACAAAGGGTCGTCAGTTGGAAAACGTCATGAATATTGCGGGCTGTGATGTTTTTCAAACGCCATTACAATGCAATATACGGCGTTAACCAACGTCATTAAAGACGGCGTTAACAAAACGCCCTCAAATTGTGGACAAAAGCATGACGTCTATAAAGACGGCGTTTTTTAATGGCGTTGGAAAACGCCATTAAACAGTTTGCATGACGTTTTTCACACGTCATGGAAATGTATATCTGTACTAGTGAGTGAACCTCCTGGCCCGGCGAATATGTGGTGGCGTCCCCAACGATGTATCTGCTCCGGTGGTGAGGCTAGGCTGCGCAGAACACGACGGAATGAAACGGTTTCCTTCAGAAGCGTGAATCAGGGCTGTAGTAGGTAGAAGTCGTTTTAGCGTTGATTAGTATTAAGGGGGCTGATTAGATTAGGTTAAAAAAATTAGGGTTTAGGGTTAAGTTATGGGCTGGGCTGACATGTACTTTGGGCCGGGTCTGTTGGGCTTGCTCATCTAACTAAGATGGGCTGATAATTAGATCGTTATTCGCACGGAATCACTCTTCGGTTTTATTTTAATTGTACGGAATTATTTCCGGTTACATACTTTATCATTTTATGTGAATCAAGATCACATAAAATGATAGAAATTAAATATTGTTTTCTTTTATTTAAAAGAACAAAAAGTTGGCGGATCGGAATCCGGTTTGATCTGCTATTAGACGGAGTTTAAATTTTTCGGTTATTACAACCGTCATTTACACAAGACCATCCGTTACACAAGACCAATTAAACAAATCCAAATCTAACATTTGCACTAAGATACAACACGAAACCGATGGAAACAAATGAGAATTCAAAGAAACCTAGAAAGCCAAATAAGTATAACCGACAAAAGGAACAATGAGAATAGAGTAAACCATACATCTAGTAAATGTGAACAACAAGGAACATCAGAAACATTAATTCACAATCGCTGGAAATTATCCAAAGATCGAATCAAACAAAAAAGGAAGGCAGAAACATTGTTACAAGCGGCGGCAGGGGCGAGTTTCAACTTCGGCGCCTGGGCGAGTGGATATGTGTGACGGGTTCGCACTCACGGACGTGGATCTAGGCTAGGGAAATTGGATATGGGAGACTTAGAGGGTAGGTCTCACACTCACAGACGGGGATCGATGGGCTGAGAAGAAGAATTGAGGGCAGTTTCAACATATATGTTCAAGTCCGTAGCAATCGGCGCCGCCATAGAAGCCGCCGTCGACTTCCGCCTTCGTCACCTTTGTCGCCGCCTTCTGTTGCTTTGGATCTGTTGGTGGATCGAGCCGGCAAGCCAAACAACCATGTCATAGAAGGCGTCGAGTCGTTGTTATTCGCATGGGACGTTCACCTCACATCGGTTAGAACCGAAGCCACCTTTGCACACCCGGCCACGCCAAGAAAGGAAGAATGACTTTGGAGGTTGAAGATGAAGTGATGATTTATTCCAATAAAAAAAGGAGAATGATGCACAAAAGAGATTCCCAGATCTCAAATCTATATAGTTACCAAATTCCGGTAATCGGTTTTCTTATTTTTAGTCTAATTAATATATTAAAAATATTAATCATCTTAAACCATTACCTTAACTGCTTAATTATGATTCTCTTCACACCTTATTTATCTTCTCTTTTTATTGTTAATATTAGAGGCCTATTTAGTATTGTAGAAAAAAACATACATTAGTAGCTTAATCATCTCACTTACACTTATTAACGATGGTTTTATGCCTGACATTTATAAGGCTGACATTTATAAGGGTGATTTTATGCAAAAAAAAAACTTTTTTTTAATATCATGTGGTTTATTTTAAAAAGATGAATATTAAGGATCGTTTTCTGCTAAAAGATTTGTTTGGGTGATTTTTTTAGTGGGAAAAAGTGACTATTATAATATGGTTAAAACGAGCTCAAGTTTTGCCTTTATGTAATCGGGCTTCGACTAGACTGGACTATCAAGGCCCAAAAATCATGATATAGAGGTCCAGTAACGAATTACCCTAATATAATACATCTCCTACTGTCCTTGGTCTCAAGGGTTTTTTTTTTCCTGGAACTCAGACTCTGTCCTCTGCCTCAATTTCGACGCAGCAGCGATGGTGTGCTACCTATATACCTTACTCTCTTTCGTTTGCATTTGAATGCTTTTTTCTCCTTTATGAGGCACTTTGAATCAATCCGTTACGAATTCAAAGCTTTCGATTGTGAGTATCATTTAGATTCAGTTTTTGCATTTAAATTCAAAGCTTTTGTCGCGACCCCATTTCGAGGTAGCAACAATGTGTGCAAACTCTCTTTCGTTTTCCATTCACGACTCTCAATTGTACACGTATTGAATTTCTCTTTTATAGTTTATACATGTATTAGTTTGTATCATTTGCATTTGTATGTTTTTTCCCTCTTTGTGTTTTTTCAAATGTGGAACGATAGTATCTTTCCATTAATAACTGTGAAAATATCGTCATTGTGGATCAATTTTATCAATGTGGGACAATTTTATCTCCACATTAATATGTGTGAAGACGTACTAATACATATACGAAGGATAACCGGGGCTCTTATATTATAAAAGATAGGCAAAAAATAAACGCCCACTGTACATGATAATCCATGAGTTATCAGTTTTAACTTAGGCACGAAAAATCTCGATGGTTTAGTTTCTTCTAATAGAACATTGACTTACTATACTAGTAAACTAATTACAACTAGACATCAACTTATGACAAGTTTAGTTGTGGTGATGAGTTTTTTAGTATGAGTGAAAGTTACCCATTTTTTGTCCAATTTAATTATAATTTTCAGTTTCAGTATTATTGTTTTTTTTTTTTTTTCCATTTCACCTCAATATATATTTTCAAATTTGTTCCAAATTTTCCTCTTCTTCTCTCGTCCGTCATGTTCACCATCACCTATACTGATCAATTTCGTTTTAAATTTTTCTTTAAATTTTTCTTCGTACGACATTCTCAAAAAACCTAGTTTGAATGAGGAGAAGAACATCTCGGCCTTCACCATCAACGACGATGAAAACAAAGAGTCGATGTCGTCCGGATTCCACTTCATTTGGCTTCAAGTTTGTTTCTAATTAAGGTTGAGGATTATGAGATTTGATAGCATAATAAAATCCGAAATAGATGTGTGTTCTCTATAAAAATTGTAGCATTATTTGTTCTACTAAAGAGAATAGCAAGAAAGTTATAAGTTTGTTTTTGTTTGTTTTATTATTTTTTTATTTGAACATCCAAATATGTGTTTGGTGTCGTCTAGTCAAAGTTCAATTTCGTTTGATTATTTGATTGAATCTGGAAAGTGAGGATGAACTTGCTAATACTAATTTTGAATATATCAATATTGTAAATTACAACAAGGTCTTGTGAATACTTAATTTAATTTGTAAAATTGACATTCATTATCGAGTGGTCATTAAAACATTTTATCATTTGTCGTATACAAATTATTTTAATTCACTAAACACTCTATAAGGTTTTTTGTTTGTTTTATTATTTTTTTATTTGAACATCCAAATATGTGTTTGAGTTCGTAATTTTTAAATTTTGGATTATTTATGGTATATGGGTAATAATTTATATTATTTTTTAAACTTTTTTCTATTATAAATTGTAATAATTATTTAAAAAATTAAAACTAATTATGATATAAATAGTTGAAATTTATTTTGTCTATATTTCAGTTTTAAATTATTTATACTAGTTAAATTTGAAATTTACCTTATCTATGTTTCAATTTTGTATTATTTGATGTAATTTTAACTAGTATAGGGTGGCTAATAGTAACATTTAAAAATTAAAGGTGATTTTATACTTGAGTATTAACTTTTTTAAGGGTAAAATAGGGGAGTAGATATATTTTGTAACCATGAGCATAAAAAGACCCCAAGTTAAAAATGGGTACAAACTAAGTCTCTCTAAATTTTATAAAAAAAGATATATTAATATAAAAAGAGGAGATTATGGAAATTGGGTGTGGTTCTCATGAAAACAGCCTTATCGTGTAATCATGAGAACAATCTTAGACCATCGGAGGGTGAGTATTAAGGGTCGAGATTTAGGGTAGATATTATAATTATTAGATAAATAATATTCTGAAAGTAATAATAACTATGAATAATTCATTCAACCAACAATAATTACGAATAATGCATTAAACGATATGACACCTTCGTAACAAAATTAATAATAGCTACGAACTGTTCTCATGATTACACGATAAGGTGTGTTCTCATATGATCTATACTCATGGAAATTAGAAGATTTTTCTCTCTCCTATTAATTATATTTAATTTTGTTAATTAGAGTAATTTTTTTTTTCTCTCCTCTTAATATAATAAATAAAAGATTGTGTAAAATTTAGGATTCAAACTCTGGATGACAAACCATCCATCTCACCTTTATATCAACTGAACTAATTAAACTTTGTGTATTATTTTGATGATACACAATATTAATACACAATTGAAAGATTTTGGCCTACTAGGCCTTTTTTTATTGTTTGTGTTTAGTAGGCGTACCCATAATTTTTTACCACTTTTATTTAACGGTAGGTAAAAATAATTAACCCCTCTATTTTAATAAAAAAAGAATAATAGATGTTTGTTAGTATTATGTAAGTGTAAGTTTAAATTCTTAATTACTGAATTTGTTTTTCATTTTATTTTATTATTTTTTTGCCTTTTTTTTTTATTTTTTTTATTTTCGGTAATGAATATACCAAAATTTTTTCATACCGGAAATTTTCATACCAGAAGTTCATACCAAAAATTTTCATACTAGAATTTTTTCATACCAAAATTTATTTTTTTTGGTTTTTTTTATTTTTTATAATTTTCGGGTATGAGTTTCTAGTATGAAATTCATACCAGAAACTCATACCGGAATTTTTTTTGTTTTCTTTTTGTCTTTTTTAATTTTTTATAATTTTCATTCCAAAATTTACATACGGGAAATTACATATTAGAATTTACATACACTTAAACAACAAAATCATAAGACTATCCTTTGAGTTATCAATAGTTGACTACAACAAGAACATCAAGCTGGGAGCCAAGCTTCTCGGCCTTCACCCTCAACTTCGTTAGCTGCTTTCCCCTTTCATAAACAACCTTGGCTATCTCCTTCCTCTTGGCCTCAAGTGTAATAGCTAGGAATTCCGAATTCTAATTAATGTCGATTAACTTAATCGTTGATAGTAATTGACATATAGCTCGCAAAGATTTCGCAAGTGATGAGTATGAGTCTCACCGTTATGTTCCTAGCGTAATTTTAGACGTTTGTGGAGATTTTTACTTTTTCCCCCGAGTAATTATTTTTACTCTCCGGTGTTATTTGGAGCATTTGGGAGCTCCAATTAATAAAAATGCAGTTGAGAGAAATGATGAGGACATCGGATATGTCCTATATATGAAATAACATAGAGAGGCAAAACGGTCAAAAGAGTCGCTATTTTGTTTTTTAACGGCTAAGAAAGACGGCTTAAAAATACACGTTTTCCGAGGCAGTTGTGGAATAATTATCCCTACAATATTTCAGATTTAATATTCCAATCTCGAGAAGTTTGGAGAAGGAGGTTCCACCCGCCTTTGGATCGGTTAAAGAATAATTATCGACTTCGCTAAAGGATAATTATCGTCTTCACTATAAATAACGGAAATCCTTTATTAATTCATTTCCTTTCACGTTTCCTCGTAAAAGCTCTGATTTCTCTCAACCTTCAAACTCAGATCTACTCTCGGTTTCTAATCCGATTTCAATTCCGTTTGAGTTTCTGGATTCCTCTCTTCATTCTCTTCATATCGGTACCAAGTTTCTGCATTTCCGAGCAGATGAAGAGCTGATCGAGCATATATGTCACCACACAGGTTCCGTCGCTCATATTCCGATGAATTTGATGATGTCCATGCATAGCCTGCGTCGTTGTGATTCCGAATCTTCTTTCATATCGTAAACCGGGTTAGTAACGATTAAGTTATGAATTTATTCGTTTTCCGTACTTCGATTTGGCCTAAATTGACTTTAGACTTGTTAAAATGGATAATTAGAAATTATATTATGCTCGTTATATTATTCTGGTGATTATGGGTAGTTTGTTTGATGAAATCTGATGACAGGTGGGTTTAGAAATTGTCTGCGGGCAAAATGTTATTCTAGTGAAATTTAATTAATTAATTAAAGTTTAATTAATTAAATTAGGATTAGAATTGAGATTGAGTAATGTCGATTAGATACTGCCTTGAGATTTGAGGAATTGTCAATTATGTTGAGATATTGAGGTTTAGTTGGTTGTGAGGCTTATAAGTTGAGTATGATCCTCATGGATCCCTTTGGGTCTAGGTGTGACCCCTTTGATGAACAGAGTTTGATATATCTTTATGCCTTATTATTAGGCAGTGCCCCTCTCTCAGGATTGGAGGTTGTTGTGGTTAGGGCTGAGCAAAGTCGGATATTTGATCCGATCCGAACCTCCGGATATCCGATCCGGGAATTTCCTAAATCAACTATCCGAATCCGATCCGACCATGGCCGGATATCCGACGCTTCGGAACGGATCGGACCGGATATCCGATCCGGGTATCCGACTACTATCCGACAGTTTGCAATACTTGATATCCGACTGACATCCGACTGCTATCCGACTATTATCCAACCTAAATCACTACAATAAACCAATCACAAAGTAAAAAAAATAACAAAAACAACAATACAAATAGAAAATTCAATCAAAGTGAGTAATTGAGTATCTCATATTTAGAAAGTAATACAACACAACAGGTTCAACATGATTTAGAAGTGCAGACACAATATTTGTCATAGAACAAGTTCCTAAATTATGCAAAAACAAACCAAAGCAAATATCTGAAATGAGCAATATTTTGTATACAAGAGATATAATATGAAGAGAATAAGAGCATGGCCAAAGGCAAAATAAGTGTAGGGGTCACTACTCAGGAAGTGGTGGACTTGAGGGAAAGGGATGTGCAATCCAGTACAATAGTACTCCACCCACTCCAACTAGAAGTAAATGCACTAATATACGATTCCTTCAAGCCTGAAACTAAACATCAAGCTCGAATCGATCGACGCAGAACAATTAAGATGATAAACTCTCAATTTACTAGGGATAGCTTCAATAGTTACCATCCTCTACCTGAAGATAGAAGAGCAGTCTTGAAAATTGAACCAAAGACCTACAATAGATCGAATCTGCGTGAAGATGGCTTACCATGGATCGAATATGAGTGAAGCAGGAGTGAAGAACGAACATTGTTGAAGTGTGACTGTGTTGCGTCACAGAAAGAGAGCCGGAGAAGAGAGCCTTAGAAACGCCATTGAAGAGAACCGGAGACGTCGAGGAACAGAATCGGAGAAGAAGAGAAGTCAGTCATGTGTATTGTTCGCAAAGAGAACTGGAGAAGAGAACCTCGGAAGAGTCAGAAGACTCAAAACGCCGTCGAAGAAAAAAATGGAGGAATGAAGAATAGAGTATTAGGGTTTCGGAATTTTGAAATGAATCGATTCTAGGATTTTGTCTACAGATTTTTTTTAATGGATAATACCGTTTTTACCCTTACTTTTTATGAAATTTAAAAAAAAAATACACTCAACACACATACCACCGCCCAGGGGAATCGAACCAAAAACCTCATGAGAATTAAACCAAAGAGCCTGAAGTCCAGAACCAACTATGCTGAGTGATTTTTGGTAATATATCTTAAAACAAGTAATATAACTAAATTTGTTCGGATATCCGGCCAAGAAAAATCCATTCCATATCCGATCCGACTATCCGGAAAAATGTCCCGGATCAGATCGGATTCGGATAACAATTTGTCGGATTTTTTCGGATCGGACTTTTTTTTACGTCAGATCGGATTATTTTGCTCACCCCAGGTTGTGGTTGAGCTGTGCACGAGGTTGAGGTAAGTCCGTAGGACTTACTTAGCTACCATCCCTATATTGGGTGTTTGCATGAGTGATGTGTGCGTTATATGTTGCTATGATAACTTGAGATGCCGTTTATACCGACCTATGTTTTATTGATTGCCCCGTATGCGTGGTTGTGATAACCTTTCTGTAATACCCGAAAATTTTAAACTCTGTTTAATACCGGATCAAACCGAATTCCGATCCGTCAACCTTAATTCTTAAATAAAAGAAAACGATATTAAATTCTATCATTTTGTGTGACCTTGATTCACATAAAATGATCATTTATGTAACCCGTAAATAATTCCGTAGTTAAAATGATAATCCTTTCAGGCCATTTTTATGTAACTAAGTGAGGACAAGCCCATTCTTTCCACTTGCAGCTGGTCCAAAAGCTTGTTTTTTTTTCTATTGGATCGGCCCAAAGGATAAGAAGAGCAACCTGCTAGTTTGGCTTTACTAGCCAGCCGTTACTTTCCTAATCCTCTTCCTTAACCTATTTCACTTTCCATAATTTAACTCCTAATTCACTATAACCGATTAACTCTATCCCCCTCTACGGTACTCAGCCTTAAACCTAATCTACAACCTTCAACAAACGTTCACGCGTTAACCGAACGAAGTGAAGAGCTTTTCCCGGCAACTTTCCGCCGCTCCCTCTCGCTAGCACTGGGTGTCGCAGCCTCGGGCTTCTCCTCAAGACAGTAGTGCCGCCACGCCGGTAAGGTCTCGTCCCCTCTCTAGTTGTCTCTATCTTCTGCACCGCTGAACGTTAACCTTCATCGAACACCAGGCCACTGTGAAGTTCGAGCCTTGCAGCCGAACCGCCGACCTGTACAGACCCCTACGAGCCTGGCTCAACGAAACCGGTTGAAGAGGAAGGGAGCTCTACCACCAGCCTTAGACGGGTCTCTGTCTGCATCCCGAAACCGAGCATCGCCGGAGTCATTTGTAACCCGGTTATTCCGCCCTCACTACAAATAGGTAATTCCATTCCCCCCCCCCCCTCGTGCTTTCGTTACAGTAGCGAGGAGCTGCGGTTCGATAGGAAGATTGGGCGTACGAATAGGGAGAGTATTGCACTGGGCTTACGGTGAGTTCTATCGGGTGAGAGAGGGGGGTAGTAATAGAGTTAGTTGTTGTCACCAGTAAGAGTTGAATTTCAGACCACTTGTTAACCTTCTTTTTGCCAGAATACGTATAAATAAGTTGCTGACTTCAAAGGGTAGTTTTAATGCTTTAAATTAACCATCCATCGTTGAATTTTTGATATGTCGTAGATGAATATATATAGTTTAATGTGTTAAAATTTGGGAAAAAGTTAACGGTCGGATTAGGTTTTATAAGGTCCCAAAGTAGAACACTTGAGCTGTTTTTGAAGCAGGAAAATATTTGACTAAGTATAGAATTTTAGCTTCTAGTCCAGTAGTTATGGTTGAGTTTTTGAGAGACCTTTGCCCTAAGTTTAGTATACATATTTTAGAGGATCTAGAGAGTGTTTCCGGAATTCTTATCTTTTAATCTAATTCTTGGATCTTAACTCAAATCGGACATTAATGACCGTTTAATGAAAATCTAGAATTTTGTATAACTCCTTTATTTCTATAATAAACTTTTTTGTAAGCACTAGAATATGGAAATAGGCTCCAAAGGAGAGTTGAAATTAAGTTCTAGCAAAATCTTAGATTTTTGGGATCAGGGGTAAAATAGTCTTTTTACCTAAAGAGGGCCTTTTTAGTAAATTCTCTTCATAAATTGGTACATCTTAAGAGTTTATAACTTCTAATAATATAGGAGGTCATTTGGATCCACATGCCTTGTGTGACAGGCATTTGAGTTCTTACGGTTGCGGACCGAGTTGAGAAATTGAGAGTTGTGATTTAATTTAGGTAAGTCCTTGCGACTTACTTAGCTAGTTTTTGGATGTTGGTTGAGTGATAATAGTGGTGTGTGTGATGTGTGTTTATAATAATAACTTGATAGGACGACTGTTATTATTATATTTTTAAGGTCCAAGTGTATGTATAACGGGTCGTGACATCACTGCCCAGCTCTGACAGGAGACTGGGAGGTTCTCTATACCCAGACCATACAAGTACAAGGTGAGATGCAT
The DNA here is from genome assembly GCA_033239125.1 of Fagopyrum homotropicum. Classification (NCBI taxonomy): domain Eukaryota; kingdom Viridiplantae; phylum Streptophyta; class Magnoliopsida; order Caryophyllales; family Polygonaceae; genus Fagopyrum; species Fagopyrum homotropicum. The sequence continues at coordinate 13,531,575 of BSWB01000007.1, forward strand.
CAGATCCATTCTTGATGGTTACACGGGGGCGGAGGCGAGGTTTGGGAATCCCTCGTGTCACAAAATAAGTATCATTAATAAGAGTGAATGACCTAAGTAAAGATAATAAATCGATTGTTTGAAAGCATGATGAGTGTTTACTTTTGCTATGTGTGTGTGTGCTATTATTATTCTTCTAATGTTTAGATAACTAGCTAATGGTTGTTCTGTTGTGTTTTTAGATACACCGCAAGTTAGAGCAGCAACTGAGTGATCCGGAAGCAGTGGTCAGCCGGGTCTCCGTACTCCTTAGAGTGGGGTTGGGATGTTTGCTTGTTGTTCTTTCTTCATGTTAAGACAGTTAGTCTTTTTCGTTGTTTAAGTATTATAGACTGTTAGACGTTGTTACATTCATCCCTTTAAATATTATTTTATGAATTTCGGTTTTTCTTATTTGTATCTTGTTGCAAGATCCTAGTGATATTGTTGTCAAACTGAGGTCGGGACCCATTGTGAGGTCCTAACCAGTAATGCTCCGAGTTTTGAGAATTCAGGGTGGTACACTTTCCCTTTCATCCCGCCGTGGAGTCTGGGAGGTTCTCTTGAGTTAGGCCATACCTGGCATACGGGGAGGGCACAACATCTCTCCCATAGGGTACACGGGTTGTGTGACCGATTCCACTCTAGATGGCTATCACGCTCAGAGGCGAGGATGTATCGGTCCTCGTGTCACATATTTTCATCTATGTATATATATACGATTTGAGTGAATGGCTATTATATAAAGATGATAAAATGGGTAAATGTGTGAAAGCATGCTGACGTGTTTATCTTTATGATTGTTTGTGCTTATGCATTACCTCATATATGAATGGTTAGCTAACGGTTTCATACCGTGTTGTAGATGTTTACAGGTTAGGCGTTGCTGAGTGATCTAGCAGGGTGACATGCCGAGGACTCTCGTACATTAGGTGGTTGGTTTGGGTTTGTTGTGTTTCCCTCCTGCGTGAGGATGATCTTTTGTACCTCCTGTGTGAGGATGTCGTTTTATATACTCGGCTATGTTGTTGTTTACCTTTGGTTGTACAGTTTATACTGTTTTATGTATTTGTTTTATATCTGTCAGTGCCATGTTGTAAGGTCCAGTGAACTTGTTGTCAGGCTAGGGTCAGGATCCATTGTGAGATCCTAGCCCAATGTGACATCCCGAGTCCCGCGAATTCGGGGTGTTACAGAGTTGGTATCAGAGCTTAGGTTGACAACAATGACACTTGCTACCTGCAATGAGGTTTGATAGGTAAAATAAACAGAGCCCACATGGGATCTGACGTTTTCAAAGGTTTTGGTTTTAAGTGTGGTTTTGGGATAGAATGTACGAGAAGTCGTCACCTCTGTCATGGATCTCTACATCGTAGATATGTATATATATATGTGTGTGTGTGTGTATGTGTTTACTATGAATTATGTGGATGTGATATATATATATATATATATATATATATATATATATATATATATATATCGATACATATGGCATATATATAGCCTTATAAGATTAGGTGCGCATATCCTACAGATGGCTCAGACTAGAGCAGTACTTGTAGTGGGACGAGGTAGGGGTGCACCCTCTCTTCCTCTAGTGGTGATAAGTCAGAGAACGAGTTTGAAGAGGCTGATCATGTCTCCATGAGTAGACTGGAGCTTCAAGAATATATGCAACAAGTATATGAGGTTGTGATAGCGGGTAGACCTACCCCGGATTTGCTAACATTTGTGAGACCAACTGAAGCTTCTGGATCAGAGAAGAAGCAACGGATGGAATTAGTTAGTGGAAAAGCGAAGATAATGAATGTTGGACCGAGTCAGATATCTGGACAATTAAGCGGTCCTTTGGCCATGAAGACGACTGGCAAGGAACTACAGTGTTTTAATTGTGCGAAGTTTGGACACCGGCGAGTTGTATGCCCAAAGACGCTCATACTATGCTTTACATGTGGTAAAGCAGGGCATAGAGCAAAGTTCTGTCGACAGGGCAAGGCGTTGCCTTTACTAGTTCCCTTCCGGAGTAAGATCACAAAAGGTGGATGACGAAGATCGAGTTACCCTTTAGTTGCACAGGTTGCAAGGATGGGACGATTATGTTTCAACTGTGGCTATCCAGATCATTTGCGTTCTGAATGCCCTTTGACACCGATAGCTTGTTTCACCTGTGGTGAACTAGGCCATCTGGCCCCTTTCTGTCAACAAGATAGTGTTTCTTCCCATCAAGACCTTCCTCTTTCTGGTGCAAAAAGAGTGGAAGTGGAGGCTATAGTAAGGACCTCAGTGATACCTGAGGAGCAGAGATCCGAGATCGAGTGATGATATGTAGTGGGGCTACGGGTGTTAGCTGTTACAGGTACCATTCTCGTTAATGGTTTACCTAGTGGAGTTTTGTTATGAGTGTTATGCACTTCTTGTCTTTCGATGCATGCGTTAATGGTTGACCTTTGATATAGTAGAAGTTGGACTTCCCTTTACAGGGTTACCAGTTGGGGGTCTGAGGTACCCGTGAGATATGTGTTTGTCCCCTTATTTTGGGACTTGTGTATGGCTTGTAGACTTCTTTATCATGCCTTAGGTGCATGAGAAGGTTGTTATGTGTATAGTTTGAATGACTGTTGTATTCTCTACTGAGATGGAGTAGATTGAGGTCTTCCGAGGTTAAGACCTTTGAAGAGACGGGTTTGTCATCAGGGCTGTAAGAGTAGCGAGTTGATAGCACATGAATGTGACGCCTTCAGGTATTATACCATGAAGAAGTAAGATAGTCCAACATTGGAAGGTATTCCAGTTGTTTATGAGTTTATAGACGTGTTACTGAACCGTCTAGTTGCAACCTCAGCGGAGTGTGGACATTATTATCGAGATGAAGTATGATACGAGACTGAAGAAAGGCTCATATCATATGGCGCCTGTCGAGATGTGTAACTAATGACTTGAAGAGTTAGCTGAGACGGGCTTCCTTTGCCCTACTGTATTAATGCCTCGTACTGATGACCTGTTGGGTCAGCTTCAAGAAGCATTGATGCTTTTCAGGATTCCCTTGCGCTCAGATTACCACCAATTGAGGGTGAGAGAGGAGGATGTGCATAGGACAGCCTTTCGTACCCGTTATGGACACTACGAGTTGTAGTGATGCTATTTAGGCTAATGGATGCCTTAATAGCCTTAAGAGAATTAACAAATAGCATCTATATCAATTTCCTTGATCTTGTTGTGGTAATCTTCATTGATGATATATCGGTATACTCTCATAGCAGAGAGTAGAAGACCGATCGTATAAGGACCATTCTGTAGATTTTGAGGGATAAAGGGTTGTATGCTACGCTCTCTAAATGTGATTCGAGATGTCAATGGTAGCCTTCATAGGCTATGTTGTCTCCGCCAGTGGGATCATGGTTGACCTGGCGAGGATTAAGCATGTTGTAACATGGAAGATACTGATGAACACTAAGGAATGCATAGTTTTCCCGGCTCAGCCGCTTACTACCAATACTTTGAGGAAGGGTTTTGTGCATGTGCGTCTATTTACGAGTTTTAAGGAAGACTACCAGAATTGTGTTGTTAAGCAGTATACTGGAGCTTTGAAGAATTGAAGAGGCACTTGACCTCTGCTTCCATTCTATTATAGTCAGAAGATTCAGGGGACCCCATGATTTATGGTGATACATCTCAGCTAAGTCTGAGATGTGTATTACTACAGAGGAGTAGAGTTATTGATATGTGTGTTTACAGCTGAAGACGGGTGAAAAGGACTACCTGACTCATGATCTAGAGTTAGTAATAGTAGTTCAAGCCTTTATGATTAAAGATAATACCTAGGTGATATTTTATGTCAAGTTTCCACAAACCACAAGAGTTTGAGGTACGTTTTACACCGTGGGAATTGAATAACCACTAGTGTTAAGGGCTTGAGTTGATCGAGACTATAACCTAGAGATTCCATATCATTCAGAGCAGTTGAACGTTGTCACCGATAACTTGAACGGAAATACGCTCCAAGAGAAGATGATTGTGAGACTGATAGTTCAGTCTCAACTTCAGAGAAATCTAGCTTGGCTAGAGTTGGACAATCAGTTCCTTGATGAGGATACCCAGCTATACCTCGGAGATTTTACCTGGTTTGTTGAATGAGGTCCAACAAAAGCAAGGGACTTGCCCGACCTTGACAAGGTTTAGAGAAAGGATGCCTCGTAATGAGGCACTACAGTTCTCCATGGGAGTAGATGGACTGATGAAGAGTCATGACCGCTTTTGTGTACCTGCTGATGTAGGGTGGGACAGAGAATATTACAGTATACTCACTGTATGTCTTATTCAGTACATGCAGGTACGAGTAAGATATACCACGAGGTGAGACGATTATATTATATGAAGCCAATATAACCAGATTTGTGACACAGTACGTGACCTGTCAACATGTCAAGATAGAACATTTCCGGCCTAGAGTTGAGCTCCATCCACTACCAGTGCAGTAATGGAAGTGATAGGACATCTCTATGGACTTTGTGATGGGATTGAGGCCTAGTGGGAATTTTGATATATTTGGATTGTTGGTGACAATTAACGGAGCCGGCATGTTTCATTCCTATCAAAGAGACGTGACCAGTGAATGCATTGGCTGAGGAGTACACTAGACAGGTAGTGAGACTCCATGGGGTATCGAGAACGGTCATCTTTGATCGAGATGGACGTTTTACCTTGAGATTTTCGGCAGCAGATACAGACTGCTTTGAGGGATGAGTTTACACTTTATGACTGCGTTTCACCTTCAGATAGATGGTCAGTCAGAGAAAACCATCTAAACCCTTGAGAGTTGTTATGAGCTTATGTATTAAAATAGAAACATGGATGACTAGATTACCTCCATTAATGGATGTATTATATGATAATGATTGACGTGCATCTTTTTGGGATGGCCCTTTGAGGCAATATATAGACATAGATGTCGTATATCCTTATGCTACAAGTGACCTAGCAGTAGTAGTGGAATTTCACCTAATCAGATTCAGGATTTTATAGTTCAAGTAACGCTGATTAAAGGAAGAATGCTGGCTGTACAGAGTCGTCAGATATTATATGTAGACAAGAAGTGTTAACCTCTAAAGTTCAAGCGAGAGTTCATGTCCGGCTGAAAGTATCTCAGTTGTGAGACGTTAGACGTGTTAATATAGAAAGGGAACTGAGTTTCCAAAATGTCGGTTTACTTGAGATCTTGATCAGTATTGTGAAGGCAACATGATGTTTAGCTTTGCCTCTGAAGTTAAAGGATGTTCACCTAGTGTTTCTTGTGTCTCAACTGAGGGAGTATATACCAGGTTTGAGACACTTTGTGAGTTATGATGATCTAGTGGTTAAGCCGAACCACATCTTTGTTGAGCATCTGGTTACATTCTTGGAATGAGATATGAGATGCTTGCATTCGAAAGACATCCCCTTATTGAGGACATCGTGGTCGAGATGAAGACTCGAAGAGACTATGTGAGAGACTGAGGATAGTATCCTGAGGAACTATCCAGAGTATCTGTTGGGACAGACCCATTTGTGGGAGCACGAGTAGATCTTAGTGCTATCTTGATGAATGTTGTGCTTATGTGCTTATATGCCTTGATATGTTATTTCATGCTAGCCATGATGTGCTTTATGATCTTAGTAGATCTTGATGTGCTAGTGTGATGTATGCTATAGCTGGAGATGATTACTTCCTCCACGCTACCCGAGTATGATTATATTTATGGCTGGAGATGGTTCTTTCCTCCATGATATTTGAGTGTGATTAGGATATAGCTGAAGATGGTTCTTTCCTCCATGCTACTTGATGGACATAGTTTCAGTGGAGATGTTATTCCTCCATGCGATGTTTATGAGTATGTTTTGGCTAGAGATGTACTTCCTCTATGCCTTGTGATGTAGTATGGCGAGAGATGTGATTCCTCTACGCCTTTGAGTAGCGTTATGATCCTGTTTTCTGGAGTTGATGATTCCTCCATGCTTATGTTTTGAGGTTATAGTTGTTATAGGTTGATACCTTTGAACGGAGATGTGATAACTCCGATAGAGACATTATTTATACCTCGGCGTATGAGTCTGAGAGGATTTGGGAATTGTTCAAGTTTCGGGACGAAACTTTTTTTAAGGGGTGTGTGATGTAATAGCTAGGATTTCCGAATTCTAATTAATGTTGATTAGCTTAATCGTTGATAGTAATTGACATATAACTCGCGAAGATTTCGCAAATGATGAGTATGAATCCCACCGTTATGTTCCTAGCTTAATTTTGGACGTTTGGGGAAATGATGAGTACATTAGGTGGTTGGTTTGGGTTTGTTGTGTTTCCCTCCCGCGTGAGGATGATATTTTGTACCTCCTGTGTGAGGATGTCGATTTATATACTCGGCTATGTTGTTGTTTACCTTGGGTTGTACAGTTTATATTGTTTTATGTATTTGTTTTATATCTGTCAGTGACATGTTGTAAGGTCCTGTGAACTTGTTGTCAGGCTAGGGTCAGGATCCATTGTGAGATCCTAGCCCAATGTGACATCCCGAGTCCTGCGGATTCGGGGTGTTACATCAAGTTCCTTAAAACAAAAAAATAGAGAATAAATTGGTACTTAGAAACAACGATAAACGATTAGTACACAGATAGAGCTTTATAGATTAACATGCTCAGCACTAGATAATATCATACCATAAAATTTTCTTATCTCCTCTTCATTAGATTAATGAAGAAAACTAAAAATAAAAGATGAAATTAATAAGAAAGGCAATGAATGGAACATTGAAACCTAGTTGTACAGAAAGTCTAACACTTTGGCCGTTGTATTAAATTAAGTCTCCCCCACATACTTGTTTCAAGTTGCATTGTGGGTATTTATTAGCAGCAAGTAATATTATTTGTGATTTGTATTAACTTCATAGGAGCTTCCACATCCTGAATGGAACTCCAAGGACTTTGTATTCCTTTCTGGTATGATTTATACCAGAAAGAGGCTTGATTGCTTCGCTTTCAACACAAAAGAACAGTATAATCCAATACGATAATACATACAATAAGCTTCTTCAATGGACCATCGACCACACCACCAGCAACCTCATAATCAACAACACCATCAACTTCACTTTCAGCAATATCGACTGCATGACTGGAGAGGGATTTCGACAACAAGACTACTAAAAACTAAGCATACATATTTATGGCTATGAAAGAGAAAATTAATAGTACAATGAGATTTTAATAGGTTAGGTTATACCTTTCACAAAGATCAAGTTCATCATTTGAAGCTCCATTTCCCTATCAGTCATCCTCTTCCTGAACGTGTCCAATCAAAGGAGATCAAAAACGATTCGTGGTAGTAACTTCGCAAGGGCATGGGTAAATTTTCAGAGTATAGCCTGATAGAGAAGACACCGATTTACAAACCGCCGCAAATTTCGGGGTGGAAGACTACGTTGACGGCATGGAATCTCTTCCAAGTGCTCATACACAAAAAAAACTAGCCCCAAGTGGGCTCATAGAAGATTTAGAAGTCGGCTATGGAAGTGGAAGTCTCACCCTAATGCACAAGCACAAACCTCAAATGAACTCCTAACAGACATATCTAAGGCATCAAGTATATTCTCTCGGTTTGCAACCCATACGATTGTATCTAGATATAGATCTCGATCTCATCTTCCTTCGCTTCTCAAAATCGAAAGCTGGTTGTTGACGAAGATCCGGTGAAAGAGAGAGAGAGATCTGAGGAAGGATATTCTTCTCAAAATCGAAAGTCGGTTACTTGCAGCTGGTTGCCCGAGAGAGGGAAGAGAAGAGAGGATTAGGGTTCCTTAATAGTTAAAAAAATGGGGTATATTTACCTAACTAAAAAATAAAAAAGCCTAGTTACTAAACATATAACCCAAAAATTCAGTCGTTTTCAATTACACAATGTTCATACATAATTTCAGTTACACAATTTCATTTGTTATGTCAATTTATGTAGTTACACATTCAGTCGTTTTCAATTACACAAATTTTGTTTGTTTATGTCATGTACACAAGTCTGTCATTTACACAAGGTTTAGTTACACAAGTTTGTCATTTACACAAGATTTGGTTACACAAGTCCATCATTTACACATGATTTGGTTACATAATTCCGTCATTTACACAATGTTTGGTTGTCCGTCATTTACACATGGTTTGATTACATAAGTCTGTCATTTACACAGGATTTGGTTACATAAGCCCGTCATTTACACAAGACCGTTCGTTACACAAGACCAATTAAACATATCCAAATCTAACCTTTGAACTCAGATACAACACGAAATCGATGGAGACAAATGAGAATTCAAAGGAACCTAGAAAGCCATATATGTAGAACCGACAAAAGGAACAATGGGAATAGAGTAAACCATACATCTAGTAAATCTGACCAACAAGGAACATCATAAACATTAATTCACAATCGCATGAAATTATAAAAATATTGTTACAAGCGGCGACGAGGGCGAGTTTCAACTTCGGCGGCTGGGCGATTGGATTTGTGTGACGGGTTCGCACTCGCGGACGTGGATCTTGGAGAGGGCGATTGGATCTGGGAGACTTATTAGAGGGCAAGGCTCCTTTTCGCAAACGGGGATCGATGAGCTGAGAAGAAGAATTGAGGGTGGTTCCAACATATTTGTTCAGATCTGTTCAAGTCCGTAGCAATCGGCGCCGCCATAGAAGCCGCCGCCGACTTCCGCCTTCGTCGCCACTTTTCTGGTGCTTTGGATCTGTGCGTGGATTGAGCCAGCGAGCCAAACAACCACGCCATAGAAGACGTCAAGTCGTTACTGTTCGCCTGGGACGTTCGCCTCACCTGGGTTGGAATCGAAGCCACCTCTGCAATCGCCGCCCAGCCACGCCAGGAAAGGAAGAATGGCGTTGGGGATTGAAGATGAAGCGATGTTTTATTTCCGATAAAAGAGCGAGAATGGTGCACACAAGAGATTCCCATATCTCAAATCTACAATTACCAAATTTCGGTAATCGATTTCCTTATTTTTAGTCTAATTAATATATTCGAAAATATTAATTATCTTTAATCGTTACTTTAAATGCTTAATTATGATTCTCGTCATATCTTATTTATCTTTTTTTTTTTTTATTGTTAATATTAGGGCCCTAGTTATTATAAAAAAGATGAATATTAAGGATAGTTTTATGCTAAAAGATTTATAAGGGTGATTTTTTGAGGGAAAAAAGTAACTATTATAATAGGGTTAAAACTATCTCAAGGTTTGGGCTTATGTAATTGGGCCTTCGACTAGACTGGGCTATCAAGGCCCAAATCCGAATTACCCATATAATACGTCTCCTTCTACGTTGGTTTCAAGGGTTTTTTCCTCGAATTCAGACTCTGCTCTCTGCCTCCATTTCGACGCAGCAGCAATGGTGCGCTAATTCTATATCTTTTTCGTTTGTTGTATCTTATCTTTTTCGTTTGTTGAATGCTTTTTCCTCCTTTATACATCAATGCGTTACGAATTCAAAAATTGTGAATATCATTTAGATTCAGTTTTTGCTGTCTTCAAAGTTCAGTATTTGATTAGAGGAAATTAGGCGATTTGACAGAACAAGCTCAGCGAATTATCTTAATTATCTGAGTTCAGTTATCCAATTGTATTTGATTTAATCAAATAGCTATAAAATACGTACTGATTTGTGTTTTGTATTAGGTCTTCGTGAAAGCTCAAAAGAGCAAAGCCTACTACAAGAGGTTTCAAGTTAAGTACAAGAGAAGGCGTGGTAAGTCATACGTGTTTCATTGTTTTTTGCCCACTTTTTGTGTTTTTGGAAGTCATTTTGCCAATGGTGTTTTTGTACCTCCTCTAATGGATTTCCTCATCTCAAATGTAGAGGGAAAGACTGACTACCGTGCACGAATTCGTCTCATTAATCAGGACAAGAACAAGTATAATACCCCCAAGTACAGATTTGTTGTGCGATTCGTATCCTTTTCCTAATTTCATCAGTTTCATTTGGGTTTCATCTAGGGATTGTATTTTGCAATATATTGCATCCAATTACATTTTCAAATTTGATTTGTATGTTGTAAACTGTGGGGACCTTAACTTAGTTGATAGACCAACACTGATGTCATTGCACAAATCATATCTGCTACCATTGCTGGTGATATGATCCTTGCAACTGCTTACTCTCACGAACTTCCTCGTTATGGACTTCAAACTGGTCTCACCAACTATGCTGCAGGTGAATTTCTTTTTCACTCTTTGAAGTTTATGTTGGTTATGTATTTTTCCTAATATCAATTTTTTGGCTTCAGCTTATTGCACCGGGCTTTTGTTGGCTCGTAGAGTGTTGAAGCAGCTTGAAATGGACGAGGAGTATGAGGGTAATGTTGAAGCTACCGGAGAAGATTACTCTGTTGAACCTGTGGAAAGCAGGAGACCTTTCCGTGCTCTCCTTGATGTTGGTCTTCTCAGAACCACAACAGGAAACAGAGTTTTTGGTGCACTTAAGGTAACTTTTTAGTTACAACCTCGGTTCTCTCCTTGTTTATCTTGTTGTTCTGACTTGTTATTTATTTTCCTAATCATTTGTTTCTGTTTCTTTAGGGTGCTCTTGATGGTGGTCTTGATATTCCTCACAGTGACAAGCGTTTTGCTGGATTTAACAAGGATAATAAGCAACTCGATGCTGAGATCCATCGCAAATATATCTATGGTGGGCACGTTGCTGACTACATGAGGGTGAGTAAAGCGACTTGGTTACTTCTCTAACAGTGTTTCTGTCATAAAATTTCTGTATTTTATCAAATTCTGAGTTAGAAAATGTTGATAGATATTGGATTTGCATGATGATATGGATTCTTTGCAGACCTTGATGGAAGATGAGCCCGAGAAGTACCAATCTCACTTCAGCGACTACATCAAGAAGGGAGTTGAGGCTGACGAAATCGAGGAGGTGTACAAGAAGGTTCATGCTGCAATCAGGGCTGACCCATCAGCAAAGAAATCTGACAAGGAAGCTCCAAAGGAACACAAGAGGTACTAATCTCCGTGATATATTTTCCAGCATCCTAATTTCATTTGCCTTGAGCATTCTGTTGTAATTGTTTTCTGATATGGTATTGTGTTTTGTGATTACAGGTACAACCTCAAGAAGTTGACATATGACGAGAGGAGGGCTAGTTTGGTCGCAAGGTTGAATGCTCTGAACTCAGCCGGAGGAGCTGACGATGATGAGGATGACGAGGAGGATGAAGATTGAGCAATACAATCCGTTAAATTTTGAAGTTGTTTTTTGTTGCCATTTAGTTGAAACCTTTTGGGTTCGATTTCTCTGCGGATTTACATTTGTTAGATTGACGTTGGTTTGGTAGAAGAGATTATATACTTGAGAAGCTCATTTTACTTGTTGGTTTTGGTGTCTTGCAATTATTGACTTTGTCTGGTAGTAGTCTTATCAAACCCGTTACCAAATATCTCTCTTCCTATAAGAAAACACCAAAAGCACTTCATTGCAGAAGTGTAAGAAAAGATAGAAGCCATGCAATCAAAGCATTTTGTACTTGTGCATGGAATGTGCCATGGAGCATGGTGTTGGTTCAAGTTGAAGCCTTTGCTCGAGTCTGTAGGCCACAAGGTTACTGCTCTCGACATGGGAGCTTCTGGGATCAATATGAAGCCCGTTGAGGCCCTCCGAACCTTCAAGGATTACAACGAGCCCTTGCTTACGTTTATGTCGTCTCTACCTCAAGGTGAGAAGGTTGTGCTTGTCGGTCATAGTCTCGGTGGATTCAACCTTGCGTTTGCCATGGAGGAGTTCCCTGATAGCTTCTCTTTTGCCGTCTTTCTTTCATCGTTCATGCCCGACACAGAGAACAAACCGTCTTATTTTCTAGAAGAGGTAAACTTTCATATGATCATATCCCTAATTTGTACAAATAACAAAGGAATAACAAGCTCTAGCATTGGATAAAACCTTAGTGAGCTTATGTGTTGGTTTTCGGCCCGGACAAGAGCCAAAACCATGTCTGTTTTTCAGGTAGGGCTGGGGCCAAATCCGGATCCCATTGCAGAAGATAACTTTCATCCCTAGTGTTTTTCAGACTGGATTCATCTACTGACTGTAACATTTTTTTTTCCTTGCCCACCAATCTTGCATTGGTGAAGTTGTTCACGAAGCTTGGTGTAAATGGATTGATGGACTGTGAATTTTCCACAACCAGTAACCCAGATGAGCCAGTTACAGTGATGTCTTTCGGTCCAAAGTTCTTGTCCGTTTTATACGAATCTTCACCGATTCAAGTAAGTAAAGTTTCTGAAAAAGATTGAAACTCCCTAAATTCATACATCATATCAAATTTGAAAGTCTTTGGATTCAATTTGCAGGATTTGGAGTTGGCAAAGATGTTGGTTAGACCATTGCCAAATTTTATCTATGATTTAAGCAAGGTTGATAAGTTATCCGATTGTAGGTATGGATCTGTTCGACGAGTTTATGTGATCTGCAAAGAAGATAAGATTATTTGTGAAGAATTTGCTAGGAAGATGATCAAGTTTAGTAAAGTTACAGAGGTTAAGGTGCTTGAAGGTGTAGATTACATGCCAATGCTTTCTGGTCTGCAACAGCTCTTTGATTGTCTTGTACAGATAGCTGTGGAGATTTCTTAGCTTTCTAAGTAATCTGCAGATTCAATCCTCAATAATCTTCTACTCAGCACTTACAAGAATTGAAAGTCCCTAGTTTCAATATGTCATATAATATGAATGTACAAGTTTCTTATTTGTGGTTCTCATTTTTAAACGAAATGAATGGTCGATCCATTACTTAAATATCTCTTTTCCTATAAGAAAACAACAAAACTTGGGTTGCTGTCATTACATAGAGAAACCATATACAATCTTATAGTGCAAGCAGGAACACAAGTGAAAGATAAGATATAAATGACAGTACATTCAATCATCTCACCCGATTCACTCATTACTTTTAAATCGGGTGATCCGGGTGAACATTTTTCTGATCACAATCTTGCATTGGTGAAGTTATTCCCGGAGGATAGGTGTAAATGGTCAACTGTTCAAATTCCTAGAGATGAGATGAGATGAGATGTCCGACTTGTTCTTTTATTATTATTTTTATTTTATAATATATTTTTTTTAACTTCTCTTTGGATTTTTATCTTGGTGTCATCAACGTTTGGACTTTTCTTTTTGGGTGTCCACTAAGTTTCAAAATTTCTATTGGTGTCCTCAAGGTTCCATTTGTTTCCTCTTTATACCCATTCTTAATATATTACATTAAAATTCATTAAAAAAATTAGAAAAATAAATTTAGAATAGATTATGACCTCATTAAATTTAATTAATAAATTTATAATAGATATAAATTTTATATATGTTTTTTTATTTTTTGAAATAAATATATTTTTTACTTTTGAATTAAAATATTTTTTTAAATTTTATTTTCGATTTAAAAAATATATATAATTTATTTTAATAATATTTATTATAAAAAAATAAAAAATATTTTTTTAATTTTTTTTAAGAGTCCAGAAAATTAAACATATAGTATTTTTTTTAAAGTTAATTTCTATAATTTATTTTAATTTGAAAATAAGAATATTAATTTTTATGTGTTAAGTTATTATTTTTTATAATATACATTTCCATAATCTTAAATTTTTAAAATAACATAATTTTTAAAAATTTTCGAATTAATATAAAATATATAAAATTTAAATTCAAAATAAATTTTTTTAATTATATTTTTTAATTTTCTAGACTCTTAATGAATTTTAATGTATTTTGTTAAATTTCTGTATTTTGTTAAATTTATTTTTCAAAATTTTTTATTATTTTTTAATAAATTTTAATGTAATATATTAAGAATGAGTATAAAGAGAAAACAAATGGAACCTTGAGGGCACCAAGAAGAATTTTAAAACTTAGTGAATACCAAGAGAAAAAATCCAAAACTTGATGGCACCAAGAAGAAAAATCCCTTCTCTTTTTATTTAAATTTTTTTTATCCACAAATATATTAAAGTTTTGAATAATTTTATTTTATTTTTTATTGTCATTCTTTCATGGATTATAATGAGTCTTGCGTCGACTCTACCTCAAGGAGAGAAGATTGTGCTTGTCTGTCATTGTCTCGGTGGATTCAACCTTGTGTTTTCCATGGAGGAGTTCCCTGATAACGTCTCTTTTGCCATCTTTATTTCATCGTTCATGCCCGACACAAAGAACAAACCGTCTTATTTTTTAGAGTATGTAAACTTTCATATGATCACATCCCTAATTTGTACAAATAACAAAGGAATAACAAACTTTAGCATATAAGCTTCATTGATTTTTGGATAAAACCTTAGTGAGCTTATGTATTGATTTGAATCTTGCAAGTTATACATTCTACATCTGGATTCTATCCGTCCATCACCGGTAATTCGGGTGAATTCGGCCTAGTTTCAATATGTCAAATAATATCAATGTACAAATTTGTTATTTGTGGTTCTGATTTGTAAACGAAATGAGTGGTCGATCAGCTCAGTAAAGTACGCCATGCCAGCCTACACCGATCACTATACAGAATTGATGGATAAGAAAACAACAAAACTTGGTTGTTGTCCTATATTTTTTTGAAACTGAAACGGAAAGCGGTTAAGAAAGATTATCATCTCGAAGTAGTTCATCCTGAAATATCCTCAAAGCATCCTTGCGGATGAAAAAACGAAGTTCGAGATCTGTAAAAAACGGTGTGTTGGGGTTTGAAAAATTCAAATGAGTCAATCGGTTAACAACACAGTTGATTTCTCTAAACACATGTATGACCTGAACTTCCTCAAAGAAGTGAAGATCCAGTCTGTAGTCGGATACGATCATCTCGATCTTCCAGTAACAGCTCCATAGTCGTTGGAGTGCGGTCATAACACTTAGGTTATCACCCTCAATTTCAATCTTTTTGATATTCTTGTTTTAGTCCAACTTTTAGAGCCAAAACTTATGCGTTGATTACCGAGTTAAAACTATTTTTCCTAGCGTCCAAACTAATAATATTTCCGTTTTGATTTCGAATAACATAAACAATAGACGTGTTATGATCGAATCGAGTTTTGACCCATTAAAATTAAGCTTATGGAATCCAAATTTTAGCTTGTTCATTTAATGCTATTTTTCTTGATGAGGATTTGTTATTTTTTTGGCGTGTTTAAAGTCACAATCATCCTTATCTATAATACCAACTTTCCAATTATACAATTGATTTTTTTATGAACTTTACCATATAATGGTCCTAATTTATTGTTATTACGATATTACGTAGACAAACCATATGCAATATTATAGTGATAGCAGGAACACAAGTGAAAGATAAGATACAAATGATGCAATCGAAACACTTGGTACTGGTCCACGGAATGTGTCACGGCGCTTGGTGTTGGTTCAAGCTGAAGCCTTTACTTGAGTCCGTAGGCCACAGGGTTACGGCTCTCGACATGGGAGCTTCCGGGATCAATACCAAGCCCATTGAGGCCCTCCGAACCTTCGAGGATTACAACGAGCCGCTTCTTACATTTATGTCGTCTCTCGCTAAAGGCGAGAAGGTCGTGCTAGTAGGTCATAGCTTTGGTGGATTCAACCTTGCCTTCGCCATGGAGGCGTTCCCGGAGAATGTCTCTTCCGCCGTCTTCGTTTCATCGTTCATGCCCGACACAGTAAACAAACCGTCATATGTTTTAGAAGAGGTAAAGTTTCGTGCTTTATTTGTAAAAATGACAATACAGTCAATCATCTCACCCGATTCACTCATGGGGTGATCCGGGTGAACATTTTTCTGATCACAATCTTGCATTGGTGAAGTTATTCCCGGAGGATAGGAACCCAGCTGAGCCGATTACAACGAGGTGTTTCGGTCCAGAGTTCTTGTCCGTTTTATACGAATCTTCACCGATTCAGGATTTGGAGTTGGCAAAGATGTTGGTTAGGCCATTGCCGAATTTCAGAGACGATTTAAGCAAGACCGGTAAGTTATCCGATGGGAGATACGGATCGGTTCGACGAGTTTTTGTGATTTGCAAAGGAGATAAGGTGTTAACTGAAGAATATGCTAGGAAGATAATCGAGCTCAGTGGAGTTACAGAGATTAAGGAGCTGGAGGGTGTGGATCACATGCCGATGATCTCTGATCCGCAACAGCTCTCTCATTGTCTTACACAAATAGCTATGGACATTCCTTAGCATGACGGAAAATCATCAACCTCACTTAACCTACCACATGTAAGGGATCTTATCTCATTTAATCCACCCCCATCCATTAGTGGATTGAGCGAGATTTCGGGTATTCAACCCCTTATTTGAAAATCTATAATATACCCAATATTCTAAGACACAAGACAGAGACGGAAAGGAGATGCACCGTCTAGACACTCAAGATATTTTTAGGCTTATTTTCATGAATTTTATCCTAAAATTTTGTACAAATTACGTACAATGCAAATAATTAGTAAACTACACATATAATGCAAAGAAATCGTTCTAGGTTACCACTTACCAGTTTACCGAGAGAGGGACAAAGAGATAGACTGCGAGAGAGATAAAACAGAGGGAGATTACGAGTCGGAGTCCTCGCCGTCGCCAAGCGATATCTTCACAACCGACGTCACCGGGAGAAAAAACCAAGAATGAGAGGAATCGGGGTAAGACTGCGAAGAAATGGTTCTAGAGTTCGGTTTTGAAAATTAGGGTATTGAATCGTCGCCAAGCGATAACCCACAACTGAATTTTCCCGCCTTAAATCCGTCTTAAACCATCCAGCCCCCGAAACCGTCTAAGAAGGTCCAAATTAAAGTTAAGGGGAAGAGTTGGGTAAGTACTTTTTTTTTTATGGACGGCGACAAACTACGTCTTTGTTAACCTGATTAAGAAATTGTTCCTTTAATAAATTAAAAATTCAACTTTATCATTTCGATTTTATAGTATGTATTTTCGGTTATATCGTAATTGTCTTTTCGATATCTTACTTTTGGAATAGAAAATTAATAAAAAGGGGAATGGGTTCGGTGTGGTAATCGCTTGTTGGTAGATCATCCGATGACATAATTGTAGATTAGACCTTCTACCAAAATTCAACATTTTATATCAATAAACAAAAGTTCATAATTTATATTACAAGCAACAATTAATAATAATTTTTTCAACGAGAGACCAGACTTACAAAATAGGATCGTGGTCCGAATCCGAATGAACTCGAACCTAATCCAATATAACCTTAAGCTCAAACATCGAAATCCCCGGACACTATGACTCAACTTCAAAATTCCGTAAACCAATCAATATGTACCTATACCAATCCTTTTAAATTATGATCGATCTAAAGTCTGGTTTGGATTGGTCAAATTTTTTTAACAAGACATTTCAATTGGTCGATGTTAGGGGTGTGTGTGTGTGAAATACTTCCATCATACACTCATTAACGTTATCAGGTGCATCCACTCATCAACCGTTGAATGATAGAGTGATTCTTGTTCGTTCGCGAGTAATAAAAAGTCATAAATATTGTCAAATTATATTCATCTTCAAAGTATCTTTACACACATAGTTATAATTAGTATATTAAAAAAAAATTATTATAGCAATTAAAATTGTAAACGTGTTATTACAACGTAAACCCCAATAAAATTATCATATTTTTGCGATTCTTTAGGCATGTCACCCGAGTTTTTTTTCTTGGGTTTCTCCCCTTTCTGCCTAGACATGAGTCCTAAACCTAACCTAAACCTAAACCGGAAAAAATTAAACCGGCCTAAACCGCTGATTTGTTACGAAATATTAAAAATTGGTAAACCGGATTTGAGGACCAAAACCGGCGGTTTGGTCCATTTAAAAATAAAAATAAAACTAACAAAACCGCCGGTTTATTAAACCGGACCCATGACTTCGGCCTGATCCGGATACCCATCGGGTGCGTTGAAATTTCCCACGCTGAGTGAGACCTACCCAACACCCTATGCAACTCGCTCTTCATTATCGATCTCCCTTCCTCTAGGTTGAGTCTTTCTCCTCCCTCCCTCCCTCCCTCCATTCAAGCGGCTTAACGTTGGTAGATTTAGTGTGGTGGGCCTTTACCGGTTGCAGTCGCGATCTTTGGCGTGAGTTTCTCATCCTCTAATCAATCTCCCTCTCTCCAGATTCGTTCTCCATCCTTCCTCCTGTTCAAACCCTAGAATTCTGGGATGGTGACTAGGAGATTCAAGCCTTGTTGTTTGTCAAAATTAATGTTTGTATATTGTAGTATGACCCCCGAATTTGAGCGAATGACATGTCTATCCTTCAATCTTATACAGACATGCCTAATCCTTTCATTTTGTTTGATTCGTGTAGGTACAGGAGAGAACAGTTTTGTGGAGGAGCCCGTTCAACTGCCAGGTTTTGTATTGTTACAAATTTAGACAATAATTTGACGAGAAACTGGATATCCTTCTTTTGTTGCAACTGTTGAGGTTAACTGGATGGAATTGTAAGAAGCAATTCTAATGTGCGTGTAGAACCTTTGAAACCTAATTGCATTTGATGAGGAGTGAGAAATGCAAGCAAAAACTTCTGAGGATTCTCCCAATTGATCCTCTCATCTGATAAAAATTTGATGTTTGCCCGTTTTTAGCTAAATGGTGATACTTGTTATGATGTTATTTTCATATTGAGAATGTTTGTTATCTGATTTTTTAAAGGAAATTGAATGAAGATAAGATAGGAATGCAATTGAGTCTCATTTTTGTTTGTTGGTTTGCATAGGTTATGGCTTTAAGGCACAAAGCTACAACAGCTCTTTTACCAACCCTAGTTAAGAATCTTCGAAAGGACAACCCGAGACACCGGTTACACCCTTTGCCTTCTCTTAGACGAGCATTTTCGTTGTATGATCAGATTAACCTGATCAACAATGTTCCCGATGACCAACTTCGTTTCCAGGAATTTGATACAGAAGGGTTTAAGGTGAACGGTGTTAAGTACGAAGGCAGTATCATGTGTGTAGGAAACCTTTTGCTTTCATGGAAGCTGAAGAAGTTTTCAGACATAACTCCAGATAGCTTGTCTATCTTCCAGATTTTACGTCCTATTCCAGAGATTTTGGTCCTTGGATGCGGAAGGCACATTCAGCATGTGAGCCCTGAGCTTCGGAACTTTGTTCGGTCAACGGGAATGAAGCTGGAGGTAGTTGATTCAAGAAATGCTGCATCAACTTTCAACATTCTGAATGAAGAAGGGAGAATTGTGGCTGCTGCTCTTCTTCCTTATGGAGTTGAGACATAATACAAACACTTGCAAACTTGCTTTTTTTTTTGTTCTCTAACCTGACTGGTATAAATTGTATCTGAATTTTGTGAATAAATGTGAGTCATTTGTTTGAGAATGACATGATGGGATTGAAGAACTGCAGTTGTAATGACTGCAGCAACTAGACACAAGAAATATTTTCTGTTATACTGTCTGTTTTTGCTGGGTAACTGCATATTGCAATACGACAGATATTTCACATGTTTTTCAGTTTGTAATATTTACATCACATGATTTTGTTTAATTATTGAGGTTGTCGATTATTTGTGAAAAATTACAAATCTAACCTATTCTAAAACAAAGTATCAATCTAACCCATTTTGTAAGAACTTGTAAAACTAATGGTCCTACCTCGTAACATATATAATGAATTTAACTCATATATAACCCGTTGAAATAAAATAAAGAATTGTCTGATTTTTTTTTTTTAAAAAAGTTTTGGTGATCATTCGAGATGTTCGTTATAAAGGGGCTAGTGAATTTTTTATTGACTTCTGAAAAGTTGAAATTGAGTCCAAATGTAAGGTGAGTTGTTCCTCAAGCTTCTTTCTTGTGCATTTTCTTCAATGGTAGACGTTGTACTTTAGTGACTGACTCGTTTTCCTCCCCCTTGAAGATCTGTTTGCTTCCAGATCTACTCGATGTACTTTTTTATATTTCTTTGTTCAGTTTCTTCACGACGGCTTGTCCATCTGCCATTTTTTCGATCTTCCGATTCATTAGACATTGTATCACTTATTGCATTGAAATGTTTTCCTAAATAAAAATATTAAAAAAAAGAGTTTTTTTTTAATAGAAAAATACCTTTTAATATGATGTTTTTATAAACTTTTTTTTGTAGGTTTTCAAATAAAATTAGAATGTACCCTGGATAATAAAAATCATGAAACTGGACCACGGTAATAATTTTTTGGAGATATATTAGATTAGTTATCAACTAATTGAATATTAATATTTTGGTTGTTTATATTTTAAATGCCTCTTTATAATAATATTTCCTTTGGAAATTTAAAAATTTTATTTTACATAAATAAGTCTTTTTTTTATTAAAGAATTTCTCACTTTTTAATAATATAGGTATTTTTATTTGTTTATGCAAGAATGTAGAAGAAGTAAAAAAAACTTAATATGCTTGTTTTTATCATATTAAATTTATAAAGTTAACTCAAAAAATAATTATTATGATATATATGTAATAAAAATAAATTGTAAAAATAATATGTATATGAATTTAACCATTTATGAGCCAGTTCATGTTCGTGGGAATATTGTTTGAAACGTGTCGAAATTAGGATTCGATTTGATAGAGTAAAGCCAATGGTCTTTCAAGGTCTACCTTGAATCCAATAGTGAATAATGATGTCCCCATTAGTATACATAGACGTTTGCACGCCAAAAATGAACCTACACAAGTCCTTGGAGTTCTATTGTAAAACCATTTGAAAATAGGATGCGTAGCTATGTTAGGTGGTGCACATACTATCGCATTTGTCGATGAGGGATATTTTCACACATCAAAACGGTGGGTTTCTTGATGGGTCCCTACCCGATTTCCTCTTCTGCAACAAGGTCAGGACATGATACAAGATGTATAATCCATACTCATCCCTTGCGTGCGAGATGGATACATCCATACTCATCCCTTGCGGAGATATGTTTACACCCTATACCCATCCGGCATCCCCATTTAAAATCCCCGTCCTGATAAGATCCCTGCGAATAGCGGGGAATCCCATTCCAATTAATACCCCTATATACAAGCCTCTTATGAACACAAAAAAAAAAAAAGAAAGAAAAAAGAAGAAGAACCAAAGAAACACATGAATACACATTGCAGGGGAGTGGGAAGAGTTTCTAGTTGATTTTGTGTACATATGCATTTGAGAAAAGGAATTTTCCAATGCAAAAACAACAGGTAACTCGATCGATGTGTTTCCTACGCGCTATTGCAGCTCATTGCTTGAAATGAGGTCACTCAAAACATTTCCAGAGTTTCTCGCATAAGGAACCGCACAAAAATAGAGTACTCCAGATTCCAGAAACGATCCTCCTTGCCCGATCTTTGCAAAATCAACGTCGTTTCTTTGATTTCGGGGAACCCGATTTTGGCATTGCTATGATCAAAACAGGAACCAGAACACATCAAGATCATAACTAGTTTAACAAGTCTTCTACTTTTGTATGCAAATGACTCTTTCTGCAAAAGGACATCTTTATGTATGTACCCATGTACATTATTCTACAATGGAGAACATTTAATTCAGTTTTAAACAGTTTTTCAGCATATGGACATTGTGTAGCTAGAACTAAACTATTAAGTAAATCATATATATAGTACCACCCTGAATTATACATTGTGAGGTCCGTTTATTTCGCTAAAATTTATCCTTGGAAACGGATTGGTATCAAACAAATCCATCATATTCAATTCAATCCTAACTCCCAACCAAACTGACCATTAGTCTAATGTTTTCTACATGAAACTGCTCGACCCATAAACAATGACAATTTTTTGTACTAAGAACTAACCTTTACTATTGTTCCTCTTCCTGCTGCTACTGCTGCTGCTGCCATTGTTGCATCTCTTTGCACTCACTTCACCATTTTCCTGCTTCTGCCTGTGTAAATGTACAAGAATGCTTGGAATCAGTAAAAAGTATTTTCACACCTTAATGATAGCATACCATGTTTGTTGGCCATAAATTTCAGTTTCATCATCAAGAACACATACTTTATATAAATTCCACGAAAAATGTAATTTTCCTGCCTCTCTTCACTTCGCAATTCAACTATATAAGCTCATTCATTCATAAGAAACGCTAGTACATCAAAGATGTCACTCGTACGGATATACTTTGATATCACACATATTGATACTCGTAGCTCGTACCTGTACCTGATATATTTTAATGGATACCAAACGAGCCCTAATTGAAATCATCCAAATTAGCGGTGTTTGTTTGCTCCTAACCTAAATCTAAACTTCACTACCTAAATTCAAAAGTAGAACCAAACAGTAACAAATGAGATCGATTCCAATACCGAGATGATTCGGGAAGATGTGATCGAGGTTCAAGAGGTGGGATCCAATCGCCATTGACCCACTCCCTATGAACCCTAAGCTCGGTATCATCAAACTCGATCTGCTCCCTGGAACACCTGAAGAACACCGAGTACCTTCTAGAACCTTCAACAACTTCCGTAACAACGCCTTCCCACCATCCATCGTTGTGGAAGGCATCAACGTCGTCGTCCACCTTGAAGCGCACCGAGCCAGGCGGCTCGCGAGGCGGCTCCGGACGAACGAAGATGGCTTTAGCGAACTCCCGAAGCGGCTTGGATCCGATCTCGTCGGCCATTAAGTGGTGGTACTCCAGTAGGATCTTCTTGCTCCGCTGCGAACATGCTCGAATAACGGTAGCGGAGTACCAGGAGCCACGTAGGCCTTCCTCTTCAGAGCTCACTTCTACTCTTGACCCCTTCTTTAAGAGCTTTTGATAGCTGTCCGCCATTGTTGAGAGCTTGAACCTCTGGTTTTATGGACAAGAACGCCAATTTTCAGGTGAACATGCTGAGGTATCGGAAGGGAGCGCAGAGAGCTCAATATGGATTTGGGTTTTTTCCACTTTAATAAGGTGTTTATTACTTTTTACAGAAAAATAATAACTTGATATGTTAAAAGCTGCTAAAGAAGAGTGAATTTGTCATTCTAGTCTTTCTTTTTCCTATATGTTTTTCATATTCATAGACGGATAGACTTTGTACGAATATGTGACTTCCGCCTCTTCGGCTCTTTATTCCATCCTTGTACAAAGATTCACATATTGTGACATTGTTTTTTGATTATGGGTTACTATATTGATTATTTTATTGATTGTGTTTTCATCTTTTGATTTTTTAATTTTTTTTTATATTATTACCGTCTACTAACAACTTAAGTTACGATGCTAATAACTAATAGTAGCGCATGCACACGTCATAAACCGGAAATAAATATATAAGCATGCTTACACAACAAAATTTATTTATTATCTATGTTTAAGTGATATGTTCTAAGTCAACTTATGTTAAAGGTCTCCCGATACCTATGACAAATTAGTAACAAAAATTCTTCCTATATATCATGATTGGAGTGGTTCAGGTGTCACAATACATATAAACATACACTCGGGTCTTAATGCAACATAATATCATCTTATTCAAGTTTGTTATTAATAATCAAGATCGTACTACTGTCATATAGCACTTAGACAAGTTCTCAGAAGGTTAAGTAAGTTCATAAGACTTACCTGAATCCATCAACCACTACGTCACGGTCTACCAAGTATGTGACCCCAAGTGCTTGGTCAAATCGAAAACATGTCTCATCATACCGCTTTTATCTTCTAGAAATTCCTAAGAAGGCTTATAGGACGCCTTCTAGAACTAGAGGGGACTAATTAGAATTTATTTGCAAAATTAATCCAAATTTTAAGACAAATTACAAGTATTAAGAGTTTTGAAAGCCTTCAATACTTTTTAAAATTTTTGAGAAGCCCTTTTATTTCACGTATAACACTAGTCAAACACCTTACTTTGTCCTTTCGTTTCTACCTTTTAACTAGCTCGAAACACTTTTCAAGAATACTATAACCTACCCAAAATTAACAATACAAATTGAGTCTAACCGACTTTTCGGAATTAAGACTCAAAGTTGGTTGGTTGTTACTAACCTAAAAATTTTATAACATGTGTCTCACTTGCACGACCCATATCTCACAATCCAACTGTTGGATTTTCAGGAACTCGAGATTGTGAAACTATGATATCTACACTACAACATAGCCAAAATTCAACCGCAAAACAAGTTTCTGCAGCTTAGTTTTTTCAAGCTACAAGAATGTGCCTTGTTTTCAATCTGCACAACACATGACCTCAAGCAACACATCTCTTGCTAGGCTATACCATTCTACTCTCTAATAGGTTGCTGAAAACTCACCAAGGGTCTAGGAAGACGGGAAACTCATGTGGTAGATGAGTAGAGGTTGTCCTCCTGGAGATGACTCTGGTTTGTGCAAGGAGGAATGGGCTTCGTTATAGAGTGCGGGCGAGCAACTAATCCACCAAGCTTTCAGTCTATGGGGCTCAAACCAAATACAAGGCAAAGAATCCCTTTACAGTTTGAAGATCGTCCAGGAAGAAGGAATGGGAAGGAGTAATAGGAAGGAAGACTTATTTGTGTATTTTTAAATATAAATGATCAAAGTGACCCCTATTTATATATGAAAAATATAACAAGGATGTTGAAAAGATTTTATTATACAACAAACTGAAGATCAACAGCACAAGCATTTCACTCCAACTTACATAGTTGTTTCTCCCTTCTTGGTTGCTCTATATACTAAAACCAAAGCAAACCATCCAACAACATCCGACCAACGGATTCGAAGGGAGTAACGGTTAATAAGACACTGATTAAAGTTATACCATTAGCACAGATCGGTACCAGTTCAGTGAAGGTAGGATTGTTGATGATACTGGTAGGCGTTACCATAATAGTTATTGCTGTGGTGCAACGGCGAGAAGCCGTAAGCAGGAGGCCCGAAAAGAGGGGTGCAATGAGTGTCAGGTGGGTAAACATAGGATCTCTCAAACATGTATTGAGGTTGTGGGTACCTGTCAGCAGTTGGCATGTTGTATGGAGGGCTCCTGTCTATGCGGGGAGTGTTTCCGGGATTACTAGCACGGGGGCGCTTTGAGTGAGGCTTTGCAACTTCGGTTGCCCTCTTCTTTTCTGCTTTCGCCTTCTCAAGGTGGTGTACGCGTTTCTGAAGTGGGTTCAAGGGATAATGCTCCTCGAGTTTGTGGTCCTCCACGCACTTGATCACAGCCTTGAGAGCAGCCAGCTCTCGTTCGCTAACCTCAATCTGAGATGTTTAAAAGAAGGTGAATATAATTTCACGTTGTAAGGCTTTCTTATCAGCACATTGTCACCTTACCATTTTCAAAGCTTTATAGACTATTATTAGCATGTTTACCAAATACAACCTCAATCAGAAGTACAAACTATAATACTATAAGCATGTTTGCCCAATGCCACAATGAATTTATCAGTTCTGGGAACTCAAAGTAAACTTCCACAGTTATATGCCAAATGGATACAGAAAACAAACATATCAACATAATCATGCAAATTCTGGTTTGGAACATTTAATTGAAGTACACAGTTCTTGCAAGTTGCAAACCCCGGATGAAGATTTTTCTCTCACCAAGTGAAGACGTGAAAACCGAAATTTTACAGATTTTTCTTATTGAATTGTCAAGTGTGTATTTAGGCCCCCTTCAGAGCCTGTTTTGTTTTGTTATGGAGGAGGTCATTTGTTAAAATGAAAATTCAGAAGAGGAATAGCAATTAGCAACCCATGATAATGCAAGAGGTTTCGAATAATTGAAACTTGAAAGAAACTAATAGAATGTCGTGGAACCTGTGCGCTGGAAGACAAAGAAGATTCACTGCTAGGAGATACATTCCCGGACACGGGGAAACCATCCTTACTTGCGTCATCTAAGTAGGACTTCAATAAAGTAACAGGCGGAAACTGCTCAGTCAGCTCAAATTCAAAGGCCAAATTAATAGCATCAATTTGCCTTCTATTGTTTATCAACACTTCAATTACACCTGAAAAACCCAAATAACCAGAGTGGACATTTGAATGAGGAATATGATACTATCTAACAATGCATATCTTTTTTTTTTTTCCATATCACATGAAGTCAATGGATCACAGCTGAACCTCCAGTTTTGGAAACAAGAAAGCAGTAAGCTTACAAATATCAAATTGTAAAAGCAGAAGACTGAATGGAGATGGGAGCTTCATAGTAGGCTATTGTGCTTAACAACATACACTGCCATATTTTACATCCACACTCTACTTAAATTTATATAATTGAAATACACAATTCACAGCTTAAATTGTCCAGTTAACCCTTCTAACAAGAACACAAGGCAAGCCTCTTGCCAAGTTGCATCTGCAAGATTTTCCTAAATAGTAAATATCCACTTCCACTGGATATTACAGCCCTTCTATGAGTAACACGGAAATAAAAACATATTTTTACTCTTCATGACTGAAAGGTGGGATCCTGAAATAACGTAAGGCGGGAATAACTTCAACGTGGTATAATATAAATACAAAGATGATTTTTGGCATCAGAGTGTAATATGTGAAGATCACAGCTACTAAATCATGGAACATATACATAAAAATCAATTTCCACCTGACAGGGGTCTCACTGAACAATTTAGCCTGTCACCTTAGTAAAACTGTTTAAAAACCGTTTTTCTTTTGAATCAAAATAAACATAACCTAGTTCAAACACCTCAATAGTAAGTAAACTTCGAAATTCTAACCAACCAGACTCGAAGGAAAGAGAAAACTGCATTAGCAACATGAAAACAAGAATCAATTAAGAGAAGAGATCAACATAAATATTGGATATGATAAAGATGAACACGCACCCGACATTCTATCAGAGAGTCCAAGAGATCGACATAGCTCAGCAGCCTGACGACGGCGAGAAACCATTGGCACAAGTTTAGAAAGTTCTTCCATATCAAAATCAGAAGCAATAGAGAAGGTGTCAAGCAGTTGCAAAAATGCATGGGCCTCCAATGAGTTTCCATTGCTCATATCCAAGTCAAGCTCCCCTAGCTTTGGCTTCCATTCTGCAGCTATAACCTTTGCCCGAGACTTAATTTCATCAGATATTATGTTCGAAACAGACACAGAATCCAAACTCACCAACAAAATGCTAAGACACTCCAACAACATAATACAGGTTCGTCGCAACCCCAGAAGCACAGAATCCTTCTTTGCATCTAAGATAGTCAGGTCTCCATGGTAAAAGTTATTGAGTGAATCCAGCACCAGAGTAGCAGGGTCTGAAGACATCCTTAAAGAATGTGGAATTTCTTCCTTTATCGTATTAAGGTTCTTTCGGTTGTCAGATATAAAATTGTGCAGGCCTTCTGAATCCATGTCCTGACATAATTTGACAAGTTGTGGACAAGATTTCACTTCGACATTCTTGTTGTCAGATACCTTCATTTCTGAACATCCATCATCAGATGAAGACCTTATGTCCTCAAATGAACCCTCTTCAGATGTCATAGAATCATTCAATTCACTGGTGGCAACAGAGAATTGCACGGGTGATACCTTCCGGTGCTTCTCTCGAGCCTTTGAAATAGCAAAAACAGCATCATCTCTCTTTACTTGAAGTCTTTCCAGAGATGCCTGCTCCTTGACCACAACGGTTGCCTCCTGCTTCTTCAATATCTCCCGAGCTTCAGTAGTCTTGGTTTCGTACTCTTTTTCCTGGTTTTCTAATTCATGAAAACGCCTCTTCAAGGACTTCTCCATACCATGTAAGTGTGCTTCAAGTTCCTTCCATTTCAGATTTAGGGTTACTGCTCTGTGACTTTCAAGCTCAGCAAATGCTTTTTGAAGTTGTTGTATCTTAGATGTAGTGGAATCTATTAGTATAGCAACAGACTGAGTGTCTTCCATGGCATATATGAACTGGATAAGAAGCTGAAAGAAAAAAGAAAAAAACATTGAACATAACTAAGCAAATTTCAGGCCACAAAATGTAAAAAGGAATAACACAAATACATGTATTACATGATAAAACACTTGAAAATTTAGGCTACATTTGGACAACAAGGTTTCAACTGCCGAAACAGACAAATAAACCTTATTATCTCAGATAATTCATATTTTGATACAGCAGGATTCACTAGTACATTTTCCGATGTCTTACAATATTTGTTTATTGGTTTTACAAGTGTGCACAAGTTTTCAACTGCAAGATTAAGCTTAAGCCTCTGTTAGCAACAGGTAACCCCCAAGAGAATGAGGACATTTTGCTTAGAATCTATAGCTTGCAAAAGTAACACAGACAGTGAATGTCATCAACAAACTAACACCATAAAGTTTAAATTTGTGTAATCAAACGTAGCTACATTAACACTTCATGCAATTCATTTAACTAGATGACAAACAACCTAAAATTGGCATCACGAATCCGGGAATATGGAGAAATCTATGAAAAGTAAGATGAATTGCAAACCCCAACATCCACACCGACCTCTGTTTTATTTTTGCCTTGACGCGAAATTATATAAAAAAAAAACCCTAAAATTGGCACCACGAATCTACTTTCAGAAAAATCAGCCACCTACAAGAGTTAAAACAGCTCCTATGAACAGAAAATAGCCGAGCACCGATCGAATATCCCAGGTAGAAATTTAAAACACCAAGGCTGAACCAACAAGTAAAATTTAAAAAAAAATCAGTGAAATAAGAACTGACTGCGAATTAAACCTACAACACAATAACCAGAAACAACCATTCCTACTATCTTCAAAGATAAGAATGATTGAGCATCAAAACCAACACAAAATTCAGCTTTATCAAAGCATGATTCTTCTTCATCCTACACTTGATCAAAATACATACTAAAAAGAGAATTAAGAGATAGAAAAGAACGCGATCAACGCAAATGAGACACTCAGACAAAAAAAAAAAGCATAAATACCTCTAGAAGATCATCCGTTGGCTGCTGAATTCTCCTAGGGGTCAATTCATAGCTATGTGATTGTCGATTGAGCCGGTAAGGGTATGAACTGGCGACCCGTAGAAGGGAGAGAGATAGGGAAAGTGAGGGAGAGGCTGAAATCGTGAAGCTTTTTCTCTCTCCTAACCTGCGCTGGACTCCCGCGTCCGACACAGTCAAGCAGAAGGGGGACGGCCGCAGCTCGCTTTATATACTTTTTTAAAGAGAGACAGTATCGGTTATCACATATACGCATACTTTACCGTTTACTCGGTAGAACAATTCTCGAATCCAATGTCAAAAATTAGTTCAAGAAGCCTTTTATTTTTATTTTTTTATACAATGGTAAGAACATCTAAAAATTGACCGTCTCTTCAACGTCCTGCGAAAGGTTTTGTATTTCGTATCCGAACAATGACGAAGAGATGCGAGTTTTTCTGCGACGACATCGATTTTTCTAAAAACATGTTGGTCCTATCCACTTTTTATTGCGGTTTCTAGGTTTGATTGATTGAGTTAATGAGTGGAGTTCTAAACTTGCATTTGGAAGCCCTCTTTTAGACAATAAACTCTTACTTGAAGAATAGTTTTTGTTCCACACCGACTCATCCGATAGCAAGTGTTAATGCACTGTGATCTCGAATGAAAAAGCCAAAGAAATTACCTTCAGAATAGACGAAACTCAAATGAGTATTTGACACTTTGAAATTGTGTAAATTTAAGATAGAATTAATTTTGTTTCTAGTAAATTACCTTTTGCCACTAGTTTCAATAAACTTGATTAAGCTAAGACTCCCACACAAATCGCAAGAAGAGAATTTAGAGATCTATAGGGAATAGCACTTATGTATAAATAGAGTCGTACAAGTATGTATAGGGTATAGGGTATAGTGTATATAGGTACATGTATATCTATACGAGTAAGTACTCGACTAACTGTCCATCAAAATTTATTGGATCCGAATTGAACATATTTTCTTCTTCACCGTCAAAGTACGTTCCAAAGCCACAAGCTTCCAACGGTTCAAAATCCGGCCCATTTCCCATGTCATAGTGACTATTTTGGGCCTGACTAAAGCCCATTGGACCATTAAGAACCTCCGTCAGGCCCATTGATTCACATGTAATATCGGGCTTCTCAATGCAATGACTATCAACTAACCCATCATCGTTAGTTGGTCCACTATCGGATTGAGGAGAATTTAGCGTAAAATGGGCTTGACCCGTGATTGATGCGGATTCGGATTCGGATCTTGACCCGGAAATGATCTTCTCGCGTAGTGCTGGTATCCAGACGTGGAGGATGGCGTGCTTAAACGACGGACTATTAACATCACAGTTAAGATGCTTAGCATGTTTGAGGATTCGAGTCCTCCAATAGTTCTTGATGTCATTATCCGTTCTTCCAGCAAGTTGTTCCGCAATCTTTGCCCACCTAAGATTTTAAACAAAAACATATGTTATAAGTTGTTCGGTTCCATCTTAAAACTAATTGGTAATAGGATGAGTAACCTAACACTTATATTATAGAGGTTCACGTGTTATGATATTGTCAACGTGAGACATTTCCGCACTCAACCCGTGATCTTACTTATGCGTACCTATTGCCCCAACGGAAGTGAAGCTTGAGGATGAGAATTTGTTCTTCAAGGCTGAAGCATCCATGTCGAACATTTGGGCGCAAGTAGTTTAGCCATCTTAGCCTGCAACTCTTGCCTGTTCTTTGCAAACCTGAAATTCGATGTGGGATCACTTTCATACTTATTAAAGCTCTGAAGAAGAGTGATGAATTTGAACATACCAGCAGCTTGAGCAAGAGAATTCCAGCGGCCATGACCGAACTTCCCGACGATCTCGACAAGCTTGTCGTCTTCCTCGGGGCTCCATGCTCCTTTCCTGATTGCAGCTTCCCGCTCATGTACCTTTGCTTTCATGGCTACAGCCGAAGATAGATCAAAGTCGATCTCGAATGAACGTGTTGAGCTCGGTTGTGTGCAGATAGCTTAATTTGTTCCGTTTGTGTTTTTGAAGAACATCAGATTTTATAGGCGTATTATCTTTTTAGTCCAATCAGAACAGAATCCACATTTTTTTATTTGGCATGTTTCATGTTTAGCTTTTTTTCGCTTTATGATTCTACAATTCATTTTAGGGTCGGTTTGGAAGAAGCTTATAAAAAAAAAAAGAAATTTAAGGTGATATTCTTATACTTTTTTTATATTTTTGAATTATGTCAAAAAAAAAAAATTCAGTTTTCGACGATGTACTTTAGTTTTAGACCTTTTTAAATTATATTCTCTACTATTCATAAATAATGTTTATTAACATTTCTTACAAACATATAAGTTATTCATCCAAGAAATTATATATACCTTTAAAATGACTATTAATAATAACTAACAAATAATGATTATTTCTTTTTCTCCTTAAAATGTTAACTTATGGTGATATAAGGTATAATCCGAAAAATTTTATAACTCAGGTTTAGGGCAAACCGGCTCAAACAACAGGTTTACTCAAACATGCGGTTTGGGTTTGCCGGTTTGAGTAAATCGGGGGTTCGCAGTTTAGATATTTTTTTTTAAATAATGGCACAAAGCAACAGTTTGGGCAAAGAGCCGTTAAGTGGGACCACATGTACAATAGCTATAAATATCCAACCCTTCTTTCATTTTATCCCACACCATCTTCCTACACTCTCAACTTTCTCTACTACGTACTCTCAATCTTGTATTCTCATAATTCTCGAATTCATCTATCAATCTTGTAACCTCAATCTCGTAATGGTAAATCCGAGTGAAAATATTCCTTTTCAATTCTTCCCTAACACCCAAGAAAGTGAAACGCTAATGCCCGCAATGTCACAAGGGGCATTTCAACAAGTATCTCCACCGAAAATGCTAACGTCCGACATTTTTTCGAAGTATTACACGAATGGTGAGTCGGTGAATGATTATTGTCAAGTTTCATCCAGCTATTGTCCAAAGGTGTACAAGTGGATAGAT